>OZ022512.1:26707898-28053732 GCA_963989385.1 Ctena decussata | reverse complement strand
GTTTCTTTTCTGACAAGCAAGCCCTTTTAATGTGTCCTTTTTTCGAACACGCATGACAAATTTCATCTTTAAATTTGCATTTATCTGGTGTATGGTTTGTCCCATTACAACGATAACACGGTTTAGCTTTCTGCTTAAACTTCTGTGTTGACTTTTGCCCTTTTGAGAATTTGTGAACTGTTGCCTCCTGTTGTTTTGACCGAAGCTCTAAAGCATCCTTAGCAGCAGTTTCCATTGCTACAGCTATTTCTAATGCTCTGGCCAATGTTAAATTCGCTTCAGATAATAAGCGTTTTTGTATTCGCTCATCTTTTAGTCCACATACGAATCTGTCCCGTAGACTGTCATTTAAGTTTGCCCCAAAATCACAAAATTCCGCCAATTTTCTCAGCTCTGCTAAAAACTGGTTAACTGATTCGCCCTCATGCTGACTACGTTTATGGAACCTGAAACGTTCAGCGATTATTAGCGGTTTTGGTGACAAATGATTTCTCAGTAAAGCAACTAGTTCCGCATAAGTCTTCGTAGACGGTTTGTCTGGAGCAGTCAGGTCTCTGAGCAAACTGTATGTTTTCCCACCAAGGAGAGTTAATAATGCAGGCACTCTTTTTTCTGCCGCTATTTCATTTACTGTGAAATATTCTTCCAGCCTCTCCTGGTAACTTGACCATTTTTCTAGTCCCTCATCGTAAGGTTCTATTTTGCCTATATACACTGCCATTCTTAATAACAACCAAGAAAATCTCACAATTTATCCACAAATAAATGAAGAAGTTCTCTGAATTGTTAGTCAAAGACAGAAAAAGCGTTATCCTCGTCGCCAATTTGTTATGTTTGCAACAGTAAAACTAGACAAAAACCAACTTGACTGCTCTTCATATACTTTAATACTACACAAGCATGCTATCTTAGAGAAACAATATACTATCAAGAATCTGGGCGTATGTAAAAGGTTAATGTCCTCATTAATAGAATGGAACAGCTGTGATGTATACACTACAGAAACCATTGTGTATTTCGTTCCAGTGTCGTGTTTACCAATATGTAAATGGTGGCACTTTGAAGTATTAAAAAACATTCTCCAGATCTCGGCCCAGTTGACAGCCTTATTTAAACTGGCTTGGACATAGTTTTCCGTTTCATTTGAGACAACAGCATATAACTTCGCATCATCTGCAAACAACTTCATTAACACCTCAACTGCTTCAGGCAAGTCATTTATGAAGACCAAGAACAATACTGGACCAAGGACACTCCCTTGGGGAATTCCACTAGTGATGCCTTTCCAAGATGACTGTGAACCATTAACCATGACACATTGCTCCCTGTCTTAAAGAAATTCTTTAACCCAACTATGAATTTTTCCACGAATACCATAGCAATGCATTTTTTTCAGTAAGCGTCTATGCGGAACTTTGTCGAACGCTTTACAGAAGTCTAAATATATTATATCCACATCGTTCCCATCGTCGATAGCTTGTGTAATATCCTCCAGAAATTCAAGGAGCTGGGTAACACATGATCTCCCCTTAATAAACCCATGTTGGAGATTAGAAAATAGATTGTTTTCCATCATATGTTTCACAATTGCATCTCTTATTAACTTTTCCAATAATTTACATGGCACAGATGTTAAGCTGATCGGACGGTAGTTTTCCGGTTTTCTCTTTTCACCTTCTTGTAAATAGCACTAACATTTGCCTTTTTCCAGATGGGTGGTAATTTACTTTCGTTGAGTGATTTTTGAAAAATAATTTTCAGAGGATGTTTAATAAGATCTTTGGTTTCTTTCAGAAGTTTGGGGTGGAAAAGATCAGGTCCTTGACTTTTACTTGGGTTTAGTGATGTGAGTACTCTCTCAACATCTTTCTCAGCAATATGTATATCTTCTAATTGTTGGATAAAGGATCTTTCTTCAAAGTCTGGTAATGGGTCGCCAGGCTCTATTTCAAAGACTGTGGAAAAATAATTGTTTAGTGTGTTAGCAGTTTCTTGGTCATTAGAAGACAACTTGCCATGGGGCATTTCTAACTTAGAAACCACAGTTTTTGTTTTTGTCTTTGTTCGCACATAATTCCAAAATATCTTGTTGTCTGTTTTGATCTTAGAAGCTAGATTTTTTTCGAAATTGAATCTTGCCGTTCTAATCTTTGTTGTTACAGCATTTCTTGCGGCCTTATATTGGTTAAAATTTACATCAGACTTACAGTACTTGTATTTTAACCAGCGTTTTCTTTTATGTCTTATAGCATCTAGGCATGATCTGGTAATAAATGGATTGCGTGTATTGCCCCTCTGGCTCGGTTTGCTCGCCGGTATGTTATTTTCAATTAAATCGATAATTTTTTCAGCAAACCGTGACCATGATTGCAGTAAATTCAAGCCATCTAGTTCATGTAGCCAATTTATAAGACTGAGTTGGTCCCTTAATTTGTTATAATCTCCTTTGAAGAAATTTAACTTCTCTGTAAGGTTCATGTTTGTGTCTTCTGTGTAACAATTAAATTTGAAAGCAAGAACTAAATGGTCACTCTTTCCTAACCCAGGTAAAAATTCTATGTTGTTAATCATTTCTTCTTCATTGGTAAAAATCAGATCTAAAACTGATGACACATTTCCTTCTCGATAACGAGTTGGAGCAGTTACATGCTGGAAAAGATATGAGTCTCTGACACACTCTAAAAACCGACTAGCTACATGAGACTCACTGACACTTGTGCTCATCTCCCACCAGTTTATTTCTTTAAAATTAAAATCACCCATCACTAGCTTATGGGAATAATCACTATCTCTGCATTTATTAAATAGGGTTTTCAAGTGCTGGAAATTATCTTCTGTTGCCGTCGGACTCTTATATACACAACCAACTAGTAATGAGTCTCTGTCTTGCAAGTTGAGATGACACCACACAGACTCTTTGAAATCTGTATCAATTTCTACCTGTTCAGCATTTAAATGGCTTTTAATGTAGAGAACAACACCTCTTCCCTCGTGTAAATTAGCTATAAACATGTCATAGTTTTCCAGCTTATAAAAATTTTCTGATTGTCAAAATATTTGTTTTTTGGAAAAATTTCTGTTAACCCAATAATGTCAGGGGATTTATCTTGCAGATATACTTTTAATTCCTCCCTTTTACTTTGGGTAAGACAGTCTACATTTGTATATAGCACATTTAAAGTATTGAAATTTGGATTTTGTCTATTAAAAGACCCTATTGTATTATTGTTATCATTATTAGGGCCAACCCTATGTACACTTTTAAAACTTGTTTCCTAGTTTACAGAACTAGTGGGAGCAGGACTTGGGCCTGCTACCACTTGCTGAGATAATCCTCCTAAAAAGGTCTCTTCTACATCAGTTATATTTATAACTTTTGACTGATCATAGGCTCCCATTTGTGTTTCTATTTGAGAGTCATTATACATATTCAAGTGTGATTGTTGGGAACCTGATACATCCCTATTTGGTCTAAAGGGTTTACCTATGGGAAGTCAGTGGCAAGTGTAAATATATAGCAATATATTTCCATTCTTGATGTATTTACTGAAAAGCCCTATAGTAAACCATTGAAACGTAATGTAGATTACAGTCCAATAATTACATTGAGACACGCGACGTCAATGACGTGAAAATAAACAATAGTCTCTACAACCTGATTGGACGCGAGCAACGTCATGACGTCATGCATGCCGTTCTGCTGTTAGCAGAAAAAACTGCGTGTACATGTTTTACTGCTTCAATTTTAGCGCTTATATAAGATTTTTTAAATAAATATTTGATTGAAACAAATGTAAATATAAGCAATGAACTTAATTTCTCTGATGTTTATCGAAGTATAAACTACATTGGGTCACTAGCAAAGTTTACATGAATGCCTTCGCGGTTCATTCACTTTGCACGTGACCCAATGTAGTTTACACTTCGATAAACTTCAGAAAAATGAAATTCATTCCTTAAATGAAGTGACAACTTTCCGGTTGTATTATTGCTGGATGTCCGTCGATCTATGCTTCGTACTCTGGAAGTCAGACTAGAGAAATTAGAAGCGGAAATCGAAATTCAGAGATTACCAATTTCTAATTCTGCAATTGAGACTTTCCAGAAATTCCAATTTCTAACTCCAGTTTCTAATTTCTGAAGTCCGACTTTCCAGAAATCTGAATTTCCAACTTCTCAAAATTCGATTCTAACCCAGCAGACACACAAGGTTGAATCAACCTTGATTCAACGTCGTGACGTTGAATCAATGTTGAATCAAGATTGATTCCACCTTGTTTGGCCAGTGGAAAAGTTCTCATTCCCTTGATAGTTTACTTCCAACATTGCAATTTCGGAAAAAGTAAGGAGACGAAAATTAGAATTTCCGGAAAGTCGAGGTTGAAAAGTAGCCCCACCTTTTCTAAAGTTGCTTTTTATGTTGGATTGTTTATAGTCCGGACGGTTACTTTGACTTAGACATATTGGCCTAGTTACGTGCCGAATCATATTTATTAACTCGTTAAAATTCGTAATCTACATAGTATCTATATTTTCTACATCTGTAAATGCGTTTGAATGAAAGATGAGTGTTAATTAAGCATACAAATTGATTACACTGCCCGTGGAGACGAATGTTTTAAAACAAATCCAGACCTTATCGTTAACTTTAACAACTTCAAAAATACATACTGAATATTGAGATGCAGATTCAAAAACATCTGACGCCCATTTTAGGCCTAGTTGCTTTAACCCATTAATGCCTAGTGGACTCTTCCATCTGTATACATTGGAAAGAGTCCATTTGTAATTTAAGGGGTGTCAGATTTAGTTTATTATTCGATTTTTTTTGTTTTATTCTGAGGAAAAATACCCAATTGTCATATGCAAAAAGCGTAGACCCTGATCAGACCTGGGTCTGCACTATTTGCGTACATCCCATTTTTGGGGCGCTAGGCATTAATGGGTTGATGTCTTTGCGTGTTATTTAAAGTTTAAACATACACTGTAAAAATTTTCCGTATAGATTTTACGGTAGAATACCTGGCAACCACACAGCTGCCAGTCCATTTACCGTTAATTTTACGGGCGTCTGCCTGTACAACATTTCTTTGAACTAGTTATGTAAACTGACCGCACTCGAAAACAGTTTTACCTGTATAGTGTTGAAGAGCTACATGACCAAAACAATACCTGTCTTATTGTACTCTACTCTGCGCGATGACTCCCGTCCACGTTTATGGGCACCCGTAAAAATAACGGGAAAAAGTCTAGCAGCCAGGTATTCTTCCGTAAAATCAACGGATTTTTTACAGGGTACGGCAACTGAACCTGATACATGCGCCCTATACACTGCAAAAAATAACGGTAATTTTTACGGTAAAACGACTGGCAACCAGCTGCCAGTCATTTTACCGTTATTTTTACGGGCGCCCGTAAAAATTGCAGGAATCATCAAGCAGAGCGAGATAGTATAGAGCAGGTGTCGTTTTGGTCAGATAGCCTTTCAACAATACACAGTTATTTTCGAGTGCGCCAAGTTAACGTAAAACTTCTATTTCGTGATTTCCAAAAATGTCTTACAGGCAAACGCCCGTAAAAATAACGGGAAAAGGACTGGCAGCTGGTTTCCAGTTATTCTACCGTAAAATCTACTGAATTCTTTTACAGTGTACCGTCTACTGCAGCAGTAACGTCTCTGTGTTGTGTTATGAATAAGAATTCCACTGAATGCTATGTTGCGCCTGCCTTGCGCTTCGACAGTAGTAGATCTCAAGATCATAGGAAGAAAGTGAATGCAAGGTGATCAGTAAATGTATAAAAATGAGCGAAGCTAGGAATAATGCAATTCTAGACGTAAAATTCCATAGTCACACGACACATAGGTTAACAATCCAGGAGACCAGGGCCCAGTTGTACAAAGCATTGTTAGCTTTACGAGCTCGTAAAGAGGTCAACTCCTTAAGTTTATAATGACTTTATAACCAAACACACTGATAGTTTTGTTGAAAATATGTGAGAGGCTTTTGCAATGCAAAAGCTTTCCACTTTTTTTTTCAACAAAAATATTGGCGTATTTGAGATATTTTGAAACGTTTGATATTTTAACGCCTCGTTAACTAACGACGTCGTTAGTTTTGAACAACCGAGCCCTGATTAAGAATGAATTTTAAGTCTTGTAGACGTTTAGTTTGTAAGAAATGGACTTAAATCATATTAGGGTCTGTGCTATTGTGGATGGCAGAATGACGTAAAGATACAGAGCCACTAGAGCGAGAAATTTAGGTTAAGGGTACAAATGGCTACACCAGTAGGCCATTCTAAGAAGGTCTGATGATTGTATGCATGCAGTGCAGTTAAAGAGAAATGGACTTCAATGCTGGGGTCGATGTAGTCTTGGACGTAAAATTTTACAGAAGTCAGCAGTACGTGATCTACAGGGGAAGGGTAGAAATAAGTGCAACATCCCTTGAGCTCCTTCTAAGAAGTTTATACGGAAGAGCAATGGGGTCAAGCAAATTTAATTGTCATTTTTTCATTTGGGAATAAAAGATTCCTAACTTGTTATAGCAGATTCATAACTAGAAATAACAGGCTCATAACCGGATTCATAACTTCTTCTGACGTATATGTAACTTGAAATGACAGACTCACAATTTGTTGTAACAGAGGCATAACTTGTTATTACAGAATCATAACTTGAAACAACAGACTCAGAACCTGTAATAACAGATTCACAACTTATAACAGATTCACAACCTGTTGTAACTGAATCACAACTTGAAATAACAGATTCATTACATGTTCACGGTAACAGATTCATAACTTGAAATAACAGATTTGTACTTGTTATAGAAATAACAGAATCACATTTGTTATATAACAGATTCATAACTTGAATTAACAGACTCGTTACTTGTTAGAACAGATTCATAACTTGAAATAACAGATTCATAACTTGTGATAATAGAGTCATAACTTGAAATAACAGATTCACAACCTGTTATGAACGTACCATTACTAAACTTGGTCAAACTTAGTGCAACAGACGCGCATTTCTGTATATAACTTCTTCAGGGTCGCTAAACCTAAAATGTTTGAAAGAAAAAAAGGCGATGGACAGTTCTTGGCAGGCAAAGAGCATCCCTCTAAATCACAATCTGAAATAACAGATTGGCATCTTTAACTAGAGAAAGTGAACAGGAAGAAATGGAATTAAACGTTAGGGTCGACGCAGCTATAGATGGACGTACGGATGGAGGAACGTAATGACTGACGTACGGACGGAAAATTGAACTCCTCTATCAAACCTTACTCTCGGGCATGCATGCGAACTGCGCTTGCCCAGCTTTTTTTAATCAAAAGCAGGGTCAGGCTTATTTTGAGCCGGGTTGACTTAGCATTCGCAGGCTAGTCTGGACTGGAACTGTGCACATCGCATGAAAACAGGTTTGTCACAGCATGGTCAATTTTATATTGATCAATGTCTCGTGAAAAGAAACTTAAAGCCATATATCAACAGCGACTTCTAAATTTAGTATGTGCAATATCGCCAAGTGATCAGGGTCTAATTCATTCTTCACTTTTTTCATTCCCAAAGATTTATAGATTGTATATGCAAACAGAGAATGGTCTGATATGAGTCTTCGCTGTTCGCACATGATCTAAGGTCTTTTTTCATGTGACCTGCATCATCCGTCGTCATGATAGTATCGATGTGATATGCAGATAACCTCCATATGAGCTGCGACACGACAAAACCAACAAAGTGGCATGTGCGAAAAGCGAAGACATAGATCAGCCCGGGTAGCCACCCAATCTGATCAGTCTAAAGGCTAGCTACGAGCCTAAGCTAGCTCCAAGTAGACAGCTTACTTAGGCCTATATTTTCTTTTATTTCAGTCATAATGACCTGCCATGGAGATTTCGTTATTACGAAGATAACAAAGTCTACAGTGTTGACTTGAGGGGTAATCTAGCCGAAATATGGACAAACTTTACCACCAACCCCTCCCACACCGACATACCAAGGCTGAGGAAAGGCAAACTCGGAGCGCAGGTTAAAACTGAAATAGCTAAATCTTGTATACCGCCCACAGGTTCAGATTTCAGCATGATTTTTACGTAGATAGCTGATGTTACTAAAAAGCATCCTGATGCATCATTGTGGTCAAACTGTTTGAAGTTGAAGATTTGGCAAACTGTATAAGAGCTTTCTTATGCTGTTACCATATCAAATTTGATTTGTCAGATCCAATATTCATGGGACGTGGGCGTGTTATTACTGTTGTTATAAAATGGAGACTTGCGTACTGTCGGCGAACTTTTAAACTCTTTAAACAATTAGTAATAAACTATACACTGATTACAAAATGCTTTCTTTGTGAAGAAACATATAAAAAAGAAAGAAAAAAATAGAATAAAATAGATAGTATATAAAAAAAAAAATAAAAAAAAAATATTCCGTGCGCAATTGGTCCTCACGGAGAGTTGTAATAGTAAAAGCTTATTTCAAATAAATGAGAATTCCGCGGAAGGTGATGTCTCGCCTGTCTGCGTATGGCACAGAAAAGAGCTGCGCCAGAAAAGTCGGCGATAGTTTACGCCGCCGACGATGCCGCCGGAAATGTAACAGGTAGGCCCTATACCTATCGATGCCTCGCTTCTGCTAGTCGCAGACAAGACAATTTTTTGTCAGTGAAAATGCAAAGTTTAACCCTTAATGCGACAAAAAGCAGACGATAAAATTTACGTCTGCTGATTTTCAAAAAATGTCACGTCCAAGCAATATCATATTGAGAATTCGAACACTAGAGGGCAAACAGTGCGGATTCAGATGAGGTGGCTCATCATGAACCACCTCATCTGGATCTACACTATGTGCTGATTCAACAATTTTAATTTTGGTTAGGCGACACGGCGAGTGCTCTGAAGTCGTAGACGTCAATAAAGGTTGAAGTCATTGCACTTCTTGAATTTTTTCGCCAAATGTCTACTGTTTCTCTTCATTTCAGTTCTGGGCAAACTATGTAGACTGTGACGGGCAATATAAAGATGCAGTAAGGATGTCACTTGACCAAATGGATGTCATAAAGAAATATGTGGCACGGTACCCGGATACTTTCACCTTTGTAACAACAGCTCAAGGTAACCATTCTGAAAATAACAGGGACAGAAATTTGGATGTTTCTCAAGTTAAGATGTTAAGATGTTTAGGTACACCTTATCTTTTGCCACCATTTTACAAAGGAAAATAACTTTAATGACTTCCTGTTTGCTTCCCTGGATAACGTAGCCCTCCGAAAATGGGGTCTACTTTTAATATTAATTGTATAGGCTGGTTTTTACAAACAACTATTGTTGTCTTGTGACCGCCACCTCTTCCCGGATTTTCTAGGCTGAATTTTGTTATCTTAAACAGACCTTCTTGAAATTTCCCTGTGCTTGTTTTATATGCGTTGACAAGGCTCTATAGTCTTCAGCAAGTATAAAATCAGTGAACAGTTCCACCACAAAAGTGCTTAAGGATTCCATGACCAACTCCCTTTATGGTACAAATATGGTATTCAGTCAAGGGATCATACGTCCGAAATACGTCAATGAAACAGCGTTTCTGTGACATCCCAGCACGCAAGTAACATCGCAAGGATGCCATTCTGACACTAGTGCGACGTTTAACGTCGAATTAAGATCAAACTGACGTCGATGACATCACGTTGACATCATTAATGCGCCATTACCATGACGTGCCTGCAGGGATTAATGTGTAAATGACGTACTGATTTCAATGATGTCCCACCTGAGTATGACATCATTGCGACGACCACAGTGAGTGGTACCACATTGCTACAATTTTTAAAAGTTGTACATGTATGCTCACTGGGAAAATTTCACACTAAAGTCATTTTGTAGATCTTGTATTACAGGTATTCTGGATGCATTTAATAACGGTAGGATCGCAAGCCTGGTGGGCCTGGAAGGTGGGCATTCTATTGACAGTAGTCTAGGCAACTTGAGAATGTTCTATGATCTTGGAGTGAGATATATGACTGTAACACATAGCTGTAATACACCATGGTAAGTCATTAGCAGTTAGAAAAAAATGGGTCAAAATATACTGGGGGAAAAAAGAAAGTAATTGTTTATGGCACCTTTAGGCTTCGTGCAAGATTAATAAATTTCGCCTGGAATGATAATTTAATATCTTTATTCGATTGTCTATTTGCACATTGTATGCCTCGAAGGCACACAGTCATGTAAACAAGCAAGTGAGCAGGGGCTCATGTGTACCCCCGACCAGTGCTGCAGCCAAACTAAGTCCTAATTATTGAACCCTTGTCCAATCCAGGGTCCTGCCCCTCTTCTTAGATATTCCATATTGAAGGTAATGAAAAGACTTTGACATGTGGTCACTGAAATAGAAGCAAAATACACAAGGTTTAAGGAAAATGAATGAACGGACATGTGACAAAGTAACTGAAAGCATATTGTGTTGGACCAGAAACTAATAATTTGTACTGTAAGGCTCAACATCAAAAAAAAAAAAAAAAAAAAAAGAAAGAAAGAAAGGAAGGAAAAGAGAAATGATCGAAGAATTTATTGATCCTACTGTTTCCTTTAACAGGGCTGACAACTGGAATGTTGATAGGCCAGACTACAATGAGACTGCTGATGGTAAAAAGCTCAATGGATTAACAGAATTTGGCAAGGTTTGACTTCATAGCCGTGCTGCTTACCAGCAGTGCCAGGGGCCGTATTTATAAAACCACTTAAGTGGTTGCTATGCTGTTGCTAAGATTAAATTTCTATGAAGGAGATTCCCTACAACTAAGAAATTTGCTCTGGAGGAACAAGTCTGAAAAGGACTGCCAGTTCCTCCAGAGCAAATTTCATAGTTATAGGGAATCTCCTTCATAGAAATTAAGCCTTAGCAACAGCATAGCAACTACTAATACGGCCCCTGGCCATTTTAAGGTCAGTGGATACACTCTCAGGGGAAGCAACTCTACCATTTTCAATTAAGCCTCCTCCATATGGATGACCGTGGCAACAAAAAATGAATTTTTGTTCCTGACTGAATTGCCATTACTCCACCATGGTTTCACCATTTTCCATTATTATACTATTTGTTAACCATTCTTACATTCTACCTATTCGTTTAAACCATTTTCAACAAACAATCATATTTCCATTTTGTTTAGCAAATGGTTTAGAAATGTTTATACCGTTACACCATTTTTTTCTCCATTTCTTTGCCATTAAGAGTGGGCAGGGATGGTCTTTGCTAGCTCAACTAGGGCAACTAAAGGCATGAGGAAAAGGAATTGTTGTAAAGTCAGCTGTGGTGCCCCAGCAACCTAGCAAGGTTTCGGGATAGACTAAAATAAGAAAGTAATTTCTATAGCAGCATATAAATCAGTAATTTCCGATCATGCACGAGTATTGGAATTCAATTTTGGCCTATATATTTAGCAACATTTTAAAGCTGCCAAGTATAATTTATGCAAACTGGAAAAAATTCCTAGCCCCAATTTAACTCATGACCAACTCCTATTTGTCTAATTTCTTCCTGGCTCTCTCAATCATCAACCAATAAGTTAAGATTTTCATTTGCAAATATATGACATTTTGTTGTGCCAGGGTCATTCTAGTTATTGTTTCATTGCAGAAAGTTATCTTAGAGATGAATCGTATAGGAATGTTGGTTGACCTGTCCCACGTTGCCAAGAAAACTATGATAGACGCTTTGGAAATAGCCACTGCCCCTGTGATATATAGCCACAGTTCAGCATTTACTCTGTGTAACCACTATAGGAATGTGCAAGATGATGTACTTAATATGACTGTAAGTGTAATACTGGATTGCAACTGAACTTAAATGGGTAACCCAGCAAGGTGTCAATAATGGGTAACCCAGCAAGGTGTCAATAACACCTTGCTGGGTTACCCATTTAAGATCAGTTGCAATCCAGTTTCAACTCTTGTTATAGTTTGAACCGCAGATTTACAAAAAAAAAAAAAATGTCAGTTCTACAAAGGAAAAGGTATGCTTTAATTTCCTTTGTAGAGTTGACACTTTATCTCTCTTTTTTTATATATATTCCAGTCCAATTGATCGAGGGAGTTCAAATTTATCTAGAGACAAATAGCCATAAAATTGTATCACATGTATTTGGTAAAAAGCCAATTACAGTCAGCTGTTCGCACATTCATGTCTATTTTCAATGATGTTTCAGTATTAAAAACATAATAACACAATTTCAGTCAGCTGTTAGAACGTCCATGTCAATTTCAATGACATGTCACTATTAAAAAGCCAACAACATAATAACAGTAAGCCGTTAGAATGTTCATGTCCATTTCAATGATACAAGGGTTGTTCAGAAAGTTCTGATTCTCGCCGAATAACTTTGTTTAGCGGCATGCTGGGGGCAATTGCGTTACATGTATTGAAAGCACTACATTTTGCCTTTACAGTGATACCAAACACTATACAAAGATACATTTTCTTATTGAGGTACAACGCGTTTTATTAGGCCCCAGTCATACCACTGGGTTAAAGTCATAGTTGCATTTATTTTCAGTGTGTCATTCAAGTAAAAAATCATCGTAAATACAAAATGAATTTTTGTCAGCTGTTTGTCAGTCGTTGCCGTCAATATCCTTTAAAAATTAGAGGGCCAGCGAACGTTTCCAATTCATTCCTTGCAAAGCAATGCGCAGTTCTAATGACGTTATTGAAATCGACGTCAACGTCATTTTCTAAGGCTGTGACAACTTCGTTTTTTACATTAATTTTAATTATTCTACAATTTCGAATTGGGCCATGCAAAAGGTTTTCCTGACAAGATTTTGAATGCTAAGGCATTTGTTTTTGTTTCAAAAAATGATGACTAAAGCAGACAGGGGGAATTTGCTACCACATAAAATGCAGATAATCCAAATTCAAGCGGCAGTATGGAACATAGATTAAATATAATTTCGGCGATATTTACAGGACACGGTTGCCTAGGGTTTGTGTTTAGGTAGCCATGACGAAAAAAAAATTGAAGACTGCTTATATGTGAACTATGACCTTCTAAAGTAAAAATTCGCAGTGGCTGTAGGGTATACCTCTTTCAAAGACGTTCAAAAATATGTCCTTTAGAAAATATACACTGCGTTTGCACAGTTGTCCTGACATATTACAGCTTTATAAAGTTTCGCTATCAGAAGTTCTGTATTTATGATGCTTATCAAAATATGACATCACGATCAGAACTTTCTGAACATCCCTCGTATGTCAGTATTTCATGTAAAAATTTCTTACGCATCAATCAATATGTCAATTTGTCCCGTCAGGAATTGGAACACTACCATATTCTTCCATTTTTACACTGGGCATTACCGTTATGTGCATAAGTATTGGGACACCTAAAATAATTAATTTTCCATTTGGGACAAATGGAAAATTAATTATTTCAGGTGTCCCAAAATTTAGGCACATTAGCAACTTTTTTGACTTCCTGTTTGCTTCCCTGGGAAATGCAGCCTTTCCAAAATGGGTTTGCTTAAAAGAAGAATTTGCATCCAGGGGAACAGTCTCTTTTCTTTACGAGTTGACTTCAATTGAGAAAGAATGCAAAACTGAAAATGGGGCTACATGATTGGGACGATTCTTGACCTTAGGTGATTTGCACAATTCGGGCTGAAACTAGTGCCAAGTCAGGGGGTTGGGATAGACATTCATTTGATCATATGCGCCAAAATTCTTGTCCTTTAGTTTTCGAGTTATAGCCAGTTGTTGAGAAACAGAGTATACACAGCTCAGACTGTACAGGCAATGGCATTTGCATCTAAATACTTTCCATAAATACTTTATTTGATATATCTTGTAGAAAAAGAATGGAGTACTTTCCATGAATACTTTATTTGATATATATATATATCTTGTAGAAAAAGAATGGAGGAGTTGTAATGGTCAATTTCTATGATCTATACATAAACTGTGCACCATCCTATCAGCCAAATGCCACACTTGATCAAGTTGCAGGTACAGTAGTCCCTTTAACACTTTAAGCACCAGTGATGAAAATAGCAGAATTTGCAAGCAGCATAGATCCTGATCTAGATATACACTGTTGTCCTCTAGTTTTTTTAATTTTCAATATGATGTTGCTGGGATGAAACATAGTTTGAAATTTTGCAGACGTAAATTTTGTCTTCTCCCTTTTTGCACTTAAAGTGTTAAAACAATTTAAAGGTGAATAGCACTAAAGTGAGACTCATATGCTCATTTCCACTAGATCTACATTCCTTTAAAGTTTAGTCTAAACTAGAAACATGGTAACTAACAGGGCCCTGTTGACAACATTTAAGTCATATGTGCCCAACCAGAAATAACAATACCAGCTTTCTATTATCATGTTGTTCCTTCATATTCAATATGTTGTGTGAAATTAAGCCTCTGGTAGTGTCATTAAGATATGGGCAAAATACACAATCATGATTGATTAAAACATGGGCAACAACTCTGTGAAGCAGGAAACTGATGTTACCATTCTTGCATACTGCTCACCTTCAGATTATCTGATGATGCTTTATATTTGTACCAAATTTTATAAAAATATCTTCAAAGGCTTTAAAGTTATACAGCAGACAAGATCTCCATACCTAAAATAACAAAGGGAAGGTGTAGTTATGGTTCCTTTTCTCTGCACATTGTCTGATGATGTTTATATTTGTACCAAGTTTTGTGAAAATATCTTAAACAGTTTTAAAGTTAGAGAGCAAACACGTTTTCTAGACTGTAAACTACCAAGGGGAAATGTAATTGAAGTTACAGTTCTTATTCTCTGCTCACTGTCTGATGATGCTTTATATACGGTTCACAAAAAGTAGGGGATATTCAGGTTTGAAAAATTGTAGCATACACAACAAATGTGATATCCATATGAAACGCATAGTATCGATAAGATAAACATCCGTTAAGACACTTTTCATGAAAGTTTGGACGATATTTCCTGTCACGTGATCTGCATACAGTTAGTTTCTGACAGGGGGTCAGGACAAAAATGTGGTAAATTCGAACAAAAATTTATTCAAATTTTTCAACTAGGCTAACTTTTCAATGCACTTTTAAGTTTTGTATGCTAAAAGATTTTTTTTTCTTCTTCAAAACGGTCATTTTGGGAAGAAAACCAGAAAACAAAAATCGTACAGGTACATCGAGTCACCGAAAAATTAACGCGTTTATGGCTTGCACTCTTTATTTTTATGAAACAGCGTGTAAAAGCAATTTTCAGCTTGTTAAATGAATCAAAACGAGTGTTTTTGTGTAAATTTTGTAATCTGAAAAGGATCTGTTTTTGTAGCAGATTCGTGTGAAAATTGGGTGTCGACCCCCTGTCTAAAACGAATTACACACAGATCACATGACAGGATATATCATCAAAATTGTAATGCAAAATGTTTAATCGAATATTTTTCTGATTGACACTTGCCGTTTCAGATGGATTTGATATGTTTTCTAATTTATACAATTTTTAATATCTTAATATCCCCTACTTTTTGTGAACCGTATATTATGTACAAGTTTTATGTAAATATCTTTGATGGTTTTAAAGCTATAGAGCTGACATGATTTCTATTTAAAATTACAAAGGGGCATAATTCAGTAAACAACACCTGTCACAGGGACAGGATAGCTCGCCTAACAGCGCCTTTCCCATCACATAAATAATTTAACGTAAAACTTTAACATTTTGCTAACGCCGACGCCGCCGCTAACGCCAATGCCAATGCCAGGGGTTGTGCAATAGCTCTTCCTGAACTTCGTTCAGGCAAGCTAAAAGTGTAGGCAGAGTTTGGATTCTAGTTCTCTGCACATTGCCAGATTACACTTGTACCAAGTTTTGTGAAAATATCTCTAATGGTTTCAGAATTAAAGAGCTGACATGATTTCTGTACTCAAAATTTCAAAGGGGCATAATTCAGTAAATAATGTAGGCAGAGTTATGGTTCTTGTTCTCTGCATATTGACTGATTATGCTTGACATTTTTACCAAGTCACATGAAAATATCTTAATGGTTTTAGAGTTATAAAACGGACATGATTTCTGTACTCAAAATTACAAAGGGGTATGATTCAGTAAATAATATAGGAACAGTGATGGTTCTTGTTTTCTGCACATCGTCTGACAATGCTTTACATTTGTACCAAGTCTTGTGAAAATATCTTTACTGGTTTCAGAGTTATAGAGCAGACACAATTTCTGCACTCAAAATTACAAAGGGGCATCATTCAGTAAACAATGTAGGTAGAGTTATGGTTCTTGTTCTCTGCACATCGCCTGATAATGCTTTACATTTGTACCAAGTCTCGTGAAAATATCTTTATCGGTTTCAGAGTTATGGAGCAAGACACGATTTCTGTATTCAAAAATACAAAGGGGCATAACTCAGTAAATAATGTAGGCAGAGTTATGGTTCTTGCTCTCTGCACATTGTCTGATGATGCTTTACATTTGTACCAAGTCTTATGAAAATATCTTTATCGGTTTCAGAGTTATGGATCCGACCGAATTTCTGTACTCAAAATTACAAAGGGGCATAATTCAGTAAAAACTGTAGGCAGAGTTATGGTTCTTGTTCTCTGCACATCGACTGATGATGCTTTACATTTGTACTATGTCTCGTGAAAATATCTTTAAGAGTTTCAGAGTTATGGGGCGGACACGATTTCAGTACTCAAAATTACAAAGGGACATAATTCAGTTAATACTGTAGGCAGAGTTATGGTCTTTGCTCTCTGCACATTTTCTGATGATGATTTACATTAGCACCAAGCCTTATGAAAATATCTTTAACGGTTTCAGAGTTACGGAGCGGACACGATTTCTGTAATCAAAATTTCAAAGGGGCATAATTCAGTAAATATTGTAGAGAGTTATGGTTCTTGTTCTCTGCACATCGTCTGATGATACTTTACATTTGTACCAAGTCTCGTGAAAATATCTCTAACGGTTTTAGAGTTATTTAGCAGACACGAAATGATGACAGACGGACGGACGGACTGACAGACAGACGGACAGACGGACAAGGTGATTACTATAGGGCCTCCGCAGACTTCGTCTGGCGGGGCCCTAATGAAGCATTATAGCCAACATAGCCTTATAATCAGCAGTAGCTTTATCTTTAAATTGGTTTAAACATATTTTATTTTCAAAAATGCACATAATAACATACAAATAACACAATTACACAAAGCAATAGGATCAGAACGAAAGCTGATAGCTTATATAGCTCTTCTCCTGAACACGAATAAATTGTGTACTATTAGGCAGAAAGTAAAACGGTCCGTGCAAACTTGTTTAAGCACATATTTCTTGTACTTTATACTAAACATGTATTTTAACAGAAATGTAAGTGAAAAAAAAAATAAATTCTTTAGCTGTAATCATGTTCGCAGTGGATGAAGTTCAAGATCTAAGTGTATGTAAGACTGCAATGATACTAGCAAACTAGCTAAGTGGATGTCCAGTTCACGAACATTTATTCACTGCAAACATTTGTAATAAACATTAATTACAAGTACTTCACAAAATGAATAAGAAAAGATACATCTACTGAACAAAAAAAAAGTATATATAAACAGAAAAGTCTGCATCTGTGGGAAAAAAAAGAGAAAAAAAAGATTATCTTTGAATTGGGGTCTATTGCATTTCCATGTCAACAGAAACTGTGCTACACCATGCACAGTGAAGACTCAAATCAGCTTATTGCATTCTGAGAAATACAGTAGTGAAAAGTAAACCCTGATTAGCTTTCCACTTGCCTAAGGATACTTTTTTATTTTATGAAAAGCAAACATATACATGTCCTATTAAGCTTAATAAATGCCCCTTACCTCTTTTCCGAAAATAATTTCATATTAACTTGCATGAATTAATTCTTGTTTGCTCCTTCTGGATGAAGTAGCTTCTTAAAATGGGGTCTACTCTTAAAGGAAAGAATTTGCTCCTCAGGAGCACATTCTTTTCCTTAAGAGTTGACCCCCACTGAGAAGGGAGGCAAAAACTGAAGAGTTGCTTCCTTTGTAGGTATACCTATTCACCTTAATATATGTACAGTTTATTATAGGTATTTGGGCAGTTGCTGATTTACTAGTCAGTTTAGGCTCTCGTGTAACACCCCCTTTTTGTAAACTACAACACCCCCTGGGCATTTAATAGGATTAATATGGTATTACATGTTTTCTGTTGCAATAAAATTTAAAGACAGTTTTAAGGATATGTGTGAGTATATTGGTTCAGCATCGCTTTCAACAATTTTTCATGTTTGGATGTGACAGTGAGCTGAATGTTCTGTTTGTGGGCCGTCTCACTGCCTCAGATATACATGGTATTACAGCCATGCAGTCATATTTTTGAAAAAAAATAAATTAAAAAATTGGGACACCTAAAGTGAACTCCGTAAGTATACTAAAAATAGAAATGTTTGACTTTTCAATGCAGTGATTTATCTAAAAAATCATTGTCTCTCACATTCTGCAAGGAGCAAGCAAGACAACTAGATGGTTGTCCAGGGACAACTTGTCGAGCCCGCTGTTTGCTTTATTAACCTATAAGTATGTGAAGACAAACTGCTTCACTCACTATCTAGAAAGCCAAACAATATTATGCTTACACAGCATAAAACTTTTTTAATTTGTTGCATTAAGGAAAACAAGTAGAACTTAAATAGCCATGACAAGCTCAATTTAAGACAATTTTATTATTTGACCTTGAAGTGTGACCTTGACCTTGGACCAACCTGAACAATTGTACCAAATTATTTTGAAATTCGGGCAATTTAAACATAGAAGTAATGGCTTAGACAAGCTCTACTTATGACAGTTTTTATCATTTAACCTTCAAGTGTGACCTTGACCTTGGACTTACCTGAATGAATGTTTCAAATGGCACATATACTCATCAATGAGTACAATTGTGCCACATTATATTGAAATCCATGCATAAATGTAGCTCTTATGGCCTGGACAAGCTCAATTTATGACAATTTTTATCATTTGACCTTCAAAAGTGACCTTGACCTTGGACCTACCGTAACAAATGTTTCAAATTGCACTTCTACTCATCAAGGAGAACAACTGTGCTAAACTATTTTAAATTCATCCATAAATGTAGAAGTAATGGCTCGGACAAGCACAATTTATGAGCATTTTACCGTTTGACCTTCAACTGTGACCTTGACCTTCGACCTTCCTGAACGAATGTTTCAAATGGCACTTCTACTTTTCAAGGAGAACAATTTTATCAAATTATTTTGAAATCTATGCATAAATGTAGCTGTTATGGCCCGGACAAGCTAAATTTACGACAGTTTTTATCATTTGACTTTCAAGTGTGACCTTGAGCTTGGCTCTACCAGAACGAATGTTTCAAATGGCACTTCTACTCATCAAGGAGAACAATTGTGCCAAACTATTTTGAAATCCATCCATAAATGTAGAAGTAACGGCTCAGACAATCTCAATAAATGAGCATTTTACCATTTGAACTTCCAGTGTGACCTTGACCTTGAACCTACCTGAACGAATGTTTCAAATGACACTTCTACTCATCAAAGGAACAGTTGTGCTAAATTATTTTAAAAACCATCCATAAATATAGAAGTTATGGTCCGGACAAATTCGGACAGACACACGCATGCAGGCACTAATGAACGCA
This sequence comes from Ctena decussata, assembly GCA_963989385.1. Lineage (NCBI taxonomy): Eukaryota > Metazoa > Mollusca > Bivalvia > Lucinida > Lucinidae > Ctena > Ctena decussata. The sequence continues at coordinate 28,034,044 of OZ022512.1, read as the reverse complement.
CACACTAACGTACGTACGCACATACACTGATTTGAAGTTGTAACAACTATGTCTCGCTCACCCCAAGCGGGCTCGACAAGAATGAGTGGAATATTAATGACTGGGATTCTGAAACATTTGATCATTTTGATAATCATATGAGACACATAATGCTGATGCGGGGCTGCATAGTCAGTAGCGCGTCTGACTCAAGAGCCAGAGGTCCGGCCACATACTTTCATTATCCTTCCGCTGATTCAAGAAGAACAGTTGTCAGTTACTGGCGAAAGTATGTGCACTTAGTACTGGTTAACCACTCAGGAGGTCTAAGCCTGCCAAAGAATAGTGTGGTAAGGGTAGCTGACCGTCCCGACATGACCATAGCTGTTTACCGTGGACGTAAACAATAAAACAAACAATATAATGCTGAAACTTCATCATGTCCTGCAACGCATGTCATATCAGGCTGCAGTATCACTGTTCATACTACATTGTTTCATTGTATGCCTTCTGGATGTTTACTCAAGCATGTAGTAAGACCACTCTGGGCAAATATTTCTATTTCTTTCAGATCATATAGATTATATCAAGGATTACATAGGAGTGGATTATGTGGGTATAGGAGCAGACTATGATGGTGTAAGAAGGTAATGTATGAGCTGTGTCTCTTCTAGAGAACTACCTTATTTCATTGTGACCAGCTAAACTGTTATGAGCCACGACACAACAAAACCAATAAAGTGGTTGTGCGCCCAGCGCAGTCTCAGATCAGCCTGGGCATCCACCCAGTCTGATCAGACTCTTTGCTGCCAGCATGGAGGTACCTTAGACCCTCAGCTACCCTTTAAGTGCTTAGTGAAGAATCTGATCAGAATGGGCCAATGCCCAGGCTGATCTGAGTCTTAGCTGGGCGCACAGCCACTTTGTTGGTTTTCTTGTGTCGTGGCTCATATCAGCTTGGTCATCCATTCACCAAATGGCTGGTCTGTACCGACTGTGCCATAACTTAACCTTGTACCATATTTGAAACAAATTTTGGGATGGAAATGTCTGCAAAATGGTGCAAACCTAGATCTGACTTCTCTTAAGGAAAAATTTGCATTGTTTGTGTAGATCTTAAATCTGAATGGATTGAAAGAAACAATAATTTCTCAGAATGCTTTGTCTTGTACATCTGCACAATGTCACAGACACAGAACTAAATCATACAACTAAAAAAATTATGCTGCTAATGACAATAACCCAGGAAAAGCAATATCTGTGTCTCACTTTCTGCACCATGCCAAGGTAAGTAAGTATAGGAACTCAGTGCATCATTCAAATGTCTTGCGTGAGATCAGCTTATTCACCTAGTCACTATTTCTGGGCTGCACCTTAATTTGTTCTTGTACCATCCCAGCAGGCACATGATGTTGAAATGACATTGTACTGACATCGAGGGGGTGTAATGATGTAGCATCAATGTCAGTATGATGTCATTTTGGCGTCATGTGCCTGCTGGGATATTTGCCACCTAGAGGTAGTCCAGGCAAGAGAACTAGGAATTTCAAACTTGGAAGTTGCAAAACTTGAGATAAAAATAAATCTGTCTTTCAATCTGAAAGCCACTCTAGGTGGTATAGTATATAAACTTGCCAAACCCAATATATTACAAGAGGTCATATCTTCCAAACAAAACAGTAGCAATCACTTTCATTTGCTTAAGCTTTGAAAGACTATAAACTGTATCAAGTACCCATTAAGTGCCCAGTAGTGCCATAGTTACTCCAAAGTATTTGTCACCTTTACAAGTGATCTTAAGGATCGAACCCCGGTAGCTCAGTGGGTTAAGGGCTGGCCGATCTATCCAGCTGGATGTGGAAATGTTTTCAACCATAAACAGGATTCCCCTGCACACAGCCTTTCATTATCATCCTTCCATCATCCTAATATGACTGAAATACTATTGAAAGCAATGTAAAATCCCAAATCATCCATCCATCCTTAAACAGTGACTTTAATTATCCTAATAATTGAACAAATTGATTTTGCAATGGGTCACAAAGTTGCTGGCAGACAAGTAAACAGGGTAGATACAGATCAGACTGCTCCTAGGGAGAAGTCTGATCATCTGATCTGGGCCTACCCTGTTTACATGGGCACTTCTGTCCCAGTATATGGGGACATTACTGTAAACATTTCATCCACTTACGTATGTAAGTTTAGTAGGCTTACGATGATATCATAAATTTATAGCCATTTTATGGTAGGCCACAGCTGAAAGTTTATTTCAAGATGTTTTAAGACGTGAATACTTCAGTTTCAACGAGCCTCTGAGATTTTTATAATGTTTGTTTGCCTGATCTGAAAAGTAATTTCTGCACTGAATTTTGAAATTTTCAGACTAGGGACACTTTTACGGTAAAATAAATGGGTGAATAAGGTTTTGTCTTAAGCTGGATGAATTAAAACATGAGATCAATTCTCTGATATCCCTGTAACTTTGTACTGAACACGGTTTTTATAGTAAAACCAGATCTGCCACCTAAACCTGTGTATGCCCATTATCAATGCAAGTTCTAAGTTGGTGACCTCTAAAATTATAAAATTTGTGTCCACCACATTGATTTTAGGGTGCCTGTGGGGGTTGGGTAGAACTGTGGAAAGGCTGAATTTCTGAACCAGTATCTCAGACCCGGATCCAGACCACAACCTGCTGGTGGGGCTCTGGATAACTGGTGGGGCTGGGAGGTGCCGAGATTTACGTGTGTGTGGGGAGTGGGGCGAGGGGGAGGGGGCGGGGAGTGGGGCTTGAAAATATATGACATAATTAAGGATCAATTTGACGAGAATTTTGGAGAATATCCTTTTTGCCTTGAAATATATGTTGTGATATCTCATTAGAATCGCCTCGCCGAGGCGATTCTATTGAGATATCACAACATATATTTTAATCTAAGTAGGCCCAGGTGGCGGGGCTGAAGCCCCAAAGCCCATCCCCTGGATCCGGGGCTGTATCTAGCATCAGCCCAAGAATAAACTAAATCCATTTTGGCATTGTCAAACTATAAGCATGTAGAAAACATTAACAGAGAACTTCAACATAAATTACTAAGTCTGTGACCTTGACTTCAAAGTCACCAAGCATATTAAAGGAGTGGTGCTGAGTAACACATTGTACCAGTAGCTAAAGGCAGCCAGAGTATCAAATAAATCTGTAAGGACTTAGTGGAACTACAAAACTTTACTGTCAAACACATATTAGGCAGTAACATATTTTGGCAGAAAAAATGAAAAGTGTCAAAGTAAAATTATGCCAATACCCTGTCAGTACATTTACATGACTAGTCAGTCTACAATGTGAAAGCATCGAAATTAAATTGTGAAAATTCATGTATGTTATTCTCATTAAAGTGCCACAATTTGATATCACGATATTGAGTGCTTTTATATCTAGTATAACTAAAATCTTTGTCATAAATTTTCTTAGCTTGTGACATCATTAAGCAAGGTTGAGATGGAACATAGTATGATTTTGGACCGGAATCCTATCAGTTCTAGGTACAACCAAAACTCCAGGATGACAATGACCAATTAAAAAATATGATAATGACAAAATTTTCTTTGGTATAGACTTAATTTTTGAACCGGTAAGTATTTTGAATGACCCATTGTGGGGGAAAAAATAATGGATGTTCTAAAGCTTTTTAAAACAACTGAAAATCCAGAGTAAATGAACCACAAACTGAAGAAATGTTCAATAAGAGCCGAGAATAATAAGCTCTAAAAACTGTAGTGTAATAACAGTTCTCAGGATCTGTTTAGTCAGAGCCAGGGGCCAGTCCATAACTGGCATACTGTAAAACTGGACAGGCTCCTGTGGTAAGGGCTAAGTTAGATGTTCGTAATTTCTATCTCAATTTTAAACAGCCTTCCTGCTGGACTTGAAGATGTATCCACCTACCCAGCACTGTTTGCCGAGCTCATACGCCGTGGCTGGTCTGATGAAGATTTACAAAAACTTGCAGGCCGTAATCTTGTACGAGTCTTAACAAGAGCAGAACAGGTAAGCCTTACTCGGCATTGCTTTTCATAAAGCAATACATTAACAAGGCAAGAATTCAATGGAATGTGGTGTCTCGCCTGATAGAGCATTGTCAAAAAACAGAGCTAAATCAGAAAACTTGACATGAATTTGTAAAGTCAGTGAAGCGTAAAATATAGGTCATGACCTACTAATGATTAATGCTTTCAATTTCCCTCTTCTAAATGTATATATGAACCAAATGTCATGAATCCAGCCCTCATAGTTCCCGAGAAAAGGAGCTTAACCAGAAAACTTGACTCAAAATTGTAAAGTCAGTGAAGCAGAAACTATAGGTCATGACATAATTATGATGGTTGCGTTCATTTCCCTCTTGAGCCAAGTTTCATGATTCTAGCACTTATAGTTCCTGAGAAATAGAGCTTAACCAGAAAACTTAATGCAAATTTGTGAAGTCAGTGAAGCGTAAAATATAGGTAATGACCTAACAATCGGGAGGTGGGGAGCAGGAGGAGGGAAAAAAGACAAGCATGTGTATGACTTTGCTGAACCTTGCAAAAACGGTTCCAATTAAAGACAAAGTTGAAACAAAGAGCGAACAACCACTAGGTCAGTCATGAAATTCAGTGATGTGTTGAAAAAGTTTTTCTTCAGGACAAGTCTACCATCCATTCTTTGACTTGTGATTTTGCTACTTTGTATTGCAGGTTCGAGACGATATGTCCTACATGCAACCATATGAAGATATCTTACCTGAGAATGAAAGATATCCAGACAATGTTTGTCGGACAGATTTCTAATATCTTCTATGAGCAGTTGTATCAAAATAAAATACCAAATAATGCAACTTCCATAAATATTACATGTTAACCAATTACAGCAATTTTCCTAGACCACATTTCTTCAGTTACAAGATGACGGGTGTTTTCCTTCCTAAACAATCCCAAAAATCTAGATCCATAAGATGGATCTAGATTTTTGGGATTGTTTTAGAAGGAAAACACCCATCTCACTGCTGATTTTCATTCTACGGATGAAAAATCACTCTTTTACAGCTAAATAAACATGGTAACTCAACAAGCCGATTTTACTAAATGTTTCATTGTCAAAGATGTCCTAGTGGAATTTCAAACAATGATCAGGTCAGACTGCTCCTTTAGAAGCAGTCTGATCTAGATCTGGTTTGCTCAAGCATCTCTAAATAGGGGTGCTACAGTAGTCACTCTTTTACAGCTAAATAAACATGGTAACTCAACAAGCTGATTTTACTAAATGTTGCATTGTCAAAGATGTCTCAGTGGAATTTCAAACAATGATCAGGTCAGGCTGCTCCTTTAGAACGAGTCTGATCTAGGTCTAGTTTGCTCAAGCAACTCTGTCCTAAATAGGGGTGTTACAGTAGTCTAGGAAATCTCCAAGCCTAAACTGTATTTATTCAGCTATAAAACCAGGGCCCGAGGTTATAAAATTTGAGCATAATCTTAAACTCAAAATAAAGCACACTCATTGGCTGCTTCCGAGCATGTGCTCGGAAGCAGCCAATCAGTGTGCTTTATTTTGAGTTTGAGAATGTACTCAAATTTTATAACCTCTGGGCCAGTTTTCTTCTCTCTAGAATGACCCCAATTATCTAAATCAGTTTTATGATTTTCCCTTCCAAAACAATCCCAAAAGTCTAGATCCATCTTATATTCACATAAGGATCTAGATCTTTGGGATTGTTCTAGATTTTGGGATTGTTTTAAGCTGGATTTAGATTTTTGAGATTGTTTTGGAAAGATGGATCTAGATTTTTGGGATTGTTTTGGAAAGATGGATCGGGATTTTTGGGATTGTTTTGGAAAGATGGATCTGGATTTTTGGGATTGTTTTGGAAAGATGGATCTAGATTTTTGGGATTGTTTTGGAAGGAAAAAAAACTCTGTCTTATAACTGAAGAAATATGGTATATTTAACAGAAGATATTGTATGAGTTTATTTCAGATCACAAGTTCAATACACTTTGTCTAATGCAAGCTTTAACTGGCTAAATTCTTGGTTTGTTAATTCATTTTAGTAATTTGATGTATTGTGATTCTGATTGTCATTATGACAAGTTTTAAAATAGAGCAATAGTTTTATTCCTATCTGCAGCTCTGTACCTACTGCCAGCGGGCACATGATGTCAAAATGAAGTTTTACTGACGGCGATGACAGTCTCATTGACATCAGTGCAATATCATTACATTGTCATGTGCCTGCTGGGTGTCTTAAATAAACCTTGACATCAGTGCAATATCATTACATTGTCATGTGCCTGCTGGGTGTCTTAAATAAACCTGGTAGAGTCAAATTGCAGGCAAAACTTTTAGAATGAATTGGTAGGAGCTGCTAAGAACACATTTGAGCCGCAACACGAGAAAACTAACAAAGTGGTTGTGCGCCCATTGCAGACTCGGATCAGCCTGGGCATCCGTTCAGACTGCTCAGACTCTTTGCTAGGCGCTTAAAAGGTAGCTAAGGGTCAAAGCTACCTCCATGCGGAGCGCGAAGACTCTGATCAGACTGGGCGGATGCACAACCACATTGTTGGTTTTGTCGTGTCGCTGCTCATTTATATTATGAATTTCTTGTGTGTGTGTGTGTGTGTGTGTGTGTGTGTGTGTGTGTGTGTGTGTGTGTGTGTGAGCAGGGGGGATTTTCAAAAGAATGACTGTCATATACACTTGTTTTGCATAATGAACTCATTTAATCATTTTACACTACATTCATAATATTCATAAAGCATTTAATCAGACAATTTATCCAACTTATTTCATTTTTTATAGATAAGTTTATAAAAGAACCTGTTTCCTGGTTATAGTTTATCATTAATCATTTTGCACTTATGCACTTAGAACATGTTCTTTTGTTTCGCACCAATAAATATTTTACTGCTCATCTTGAATAAGGAGAAAGAGGCATTTTTGGCCCTTCTCCACCATAGATATATAAAGAACTTAGCTTGAACATGTATCACTTTATGTTTATCTAGCATCATAAATTCATGTATAAAGCAGATATTTATCTATCTGATTTTTCAAATATGATAATGATGTATATGTAAATTGATTTTGTTGCCAATAATAAACTTGAGATTTTTATTTGCCTTTGTCATTATTGTTTTCATTAAAAAATTCAAATCCATCAATTTGAAACACAAAAGAAACTAGACAATCACTAAAGGTGATGAATGCCCCCGCCATATGCCTCATTAGATGAGTAATGTGATAAAACATATTTGTGTGAAGTTACATCAAAATCTGTCAAGAAATAAAGGTGCTAGAGGGATGACTAGAGTTTTTCTTAAAAATAGCAACTGTGACCTTGACCTTGGAACTACAACCCTGAAAGGTTAACTTGTCCAAGATATTGTCATACTTAATATTTGTGTGAAGTTCTATCAAAATCACTTAATAAATAAAGGTGCTGAAACGGTAATTTAATCAAGATATTGTTATACTTAACATTCATGTGAAGTTACATCAAAATCGATCTATAAATGAAAGCGCTGGAGCAATGCCCTAGTTTTTCTGAAAATAGCAACTGTGACCTTGACCTTCATCCTACCAACCTGAAACGCAAAGTTGTTCGAGGTACTGTCATACCCAGTAAAGCTGTGATGTAATACCAAAATCGGTTAATAAATGAGGCCACTAGAGGGACGATAAAAGGTGAGATTGTATTTAAGCTATGGAAATATGGTCAAAATATATGTATCCTATTCAAGGGGACATAATTCTGCAATGAAGACCTGACTGAAAGCTCCTGTTTCCTTTATGCACATGTTCAATGCATGTCTGAACTGTGTTGCAAGTTTCAAATCCCTACATCAAATACTATTGGAGGAGTTGCAGAGACAAGAACGGTACTACAAAGTGTGAAATATGGTCAAAATATGCATGTCATTCAAGGGGATGTAATTCTGCCATAATGACCTGGATCAAAGTTCTGTTTCCTTTATGCACATGTTCAATGCATGTCTGAACTGTGTTACAAGTTTCAAATCCCTACATCAAATACAATTGGAGGAGTTGCAGAGACAAGAACAGTACTACAAATGTGAAATATGGTCAAAATATTTATGTTATTCAAGGGGACATAATTCTGCAATAAAGACCTTAATCAAAGTTCTGTTTCCTTTATGCACATGTTCAATGAATGTCTGAACTGTGTTGCAAGTTTCAAATCCCTACATTAAATACTGTAGGAGGAGTTGCGGAGACAAGAACAGTACTCAAATGCGAAATATGGTTATAATATGTATAATATTCAAGGGGACATAATTCTGCAATCAAGACCTTAATCAAAGTTCTGTTTCCTTTATGCACATGTTCAATGCATGTCTGAACTGTGTTGCAAGTTTCAACTCCCTGCATCAAATACTGTAGGAGGAATTGTGGAGACAAGAACAGTACTCAAATGTGAAATATGGTCACAATATGTATATTATTCAAGGGGACATAATTCTGCAATAAAGATCTTAAGCAAAGTTATGTTTCCTTTATGCACATGTTCAATGCAAGTCTGAACTGTGTTGCAAGTTTCAACTCCCTGCATCGAATACTGTAGGAGGAGTTGCGGAGACAAGAACAGTACTACAAAGTGTGACGGACGGACGTACGTACATATGCTCGGACGGACAAGGGCAAAACTAAATGCCCCTCCCCACTTCGTGGCGGGGGCATAAAAAGCACAGACTGAGTTGCTTGACGGTACATGCTCCAAGATATGATATGCTTTTATACAGATGTTTCAAAATGTGTATTATCAAAATAAATGACTCTGAAAAGTCTGAAATTGTAAATTTGTGCTGAGCAGAGTACAAATTTTGTCACCTTGGTGCAAAAAGTCAGTAAGTGCTTATATAATTTAATTGGAATTATTGATTTTTTGCGCTAAGGTGACGCTGAATGTTCCTCTCACTCTAAAGTTCAAGAACTATTAATTGTATGCTTTCTGAGGGCGGTACTGGGACGAAGTTGCCCAATAAGTGGCCATACAGTATTGCAGTTTCAAGTTTTCATTTCATCTGCAGTTTGTAATTGTATATCATTTTGCCAGTGAACAAATAAAACACTGAAATTTTTTCAACATACCTTCAAAGTCTTTACGACAGTTAGAAATATTAATAAAATACAACAGAATAAAACGTATTTCAACATTTATCTTTTTCTTGCTGTTATACAACATAAATGCCACTAACAGAGTGTAGATTTCACCTGAAGCAAAGGTCAAAGCTAACACCTATATTTCTGAGATGACATGATGAGACACAGAAAATTGACGCTCTGTCCATGCAATCAATATGAAACCTTTCAAAGGTCTTAACAAGATACTGTACAGAGCAAGCAAATTAAAACCTTAAAGAGTTCCTTCAAGAGCAGAGAACACATTCAAAAGAAGAAACATAGGCCACATACTTGATAGTTTCGGCTACTTAAGTCTCATCAGTGACCCTGACAATGTCTGGAGATGAATGCCAGATGGATGGATGGATGACTTGCTATTTTATGTCCTTTTTAACAGTATTTCAGTCATATCAGGACAATGGTTCAGTGAGAATGAAAGGCTGTGTGCAATAGAACCTTGTTTACTATTGAAAAGATCCATCCTACAGAGGAGCTCTAACCCTGGACCGCAAGATCAGCAGGGCACCGCTTGACCTTCTGAACTACCGGGGCTCCTACGATTGCCAGAAAAAAGCATGGTGTAATTTCTTAATTCAAACGAAGTAGTCAATTCAAAGCCTTTTTTGCAAGCTTTCCTTGCTCTGTATTGATATTGGTTGTTACAGAGCTCAAAATAAGGTGGGTTTTTGAAAATAATTCAGGGATTTTTTTCTTATTTCTCAATGAAAACATATGTTCTGACCCCTCATTAGAACCGTCTAACTGAGATGGTTCTAATGATGGGTCACAACATAGGTTTTTATCTGAGACTGTTCTAATGAGGGGTCACAACATAGGTTTTTATGGAGTATCTGGAAACTAACCCCTAAATTATCCTTGTTACTCCTTCTCATCTAGAGCACTGAGTTGTATAAGGCCTTCAAAACGTTTTCTATTGATAGAGAGATGAGTACCCAGGAACACACTTATGAGTTCACAGCTATCTTCTAATGTTTATCATGAGGTATAAGCCATGTTTTGAACATTATATCACAACACAGAAAATGCAATAGCTGAGAGGTTTTAAGCACCGATTATCGTCACAGAGACAACAAAATAAACAAGACCTGCTAGCAGTTAAGAAAGCTTAACTTAACTTTACCTACAACATGTAAACCTTTAAAGTATCTTGGGGCCTCAGTGCTGATGTAGACACCAATGGCAGAACAACGACAAATGTTCTTCCTGTGCTTTTGTACACAGGGTATAAACCAGTCTGCCAATTTTGGCTTCCTGCAGAGACTGTCCATCATATTTGACTTCTGCCGAGACTGTCGATGATCTCTGGCTTCCTGCTGAGATTTCTGTACATGATAAATGGCTTCCTTGGAGACTGTCTGCGAGGCTCTCGGCAGGAAGCAGAGTCACGCAGACAGTCTCGGCAGGAAGCCATTTTTTGAGGACATTAGTCCCTGCAGGAAGCAAGAGATCACGGACAGTCTCGGTGGAAGCCAAATATGATGGACAGCCTCTGCAGGAAGCGAAAATTAGCGGACTGGTTTATACCCTGTGTTGTATAGGTGAGCTAAAAACTTACTGTTGGACAGGAAATTTTAATGTCTCCTGATTTTCATACTTGAACATTTGAGAGAAATATTTGTGAAGGCTAAATTCATGGTTCTCATAATGGTCCTTCTGCTATATGTTTCTTCCCAAACAATCTCAAAATTCTAGATCCATCTTATAAGACAGATCTAGACTTTTAGGGGTTGTTTCGGATGGGGAAACCTGTCTTGTAACAGTTTTTACAACTGTAATATTTTAATTTTCATATGACCTGACACTTCTGAATTTTCAGTTGTTTGAAGCATTTTTAGCCTAATGCGCTTGTTAAGATGTCAACTCATTAAGTGTTTTGTGAGTTTATAGCCAAATACACTGATATTTTTTATTGAAAATATGTGAGAAGCTTTTGCAATGCAAAAGCTTCTTACATTTTTTCAACAAAATATATTGACGTATTTGAGATATTAACCTTTGAAAATTTTAATGTCTCATTAGCTAACGACGTCGATAGTTTTGAACAACTGAGCCCAGGAAAATAAAACATCTATCATAACTTCCCGCTTGACGGCTATTTCTGTTAGTCAAACAAAAGTCCCCTCAAATGAAAGAGTCTGGTGGTTTTGAGCAAATTCTTGACGTAAGTATCGTCATTTCTTCCAGATGTTTGAGTGGCAAGTCGGCAATGAAGTAAGGCAGTTTATCATGCTGAAGCTGATGGAACACAGCTACAAAGCCTGGTCTTTCTCCCTCATACCTGAAAATATATACACTGTACATGACAAGTATCACCGAGATAAAATCTCATGTACTTTTGCCCTTCTGAAAGCCAGCTCCTGCCCACAGAATTCTACATCTCAATTTTCATTGTGCAGACAATTTCACATTTCTTGAAGAACTAAACAAGAACTGCAAGCTATTTAATTTTTTCTTGTATAACACAACAAAACAATTTTAAACATGGTTAGATTAGTTTTAATGAAATTTTTGTAGGCATATCCCTTAATTTTATCAAATGATAAAAGGCCATCGGCCAAGTGTCACCCGACGTTTGAAATGTGTCACAAACTGCAGCCCTTTATTCCATTTCAGAGTAACTGTATGGCCAAAACCAGAAAATATGTGTACAACAGAATCTGGTAAGGAAATAATAATTGAAGCATAAGCAAAGACATATACCCAATTACTGGGCCTCTATGAGGTTATAAAATACTTAAGTTCAGGACTGGGCGTATGTGTGTAAAATCAGGTTACTGAAACTTTAGGCCCTTACAGAATGCCTAAACATCAAGACCATATACCCAATAACAAAATAACAAGGGCCATAATCCTCCTAATATGAATCTGATGAAAAATGAACATTGCATTTATGAAGATTCAGCCCATTAATATGAATAGTTCTTGAGTTATCCTTTTACCTTTAAGTGAATGTCTATTATCTATGAAAGGGGAATAACTCTGTCACTAATAAATTTAGCATATCCTAACAATAATCAGAATACTCAATTTACCAAATGCTAATAGCATACTAAATTTCAGCTCTCTCGGTCAAACGGTTCAAAAGTTGGAAAATTGCCAAAAACGACAAAGGGTCATAACTTTGTAAAATATTGGGCAATTGAAATTCCAAAATCACATGCACATCTTCAGATCATGATGAAACATTCTGCAAAATTTCAAGTTGATCTGATAAAAGATGTGGCAGGAGTTGCGGGGACAAGGTCTGAGTCAGCAAGGGCCGTAACTCCATCAAAAATGGCCGAAACAAAAATCAAAAACCACATGCACATCTTCATATCATAAGAATACAATCTGTATAATTTCAAATCAATCCGATGAAAGATGAAGGAGGAGTTGCGGGGACAAGATTTCAGACGGACAGAAAATGCCAAAAACGACAAAGGGCCATAACTTTGTAAAATATAGGGCAATTGAAATTCCAAAATCACATGCACATCTTCAGATCATGATGAAACATTCTGCAAAATTTCAAGTCAATCTGATAAAAGATGTGGCAGAAATTGCGGGGACAAGGTCTGAGTCAGCAAGGGCCGTAACTCCATCAAAAATGGCCGAAACAAAAATCAAAAACCACATGCACATCTTCATATCATAAGAATACAATCTGTAAAATTTCAAATCAATCCGATGAAAGACGTAGGAGGAGTTGCGGGGACAAAAATGGCCGAAACAAAAATAAAAAACCACATGCACATCTTCATATCATAAGAATACAATCTGTAAAATTTCAAATCAATCCGATGAAAGATGTAGGAGGAGTTGCGGGGACAAGATTTCAGACGGACAGAAAATGCCAAAAACGACAAAGGGCCATAACTTTGTAAAATATAGGGCAATTGAAATTCCAAAATCACATGCACATCTTCAGATCATGATGAAACATTCTGCAAAATTTCAAGTCAATCTGATAAAAGATGTGGCAGAAGTTGCGGGGACAAGGTCTGAGTCAGCAAGGGCCGTAACTCCATCAAAAATGGCCGAAACAAAAATCAAAAACCACATGCACATCTTCATATCATAAGAATACAATCTGTAAAATTTCAAATCAATCCGATGAAAGACGTAGGAGGAGTTGCGGGGCCAAGATTTCGGACGGACGGACGGACGGAAGGACGGATGGACGGACTGACACACGGACGGACGAGGGTCATTTCTATAGTCCCCCTCCGTAGTCCCCCTCCGCCTACGTCGGGTGACAAAAAAGTCATAACGTTTCAGATTTTAGTAAACAGCTTAGGGCATGTACATAAATAATCCTGCAGACTTTAAAAAACAGTTTACAAGCTGAATAAGCCAAAGAAACTGTCTTACATTGTTGTCACAATCATATGAGCCACGACGCGAGAAAACCAACAAAGTGATTGTGCGCCCAGCGCAGACTCAAATCAGCCTGGGCATCCGCCCTGTCTGATCAGAGTCTTCGCTGTCCACATGGAAGTAGCTTAGACCTTTGGCTATCCTTTAAGCGCTAAGCAAAGAGTCTGATCAGACTGGTCTGATGCCAAGGCTGATCAGAGTCTGCGCTGTGCACACAACCACACTGTTGGTTTTCTCGTGTTGCAGCTCATATATACTACTACTTTGGTTCATGCTATGAGCAGATGGTTTCAAATGAATCAGAATAAAATGTTTTCACATTGAAATTATTTTTTTCTTCTTTTTGTTTTGTTTCTTTTCTCTAGCAATTTAAATAGAAGCCTGATATGGGTCATTACTCACAAAGCCACAACGACACCACAGTTGCATAGCCTATGATAGGCGCCATGCAAAGACAAAGAACAGCCTGGGCATTTGCCCAATCTGATCAGAGTCTATGCTGTGGGCATGGAGGTAGCTTAGACGTTTAGCTACCCGTTTAGCTAAGCGCACAGCAAAGACTCTATTCAGACTGGGCAGATGCCCAGGCTGATCTGAGTCTTTGCATGGCGCACATGCCACTTGATGATCAGTGGGTGATTATGAAAGGCTATGTGCAATGGAACCCGGCTTCAACTGAAAAGATTCCTACTTCCAGTGGGTCTTGAACGCAGGACTGTTAGATCAGTAGGCCAGCGCTTAACCTACTGAGCTACCAGGACTCCTAAAACTAAGCAGTTTAATTGAATGCGGTATGGAAAATGCTTGTCTTATATCAAGGTCTGATTTCATTGGCACATATTTTCTTGCACACTGGATAAGGGTGTCCGCGTGTTTCCCCTGTACCTACAAATCTTATCTCACCCATGTTATCTCACCCAGGACCAGATCAAAATCACGAGCTTTCAAATGCATTGGTTGTATTGGAGGTCACGTATCTGCGTCGTCAAGTGACGTTGACGTGACAAAGACGGCAAAAATGACATCAGTTTATGCACACCAGACGTTGACGTAAAGAAAGGAATGGCAGTCGTTGAAAGCCAAGCCTTCTTTCAGAATCAAATAGAAACCTCTCAAGCACTAAAATTACGCATTTTAACAAGTTCTAAAGTTAATGCAACACGTGGTGTGCAAGAAAAAGTATCTATCATGGGTGTGAGGTGCAGATAGAAAAATCCGTCACTCGGGATCACTGTTCGGCATCACTTGGCAAGCCTCGTGATGCCGAACAGTGACTCTAGTGACGGATTTTTCTATCCACACCTCACACTCATGAAAGATACTTATACTCTCACCCCACCATATTTTCAACCTTACCTTTTCTGTAACGTACTCTGTAGTTTCTCACACACTTTGAGGGTTGTGTCTGTGTATACTTGTAGCATGAATAAATTCCTGGCCTGTTAGGAGAAAAATGAAAACATATGAGCCAACACACGACAAAACAAACAAAGTAACATGTGTGCCCAGCAAAGACTAAGACCAGCCTGGGCATCCGCCCAGCCTGATCAGAGTCTTCCCTCCAGGCTTAGCAGAGTTTTCGCTGTCACATGCCACTTTGTTGTTTTTGTCATGTCGCGGCTAATATTCAAATCAAACCAGCTACTGTAAATGGCATATTGAGTAATTTTATACGGCACATGCTAATACTTTGTAGCAAATGAGCAGCTGACTAGTTTTGCAAATTTTTATCTAAATCCTTCAGCATATCTGCTGACTTCAAACACTACATTTTTCTGTCAGGAAGGGATAGGGTTAACCATCTTTATCATACATCTGCTGCAAAGTTCCACCTGATAACAGGGGTATGATAAAATAACGTGACATTGTGTCAGTTTAGAGTTGCACTAGCCTGAATCATATCAGGCAGTGCCTTAAGAAGCAACCACTGGAGGCAATTGGCTACTGTGTTGCATTGGACATGATATAGAGGATCTTGCATGAGTGTTCCTGTATTATTGAATTTATTAAACGAGTTGGGGAAAAGATAAGATGCGAGGCTCTACCGAGCATCTTATAGTTTTCACCAACAAGTTTAATAAATTCAATAATACAGGAGCACGAATGCAAGATTCTATTTATCATATGACACTAAAATCGCATTTTAGCAAATTTGGCACTAAAACGTCACGATTTCGCCATTAAAAAAAGCGGCGTTTTATGGATGTCAACGCATAAAATTACGACGTAATTTGCATGTTTAATCCAATAGTGGATTATCGTTTTTAATGCATGGCTTTATTACCCTCTGAGATGCAACGTCATATGATAAAATAACATTCAATCAGTCAAATGACTTCAACCTATCACATCATAATGCATAGTGCAACATCAGCAAGTTCTGTTAAAACAGCCTTTGCTTTTCACTTCTTTCACACTCTTTATGCCTTAAAAGCTTCTGATAATGCATGAAAAATAGAAAACCATGTAAGTGTCTTTTGATACCAAGTTCATCAGGCTCAACCAGAAAAATGTAGGAATGTCTTGGCAAGCCTCACCCATCTTATGCTGTTTCTGACCACACCTGATAAACTTGATATCGAAGGACACTTACATGGTTTTCTTTATATACAACCTGTCAGACAAGGCTTGAACATATCTTTAGCAAAACTGTAACAACAGATTGCCAGAGTTTTTTTGTTTTTTTTGTTTGTTAGTTTGCTTTGTTAGATTTCCCTCAAATTTGAAAGCAGTCATCTTGCCTATTTCCAAGGCAGATTCCATAAGTAGGGAGCCATGAAAAGAGCTGCTGCAGTAATTCTATGAAGCAAATGTTTTGAAGAGCCAAGACAAATACAGTCAAACCTGTCTTAAGGGGTCACCCCAAGGGACCCACAAAATTTGGCTGCTTAAGACAGGTGACCCCTTAATACAGGTTCATTTGCACTGTATTTTCGTCTAAGGGATCCCGAAAAAGTGACTGCTAAAGACAGGTGACCCCTTAATACAGTGACCCCTTAAGACAGGTTTGACTGTATTTGTTATTTAATCAGAGCTCTAGATAAGAGGGAGTATTTGGTGATAATTAGGGATAATTTTTGTTAATTCTGCATAAAAACATATGTTGTGACCCCTCATCTGAACTGTCTCGATGAGACGGTTCAGATGAGGGGTCACAACATATGGTTTTGATGAGAAATGAAAACCAGAGGACCAATGGTCCTGTAGCTCACCTAACACTTGGTCCTGATATATATTTTAATGCTTTTATCCATGTATATAGCACCAGGGCAGGGGCAGATAACCATGCTCCCTTGGGGATTAATGTTGAGTCCCAATTCTATATACCAAGCCACAAGGTCACTGGGCCTTTGTTTCTGGACAAAGATTTCTGAAGGGTTATTATCATATATGGGTGTGGTGGCCACCATGTTCATGTGACCATGACCATCTGAACAAACTTTGATTCCTTTGTCCAAGTAGTAAAGCTCCATATGCAAATACAGTAATCATTTGTATAAACTATGATGGGCCTGAGTGCCCAATGCTTCATACCGGTACCAAGTTTCAAGGTTATAGCCCTTTCGGTTCTCGAGAAAAAGACGTTTGAAGAGTTTTTACCATATGTGGGCATGGTGGCCATCTTGGTCAAGTGACCAAGACCATCTGAATAAACTATGGTTCCTTAAAGCCGGTGAAGCTCCATAAGAAATATGGCTTCAATTGACCCTAGTGGCCTCTGAGAAGATGTTTGAAAACGTTGACGGGTGACAGAATCTCAATGACCTTGTACAAAAGTCAAAGAATGACCTTGACCTTTAACGACAAAATATCTTCATCTGGTCATTCAGTCAACCATATATATCAAATATTGCACCTTAGACTTAAATAGTTTCTGAAAAATCCACTGTTTAAGCATTTTCCCATATAAAAGCCTACATAATGTACAAAAGTTGACAGTGTCATAAATTAGGCCAAGGTCAACACACAATCATTTGTATAAACTATGATGGGCTTGAGTGCCAAAAGCTACATACCAAGTTTCAAGGTCATACGCCTTTTGGTTCTGGAGAAGAAGATTTTGAAGGGTTTTTACCATATACTGGCATGGCACAGCTTGGTCAATACCCCGAGAACAAACTTTTATTCCCCGATCACACTTAGACTCCATATGAAATTTTGCTTCAATCAAACCAGTGGTTTCAGAGGAGAAAATCTTGATGACGGACAGACCGACAAAATGACCTTGACCTTCAGTGACATAATAGCTTCATCTGGTCATTTAGTTGACCATAAATACCACGTATTGTACCTTAGACTTAAATAGTTTCTGAGAAATCCACTGCATAAGCGTTTTCCCATATAAAAGCCTAATGTTCCAAAGTTGACCATGTCGTAAATTAGATCAAGGTCAACGCAAGGTCATCATTTGTATAAACTATGATGGGCCTGCATGCCCGATGCTACATACCAAGTTTCAAGGTCATAGGCCTTTTGGTTCTAGAGAAGAAGATTTTCAAAGGGTTTTTACCATATATGGGCATGGCGGCCATCTTGGTCATGTGACCCAGACCCCGGGTATACACTTTAGTTCCCCTATCCCACTGAGACACTATATGAAATTTGGCTTCAATCTCCCCATTGGTTTCAGAGCAGAAGATGTTTGAAAGTCTTGATGACGGACAGACCGACAAAATGACCTTGACCTTCAGTTACAAAATATCTTCATCTGGTCATTTAGTTGACCATATATACCATATATTGTACCTTAGACTAAATAGTTCCTCAGAAATCCACTGTATAAGCCTTTTCCCATATAAAAGCCTAATGTACCAAAGTTGACCATGTCGTAAATTAGGTCAAGGTCAACGCAAGGTCATCATTTGTATAAACTATGATGGGCCCATATGCCCGATGCTACATACCAAGTTTTAAGGTCATAAGCCTTTTGGTTCTGGAGAAGAAGATTTTTGGAGGGTTTTTACCATATATGGGCATGGCGGCCATCTTGGTCATGTGACCCAGACCCCAGGTATAAACTTTCGTTCCCCCATCCCACTGAGACTCCATATGAAATTTGGCTTCAATCAAACCAGTTGTTTTTTTGAGGAAAAGCTGTTTGAAAATCTTGACGATGGATGGTTCGACGGAATGACCTTGACTTTTAGTGACATAATAGCTTCATCTGGTCATTTAGTTGACCATAAATACCACGTA
The DNA here is from genome assembly GCA_963989385.1 of Ctena decussata. Lineage (NCBI taxonomy): Eukaryota > Metazoa > Mollusca > Bivalvia > Lucinida > Lucinidae > Ctena > Ctena decussata. The sequence continues at coordinate 28,015,315 of OZ022512.1, read as the reverse complement.
TTGTACCTTAGACTTAAATAGTTTCTGAGAAATCCACTGCATAAGCGTTTTCCCATATAAAAGCCTAATGTACCAAAGTTGACCATGTCGTAAATTAGGTCAAGGTCAATGCAAGGTCATAATTTGTACAAACTATGACGGGCCCGCATGCCCGATGCTACATACCAAGTTTCAAGGTCATAGGCCTTTTGGTTCTGGAGAATAAGATTTTTGAAGGGTTTTTACCATATATGGGCATGGCGGCCATCTTGGTCATGCGACCCAGACCCCGGGTATAAACTTTCGTTCCCCCATCCCACTGAGACTCCATATGAAATTTGGCTTTAATCGGCCCAGTGGTTTCAGAGGAGAAGATGTTTGAAAAGCTTGACGACGGATGGTCCGACGGAATGACCTTGACCTTTAGTGACATAATATCTTCATCTGGTCATTTAGTCGACCATGTATACCAAGTATTGTACCTTAGACTTAAATAGTTTCTGAGAAATCCACCGTTTAAGCGTTTTCCGATACAAGAGGGCCAAGAGGCCCTGAATCGCTCACCTGAGCAAAAAGGTTAAAGGTCAAACTAGGGTCATAATTTGAACAAACCAGATAGTTTGCAACCATTTCCAAATGGTTCTGAAGAAGATTTTTGAATGTTTTTCTATGTATTGCTATGTTTCAAACCCTGGACCCCCTGGGGCAGGGCCATTTGGACCCTGGGGCCATTATTTGAATAATCTTGGTAAAGGACCACTAGGCAATGCTAAAAGCTAAATTTCAAGTCTCTGAGCCAAGTGGTTCTGAAGAAGAAGATTTCTGAATATTTTTCTATGTATTTCTATGGTTCAGACCCAGGACCCCCTGGGGCTTGGCCATTTTTGACACTGGCACCATCATTTGAACAAACTTGGTAAGGGACCACTAGGCAATGTATCATACAAAATTTCAAGCATCTGCACTAAGGGGTTCCGGAGTAGAAGGTTTTTAAGTACATTTTAATTTTGACCCCAAAACTCCCTGCCCCAGGGCCATTTTGGATCCCAGGGCAACCATTTACACAAACTTTGTAGGAGTCCACCAGGCATCGCATCATATCAAATTTCAAGCATCTGAGCCAAGTGGTTCTGAAGAAGAAGATTTTTTAATAGTTTCCTATGTATTTCTATGGCTCAAACTCAGGACTCCTTGCGGCAGGACCATTTTGAACCCTGGGGTCATCATTTGAACAAACTTGATAAAGGACAACGAGGTAATGCATCAAACCAATTTTCAAGCATCTAAGCCAAGTGGTTCTGAAGAAGATTTTTTAATATTTTTCTAAGTAGTTCTATGGTTCAAACCCAGGACCCTCTGGGACGGGGCCATTTATAGACCCAGGGGTCATCATTTAAACAAACTTCGTAAAAGACTACTAGGCAAAGGTACAAACCAAATTTCAAGCATCTGAGCCAAGTGGTACTGAAGAAGAAGATTTTTTAAATATTTTTCTACGTATTTCTATGGTTCAAACCTAGGACTCCCAGGGCCATTTCGGATCCTGAAGCCACCATTTAAACAAACTTGGTAAAGGTCTACTTTTTAAGGCAATACTACATACCAAATTTCAAGCATTTGAGCCTTGCGGTTCTGAAGTAGAAGATTTTTTATTATTTTTCTATGTATTTCTATGGTTCAAACCTGGGACTCCCTGCCCCGAAGCCATTTTGGCCCTGGAGCCACCATTTGAACAAACTTGGTAGAGGACCACTAGGCAATGTTACATACCAAATTTCAAGCATCTGAGGCAGGCAGTTCTGGTGAAGAAGATTTTTAACTATTTATTAGTTTCGAACCCAAGACCCCCTGCCCTAGGGCCATTTTGGACCCTGGGGCCACCATTTGAACAAACTTGGTAGAGGACCACTAGGCAATGCCACATACCAAATTTCAAGCATCTGAGCCAAGTAGTTCTGGTGAAGATTTTTAAGTATTTTTAGCTTCGAACCTAAGACCCCCTGCCCCAGGGCCATTTTGGACCCTGGGGCCACCATTTGAACAAACTTGGTATAGGACCACTAGGCAATGCTACATACCAAATTTCAAGCATCTGAGCCAAGCAGTTCTGGAGAAGAATATTTTTAAGTATTTTTTTAGTTTTGAACCCAAGACCCCCTGCCCCGGGGCAATTTTGGACCCTGGGGCCACCATTTGAACAAACTTGGTAGAGGACCACTAGGCAATGTTACATACCAAATTTCAAGAATCTGAGCCAAGTAGTTCTGGAGAAGAAGATTTTTAAGTATTTTTTAGTTTCGAACCCAAGACCCCTTGCCCCGGGGCCATTTTGGATCCTGGGGCCACCATTTGAACAAACTTGGTAGAGGACCACTAGGCAATGCTACATACCAAATTTCAAGCATCTGAGTCAAGCAGTTCTGGAGAAGAAGATTTTTAACTATTTTTTAGTTTCGAACCCAAGACCCCCTGCCCCAGGGCCATTTTGGACCCTGGGGCCACCATTTGAACAAACTTGGTAGAGGACCACTAGGCAATGCTACATACCAAATTTCAAGCAGCTGAGCCAAGCAGTTCTGGAGAAGAAGATTTTTAAGTATTTTTTAGTTTCGAACCCAAAACCCCCTGCCCCAGGGCCATTTTGGACCCTGGGGCCACCATTTGAACAAACTTGGTAGAGGACCACTAGGCAATGCTACAAACCAAATTTCAAGCATCTGAGTCAAGCAGTTCTGGAGAAGAAGATTTTTAAGTATTTTTTAGTTTTGAACCCAAGACCCCCTGCCCCAGGGCCATTTTGGACCCTGGGGCCACCATTTGAACAAACTTAGTAGAGGACCACTAGGCAATGCTTCATACCACATATCAAAGCCCTAGGCCTAGGGGTTTCAGAGAAGATGTCATTTAAAGCAAATTGTTGACGACGGACGACGGACGACGCACGATGGACGACGGACACTGGGTGATCACAATAGCTCACCCTGAGCCTATGGCTCAGGTGAGCTAATAAAAGCCTAATGTACCAAAGTTGACTATGCCGTAAAGTAGGTCAAGGTCAACGCAAGGTCATGATTTGTACAAACTATGATGGGCCCACATGCCCGATGCTACATACCAAGTTTCAAGGTCATAGGCCTTTTGGTTCTGGAGAAGAAGATTTTTTGAAGGGTTTTAACCATATATGGACGTGGCTGCCATTTTGGTCAAGTGACCCAGATACCTCGAACAAACTTTCGTTCCCCAAACCCATGGAGGCTCCATATAAAGTTTTGGCTTTGATCGGCCCAGCGGTTTTGGAGAAGAAGATTTTCAAAGGGTTTTTACCATATATGGGCGTGGCGGCCATCTTGGTCATGTGACCCAGATAACCGGAACAAACTTTCGTTCCCCCGACCTAGGTAGGCTCCATATGAAATATGGTTTCAATCGGCCCAGTGGTTTCAGAGAAGAAGATGTTTGAAAATGTTGACGGACGACGGACGGACGGACGACGGATGCCTGGCTATACTATAAGCTCACCTATGAGCCTAAAGGCTCAGGTGAACTAAAAAATTATCCTTAATTATCCATCAAATACTCCCTCTTATCTAGAGCTCTGTTATTTCAATAACAGACCTGTCTACACCTTATTTTTCTGACAACCCTATTTGAGCCAGGACACGGCAAAACCAACAAAGTGGGATGTGGGTCCAGTGAGTCTCAGATCAGTCTGGGCATTCATCCAGTCTGATCACAGTCTTCACTGTTGGCATGGAGATAGCTTAGACCCTTAGCTACCCTCTGAACATACAGTTAAGCTGATCAGACTGGACAGATGCCCAAGCAGATTTGAGTCTTTGTGTGACACACATGCCACTTTGTTGGTTTTGTCACTTCGCAGCTCAAAATGTATGCTAAAATGACATTTAAGCTGTCTTTCAATATAAAGTCGTCTCTTGAAAGGCTATTCTGTATGTACCTGCTGAACATAGGTCTCGAAAGCTTTTGGAACCAGTCTTGAATGTTTGGAAACCAGACACAGTCTTTGTAGATCCCGACAAGTCAGGCAGGTCTGGAAAAATCTCTCATCAAACACCATGTATGGCTGTTCTATCCTGTAAGTAATGGTATATGAGCAATGTTATGTATAAGCAAACAGGAAAGGCTCTGATCAGCCTGCACATGTGTGCAGTCTGGTCAGAGCCTATGCTGTTTGCACACACCAAGTACATACAGTATACAAGGTAATTTTCACAATGTTCCATTTTACGCTGTTTTTTGCGGTCACTTAGATACCGCGAATATTAAAATCGCGAAATAATTTCCTGTTTCTTACAAAGTATCTTCTGTAGACAGTGTTCATATATTCTAGTTCTGTTTGCTTCGGTAATTGCTGGTACTTTTCACTTGAGCCAGTTCTTTCATTAACCTGCGGCAGCCCTGCCGCAGGTTAATGAATGGACTGGCTTAAGTGAAAAAGAAGTAGTTTTGCTTTTCTCGCATGCTGTGAACCACGAAAATTAACGAGAGCTGTCGCCTGACAGCATAGCTGCCTGAATAGGTGCTTGCCCATCACACAGTTGCTATGGTGGTGTGGACTCTATGCCTAAAACTTCTGGCAAGCATGTCCATAATGACAACACATTTATAAACAAAAGCTATTTCAGAAATGTCTTAAAATAAAATTAAAATAAAAAAAAAATCCACATGAAATTTCAAAGTCCATGAGCTTATATCAAAGAACTAAGGGAGTAGGGGGGTGGGGGGGGGGGGGGGAGTGGGGGGAGGAGTTGGGGGGGGGGACTAGGATGTATCAAACCTTGAACCATTATCTGACATCAGTCCAAGTTTAAGTATTAACTGAGTCCATAGTGGCACTGTGAAATTATGTCTTCATAAATATAAAACTTTAACCAAAATTCAAAATCAATGACCTTGACTTCAAGGTCATCCAGTGGGGTAGAGGGGTAAGTATATAGTGTTTTGTAAAAACTCAAAAAACTGTCTAACATCAGTTCAAATGTAGACTAAATCTCTGCCAAGCATTATGAATCGGTATGCTATTAGAAAACTTTAATAAAGAATTCCTAAGTCCCTGACCTTGACATCAAGGTCACTGAGCGAGGTTGGAGTAGTACGCTGTAAAACTTTGGACTAATATCTAACTACAGTGCAAATATAAAAAGAATTCATCTATGGTTTCAGGAGATATGTGTCTTAAAAAAACTTTAACCAAAACATCAAATCAATAGAAAGACAATTTTCTAAGTCCATGACCTTGACATCAAGGTCACTGAGGGAGGTGGGGTAGTAGCTGGAAAAACTTTGGACAAATATCTAACTACAGAGTAAGTATCAAAAGAATCCATCCATAGGTTAAGGAGATATTAGGCTTTATAAAACTTTAACCAAAACATCCAGTTCAAAAAAACTCCCAATTTTCTAAGTCCATGACCTTGACATCAAGGTCACAAACAGGGGTGGGGGTAGTACCCTGTTAAACTTTGGACCAATATCTAACTTCATTGCAAGTATCAAAAGAATCCATCCATGGATTAAGGAGATATGGATCTTTAAAAAAATTTGACCAAAACATCCAATCCGGACGCCGACGCAGACGCGGACGCGGACTCCAGAGTGACAACAATGGCTCTTCCTGAACTTTCGTTCAGACGAGCTAAAAATTGCGAAAAATAATGTTTATGTTTTTTACCCTTAACAGCAAAAATTTGAACCCGCGAAAATTACCGTGTATACTGTATTATGTACATGTGCATTCAAGAATCTGCTGACACAAAACAAGATACTGAGCAAGGATTTGATATCATCAACACAACTGCCTGCAAGTGTTGATTCCACAGACAATTTACTGTAAATCAGGATTCTTACTGATGCCTGGCTTATAAGATTACAGGCATGTATCTTTGCAAGTAAAAATTACAACATATAAATTCCATCAGCTTTTGTGCATTTTCAACACCTGAACTTGACCCCAGATCAATTAAAGACAATTATTCTCTACTAAATAGAACAAACCCCGGTTGTGAGCTGTTGACCCTGTAATATCATTACCTATGTGAGATGGGGTATTTCCTTTGGTCAAATAACAGTTTCACTGGACTGCTGCATATAGAGGATCTTACATGAGTGCTCATGTATTATTGAATTTATTAAACTCGTTGGGGAAAATGATAAGATGCGAGGCTATGCCCAACAAGTTTAATAAATTCAATAATACAGGAGCACGAATGCAAGATTCTATTTATCATATGACACTAAACCCCATTTTATTAGCAAATTTCACACTAAAACGTCATGATTTCCCCATTAGAAAAAGCGACGTTTTTATGGACATCAACGCATAATGCTACAACATAATTTGCATATTCAATCCACTAGTGGGTTATCGATTTTAACGCATGGCTTTATTACACTCTCGGATGCGACATCATATGATAAAACACGATTATGGCACTTTAAACTAAAAATTAGCTATGTAATTTATAGGTAACTGAATAGAGTGTACCAATACTTAGAGCATTATGGTATGAACCATTTACCTCAAGTCTTTGAGACATTGTGGCCATGCTGTAGGCACCCAGGATGAAAGACCGAGATAAGCAACTGAAAGACTTTGTAGTTGAACACAATTCTGGGCAATTTCTGTTAAAGCTTTCTCTACATTGACACCTGCAATGATATTATATGTACAATTTATAGCAAAGAAACAGGAAAGGAAGAGTGAGGTGAGATGAATAGGTCTTTTCTTTTATGCACACAGCTATTTACAACCTAAATATGCTTTACATACACAGTAAATCTTAGTACATGCAACCCTCTTAGAGGGTTGAATGTACTAAGATTTACTGTGTATGTAACGCTTAAGGCTCTTTATATCAGGACTCTTTACAACAGCATAATTCTGTACAACGTCATTTTGATATGCGCGAAATGGCTTTCTTGTTCGAAAGATGTAATCTTTATAACAGCTAATTCAGTTTAAGGTAAAAATGTTTGGCGACAGATGGCATCGTTATAAAGAGGTTTGACTGTACACATAGTTTCCATTACACATAGACCTCATCTGACATCAGTTGGATTTGATCCTACTGTAAAAAGCATGATTTTTTCCGTTGGCAAAAAGTGATACACAAATTGTACATGATATAGATGACCTACCGTCATATAGACAGATACTGATATTATTTTAAACACAAAAATCAAAAGCCATGATTCAGATCAAGGGACTTTGTTCATAAGCATGTCTTACTTTTGCTTTGCTAGTAACATTAATTCTGCTGAAAAAATAATACACCATACTATAACAAAGTTTTTACACATGTGGACCTTCTGCTTTGTATTTAATAATTGAGCCGCGACACGACAAAACCAACAATGTGGTTGTGCACCCTGTGTAGACTCAGATCAGCCTGGGCATCTGCCAAGTTTGATCAGACTCTTTGTTATGTGCTCAAAGGGTAGCTAAGGGACTAAGCTACCTCCATGCGGACAGCGAAGACTCTGATCAGACTGGGCGGATGCCCAGGCTGATCTGAGTCTGCGCTGGGCGCACAACCACATTGTTGGTTTTGTCGTGTTGGGGCTCATATTATCTCTTCTGTTTATTATGTAGCAGACTCTAAGGTATTACTTTTCCAGTGTCTGCATTGGCTGTGGCAGTGTAATCTTCATCAAAGTTTTTGCTTTAGCACTGCAAACAGTATAGCAGCCTCTGTGTGACAATGTGCACACAGGCGAGACAAGCATTCTGTGGATTTTTTGTTTTGTTTCAAAGCAGGATCATTCTGGCAAAAACATATAAATTATTTCCTTCAAATAGCATAATGTAAATATAGATGGAGCAACCCTTACCAGGCATTCCAACAAGCTGTAGACTTCTCAAGTTTATCCAGCTGGTTACAGGTAATAAATGCTTTTCTGTAAGATTGTATGATTCCTTGCTGTAAACAAAGAGAAAACATGACTGCTCTAGGTTTTCTATCTCACGGAGTGAAAATTTATCAACTTTCAGCAAAATGGAGGCAACTTAGCCATTTTGATTTTGATTTTTGCCTTGCTTTTCAAAGGGAGTTAACTCTTACAGGAAATAATTTGCTCTAGGATGTTGTTTCCCTTTGACAATGGAGGTGTATCCTGTCAGCTTAACCCTTTTGTGACTTGTGGACTTGTTCAACATTTTCATTTGGATGAGTTCATTTCTAGTGTTAGGGGTTTCTGCTGTCACTTTCATCGTATTTTGCAAAGTAATTCCTGTACGCAAACAGTGTAGACCCTGATCAGATGTCTGAATTGGGTCTGCACTGTTTGCATAGCTCAAAACAGGTTTCCAGTCTAAAAAGGGTTTAAAAGGTAATAAATAAGTTATAAAATTCTTATTAATGGTTACATCTCCTGCCTGTTCCTCTGTATCTTCATAAATTATGCATCAGCATGCCTAGAAAAGGTACTATTTTCCAGTTTCGTTAGTATGCTTGTGGCATTCAATTCATGACATATATAGAGGATCTTACACAAGTGGTCATTTCATATGGAATTCATGAAACAAGCCTTTGGCTTGTTTCATATAAATTTCATATGAAATGATCATGATTGTAGGATTCTGTTTATCATATGACGCATTCAAATGGGATTTTAACGCCTTGAAACTGTACATTATTCCAAAATGGAACTTATTGTTGACTCTTTAGTCTGATCTGGGTCTGCACTATTTGCTTGGACCTATCTGTCTCAATACTTAGAATTTAAACGGTATATAGCATACCAAGGACTGAATACTGGTTTATGACTAGAATGGACCACACTCTGAACAAATCCTGCGTTGACAAGCTCCAGTGACGAAATATTTGGACAAGCAGACGACAAATCAAGTAGTCCACTGGTGTATGAATACTGTCCTGTATCTAGATCACTTGATGTTGATGGACCAGGCTGAAACAAATCAAAAACCATACAGTAGAATTTCAATGGCTCAAACCCTGATGGCACGTTTACCCTGCCTGACTAAATCCTTAGAGTTCAGTTTATATGCAAACAAACCCTGGATGGCTGGAACTTATTTTCATGGTCCCAACACTGTTCGAGCCATTGAAGTTCTACTTTATTTAACGATCTGATATTGAATTAAGACAATTTTTCTTTTGATTCGTAAAATTTGCAAACTTTTTTCCTGCTATTGAACTGCCAGTTGTATGACTGACAAATCCTTGCTGGTATACATAGTGACTGGATAAACAGGTCAGGGCTTTATCATGTAACTTTTTAGATTCCTCTGTGAACATTTGGCTCAACTTTCATGAAAATTTTTCTAGGGGCTTAGGAGATATGGAGTGGACACAAAATATCAACAGACAGATAAATGGATAAATTCTACAGGTATTCTGCAACAACTTTTTTATGTTGAAATAAAAAGCATTCTCTGAGGGTGAGGTTGGGCCTGTAAAATCGATTTAAGCCCCCCAGTAATTCATTACTGACCGTTCCAAGGCGGTAGTTCTGTTGTGGTTCTTTGTTGCCTGTTTTTGGTGTCAGAGTTTCTGTGATGTTTTACCTTATGTATGTTATTATTATTTTTGGTTCGGTTTGGGTTGCTGAGTGGCCACCTTTTGGGAACAAGCTGCTCACTCGGTTGGCCATATGTTCTCTGTATCTTGATTATTTGTAATCTTAGTTGTTTCCAACTATGGTTTGAGGGCTGGATTTGGATTTTGATTGTTTCAGTTCCTGGTCTTTGCATACTTTTTACTTCTGTTTTAAGGGGAATGGATGCATTTTCATATAGGAAGCATCTCTGCCATTTTCATTCTTGCATCCTTTCCCAATGGGGGTCAAGACTTTGCTCCTCTATGAGCAAATTCTTTCTGAGGAGCAGATTCTTTCCTTTAATGGTAGACCACATCTTGGAAGGGCTTTTCATCCATAGTAGCAAACAGAAGGTCCCAAAAGCTGTTACCCTTTGTAAAAATAGGGGGAAAATATGGTAGTGTGCCTAAACACCATAAATCCCAATTTTTTTATCCCATTTCTATTTACCTGGTGAGCTATTCTCATTTTTTTCTTCCCAAACCCAGTGGGATAGGCAATACTTCTTGTCTGTTCTTTGGTTTCACGCTTCAATAGGCAGCACACTGACAATGCTAGACTTTCCAAACCTGAATTAAGAAAGCAACACCCAACATCTTTAAAATATTTATACCTTCAGTTCATACAATAAATCCACTGAGCCCCTTGCCCTTTGGGGATCATCATGAGAATTGAAACAACAATAGAGAAAGGCTGATACACTAAGCAAAGAGATATAACAAACAGATGTTGTTTTTGTACCCATACATGATCAAGTCTACAAAATTTCTCTATGATGCCATGTACTGGTTTTAACTGAAGCTGTTTTTCTTTCTTTTTTTTTCACTTGGTGTGCAAAAGTCTAGCTAGCATAAAAGTAAATTGTGTTATTAAGACAGATTATAATATTCTGTTTGCAACTGATAATCGACCACTTACACCAATTTAGAATACCTTGTATTAATATATTTTAGGTATCAATTTGTATTAATAAAGGTTAATTCTATGTTTGATATTGTGATAACTGAATATATCAGAAATTCTATGGATCCATACAATCATTTTACTATGTAAAACTGCATTTTTTGTCTGGTACTGATGATTTCAAATACCAAATGAAGAAAAGTACTTTAAAAGAGCTCCAGACATAAGGGGATTTTGAAGAAATTCTTCAAGAACTTTTCTCACCTTTTCATAATGGCATTATGCTGTGACCCTACAGGCAGCTCTGTTGAGTGTGTCATAGCATATATTTGAACCGCGACACAACAAAACTAGCATATAATTGAGCCGCAACACGACAAAACCAACAAAGTGGCATGTGTACCCAGCGAAGACTCAGATCAGCCTGGGCATCCGCCCAGTCTGATCAGAGTCTTTGCTGTCGACTTGAAGGTAGCTTAGACTCTTAGCTACCGTTTAAGCGCACTGCAAAGACTCTGATCAGACTGGGCGGATGCCCAAGCTGATTTGAGTCTTTGCTGGGCGCACATGCTTCTTTGTTGGTTTTGTCGTGTCCCAGCTCATATACTCACAGATTGGTTGATTGATTTGTTGCTTTATGTCTACGGTAAACAGCTATGGTCATGTCGGGACAGTCAGTTAACCTAACCACACTGTTCTTGGGCAGGCTTAGACCTCCTAAGCGGTTAACCAGTACTAAGTGCACATACTTTTGCCAGTAACTGACAACTGTCCTTCTTGAATCAGCGGAAGGAGAAATGAAAGTATGTGGCCAGACCGGGTATCGAACCCAGGACCTCTGACTTATGAGTCAGATGCCATACCGACTGCGCTAAGTGGCCCGGCAGAGACTTTACAGAAGTTATTGCAGAATACTAAACTGATGATCAAATTTAGTGCTCCAGATAAGAAGGGGTAACATGGATAATTTACCGATGATTTTCCTTCCATAAGAAGTATACATGTATTGTAACTTCTCATTAGAAATGTCTCACATATACAGTCTAATGAGGGCCACAACATGTTTTCATGGAGAAATAAGAAAACTTTCTCTAAATTATCCTCAAAACTCCACCTTACCGTAATGACCTAAGTTTTTGGATAGACATGCCTGAGCAAACAGTGAAAACCCAGATCAGACTGCTCTCAGAGGAGCAGTCTGATCAGGGCCTGCACTGTTTGCCATTCCATCTGCATCTTTCTGACACATTACTCTACGGTAAAGTCTTGTTAAATTTTCAGTGTGATAACAGCAATCATTTTGGGTGTCCAAATTTTTATGGTATTTGGAGCTCTGAAATTAATACTCTACCATCAATTACGCCACGGTTGAAAACAATTACCTTTACTGGCATGCTGTGCTATGAGTTTTGTGAGTGACAGCTGTATCTCGGGCTCATGAATATGGATACCAGAGAGGTTGATATGGCGTAGATGTCGGCATACTTGTAGCACCTGCTTGAAATTGTACAGCTCCTCCTAACAATGGTTATAAAGCAATCAAGATCATGGAGAACACTATAGCATTGACAGGTGCATTACACTGGCTGTAAAACTTACATGTATATACTCAAGTCCCTTTTGTATGCCTGATCATACCTCTGTAAAGGGATCTACGTCTGTGTCAGGACTCAGCCTACAGGGCAATTTGGGAGAAATAGTCTCCCTTAGCTGGCTGACTTCTCCCTATTTTGAGTTGAGGGAGAAGTGAAAATGTATAGAACATACATGTATAGGTAAATCCAAAATTTGGGCCAAAACTTCTCCCCAAAGTCCTGAAAATGTCACAAAACTTCTCCCTGTCTCAAAGCTCTAAGCTGACCCTGCTGTGTATCTAAATATTTTGGATTTACAAGTTCGAACTTACAATTTTGGTTCTTTGACCAAGTTTTGTATTTATCTCTATTAGTCAGTATAAGATAGGGAAGCAAATATGAACTCGACATAAAGAAAATAAAAGACTTTCAAAGGGAGTCAGTGCTCCAGATAAGATTAAGAAGGGGTAACAGGTACAATTCAAGGATGTTTTCCTTATTTCTCAATAAAAACATACATTGGGACCCATCATTAGAACTGTCTCGGTGGGACGGTTCTAATAAGGGGTCACAATGTATGTTTTATTGAAAAATACATTGTGACCCCTTATTAGACTTGTCTCGGCGAGACGGTTCTAATGAGGGGTCTTAACATATGTTTTTATTGAGAAATAAGAAAAATTATCTCAGAATTATCCTCAAAAACACACATTATCTGCAGCTTTGTAAAAAAAATTCAAAGGTAGTTAATCTTATTGCCTCCCTTTTTAAAACTATTTATAGCCCTTACTATAACTGGTTTGATAGGAAAGTGTATCCACAGGGTATAATCGATTCCGCCAATTTTCGCTTCCTGCAGAGACTGTCCGTCATCTTTGGCTTCTGCCGAGACTGTCCGTGAACTCTTGCTTCCTGCAGAGACTACTGTCCACGATAAATGGCTTCCTGCCGAGACTGTCCGCATGACTCTGCTTCCTGCCAAGAGCCTCAGCAGGAAGCAGAATCACGTGGACAGTCTCTGCAGGAAGCCATTTATCATGTACAGAAGTCTCTGCAGGAAGCAAGAGATCGCGGACAGTCTCAGCAGAAGCCAAATATGATGTACAGTCTCTGCAGGAAGAGAAAATTAGCGGAATCGATTATACCCTGTGGTATCCAGCATTGGCTCCTATTGGCAATTTGAATGAAATCTACATAACATTGTCTGAACTTTCACCAGACATGTCACCTCTGACATCATGTAATATCTCACCTGTTTCCAGTACTTATGGCCAGATGTAGCTCCTCGTAGATTTAGACTGACTAGATTTGGGCAGTAGTTGGCAATCTTCATTAAACCAACACATGTACTTTCAGATCTCACATCAGACAAGTTCAAGTACCTCAGTAATGGTGCATCTAGGAAAAAGAAGCCTAATGGTTAAATCAATGCCAAAAATATAACAATTAAAGGTCTTTCACGACAGCATAGCTTCATTTACCTGTCTGTATGTGTGTGGTCTTAAACCGTCTCTGCTTAAAGCATTATATTACAGAAAAATGAAAAATTATACACTGTATATACTAAGACCTCTTAAAACTACAGATAGAATTTAGTTACAACAACAGCCAATTCATATTGTATAGAAGTCCCGTAGTGGAAGATGTAATTTATTTACTACCAAAATGCAATGCCTACCTGATATGTTAGAAATGCAAAAATTTCCACAATAGAACCATATGAGCCGCGACACGACAAAACCAACAATGTGGTTGTGTGCCCAGCGCAGACTCAGATCAGCCTGGGCATCTGCCCAGTCTGATCAGAGTCTTCACTGTCCGCATGGAGGTAGCTTAGACCCTTAGCTACCCTTTAAGCGCGAAGGGTCTGATTATACTGAGTGGATGTCCAAGCTGATCTGAGTCTGCGCTGGGCGCACAGCCACATTGTTGGTTTTGTCTCATATGGTGAGAGCACTCTTTGAAAACACATTGTCAATGTCACTTGTGATTTTACTAATAAACAGTAGCATATGAATCTATGAAGGAAAGTTACCAAAAAATAAATAAATGGAATTAACACTAAATATTTACATTATCAGTGCAGAGCTCTCTGTTAACCCAATTAAGTGATGCGGGAGTCAATGTTGTTTACAAGTCAATAATAACATTGTGTCACATGCTTCAGAGTGACAGCTCATCTCACCAACTAGCATGTGAAATCTACAACATGCCATGTACTGGAATGGCTAGTAAACATTGAGTGACAGCTCGCTATGCCTACTTGCAGCAGGATGTGGAATTTACTGGTAGGCAGTGACAATGCGGCTGTTCCAAACTATTGCAAAATTCGACCGGTAATGTTTTTAAAACGATTTTTATATATGTATTTCTTATTTTTGTTTATCTTTTTTATTGATCAAAGCATCATTTTTTAATATAAATATAAGGAATGAATGTTATTTTTTAGATGTTTACTGAAGTATAAACTACATTGGGTCACGAGCAAAGTTTACGTAAAACCCGAACATTGGGTCACGAGCAAAGTTCACACTTTACTCGTGACCCGATGTAGTTTATACTTCAGTAAACATTAAAAAAATAAGATTCATTCCTTAAATATACCCCTTCCCCACCCCCACCTTCCTTCATTACCTTCTATTGAGACTGAAGCCTCCAGATCATCAATATGAACTCTTGATAGGTCAAGGTTATTTAAAGATGGACAAGATTCTTTCAAAGATCTGATAAAGTACGACTTCTTAACAGCTTGTTTCAAGTCCAGACCTGACACCGACAGATTCTTAAAATGAATGCCAACTTCAAAAGCTACAATCAATATTCCGAAGAAGTAAAGTCTTGCTGTAGCATCGTTTGTGAAATTTATTGACATAGTCTTCAGGTTTTTCATGTTTTCTCGTTTCACAATCAGAGGATGAATTAGCTGTTTGGATAGCCTCTGACATGACCCTGGCTGACCAATAACACAAAAGGTTTCCAACTGTGGACAGTACTCAATGATGGTTGTCTGCTGGCTCAGGTGAAACTGAACAGATGCTGTGGAACTTGAAGAATTTAGATCACGAATGTGGAGGCCGAAATGACTCAAATTTTTTAGTGAAGCCTGCACTGCAGGGTTACAGTTGATCTCGTTTGAAAAATCTAACAAATTTGATATAGATACGACAAGCGTTCTGAGGCAAGTTAATGAGCACAAAATCCTTGAAAGCCCTTTAGCTGTGAGTCTGCAATCTAACAAGTATAGCTCCTGGATCTTTTTACATCTTGATATTGATGTTGAGAGAAGTGATGATGTAAACCAGTGACAAAAGTTGAGACTGAGAACTTCAATAAAGCTTGCTCCATTTCTCAGATAGTCTGTTAAGTCTGCATCTGTCATACCATAGGAGCTCTCAAAGTATGACCGCCTGGAAAAAACCCAAAAACATATGAGCTGCAACATGACAAAACCAACCAGAGGACCATCGGTCCTGTAGCTCACCTGAGTCCATTCATCCTCAGCACTCATGGGTAAGTAACTCTATAGTAAATTGTACAATATGGCCTAATTGAAAAAAATTTCCTTTATGTTGCCATGGGTTATAGCAAGTGAATTATCAAACATACAAGCAAAACATTTTAGCATGGCACACAAAATTAGAATGACTAATTATAAAAATTCAAACATCAATCAAAAACTTAATCTGATCTTGTCTTGACATGAGTTATTTCATGCTACAAGATTGATTCTTGCATACCAAGAATCATCATTCCCTGGCATTTCAAACCCCACTGGCTGGGACTGACAATTGCAAGTCCAGTTTCTTCCCCCAGACTATCAGAGATTGGAATTCCCTGGAAGATTCCCTTATTTCTGCTGCTGCAGAGTGTGAAGAGGATTCAGTCACTAAGTTTACTTCTCCTGTAAAGGCTAGGGACTAGCTTCCCTATCACAGGTCCTCATGAATGATTGTCCGTGGACATATCAAAAACTTCTGATATAGCATTTTGATTTTTCTTAAATTCTGTTTTGTGTGGTAAAAATTAAAATTGCAGGCAGCCTCATGCAGGTGTTGGCTTTTCCAGCAGTACAAGGCCACTTTTATCAAATACTGCCAAGACAAGTATTTCTAATTTCTAAAGTCTGTTCTGAGAGACTGAGATGAGTCATAGCATGTGCTATGAGCAGCAGTAGTGTAGTGGAGAACACACTGGACTATCAATACAGGGGTCACAGGTCAGGGGTTTTATTAATCATAAGTCAGTTGGTCCTGGACCAGTGATTTTTGGGCATGGCCAGTTGATGTCTTTGGTAGCTGGTCCTGCAGACCAACTGATTTTGAAATTAAATGAAAACACATGCAAACAAGGAATAGCCGTAACATCGGAGGACCACTTAAATTGTGGATAAGTTGGTCCTGTGGACCACCAGTCGTTCAGTCCTTAGCAAAATCCCTGCAGGTTCAATCCCCCTTTTCTCCAGTCTTTCAGGTGAGACTTTAAGCCGAGGTCTCAACCTTTGTAAGACCTATGTGTTGCCAGGATCTTAAACCCGAGATCACTCATTCAGCATGTGCGGAGCGGCGGTAGTGTCATGAGAAGCGCGGTGGCTCAGTGGTTAGTGCACTTGACTCTGAAGCCAGAGGTCGTGGGTTCGAATCCCGTCAGAGGCGAAATCTTCCTATGTCCAAACGCATTTTTCTAGCACCATTTGCAGGGATGATGCTAACAAGTGTTCCGTCCTTCGGATCGGGACGTTAACTGGAGGCCCCCTGTGCAGGGAGAGTCATCCCCTGTGCAGGTTAAAGATCCCTACTATAGCTACATGGCTATACGTAGGCTTTCATCCTGCAGCACCGGAGTGTACAAAAGTACACCATCTGTGTCCCCTTTTAAGGCGTAAATGGAAGAAAGAAAGAAGGAAGTGTCTCCGGGTACGGTACCGTATCCCTAGACCCAGAGTCTCGGGGTACGGTTCCGTACTCTGGGTCTCCGGGTACGGAACCGTACCTGGAGACAGTCCTATGAGGAATGGCTCCGGGTACGGCAGTAAGTTTTTAATACTGTGTATTAAGAAGTTTTACCCTTTTAATATATAGTTAATCCAGCAATAAAATTACTCCTTGTAAAAATTTTATTAAGTCGCCATATTGCAAGGGAAAATAAGTTATGACAATGCGTTCTAAACAATGTGTTTATTTTGCATAAAAAATAACATGGCATTTACGATTTCACAACAATAATTGTTGTTTTTCACACCTGTTTTGTCCAAATTAAATCTAATAATAAAATTCAACAATGAGTAACAGTTTTTATTCATGGACGGACAAACGGCGGCCCGTTACCGCTGTTATGGATATGTTCCGCTGAGGTGCGTTGGAGATGTCGTTACGAGAACTGAAATACACACAGTTTTTATTCAACGGACGGACGAGCGACGCCCCGAACTGCGGCTATGGTTATGTTCCCCTGAGGTGCAATTAAATCAGTTAAATGTCTTTCTGTAACATTTGTGATTAACATTTTGTCTTTGGAGTGGTGGGTTGGAGGGGTGGGGAATCTAAAGACGCTGAATTACCGTAAATCCCTTCAAGTTGTGTGCCAGTGACTGTTATTTTGTCAGTGCATATACATGAAATCAGGCGGAAGATTTTCAGTGGCATTTAAAAAATTACAAGAGCAGGATACTCATGATAAATCTCGGGCCGAGTTTTTTTATATATATAATTTGATGCGAGCTGACTTTTGGCAAGTTTATGATATGGGACGAGTTGACTTTCTTTCTTTCTTTCTATATTTACTGCTACACCCTCTTTTCATAGTATTATGAGCAGGTGTACTTTTGTACACTCCAGTGTTGCAGGATGAAAGCCTACATATAGCCATGTAGCTATAGTGGGGATCCTTAACCTGCACAGGGTATGACTCTCCCTGCACAGGGGGCCTCCAGTTAACGTCCCGATCCGAAGGATCGGCACACTTGTTAGCATCATCCCTGCAAATGATGCTAGAAAAACGCGTTCGGACATAGGAAGATTTCACCCTGGGTGAGGCTCGAACCCACGACCTCTGGCGCCAGAGTCAAGTGCACTAACCACTGAGCCACCGCGCTTCTCAAACAACTTATGGGGTAAGTTAAAAACAAATATGAGACGGGGCGAGTTGACTTTGG
Organism: Ctena decussata; assembly: GCA_963989385.1. Taxonomy (NCBI): domain Eukaryota; kingdom Metazoa; phylum Mollusca; class Bivalvia; order Lucinida; family Lucinidae; genus Ctena; species Ctena decussata. Next base: position 27,997,129 of record OZ022512.1, on the reverse strand, counting down.
TCCGAGTTGTCCTGATTCCGTCAAAGCGATATCTGTTGAAGTGATTAAACCTTCATACACGCCTACCAATCGCTCTCATGCGAAACCACGGTTCAGAGCGCCAATCCATGAGAGGAGTTCCCGGTTTTGCAGGAGAGGAGCCAAAATCGTAAACAAATTTGACATTGGCACAAGGTTTGAGGTATTTTTTTTCTCTGAAAACTATTTATGCAAAATATAAGAATGCTATTTTGTCACATATAGATTGTTTCTTCCGCACATGAAAGGATTAGGCTCATGGTCATGCATTATTCCAGATATGCATTTAGTACGGCGGAGCATGTGTTCAAGGTCAGTCTCGGCGATATATACATGTAGGGTAAACTCGCATTTTCTTGCTTGATTTTGAGTCTCTGACCTTGTCAGTCGCAAAGAAGTGAACAGAACTACTGTATACGTGAATCCAAACGTTGGAATTAAGTTTTCCGTGATGGACAGTTTAGAATTTAGAAAATATACGCAAAAACTTGGCATCGTCAGCCCGGTTCCGCATGAGATATTAGAAAATATAAGGAATTTTTATCAAACACAAAAACAGCTTCTGAACAATAATTGGATCAAATCTAATATGAACTCTGTGATAAATCATTATTTTATACATTGCATATGACTTTCTGGCTGTTTTTATTCCCCGTCTGTCTGTTTCTGAGGCATGCAAGAGGGTTTGAAAGAGGGTTTGCAAAAGGCCTTAAAAGACAAACGGGGAGTAAAAACAGCCAGAAAGTCATATGCAATGTATAAAATAATGATTTATCACAGAGATCATATTAGATTTGATCCAATTATTGTTCAGAAGCTGTTTTTATGTATGATAAAAATTCCTTATATTTTCTAATATCTCATGCGGAACCGGGCTGACGATGCCAAGTTTTTGCGTATATTTTCTAAATTCTAAACTGTCCATCACGGAAAGCTTACTTCCAACATTTGGATTCACCCATACAGTAGTTCTGTTCTCTTCTTTGCGACTGCCAAGGTCAGAGACTCAAAATCAAGCAAGAAAATGCGACTTTTCCCTACATGTATATATCGCCGAGACTGACCTTGAACACATGCTCCGCCGTACTAAATGTATATCTGGAAAAATGCAAGACCATGTGCCTAATCCTTTCATGTGCCGAAGAAACAATCTATATGTGACAAAATAGCATTCTTATATTTTGCATAAATAGTTTTCAGAGAAAATAAATACCTCAAACCTTGTGCCGATGCCAAATTTGTTTACGATTTTGGCTCCTCTCCTGCAAAACCGGGAACTCCTCTCATGGATTGGCGTTCTGAACCGTGGTTTCGCATGAGAGCGATTGGTAGGCGTGTTCATAAGCACACAAGTAAATTCTCAATGCCATTTCGATTGAGATGGTCAACAACACTTGGAGAACTTTACTTGGCGCATATGACATAATTTGTTTAAACCGTTTGATGGCAGTATTTCATTTCCCTGAAAGGCATATTCAAGAACGCTGAATACGTTTTAGGCGTCTGTTTTGGGTCTACATTGCATATCGCAGAATTATTTAAAGATTCTTTTTAATAAATGTTAATGCCAATTTGTACAGATTATAACGAGATGATAGTTGTTTGCACTCTTCAGAAATCAGTTTCGGTGAGCAATTAGCGGATCAAATAAGACACCTCGGCCGTGTTTTTCGCACTTCACAAACATGTACATCAGTCAAAATAACGCAAATGACTGACTTACCATATCATTTTTCCTAGCAAGATGGCGACTTCATAAAATTTTTGCAAGAAGTAATTTTATTGCTGGATTAACTATATATTTAATGGGTAAAAACACTTAATACATAGTATTAGAAACTTACTGCCGTACCCGGAGCCAATCCTCATAGGACTGTCTCCAGGTACGGTTCCGTACCCGGAGACCCAGAGTCTCGGGGTACGGTTCCGTACCTGGAGACCCAGGGTCTAGGGATACGGTACCGTACCCGGAAACACTTCCAAGAAAGAAAGATGGATAACAAGCTGAACTACCAATGCAAGGGTTGCAAGATCCATCCCCCGCTTCTCCGGTCTTTCGGATGAGACTTTAAACTGAGGTCCTATCTCTGTTTGACCTAGTTGGTGGTGGGATGTTAAACTGGGATGTTAAACCAAAGTTCACTCACTCACTCAGCATGTGCTTCACATGGGCCCTCACCTAAACAATGTTCTGTCATTGCAAATGCTTCTAAAACGCAAACTGACATCATTCAGATTACACCAATACTTTCTGGGGACATAAGAAAATATTCTTAGGATGATGTCATCTGAAATATGGTCAAACCAGCAAAGTTTTTCAGATCCTTCCATATTTCAGCATTTTCTTTGTCCATAATTTAGATCATGACCTCTAGACGATTTTCAACAAAAGCTATGCCTGACATTCATGCAAAAACAAGCGTTTTCTGACATAGACCGTCTCAATTTTGTCTCGATCATTTAAACGCTTGAAAATGCACTTTATCTTCGATAAGCGTTTGTGTGACGTAGAGGAAGAAAAAAGTGACAGCAATTAACGCACATATTTTTACATTTTCCATAAGAAATACGGTAAATAAACAGAAGACACTTTGAACAACTCTGAATTATCAAGTCCTTCGTTTATTCTAAGTATAGGGTTGGTGAGTATACACTGATTTTAAGTTTGTGTATGTGTTAAGTTTGGCCAGAATGACTTAAGTTCGACAGTATCTTGAATTCGTCCCCCTTATTACTGTAAATTTTACCTTACATAATCCAACCATCAGTCTTTTCATACTTCCACATGCCCTCATGGACATCCTAGTAAGAGGTCTTAGTCATTATTCTATGCTAATATAGACGGTTACCATAAATTTCTTCCTTTAATATATCCTAGTGTAAGCAATTATCACGCAGATAACGCTTTGTGGTATATTTACGTCATTCAGTAAGATCAAACAATGTATTCATGTATATTCTTACCTTCATCTATGTAAATCCTTACCCCATAACCAATAACAAAGATGAAAAGTATCTTTTCACATGCTCCAACTGTCTTAGAAAATCCCAAACAAAAAATGGCGGCTTACTGTCTACGTCATCAATAATCACGCACTTCACTAACAACCAGTATTTATGGGAAGCCAAACACGCAAGAGCTCTAAAAGTTCCATTCAATGAAAGAAGCATATCTGGATCCAGTTTAAACGTAATGAACTGTTGATAATACTGCAGAACTTCTAATTAATTGGATTTGAAACATAATCAAAGGTGTTAAAGGTAAATGTCCCAAATCATTAACTAAACATATTTACAGGTATGCCATCAAATCTTCAATGGGTGCACAAGGCACACCATGGCAAGGGCAATAAAATGTATCTTTTGCCCTAAGCCTGTAACACTACAACAGAACTGCAGATGAGTCCAGTGCAAGCAGTTCTCAAACATGCATTGACCCCAGTTGGTGAAACGATATTAAGTAAAAATTGTGTTATTTGCTTATTTTGATATAACAACTAAGGCAGGTATGGCTGCCCATACATTTAAAGTACGGCCAACTGACCACGTGACAGTCATGTGACTTCCAACCCAGATGACAGCTACCGCTGCAGACAAACTGTCAACAAAATTAGTTGAATGAAAAATAATTTATTAGCTTACTTTTGGTATCAAAATTTTGGATATAAGAAAAATATGACAAAAAGACACTGTTTACATATTTTGATCAAAAATTACTGGAAGATTCTTTATTTTCCACATGATGCAGAAGAGCGAAAGAAGAGCCTAGGGAGTCCCAAAAACTCCCGTGTGACGTCACGAATTTATGTGTAAACAGCGCGAGAGGTCGAACAACACTGGTGCGTGATTATTGTGTAGCGTGAAAAAGGATACTCGGAAGATATATAGAAACAGTGTATATCTGTATCTGTATCTAAGCCTTTAAGCCGCAGAAACTCTCTGGTATAATTCTTCAGTGGTAATTAACCTCAGTATAAACTCACAGGTATGATTGTTTAGGTAGTGCGTTGCTTAAGTTCTTAATTTCTGGTTTTAAGTATGTAAAAGCGCTGTGTTTCTTCAACAAAATTTTCCAACGCGGATAAGATTTCACTTCTCATTTCATGGGCTTCTTTTTCAATTTTTGGATTCAGTAGTAACTCAGAGTCAACTGACACTATTCCTAATTGTTGGAAAAGTCTCTTTCTGAGGAATTCCCTCTGTCTTTCATAAATAGGACACTGAAGGAGGAAGTGATCGCGGGTTTCGATTTCTACACATTCACACTTATCACTATCCGTTAAGCCACATTTGAACAAATACTCATTCAAACTTGTATATCCTGTCCTCAACTGAGATATTGCCTTTTCCCCTTTGGTGGTTTTAAATGAATGCTTAAGTTTAAAATCTACCTCTGGTATGTGGCTATATAAAGCTCTGCCCCTCTCTGACTTATCCCACACATCTTGCCATTTCTTAATCCCAGAGTTTTTGGCTGCTTACTTCACATCTTCCATGGTCACTACAACACTCGAATCATCCAGTTCTTTAGCTTCCTCTGCTGCTTCCTTTGCCAAACTATCAGCGAGCTCATTACCTTTGATGTCTGCATGCCCAGGTGTCCACGAAATTTCAAGGTCTACACCAGACTGCTTAAGTTTGAAGATACTGTGCTTAACCTGCTTCACTGTAGTCTTATGTGATGTAGCTTCCCAACCAAGTGAGAGGATGCCAATTGCAGACTGACTATCAGAAACAGTGTCATTGATGGACGCTCGGCACCAGGTGTGTGCAACTGTGGTTATGTACCGCTGAGCCATTTGGGGAACCTCGTTATGAGAATTGAAATAGAACAGAACAGAAAGAAGCAGTATTACATCAAAACTCATTGAGAAGGTGCAGAAGGGTAGCCTGCTAGTCAGCCTGCTAGACTAGCAGGCGTCAAAGGACACAAGTCATGTCTGGGAAATGCTAGACAAGTTGCAGTGGCCAACACTGGAAATCTGGCATTGGCAGTCCTTCTTAACCTTCTATTACAAAATTCACAGTGATTATAAGACAAAATAGTGCTACATAATACATAGACTGTTAATAGGGTGTTGTTTACTTTATCATTTTAAACTGAATTTTAAGTGTTCTACTCTACAAAGAGGTGTCCTAACATTGGCAGAATTTAAGTGACAACCACAATAACAATACCTGACTCCAATACTTAGGCTGAGACAAACAAGGGCATCACATAACTCCCAATATAACAGATACTTGTCATATTCGGACACCTTCAAGCTTTCAGTGTTTAGCACGCCTTTGCAAAGCAAAGGAGAGCTTATACTATACCCCCGGCATCGTAGTATGAGTATTTGTGTTCGCATCTGTCTCTGTGAGAAGTTTAACCTATGTTAGCCATTTGCTTTAAGGTCTTTTTCTCACAAATTATAAGTGCTCGAGTAATGAAACTTTTACCTGCTGTTGCACAATTCAGTCATGCTGTGAGCAAAGTAGTCAATGTCTCACAGTAAATATATCCAATTAGCTATACTAACCCCTCCATCTCTTCTTTAGAAGTTCCGTTCTTATATTTTGATTATTCCCCTTTTGCTCTTTCATACCTTGAAAAGCCCCTCTGATGTCCTTTACTGAAGATGTAATACAATGTAGAAGAAAAAAAAGAAAACAACATCTCTTAGTGTGAGTTCTCGATAGAATCTTTCACTGCCAGTCTGTACCAGACTGATTATCTGCACTTAGCACACCATCAGTTAAATCTATCACACCTCCAAGTTTTATGGGGGAAACAAGTATTTGCTGCTATCTGGGCAAGTTCAACATCCTGAAAAGTTTCATTCCTTCTTGGGCAGGAGCACAGGGGTTAAAATAAGCACTAATCTGTTGGTTTGGGCCAGTGGATTTTATGCAGGACCAGTTGTATTTACATGTAGCTGGTCCTTAAAACCAACTGATTTTTCTGTGTGCTGTGAAAGGGGAAAATTGAAGACCATGGGTCAAGCTGGTAGGACCAACTCTGCTCGATTTCAACTGGTCCTGCAGACCAGCTCTGATTTAGGCCTTAACTTAAACCCTGGGAGCGAAGGTAGTGTAGTGGATAACATGCTGGACAACCAATCCAGGGGTCGCAAGATCAATTCCCCGCTTTTCCGGTCTTTCGGATTAGACTTTAAACTATGGGACCTGTCTCAGTATCACCATGTTGTTGGTGAGACGTTAAACCCAAGTTCATTCACTCTCTCCTTCTTGGGCAGGTGATCACATGTATGTGGATGATAATTCTAGGAGGAACAAATTTTCTTATTTGTCCATAAAGGGTGTCACAATTGAATACTTCTGAAATGGTAAACTTTCAGGCCCAGAATTAGTTAACAGTTAAAGTTCATGGGATAGTGCCATAATCAGTAAAGTTTTAGCTCAGTTCTGCCTGTAACAATTAAAATTTTACCTCAGATCCAGCTTATCAGTGATTTGCTTCCATCGCACCAACTGTAAATGCTGTTGAGATCCTCATAAAAAGATGTTTTAGTCCCTTATTACACAGCAAAATCACAGAAATTGCTGCAATTGGGGTCCAATAACATATATTGTGGCTCCTCAATAGAATTGCTTCAAGGAAGCATGTACTCTTTCAGTGCCTTTAAAGGGCCTTTATTATGCTATATTTGGCATCCACAAAAGTATTAGTATTATACATAAATACCTGCTAGCATTAACGTTAAATGATCATTTACCCTATATCCCTTCTCATTTTCTCATAATGGGAATCTAGATCTATGTGATAGTGTTATATCCGGAATAGTCTTATATTGAGAAGCGTTATAATGGGGCTTCATTGTATTGCACAAAACCCCATCTTATGTGGTGTTCTGCTTTATACTTTCCAGAGATGCCATGAACTCAGTGGGCATACAGTACCTGTTAAGAATGGGCTGTATTTGTGGGAAAGAAAGCCTGACAATCAACAACAGAAGATTCTACATCCGCTCTAGACTTGGCGAAGGGTACTCCATTTTCTTGTAATATGGATAGGCTTCAGAGATACCATAGTTTTCGGATGTAAACTGAGCTTTGTTTCTGTATTACTTTTACCATCATCAGGGTTGCCACAGTCAGGGAAAAACATCTGGAAAATGAAGTTTTCCCAGGTCAGGGAAAAGTCAGGGAATTTTATATGTTTTCAGGGAACTTTGGAAAGGACTTCAAAACTCAGGGAAAAGTCAGAGAACTTGAAAATTAATGGCTCGGGCACTCTTAGAAAAAATACATAATATTCTGTTCAAGAGGAAAGAATATACTTTCTTAGGAGATAGTCCAAACAGGTCTCTCTCCTCATAGGGAGCTAATCTTAACCTTTAAGAGTACCCCCAATTTCCTAGTGATACAGTTAGCACTGTTAAAGTAAGAGTAAAATCAAATTTTGGATCCAAAAAAGGGTATGGAAAACTGGAAAATGTTAGGGAAAATCACGGAAAAGTCGGAATTTTGAAGTGGAGGATGGGTTGCAACCATGATCATACTGCATTTCGATAGGGCTAAATGTAAACTATGGTATGGAAACTGTCTTAATTTCAGTGCTGTAGAACAAGTTGATTTAGCAAATAACATAATACTATTTTGTACAAACTTAAATGCTCTTTTAGAATTGTCAAGATTGCCAACATTTCCCTAGTACATCGTGTATCTACAAGTGAGCCGCTATATAAAAATAAAACTACTGTAAAATGGTTATGTTCTTTAACAATACAAAGGACCAACAGAGCTCTAGATAAGAGGGAGTATTTGGTGATAATTAGGGATAATTTTTGTTAATTCTGCATAAAAACATATGTTGTGACCCCTCATCTGAATCGTCTCAACGAGACGATTCAGATGAGGGGTCACAACATATGGTTTCGATGAGGAATAAGAAAAATTATCCTTAATTATCATCAAGTACTCCCTCTTATCTAGAGCTCTGGACCAAATGAAAATCACTAATTTAAGACTTTGCAAGTATTTCTTTTAACTCTGTGACTGAATAAAACAGTTATGAAACTCCACAACTCGCAGATATTTAACTTTTTTGGTCTTTTTCTTTTCTCTCAGAGGTTTCAGTTTAATAGATTTGGTAGAGGATGCTCGCAGTCATAAACTTTATGCACTAAAGAGGATAACTTGCCATGGGAAGGAAGATGAAAGTGTAGCCAATCGGGAGATAGATATCATGAAGACATTCAAACACCCTAATCTTGTGCCATTGGAGGAGTCGGGTACCATTACTGCTGGGTACCATGTTCAGTCAGGTGACCCGATAACTGAAGTGCTGATTGTCATGCCATTTTATAAGGTACATGAATTTTCAGGAAAATAATAAATTGAGGACAGTTCATTTGCTAGATCACATTTTTTCTTCATTCTTTATTATCTTTAAAGTCATGATTAAAATGTGGGAATGTTGTTGAAACATGCCCAAATGACCCTTAATTCAGTACAGCTCCTTCATTACACTGTGTTTGGGGTCCTTTGACAAGCATAGCAATATAAGTGAAGTGGTATATTGTGACTAAACTACAAAGAATTATAAGCCGCAACACAACAAAACCAACAAAGTGGTCTGTCCAACCTGCAAAGACTCAGATCAGCCTGATCAGAGTCTTCCATCAGCATGGAGGTAGATTAGACCCTAAGCTTTCCATTAAGCTACCCTTTAAATGCACAGCAAAGACTTTGATCAGACTGACCCTGAGTCTTCGGGTTGCTTTCATGCCACTTTGTTGGTTTTGTTGTGTCGTGGCTCATATAAAAGGCAAGACGAGCATTAAATTTTATTATGGGAGAGTCTATTGAAATAAAAATGACTGAGGTGTCCCAAAACTATGGTAGATAGACAGAAGAATCCTTGTAGACCAAAGAGACCAAAAGAAGCAGTCTGGCCCGAGGTTATAAAACTTTTTTCATGCTCAACTCAGCTGAGCATGAAATTTTACCTGCAAATAAGTAGCAAATTGCTGATAAATACAGTTGTTTTCTTGCTCAGTTTAGCTGAGTATGAAATTTTCTCTGCTTATGAATATGAAAATGCCAACATTAGTTGGCATTTTTATATTTATCAGCAGAGAAAATTTCATGCTCAGCTGAGTTGAGCACAAAAAAAGTTTTATAACATCGGGGCCTGATCTGGGCCTGCAGTGTTTGCTAGTCCACTGACAGGTTTATGATATGTCATCCGCTATTAAAATCAAGTTGCTCAAATTTTCAGCAGGTTAAAGTTGTCTTAAGCAAGCACCCTAGGAAAAGGCAAAAACTACTTGCTTAACTCTGGACTGATGTTTGCTTACTCCAGATAGGTCATACAGTTTGAGATAAATAGAATCCATCACTGGTGCACAGTGGGTATAAGAGATGCCAACCTGAGGGTCTACCATTCAAGAGGGGAAACAAGGCTCTGTCGAGTTTCCCACATGAATGGTACCAAGGGTTGGGATCCCTATCCCCACTGGACACCAATGGTTGATTATTTTTCTCACCTCCCAATATTAAAAAGATTATTTGGCTGACTGTTTGCTGCTACCTTAAAACAAGCTATTCTGACTTCATTTAATGAGTCACTTAGAGAGTGACATCATAAAATCTAATACAGTCACCTCAGGTAGGAAATTGAACAAAGCCAAAGATCAGGGGCCGTATTCATAAAACAACTTAAGTGGTTGCTATGCTGTTGCTAAGGCTAAATTTCTTTGAAGGAGATTCCCTACAACTATGAAATTTGCTCTGGAGGAACAGTCTTTGTTCCAGACCAATTTCATAGTTGTAGGGAATCTCCTTTATAGATATTTAGCCTTAGCAACCGCATAGCAACAACTTAAGTGGCTTTATGAATACGGCCCCAGGTACAGTAGCTGGTAAGCTAGAAGAAGATTATTTTATGTCAATTATTATGTAAAATGAATGTTTATAAATCCTGTCTTGGAAGCCATTGAGCAAAGAAATTCGAACAAATTCACATGTAACTTGTCCCTCATGGCTAGACGTGTGGGATAAGATTTGCTATTGTCTTGAAAGCACACGGATGACTCTGTCCTGTTTCCTGTGGTAGGAGAGCAAAGAGGTTCTGGCCTCTTATGACTGTTTTTGCTTGATAGAACTCTTAAGACTGTTTTTGCTTGATAGAAGTGGCCTTCAGACAAGTTTGACAATAATTGGTTTAGGTGATCCGATTTTATCCCAGGAGACTCATAAAAGGGGCATTTGAAAACAGTGTAGAACCAGATCAGTAGAATAGAATGAATTTGACTCTCCTTAAATTTGAAATGGACCGGGGTCCGTATTTATAAAACTACTTAAGTCCTTGCTATGCTGTTGCTAAGGCTACATTTCTATGAAGGAAATTCTCTACAACTATGAAATTTGCTCTGGAGGAACAGTCTTTTTAGACTGTTCCTCCAGAGCAAATTTCGTAGTTGTAGGGAATCTCCTTCATAGAAATTCAGCCCTAGCAACAGCATAGCAACCACTTAAGTCGTTTTATAAATACGGCCCCTGCCCTACTAGAATTCACTTATCATAAATAGGTTATTAGAGCAATTACAATACAGGCCAACTTTCGTTGTGTCAAACTTGCTTATCTCGAAAACCCTGCTAGTGTCGAAGTGATCTCCCATTCCCGAACATTCCCCCCTATATAATATTGCATTTCGACCTCCGTTGTGTCGAACTCGCTTATAACGAAAACACTGCTGTATCGAAGTGATTTTTGATTCCCCTCCGACACTTTCCATGTGTTTAACCACTGTTTGTGTCGAAGTCAAAATGTTTATTCAGAAAAAGATCGCCGAAACGACGGAAAGAAAATGACGGCCATTTTGTGTAGACGTTTTGCGGTAATGAAAAACCTGCATGTTTTTGTCTTTAAGCAAATTGGTACAAACATCGAACAGTAACAAAGAAAAAGAACGATTTACCGAACAATTGTCTTTAATTGATCGCAGTTCAATCAATTATCCCAAATTATCCAATAATTATCCAATGATTGCGTGAAACGATGCAGACATTTTTTTGTTGATCAGCTGTTTTTGTGTGTAAGTTAATTGACCTTGAACCGCGTATACGTCACAGGTCAGGTGCGTTCGATTGGAAAGTTTGGTCAATTAGGCGCCTTTGAAATTTAATTGATTGAACAGTATTGAGCGGCGCTCTTTGATGCGGGCTATTAGTACCATTCTTTAAGCTGTCCCAAATCGTCTCATAATTAGTGTCATAAAATGTCAATCCCGTTTTCAGTAGAAACAGTTTTACTATGTTCATGCTGCACACGTTTTGTAGAAATACTGACTCTACGAAAGTTAAGATATTGTACATGTATAGAACAAAAATTTTGGTGACGTCACAAAAGGCCTATCTCGAACTTCGGAAAACTCGAAGTGGGCCCTCCATTCCCTTGGAATTCGAGATATCGAAGTTGGCCTGTAATTCTTTTATTTCAGCGTGGTTCAATACAAGAAAGAATTAACAGCCTGGTAAAGAAGTCTGAGAAATTGTCAGAAGAGACAATCTGGTCTGTGTTCTTTGGAGTGTGTAAAGCAGTGAAAGAAATGCACAGCAATGCGATGCCATATGCTCATAGGTAAATAACATACAAGGCAGCTACCATTAGTTGGCTAATGTGAACAGCAAAGTCACATACTAGCTTGTACAGCCATGTAGTCTGATGTTGTCACCGAAGTCTGTCTAGGAAGTCTGAATACTTTGAAGGCACACACGAAAAATGCCATGATTAGATATGTAGATACTCAGGTTGGCCTCAATATTCACTGTGGCCTGTTATGAAGCAAAGTGCCTATTCAACCACTATATTTCTTAGGGTAGAAGACAGGGGTTTTCACTGCCAATCTCAAAACTGAATTTCACAAGACTGATTTAGATATTTTGTATCATTCTAAAGACAGAAAAAACACTTAAATATTATGGTCGATGTACCTGTTTTCGGGGTGCGCCAGAATTCGGGGTATTATGATAGATTATACCACTTTCTTGTCAGGGACCTCGAAAGATGATTATTTTTTGCAAACAGAAAGTTGAATCAGTATGTTTCATCATATGCTAATTGACGCGCAACAGCACGTTAGTTGTGACATCATCCATGACCTCGTCATTAGTGACTGTGGAAGCGGCCATATTGGAAACACTGTAAAGCTTATGGACAGTACCCACGAAGATGACACAGTGTTTTATTCAATTATGAACTTTTTTCTGATAATTCAAAGATCATTTCTACAGCCTAAAAAATTGCAGATCTCATCAAAACAGTTGTTATCATTAGAATCTGCAGCTGATGTATTTTGAAGGTGACTTCTTTAACATACCCCGAAAACTGGGGCAGTTTTGGGAGCAGATTCAGCCAAGCATCTGTGTGGAGTTGATCAAATATGTAAACATGGCGACATGTGGACATGAAATGTTAGTTACAAATTACATAACACATATTTTTATGTATACACTGACCATCAGTTTTTGATTTTTGTTTATCACACAGTTTTTATGTTGCGAGCCAGACATGGGGTAATCGTATTCTGTATTCTTATTCGAATACTATTCGAATACATTTTCTGAGTATTCATAAAGTATTCTGTATTCGTGGATTTCTTAGAATAAAAGTATTTGTATTTGTATTTGAATACATTGCAAAAGAGATCAAAGAATATTAATTTTATTAATTGATAGCTTTGATGCTATAGAAAAGTATTCGATCAAAATGACAAACATTTAATTATTATATGTTTACCACTTTTTAAAGTGTTTATATTATAATTAGTTGTATAAGAGGTGTGAAAAGCAGAAGAACATATATACAGTATACTTCAGTTGTTCTTCATTAGTTCTTTGTTCAGAGATATTTGTGGTATCTAAAATTCTGATATTAGGAAATTTCATGAAAAGTGCTTTAAAATGCCTGCTAAAGTGTTTGAACATTTTGAGATGCCACCAAACGCTACAGGAACTGTGGAAGTTAAGTGTAGGAATTTAGGATCAGTGGTATTAGGACCAGTACAGACTACATCCAACTCTGATTTTATTTTCATAACTTTCTGTTAAAAAATTAAGTTTTTGAACCATAATTGAAAACCCTGATCATATGCTGCACTCTACAGTGTCAGATCTTGGTTAACACTGTTAGTCAAGATCTCTTTTATGGCACTAGGCATCATTGTTAGCAAATATAATACCTATATGTCATCTTTCAGTAGATTGCCCCAGGACAGTATTAAATAGGGACAAGGCACAGAACTGACAACTAAGCCATGCCATACCTATACAATGTTTTGACACTTGTTTCACAAAAATTACAATACACAATTATGATCCCATCTTAGTTTCAGCCAAACATAATTTGAAATAGAGATTAAAATCACAACAAATGCCCAATCTCATACAATTTAAGAAAACCCTGTCCAGACACTGCCTTTAACCCTAAACCTGCTGAATAAATTAAAATGCCATGATTACTTTGAATTTGATGCAATTTATTGCTATATATTTAGAATCAAAATGACTAATAGTGTAGATCCAGATCAACTGGCTTCTGAAGAAGCCATCTGATCAGGATCTACACTGTTACAAGGTGGGATATATTTAGATTCAGCAGGTAAATGTTTAAATTGTTGTGTTTTCTGTTGCAAGATATCAAGTTGTACCATAGAAATATAATGTTCCTAAAATAGATATGAAGATATCTAGGACAGGTCAAAAGAAAGAATCTTGTCATGAAAATTATCTTTATGTAGTAAAATCTCTGGACTACTCGAGATATGAAAGTTCAGCATAAACTATTCGAATACATTTGCAAAGTATTTGTATTTTTATTTGAATACATTCATAAAAAAAGTATTTTTATTTGTATTCTGTATTATTAAATTGCAAAGTATTTGTATTTGTATTCGAATACTTTTGAAAGTATTCGACCCCAAGTCTGTTGCGAGCAAATGTTAATACCCCGAAAACTGGTACAGCCATCATACAATATAAATATTATAATATTGATCTCATGTTGTATTGAGCTGTTGTAATGGTCAGTAATGGACACAGGTGCTAACTGTATGGATGTAGATATTATCTGAGTCTGCACTCTGCATTCCAACAGCAATTATTTGCCGCATGGTAAGATAATTAGTAAATTCAAGAAAATATATATTCGCTGACAGCATAATCAGAGCCTTCTCTGACTTCAAAAGCCTTTTGATATTCTTGATTGGCAGCTTTAGCTTTCACCATAGAAAGAAAAAAATAAATGGTCAGAGAAGGCTCCGATTACTGACAGCATGAAACAGGCCAAGAAACAATAAAGCAGGACTGTGAGACAATGTGCATGCATTCTTGAATCAGGTTGAACAGAACTCTTATCTTAAATAATAATAAAAAAAAACTAATTGGGCTCAATGTCCCAAAGGGCCAGAAAATTAACTTGCAAATTTTAGGATTATCACAGTAATTGGTTAAGATGCCACAGTATTTGGGGTATTTAAGCTTTACAACAGTAATAATAGATGATGGCTCAAAACAGGAGGTTCTCTCAAGGATTGCACAAGCCACCTCAGCTCTTACCAAGCTGAGACCAATTTGGAGAGATAACAACATATCTCTTGGATCATAGGTGAAACTTATACGCTCCCTTGCCATTTCCATATTTCTGTATGCCTGTGAATCGTGGACCTTGACAGCAGAGTTAGAGAAAAGAATGCAGGCCTTTGAGATGAGATGCTACCGAAGGTTACTGAACATTTCGTACAAGGACCATATTACCAATGAGGAGGTTTGCAGAAAGATCCAAGCAGCCAGTGGAGACTATGATAAACTCCTGAGGCTGGTCGAGAAACGGAAACTAAGGTGGTTTGGCCACGTCTCAAGGTCTTCTGGTTTAGCAAAGACGATTCTACAGGGCACAGTGAAAGGAAAAAGAAGAAGAGGTAGACAGAAGAAGAGGTGGGAAGATAATATTAAAGAGTGGACAGGGATGGATTTTGCCAGCTCAACTAGGGCAGCTGAAAACAGGTCAAGATGGACGGGATTGTTTTGAAATCATCTGTGGTGCCCTAATGACCTAGTAATTAAGGTTATGGGATAGAATAGAGAATAGAAGCTCTGTGGGTCCACCTCCATGGTTTCCACAATTTTTACAAAGGGCAACAACTTTTTTGATTTCCTGTATGCTTCCTTGGAGGATAAAGCTCTTCAAAATGGGGTCTACTCTTTAGTAAAGGAAAGAATGTGCCTTTAAAAGTTCATTCTTTAATGGGAGGGTGCCCAAAATAAAATAGCATAGTTGCCTCCCCTGCACCTTAAGAATGCTTATAGTTTCACAAACAGGTCAGCCTCTTCATTATGCTGTTGTTTGGATCCATAGATAGACATATCACTGTAACTGAATACCATAATATATAATATTAGGACTAAACTGCAAAGGAACATAAAGCAGACAGGCATTCTGTTCTTGCTGTACTTCTAAAGACTACATGTGTGTGAGGGCTTAGCATGTACAGTTTCATAGACTATGTTTGCTGTTCACCTCTTAAATTCCTTAAGACTCAGACAGGGAAGAGACTGACAAGGGTGTGAATATTGATAAAGAACCTTTTTCTATTATGGATCAAATACTGATGCTACGAGTTTTAGTTCCTACTTTTAATGCAAAACAAAATTGCACTTCAACATTTTAAATTATTTTAACTGCATTTTTGTTTTGTGTCAAAAGTAGGGAAAATAATTAAATCAGTTTGCTGAACTGTCTGTGTTTACAGTTAGGGGCCGTATTCATAAAGCCACTTAAGTCGTTGCTATGCGGTTGCTAAGGCTAAATATCTATAAAGGAGATTCCCTACAACTATGAAATTTGGTCTGGTGGAACAGTCTTACAAAGACTGTTCCTCCAGACCAAATTTCATCGTTGTAGGGAATCTCCTTCAAAGAAATTTAGCCTTAGCAACAACATAGCAACCACTTAAGTCGTTTTATGAATACGGCCCTAGTTGTTTCATTATTTCAACAGAGACATAAAGCCTGGCAATGTTATGATAGATGATAACGGGACACCAGTCCTGATGGACCTGGGATCAGCCAACAAAGCCAGGGTGGAAATTAAGACACGGTCAGAGGCTCAAGCCTTGCAGGTAAGGGTTCGAGGTTATAAAACTTGAGAATGATCTCAAACTCAAAATAAGGCACATTGATTGGCTGCTTCAGAGCATTTGCTCGGAAGCAGCCAATCAGTGTGCTTTATTTTGAGTTTGAGAATATTCTCAAGTTTTATAACCTCAAACCAAGATTTGCAGAGAAATAGTAGAGTTCTAGATGTTTAAAAAATGGTATTTAGTCAGTACTTTGTCTCCCATGTGGTTAGTATAGGTGTATTTCAAGATTTTCAAAATGTGGAGTTAAATGAACTACAAGCAGAACTGGTATTTCATGATCCTTCTAATGTGCAGTCTGACTGGAATCTTTGGAAGTCAGAAAATTTGCAGTGATATTACACACCATTATTGATTATACCCCTGATATACTTTTCGTCTTTCAGTCTATTTGTCCTTCCATCTGTCCATGTATCAGTTCGTCCATGCATTAACATTTGCGTGACGTTTATATTCTTTGCTTGTATTTCCAATATCCTTCGATGGAACCTTTTGGTATGTGACTAGATAGAAAAGCTGACATCATCTGGATGCTGCTGCTGACCTAAGGTCAAGGTCACAGACTTAAACATTTGCGTTAAAGTTTTGCATTAAGTTTATATTCTTTTATTTTATATTTCCAATGTCCTTTGATGGAACCGTTTGATATTTTACTAGAGTAACTTTAAGGTTCATACAGAGTAGTTGACATCATCTGGATGCTGCTGCTCACCAAAGATCAAGGTCACATACTTGTATATTTGTGTTAAAGTTTTGTGTTATGTTTATATTCTTTGCTTATATTTCCAACATCCTTTAATGAAACCTTTTGACATATGACTAGGTTTACTTCTAATGCAACAAAATAATTGACGTCATGTGGATGCTGCTGCTGACCTAAGTTCAAGGTCACAGACTTAAACATTTGTGTTAAAGTTTTGTATTTAGTTTATACTCCTCTTTTTGTATAATATCCTTTGATGGAACCTTTTGATATTTGACTAGGTTTAATTTTAGGTTCATAGCTGCTTACCAACGGTCAAGGTCACAGACTTTTAAATTTGTGTTAAAGTTTTGTGTTAAATTACATTCTCTGTTTATGTTTTAAACATTATTTGATGAAACCTTTTGATATATGACTCTAGGTTTACTTCTATGTGTTCATGCAGATTAGTTGACATCCTCTGGATGCTGCTGCTGACCAAGATCATGGAAACAGACTCATATGTTCATATTAAAGTTTTATGTGGAGTTGGTACCCTTTTGCTGATATTTGTAATATACTTGGATGGAACCATTTGATAGGTGACTAAGTTTACTTCTAGGTTCATACCATGTATAAGATTGGTTACTTAAGGCAGTGGTTTCATTAGTTGGCCGTGCTGGTTGGGGGTATGCGTGAGCCCCTGCTCACTTGCTTTAGTTAACAATAATATACATGTAGAATTTATATAGAACATTTGTCAGTGTCATTCTGGTGACAAACTGGGCCAATACAGCTGATCTCAACAACTGAGGGCTAATGCAGCTGACTGAGGACTTATGACTGGGTCAATCCAAATACATAATATATTATAAGGCTACGTTTTTCATTTCAGGACGAGGCTGCTGAGCGTTGTTCTATGTTATTTCGACCTCCAGAATTATTTAATGTAGAACCAGGGACCAATATTGATGAGAGAACTGACGTATGGGTAAGAGTTGTTGTTGTTTTTTTTGACACTCACAACAAATGTTCACAGGACATGTGCAGTCAGAAATACTTAGATCAGCATGTCCTTTTGTGTATTCTGGTATGTCGTAAAATGGCCAATACCAGTTTGCTTACTTGTGCTGTCAACTGATTTGTGATCTGTAAAGTGGCTGTCAGCTGAGAATTTTGTTGTAAGCAATACCAATAATGATTAATGATTCTATTGTTAATGGCTTCCGACAATATTGCTGTCAACTGTCTTGATCAACAGCTGCTTTTGCATATATGGTAACTGACTCAGTCAACAGCACAGGTACAGAAATTGGTATACCCCCCTTGGTCATTCTATTTCTCATGCCATTTTGTGTATTAATACCCTTAAAAAAGAAAAAAAAAAAGAAAAACAGGACACTGAAAAAGTTCTGGTTTAACAATGCAGTAATATGTCCAAAAGATCCAGATGGAATGACAAACAGTGTAGACCCTGATCAAGGTGCTCTTTTATGAGCAGTCTGATTTGGGTCTACACTTTTTGCTCGAACCTATCAGTACCAGTATTTTAAGTGTCCCATTTATTTTCATTTTTACAGCTGTTGGTTGAGGAGCTCAAGTATTCAGGCAATTAGGGTAAAGATATCTTATTGAGTAAATAATGAGAGTGTGTCATAATTTTGGGGGAGGAAATGATTTCTATAATTCAAGAAAAGAGGACTAGTTTAATGTCAGATGTTTTAGTGAAAACACTGCATCACAAGTTACTCCCTAGTGAGATACCTAAATGCATGGAGTTTTCTGTCGTAACTGAAACAATCGTGACAAGTTATTCAGGAGTCTTACATGTCTTTGAATTAATGTTTAACTTGTTGGTGGCCAACAGTTATGAACCTTATCAGATTCTGTCAGTCTGATCTGAGTTCCAACCATTCATCAGTTGTGGTTCCCCAGTAAGAAAGCATGGGTAAAACTTTTGCAGTCACCTAGCATTGGTGTTAGCATTGTCATCTGTGGCAACATGTCATCCCCTGTTGGACAATTTTGCAAAAGTGATTTGAGGAGTCACATAATGATCCACTTTAACTGTATCTATACTGTTTGCAAATGCAGTTATATTCATTTTTGGTGTTTTAAGTATTACATGATTTTGCTTTATTTCAGTCTTTGGGTTGTTTATTGTATACTATGGCATTCCTAGAATCTCCATTTGAGAAAGTTTACCAGCGAGGTGATAGTATTGCCCTGGCTGTCATGGGTAGAAATATCACCTTCCCTTCCAATACAGGGTAAGTTACTGGACTTCTCCATGGCATTATGAGACATTTTATCTGCAAGGAGACAATGTAACCCTGGGCTTGGTCATTCGAAGCATCGTCAGCTAAACTCAGTAGTTTGTCATTAATTTGTTGGGTTTTTTTCACTATAAAATCCAGCGTGCCAATATTTTTTTTTGCTGAAAAAATGTGAGCTCACATTTTGTGGGAGAAAAATGACTGTGATTTAAAATTTGCATACAGGGCATTTGTAACAGAAATAGTGACAGTTTGATTAGAAAAAAAAGATTAAGAATACAAACATAAATTTTTTGTTATTACTGTATGGTTGCACCTCTGTTTTTTGTTTCGACACAGTATATTGCCAAACATTAAAATAAGAATGTTTATACTTATATTTTCAGGTACACATCAGCAGTTGAAGAAATGATCTGTGAATGTATGGTGGTAAATCCCATGGAAAGACCATTTATAGACCAAATATTAAATAAGACTCAGACATTAGCAAAGTCTTCATCACACATTGCATGATACATGTCATAGCTTTTGGAAAAAACTGGTTTTAATTGTGGTTGTGAATTTCTTGAGAAAAAAAATGAGCCATGACAACAAAACCAACAAAGTGGCATGTGCACCATGGAGCTATCTTAGACCCTTAAAAAAGGTAAAGGTAAAGGTTTCCCATAGCCTAATAGCCATAGGGGCAGTTGGGGTTAGAGGCCCACTGTATCTTGGCACAGCTGATGAAAGGCGGAGTCCATCCCTCTCCTTTCGCTGCCTTATCCTTCCCTGATTCAAAAAAGGTTCCCATTTACTGCTGGGTTGACAGAGAGAGTTTTTCAGTCGAAAATCTAGGAGCGATCTCACACGACCTTCCGGCAACTTTCTGCACCATAATCCAGTCACTCTTGGGTACACTGTAAGTGCACAGCAAAGACTTTGAGCACACTGGGCAGATGCCCAGGCTGATCTGAGTCTCTACTGGGTGCACATGCCACTTTGTTCATTTTGTCGTGTCGGGGCTCCAATTCTAATGGTAAATCTTCTGAAATTTCGAACTCTGTACCACATCTAAATTTTTCTCTTGGGTTATTATTCCACTAAATGCTTGGGGAAATTGGAAATAGTGTAGGCTCTGATCAAAATGCTCCTTCAGTGACGGTCTGATTAGGGGCTGAACTGCTGGTAATTGCTTAAGATTTATTGCTCAAATCAAACTGAGTGTTTGAAAATAAAATAAAAATAGCGCATGGGTTTGAATTCATGGCCAAATTTGTTACATTCTAAGTGTTGGAGCATAGTTTCATTCCATTTTTGTCGAGCCCGCTTGCTGAGAGCGAGACATAGTTGTTACAATGTCAGTTCGGTGTATGTCCGTGCGTGCGTTAGTGCGTGCGTGCGTCCGTCCGTCCGGATTTGTCCGGGCCATAACTTCTACATTTATGGATGAATTTCAAAATAATTTGGCACAATTGTTCTCCTTGATGAGTAGAAGTGCCTTTTGAAACATTTGTTCAGGTAGGTCCAAGGTCAAGGTCACACTTGAAGGTCAAATGATAAAATGGCCATAAATTGAGCTTGTCCGGGCCATAACTTCTACATTTATGGATGGATTTCAAAATGATTTGGCACAATTGTTCTCCTTGATGAGTAGAAGTGCTTTTTGAAATATTTGTTCAGGTAGGTCCAAGGTCAAGGTCACACTTGAAGGTCAAATGATAAAATGGCCATAAATTGAGCTTGTCCGAGCCATAACTTCTACATTAATGGATGGATTTCAAAATAATTTGGCACAATTGTTCTCCTTGATGAGTAGAAGTGCCTTTTGAAACATTTGTTCAGGTAGGTCCAAGGTCAAGGTCACACTTGAAGGTCAAATTATAAAATGGCCATAAATTGAGCTTGTCCGAGCCATTACTTCTACATTTATGGATGGATTTCAAAATAATTTGGCACAATTGTTCTCCTTGATGAGTAGAAGTGCTTTTTGAAATATTTGTTCAGGTAGGTCCAAGGTCAAGGTCACACTTGAAGGTCAAATGATAAAATGGCCATAAATTGAGCTTGTCTGAGCCATAAGTTCAACATTTACAAACGGATTTCAAAATAATTTAATACAATTGTTCTCCTTGATGAGAAGAAGTGCAATTTGGAACATTTGTTCTAGTAGGTCCAAAATCAAGGTAACACTTGAAGGTCAAATGATTAAATGGTCATAAATTGAGCTTGTCCGAGCCATTACTTCTACATTTACGGATGGATTTCAACATAATTTGGCACAATTGTTCTTCTTGATGAGTGGAAGTGTCAAGTGACATATGTGTTTGGGTAGGTTCAAGGTCAAGGTCACACTTGAAGGTCAGATATTGTAACTGTCATAAATTGAGCTTGCCTGGGTCATCACTTCTACTTATTTTCCTTTGTGAAAATTTGGAGGAAAAAAAGAAGAAAATGCTGGCTAAGCATGATGTTTTTTGGCTTCTTTCTAGATTGAAGCAGTTACTTAGTCTTGACATACTTATAGGTCACTAAAGCAAACAGCGGGCTCGACCAGTTGTCCCTGGACAACCTTCTAGTTATACCCCACCACACCATAGTGGCTGGGTATTATGTTTTTGTTATTGTTTGTATTAAGATGTCTTGCAGTGGGGCTGACAGGCAAGCTCCCTTGCAGAGAGAAAGGCATGGTTGTTTAATAAATATTTGTATAACCTATGTACTGTTGAGCTATATTCAGACTGATGATACATATTTCAGTCAGACTTGACAAAGCACTTTGACAAGCATCAGAGATGTACATGTATTTATTCAGAATTTCAACAACTTTTCATTATTAAAAAGATTCTATTAATAAATCATTTCCAGACAATACTGTTGTCATTGGTTAAACTTGAATTATATCAGAAGCTGCAAGAGTTAAATTCATTAATTGAAATGTAACTTTTAATATGTTCCATAACTAAGGGACCAATTTCCAGTAGTTGTCACACAAGTACAGTCCATTCTTGATATCTCAAATTGAAATTCATCTTAAACTACTGACATTTCAAAGTAAATTTTCTGGTCCCAGAAAATTTACTTTGAGATACCAGTAGTCTGAGATATCTAAAGTTAAAATGTGTAGAAAAATGGGAAACATGTCCAAACTATATTCTTTGATATACCAGAAAGAGGGTAGTGTAGGATATCAGTGTTTTAGATAACAAGAGTCAGCTGTAAAAAAATCTTAATTTGACCTATGAGCTCATGAGCCTTTTGTATGTATAATGGTATCACCACTGTTTTTATGACCATATTTACTTTGTATAATGGTATCACCACTGTTTTTAGCTCGCCTGAACGAAAGTTCATGAAGAGCTATTGTTGTCACCCTGGCGTCCGCGTCGGCGTTGGCGTCGGCGTTGGCGTCCGGATTGGATGTTTTGGTTAAAGTTTTTTTAAAGACCTATATCTCCTTAACCCATGGATGGATTCATTTGATACTTGCACTGTAGTTAGATATTGGTCCAAGGTTTAACAGGGTACCACCCCCACCCCACTCCGTGACCTTGATGTCAAGGTCATGGACTTAGAAAATTGGAAGTGTTTTTGTATTGGATGTTTTGGTTAAAGTTTTATAAAGCCCAATATCTCCTTAACCCATAGATGGATTCATTTGATACCTGCATTGTAGTTAGATATTGGTCCAAAGTTTTCCAAGGTACTACCCCCACCCCCCTCAGTGACCTTGATGTCAAGGTCATGGACTTAGAAAATTTATTGCTTGGATGTTTTGGTTAAAGTTTTTTAAAGACACATATCTCCTGAACCCATAGATGAATTCTT
Source organism: Ctena decussata (assembly GCA_963989385.1). Lineage (NCBI taxonomy): Eukaryota > Metazoa > Mollusca > Bivalvia > Lucinida > Lucinidae > Ctena > Ctena decussata. The sequence continues at coordinate 27,974,201 of OZ022512.1, read as the reverse complement.
TTTATATTTGCACTGTACCTAGATATTAGTCCAAAGTTTTACAGAGTACTACCCCAACCCCGCTCAGTGACCTTGATGTCGAGGTCAGGGACTTAGGAAATTTGGTCTTTATTAAAGTTTTCTAATTGCATACTGATTCATAATGCTTGACAGAGATTTAGTTTACACTTGAACTGATGTTAGACAATTTTTTGAGATTTTACAAAACACTTTGTACTTACCCCACTGGATGACCTTGAAGTCAAGGTCATCGACTTTGAATTTTGTCTTAAAGATTTTGGTAAAAGTTTTATATTTATGAAGACATAATTTCACAGTGCCACGATGGACTCAGTTGATACTTATACTTGGACTGCTGTTAGATAACGGTTCAAAGTTTTGATACATCCTAGTCCGCCCCCCCCCCTCCCCCCCTTAGTTTTATTTTAATTTCATTTTAAACTTATTTCTGAGATAGCTTTTGTTTATAAATGTGTTGTCATTATGGACATGCTTGCTTGAAGTTTTATGCATAGCCGTCCACACCACCATAGCGACTGTGTGATGGGCAAGCACCTATTCAGGCGAGCTATGCTGTCAGGCGACAGCTCTTGTTATAACCATATTTACTTTAACATTTTGACAGAATAGAGCAAACACTACGAGCCAGATTAGAGTGCCTTTAAGGAACAGTCTGCTCATTGTTCTGCACTGTTTGCCAAGAGGTTTTATGCACTGTATTTATTTTGGCTATTAAAACGTTTTTTCCCTCTCTAGAATGGCCACAAATGTCTAAATGAATCTTAACCCATTGCATTCTGGGTATTTTTTGTCGTCTGCTGAAATTGTCGTCTGCATCAAAAATCAAGAATATTTTCACAATATTGGTCTAACCAACCTTTGCAGAAATGATGTCTAGGCAGCAAACAGTTTGGATCTCAGATCAGGCCCCACATTTGTGGGGCCTGATCTGGATCCACACTGTTTGCCCAGATACCCCTAAAGGGGTATCCCGCATGGAATGAGTTAAGAAATTCTGCTTTAAGGTGGCTTTTGTCTTTCCAAAACAATCTGAAAAATCTAGTTCTATCTTAATCTAGATCCATCTTATAAGATAGATATAGATGTTTTAGATTGTTTTGGATGGAAAAATCCCAGTAAAATAACTGAAGAAATCTTGTAGGATTGTTGGACAAGTCTGCATCTGAAAATGTATAAGCTTACTAGAGAAATGATTCAGTCAGTTGAATATGTATTGTAAATAGTATAGCAAGAATTGCTTTAAGTAGTCAGAAGGATCATGAAATAAAAAGTTGTGTGTACAGTTCTAGATATGCTCGTACAATCCACGATATACCGTTGTTGACATTTTTTTGATATGTCACATGAAGATAAGAAGGTAAAGTGCAATAAGAACCCTGTAAAAATTATTTTATCAAATAAAATAATGGGGGGATAATTTCATTATTGATCATTTGTCATTTAATTTGGATAGTGATGTGTCATTATCTTATGTATATATTTGTATGTTACATATTTATGAGGGGATTCTGCTTTTAATTTATTGGTGTATGATTTTACTCTGTGTTTGTTTGAATTATATATAATTATATATATATTATATATATAATAACCCTTTTATGCATAGTGGACTCTTTCATCTGTATATGAGCCCCGACACGACAAAACCAACAATGTGGTCGTGCGCCAAGTGCAGACTCAGATCAGCCTTGCCATCAACCAAGTCTGATCAGACTCTTTGCTAAGCACTTAAAGGGTAGCTAAGGGTCTAAGCTAGCTTCATGCGGACAGCGAAGACTCTGATCAGACTGGGCGGATGCCCAGGCTGATCTGAGTCTGTGCTGGGCGCACAACCACTTTGTTGGTTTTCTTGCGTCACGGCTCATATGTTGGATGAGTCTGTTTGTCATTTAAAGGTTATGGTTGAGTTTCTTTTTATTGTTTTCTTTCTTTAAAGAGGAGTAACCATTTTTCTTATGCAGAAGTGTAGACCTTGATCAGATACTGCAGACAGCAGCATCTGATCTGTGCCTAAACTGTTTGCCCTTTTATGGGACTGGTTTAATCCTCACAGTGTGAAGTCTAAGTGAATGTGTGCTGATTAGTTCAAATATAGTACATGTATAGCACTGGTAAGGAATAGTTAAATGAATAGATGTAGTCTGGATTACCATAGACATTATATTTGAAACTTAATTTTTCTGGGACTTCATGACTTGATTCTACTTGTGCTGGAAATTTTTGCTGCTTTTCTAGCTCACCTGTACGAGAGTACAAGGAGCTGTTGTTGTCACCCTGACATAGAGACATCGTCATGGGCGTCACACTTTAAAGGTTTAGGACAAAGTTTTTTTTATGTGATGGGCAAGGCGCTGTCAGGCAAGCTATCCTGTATGTGGACAGGTCTTGTTATTACTCTGTCCCAGCTGAACTATAATGTCATACATTATCACAGTTGTCTTTGCTTTATATCATATGAGTACGGTTGCTGCCAGCTCTCACTCCAGCTGTCATTTTGTACTGCCTATTCAGTTCTGCTTTGTTTCATTGCTGTTTCATAATTATGACAGTGGCTTAATGTGTTCATAATGTTTATGTTCTAGTTTAATACAATTAATATAAAAATGCTAAATATTAGGACTTGCAAGAATGAGCCAAACTGTGGCCCCAGATCAACTGATCCTGGACAGGAAGAAGTCTGAACAGGTTCTGCCCTGGCCCCAAGGTTATAAAACTTTTTTCATGCTCAGCTGAGTTGAGCATGAAAATTTACCTGTTAATAAATAGCAAATTACTGATAAGTACAGTTGTTTTCATGCTCAGTTTAGCTGAGTATGATATTTTCTCTGCTTATGAATATGAAAATGCCAACATTAGTTGGCATTTTCATATTTATCAGCAGAGAAAATTTCATGCTCAGCTGAGTTGAGCATGAAAAAAGCTTTATAACCTCGGGGCCAGTTTTCTGTATCAGCAACAGTTAATAAGGCAAGCTCAGAACCAAAAACTGTCCCATGGAGTAAGATAATTGTTACCATGAATGGGTATACATCAGTGGTGACATGACAAAACCAACACAGTGACTTGGGCACCATGTGAAAACCCAAATCATCCTGGGCATCCGCCCAGACTGATCAGAGTCTTCACTGTCAGCATGGAGCTAGCTTAGACTGTTAGCTCCTTATAAGTACACAGCAAAGACTCTGATCAGGCTGGGCAGATGCTCAGGCTGATCTGAGTCTTTGCTGGGCTCACATGCCACTTTGTTGGTTTCGTCCTGTCGTGGCTCACATGTACTTTCAGGAAAAGCTATTTTCATTTTTGTCTCCTTTCAGACTTTTAAAGAAATGAGTTTGACCCTCTTCAAGAAGGGCTTCCTTCTCCAGGGAATCAAACAGGAATATGTTCTCCATTGTAAAAGTGGCAGAAAAAAATGGTTGTGTACCCAGACACCTTAAGAGGCCTTTATTTTGAGCCGCAACAAGATAAAAACCAACAAAGTTACATGTGCTCCCAGCAAAGACCCAGATCAGCCTAGGCAGCCGCTTAGTCTGATCAGAGTGTTCCTTGTGCACTTAAAAGGTAGCTAAGGGTATAAGTCAGCTCCATGTGGCCAGCAAAGACTCTGGTCAGACTGGGCAGATGCCCAGGCTGATCTGAGTCTTCTCTGGTCGCACATTCCACTTTGTTTGTTTTGTGATGATGCGGCTGATTTAGAATTGACAAAGCCTGTAACATCATGTAATATATGCAGAACCAGCCTGCATAAATATACTTTATCATATGACGTCGCATCTGAGAGTGTAATAAAACCATGCATTAAAAACGATAATCCACTAGTGGATTCAAAAAGCAAATTGCGTCGTAACGTTATAAGTTGACGTGCATAAAAACGTCAGGTTTTCTAATGGCGAAATCGTGACATTTTAGTGCTAATTTTGCTAATAAAATGCAATTTTAGTGTCATATGATAAATAGAATCTTGCATTCGTGCTCCTGTATTATTGAATTTATTAAACTCGTTGGGGAAAACCGATAAGATGCTGGGCAAAGCCTCACATCTTATCTTTTTCCCCAACTCGTTTAATAAATTCAATAATGCATGAGCACTCATGTAAGATCCACAATGTATGTACTGATTGTTCTGGTCATGTACGATACGCTGTGACAATAATTAGATGGTAAATCTTTTAAAGTGAAGGGTAGCCCTTCATGTTTTTGTGCCACTTTTACAAAGGGAAATAATTTTGTGACTTCCTGTTTGCTTCCTTGGATGAAGAAAAAAATGGGGTCACCTCTTAAAGGAAAACAGAGCAAATTCTTTCCTGTAAGAGTTGACTACTTTGAGATGGGAGGCAAAAGGGAACCAGTAAAGTTGTTTCCCCTGAAAGTGCACCTAAACACCTTAAAGGTGAATTACTTAATGACCCCAAAATTTCAGACACCCAGAAGCTGGACAGTTATTGTTTGAAAATTCTTAGAAAGTGGATTTTACACACTGTCAGGTTAATGCATCCAAATGATGCTTAGTGATTGACAAACATTGTAGACCCTAATCAGACTGCTCCTTTAGGAGCAGTTTGATCTGGTTCTACTATGTTAGCTCAGACCTTTCTGTCCGAATATTTGGGATCATTACGGTAGACATCCTTGACAAGACTGCACAGTTGTGTGGCAGAGTTGGGCGTGCAGTATATGAGTATGTCTTTGGACTAGGACTTGTTTTGTCCCAACATGGCTAATATGCTGTTACTGAGTCTTCATTAAAAATTTCTTGTTACTGGTAAATAAAGAAAATAAAAAAAAAAACAGCCTACTGGTGTATTGCTTTGCTGTGAAACCCAGCATAGACATCATCAGTAATTCCAGTTGTTTACACTGTTTTAGTCAGACTAATGACTCTGGGATGTTGCAGTTAAAGGAAAAGGGGCTTCACCTATCTTATTTGGAGCCGTGAAGGCTGTTTAGATGTATAGGTACAATGCCATGTCTTTCAATCCTTTCTACAAAGGGAAACAATTTTGACTACCTACAGATAAAAATACTTCCAAAATGAAGTCCAATCTTGAAGGCAAGCCTTTTTTTCACAGGGGAGCAAATTCTGTCCTTAAAGAGTTGACTATAGAGAATAGAGTTTTAATCCAGTTTTCATGAAACCTTGTCTGAATGTTTATCCCCTTAGCAATGAGGCAAAGTTTGGAACTAGGTCATGTCAGGTTAAAAACTAGTTCACTTGGTCAAATCTTATAAAAAAAAAAACTTGTGTACACTCTAGAGGACTCAGTTTTGACCTTATCTTCATAAAACTTTGTCAGAACGTTTATCTCTATAAAATCTAAGATAAGTTTGAATCTAGGTCATGTAAGGTCAAAAACTAGATCGCTAGGTCCAACCTTATAAAAACCTTGTGAACACTCTAGAGTTCACAGTTTTGATCCAATCTTCTTGAAACCTTGTCAGAATGTTCATCTCTATAAAATTTAAGCTAAGTTTGAAACTGGGTCATTTCAGGTAAAAAGCTAGGTTTATACATCAAAGCTTAGAAAAACCATGTGTACACTCTAGAGTACTCAGTTTTATCCAGTCTTCATGAAACCTTGTCAGAATGTTTATCTCTTATAAAATCTTGGCAAGGTTTGCAACTGGGTCATGTCGGATCAAAAACTAGATCATTAGGTCAAATTTAGTCAAACCATGTGTACACTCTAGATGGCAGTTTTGATCTAGTCTTCATGAAATCTTGTCAGAATGTTTATCTCTATAGAATCTAACTTAAGTTTGAAACTGAGTCAATTCGGGTCAAAAACTAGGCCATTAGGTCAAATTTTAGAAAAATGTTCACTCTAGGAGGCACAGTTTTGATCATGTCTACATGGAACCTTGTCAGAATGTATATATCTATAAAATCTAAGTTTTGAAACTGGGTGATGTCGGGTCAAAAGCAAGGTCATCAGGTCAAAGTTAAGGAAATCATGCATACACTCTAGAGGGCACAGTTTTGATCCAGTCCTTATGAAACTTTGTTAGACTGTCCTTTCCCTTGAAATCTAAGCCAACTTTGAAACTGGGTCATGTCAGGTCAAAAACTAGATCAATCTAAGAAAAACCTTGTGTACCAACTAGAGAGCACAGTTTTTATACAATCTTCATGAAACTTTGTCATAATGTTTATCTACTTGAAATCTAGACTAAATTCCAAATTGTCATGTCAGGTCAAAAACTAGGTCACAAGGTCAAAGTTCTTTTCTTTGAAATCTAGGCCAACTTTGATACTGGGTCATGTCAGGTCAAAAACTAGGTCAATCTAAGAAAATCCTTATGTACCCACTAGAGAGCACAGTTTTGATAGAATCTTCATGAAACTTTGTCATAATGTTTATCTACTTGAAATCTAGGCCAAATTCCAAACTGTGTCATGTCAGGTCAAAAACTAGGTCACAAGGTCAAAGTTAACAAAAAAAGCCTTGTGTAAACTCTAGAGGGCATATTTTTGATCCAATCTTTATGAAACTTTGTCAGAATGTTAATCTCCATAAAATCTAGGCCAAGTTCAAAATGGGCATGTTTGGTTAAAAACTAGGTCAAATCTTAGAAAACTCTTTTGTATGCTCTAGAGCGCACAACTTTGGTCAAATAATCATGAAACCTTTTCAGAATGTGTATCTACATGAAATTTAGGCCATTAGTCTGAAATTGGGTCATGTCAGATCAAAAACCAGGTCATGAGGTCAAATTTTAGAAAACTCATGCGTTCCCTCTAGAGGACACAGTTTTGATCCAGTCTTCATGAAGCCTTGTCAGAATGTCCTTGTCTTTTAAATCTATGCCAATTTTGAAACTTGGTGATACCAGGTCACTAGGTCAATTTTAGAGAAAAAAAAAAACTAGTGTACTTAATAGAGAGCACACTTTTGTTCCAATCTTCATAAAACTTTGTCATAATGTTTATCTCCTTGAAATCTAGGAAAAAATCATAACTGTGCCATGTCAGGTCAAAGTTAAAAAGAAAAAATTGGGTATACTCTAGAGGACACATTTTCAGTCCAGGCTTTATGAATCTTTGTCAGAATATTTATCTTCCTGAAATCTGCCAACTGTAAAACTGGGTCATGTCAGATCAAAAACTAGGTCCCTAGGTCAGATCGTAAAAAAAAAACTTGTGAACACTCTCGAGGGCAAGTTTTAATCGAATCTGCATGAAACTTTGTCAAAATGTTCATCTCTTTGAAATAAAGGACAGATTTCAAACAAATAAAGAACAAACTGTGTCATGTCAGCTCAAAAACTAGGTCACAAAATCAAAGTTAGAAAAACCACTAGAGTGCACATTTTTCTATCCAGTCTTTATGAAACTTTGTCAGAATGATTCATTATCTCCTTGAAATCTAGACCAAGTTTGAAAATGGATCAGGCTGGGGCGAAAACTAGGTCACTAAGTCAAATCTTTGAAAATCTTTGTTTACTCTCTAAAGGGAACAGTTTAGGCCAAGTTTGAAACTGGGTCATGTCTGGTCAAAACTAGATCACCAAGTTAAATCTTAGAAAAAACTTTTGTACTTTCTGGAGGGCTCACCACAATGAGATATTGAGGCTACCATACTAGCTTCTATGTGTTTGTCTAGTTCTGTCCAGTTGAAATGAATCAAGGGAAGTTAACATGAATGGGTACACTTTCAGGGGAAGTGCTTTTACGATTTTCATTTTTAGCTCACCGGAGCTGAAGGCTCACAGTTGCAGGTAAGCTTATAGTATAGCCATGCAGGCCTCTATCTGTCATGCTTCCATCAACATTTTAAAATATCGTCTCTTTTTGAAACCAACAGGCTGATTGAAGTTGAATTTCATATGGAGCCTTTATGGGTCGGGGGAACGAAAGTTTCTTCCAATGATCTTGGTCACATGACTAAGATGACCACCACACCCATATTTGGTATTTAACACTTGAAATGTTCTTCTCCAGAACCAGTGGGCTTATTGCCCGATTGCAATGAAACTTGGTACATGTATGTAGTATTTGGGACTGGGACCATCATAGTTTCTTCAAATTATAATCCTGGGTTGTTGTTGACCTACTTTCAAGGTCAGTAAGATATCTCAAATATTGATACTCAGGTGAGTGATCTAGGGCCACCATTGCCCTCTTGTATTTGGTAGGATGATAGATATGGGTCCAAAATTTCTTTCAGCCATACACCCTCCAAGGCCTATGACCTCAAGGTCACATACTTTGAAATTTTACATCAAAGTTTTATGTTAAAGTTTTTTAAGAGCCCAGTATAAAGGATCTGGTACATATTTGGCATGAAAGATATAGGTCCAAAGTTTCATTGAGCAATACCCTGCCCATGTCCATGATCTAAATGTCAAGGTCACTGACTTTGCACTGCTCCCCTCGCCACCCCCCGCCCTCCCCTCGCCCCGCCAAACACATACTCATACACAACAATTAACTTTTGAATAGACACCTTTCTAGGGGAGCTGTGCTGTCTGATGATAGCTCTTGTCTAAATGAATGTTATATTTATATCTCTCTGACCAATCTACAATTACAAGCAAGCTAGCTACCCTTAAAACAGCATTGAAAGAGTTGGAGAGGCAGAAGGAGAAATTTAGTAGGATTGGAAAATTAAGAGATAATCCATTGACCATATGGGCAAGCTGATAACTCATTTGATAGCAAGGTTTGTTTCACAACTAGCTATATACGATATGCTGTTGTTGTGCAGGTTCAGGTCCAGCTGCAGACTGATTAGCACTGCATATATGAATGGGGTATTCCAGTTCAAAGTTGCAATGCTTTCACAAAATCACAGAATATTTAATGGCTCTTAATGACAGCTGATAATGACTAGATCTGCTCCCCCTCCCCGCCTTCCTATCCCCCTCCCCCTCTCTTAATGGCAGCTGATAATGACTAGATGTGATCCCCTCCCACACACACACACACACACACACACACACACACACACACCACACACATAGAGAGTGGGTGAACTTGGGTTTAACATGCCACGAACAACTGGTTCATATGGAGACAGGTCTCATGCGAAAGACTGGGGAAGCAGGGAATAGATGTTGTGATCCCTGGATTGGTAGTCCAGCCGCTTCCCCCCCCCCCCCCCCCCCACCCCCCCCCCCCCCCCCCCACACACACACACACACACTTAGAGAGACCTCCAAGGTAATGATCAGATGTGATTGACCCAAAGTATCAAGGAAAGCAAAATATTAGCCAAACACCTAGCCTAGGCACTTTTCTTTTCTCTGTTGTTAGTGGTGGGCGACTTTGTTTCTCTGTGCTCTAACAGACAACAGCCCCGGAGTGCCAGGTGAAAAACGATTACGGAGCTAATAGTCATTCTACGAAACCAGTCTATATTTTGTTTTCACCGTTGGAAGCAGTCTGTATTGTTATTGTCGCCATTTTGCGAAAAGTGATGAAGTTTCGCGTTGAGGAAGTGTTTTAAAGTGGCGTATACACCGATAGTTCGTAGTATTCATATTCAGAAATGCTCTGCTGACTTGCAGAAATATATCAAATACATTTTTATAACAAAATTTAAAACTGCTGATGAACGAGCTTTTGACAGCCACACCGTGCTCTTTCATCCAAAAAGTGATGGGAGGAGTTTGAAATTTTCAGGCAGCTGGACGCATCTCCTGCTTATATTTTAGTTATTACTGACCTGTCATCATGAGTGCACACTCTGGACGTAGAAGGACGACTGATCGTCATTATTCAGCAGAAGATCAGGCCTTGGATCAAATTTCTAAAGAGGTATGAAAGTGGTCTGAACCAAAACCACTAATTTTTCGTTCAGCATACAGGTGGTAGTAGTATCCTCCACATAATCATCATGGCAAAACAGAATTCAGCTGTGTCATTTGCCATTGCATACTTCCTATTTTTCATTTTCCGATCCCCCGGAGAATCGTTATTTTGATGCTTTTCAGCCAGTTTATTTGTAATCAAATGAATTGAGAAAATAAAACAAAAATCTAGTCAAGAAATTTCATAATTAAATATATTATATTTATGAATTAGGCATTTATCTTTAGTGCACATCATTTGGTCAAAAGCCACAGGGTCGAATGTAGCTTTCGGTCGAATACAACATCATACATGTGATGTCTCCCGGATCATCCGGGAGTCTCCCGGAAATGCAGCCCAGCTCCCAAACTCCCAGAAAGTCTTCAGAATCTCCCGGATTCTGAGTTTTCCTATCATAATTTTTCTGATCGCCCCTTTTCCAACAACATGCCCCTTTTCCCGCCAGTAAGGATATAATCCACATGTGTATTCAAAGCATCAAATATTGTTTTGACTGTGCAATAAACAAACACATCATGTCCGTTGACATTAATCCTGTTATTCAGGTCACTAATAAACTCACTGACCCGTGAAAATGCCAGGTGTGATTCAAAGAATTACCGACGAAATGTATTGGGAAGATATGTGAAAAGGAGCAGATAGGCCTGCTACAACTACACAAATTAAGCATGCACAATATGGTCAAAGACTTTAGTTTTCACTGCTTAGATTCCCTTAGACTCATAGACAGTAGATGCAAAACTCTGTTTAGACTGCACAGAGGTGCAGGCTGATTGGTGTCTTCACTTGTCGCTCACTCCGTAAGGTATTTTTCCCCTAAGTGAGCATATTATATCTGGGGAAGTTTGATAATCTATGGTGTAAAACGTAGGCATGAAAGTTTTGATATTTCTGTCTGGTGCATTGATAGTTTTGTATCAGAAACAGAATTTGAACATTATTATATACACTTTTAACAATTTTGACAGCTCTGAGTACCTTTAAACAAAACTCATTTGGTTATGAAAGAAGTTATGAAATAGAAATTTTAAGGGAGACAAATCTGTATGACATCTAAAGTATAAGCTTTTGCAAAAGCTAGATTCTGTGCCAGACAGATACCAAAATAATGATTAATGATATAAATAACAGTAATAAGATATTAAATAAATAATTATAACAATTAAAGAAAGGAGGTATTGAGAGAAGGTGTGTGTGTGGGGGGGGGGGGGGAGGTGACTCAAAAGTTCGGGGGGGGGGCTCAAAAGTTCACTAAACAAACTATACTATACTTCATGTTTTATTTTAAAATAAGAAAAAAAATACAGTAAACTACGTGAAATGACATGTCAAAGTTGCCGTCAAAAAGTCTCCCTGATGGAGAACTCAATCTCCCTGAAATGAAATCCAAATCTCCCACATGGTCATCAGGACCTCATCACATGTATGCAACATTGGTAGGAAAAAATATTGAAATGGGACAATTGGTCTACAGGGCTTCCGTTAACGGGCGTATGGCCGTATATTACGCCCAGGATTTGCTCCCGTACGTCGAGAAATGGGACCTCTGGCATACGCCCGATAATTGTCACATACCGCCGTTTGATCTTGCCCCGACGTATGAAATATCACCACTGTCTTTAAAAATTTAGCATGTGTCATAATTAATCGGATTAACACATGTGTCAGCCAGACGAAAGACCGCCTAAGGGCCAATCGAGATTGTCCGTATGGAGCACTGAACCAGGTAACACACATGTCGGACCTCCTACCTGTCAAAAATGATTATCAAAATAACGCCCACTCGTAGATTCAACCTCTTACGGCAGTCTGCAAAACAACTTATCAAATCACGATGACTGAGCTTTTGGATAAATTTTTACAAACGCGAGAATTAGGGCTTCTACATTTACACGGATAAACGGTAACGGTTCGTGTATATGTGCTAAACGTTTACAAAATTCACACATCGTTTAACCGAACCTGAACACCTGGTAAACCACCAACGAGTAATAATACCTTACACAGTCGTCAGAAGCCAATCTTAATGTACTTGTCGGTGTCCTCGGAAACGTCTATTATTAAAATCTTTATTTTCTAACTTCTGTGTACCTTACACAAAGCATGTCAGACATGTACACGTTTTGCCAGACAATTGTTACGTCATAATCTGCAGCTAATTTTATAAGGTACAGGTCAAAGGCAAGCTAATGTCTGCCGGCAACAGTTACGACACGTGTTGTGCAATAAAAAAAAATTAGGACTACCTCGGTACCTGTGTTTCTAAGCTTACCGCGAAGGTGAGATAATTGCAGCTTGTAACTTTGACAGTTATTATAATTATAAAGGTATGGGGGGCGTCTCATTGATGTCCGATACTAAGAATAAGATTTCAACGGTAATGGTCGTTTAAACGGAATCGTTTTCTAGCGGTCGTGTAAACGTTTACAATATTTTGTAAACGTAGAAGCCCTAGCGAGAATGTAATTGACCTGTATGTGTAAGGCGTATGCCGACTTCAAAAGTTTATGAATGTATCCATAACACACAAATACTGAACCATGTATTGACAAACTCTATCCGAAGTTTTTACTAACACAACATTCATATTAACGCTTGCCCTTACAACGGAAGTACTGTCGTCAATGGACTTTTTAGGAATACGAACGTCTCCCGCGAAAAGTGTTGATTCAAAGATACACTGTTAATATTAATAGTCGCTATTTCCGACGTGTTATAGTCTACGCTCTGGTAATATACATTGTTTTGATTAATAGTACTATTAAAATACGAATACTGAAACGTCCATTTTACCGATTTCTTAGTTGTATCGTCATATCGACATGTAACCTAGTGCGAAAATAATGTCGTACAGTGTGCACAGAAATAGCGCATTCTGACCAGGGTTTACGCGATTATATATTCTGTATAATACTAACGGTAGCGTTGATATGCAATTACCTGCTTGTTTATGGGTCAAGCACGTTTCCTCTTTGATGTAAAGATCAAAGACACCACTGCGAGTATATACCCCTGCCGTACGCAGTGTCATTTTAACCGTGAGACGGCTGAAGGTACCTCAGTACACACACAGATAACTAACAATCGTATCAGCCGGCACAACTAGGCAGTCAGACCGGTCTTTCTTGTTCGCATCTAACATGAATGATAATGAACATCGACCTAGCGACAACCAAGTTCTTCGGTGGAAGCGTGTCATTATACTTCCGTAAGTCACCGTATTTCCGACGCGGCCCATTCGGCGGCAGTGAAAGGGAATATTATGCAATAGCAGACAGTGCAACGGCGAGTCTTCAGTTTTTAGAGTGCTCAGGACTTGCGTATTGTTCACAAACAAACAGGAATGACTCTGATTAGACTGCGCAAATGCTCAGGGCCTGGCTTCCCTTCATAGAACAAAAAGTTCACTACACTATGGGAGAGAGAGAGGGATGTGTAAAGGGGGGGGGGGTGGAGGTATAAATAACCATGCATAAGTCATTCCTAAAAACTTCGAACTTTCAAAAATTTCTCTCAATACGTCCAAATCTGACACCATGGAAGTCTGGACTTCCAAATTCTGAAAGTTAGTGGAAGCCCTGGGTCTAATTTTATTTAATTTTTTTTTTTATATATGACTTTACAATTTTTTTTACCGTGATCTGGCCAATAAACTGAGCTGTGTGTATGGTGACAGCACCTTAAGTGTGTCACAGCAACACTTCTGTCAGTTAAGTACCATAGTGTGAGTGAACTCGGGTTTAACGTCTCACCAACAACGAGGTCATATGGAGACGGGACCTCGGTTTAAAGTCTCATCCGAAAGACCGGAGAAGCGGGGGATCGATCTTGCAATCCCTGGATTGGTAGTCCGGAGTGTTATCCATTACACTACAGCCGCTCCTTTAAGTACCATAAATAGTGTTCAAAAATTGTTATAAACCAAGTCCTGCCCCTTGCTTATTGTCTCCTCATGAAAAAGTCATGTGCCATATACCGTGAAATGTTTGCTGCTATCAAGACTCAGATCAAGACTCAGAAAGGAAAGGTGATTCCATGGCAATAGACTTTGAATTAGCTTGTATTTAATAAGGAGCTTTGAAGACATTTTCTCTGATGCACAGGTCGAGTGCAATTTTTAGCTTGCCTGAACGAAAGTTCAGGAAGAGCTATTGTTGTCACCACGGCGTCAGCGTCGGCGTTCGGATTGGATGTTTTGGTTAAAGTTTTTTAAAGACCTATATCTCCTTAACCCATGGATGGATTCTTTAGATACTTGCACTGTAGTTAGATATTGGTCTAAGGTTTACCAGGGTACCACCCCCACCCCACTCCGTGACCTTGATGTCAAGGTCATGGACTTAGAAAATTGGTATTTTTTTGGACTGGATGTTTTGGTTAAAGTTTTATAAAGCCCAATATCTCCTTAACCCATGGATGGATTCCTTTGATACTTGCACTCAAGTTAGATATTGGTCTAAAGTTTTCGAAGGTACTACCCCCAACCCCCTCTGTGACCTTGCTGTCAAGGTCATGGACTTAGAATATTGTCTTTTTATTGATTGGATGTTTTGGTTAAAGTTTTTTCTCCTGAACCCATAGATGAATTCTTTTTATATTTGCACTGCAGTTAGATCTACAGAGTACTACCCCAACCCCGCTCAGTGATCTTGATGTCAAGGTCAGGGACTTAAGAAATTTTTGTCTTTTTCAAAGTTTTGTAATTGCATACTGATTCATAATGCTTTGCAGAGATTTAGTTAATACTTGAACTGATGTTAGACTCTTTTTTGAGTTTTTACAAAACACCTTATACTTACCCCACTGGATGACCTTGAAGTCAAGGTCATCGACTTAGAATTTTGTCTTAAAGCTTTTGGTTAAAGTTTTATATTTATGAAGACATAATTTCACAGTGCCATGATGATGGACTCAGTTGATACTAATACTTGGACTGATCTTAGATAATGGTTCGGGGTTTTGATACATCCCAGCCTTGTTTTTTTTTTTCTTTTTGCCACAGTTGACTGGAGAAAAATCATTGATCTTGGACTGTGTTAACATTACATAGAGGATGAGAGTTTGTCATTGTCTCTGCACATGCTAACAGCCTTAGCTTTTGTCCCAGCATCTCACATCTTCGAAGCATTCAACAGAGCTCCAGATAAGAGGGAGTATTGAGGATAATTCAAAGATAATTTTTCTTATTTCTCAACGAAAACATATATTGTGACCCCTCATTAGAACCGTCTCGACGAGACGGTTCTAATGATGGGTCACAAAATGTGTTTTATGGAGAAATATGGATAATTATCCCTTAATTATCTTTGTTACTCCTTCTTATCTGGAGCACTGATTCAATGAAATAAAGGAGTCCATTCCTTAGTTGGCAGATGGTTTCTTTGAGTATATGGAGGAAACTTACATAGTAGGATGTTTTTGGGTAACCGACTTTTGTTTTAGCTCCTTTCAGTTTTTAGACGAAAATCCGACGAATTTTAGACAAAATGTCAATTCGACATTTCGACCAAACACCAGGTTCGACAAAAAGTAACATTCGACGGAAAGATACATTCATCCAAGTAGTTTTCAACCAAATGTCATGTGGAAGCATTTATCTCTAGGCAAAACTGCCGCACAGCTTGCAAAACCACCGTCAGTTGGAAGATGTACGAGTCCGTATGTAGAGACTCCAGTTGATCCACACTGTTAGTCACAAAACCATATTCTTTGACCAAATTAGGCCCAGTTCGATATTTTTAGCTCACATGAGCCTTAAGGGTCATAGGTGAGCTTTAGTATAGCAAGGCTCCATATCCCTAGCCACGGCCTAAAAAAATGAGCATCATCTCAATTCATCTGAATATAAAATAAAGGCATTGCCTTAAATCAGTGCTGGAAACGGCCAGTGGCCCGGTGGCCAAATGCTCCTCATTTTTGTTTCGGGCCACCAGAAATCTCCAAAATATGACCTTTAGTGGCCCAAATTTATCTTTCTGGCAATACTAAATGAATGGAAACTTTAGTTAGTGGATAATTTGGGCCACTAAAAGTTAGACCTTTAGGCCACCTCATTAAACTTGTGAGTTTCCAGCACTGTTAAATAGGCAAACACATTTATGCAAGGTGAACTTCAGTCTTGGATTTTATCAGAATGCCATAGTAGCCCATGACTTTTAAAAAAGGACCTATGTACAGCATTTTGAGATGAGCCAGCTTTGTTTATGCCCCACCCTTCCCCGCTGGTGATTATCCTTCATCAACTGGCAAAAAATTGATGTTCATGTACTTTTATGTGGCACCACGTTACCGAGAACCCTGGGTATGGTTCTAGTGCCTACTGAATCCGGAAAAATCACGTCTCGATAGTTAACACTGGTTTTGCACTTCAGAAACATCTTTATAGAGTCTCAAGTGGTTGTATAAGGGACATGATATTGAGTTTAAAATTGTTGTGTTCAGTTCTTTCTACTGTTGGCCAGTCATCTAAGGAAGCAGTTAACTCTGCTTGTATGATGGTCCTGATTGGTCCCCAGCAAATTTTTTCCTGCAGTTGTGAATTGTTTCACCTTGCAGTGGAAAAGTAGACTATTTTGAATTTGGACTGGTGTCTTTTATGCACACACCTTTTCTAGAGAAAAAAAAATCACTGAAAGTATGTTCCACCCTGTATCATGTAGAACTCAGTGATTTTTTTACCTCTGCATCCTGCATCCTGGATGCACATAATTTACTGAGGATGCAACATTTTGAAAGATGTGCATCCACAGGATGCAAAGATTTGAAGCAAAATGTGCCTGTAACAGCAAGTCCATTGATATCTTAGTTTAATTTAGCTGGCTTTTATGATACTGAATGGATTTGGCTGCACAGTTGATTTTTATCAGCATGTCTATTAAAGAAGAGTTGCAGAAACCTGCTATTGGGATGCAAAGATATTTGACCTTGTGGGTCCTGGGACTCATTGAAGTAAATTTGTAAATAAATCACTGAGAACTGGGCATACTTGATTCAAATTAGCCAACTGTAACCGTCTACCGTATTTCTCAGTAACTAATTGGGTCACAGTCATAAGTGTGAAATAGCAGGGCTGGAAAATTCACTCAGAGTCTGCTCACCATGACGAGTGAAAATTTTGACCCCTGAGTATACTGTTTAGACCCACAGCAGACTGCTCCAGTCTATAAGCACAGATTCTGATAGGACTGAGCAAGAAGGAGTCTGAACAGGGTCTACACTGTTTGCCATTTCATCTGCATCCTTTGGATGATTTGCTGCATTGTAAAACTGAACTTCCATGTTTTGGACAATTATGGTATTTATCTGTGCCCGAATTTTTAGAACTACAGCAGTAGTTTATGTTTGTCCAAAAGTTGTACAAAAATTCTTTTATAAAAGCTGAAACTTGTATTTCAAAAAGCATGATGTTCAAATGAAGTTTATAAAAATATGAACTACTCTAATGTGCTAAAATACTGGAACACCTAAACACATTAATTTTACAGTTGGAACAAATGGATAATTAATGGTTTTCAAGTGTCCCAGTACTTAAACGCTTTAGGGTATAGTAGCCTAATTTCATTATGGACTGCTAAAAATTCAGGGTTTTTTGCTTTAGGCCACCATATTAATGAAGGTCTCCAGCACTGCAGTCTGATCAAGTTTTGCACATTTGATATATTTATAAGTCCCTCTTTCCTAATACTTAGGGTAAATTACAAAATCGGTTCCACACCTACAGTGAAAATCTTTTTTATGTGCAAAGCTGTGCTATAAATCTAGAATTGTAGCCAAGCATATGTTTCCTCTTTATGAGGGGAATGACCTTTCTATGTAAACCCAAAGACTTTGATTGCTTTTGCATATTGTTTTGTCTATTTGTAAGTACCGTATTGCTTCCAGTGAACATCCCCTTACCTTTTCTGTGGAAGAAGAAGTGCCAGATACATGTACATGTACAGCCAAGACTGGCTCAAGGCCATTTATTTCCAGATTTTGTCCCAAGATTGCCATTAATAGGGCAAGTAAATTGCAACATTCCTGGGACACTTATTAGAAGATTGTTGTTGTTGTGTTATTGCTACACGTCCGCGGTAAACGGCTATTGTCAAGTTATATTTCAAGAAATGGTCAAGAAATAAGAATTATCCCTTTGCTGTTACTCATTATCTGCAGCGCTCAAAATATATGTAAATATTATTGAACAAATGCAGAAAAGCTGTAGAAGTGTGTCAGCCTTATTTCAAAGTGAATTTAACCTTTATTGCTTTATTACCTGTTATCATAATAACCTGCCTTTTGATGTCTGAAAATTTAGTTAAGATGTATTATAAAGTCAAGACACTTATTTATAGTACCATTAGATAATAAATAATGAACCCTGAATTTAGGTGCTTTAGCTGATTAAAGCAATCCTTTATAAGGTAAAACTTCACCTAGAATAATTACCGTTAGTGTCCAAAAAATGAAACAGTTTATATTTTCAATGCAGTAATGTGTCTCAGCCCTATTGCACTCAGAAGGGCCAAAACTCTATATAGAGTTTTGGCCATTCTGAGTGCAATAGGGGAAAAGATTCAAATGGAATGACAAACATTACCATTCATTTCACCGCATATATATATCGGGTGTGCATCTGTGTAAGTTTTTTGGATTAATATGGTAAAATGGCTCATTTTGGCACATATTCCTAAATTTGCTCAGTTTCTCTTGCTGGTTGCTCCTTTAGACTCAAAATGAACCTTTGGATCTGGTAATGGTCTTATCCACTTAGGTGTTGCACAGAAGGTCTGATAATGTGTGGAGGTTACTCGTGTATTGGTCATTGGTCAGACCCTGTTCTGGGCACAGAGTTCTTAGTATCAAATACCCCAGACAATTCTGCAAGACCAGGACTGATTCAGAAGGGCTTTTCATCTGTCACTACCAGCATGTCATTATATATTTATTATACCCCCAGCATTTATGCGGAGGGGTATATAGCTTTCGTCTTTCTGTTCATCTGTTCATATGTTTGTTCTTTCGTTACTTTCTGCCACGTTAGTGGACAAAGTTTTTGGTTAAAGTTTCTCTGAGTGGGTATATCTCTGGACAGTCACACATCAAGAGCATTCATATTTGAGCCGCGACACGAGAAAACCAACATTGAACAATGTGGTTGTGCGCCATGCGCAGACTCCGATCAGCCTGGGCATCCACCCAGTCTGGTCAGACTCTTTGCTAAGCGCTTAAAGGGTAGCTAAGGGACTAAGCTACCTCCATGCGGACAGCGAAGACTCTGATCAGACTGGGTGGATGCCCAGGCTGATCTGAGTCTGAGCTGGGCAAACAACCACTTTGTTGGTTTTCTCGTGTCGCGGCTCATTTGGTTCATGGGTACCTCAGAGGGTCTTCTTCCATGCCATGAGGTTTGGCGCCTGGGTCATATGCCGGGTGGGGCTGGAGGTAAAATTTTAGAACACTGTTAAAATGTGTATTTCTATAAATCTGTTTTAGAACAAACATAGATAGGTTGTCAGACATGTCTCTACCTTTTGACATTGTCTTGTAGGTCATGAAGTGAAGGTCAGCGTGACCTTTATTTTATGGTTCAGTGATTTTGTCTTATATCTTGAAGACTATATGATGTATGAACATGATACTTGGTATAATGTGTCAATATGACCTGGTGTTTGACCTCAAAATAAAAGGTCGCAGTGACCTTTATGCTATTTTTTCACGGTCCAGTGATTTGTCTTATATCTTAAAGACATTTTGATGTATGAACATGATAGCTTGGGATAATGTGTCAGTATGGCCCAGTGTTTGACCTCAAAATCAAAGAAGGTCACAGTGACCTATATTTCTTTGTATAGTGATTTTACCTCATATCTTGAAGACTATTTGATGTATCAACATGATAGCTTCGGATAATAAGAAATAGCGCTGACCGAGAATATTTGTGCTTCACTGGGCACTTGCTCTAGTTCTTTAACCCTATTGCACTCAGAACGGCCAAAACTCTATGGAGTTTTGGCCGTTCTGAGTGCAATAGGGTTAAGAAACAGCAAAGATGATGATCTGACTGCTCAGCTGCACAGACTGGTAACATGAGAATTACTGACAGTCTGTTTGCATTTTCTGAGTGCATAGTAACATTATAGTCATTTACATAATTACCTGCTATTATGAGTGCTAATTAGGCAAGTCTGGCAATAATATGGTAATTATTATTACAGTAGAACTTAATTGGCTCGAACAGGCTTGGGACCATGAAAATTAGTTCCAGCCAAGGCTAGTTCTAGCCATCCAGGGTTAGTTTCCATATAAAGTGACCTCAAGGGACCAAGAAAAGAGTTCTAGCCAGACATGGTGAATGACGATTCAGGGTTCGAGCCTCTGAAGTTCTACTGTATTTGGTATTCAAGCATACTGTAAGCTGTACATGACCCTACCAGACAGAGTCAGCAACTAGGCATGACCTGATCAGACTGGTCAAAGCAAACTGCTAAAAAAAACTGCATATGTTCTGATCAGACTGAGTCATGGCAAATTGCTCATGCCCTGACCAGAATGCATACTTGTGCTGGCCAGTCCAGGCATGCGTATGTTCTGTATGCCCATAGATATGCTTTCACATGTCACTGTTTCATGAATGAGCTGATACTCTAGAGTGTTTTAACTCTTTCAGTACCAAAAAGCAGACGACAAAATTTACGTCTGCAAAAATTAAAAAAATGCCTTGTCCAAGACTTTTTATATTCAGAATCAAAGGCAAACAGTGTAGATCTAGATGAGCCGCCTCATCAGGATCTACGCTGTTTGCAAATTTTGCTAATTGCGTCACTGGGGCTTAAGGTAGACGAATACTGAATAGAAATATCGGCGGGGCATTCAAACCATTATACCGTCTAAATAACCCAAAGAGCTATAAAACATTTGGGTAAGAAAAAAACAATTTTCACCGTTTCGTTTTCCTAAAAAACAATATTTTGTATTTCTACATACATTTTTTACACATTTTCCATTAAAATTCATATCTCTAGCACATGAATGCACTTTCATTTCAGCAAATCATATAATCTGTAATATAGGATATTTGAAACAAACTGATAACAAAAAATTGCAGTTTTCTTGTTAATAAGTATATTTTTACATTCTTTGAAAAAATGCAAGAAAATTGAATTTCATGAAAAACGTCATGAAAAATATCATCAATCGATGGGGCATGCTTATGCATATTATTTTAGTAAAACTTACATCGTATGTTAAAGAATAAAACAAAAAAATAAACATTTCACCGTTTTGTTTCCTAGAAAAACAATGTTTAAGTTCAAAATATCCCCAAAACAGACTGCCCAAATTCTGCACCTGCTGCAAGCACAGCCGGTCCTTGCCCTATTATTTATTTTCCTGTTATTCGGTTCTACCACAGAGTAATGTCGACAAAAATGCGCAGATGGAATGGAAACTGTGAAGATCTTGATCATTCTGGTTCCTAAGGAACAGTCTGATCTCAGTTTCCACTGTTTGTACAGACCTATGTGCCCGAAAACTTAGGATCTTTACGGTAGATATTGTAAGTGTATATTATAACTGTATGTCGATTTGATGATGAACAATAACTCTGTTTGTTTTTTAAACAAGCAAGAACAGAGTTCTTGCGGGATCGTCCACCTTAAAGAGTTAATACGGTCAGGATATACTGCCATACCAGAGTTGTAGACAAAAAATTTGGTAGGGCTTGGTATAGTCACCAAAAAAAATCTCCATGTAAATTGTAAGCAAAATTAATGTTATCACCTGACTGAGGTTATTTAACCATAAGTTCCCTTAAAAATTGACACTTTAACAATTACTGTAGTTGTCCGAAAAATGTGTCAAAAACTTAACACTTTAAACACCAGAGATGAAAATAGTTGAATTTGCAAACAGTTTAGATCCAGATGAGTCGGCTCATAATGAGCCGCCTCATCTGGATCTTAACTGTTTGCCCTCTAGTCTTTGAATGATTCTCAATCAGACATAGCTCAGATGAAACATTATTTGAAATTTGCAGCTGTAAAGTTTTGTTATCTTCTTTTCTGATGCTTTATGGTTTAATGGCAGAGAATGCAAGCTAAAAGTCTGATGTCTTACTAGTCTCTAGGCGCTGTCTGATTTTGGTCTTCACTATTTTCCTCAGGCACATCTGTCCCAATATTTAGGGGCATTTCTTTGACTTACAAGGGTCTCTGTTTGCGATTAGGTCATGATTCAGATTATTTCATTTTCATCCTCATTTACCCTTTTAACCTTAGGGAACAAACTACACTTTGGAGCAATTCTTCCTGCCATCTGGAATCAGTGCAGTGTTGACAGTTAAATCTTTTTTCAGTGTTAGAGTGGAATCCTTTTCTCTTTGGCAAGAATGTTTATCTAGCTGTGATCAGCTGATGTTAACTTCCGCCACTGATTGGTTTCCCAGAGACTGTGTTCAGAAAAACCTTGTTGCCTGAAATGATGTTTGGAGAATACAAGCTGAAGCTGTTGCCTGCTTTCCCATTTTGGAAAAAAATGCACCCTACCAGTATTCTAAATTAGCATCATCTGGCAGGAGCATCAGGCCCCAGGGTTATAAAACTTTTTTCATGCTCAACTCAGCTGAGCATGAAATTTTACTTGCTAATAGATAAGTACAGTGGGTTTCTTGCTCAGTTTAGCTGAGTATGAAATTTTCTCTGCTTATGAATATGAAAATGCCAACTAATATTGCTGATAAATATGAAAATTCCTAATTTATCAGCATTTTTAGTTGACATTTTCATATTTGCAGAGAAAATTTCATACTCAGCTGAGTTGAGCACGAAATAAGTTTTATAACCTCGGGCCAGGTTGTCTACTTCTGTTGTTACATAATTGCTTAAATAGGCTAAAACCTATTTTAGTACAGGGGAAAAAAATAAAAGAAAAAGTGATCATAGACTGCACCATTGATACAACAGTTCTGCATTTTTACTTGTTCTTACATTGATGCAGGAGTAAAACAGATTATTACAATTACTACACACAGAGTGTGGGGGTCTGATAATATCACTCAACAGTTTCTTGGGAAAATAACAATTACACCTATTGTTATCAACAGATACTGCAATATTACATGCAAGTTAAGCCAGATTGGGGCGTTTCTGATATATTTTTGTGGAGAATGAGTAATTTTGTCCAAGAAAAAAGAGCTGTATTTTGAACAGTGCCTTGAAGTTAGAGTTGAAAATGATAAACTTTATTCAGCTTTGATCTGAACTGTGGGGCATCTTACCAGACTGCATAGAGAGGTTATGGCAGTGGCCTTTAATCTTTGCTGCAAAAAAATCATCCACATGTTGTTCAAGGTCAGCAGTTATACTGAAGAAACTACATACCACATGTGCTGTCACTGTTTGGACACATTTACCATTTTCTCTTATATTTTCTTACTTAGACAAGTCCATTTGCTTTGACCTTTTGTGAAATGGGATGTAAATAACAAGCAGTGTAGACCCAAAACAGACTGCTCCTATAGAGCAGTCTGATCTAGGTTATACTGATTGCTGCCGCATTCCTGTCTGAGCATTTAAAGTTGGTTATGCTATTTTTAGTTACCTGTAAACTTAAAATAGCTTCACTGGTACAGCAGATTAGTACTGATATTACTATTTTAGTATAGGGTAGATCCTTATCAGCATGTAACATCAGAAACATTTATTTTCCTACTACAGAAGTTACAACACCATTATCTCCTATATGCATATGAAAAGAGTATCCTGAGAAAAAAATTCTTTTACATTCTGTTTGTCTGTGTCACAGGGGAGGAAAAATCATGGCCTGACCGAGACTCGAACCCAGGGCCTCTCACTTACCGTGCGAGCACTCTGCCAACTGAGCTACCGAGCCACTTGGTCGACCTTTGACATTTTCTCCCTGCTTAATTAGATTCGTCCCCGAATCTACCCGGTACCACGGAGGAAATAACAAGACATGCACTATTTGATGCTCACGGCCCTAGCCGTGGTCCCACACTGAACCACCAAATGTCACAGGGGAGGAAAAATCGTGGCCCGACCGGGACTCAAACCCAGGGCCTCCCGCTTACCGTGCTAGCACTCTGCCAACTGAGCTACCGAGCCACTTGGTCAACCTTTGACATTTCCGCCTGCTTAATTAACACCCCACGTTGGGCGCCATTTGTCACGGACTCTTAATCTCACGCCCTGGCCGTCTGGCCGTGGTTCGAAGCGGGGACCCTTCGATCTAAAGTCATGCACACGACCACATTGCTATAAAAGCGGGCTTGTACCTCAAGGCAATACAAGTGTATGATATACCTAATTACCTACACCCTGTGACATATGCCCTCACACAGGGTGCTGAGGTAAAAGAGCTTTTAGCTTAGCTGAACCTGAAATTTTTGTCACAATAATTGTATATTCTCCAATACTTCGAAATAATGGAATTCTAAGAAACTTACTACATGTTTTTGAGACATGCCACACAAAATGGTGGTGTTACATATCTATGAATAGAGTTAACTTAAACAAATCCTTTGCTTGTCAAATAAATGCATTAAACACAGTTTTTGCAGGTTGCAGTACAGTTCCTATAATCCTGCACCACTGTAATAAAGTACTACATGGAGCTATAGGTATTAAGTGAACTATTATCTGTCTTTTCAGGCTGAGGAACGGCTTCAAGCAAAGAGACAGGCACGAGCAGAGGCCAGAGAAATTCGCTTGAAAGAAATTGAAAGACAACAGAAAGAGGTATTGACTACAGTTTGCAAAATGTACATGCCTAGATGAGACAGAACTCTTATCAGATCACAGCACAACAAAAAATTAGTCAGATCTTGACTTAAAAAAAAACAAAAAAACTTACATGCCCTGACTACATACTTGTTTTGGTTCCAGTCCAGAGTTGCTTCCTCTGTAAATTGTAGCCACCTACCAAAAGGTAAGCATGAACTGCACCTACGTGAGCAGTAGCCATTTCGGAAGGGCTTTTTTCAGGGAAGCAAACAGAAAGTAAAAAATAACCAGAGCTTCAGATATTAAGAAGGGGTAACAGGGATTTAGGGATAATTTTCGCTATTTTTCCAGAAAAACATGTATTGTGACCCATCATTGAAACTGTCTCGTCATGTCGGTGGTTCTAATGAGGGGTCACAACATATGTTTTCATTGAGAAATAAGAAAAATTAACATTGAATTATCAGTGTTACCCCTTCTTACTGCGGGCACTAATAACCATTGGGACAAACAGTGAACTAAATCTGTCAGTGTTAGGGAAGAAAGAGGAGCTACTGATTTCACTAACGTTGATAAATATTCTGTTCTATATAGAAGACCAACATGGTATCAGTCTCGAGGGAACAATATGACACTCAACATTGAAAAATTGTTTCATCATGGAAATGTGTTGACAGTGATATGAGCCATGACACAACAAAACCAACAAAGTGGCATGTTAGCCATGCAAAGACTAAGATTAGCTCAGGCATCTGCCAAATCTGAGTCTGCTATGTGCTTTAGGGTAGCCAAGGTTCTACACTAACTCCAAACTGACAGAGAAGACTATGATCAGACTGGGCAGATGCCCAGGCTGCTCTAAGTCTTCCCTGGGCACATATGGTACTTTGTTGTATTTTTCCTGTTGCCGCTCAAATTATTATGTCTTTGATTCAGCACTTATTCATGCACACTTGGTGGATATCACTTTGCAATATTTACTTAGATGAAAATTCCTGTTGTTTTGGTTTTTATGAGTCAGTTCTTTTGCAGATATTATGAAAAAAATATTCTCTTAATAATATGAAAAAAATTACAGTCATTGAAGGAAAAATAATTTATAAATTTTATTCGTTGCAGGAAGAAGAAAAACAGAAACCACAGCAACAATCTATAGGGGATACTCCTAAGGTATTGACCCAGAAATGTGTTCTTTTTCTTTTAAATCCCATTCAAAAGATTCAAAGGATATATTGATGAACATAACATGATTCTGTCCAGCCAGTATCAAGACAAGTGTATATACGGAATGTGAATGTGATTTGTTTTATCATGATAGTATCAATAATTCATCACACGGTAGTATGAAAAGTTTATTATGATTTATTGTAGAGAATTTGAAGAAATAAATTTACATGCAACTGAAAGAAAACTCCCCATTACATGCATCAGTTTATTGTCTCAACGTACATTTTAGCTGAAGTGACTATGTCCGTATTAGTTTTTATTTTGGTCCTCTGTATTAAACCAAGTTCCTCACCACTAGAAGTGTGGTTTACGCTGCCATAACAAACTTTTAGGGGCTCTAATGACTTTGTTTATGTGCTTTCATGACAACATTTTGTAGAATTATTGTATTGATTTACAGAGCTAAAATACCGTAATCGACCCATTTACCGCACATGCCCCTATAACTGCACACCAAGGCCATTTCCGGAAAAACTGCACAAGCGCACACTGCTTTTTCTTTGAAACTCTCACAAAACCCAATAAGTAACAGGGAACTCAAGGCTTTCATATCATAAAAAGTATAAACACAAGGTATTTCCAGTCCTACCCATGTTGCGTCTTTCCAGTCACCCTGCATGTCATTGTTCTGAGTGTGCGGTTATTAGATACATTTGAACCACATCTTTTTGTTGCAATTTTGAAAAAGTTAAGCGCACGGTGCGGTAAATGGGTCGATTACGGTAGTTCATTTGAATACAGTCAACTCTAGATATCTCAAAGTTGAGACACATCTCAAACCACTGATATCTCAAAGTAAATTTTCTGGTTCCAGAAGATTTACTTTTAGATACCATTAGTTTAAGATAACAGGAGTTGAAATGTGAAGAAAACAGGAAAATACACCCAGACTATATTCATTGATATAAGAGGGTACTTTGAGATATCAGTGTTTGAGATAACGAGAGTCAGCTGTATTTTACAGAGTATAAGCAGCTATTCTGGGTCACGGCGAGGTAGTGATGAATCTGATGGCTCCGAAGTGTCTTCCAATCTCAGTCAGGATCCGAAAGATTATATCAGAGAGCTCAGGGTAGGTATCTCTTAACCATGCTTTTTTGTCGAGCCCTCTTGCGGTGAGCGAGACATACTTGTCACAACTTCAGTTCGGTGTATGTTCCTACGTGCGTTAATCATATAAGTATCAAAATTAATATTCTGACAATGTGTCACGGTTAATTTCGTGAAAGAAACACTCCACTATTTTTCCCGCTGTTTTGGCGGGAATCAAAAGCCCGGCGTATCCACGGCACTGCCGGGACACCTCTTAGGTAGAAACACTGTACTTAAGCCCCGCTATGCCCCCGCTATCCCCGGCCCCATGGGGGCCGTGGCTGCAAATGACTGGTGCATAAAATTGTCATAACTTGAGCTTGTCCCGGCATTACAGCTGGATTCAAAATAATTTGGGCACAGTTGTTCTCCTTGATGAGTAGAAGTGCCATTTGAAACATTTATCCAGGTAGGTGACTAGGGTCTAAGGTCAAGGTCACACTTGAAGGTCAAATGATAAAATTGCCATAAATTGAGCTTGTCTGGGCCATAACAGCTATATTTATACATGGATTTCAAAATAATATGGCCTAATTGTTCTCCTTGATGAGTAGAAATGTCATGTGAAACATTTATTCTGGTTGGTTGAAGGTCAAGGTCACACTTGAAGGTCAAATGATTTAAATGTCATAAGTAGAGCTTGTCCAAGCCATTACATCTAGGTTTATGGATGGATTCCAAAATGATTTGGCACAATTGTTCACCTTGATGAGTAGAAATGTCAGATCAGGATGGTCCAAGGTCAAGGTCACACTTTAAGGTCAAATGATAGAATTTTCATAATTGAGCTTGTCATGGCCATTAGTTCTACTTGTTTTCTTTAATGAAAAATTTAAAAAAGAAATATTCTGTTTAAGCATGATATTGTTTGGCTTCTTTCTAATAAGTGAGCAAAGCAGTTAGTCTTGACATACTTATAGGTCACTAAAGCAAACAGCGGGCTCGACAAGTTGTCCCTGGACAACCATCTAGTTGTTGACCAGCTTACAGAGGTCTGGATAAATGCAGCCATCCAATTATGATAGTAGATGTTTCAGTATTACTATTGTATGTTATTTAGGTGTATGGGTACACCTCCATATTTTTCTGCCATTTATTGACATGGAAACAACTTTTGTAATTTCCTTTTTTAGCTCACCTGGCCTGAAGGGCCATAGTGAGCTATTGTCATACCAAAGCCTCCGTCGTGCGTCCGTGCGTCGTCCGTCAACACTTGAAAACAAATATTCAAACATCTTCTTCTGTAAAACTACTGTACCCATGGTTCTCAAATTTCACATGGACCATGACCTGACTCCAGGGTCTCAGAATTCTAAAATTGGGTCAGGTTGAATATCCAAGATGGCCGCCATTACTAAAAATAGCAAAAATAACAAAATCATCTTCTCCTCCAGAACCACTGGGTATATTTGTCTGAATTTTTGCATGAAACATCAGTGGAACATTGGTATTCAGAATTGTAAAAATGAAAAAAAACTGTAGCGTAGTTTTGTCGCAGTGACCTACTTTCTCTGTACAAGGGTAATTTTGTTCAAATGCCAATGTCGAAAAACAACTTATTTAAAAAACTTCAAACAACTTCTTCTCTAAAACCACTGAACCCATGGGTCTCAAATTTCACATGGAGCATGACCAGACTGCAGGCTTTCAAATTTGTAAAAGTGGGTCAGGTTGAGAATCCAAGATGGCCGCCATTTCTAAAAATAGCAAAAACAACAAAATCAACATCTCCACTAGAACCATTGGGTATATTTGGTTGAAAGTTTGCATGGAACATAAGTGGGACCTTGCAATTAAATTTTATAAAAATCAAAAAAATCTGTAGCGGAATTAGGTACAGTGACCTACCGTTAGTTGCTATATATACCGCGCACATTTCCCCATCAGAATCTTTATCCGAAATACCGGTGCGCGTTGTACATGAGAACAAAATTTCCAAGATTTTTTTCCCAAAGCCAAACGTCGTTTTTTACGGCCATTTTCGATATGTGGCACAGCCGATGCTTTTCGCACATCGATAACAACTTGATCTTGACCGTATTTATTCAATTTTATCTCCAAAATACGGCAACTAGATCAAAATACGCCCCAAAACATGCGAAACATGCATTTGTTGACATTTTTTTAGCCGAAAACTGATCTAAGTAAAAATAGGTAGACTGGCATGCGGTATTTTTCCGGACATAGAACAGAACAGAACAAATGCCTACAAATATCGGACTCACAGTGTGTTTTAACTAAATTCTGCAATGAAAAGAAATATACTAACAAAAAAAGATATCTGAATTAAAACTATGATGAAATAAATCTGTTAATGATTTACTGTATCTAGCTTTGCAAGTATTTATTAAAATAACATATAAAAAGTTCCTTCGGGGGCATAAAAAAATACCATAAACAGAAATAAAAAAGATAACAAAATGTAAAAATATGTATGATTTTCGCTTTGATATGTTTTCTTTATTTTTTTTTTCAATCTAAGTTTGTTTGCAACAAAGATGTAATTACATTAACTATCGATAAATGGTGTGAAAACTTACCGACCAAAGAGAACCAGCCATTGGAATTAAAGATGTCAATTAGCGTCAATTATCGAGATGATAGCAACACAAAAAGATCCAATTAACTTCAGTGACAGTGAGAAGACTCAAGATTTAAGTGAGAAGTGTCAAAGTCAAAGTGTCAAACCAACGCAAATTGCAGTTTCAGCATACTCGGATTATATCAGAAGACAAGTTATGGCACACTTGTGTTATCAGAGCCAACCAAATATTCACGAAAGAAAACCATATTTGTTGCTTACAATAACCGTGACCATTGTTGCTAATAGAGGTCCAGCCGAATTCAACCTTGACAATTGTTGCTAATAGAGGTCCAGCCGAATTCGCCCGAGTAAAAAAATATAAAACACGTCTAAAGATGCGGACCAATCAGCGAATTGGTACTTTCACATTTAGACAACATGGCGTCGGACAAGTTTTAGAAATGTCAGTCTGTAATTCAGAAGGCTGTATGCGCGTTGTACAGCAGAACTAGCTTTTTTCCAGCTTCAGAACGGCCGAAAAAGGGGTGCGCGTTGTACATGCTAGCGCGTTATCCACAAACAAATACGGTACTTAGCGTTTACAAGACCGAATTCGCTCAGATGTCAATATCTCAAGAAAACACAAATGGATTCTGATAAGGTTTGGTCAGAAATGGTCCTTGAATTGAATTATTTCAAATTTGTGCCAACTGGCTATCCAAGATGGCCACCAGGGGGGCCGTTACTAAAAATAGCACAAACATAAAAAATAACAATTTCTCAAGAACCCTTGAATGGAATTTGACTTATTTTGTTTCAGAATGTTCCTTGCATGAAGACGTTTTGATTAATTGCGATTTGGCAATCCAAGATGGCCGCCATCTGCCGTTACTAAAAATAGCACAAAACATGAAAATGATAATATCTCAGTAACCACTGAATGGATTTTGACGAAATTTGTGGCAAAATGATTCTTGCATTGAGGTGTTTCAAGCGTAACTAAATATAGACCAGGCATGTTGGCCTATGTTTCTAAAAATAGCAAAATGTGAAAATTCGAAAATGTCAATAGAATTGGACTAATTTTGTGTCAGAATGGTCCTTTCATGAAGCCTTTGCGATTTCTTGCATTTTGGCATTCCAAGATGGCTGCTATCTGCTGTTTCTAAAAATAGCACAAAACATGAAACTGACAATATCTCCGTAACCCCTGAATTGATTTTGACGAAATTTGTGGCAAAATGATTCTTGCATTGAGATGTTTCAAGCATAACTTAATATAGACCAGTCATGTTGGCCTCTGTTACTAAGAATAGCAAAATGTGAAAATCAGAAAATCTCAATGGAATTGGACTAATTTTGTGTCAGAATGGTCCGTTCATGAAGCCTTTGCGATTTCTTGCATTTTGGCAATCTTAGATGGCTGCCATCTGCCGTAACTAAAAATAGCACAAAACATGAAAATGACAATATTTCAGTAACCCCTGAATGGATTTTGACAAAATTTGTGGCAAAATGATTCTGGCATTGAGATGTTTCAAAAATTAATGAATATAGACCCGCCAAATTGGTCTCTTTTACTTAAAATAGAAAAATGTGAAAAGTGAAAAATTACAGTGGAACTGGACCAGTTTATGTCAGAATGGTCCTTGAATGAAGGCTTTTGATTTTTTGCATTTTGGCATTCCAAGATGGCCTCCATCTGCCATTTCTAAAAATAGCGCAAAACATGAAATGGCAATATCTCAGTGACCACTGAATAGATTTTGATGAAATTTATGGCAAAATGATTCTTGCAAATCTCAAAGTAATTGGACCAATTTTGTGTCAGAATGGTCCGTGGCAAAATAGCCAGGTGAGCGATATCAGGCCCATTTGGGCCTCTTGTTCTCACCTGGACAACAAACCCCTTTCATAAAGGAGTCTACTTTGAAAAATAGCCAATTCTTCCCCTTAAACAGTTGACTTTGACAAATGAAGCAAAACTGAAAATGGATAGTTGCTTCCCCTTGCTCTTAATGGCCTAGTATGAAGGCAAGCTCCCATTAGGTAAGGTCCATTATCTTCTGACTATTCTTATTAGAATTTTAATATTTTTCTGTTCTTATAATCATTAAGAGAGTGAGTGAACTCAGGGTTAAAGTCCCACCAACAACAAGGTCATAAGGAGACAGGACCTTGGTTTAAAGTCTCATCCTAAAGACCGCATAATTACTAAGCTTCTCCAGCTATGTCAATGGACCAGTTATGCTCAGAGCAAATGTTCACCATTGGAGGTGGACAAATATACAGATACATCTTTTTGCAAATACACTGTAGACCCAGATCAGACTGCTCCTGAGGAGCAGTCTAACAGGGTCTACACTGTTTGCTAGCCCACCACATCCCCATAACTTAGGGTAGTTACAATACCATTTCAGTCACAGTTCCGAGAACTGGAGGAGAAATATAAACATGCTATGGTGACAAATGCTCAGCTCGACAATACAAAAACTACCCATGTGTTCCAAATAGAATTACTTAAAGAAAAGATAGAGGAGCAAGAAGAAACTATGATAGAAGTTCAGAGAGAATATAAAGATAAAAATAGGGTATGTATCAACTAATAAATTGATAGTTGCTTTATTACCTTGCCTGCCACTACAGGTCAGTCGCGCTATAGTGGCAGTGTTTTGTTTATATTTTTAATGTCAACAGTACCTGTACTATCCTTACGGTGCAGTTCATATAACTTCTTGATGTTTGGTCATGAAGAAAAGTTACGCTTTAATGGCAGTTCTGATTTATCTAAATGATACCATTTGAAAGCTTCAACTCAGGAACTACTTCATATCTAAAAATATCATCGATATCAATAGTGTTAGTAACAAAATTATTCAAACTATATTCTTTCATTCCCTTTAGTTGGATAGGCTAAACTCTGCTATATAGCCAGTCAGTCACCAAATCAAAATAAACACAAAATAATAACATTGCCAAGTTATCGCGTCCACACTATAGGTAATACTATTTTGGGGGAGGGACTGGGATTGGGCAGGTGGATCCTTTTATTGTAGTGCTTTATGGTTAAGTTCTGTTTTGTGACACTGTGTTGACAGGCAAGACACTACCTTACAAAAATTTCTTTTATTCTGATAATTTGTCCAATAATGTTATATTATTATTTAGGAGATAACTGTATTCAAAATTGTTATTTGGGGTGGTAAATAGTTGGTTTTATGGCCGGAAATTTTCGTTTTACGGTGACACGCCAGCGGAGCCGTAATACGCAATTCGCTACCATAAAACCGACGACCATTTACCTCCCCAAATGACAGTTTTCAATACTGTGATCCACATTCTAATGCAATTTCACATATTTTCACCTCTCAAAGTGAACTAATGTTCATCCAAAGAATGCGCTTTCAACAACGTAAAACCAAACGTCAGCCAATGAGAAGTGACGTTATAATGACCTCGGGTTTGCGACGGTATACTGTCGCAAATGTTTGATGTTATCCAATCAGACATCGTGTTATATTCGTTAGTTCATTAGAATCACTTTTAATGTGTTTTAAGTAAAACTGATGTCATGGTTGACAGCATTTTCTGATTAATTTAATTGGTATAATTAAATTTGCTAGTTTCCAAATAATGCAAGAGTATTGCTCATATTGTGATTTAGAGATGTAACAGTATAATAACACTCTTGGATGTGTTGAAGAACTTTTACAAAATTTCCAGTCTTGTTGCATGTTGCAACTAGCATAAGTGGGAACATGTTTTTCTTTTCCAGTGTCACTGGCGTGAACTTTGTTTAGTTTTCAGGCCCAGAGGTTATAAAACTTGAGTACATTCTCAAACTCAAAATAAAGCACACTGATTGTGTGCTTTATTTTGAGTTTGAGATTATGCTCAAGTTTTATAACCTCAGACCCAGGTTAAGTTCTGTTTTGTGACAGGGCGCTGATAGGAGAGGCACTGCATTCCACGAAATTCTCATTTGACTTACTTGCTCATATTTTTAGGATTATGAATTACTGAAAAGGGACTTTAAAAACTTACAGCTAGACTGTGATAGTTTAAAACAACAAATGGAGATCAAAGATAGATTATTACAGGTAAGTAATTTTAATTACTGTTCTTGTTCATTAGCAGGCCTATGTAACAGTACAGGAAGAGTTGTAACAATTACTCTTGCAGCTACCTCAGTGTCCCTGTTTATGTTAAAGATCTGGGCCCAGTTGTTCAAAGTGTTGTTAGTCTAAAAAGCTTGTTAAGAGGCCACTTGTTTAAGTGTTAAATGACTGTATAACCAAATTCACTGATATTTTCTTTTGAAAAAAATGTGAGAAGCTTCTGCATTGCGAAAGCTTCTCACATTTTTTTAACAAAAAATATTGGGGTATTTGAGATATTAGTTTTGAACAACTGGGCCCTGGTTGAAATTTTTTATGAGATGGGCAAGGCATGTTCAGGGGAGCTATCCTATATGTGGACATTCTTGTTTTGAGTATGGTTTACACAAACAACTGATATTTAGTCTGCTAATAAAAGAGGTGTTTGCAAACAGTGAAGACCCAGATCAGACTACTCCTTAGAAGCAGTCTGTTCTGGGTTTTTGCTTTTGCCATTATTTTCATTGTGTGAATGAATCAACCAAACTAAAAGTTAGAGCAGACCTTTTTGGAAACCTCTGCAGATTTACTGTAAAATAATTATATTAGTCACTTTATTTTGGGGATAGTCGCAGAAAAGATAAACATAGCCAGTTTAAAATGCCGCCAATTTAAACTGATGAGCATGAAAGATAAAACTACCATTGTGCATATTATTTATTCCATCTTTACAGAGCTCTAGATAAGAGGGGTATTTGATGATAATTGAGGGATAATTTTCTTTATTTTTCATTGAAACCATATGCTGTGACCCTCATCTGATCTGTCTCGTCGAGACAGTTCAGATGAGGGGTCACAGCATGTGTTTTTATCCAGAATTAACAAAAATTATCCCTAATAATCACCAACTACTCCCTCTTATCTAGGGCTCTACCATAGATTGATGGCCAATACCATCATATCTTTATGAGTACAAAAGAAGATACAAAGCAAACAACAAACGGGAGGAAAAGGAGTGTGAAAATATTTATTACAGTCAGCTCTCTACATCTCAAAGTCGAAGTTCATCCCAAACTCCTGATATCTCAAAGTAAATTTTCTGGTCCCAGAAAATTTACTTGGAGATATCAGTAGTTTGAGAAAACAGGAGTTGAAATGTAAATAAAACAGGGAAAGCGTTCCAAATTATATTCTTTGATATTAGCTTTATTTTAAGATATCAGTTTTTGAGATATCGAGAGTCGACTGTAGACATGCCATACAAATTAGTTCCTAGACCAAGTTGATTAAATAAGAAGGAACATAATAATCTATCAACTGTTAACTTTTTTAATAGGCGCATTTTAACATGATAATAGAAATAATTCTAATTACTGTATTCACCATGACAATGTTGAAATCAGACTCAGGCGGCCAAACATGAGGTCAGCAGAAATCACTTGTTTTTTTAGAAATCATAAATCTGCCAAAGTAAAAATCTGCCAAATGTCTATTTATTTAAAAAAAATGTCAAATTTTGCTGCCACCAAGTATAAATGTTTTACATTAGTTAAGAATTTCTTTCATGTTTGCACTGATATGTTTACTTAACTTTGGTAAGAAAAGATGATTTGAAGCAAATGGTGCTCATGATTTTACAATTAAAATAAAATCATACATGTAATTGGCAGAAACTTACAGTTATGCTAGTGTTCATGTAAGTAAGTAAGTAACAGTTTATCAAAGTGTCACATCTCATATACACAAGAATTATAATTTATCTATTATAAAGGTAATAATTCATGTGTACAAGTATTTTCTTATTCTGTTTGCTTCAAAATAATTCAGACTGGGCCATGACAACAGTGCCTTTTAGCATTTATGCACTGCAAACTGTCAGTGTTCCATAGATAAGTCTGCATATATGCACAGGCTGGTTTGGGCATGCACAGTTTTTCCAGACCAAATGCTGCAAATGTGTAGGTTGGTAAGATGTGTGTCCTGTGCGCACTTGAAACTGTAAATTTAAATCTGGTTCATTAGTGGCCTATGTATCAGATTAATGCAAAATTCAAAATGATGGATGGATTGATGACTTGCCATTTTACATCCTTTTCAACAGTATTTCAGTCATATCAGAATGATGAGAGGGTGATAATGAAAGGCTGTGTGCATGGGAGCCCCATTTACGTTTGAAAAGATTCATGCCTCAAGCACAAATGAAACCCGAGAACCCTAGATCAGCAGGCCAGAGCTGTAATACAGATGCTCCTAAAATTCAAAATGACACTGCTTACTTAATTTCTTAGTATATTTAACAAGTACAACATTTGTTCTTGCAGGAAAGTGGTTTAGTGATAATTTCAAGTGAAGAAGGCCAGTTTTCATTATCCAAATGTTCTGATTTATCTGACATATCAATACCTTCATCTGGTACAGCTCTCATATCACAAGAATCTGCTGAGGTGTTACAGAAGGCAGGGGAAGGAACTCTAGGTAAATCTGATAAAGTTAAGATTCCTGTGTCTAAACCTAACATTGTAGTTGATGATGTAGATTCTGTAAGAGATACTCAGGGTGAATCTCCTACAGTTTCTAATGGTCCTGTTTCAGAACAAAATGGCATGAATCCTGTTGTACAGACTGCAAATGATATAATAGAAGCTAAATCTGATAGCAAAGAGCAAACTGTTCAGCAAGTTTCAGTAAAGATGGAAAGTAAAAACGATATAGCTGATATAAAAGATGCAAATTCAAATGATGTAAAACAAGAGACAGGTCTTAATGAGAGCACAGAAAACACTCACACTGAAGAAAAAGCTGACACTGGTTCAAATATAGAACATACAGGTAATAAGTTAAAACCAGTAGACAGTGGAATAACAATTGAAATAGACTTACTGACTGATGACCAAGTGACAAATGAGACAGCTGCTGATAAAGCAGGTACATATGGACTGTCAAAAGGTATGGTAGCAAGACTTGAGAAAATGACAGAAGGGGCTGAATACAAGCAAGGACTCTGTACAAGCATAAGTTTTGAAAGCGACGTGACATATCATCGTGAATCAGAGGATGAATTACTTGACAATGACGATAATTCTGACACTAATTTACAAGAAAAAGTTTGTAACATAGAAAATATGGGTGAAAGGGTCGGCAGTGGAGAAGCAGCTGGTGATAATAATGGAGTAATGAAATCTACAGATGTTGAAGGTTCAGGTGATAAGGCTAAATTTCAAATAGGGGATGTAAATGACAGTGAAGTAACTACTGATCAAAATGTAAAGCACAGAAATGTCTTGACTGCTGAAGCTGTAACCGATAAGTTTGTTAATGACTATGGCTTCCAAACAGACAGACAGGCAAATAATCTAATGATCCCAAATGAAAGTGTGGATGATGTAAGTAGTATGCTTGTAGATTATGATCCCAATGAGACTGTCAGTATTGAGGATAATATTGATGATAGATTTGAAGAGTTTGAATCAAATGCTGACAGTGATGAGGAGGAGAGTGAGTACAAAGATAGCGCTAGAATAACTATGGCCTCTGGTGAGCCATGGTCTCCAAAGGCCTATACCTTGGCTGATAATTCAGGATTAGTTGGTCTTTACAGTCAAGGCATGTTTGACCCTAGTAGGTTTCTAAATGCTACACAAAGTTTTGACGATGTGAGTAGCATGATGGTTGAGTATGATCCAAGTGAAACTGTTAGTGTTGGGGACAATACAGAGGATATGTTTGAGGATGCTGTTGATAATACTGAAATGACAGTTGCTAATGTGGAGAAGAAAGATTATGTTCCTGGGAATATGAGAACCATTGATTACTGGGTTCGAAGTGTAAGTAGGGAAGAAGTTATCAATATTGCTCAGGATATTGAAAGCAGTATTGAAACAGGGACAGCCATTGAAGCAAAAGAGCAGAAACTAGTTACAGATCAACAGACAGCAGAGAATGATGACGTTCAGACGTCACAACTGGAAGTGTTTGCAAAGAATTATGTGAAAGGTATTGTACATCATGCTATTGAAATAGTAACTTCAAGTCCAGACTCGAGTCTTTTAAAGCCCAGAGATTCACCAGAAGTTGCAAGTCAAGAATCTGAACAGAAAGGGATCACAGATGAAACTTTAAATGCTTCCACATCGCCAAAGGCTAGTTTTTCTGATGAAGTTGTTTTGCCTCTTCAAAGACCTAGTGAGAGCTCTAGTGTTATTTTGTCTCCAATTACTCATGTAACGGAAGAAGCATCACATGGAGGTGTTGAATTCTTTAGTTACAAACTTCAGACACAAGCAAGTGTTGTTCTTGCTTCCACAGATAAGAGCGGTTCCGAAGAGGTCTGTCTGCAAGAGAGAGATGAAGATACATGTCCGTCTCTTTCAGATATTTCTGGTTATGGGGTGTGTTTGTCAGGGGAGGGATTAGAAGAAATGGAAAAGTATTACAAAGAAATGTGTGCATTGTCAGAAACAGAAAAGCAGAAAGGAATGACAGAGGAAAGTGAGATGATTTGGAGCACAAACGTGGCAGACCATAATGTGCAGTTTGTGTCTATGGCTGGCCCAGTTTCACCTACATGTGATGAAGTCTTCTTTGCTGCAAGTGAACATCAGGAGGAAGGTAGTTCCTCAGATGGAAAGAAAGCTGAGGAAAGTTCTGAGCTTAAAGAACCTGTCAAGAAGACAGAAGAAGAAAAGAGAGATGAAATAGCAACAGCTGTTGTTGGAGATCATAGTATTGTTGATGACTGGGCTAAGAAAGATTATGAAGCAGCAGCAGGGCATAACTCTGAAGAGGTTGCTGATGATTTGAAAAATATAACTGATGATCTGACAAATGAAAGTAGTTGTCTTGCAAAGGATACTGAAAAAGAACATCAAGA
Organism: Ctena decussata; assembly: GCA_963989385.1. Classification (NCBI taxonomy): domain Eukaryota; kingdom Metazoa; phylum Mollusca; class Bivalvia; order Lucinida; family Lucinidae; genus Ctena; species Ctena decussata. Next base: position 27,935,839 of record OZ022512.1, on the reverse strand, counting down.
ACCAAGAAGTGAAAGTTCTCACTTGGACACTGCTACAGACAAAGAAAGAAGTCTGTCTGCTTCACCAAATTCAGGGGCAGCAAGTAAAAGAAAGAAAGGTAAAAAGAGCAAATCATCCTCAAGTGGGGAAGAAAATAGAAGTTCTGCTGAAGCCAGGTCAAGTGCCAGTGATGTAGATAAAAGATCATCAGGCTCTGTACAAGGAAGAGAAGCAGATCATGAAAAAACAGGGAAGAAAGGCTCTCATTCTAAAAGAAAAGGAAAGGATGGAAAAGACCCAAAAGATGAAAACTGTTTGATCTCTTGATAGCATATTCATTCAAGCATTCAGCTGTTGAATATCAAAAGTCATTCATATTGTGTAGGTCATTAGTGTTTTTGTTTCTTTATTTCTGGAGAAAACATGGTAAACAAAACTAAAGCAGGTAGAAAACATCTGTATAAAATCTATACTGTCAGAGCAGATTTTATTTGCAAATCGGGAAAATGGCCTCTTCTTGCAGTACTTATGGTCTCTGCTGTGTCTGGCCTTTGTTAATTTAATTTATCCCTATTTTGGTTTTGAATAGAGGTCTGTTTGAACTACTCTGTAGTTTTGTCATTTCCTTTCCTTCACTGGTTCAAGAATTCAGTCATTGTATATTGTCACAGCGTAACCACAGCGCCAGAACTATTGAAATAGAATAGAAGCACCACTGAACTGGTCACTTTGACCTGGAAGTATTTTCCTCAGAATTTGCTCCCAGAGGGTTAGATAAAATAAGATTTAATTTTAGCCGGCAAGCCAAGCAATATTCAAATATAAGCTCTGATAAGCTATTGCCATGACTATTTAGCAACAAATAAATAAAAACTAGCATGGAAGTATACAGGCTGTACACAGGCTGTGGCACGGTTATGCCACACAATGGAATGTAATAGCACTAGCAGTATTACGCAAATGATTCAAACAAGAATACCTAGCTAAGGCAAACAAAGGGGCATTGGGAGCTCCTTAGAAAGAAAAAAATGCTCCCTTCATTCCTCAAGAATAGCCTTGATAAGAAAAACAAACACTGGGGAAGATTTTTTCTCTACTGGAGATTCTAATCCTTGTCTTCCTTGTTCAGGTGCACCCCCTAGAGCTATGTACAGAGCTCTAGATAAGAGGGAGTATTTGGTGATAATAAGGGATAATTTTGTTAATTCTGCATAAAAACATATGTTGTGACCCCTCATCTGCACCGTCTTGATGAGACGGCTCAGATGAGGGGTCACAACATATGGTTTCGATGAGGAATAAGAAAAATTATCCTTAATTATCATCAAATACTCCCTCTTATCTAGAGCTCCGTATAATGTAGAGTATAATGTAGAGACATTTTTGGGGGTGTACATGTTGTCACATTTCATAAAATGTTTGGTCTTTCCTCCAGCTGGCTGGAGGTGGGTGTTACCTTTTGTTCAGACGAATTCTACTGAAAATATGGAATGTTGTTTTCTGCAGAGGAATTGGATGTATGTTGTGTTTTTAGTCTGATTTAGCAATTGTTGTTGTACCTTTGGTGCTGAACTGACTTTTGTTACAGTTCAGATAATTTTGCATTGATTTTGAGTTCCAGAAGCATGTCAAACTGCCTATCATATTCATATTCTTTAACTCAACTTTTAAATGGCACATATACATGAGCCGCGACACGAGAAAACCAACAATGTGGTCGTGCGCCCAGTGCAGACTCAGATCAGCCTGGGCATTCGTCCAGTCTGATCAGACTCTTTGCTAAGCGCTTAAAGGGTAGCCAAGGAACTAAGCTACCTTCATGCGGACAGCGAAGACTCTGATCAGACTGGGCGGATGCTGGACACACAACCACATTGTTGGTTTTCTCGCATCACGGCTCACATGCTGTTACTATAGCAGCAGACAGTTGACACTTGTATTGTTGCATCTTTTGTTTACAGCTTTCTCACAGGGTATAATGGATTCCGCTAATTTTCGCTTCCTGCAGAGACTGTACATCATATTTGGCTTCTGCTGAGACTGTCCGCGAACTCTTGTTGCTTCCTGCCGAGACTTCTGTACATGACAAATGGCTATCTGCAGAGACTGTCCACATGATTCTGCTTCCTGCCGAGGCTCTCGGCAGGAAGCAGAATCACGCGGACAGTCTCGGCAGGAAGCCATTTTTCGAGGACAGTAGTCTCTGCAGGAAGCAAGAGTCCGCGGACAGTCTCGGCGGAAGCCAAATATGATGTACAGTCTCTGCAGGAAGCGAAAATTGGTGGAATCGATTATACCCTGTGTTTCTGTTTTAACTAATCTTTCTAAATATTATGATAATCATGAGCTGTAGTAGTGTGGGCTTGTATTGGTTTGTCACTCATTTTGGTATGTAGCTTATATCATGGCCAGATTATCAGGACCTATGTCATTGTGTAGTAGTTTGGTTGTACATGTAGTTGACAATAAATTGTTCATATATCCTGGTGCTTATAGGTAAATGTAGTGAGTTTGATTGAGCTATCAAATATGAACAAAAGAAAGACACAAGAGACATGAGCCTTTAATTCTGAGCTCCAGATAAGTTTGGGTTTGATGATTATTATATGATGCAGTATCTTGTTTCTCCGTGAAATCATAATGCCATGGGTCAGCTTTTGAGCTGCCTCAAAATCCTCATGTAAATCTCTGTTCCAATCGGAATTGAAGGAAGTATCCACAAAGTTTTGAATTTGCAATTTTCAGAGTTCTTTGGGTAGCTGTATTCCATGAACATTTTACAAAGCTAACCCTTCATGAAGTTTCATAGAAATAAAACTGTTGCAAATATTACAGACTCAGTAACTAAACATTGACTGGACAGACTGTACAATGGAACGTCTTTAACATGGCAAAATTGGTTCCCTTAGACTTTGCTGTTAAATTGAATATGCTGGTAGAGAGAATCTAATTTCAGAACAAAAATTCACTTTCATGACTGTCAAATTGCCGCTATAAAGAGTTTTGTTCTTTATTTTATGTTCTGGATTGTATTAATTTTTTCATGACACACTGTAATACCTGTCTGTGATATCCCATACAGAGATTCATTTCTGATAAGATCAAAGCTTTGTTATATAAGACGCGACCAAAATTTTCAAAGTTGCGGCAGTTTCCAAAGTTGCGGCAGTTTGCTCTTTGCTATCAACAGCATTATGGTTTGCAATGCTCTGTAACTGTATGGTAAAGCATCATGAAATTTTATAACTTTTATTTTCATTTTACATATATCATTGTTGTTGTGTTGTACATTGTGGGCAATGCTGAGAGATGAGATGGGGGTTTAATGATAAATCTAAGAAAAATTCTGGGCCCTGTTGTTCAAAGCGTTATTAGCTTAACGAAGCCTTTAATCAAGGATTCATCAAGTCATGCAGTACTCACAGTATTAATTGCGGTAATATTTTTTGCTGAAAAATTGTTAGGTGCTTTTGCTTTGCAAAAGCCCCTCACATTTTTTAGCAAAACATGGCAGTGGTTTTACATACAATACATTTTGAAATTTTAGCATCTCATTAACTAACATAGTTGTTAGGTCTGAATAACTGGTCCCTGTTCTTCATAAAAAAAACATACCTTGTGTCACTTACATTAGAATGTATGAGCGGCGACACGAGAAAACCAACAATGTGATTGTGTGCCCAGTGCAAACTCAGATCAGCCTGGGCATCCGCCCATGTGAATCAGACTCTTCGCTAAGCACTTAAAGGGTAGCTTAGGGTCTGATCTACCTCCATGCGGAGAGCGAAGACTCTGATCAGACTGGGGGATGTCCAGGCTGATCTGAGTTTGCGCTGGGCGCACAACCACTTTGTTGATTTTCTCGTGTCGTGGCTCATATGTTGTTGCCCTTTGTTAGAACTGCCTTAGTGATATGGTTTAAATTAAGGGTCACAACATATTATTTGTCTAGGAATAAGAAAGCTATCCACCATTTATCATAAAACTCCCACCTTACGCAGAGCTCTGTAGTGTAATCTTCCCATAGTTGTTGTGTTTGAATTAGGCATGGTTTGGTTTAAATGGCTACACTCCAGCTGGTATATTAAGGTGAATGTGCACACTTTCATGGGCATCAACGTTGTCATTTTCATCACTGCCTCCCTTTTTAGTGGAGGTCAACTCCTAATGGCAAGAATTTGCTGCTATAGGAGCGAATTCTTTCCTTTAAGTGTGACCCCTTTTTGGAATGGTTTGATCCACCAGGGAAGGAAACAGGAAGTCACAAAAGTTGTCTCCCTTTGAAAAAAAATGTAGAAAAACATGGAAGTGTGCCCATACACCTATAGTATCAAAAGTATGGTCGTTACGACAGGTTTGACTGTACTTAGAAAGAAAGTTGTGTACAAAATGTTTGCCTAAGGCTGTACCGTTACGCCTCAGCATTCAGTCCATTTTGATTGGTAAGCACAACTTCTGTCAATTAGTCTACAGGGAGGTCATTTCTTTGGTGAGGGTTATAGATAGATTACAATACAAGTTTCAGATGTCTTAAATATGCAGTGCATTTTACTGCCTGTATTGTTAGATATGAACACAAAGCGATAGAATTAAGTATGTAGATGGCTAGTTGTGGTCTTTTAACTCGATAGATATTTTCTGTGGTGCAAATATAAGTAATATAAATTGGTGCTAATGCAACTTACATGTACATGTATAAGAAATATGCCTTTGATAGTGAATTAGTCCTTTTGCAGTGAGCCATTTGGAATGAATGTTGTAAATTATTTTATTGTCTCGCCAGCAACAAACAGAAAGTGAGAATAGGTATTGTTTCTCCAGTGGCAGCGGCATAAACTTTGTCAAGTTTGCTGGTTTAGCTCTGTAAGTAGTATAGGCACAGAGCTCTAGATAAGAGGGTGTATTTGGTGATAATTAGGATAATTTTTGTTAATTCTGCATAAAAACATATGTTGTGACCCCTCATCTGAACCGTCTCGACGAGACGGTTCAGATGAGGGGTCACAACATATGGTTTCGATGAGAAATAAGAAAAATTATCCTTAATTATCATCAAATACGCCTTCTTATCTAGAGCTCTGAAGGCACCTCTTTGTGACAATCTGTGACAGGGGAGACATGAGCCACATTCCAACAAAATCAACAAATTGGCATTGTGTGCCACGCAAAGACTCAGATCAGCCTAGGCATGTGCCCTCTTTGATCAGAGTCTTCGTTTTTGCCATGGAGGTAGCTTAGACCCTGAGCTACCCTTCAAACACACAACCAAGACTTTGATCAGACTGGGTGGGTGCCCAGGCTGATCTGAGTCTTTGCGTGGCTCCAATGCCACTTTGTTGGATTTGTCATGTGCTGGCTCACATTGTTCTGTGGAATTCTGATACGTTTATGTTGTCTTTCCTGTATGTGCATGTTATATTAAGCACAGTAGTTATAAGTTAAGGCTGATAAATCGTCTAATTTGCCTAAAACCTCTAGCATTTGCTAGGGGCATTCTTTTGGGCCTTTTTGAAGAGCTTTGTTGTTTAGGGAAGCAAAAAGGAAGGCACAAAAGTTGTTTCCCTTTGAAAAATTGGTGGAAAAATGTGGTGAACAGGCTTTTGTGCTAGTGTATCAAAACATTGCATGTGAAATAGCAAACAGTGCATACCTTGATCAGACTGTTCCTAAAGCAGTCTGTTCGAGGTCTACACTGTTTATTAAGGTGCTTGTCTCTATATTAGAGGTCATTATGACAGATGAGTTCTGTTTTAAAGAATCTATGTTTAAGTTTATAAAGAAAAATATTGCACAGAAAATTTCATATTCTTCAAATATGTGTAGTTATTAAATGCCAGTATTAAGTTGATGATGCAAGAGCTTGTGACATGTTTTCTTAAATTCACTAAATTAGCAATTTTTGGAGTTAGAACTACAGTCAGTAGAAATCATTTCATCTAAGTGTTGGTAGGTGAGTTCTGTTTATACAGAGCTCAGTCTTAAGTTCATAGACACATTCAAAGTAACAAACATTTTCAGGGTTTGTTTTCAACATTTAAATTTCTCGCCTATTCGAAAATGAGATGTCAGCTAGTTGAGGGAGACTTTATCTCCTTAATTAGCTCCTGCCTCAGTCCTGAACCATAATTATTTTTCTGGCCATGGTTACTAGAGAATGGCATGAGCAGGACTTAAAGTAATGTTCTGCTTTGACTGAAACTAGCAATTGTTAGAATGTTCCATTACTGCTTGTGAACAGTCTCAGTTTTACAGAAGCTACTATTTTGTCTTGTTTTGTGAATCTATGAATGGTGACTAGTGACAGGGAATATGACTTCTCTTGTATTGTGTAGTCTCCAAACAATGCCTGTATAATGTTACCCATTATGTATATGTATGATAGCGCTAAACTGTTAATTGCTTGATATTAAAGAGATTTTATTTTTACTGATAAGCATAAGTATGCTGGCTCAAGAATTCAAGAACACTTAATTAATGCACTTAACGCTGGACATTTCCAAAATGGCAGCAGATAATATAGGTAAACTTCTTCCAAATACGCACACATTTCAGAGACTTACTATATATAAAGTAAAACAAAAAACAGCCAGAGCACTAGATAAAAGCTGCTTAGACATAGGATGGAAAGAAGCGTTGCAAGTGAAAGATTCTCTAGTTTTGCCGGCTCTTGTAAACAAGCAAACAATGGCCTAAATCAGCAAAAATGTATGTTTATCATCACATTCCTCAGAAAAATAATGTGTGCTCGTTGTGGCACCTATGCTAATTGGGTTGAACACGGTATTATGAATATTTGACTAACCAAGCAGCCCAATCAGAAGAACTTGCCAATGATTTCAGAACAGAAAATTGCAAAATAAAGAACAGGAGCCGTATTCATAAAACGACTTAAGTCGTTGCTATGCTGTTGCTAAGGCTAAATTTCTTTGAAGGAGATTCCCTACAACTATGAAATTTGCTCTGGAGGAACAGTCTTATAAAGACTGTTCCTCCAGACTAAATTTCATAGTTGTAGGAAATCTCCTTTATAAATATTTAGCCTTAGCAACAGCATAGCAACGACTTAAGTGGCTTTATGAATACGGCCCCAGGTGAAAATAAAGCAGTTTACAGTGTAGTATGGTCCACTGTCAGTGTATTTGGATTATTTAGCCAAATCATGTGATTTGCAACACATGATGTGGCTCAACTGTTATTTTGTTCGATCTGCTTGGGAGAAAACCTGTTATCTCATAAATTTAAACTGGTCATGCCTAGACCAGCCTGTGTACAGTTGTTGTTTTTTTCCTCGAAAACAACCCAATAACTCTAGATCCATCCTACAAGACATCTAGAATTTTGGGGTTGAGATGGAAGGGAAAACCCATCTGAAAACAGAATTACACCAGACTAATTTAGGTGTCTGGAATCATTCTGGAGGTGGATATACCTTGTTCAATATCTGAATTATTATGGTTATTTGCCCAGCCAATAAAATGGAGAGTTAGCAGGCTGGTTTGGGCATACAGCTAGCAAATGTTTTTTGACAGCTTTTCTCTTGGCATTGTTAATTAGTTACATTGTTTAATTAATCAAGATGGTGCTTTAAAGACAGTGCTATTCCTATTGTTTATATATTATTATGTACTACAAAGCAGCAAGTGGTGCTTTGACTCATACTTTTGTGGCTCTGTACAACTTTCTATTTTAAAGAAACTACACTAAGGGACCGACCATTTGATATTCTGGGGGGGGCCTGGTATTCTTGATGGAGACACAACATTTTATTTCACTGGCCTCTGGAAACAATTTCTTTTTTTTTCACCTTGTGGAAGCTAATTTATTTTTTTTACAAACTAACTCAAACAGGTTATTTTTTTTTATAGCTGATCTATCTGATCCTTGTTTACTTGATCCTAATATCCTTTTATTTTACCCACATCAGTATTTTTTACACCTTTTTTTCTCACAAAAAGAACATGGTGCTGTCTTTAACCAGGCGAAGGGCATGGCTTAGCTTGCTTTTGCAAACCAGTGCCTGGAGCATGTTATTCTTTTCATCTAAGGTACAGATACAAACATCCCTGTATGAGTTTGGCGAAAAATTAGGCCTTAAATTAGGGATATTTTGGCCAAAATTTAGGGCTATTTTGGCAAAGTTAAGTTAATGAATTTAAGTTTTTTTTTCTATCCCAATATATGCCAAAACATGCTTTATTTGTCCTTTAGAAAGTTAGATAATTACTTACTGATGGAGTCACATTATACATGAATGGCAATTAATAAAATGGCTGAAAGTTATGTGCTAAGAAGTTAACAAAGGGGGGTCTGGGGGGCACCGCCCCCCAGAAGCTAAAGCAATTTCCCAATTTCAATGGCAATTTTAAGACTGGAAACAAGAGAAAAACTAGGAATGATGGTAAAAATAAGGGTTTTTATATTGGAACTTTTGCCTTTTAGAGTGTTTATTTTGCCATAATGGTTTTGTCTCCCATAAGCTAGTGACTCTTTTGTAATTCATTTTTAGTGGAAACATTTATTAGTAATGTGGCAGATCAATGATACATGTATGTGAATGTTGTATAGGATTTTTTTGTAAATGTATTCACATGTGACATGCACATGGGCCTGCTGGTGTAAACCAATTGTAGATAATATTAAAATATAAGTATAAATATGGGGATCTGGGGGCGCAGCCCCCAGAAGCCAGAGAGATTATAAAAACTCAATTCCAATGGAATTATCTGCAGACTATATTTTTTTTTTTGAAATTTTGGGTGGAGACAGGTTATTTTTTTCTCTTACTTTTGAAGCCAGATTATTTTTTTGAACCCCCTTATGAGCCAGGTTATTTTTTTCTTGCATATCCAAAGACAGGAAATTTTTTTGATAAATATACCAGGCCCCCCCCCCCCAGAATATCAAATGGTCGGTCCCTAACAGGATACGATTTCAAGTTCCATTTCAACTATGAAATGCAATATGTGTTATATTGGAGAATTTTACAGACATGCAGATTGTTAGACTTCCTTTTTATATGCTTGTTTTGAGAAAATAGACATATTATGGCATGGTGCTGTCAGTCTGTTCATCCATAAACATTCTTGCACACACCATAACTCAGTAAACGTTTGGGATATCTTCATGAAATTTTTTAGGAATATGTATTAGGTTAGGGCAAAGTTTTGCGTACAATAATAGTTACTCCATTTTTCTTAGTTTCCAAGTTAGGCCCATTTGATTATTTTTTTCCAGACCAGTCTTGTGCAGGCCATAACTAAATAACTGTTTGGGATATCTTGATGAAACTTTATAGCAATGTGTATGATGGTCGGACAAAGTGTTGCATATAATAATGGTTGCTTTCTGTTCCTTCATTTTGGAGTTGCATCCCTTTGACTAGATTTTTAGGCTATTTTTGTGTATACTAATCTTGCGCATACCATAACTTGGTAACCATTTGGAATATCTTGATGAAACTTTATAGCACTGTGCATGATCACAAGACGGTATGTCACATATAAGAATGGTTGCTCCCCCTTAATTATGTCCCCCCACCAAAGGTGAGGGGGGACATATTGTTTTCAGTGCAGTTCCCGGAGCGTCGGCGTCGGCGTCCCACTCTTGTATGCATGATATCTCTTGAACCAATTGATGGAATTTCACCAAACTTGCATGGATATATCACAAGGTTAAGAGCTGATTAGATTTTGGTGACCTTGACCTCATTTTCAAGGTCACAGGAGATCTTAAATGGCGTGAAAATTTCTTGTATGCACAATATCTCCTGAACCAATGGATGGAATTTAACCAAACTGGCATGGCTATATCATTGAGACAAGTTTAAGAGCTGATTAGATTTTGGTGACCTTGACCTCATTTTCAAGGTCACAGCAGGACTTAGCTGACAATTTCTTGTACCCATGATATCTCTTGAACCAATGGATGGAATTTCACCAAACTTGCATGGATACATCATTGGGACAGGTTTAAGAGCTGAGAAGATTTTAGTGACCTTGACCTCATTTTCAAGGTCACTGAAGGACTTAGATGACGATTTCTTGAAACCACTATATCTCCTGAACCAATGGATGGAATCTCACCAAACTTGCCTAGATACATCATTGGGACAAACTTAAGAACTAATTAGATTTTGGTGACCTTGGCCTCATTTTCAGGGTCACAGCAGGACTTAGCTGACAATTTCTTGTACCCATGATATCTCTTGAACCAATGGATAGAATTTCACCAAACTTGCATGGATACATGATTGGGACAGGTTTAAGAGCCTATTAGATTTTGGTGACCTTGACCTCATTTGCAAGGTCACTGGAGGGCTTAGATGACAATTTCTTGTACCCACTATATCTCTTGAACCAGTGGATGGAATTTTACCAAACTTGCATGGATACATCATTGGGACAAGTTTAAGAGCTGATTAAATTTTGGTGACTTGACCTCATTTTGAAGGTCACTGGTGGACTTAGATGACAATTTCTTGTACTCACTATATCTCCTGAACCAGTGGATGGAATTTCACCAAACTTGTATGGATACATCATTGGGTCAACTTTCAGAGGTGATTAGATTTTGGTGACCTTGACTTCATTTGCAAGGACATAGTCATCTATGAAGGATATCTTTAGAACCAGTGGATGGATTTTCTCCAAACTTGCCTAGTATTTTACTTGCACAGGTGTTTTATTCATAAGGGGGGGGGGGGGGGGGGATTGGAAATGGGCTGGTGGGGGGACATCAGTTTTTCTCTGAAAAACATTTCTAGTAAGTTTTGGAGTAACCTCCCTTTGTTTTTAGGCTAGTCCCATTCACTCCATAACTTCTTAACCCTTTGAAATATTTTAATGAAACTGTAGGAATGGGTATAATGATGAGGCAATATATCATGAGCATGAACCACAACTCTGGCTTGCTTATTTCGTGAATTATATGCCCTTGCATCAATTTCCATTTTATTCTGTAACTCTTTGACCCTTGTAAATATTTTAACAAAATCTTGTTGTGATGTGTATATTGTCAAGGGAATATATAAGGACCAAGAATGGTAACTCTAGTTTGCTTAGTTTATGAATTATCTCCCAGTTTGACTTTGGCATTTCTCAACTTCTGAGCTACCTCACCTTGAAAGCTGATTTTTGGTATACTTATAGTATTTGTTGTGTTAGCTGTTTTAACATTGCAGTCATTAATTTCAGAGTTGTTTCCCCTGTTTGTCTGCCTGTCCATCCTTTTATAAACAATTTTGTTCATTCTGTAACTCCTTCATAATACTGAAATGGGTATATTATCTGCCACTTGTGAAGCTCTTGTTATATAAGTAAATCAAGTCACATCTGATTCCTGTTAACAGTTTCTTGAGCTGTTTTGTATGATCTCTTTGTCAGTCATGCATTATAAGTATATTGACGTTTCTATTGAACGTTCTTCTATTAAGATTGGTAGAATGAATGGAAGTATTACTTCTGGGTTTTACAACCATTTTAACAATACATGCCATTTTTTGGCCAAAAGTGGAAGGATTGAATGATTAATTCCGAAACAGGAGAAAAGTTATGCCACGACCTGGATCAGACTTGAACCCACAACCTCCAGATTATGAGTCCAGAGCAGGCACCCCTGGGCCAGCAAGACAGGATAGAGTGTTACGAATGTCTTCATGCACATGATTTGTAGTATTCTTTGCCGAACAAAATCGCTTAACCCCATTGCACTCAGAACTATCAAATCTCCATAGAGTTTTGGCCAATCTGAGTGCAACAGGGATTTAAGAGGAAGATGATTCTATAGAAATAACACCAAAACTTTAAATTTGGATTGCTTTTGATCATAATGTCTGTAATCTCAGATGGGAAATTATATTCTTTTGTTGTTAAAGATAAGTGCTAGATCTGTTATTACTCAAATGGGAAATTATATTCTTATGTTGTTAAAGAAAAGTGTTATCTGTTGTATTTTATTGTTTGTAAATAAAAGCTATTTAACTCTTTTATCTACTCTGTTACTTTCCAGTCCTTTATAGCTTCAGATTGTTTATTGAAAGCCTGCACATATGATAATATACTAGACTTTAAAAGCACCATTATATTACGATGATACATGTACAAGGTGTTGAACACGGTATGATTTTTTTTTTCCGTCATAAATTGTCAAAAAAAGCTGAAAGCTCTAAATTACTAGACTGGATTCCAGAGCCATGAGCATGAAGAAAAATGCTTTGGATGCAAGTTGATTAAGTTACATTGCAGATGCAAGTTTGGTGGTCATAGTATTACTAATAACATTAATAGTAATAATAATTAAAAGTATGGAACTTGCTACACACAGTAGAAACAACCAGATAAAATTTTAAAAAATTCTGTAAAACAGACAGTTATACAGTGTGAATGGTCAAAAAGCTTGTCATTTACTTTCTGGCATTCTTGGCAAACTTTCTTTGGTATTTGAGTAACTCACTCCTGTTAAGATTATAAGTAAATATAGAATACAATCACAAGGCTCTATTTCCCATTTGAAGCATTAGAAGCACAGTTTCTGTTTGGATCTAAGTTTGTTGAATAGACTGGAGATATTTGGAAGTTTCTTTGGTACTTCACTGTGAAGAAGAGTTTTCGACAGTGAGTATTATACTTTCTCATCTCTCATATTCACTTCTATACTCAACAGCGCATGGGTTTGGCTTGCTTCCACTCGCCCCAAAAGTTCAAGGCTTTTTCCAAAGTTAACAAAAACATACAGAAATTAGTCAGATTCTTTATATTTGGTGGCTAAGACAACACTTCACAAGTTATGAAATATCCATTTTTGTCGAAATACATAGGATGCTGATAAGAATAGGAAAGAAAGCATTGAACTTAAGGGCAAATTGTTCACAGTAACTTGCTGGCTTGCACTAAACAATCTAAGTCTATAAATGGAAAGGATATATCTTATTTCTATATCAAGATTCTGTATTCTTTTATTCCATGTGTACTGTTTAATATTTATACTATACAATATACTTAAGGACAAAAGTTCTGCACGGATGTTAATTTAACATCTGTGAAGAACTTTTGTCCTTAAGTATATATATGATGGTCTGGATGGTCAAAGATAGATGCTGAGATATACAACCAGCAAAGACCAGACTAACCTGTGCATTTGAGCATGATATTCTATTTAAGGGAATTAGAACCCCAGATAAAAGTAGCTGTGGGATTGGAAATTCTGGGAGACATTTGTATTTCTTGTAGAGAAATGGGTACAGGGAAGCAACTCTGTATTTTGCCTATTCAATTTTGATCTACTCTTAACCCTTTTTAGACCGGATACCCGTTTTGGGGACATTATGCAAACAGTGCAGACTCAGTTCAGACGCCGCAAAACACGGCGTCTGATCAGGGTCTACATTGTTTGCTTACAGGAATTTCTATGCAAAGTACAATAAAAGTGAAAATATTCACCAGAAACCCCTAAAACTAGTACATGTAATGGGATTATCTGAATGATAACAATGGACAAGTCCACTGGTCAAAAAAGGGTTAAAGGAAAGAATTTGCTTCCCTTGTTGAGTAGATCTCCTTTTGGAAAAACTTTGCCATCCAGGAAAATGGACAGGAAGGCCGCGTTTACACGAGCAAAGTTTCTATGTCACAGAAACTTTAACAAAGAAAGTATGACAAACATTTTGTGTTTACATGGAGCAAATTATTTGTTAAAGAAAGTGTGCCATAGAATCTTTTCCACATAAACTTTGGCAATGAAATATTTGCTGCAGTGTTCACACGACCAAATATTATTCGTCAAAGTTACCTGCAGCAATGAAACAAAATCTTTGTCACATTTTCCACGCTTATACCAAAGTTCTTTTTTACATAATCTTTAGCAAAGTTCTCTGTTTACACGTACAAATCTAATTTATCGAAGTAACTTTACCATATATATTTGTCAAATAAATATTGTCATATTTTGGCATTTACACAAGCAAATTTTTCTGTGACAAACCTACTTTGTCTTAGAAACTTTGCTCGTGTAAACACGGCCGAAGTCACAATAACAAAACTTGTTTCCATTGATATAAATGGAGGTGTTCCGATTGAAACATGTTATGGCCACAGAGGAGCTAGGTTTTAGTGGTCTAATGGTGAGGGGAAAGATGGGGGGGGGGGGGGGGGGGGGGGGGGCGGGATGTGGAGAATAAAGAGAAATTATCTCAGAATTACGATATACTATACTCCATATGAAGTTGTAATATTTGAGATATAAATATTTGCTACAGGGCGAAAAAAAAAGGATCAGTCAGCTCATGTAGAGACTGATTATTTGTTATCATTTACCTTTAAGTTCTTTTCATGAATGTCAATGTGCTATATCGAAAATCTGAACTTTTTGCTTCCTTTAACATGCAGAAGATCTTTATCTGTGCTTAATATTCAGTCAGTAACTTAATAATGACAGTACTAGGGGAGAGTTGGGTAACTTAGGACGGCGGGTAAATTCGGACAGTGACATTGTTTCCTTTATATGTCAGTTGTTTGGAATTAAAACAAAATTAACCCTGGCAAACAGTGAAAATCCTGATAAGACGGCTCATTATGAGCCGTCTCATCTGGATTTTTACTGTTTGCCATGATACGTCCGAATTTACACGACTCTCCCCTATGTATTCATCGTTCTGTGCTTTCAGATTGAAGTGTATCAAACCAGTATTTGTTAGCACAAATAAATGAAAGAAACTGGCTGAAGTAAAGGTGTTTCATTTTACAGTAACTTAACCTTTTTTACCCAGCCGGGTTGAGCAGAAATTTCCAACCATAAAACTGACGATTTACCTCCCCAAATGACAATTTTGAGTACAGTTATCTCCTAATTAATAGAGATAAAAGTGAAAACTTGGAATTAATTTTCATCACAAAATGTTTTGGCAGTAATTGTAGTTTTGTGTCTTTTGTTTTTCAGATGATAAATTAAAAAGAATGTTAGAAGAAAGAAATAAATTACAAGACGAGGTAAGCATATTCTTTAAATAGGCAGCCTGTAGTTCTCTTTAAATAGTGTAAAACGACATGACATCCTTATGAAAGAACAGTCAAACTTCGGTATTTCGAAGTGCCAGGGACTCCCGATTTTACTTCGAACTATCCGAATTTCAAAGTTACTGAGTCTGCCATTTCCGTAAAAATACGGAATTGTCTGAACTTTACCGTGACCTTGTGATCACGTCAAATGTGTAAAACGCACCTGTATTGTGGTAATTACCTCTTCTGTAAGGCGTGAAAGAAGATGCAAACAGATAATCTTACTGTCATCTTCTCTTATGCCTTCAGAAATCTTGTTGAAATCATGCTTCATGATAATGTCGGACATACGAATCATGCTGCAATTTTAATGACCGATAATTGGGACGTTTTATAAAAAGAAGTGGGCTTTGCTGCCGCAAACAAACAATGAACAAATTAAAGTGGCACATAGATTTTCGTTCATATTAAATTCAATTTACATTAATCGTTACCTTTAAGTCACGGCGCTGTATCTTTGATCACCCCCAGTTCAAACACAGATAAAAGATTAACGACATCTATTCAAATTCAATTTTAATCGTATGTTGAAAAACATTTGTAATTAAGTCACAAAAGAAGAGCATTTACCTGTATGATATGTCGTAATACCTGGTTAACACAAGATTAAATGCTATTGAAACATGATTAGCGTCGTCACCCGTCATCGGGTTTGTGCGTGATCTTTCAGCATGGCAGACGGTAGCTTGCGGCGATAATTTCGACTTCGAATTTTAAGAGGTATTTCTAATGGAAATTGCAGTTTGGGACCGAATTTTTCTTTCGAAAAATCCGATTTTTCGAACTATCACCGTTCGAAGTTACCGAGGCAAATTTGTATAGAATGCATAGCAAAAAATTCGGGACCTTTGAAAGTATTCGTAGTTTCCGACGGATTCGAAGAACTAATGTTCGAACTACCGAAGTTTGACTGTAACTAGACTTGAATGATTGTCTGAAAATTGTCACATTGTCACCTAAGATTAATATAGAAAATAGATAATTGAGCGGCATCATGTGACTTCCAACAATGTGGCAATTTTATTATGCGATATTATTCAGATCATCCTTTTCATTTATACAGGGTAATCTGAGACCTCACTGTTGGCTCTGTGGCTAGGGTCACTTCAAAAGAAGGCTGATGTGACAAGTGAAGGCTCTGATCAGACTGTGCTTATATGCAGTCTAATCAGAGCCTTTGCTTTTTTCATTGCCACAGTGATGGAACTCACATTATGTGGCTCATTTATGTTCTGAAAAATGATTAACTTCACCCTGTATGCATTAACACGGGTTTGCTTGTGACACAGCTCAAATGCTGACCAAATGAGCAATTGTGTCTGTAATAAAAATGGGGATAATAATGCTGATAGCACCAGTACTGTTCAATAATGTTCTAAGTTTCATGTGTCTGTTTTTAATCTGAGCTGTTAGATAAGAACAGGGGATTGTGATCATTTTTGTTTAAGAAATAGATCAGCTCTAGCAGTGAATTGTTGAGTAATAATTCACTGTTTGGAAGTCAGTTGTAAAGTAGATAATATCACGAGCGCGGAGCGCGAGTGATATATCTACTTACAACTGACCGACAAACAGTGAATTATTACTCAACAATTCAATGCTAGAGCTGAACTATTTCGATTCTAACATTCAAAAACGCCGAAAAACTATTCTTTTCAGTCAAACTCTCCCAACCTTCCTGCCAGCGCGTTCATGTTCCCGCCAATATTCTTAACTGCATCTCAGACAAATGTACGTTTTGATGGTGATTTTATAAATAAAAAGAGACGTTACACCGTCTAACGTCTCAAAACGTCACAAAATTACATCAGTAGTTGCAGTGACGTCAGCAATTAGACTCACGGGCTCCGAAACAGTGAATTGTTGCAGAATAAAACACGGTAACTTTCCATTGCTTCTATAGGCGCACTGTGTTAGAATCATTCTTGATAACACACATTTAGTAGCTCCTTGGTAAACCATTAAGCGAACTGGTTTTAATGGGGGTCACAACATACAGTTTATGGAGGAGTAGGAAGAATAAAAAAACATAAAAATAGAATAAAATAAATATATATTAACCCTTAGACTGCTAAGTGCGACTATAGTCGTTCTCGAGGGGTAGGTCACTTTGAGAGCATGTCAGGCACACTAAGCATCAAGTACTCCCCATCATTTGCGGTTGTCCTATGCAGGAGGGAATCTGCTTTCTACTAGAGCAAGGTTTTACCCACCTAATTGATTTGTTGACTTTTAAACTCAGAGAAAACGTAAAAAATTTATGATATTTTCAACATCAGCTTTACAGGTGGCTACCCCTACTTACTTGATCCCGATTTTCCGACAACTAGACTTCATCCTTCCAAATTTTCTCTCTTGATAAATATTCAGCAATAACACCGGCTCTCAGACAAGCAATTACTTTGTCATACAAAGTATATCGCTGGCGCTAATATCTTGCACTTTTTTTTTTTTTTTTTTTTTTTTAAGTGTCTACGTCGGTTCCCGGTGGTATCATGTGACACCCTAATATGGCAGGTCACGTGACCTTGGTAACTTCCGGAAAATGGCAGCTCACACATCAGCCATATTGAGTGAAAATTTCAAGCAAATCGACCAGAGTGTGTGCAAGATATGGCCTCTGAGATACCCCTACCCCCATTTTAGGGCCAGGTGAATTATTTTTTCAGCAATCTAAGGGTTAAAGGCAAAAATCCTTCCTTTGTATATTGACCTGAGACCTGGTGTTGCCCATCATTTTTCAATTACAGCTGACAGAAAGTCACCATAATAGAAAAAAATTTGTCTGATTATTTGTAGATTAAAAGATTAGAGGTGCCTTAGAAGAAGAGAAAACTAAAGAACGGCCATCAACTAATAAGACAGCACAAATGAATGGTCCGGAAATGCAGTTATATGAAGTGCAGAGTAAGATGGCTTCTTTTCTTTTTTATGTCTTTTTGACAAGCAAAGGATAGTTATAAGTGTGTTGTTCAATTACTGAATGTCAGGATGTAAAGGTATGACTTGCTCTGCCAGCTTTTAAATTGATGTGGTAGAGTGTTTGCCTCAACATGGGCACCCAGGTTTGATTTGGGGGGGGGGGGGGGGGGGGGGGTACACTTGAGGTTTTTAACCCTATTGCACTCAGAACGGCCAAAACTCTATGGAGTTTTGGCCGGTCTGAGTGCAATAGGGTTAAGAGACCACATGCAGGAGCATGATAGTGGCGAAGACTATTAAATTATTCCTAAAGCTGTTTTCTGATAATTGCAGCATTTATTTCCATGTTAGAACAAAATTTCTAGTGTATATATGAGTCACTACACGAGAAAGCCAACAAAGAGGCATGTGCGCCCAGTGAAGACTCAGCTCAGCTCAGCCTGGGCATCCGCCCAGCTGCTGTCCGCGTGCTACTAGCTTAGACTCTTAGCTACCCTTTAAGTGCGCAGCAGAGACTCTGATCAGACTGGGTGGATGCCCAGGCTGATCTGAGTCTGCACTGGGTGCACAATCACTTTGTTGGTTTTCTGTTATTGCAGCTCATATGTCTGTTAAAAACAGATTAAATTTTTAGATATGTCATTTATGTGAAACTCATATATTAAAGAAACAGATCTGTGGGATCTCCACTTTCAATAGTGCTTGCATTCTGTAAATAGCAGTGATTCTGCTTTGAACGGATTAGAGCCAGAGCATGCATTGTTGGTCAGCAGAAAAGTTGTATGCATTATATTGTACATGACACAAGTGATTTTAAAGCAAATGGATACTCTTTCAGCCAAGACAAATCACTGTCAGGCCAAATAAAAAAATATGTGTGTTTAGGGTTTCAGTCTGAAATTCTGTAGGTAGGGTAGGTAGGGATTTTTTTTTTTTTTTTTAATATATATAATATGTCGATATTTACCTATGCCTTTAATATAATAAGTTATGTAAATGTATTTCTTGAGGGCAATAAAAGAAACAAAATGCTTAGAAGTGTTTGTGAACTTTAATATCCTATCCATATGAAGCCCAAAATATAAACAGAATTGAATTGAAACAGTGAAGACTGAGATCAGACCACTCCTTTAGGAGCCGTCTGACCTGGGTTTTTACTGTTTCCTATAGAACTGTATGTGTTAATACAACTACTGGTTCAGAGTTACGGTATCATTTACATGGTATCATACTGTCCGAGAGCTCCGTCCACGGCCCATTAGCGTTTTCTGACATGAAAACACTGTTCATGCTGTTTATCGTGCACCGGTAATTGCATTCAAATTTTTCAAACGTATTTTCGTGAGCCACGACGTTGAACTGTCTCTCGGCAGGACCATGGACGCATTTTTCCTTTGAAATGTTCAAAACGGAAGCGCCCGAATACGCCATGCTTACGAAGACTCCAGCGTTAAACAGACGCTTTAAATCATTAGCTTTTACCCGTATTGATTTTTCTCCCGAGCGCCTGCAAGACATTGATCGCCGAGTAGAGAAAAAACGGCCGGAAACTAGCCGAATGTACCGAAATCGATTTTTTTTCAGGAAGTCAAAAAAATCTTTAGGGTCGCTGCCGATTTTTAGGTAGGGTCGGGAAACCCGAAACACGCATATTTTTTTATTTGGCCTTAGCAGTAATCTATCAATTAGAGTGCTACATTGGATATTTCACTATCATATTATTGTTCGGATGACTAAACTACAAAGGAATATAACTTAATAAGGCAAATGAGCATTTGTCTTATTTTTCTTCACAGTTTAGTCTCAACAAAACACTCTTAACTTTTGGTTTAAAATATATTTTATTTCAACTGATTTACACACATAACTTTTAATGCCATGCTTTTCTGTGGACCATAAGCACAATGTAATAATTGGGATGTGATGTTTCTATCTCATTTCTTTCAGGAGAGGCTAGTAAACAAATACACGAGTACAAATTAAAGTTACAGAAGGCTGAACAAGAAATAACAAATTTAGATGGTACTGTAGTACGGTTAGAAACACAAGTTAAACGATTTAAATACGATGCTGACGAGGCAGAGAAATTAGAAGATGAATTAAAAACAGACAGACGACGGTTACAAAGGGAGGTAAGTGGAGATTCTAAATGGGGATAAACTCGGGGGATAACTGTACCCAAAATTGTTATTTGGGGAGTTAAATGGTCGGTTTTATGGTCGGAAATTTTGTTTTACGGCAACGCGTCAGGGGAGCCATAAAACGCAATTTGCTACCATAAAACTGACGATTTTTCCCAAACAGGGCTCGGGAAATATTGAAAAATGAATCAGTCCAGCCGATGACGTCATCACCTAACTAATTTCCATTGGAAAAAAAAAATGATACCTGTCACGAAAACTAATGACAACAAGCGAAGTCCTATGAATTAATCCCGATTTCCGTACAATGGTCGTACATTGTTGTGTTTGGTGGAGTTCTTGGTTTCAAACATTTTAAGACGTTTAGCTACGCATGTAAAAGCAAATACAAGACTAGAACGTGTTCGTAGGCAAAGCGGACGTGATAGAAGACATCACACTTGACTGACGGGTGGACAGGGGAGACAACCTGTTCAAGCCCATTAAATTGATGGGGAAATAGACTTCCATGATGTCAGTTTTGGACGTATTGAGAGAATTTTTTGGAAGTCTGATGTTTTAGGAATGACTCATGCATGATTATTTTTACACCCCCCCCCCCCCCCTCCCCTCCACACATCTCTAATACTGTAGTGAACTTTTTGGTTCTACACAGGCCCAGTACACAGGGGAAGCCTGCGCATTTGTGCAGTCTTAATCAGAGTCATTCCTGTTTGTTTGTGAACAATACGTTAGTCCTGAGCATTCTAAAAGCTGAGAACTCGCCAAAGTTATGATGGTTGTACTGTTTAACGTACCCATATTGCATAATTTCCCCTCCACTGCCGCCGAATGGGCCGCGTCGGAAATGATGACTTACGGAACGTGTGCAGAGCGTATATTGACTAGCTTCCACCGAAGTATTCGGTTGTCGCCACTAGGTCGACGGTTCATTATTATTCATGTTAGATGCGAACAAGAAAGACCCGGTCTGACTGCTTAGTTGCGCTGGCTGATACGATTGTTAGTCGTCTGTGTGTGTACTTAGGTACCTTTAGCCGTCATACAAGTTAAAAATGACACTCGGCGCGTGTTTATACCCACAGCGGCGCCTTTCATCTTTACATCAAAGACAAAACGTGCTTGACCCATAAACGAGTGAGTAATTGCATATCAACGCTACCCTGAGTATTATACGCAATATATAATCGCGTAGACCCCGATCAAAATGCGCTATTTTTGTGCACTGATCGGCATGATTTTCGCACTGGTCTGCTTGACGAATACAACTAGGAAATCGGTGAAATGGACTTTTTAGCTCGCCTGAACAAAAGTTCAGGAAGAGCTATTGTTGTCACCACGGCGTCGGCGTCAGCGTCCGCGCCAGCGTCTGCGTCGGCGTTCGGATTGGATGTTTTGGTTAAAGTTTTTTAAAGACCTATATCTCCTTAACCCTTTGATGGATTCTATTGATACTTGCACAGTAGTTAGATATTGGTCTAAGGTTTAACAGGATACCACCCCCTTCCCACTCCATGACCTTGATGTCAAGGTCATGGACTTAGAAAATTGGTATTTTTTTTTTGACTGGATGTTTTAGTTAAAGTTTTATAAAGCCCAATATCTCCATAACCCATGGATGGATTCCTTTGATACTTGCACTAAAGTTAGATATTGGTCTAAAGTTTTCGAAGGTACTACCCCCACCCCCTTCTGTGACCTTGATGTCAAGGTCATGGACTTAGAATATTGTCTTTATATTGATTGGATGTTTTGATTAAAGTTTTTTAAAGACACATATATCCTGAACCCATAGATGATTTCTTTTTATATTTGCACTGTAGTTAGATCTACAGAGTACTACCCCAACCCCGCTCAGTGATCTTGATGTCAATGTCAGGGACTTAGGAAATTTTTGTCTTTTTTAAAGTTTTGTAATTGCATACTGATTCATAATGCTTTGCAGAGATTTAGTTTATACTTGAACTGGTGTTAGACTCTTTTTTGAGTTTTTACAAAACACCTTATACTTACCCCACTGGGTGACCTTGAAGTCAAGGTCATCGACGTAGAATTTTGTCTTAAAGATTTTGGTTAAAGTTTTATATTTATGAAGACATAATTTCACAGTGCCACGATGATGGACTCATTTGATACTAATACTTGGACTGATGTTAGATAATGGTTCAGGGTTTTGATACATCCTAGCACCCCGCCCCCCGTCAGTATTACCTCCAGCTCATGGACTTTGAAATTTCATTTCATTTTTTTTTTTTTAATTATTTCTGAGATAGCTTTTGTTCATAATGTGTTTTCATTATGGACATGCTTGCATGAAGTTCTATGCATAGCAGTCAACATAGCCCCCCCCCCCCCCCCCCCCCCCCCCGCCCGATAGCTTTTGTTTATAAATGTATTTTCATTATGGACATACTTGCATGAAGTTTTATGCAAAGCAGTCCACATAGCCCCTCCCCCCCCCCCCCCCCCCCTCCACACACACACACGTCAGTTTTTTTTACTTCATCGTGATTTTGATAAGTTGTTTTGCAGAGAGCGTATCATTATGCCACTCATTATTGACAGGTAGGCGGTCCGACATGTGGCTCATTGCTCCATACGGAAAATCTATCGGCCCGTAGGCGGTCTTTTCGTCTGGCTAACACCTGCGTTAATCTGATTAGTTATGACACTCGCTAGAATTTTAAAGACAGTGGTGATATTTCATACATCGGAACAAGATCAAACGACCATATGTAACAATTATCGGACGAATCGGAGAAAATTTCCTAAGTATTGGGCCAGTATGGGACCAATTTTTTTGGGCTTTGGGCTGTTTCCAATCGGTCCCAATTTCTGAATTTTGGTCTGGGACCGAAAGAAATCCGGTTTTTACCCGAGCCCTGTCCCCAAATGACAATTTTCACTACAGTATCCCCATTCTAATGCACTATTTGACATTTGCACCTTTCAAAGAGTATTTTTGCATCCATTGCAAGAGCCTTCAGCGACGTAAACCAAACGTCAGCCAATGAGAAGGGAGGTTTCTTAATGACATCGGGTTTGCGACAGTATATCGCAGAATATGATGTATTTAGTAAAATTCATAAAAAGAAGAAAAAGAAGAGTAGCTCAGAATTATAATCCAATTTTCATATAAAGTTTTCCAATTCTCAGTATCTCCATTTCATGTCACTACACCAGTCATAAATGACAAATAGTTTCTGTAGCCAGTAGACCATTCATTGTCTCTACATATAACTCTTGAAAAAAATGCACTTACCTGTCGAACTCTTTTCTAGATAAGGACTCTTCAGAATTCTTTGATTGTTGATCGAAACATGGACGGTGTAGAACCTGCATAATGATCTCATCTATAGCCTAATGCACCTGTTCTCATCTCATGACTTTATACTTAGACTAAATGAGCTACGACACAACAAAACCTACAAAGGGGCATGTTTGCCGAGCGAAGACTCAGATCAGGCTGGGCATCCACCCAGTCTGATCAGAGTATTTGCTGTGCACTTAAAGGGTAGCTAAGGGACTAAGCTACCTCCATGCCAACAGCAAAGACTCTGATCAGACTGGATGGATGCCCAGGCTGATCTGAACTAGGTAGATGCACATGCTACTTTGTTGGTTTTGTTGTGTCGCGGCTCAAATGTCTTAGCAAATAGAGAAGACTACTCAGTATTTGCAAATAGGTTTATGGAACATTTCCTGATGGGACAGACTTGCCCAAACTTTGATGTCTGGACATTTTCTTTCTATGCAGTAATTCTAGACTGTTTCTTTTATTTAGTACAATTTACATGTTTCTTTTTCTTTGTTTCAGTTGCGAGAGTGTCAAAATCAAATAGAAGAACTGACAAACCAGAACAAACATTTGAATAAAAGATTAGAAAAAATTAGACAATCTCGGAGTGCTCTAGTAAACCAATGATAATCCCTGTGTATTTAGTCTTTGATACTGACATTTTAGCCAATTATTTAATGCTTTGCTCCAGTCCAGTTAGGCAACCAGTGACATTGAGTCTACTATGATTCTGTGAAGCTGATTGGTTGATGGTAATTTGTGATACATGTCTAGCAATATGATTGGATAAGACATGGAAATGCTCAGCCAATTAGGATATTGGAACTGTATGACAGTGCTGGTCATTGGTTTATATGTTAACATTTCAATGATTGGATAGTTAAGTTTTTACCTACAATAGTGCTTCCATATAACCTGATTTGGCATAGGTCAGTAGAAGCTGAGATAGATGATGGACAAAGGAAGATGTGCGCTGAGCCCTGGATCTGGATCTTATGGGGAAAAAATGGGTTGGAGGATTTTACCCTGGCCTATTATTCTCATTGTCAACATATAGTGTGCAGCTGATAATGAGTTCATTGCTGAAGTGATTCTGGTGAGATGCCACAACATAGGATGTGCAAGAAAAAAAATCCTGGAATCCACTTCAGGTCTAACCTTATCTAGAGATATGGGTGGATTTCAGAACAAGTAGATTTGCAACTGTCAAGGACATTGTTGCAATAGTTCGACAGAGATCTTTGGGCGTCAGAAGGTTAACAAAAACAAAAGCAAAGTTATATGTAGCTATATTCTATAACATAGTTATTTTAGGTATACAGATATTCCAGATATTTATAAAGTCATTATCATTGTCTCCCACACCATACACTGCTAGAGATAAAATGGGGTTCGAATGGTAATTTCTGTCCATTCTCTGCCAAAATGTGGGCTTTTAATGAGAACCACTTATGGGAGTTGGTTCTAATGTGGGGCATGAGGGGCACAAAAGTGAACTAAAAAAAAAACACACACACATCACAAAACTATTATGAACACCCCAGTATGCATATGCTTGCAATAAGACCCACCCCTGTGATTCTGTGCCATGGCATTGAAGTGATTTTGAAAATATTATCTGAGAATTACCATTTAGTTTGGTAAGGAATCTTGAAATGGGTGATGTTGCATTAAAAAAGGTACCTTGTTATGTGTGAACTGAGTTGACTCAGATAAATCTTCACAGTTTGATCAGAGTCATCCCTATTCTGAAAAAGTGTCAGACTCCCCCTTAAATCTTAAGCGTAAAACTTGTGGACTCTTTAGGTTGCAGATACATGTATACTGATTTGAGTATTCGCTATTCTTACATGGCTTAAAGTCCCTCTTTGTATCATGCCAGTCTGTTACTGACATTCTCCCCACTGGGCACACAAGGTTAAATCAACCTTATATCACCCTTGATTCAACGTCACAACCTTGAATCAAGATTGATTCAAGGTTGATTCAACCTTGTGTGCCTACTGGGTCTACACCTCACTTATTTTCATGATGTAGTTTCTTTGTCTATCATCAAATTCACCATTCTGAAACCATGCCTGCTTTTAATAATTACAAAAGAAAAAAAAAATACCCAAGCTAAAGAAAAAGAAAGAAAACACTTTTTTTCAAGGAATTATTAGTTCATTTTCAGCTTTTGGACACAAAGTTTGTTAACTGTTTGTATAGTTTGCATAGTGGCACTTATTGTCTGCAATTTCATATAGTGGAAGAAATTATTTCATTTTTTAAAAACTTCTAGGGATAGTAATATCGTTTTTGAGAAGAACTTTTTAAGCTATTTTTGCACCCATCTGCTATCAGGATGAGTTAGCTTATGCATGTCACTGTTCCTGGTAATTTTTACAGCAATGTGATAAAGCAATGTTATCTTCTCATTTGAAAGCTCATGATTTTGCTAGCTTTCATAGTAAAAGGGATGCTGCTCATATTCCAATGCCTTTTATGTCCATATTTTTGGCAGTTTACAGAGTTAAGTTACATCCAAGCTTATGCAATATATGTAGTTTCTTGTGTTTTGCAGAGCTCCAGATAAGAGTGGGTACTGAGGATAATTCAAAGATAATTTTTCTTAGTTCTCACCAAAAACATATATTGTGACCCCTCATTAGAACTGTCTCGGTGAGACGGTTCTAATGATTGGTCACAAAATATGTTTTTATGGAGAAATATGGATAATTATCCCTAAATTATCTCTGTTACCCATTCTTATCTGAAGCTTTTTTTTTTTTAAATGATTCATTAGCTGTACCTCTCTGCTTAAGCTGATTTTATTGTCCGATCATCATAATCAGGAGAGCTGTAATTTTGCCTGTAAAATTTTTTGGTACATCTTAGCCCAGTTGTTCAAAACTAATGACGTTGTTAGTTAACAAGCCGTGAAATTTTCAAACGTAATATGCTCAAAAATGCTGCCATTTTAAAATTTGCCAAAAAAATATGAGAAGCTTTTGCAGTGCAAAAGGTTCTCATTTTTTTCAGCAAAAAAAAAAAAAAAAAAAATTAGCAAACAAGCAAGGCTCAGGATCTGATTGGTTGTGTCTGTAGATCTTGGCCAGCCTCTTAGGTCTCAAATACTGTGGGGGTGTTGGTGATAATATGTGGGTAATTTCTGCTTATACTCCTTAATATGATATGGTGTGACCTCTCCTTAGAACTGCCTCTTTAAAGCAGTTCTAATGAGGGATATAGCGTATGAGCAGCGACACGCCAAAACCAACAAAGTGGCATGTGCGCTCAGCAAAGACTCGAATCAACCTGGGCATCGGCCCAGTCTGATCAGTCTTCACTGTCCGCTTAAAGGGTAACTAAGGCTCTAAGCCACTTCCATGGGGACAGTGAAGACTCTTATCAGACTGGGTGGATGCCCAGGCTGATCTGAGTCTTCGCTGGGCGCACATGTCACTTTGTTGGTTTTGTCGTGTCATGGCTCATATGTTTTAGAGAGCTTAGAATGAAATTATAGATTATAAGAAAAATCAAGAACTGCTTTAGCAGTTACAGTGGTGGCTAGATGTTTGATGTCATGGTGATCATGATCATTGACCCATGCTTGTCTGATTTGTTAACT
Source organism: Ctena decussata (assembly GCA_963989385.1). Lineage (NCBI taxonomy): Eukaryota > Metazoa > Mollusca > Bivalvia > Lucinida > Lucinidae > Ctena > Ctena decussata. The sequence goes on along the minus strand of OZ022512.1, from coordinate 27,908,838 downwards.
AGTAAGTTAATATTTATGTTATTATTTTGCAAATTTAATCATGAGAATTTTTCTATCAAGACTGAGTTCCAGTCCGGCCAAAGGTTTGGAAGAAATTTTATAACTCAATTTTGCCACAAGAACAAATGTTGTGAGATCTCATTAGGACCATATTTCAAGCACAGCAAGTTTTTGTGGATTATTGAAGAATACAAAAAATCTTCCCCCAACATTTTGACTTATCTTGAGCACCTGCAATTTTAGGAAATTTTTCATGTGATTCTGTTACAGCTATCATGTTCAGGTCATATACAAGTTCTTATACAGAAAGTTACGTTTAAGACTTCAAAAGACAGTGCTACAGATGAGGGGGGGGGGGGGGGGGGCTATTCAAGATAATTCAAAGATAGGTTTTCTTATTTCTCATAGAAAATCTCAACGAAAACATATGTTGTGGCCACTCATTAAAACTGTCTCAGCAAAACGGTTCTAATGAAGGGTCACAATGCATGTTTTAATGGAGAAATACGAAAATTCTCCCTGTTACCCCTTCTTGTCTGGAGCACTAAAAGGAGTGCTCAACACATTGCCTTGCATAAAGGAATAAGTCATATTCGGTTCAGATGAGGGTTCACAACATAGGCTTTGTTTTCAAGAAATATGGAGAATTATCCCTCACTTATCTTTGTTACCCCTTCTTTTCTGGAACACTGTCTTACTTTCACATGCATAGGGTGTTTTTGTGTTTTCAGCATGTGTTTGTCACTTGAGCTGGTAGTGTCTCAAAGCCTGTCTGATTGTGTAAATGCAAACTGCGTACCCAAACTAGGCCTGTATATTTGGCCCAGGAAGCAAACTCTTTGTATAATGATCAGTTGTTCATGTATGCAAGCTTTTGTTGGTCAGATTTCTACTTAAGAGTATTTGATAATTTTTGTCTCTACCACAACAGAAGAGAGACATAGGTTTTAAATTTCTACCTTAGTCATCTGTGGTTTGCAGAGCTTTCTGGTCAAGTTGGATTTTATGATAGTGCCCAGACAGGCAAAAAGTAGCATTCTGCAGCTTTTTCTCGTTTCCCTCAAAATAATAATTTGAGCCAGGTCATGTGACCTCCAATAGTGTGGCATTTGTGACAAGCGAAGGCTCTGATCAGACTGCACTTATTACAAGCAAAGGCTCTGATCAGACTGCACATAAGTGCAGTCTGATCAGAGCCTTTGCTTGTCACATCAGCCATCTATGAAAGTAACCCAAGCCATAGAGCCAACAATGAGGTCTCTGATAACCCTGTTTAAATGAGAAGGATGATCTGAATATCACGACAAAATTGCCACATTGTTGGAAGACACATGATGTGGCTCGTTAATTCTGATGAGACAGGTCTGTATGAAGGACACATTGTATATTTACATACACACATGATGAAAAGGAGATAGCAATAGTTATATTAGAAATATTATCAAATACTCTTCATACCTAGTTTATGGCATACAGCTTGCAGTAACCATATGACAGGCTTTGCCGAGACATGGCTCAAATATTAGCTGTGATCATGCTTCATAAATTTGCAACTTATATATGTATATTGCAATGGTGCTTCCTTAGATTATATACTGGTTTATAGAGAGACATAACATATCATTGTAATATCACTTAATTTCATGTGTATATCTTGTGCGTTGTATTTGTGTGTGTGTGTGCATGTTCATTAAAATGAGTTTCCGTGTATTAAAAAAAAAGCCTAAATAATGCACAGAAGTTTTTCCCTGTCTTGATTTCGATTTCAGCACTGACACGATCTGCTTATAAGCTTTGTGTCTCATCTGTACAGAAGTACTGGAAGAGATAATGCACTACACCACAGACGTGAGCAGATTTTTTCCTGTAAGAGCAGTCTTACCTGTAGAAGAGATTCCCTTAAGTATGGAAGCAAATACGTGTCCTAGATAAGAGTTAATTTCCTTATGAAAATGGGTCCCAGACCATTAAAGTGACTTTTTTACCAGTTTTCTGTATGCTCAGTTGTATCATCTATGTACTCAAGAAGAGAAAAATAACTACTGAATCATGTAAACCTTTTTTAGCTCACCTGAGCCAGAGGCTCCGGGGGAGCTTATAGTATGGTCAGGCTCCGTCGTCGTCCGTCCGTCCGTCCGTCCACAATTTCAAACGGCTTCTCCTCTGAAACCGCTGGGCCGATTGTAACCAAATTTCATATAGAGCCTCCTGGGACCTTAGGAACAAAAAGTTGTTCAAACGGTCCTGGTCACATGACCAACATGGCCGCCATGCCCATATATGGTAAAAACCTAAAAAAATCTCCTCCAGAACCAGTAGGTCGATGGCCCTGAAACTTGGTATGTAGCATCGGGTAAGGGAGTACTACCAAGATTGTTCAAATTATGACCTTGGGTTGACCTTGACCTTTTTTACGGTAAGGTCCAATTTGCTTCCTTGTGCTTTTATATGGCAAAATGCTAGAACATAAGATATCTTGGAAACTGTTGAAGATTTTGGGATAAAAATTGGTATCTACAGTCATCTTAATGAGTACATGAAGATTTAGGAGTACAAGAGGTCAAGGTCATTCTTTGACCTTTGACCCAGAATTCTCATATTTTGACAATTCCAAACAATCTCCTCAAAAGCCCCTGGGCCAATTGAAACCAAATTTCATATAGAGCCTCCAGGAGTTGAGGGAACAAAAACTTATTCATACGGTCCAGGTCACATGACCAACATGGCCGCCACGCCCATATATGGTAAAAACCTTTAAAAAACTTCTTCTCAAGAACCAATTGACCGATGGCCTTGAAACTTGGTATGTAGCTTTGGGTACTCGAGTACTGTCAAGATTGTTCAAATTATGACCATGCAGGGCCTGACAAATCAAAATTTGAACTACTTGTCCGGTAGACAGCGTCTGCCGGAAAAAGCTGAAATACACAGGTTTTCCCTATATATCTAATACATTTTTCTGGGCAAGTAACAAAAAATTTTACTTGCCCAGCAAAAATTTTAACTTGTCCCGGGCAGCCGGACAATGGATTTGTCAGGCCCTGCCATGGGTTGATCTTGACCTTTTTTACGGCAAGGTCAAATATGGGAAAATGCTAGAATATAAGATTTCATGGAAAGTTTTGAAGAGATATGCCTAAGAATTGGTATATACAGTTATCTTAATGAGAACATGAAGATTTGTGAGTACAAGAGGTCAAGGTCATTCTTTGACCTTTGACCCAGAACTCTCATATTTTGACAATATCAAACAATCCCCTAAAAAAACTGGGCCAGTTGTAATGAAATTTCATATAAAGCCTCCAGGGATCGAGGGAATGAAAATTTGTTCGAACAGTCCAGGTCACATGACCAACATGGCCGCCAGGACCATATATGGTAAAAACCTTTAAAAATCTTCTTCTCCAGAACCAATTGACCGATGGCCTTGAAGCTTGGTATGTAGCATTGGGAATTCCAGTACTATCAAGATTGTTCAAAATAATGACCTTGGGTTAACCTTGACTATTTTACTGCAAGGTCAAATGTGGGAAAATGCTAGAACATAAGATTTCATGGAAAGTTTTGAAGATTTATGCCTAAAAATTGGTATATACAGTCATCTTAATGAGTACATGAAGATTCATGAGTACAAGAGGTCAAGGTCGAACTCTGTCATTTTGACAATATCAAACCATCTCCTCAAAAGCCCCTGGGCCAATTTTGAAACCAAATTTCATATAGAGCCTCCAGGGGGTTAAGGGAATGAAATTTTTTTCAAACGTCCAGGTCACATGACCAACATGTCCTCCATGCCCATATATGGTTAAAACCTTTAAAAATCTTTTTCACCAAAACCAATTGACTGATGGCCTTAGAGTAACTTACCCTAGAGTACTGAGGCTGAATGGACCCAGGTGAGCTACAGGACCAATGGTCCTCTTGTTTGTTTAAGTATTCACAGTGTACCTTATCTATGCTAAATCTTCCAGACTAAGATCTGGGCTCTTCTAGCTGTGAATTTGATGGAGCTTTTTGCCTGTGAGGGGCAGTGGGTACACTTTCAGGGGAAGCAAACCAGCCCTTTTCATATTTGTCTCACCTGTGACCAGTGGCAGCGAGACATACATGTAGGTATTACCTTTCTGTAGACTTGTCTAGTTTAGCTCAGGGCCCAGTTGTTCAAAGCATCATTACCTTAACGAAGTTGTTAGTCTAGGATTCAGGAAGTCTAGTACACATACAATCAAGTATGCTAATATTTTTTGCTGAAAAAATGAGAAGAGCTTTTGCACTGCAAAAGCTTCTTACATTTTGGGGGCAAAAAAATGGCACTGTTTTTGCATAAAATATATTGGGAAATTTATCTCGTTATCTAAGGAGCTCATTAGTTTTGAACAACTTGACCCAGATTGACAAATGAGACACCGCTTTCATGGAATTTTTTCGTTGCTTCCCTGCTCAATGGTGTTCAAATCTATGCAAACAGGAAGTCACAATAATTGTCAGCCTTTGTAAAATTGGTGGCATAACATGGAAGAGTACCCATTTACCTTTAGGGAATGTTTTCAAATCAGCTGTTGATGAACACTGTAGTCTAAACTTTTGTCTACGGCATTATAGGGTACCAGGTAATTATTGTACCCATATTTAAAGACAAGAAAATATATTCCACTAACAATGCTTCAGTGAGCAGCCTTAGTCAGAGACATTAGTAGTGTTTACCAACATGTAATCAATACATATCAGTCAATATAATTTTTTTTTTTTTTTTTTTCCCTAAAAAGATAGCCAGGGCATTTGTTGGGATTGATATGGTAGACGGTTAAGATTGTCTTATGTGCAGTAATATGGTATTCTTATAAACTCTTATATGAATTAACTTTGGGCATTTTTGTTATGGTGGCTTGGGCTACTCAGGGATATGTATGCATACATGGATATGTATGCATACTTGTCTTTGGGTGGCCCAGGGTCTCTATACCAGGGCTGCAGGTGGGAGGAGTGACAGGGATGATTGCGTTTTTTGTTGTTGTTTTTTTCATAAACATATGTTGTGGTCCCTCATTGGAACCGTCTCAACAAGACGGTTCCGATGAGGGGTCACGATATGTGTGGAAACTTGTTGTGGTCCCTCTTTTGAACCCTCTTCAAAAGGTGGTTCTGGTGAGGGGTCGCAATCTATGTGTTTAGGTTCCACGTTGTTGAGGTTTGTCACAGAGTTGTCCCTGTTACTCCTCCTTATCTAGAGCAGTGTAGGTATTGCTCATGCTTATCCGAGTGAAAAAGGCGAATGCGCTTCTTATTGTCTGGCTTTATGGGCATTAACTGGAACAGTAAATGGAAAATGGCTTTGCTTAGGTTGTCTCCCTTAGAATAGTTTTTTTTTTTTTTTTTTTTTATAATTCTTCCTGTTTCTGTCGTTTCGAATTATACCTTGTTAACAGAGGTTTTCAAAATAAAATAAATTTGAATTTGAATTTTGTAATCATGTCAATAGAGGAAACATGGGCTATGCCTAGCAATATTTTATCATGTGGTGGCACATCTGAGACCAGGGGCCGTATTCATAAAACGACTTAAGTCGTTGCCATGCTGTTGCTAAGGCTAAATTTCTTTGAAGGAGATTCCCTACAACTATGAAATTTGGTCTGGAGGAACAGTCTTTGTGAGACTGTTCCTCCAGAGCAAGTTTCATAGTTGTAGGGAATCTCCGTCAAAGAAATTTAGCCTTAGCAACAGCATAACAACCACTTAAGTCGTTTTGTCCATACGGCCCCTGAGGTTATAAAACTTTTTTCGTTCTCAACTCAGCTGAGCATGAAATTTTTCTCTGCTGATGATTATGAAAAGGCCAACTAATGTTGGTATTTTCATATTCATAAGCAGAGAAAAATTTCATACTCAGCTAAACTGAGCAAGAAAACAACTGTACTTATCAGTAATTTGCTATTTATTAGCAGGTAAAACTTCATGCTCAGCTGAGTTGAGCATGAAAAAAGTTATATAACCTCGGGAGCTGATTAACCAGTGCCAGTGCATTCTCGGTCTAACCAACATCTTTGTAAATAGAAAAAAGAATCAGTAGGATCTCCAGCAACTGGGTGAGATTGTGCAGATGAACAAGCTATCTAGCTTCTTTGTGTCTGCAGTTGGTTTTACATACATAACATGCCCTAGCACTGGCAGATTGTTGTCTAGAGATGACTACTGTATTCATTTGGTAATAAGACGGGTGTTTTCCTAGTGCAAATTGGCTCCAAATACAGTCACCTCTTGGTATCTCGAACAATGATATCTCAAAGTATCCTCTGATATCAAACAATATACTTCCACAAATTTTCTATATTTATTTACATTTCAACTACTACTGCTTTCTAAAAGTAAATTTTCAGGGACCAGAAAATTTACGTTCAGATATCAGTAGTTTGGGATGAACTTTGAGATATTGAGAGTTGACAGTGTAATTCGGTCTTGCTACATGTAATTTTGTTTAAAAATCTAGATCCATCTTGTGAGGCAGATATAAACTTTTGGGGTTATTTTTGAGAGTAAAAAAAGTGGTTTACAGCAGAATAAGTACATTTGAGAGGAAAAACACTAGACATTGTAGAATAGTACAGCAGTGCTCCAGATAAGAAGGGGTAACAGGGATAATTTAGGGATAATTGTCCATATTTCTCCACAAAAACATATTTTGTGACCCATCATTAAAACCGTCTCATCGAGACGGTTCTAATGAGGGATCACAACTTATGTTTTCGTTCAGAAATAAGAAAAATTATCTTTAAATTATCCTCAATACCCCCTCTTATCTGGAGCTGTGGTACAGTATTCAAACTTTCTTCCCAGAGCTGTAGATATGGAGTATTTAGTGATGATTCAGGCTGATTTTTCTATCAATCCCAAAAATTCACTTCTTGAATCTATAAAAACATGTTGTTAGCCCTGATAGAACCCCTTTGTAAAAACAAAAACACATAAAAAATTATCTCCAGATGAGACTAAAAAAGGAAACGGAATAATTAATCAAGCTTTTTGTCTGGCTTGCAACTAGAAGAAGCGAGATATACAATGTATGTACTACTTTTCCAGTGGTGGCGGCATCAAGTTTGCTGGCTTAGCTGTGTTTTGTGACAAATGAGCCATGACACAACAAAACCAACAATGTGGTTGTGCGCCCAGTGCAGACTCGGATCAGCCTGGGCATTAGCCCAATTTGACCAGACTCTCCGTTAAGTGCGCAAAGGGTAGCTAAGGGTCTGAGCTACGTCAATGCGGACAGCGAAGACTCTGATCAGACTGGGCGGATGCCCAGGCTGATCTGAGTCTGCGCTGGGCGCACAATCCCATTGTTGGTTTTGTCGTGTCGCGTCTCAAATATTACCTCGAGCTCTGACTGAATAGTAATTATGTACTCACCTTATCATGGTTATAGAAATTACACTGCTACTTTTGTCATATTTTTGTAGTTTTTAAACTTTAAGGTTTATAAGCTATTTCCCTTTACGGTAGTATATTACTATCATGAGTAACACCATATGCATAATTTTGTATTTATATGACCCATGAAATAATGAAATATTAAAAAAGATATTTAAAGACCTTGAAATAAAGTTTTTTCTTGTGTTTCATATCCTGTAGTGGAACTTGTCCTATTAATGAGCAACAATACACGAAAAAGGTGCATAACACAATTGAGCCACTACAAAAAAAAAAAAAACAAAGTGGCATATGCTCCCAGCGAAGACTCAGATCAGCCTGGTCAGAGTCTTCACTGTCCGCATGGAGGTAGCTTAGACCCTTGGCTACCCTTAAAGGGCACAGTGGAGACTGATCAGACTGGGTGGATGCCCAGGCTGATCTGAGTCTTTGCTGGGCCCACATTTCACTTCGTTGGTTCTGTTGTGTTGTGGCTCATATGTGAACAACAAAGGCTTCGACCCCATGAAGCCCTGGAAATGCATTTAGGGATAAAGCATGAATATCTCAAGGGATGCAGGGTAGTTTTGAAGAAAATGAATGGAATTTTGAGGAATAGTTACAAAGGCATCCATGGATATGTGAGAGCTTTGCACATCAGCCATCTAGCAGGATTGCTGTTACTGAAAAGGAAACAAAAGCTTTCTTCACACTGCACAAATTACTCATAGTTTCATGTACATCATCCATGCAATAAGGGCTTTCTGTCAATCTGCAAAACTTGTTTAACTCTGTGATCCAGTTTGGCTGTGACAAAAATGATTTAACAATAGAATAACTCAAGAATAAGCTAGTTCCTAACATTTTATGAAGAGCTTTCTTGCAAGTAAGACCTGATCAGTTTTAAGATAATAGCATGTATAGCATATTTGTCCCCCAGTGTAGTCAAAGGGGACTTTTGGAATAGGTTCTGTCCATTCGTCTGTCCATCCCTACATTTTTATGCCCCCAACTTCAAAGAACTTGAGGGGGCATATTGCTTCTGGGTTGTCCGTGCATGCTTCCATCCATCCTTTCGTCCGTTTGTCAGGCATACTATATCTTAATAACGGTGCATGCTAGAGTTTTGAAATTTCACATGGATTCATCATCAAAATAAAAGCATCGCAAACAACTGCGTGATACCCCGCCACTGCAAACCTTTTTCACACACCGATTTTTCCAGATTTATGCATGTATATAGCCAGGGGCAGGGGGAAATAACTCCCATGGGGTAAATTTGAGCATCATTGGAGGCTTTCATCACTTTGATCATTTGCTGAAAGTTTCAGAAAAATTGCTCATGATTTTATACATGTATATAGTCCCAGGGCAGGGGCAGATAACCCCTGATGATGAAATTTCTGTGCTCATAAAAAGCTTTTGTTACTTCAATCATGTTTGTGAAGTTTCATCATGATACTCCAAGTAGTAAAGGAACTAGAGGCCAGAAACCATTTTTTGTACATTGACAAGTGCCATAACTCTGTCAGAAATTAACGAAATTTGCCCATTAACAATCCCAAGCGAGACATTCTCGGTACAAATGCATATGCAAAATTTGAAGGAAATCCGTTGATAAATACTTAAGTTATCGAACGGAAATGAAGTGCGGACGGACAGACAGACGTACGTACTACGGATGGACGGACAGACACACGGACAGCCAACCTGAAAACATAATACCCCACCACTAACATGTGGCGGGTATAAAAACAGCTGAAACGTATTTTTTCTCTTGTCTGAGTTGTCTCCCTTTTTGGAGTTATGCCCCTTTGGAGAAAATCATAATGAAATCTTGTCAGCAAGATATCACAAAAAGTATTTGAGCCAGGGGCTTGAAACTTTGCCAGCTTATTAGGAGTGATGAGTAGATGAACTGATTAACTTTTGAACGAAATTCGTATATTATTTTCGGAGTTATGGCCCTTTGACAATTTCAGCATTTTAAACTTGTCAGCAAGAAAATTGTTTGAATTAGGGACTTGAACAAGGTCAGGGATTGGAGATGTTGTGTACATGAACTGATTAACTTTTGAATGAATTCTGTCTATTTGTTTTTTTAGAGCTATGGGCCTTTGAAAATTCCAGCATTTTCAACTTGTCAGCAAGATATCTGAAAAAGTATTTGAGCTAGGGGGCTTGAACTATTAACAGCTTATTAGGAATGATGTGTAGATAAATTGATTCACTTTGAATGAAATCCATCAATTATTTTTGGAGTTATGGCCCTTTGAAAATTTTGCCATTTTAAACTTTTCAGCAAGATACATTTGTATCTCGAAAAGTATTTGAGCTAGGGCAGCTAATTGAAGGTGATGAGTAGACTGACTGATAAACTTACTAAGGGACCGACCATTTGATATTCTGGGGGGGGGCCTGGTATTCTTGATGGAGACACAACATTTTATTTCACTGGCCTCTGGAAACAATTTCTTTTTTTTTCACCTTGTGGAAGCTAATTTATTTTTTTTACAAACTAACTCAAACAGGTTATTTTTTTTTTTATTTTATAGCTGAACTATCAGATCCTTGTTTACTTGATCTTAATATCCTTTTATTTTACCCACATCAGTATTTTTTTACACCTTTTTTTCTCACAAAAAGAACATGGTGCTTTTGTTAACCAGGCGAAGGGCATGGCTTAGCTTGCTTTTGCAAACCAGTGCCTGGAGCATGTTACTCTTTTCATCTAAGGTACGGATACAAACATCCCTGTATGAGTTTGGCAAAAAATTAGGCCTTAAATTAGGGATATTTTGGCCAAATTTTAGGGCTATTTTGGCTCAGTTTTAGGGCTAACATTAGGAATTTAAGGTTTTTTTTCTATCCCAATATATGCCCAAACATGCTTTATTCGTCCTTTAGGAAGTTTGATAAATACTTACTCATAGAGTCACATTATACATGAAATGGCTGAAAGTTATGTGCTAAGAAGTTAACAAAGGGGGGTCTGGGGGGCTATGCCCCCCAGAAGCTAAAGCAATTTCCCAATTTCAATTGCAATTTTAAGACTGGAAACAAGAGAAAAACTAGGAATGATGATAAAAATAAGGGTTTTTATATTGGGACTTTTGCCTTTTAGAGTGTTTATTTTGCCATAATGGTTTTGTGTCCCATAAGCTTGTGACTCTTTTGCAATTCAGTTTTAGTGGAAACATTTACTTAGTAATGTGGCAGATCAATGATACATGTATGTGAATGTTGTATAAGATTTTTTTGTAAGTGTACGCACATGCGGGCCCGCTGGTGTAAACCAATTGTAGATAATATTAAAATATAACTATAAATATGGGGGTCTGGGGGCACAGCCCCCAGAAGCCAGAGAGATTATAAAAACTCAATTCCAATGGAATTATCTGCAGACTATATTTTTTTTATGAAATTTTGGGTGGAGACAGGTTATTTTTTTCCCTTACTTTTGAAGCCAGATTATTTTTTTGAACCCCCTTATGAGCCAGGTTATTTTTTTCTTGCATATCCAAAGACAGGGAATTTTTTTGATAAATATACCAGGCCCCCCCCCCCCCCCCCCCCCCCCCCCAGAATATCAAATGGTCGGTCCCTAATTCCGTCAATTATTTTTGGAATTATGTCCCTTTGAAAATGTCAACATTTTAAACTTGGCAGCAAGGTATCTCAAAAAGTATTTAAGCTTGGATCTTGAAACTTGCTCAGCTGTTTGGAGATGAGACATAGATTGACTGATTGACTTTTGAACAATTTCCATCAATATTTTCTAGGATTGACATGCTCTTTTAGGATTTAATAGGAATATGGTTGGGGGCTTAGTGTTTTACAAACACCTTTTCTAGTTTTCCAATGGATTTTCATGAAACTTTTAGAAATTTTTGTCATTACATGATGTGGACCATGTGATATTTGGGGTCATGATTGGACCCTTTCTGCTAGAGTTATGTCCCTTCATCTGTAAATTTGTCCATCTTGTGGCTATATAACTCCTTCAGTTTTCTATTGATTTTCATTAAACTTTCAGGATATTGTTATCACCATCTGACATTGATCATAGCTTATTGGGGTCATGAGTGGACTTTCTGCCAGAGTGTGACCCTTTGTAAGTCTGGTCAAATTTTGTGGCCGCAACACCTCCATATTTTTTCAACCAATTTTCATCAAACTTTCAGGATATTGTTATCACCATTTGGCAATCATATTTTATTGGGGTCATTATTGGGCCCTTTCTGTCAGTGTTATGGCCCTTCATAAGTCTGGTCAAATCTTTTGGCAGCAGATCCTTCTTCATTTTTAACCGATTTTCATCAGACTTTGACGATCATGTTTTATTGGGGTCATCATTCAGATTTTCAGGACATTGTTATCACCATTTTACATTGATCATATTTCATTGGATCCTGATAGGGTTCTTTCTACCAGAGTTATGGTCCTTAAATTTGCAAGTCTGGTCAAATCATGGGGCTGCAACAGTTTATTTATGTCAGAATTGTGGCCTGTGATAATCACTCGGCTTGTAGTCATGATTCCATTCTGTCCTTTCGAATTCTCTCCTTGATTTATTTGTTTGCTCATTCTGTACTACTGTATGTGCTCCTGTGAGGGCCGAAAGCTTGTATCTTGTACCTTGCAGCATTTAGTGGGACTGTGCATGGGAGGTAACTGGATTGGCGCGAAACCAACGTTTTGTACTTTCGCTTTTAAGCGGCTTTAGGAAAAGAGGTTTCAGGTAAATTTATACAAAGACTAACTGAAATGAAGATTATAACATTTTATATTAGGTCTTTGGCATTTGGTGTGAAAATTCTGTCATCAAAAAGTCGTGCAATTTATTGAAGAGCAAATGAGCAACAGCTTGAATTTACCTGTTGTCGGTTAGGGACCAGTTATCGGCCGGTGTAAATTTTAGCTAGTACCAGAGGCAGAGAGGCACATGCTTGAAAAACAAACTGTAGGTTGTATGACCGTTTCCCATTCCATATCAGCCACTAAGCATTTTATGCTAGATTCATTTAATATGACTGTGACGGTAGAAGGTCACAGATATAAATAGATATGCAAATTACAAACTCGGTAGTTTGTGGTCAAGTAAATGTTGCAGACCTGTTTACAACTACGATTTTGGCGTATTTTCTACGCTTTTTGGCTTAAAAATACGCTCTACGTTTTGACCATCTGAAACTACGCAAGATTGCCAATCCATTTTTTCGGTCCTTTTCCTGTGATTTTGGACCATATTTGGACGTTTTAGTCCCTAATTAAAGCGTCTATTCAACACAGATTACTACGGTTCAGCTGTGCATTTCAGCGTGAACAAACAATCAAATTATGTCAGGCTGCAACCCCCAGTCAACAACCATCAAGAAAAGTTAAACAGTGGCAATATTAGTCATGGTCTATTGATTTTATATCTTCGTAGCTAACTGTTTTTGTCAGCTACACTGTATTGTCATGTGTTTTCACGATCAAAAGTTGATCAATCATTTAACAGATTACAGATGTAAAATTTTATCCTGTGAAGATAAAATCATCTACTGACAGAGATTATTGAGGAAAGTTTAAACATTGTGCTACTGTCTATTAGGAACAAGCCAAAAGGGCTTAATAAGTTTCCCAGTGGACAAAAGGTAGGATAAATAAGAGTATGAACCCAGGCTCTTACCAAAGATGAATCAGTTGCCATCCTCATCTCTTTTCCTCATTTCTGCTTTACCCATACCATAAAAGACTGATTTACAGACTAGGCTAGAAACCACTATGTCATTTTTTTGGGGGGAAAAAAATCAAAATAGCCCCTACTCTCCCCCCCCCCCCCCCCCCCCAACCAACACCCCACCCCCATTCAACTACCATATGCCTGGACTACACATAAGTACTGCAAAATACGCTTAGCTGCCTTCCTGACTACACATGACGAAGTCTGAAAGTAAAGAGGTCTGATGTTGGGGTATATAAGCAAATAAATCTCCCTTGGTGGGTGAGCATGCTTTTCCACTGACGGGGTTTGTTTGCAGGTCAGCCCACCACATACAAACTTCTTGGGGTAATCTTGATCGGCCATGTTATTGCGCAATCAGCTCTTATTATCTCCCTTGACATTTTACACATACTGAATGCGCAATACATTTTGCAGCGCCAATGCTTTATTGACATATGCGCACTAACCATATACTCTTAGAATATAAATTTTCCTAATATTTCAAGAAGGAAATTATGACCATTACCAAACGTTTGCTGAATAATGTATGTTCCCAGCTGTCAGCTTTCTCATGTCGAAAATATCCGTTTGTTGTTTACATTCAAAATACAGTTTTCACCGAATTTTCCGTTAACTGGAAATAATTTTCCCTGTATCTTGGGTCAGTTTAAAATACGATAATATATGGTTGCTATGGTAAACATATTCATTTTAATGGTAAACACATTGCTTGAAGTAGTGGGGGGTACAGTTCGTTACAATTCGTTTCTGCTGAAAAAAGCTTTAAAAAATGCTTGATCCATAATTTGAAGCTTTTCAATGACCATCTATACCCCACAAATAAATAAAGCTATGTCGTGAATGATGTTTTTAAGAATCTTTTCATCAAATGTGTACTTTAAATTGATTTAAATCTATACAAACGATCAATGGCAGTAGTGGCCGATGGGTACTAGTTATCAGAAAATCTAATCCCGTAATATTGATACGCCAATTATCTCTACTGTGAAATCTGAGATCCAAACCAAATAAAAGAAGAGAAAGCAGTCCATGTGATACATAATCTCTTGAGTAAATACTAGGGCTAAAATGTCACAAATAGCCATTCAGAAGATCTTTTGCATTTAAGAACCTCCCATCCTGTTGTCAATTTATCTGCTGATTTCGTTGTAAGGTAATAATTGTAGTACATAGTAAATTAGCTCTAAACGCGGATAAAATTCAGATTGAATAAGGTAAGGAGTTAGGAACAATGTTTTTCCGAATAATCTCAATAAGATTCCATTTTTACAACAGTGTAGATCAGTGTGTGGTGTACGATAAGGCTCAAAACTATGCAGTGAAAGCAACTTTGAATTCATGCTTTTGTCACAGTCCAGTTCTGAAAGAAGGATGGATGACTTGCGATTTAACATATTTTTTAACAGAATTTCAGGCATATTAGGACAATGGGAAGGTGGTAATGATGGGCTGTGTGCAATGGAACCGCGTTTATCGTTGGAAATATTTCCGTTTCCAGCGGGTCTCGATCCCTGGTTCGCCTGATCAGCAGGCCAGCGCTTAATCTATTGAGCTACCGGGGCTCCTGCAGTTATCGCGGTATGTGTGAGATCACCTGCTCCGTCTGTTCCCTTTTCTTAAGCACTATCCACCGAAAAGTGAAGACTGATCAGTTTACAGAAATGCGCAGACTGGTACGGTCCATTTTCCATGGGGCAAACAGCTCTTTTACACGTTTGCAGAGCTTGGTTTAAACATATTTTATTCGTTTTTTAAATTGTAACATACATACATATATATATATATACAATACAATCTTGGGATTAGAACGAAAGCTGAGTTCTTATAGAGTTCTTCTCCCTCTTCTTGCAGAGCTTAATCTTTAAGGTGAACAAGTACACTTTCAGGAAAGCAACTCTGCACTTTTCATTTTACCTCTCTTTTCGAAAGGGATCAAATGTGATAGAAAAGAATCTGCTCTTAGAAGAGGGTCAGCTCTTTAAAGAAAAAAGTTCTTCTCTCTTCTAGGAGCAAATTTTTAACTGGAAGAGGAATGAGTTCTATGTACAGGGAAGTAAGAAGACGAAAGCTACAAAAGACAATCCCCTTTGTAAAATAGGGGAAAAACATTGAGTTTATCCATACATTGAAAAAAATGCTTCAAATCTATGAATTTGATGTCGCATTTTATAGACATTCTTTAGATATTTGCGTAAACATTTCGCAAGTGTCAAACTCTAAATGTTAAAACCTAGACTTCGAAAAACCCACCCCTTGACAGTTGAAATTGGAATGTAACTCAGATACGAGAAAACATGAGATGCAAGGTTAAAAAATAGTCGGCTGTGCTGTACCATTTTGACTATACTCTGTTAATCTGAACTTGTTTCCATTAAAAAGTCAAGAGCATGTAAAATGCCATTGCAAACGCAGCATATATCTGAGTTGTTACCCAACTGCAGATACTGAACACGTGTATATGAGGGCTTAGCGCACCTTCTTGTTGTACCCGTCCTGTCTTACATGTAGATAAATAATCCTGTAATATTGAGGGCGCCTTCAGCTTCATATTTCCGATTTTTTGAATTTAGGATATTCATAGCTCATTTTTGGATATCTAAAATTCGATTTATGGTGATCCAAAAATAATATTGGATTACCCTAAATTAATTTTGGATAGCTTTTAAAATAATTTAGGATAATACAACATTTTTTATTTTTTGATGACCATAAATAGATTTTTGCATATCAAAAACCAAAACTCGAATTAAGGATATCCATAAATAGGCGAAAGCCAATAAAACAGCATCCCATATTGCTATCATACTTGAATAAAGCACGATGACCTTCACCAGGATAAAAATCGCCCAAAGACATATCCAGTTCAAGCTTCGTGCGTGTTATTCTCACTTTTGAATTGCTTGCGTGTGTTTTAAACGGTAAAAAAAATCATATCTCCAGCTCCGGCAGCAGCCATGCTTTCGCAATTAACTTCGCTTATATTGACAAATATAATTTTCTGTTTGAATCTAAATGATTAGAAGTGGTCCTTTTCAAACAACTTTTTCAAAGAAATCCGATTAAAGTCACGGTCAATAATCAAAACAGAAATTACCTCGTTTGCTCACTTAAATAGCATCTCTCTAAACATCATTTTTATACTAAATTGTCGCAACCTATGGGGTGGTAAGAGTTTACATTTGTCAAATCTGACAGTTCAAGCTCTTCATTGGACATAAATCGTCTTTTATAACCCTGTCATCATGTTTTATCTGAATCACCGAAAGGCTCAAACATTTAAGATAATGGCAATTCAGTACGCTGAAGGATGACAATAAGGCGTGCTTGCGTAACAATATAAATAACGCAAGTCGATCGTCTTCATAATTTTCTTAATAATCTGATAAATAGATAAATAAATGCCATAACCAGTTACAGTGATCAGCCTGAAATTTAAAATGCCTGTCTTTACTACAGTACACGCAACGTGGAGACTTGATGTGACACGCTCTCGCGAGAAATTTTAATCTTTTCCACGAAAGTTTAGTGGGGTTTTTGCGTGTGAAATGCGTGGGAGATGCGAGAGACTCGCGAGATGCGTGACGTTAAACTCGCGAGAAAACAATTTCATTTCACGCGAGACACGCAACTTTCGAGAGAAAGGATTAACTCCATGTATGCTCAGGTGAGTCATCGGCGTCAAACTTAATCACGCGTGACGCATGTTTTCGAGTGGAAAGGATTAACGATTCCTATCAATTTCACAGGTCATTATATGTTGTACAGGTAATTCATTTATATTTTTACTTTGGGCCTAAAAAAGTTGTGATTCCGGTTTCCAACCGACTGGTCTTTTTTGGCGCCGACTAAAAAAATTTTAGCGGCAAAAATTACGATCGGCAATTTCAGCCATTCCAGAAATAACCGATCAAATAGACGGCATAAACCGCTCACGCTATGACGCGTAAAGCATACCAGTTTGTCGCATAGTATACAATACTGCGCAGGCTGATCCTCATATTTACTATCAGCGTTTGGAATAAGATTCCTTTCACCATTTTGTGCTCTGAGCGGCGTCCTTTGATGTCAAGGCACGAGACTGACCTATAAACGTGCTGTGTTTACGTATTTCAATAAATGCTACCGTCTTCACATTTTATTACGGCAAAGGCCCTGAATGCGTTCAGTCACCTCTAAATATGAATACATATATATTATGTTTATTAGTCCGAATACTTTGAGAATTTTTCGCGCAGCAGAATCAGTTTCTTTTTTCTTATAGATAATGTGATTTTGCAACGCGGAGATCGGAATAAAAAAACAAACTTCTCACCTCTTATTTTTCATTCATTTTGATGCATTTTTAAAATCCAAACACTTTGACTATTGATCCACGACGCAAAATCATATTTTCTATATGGATGCAGCTGTGACGTATTTTTTTTTAGCTGTCAAACCAACAGGTTTACAAATTTGCATATTTCAGCGAGTGGTTAAGCGGACGTCAATCACCTCTGAGACAGCCCATTTGCTAATCAAGTCATTGTTGTCGCGTGCGCTTTTAATGGAAACTTGACAGCTCTTACATCAGAAAGTTTATATTGGTTAATAAGTAAACATTTCGGCACGTGCCACTAGCGGTATAGCTTTGAGTTCAAACGCTTTGATCTTTGTGACTGTTTTGACATGGATTGGGCTATTATCGGTGGCGGCTGAGCGAAAATTTTTGTCTGTGTCATCATTCTAGAATTTTGCTACTAAGTAACCTATTAACAATATTCTTTCAAACATAAGCCTCTCTAATTAACTCGCTGCGTAATTGCAACAAAATTACGCTGATCATGATTGTTTATCAACACATCCTTAATTCGTAACGGTCAAACAATACTTGCGTTGAGGATGCGATCAATTAGGTTATTCACGCACGCTTACAATGTATTAATTGAACCGTTATCAGCGTCGAAAAAAAATGCATTGCGAATCGTAAAGGTATATGTATAGAAACTTGCATTTACTGTACATGTACATTGTACCTACCTGGACAAAATTCCACGCGTGATGCGAGAAAGTTTCTCGCATACATCACTCTATGAATTTCACGCGAGATGCGAGGAATTTTCTTGCGTGGAACGTGGCGATTTTCAAACACGCGAGGAAGTTTAGTGTGAAATGCGTGAGAGTTGCGAGAGAATCTCGTGGATTTTAATCCCTTCCTCGCGATTTTAAGTGTCACGCGAGAGCGTGTCAGATCAAGTCTTCACGTTGCGTGTACTGTATTAGGCAATTGAAAGGAAACCAATGTAGACCCTGATAAGACTATCCCATCTGATTATATTTTTTTTACTTTCTCAAATATTTTTCTCTCCATCATATTTAATTCAATCACAGGCGCGCGCGCATCTCTCTCTCTCTCTCTCTCTCTCTCTCTCTCTCTCTCTCTCTCTCTTATCCTGTACCGGGTGACTCGGCGACTTCTTTTCGTTCTACTGTTCTGTTCTATTTCAGTCATTCACGCGCTTCATTAGCAACCGGCGAGACGAGAAATTCGCGAGATGAATAACTGCGCAGAATCATCGCTGGTTTTCCAGTGGTTCCCGGCATTTTGACGTTTTCCCAAGGGCAATCGGAGAAGTTTGTATGTGCCCACGTTACATGACAATCTCAGATCACTTCACTCTTGTAAAGAAGTTTTGTCAGCTATAGTATGAAGACTATCTTGAAAAACTGAAGCAGCTTCAGTTGTTACAATTTATTTTCGTTCTTTGAGATCAGAGGATATATTCTGAGAAATCAGAAATTTTAGATTGGTTTGGACTCTTGTTCTGGATCATTGTCTTTTGTATTATTTGGACCCTTTTTGGTCTAATCAGTCTTTGAATCGACTGCTTGAATAAGATTAAGAAATGCTTTTCTCTGTTTCGTCACCAGATGTTGTTGGGGTCGCTGATGGGGCTGTATTAGTCGAGGCTGCATGGTCTGACCCATGTGCCTTCTTCTGGGTGTGTTCTCTGCTCTTGAGGGAGCTTTTTGAGATTTTAATTCCCCATTTATAATAGTTATGAAGAGGGGCTGTGGCCGAGTGGTTAGAAATGCTCAGTACAGAAGGTCATGGGTTTTAATCTGGCTACTGGAAAACTCTCAATGCAGCGGTAGTTCTGTACCAAAACATGTTTTTTCTTTTTTCCTTTTTCATCAGACATTTACTTGTCAAAAACATGACAGTTTTTTCAACATGGATATCCAATGAAAAAGACGAAAAAAACTGAGGTTTTGGTAGAGAACTAAACCCAGCAGCAAATGGATATTGAATCAGGGATGGATGAGGCAGTAAAAGGAGAGAGATAGGCTTTGCCTTTCAAATGCTGTGCCAAAGGCACAGTGGGCCTCTAACTCCAACTACCTTGCGCCAGGCCTACAGCCTAGCACTAAGCTATGGGAAACCTTTACCTTTTCTTTGGACCTCTTATCTGTGTAAAATAGTCAACAGTGTTTCTTTCTCCCACTTTTCCTCTCTTCTGCTATTCAACACCTTGATAGCACTGAAAGTCTCTCTTGTAGACTTCACTCATGTAAAGCTGTTGTCTCTGGTGTGTATATTCTCATATTGAATTAAACAAGATGGTATGTTAGCAGTCAAGGACTATTGAGAGCTGACAAAGATGGAGTGAATCTTACTGTGGCCCTTTAGTAATCAACCAACACCTGTCTGATGTCTCTGTAGTCTGCTATACCCTCACTGTTCCAAAATCAAAGCAGGGTGTGCAGGTCTAGGTGGTATAGGCCTTTTTTTGTTCCTTTACAAGTCAACCCTGTACAGCCCTTGTCTCAAACATGCCCTTAGCTCTTGACCAGATATGAGATTCGATAAAATTCAGAGCTGGAAAAATACAATCATTCCCTGGCCAGAGTAGAAATTCTGAATCGTGCCAGTGCTGAATATTAAATTCACCCTTATACTTTATATAGTTAGTATTGTAAGGGCAAAGTTTAAAACCTAGAATGGAATGGAATGGACATGATACCGGTAATGACATTCCATTGGCTACAACTTGTAGCCAGTGGAATGTCATTATCTTGTCCTTTCCATTTCATTCTAAGTTTTATACTTTGCCCTTGCTGTTACAGGAAAAAGTGCCTTCCAAAATCCGTTGAATGAAGAGGAGAAGATTATCACTGCCACTTCAGCCCATTCCATGTTTTAAACTACACCTAGTAAAGGACAAGTGTCAGTGGAAAAGATTTTCCAGCCCTGACATTTTAAGTGAGATTTTACCAAATTTTAAGTGAGACTTTAACATACAGTGACACACACATTTATACTTTCTGGGGAAGCAACTGTGCCATTTTCATTTTTCCTCCCTTCTTTCGGAACAAATTCTTTCTTTGAACTAGGAAACCAAGTGAACCTGTCTTGAAAGGGTTTTATCCTTTGGTTCAAGGAAATAGGAAGTAATGGAAGTTGTTCCCCTGTGTGAAAATGGCAGTGTTCACATACACCTTAAAATGATAAGAGACATATCATATTGCAGTTCTTATTTATTTCTTCATAAAGGGTAAAGATGGCCAAATATATGCATTATGCAACATGCTCAGTAAAAAATAAGATTTAAAAATAAATGGGAATCCGCTTTGAGGATTTTGTTTTGACCTATGTTGCCGCCACTTCCCAGTAAGAAAAAGTTAACAAAAGAAAAAATAGCACTTTTTGCTTTTACAAATTTACATACCAGTATTCCCTTTTTTTTCTTTTTCTTTTTTTGAGGGGATGGGAGGGGGATTCAAAACAACAATGTAAAAATATGAATTCATGTACCTCACTGTATTTTATTGATATAATAATGAAACAAGAGTGTAGCAGAATACAAACAAACTATGCCTCCTCTGAAAAATGATAAAATAATCCAAGCAAGAGCTAGTAATCCCTCCCCTGCTTTCCTCAAAAAGGCAACAAACATATTCTCCTTAACTATTTAAGTGGAGTATGACATAACTCAAACCTTGGAAATCCTTATCACCTGTATGAAAATTCTGACATGATTCCAGCAGGAGTCCTGCTGGACATTGACAGGAATTTCATTTTCAGGCTGGAATGTAACAGTACGTGGAACATGATGAAAATTTCATGTGGAAAATCGTTAAGATTCCAGCAGGAAAATCTGAAAAATTCATGCCAGGAATTCTAATAGGAAAACAGAGCTGAAAAAAATTGCAAAATTAATTGAATATACTGCATAAAGATTTTGGCGGTATACTTCATCTACACAGTGAATCATATTGTGACATACAATCATTACAAGGTGTATTTCAGAAAAACAATGGCTAGTATATTCCACAGTTTCCCTGCTCCAGCTGGACCAGGCTTTATCACCGTAGGTGAACAGAATGGAGAACTTAATTCCATCATGTCTGGACAAGCAAAAACAAAGGTAAATTTACAGTACATTTTACAGTACATTTTGCTAAGACTTTCATTTCACATGTTCAAGATTTTTGTATTTGACTGTCCACTTTGTTGTGAGGCCAATTTGAATTACTGATATAAGAAAAAGGACAGACAGCATGGTAAGTGTTTCTCTTTGGGAACTCCTGCTTCATTCATTTTGACTGTTTGGCCTGATAAAAGTGAAAATTTATTAACTCTTAAAGCAGCAGATACAAAATCATCATCAAATGACATTCCACAATGGCCTCCACACATACGGGCTCAGGAAATAGATGGGCTGCCTGGTATTTCTGAGACAGAGCTGCTGGTAGCTGTAGCAGGACCTGAGTGTCATTTATCTCTGGTTGGGTAAGTCCTACAAATTGTGAGCGGCATCTCAACATGACTGAAATGATACTGTTACAGGGACGTTTAACCACAACTCAACAACGACATTCCACTAGAAAATGTATCTTGACTTAAATATACACTTTAGACGAAGCAACTTTGCTACTTTCATTTGGTTTAAACTATTATTCAAATAAGTCAATACAAATTATAAGTAACACACCCAAAAACATGCAATGGGATTCAATAACTTTCATTTATTTCTTCCTCCAAGATCAGGGGATTAACTCTTAAAGGAAAGAATTTACTCCCATTGAAACAAATTCTTTCCTTTCAAAGTAGTCTCATTTAAGAGGGGAACGTTATTCTTACAACGAGGCCAATACTAAACCCCAAAAGTCATCTCTCTTTTGAAAAATTGCAGATAAACAGATGCGTGAGATGTTTCCATTCTCCGTAGGACTTGTATGAATAGCAAAGACCAGTCAGTGTGATGGGGATGGGGGCTGTGGGGTAGGGGTGACTATTGCAGGCCAGAATGACTATTGCAATACTATTACTATTGCAGAAAACCCTATTGCAATCTATTACTATTGCAGGTTGCTATTGCAATGCATTGCGATAACTATTGGGGACAGCTTTTTTATCCAGAAACTCTACTTGTCTGTATGAAAATTGGTTTGCTCACATAAATTCATGTCTGAAAAGCATTATCTAGTGACTGTCATTTCACAAAGTGCACAACATGACAACAATATACAAAAAATATTATGTTTTTCATTCTTTGGAATCCATAAAAACTAAACCACATGCATTCCTAATTTTCTTCTACCTTAATAGACTTCTTTCTAGAAACTATTGCAATACTGAAAACACTATTGCCGATAGTATTGACATTGCAGCTTTCCCTATCGATAGTGACTATTGCCAAGGCTACTATTGCAATATATAGATAGTTCGATGTATTGTTACAGCCCTACTGTGGGGAGGGGATAGGTACGTAAGTAAGGCTTGCACTATGTAATTTATGAAATTTGGAACAGCTGACAATCTTTTTTCTTGATTCAAATATTTACTATTAAAGGCCATATTTCTTTGGTTATAAGACAGGGATTTTCCCTCCAAAACAACCCTAAACATCTAGATCCATCTTATAAGATAATTATAAGATAATCTAGGTTTTTGGGGATGTTTTGGACTTGGGAAATTTTAAGAGTAACTACACTTCAGGAACTGACTGAATCAGATCCCAAACCCTATCCCACGGGTGGTAAACATTGGAACGAGCTCCAAAAGGAGGTATCGGTATTTTGTTCCAACGGCACATCCGGGAACGTTAGAGATCGGTCCAAAGGACAAAAATGGGTAAACAAAAGTAGGGGTCAGTGGCTTTTATGAAAAAATTCGAAGTATTAAGCGATATATGGTTAATTATCGCGATGTTGTTGCGTGTAGAAATAGTTTCTGTGTGTGTGTGGTCCGAAAATTCGGTTGAAATCGAAATAGTTTCCACATGAATCCCACAACCGAGTCGAACACGAAGTTGGTTTTCCTCCAGCGTTTTGTCAACAAAGAGACCTCTGTGCATAATTTATCGTTTTACACAAAAAATACAGGCATGGTACGCTAGTCCTGGTTGAACAAGCACTCTCTATATCACCTCTCAGGTCAAAATAAGACAACCATGAGAATTATTTAAACAAATGATGGAGAAAATACGATTGGAGATCGTTGCAGCGGCCGGAGCTCGTTCCAAACTGAATGAGATCGTTCCCAGGGCTATCTTTTATAATTTAATAAAATCAACAAATAGCAGATTACTCCGCTCTTGAGTACTTCTCATTTTGTGATTTTTGTTTGTAAACAATCCCTAGTCACTTGATGTCTTCTAGAGGCTGCTTATTTCACTATGACACTCCTTGGGTCTTCCATACAGTATATCTATGTTGTAGTCATATGTTATAGGTCTATATTTTATTTTCAGATAATTTCTAAGATCTCTTATTGAAATGGCGCCCACAAGTCAGAATGAACCTACTACTTTAACAAGTAGGTATACGATCAGTACATGTAAAACTTATCAATGTACCGTGTGTGACAAAATGTTCAAAAGGAACATATACGACAAACAACCATTGCCACGCAATGACCAACGTGATCAGGGGCTGGTTGTTCAAACCATCAATAGCCTAACGACGTCGTTAAGAGGTCAACTTGTTAAGTGTATGCCGACTACATGATCAAACACAGTTATTTTTGCTGGAAAAATGTTAGAATCTCTTGCAGTGCAGAAGAATCCCACATTTTAACAACATAGAAACAGTGTATTTGTAATCTTTAAATTTTGAATTTAAACGAAATGTTCACTAACGGCGTTGTTAATTTTCAAAAACCGGTCCCTTAGCCTTAACTGTTGGTTGAGAAAATTCGATAGACTTTCTATTCAATTTATATAGAAATTTGGGGCACATATAAAAAGCAAGGCTGAAAAGAACGATTAAAATATAACTGTCACAATAGTACGAAATCATCAATTTTAAAGGATCGTTTATCGGGCAGTACACAAAGAAACTACAAAATTTTGATGGCAATCGATGCTAGACACTACTATACCATGCAATCAAGTATCACAGGAAACAACAGGCCGGGTCATGGCAGATTTTCATCATCTAGTTTAAAATGTGGAACGAACTTTCTTTATACAGTTGAAAAATGAATGCATTATTTTCGGTTATTGGATATAAAAATATTCAAAAGAAAACCGAGAGAGTCAAAGTCATAATGAAATAAGGCAGCCTCTGGAAGACATCAAGTGACTAGGGATTGTCTACAAACAAAAATCACAAAATAAGAAGTACTCAAGAGCGGAGTAATCTGCTATTTGTTGATTTCATCAAATCATAAAAGATAGCCCTGGGAACGATCTCATTCAGTTTGGAACGAGCTCCGGCCGCTGGAACGATCTCCAATCGTATTTTCTCCATCATTTGTTTAAATAATTCTCATGATTGTCTTGTTTTGACCTGAGAGGTGATATAGAGTGCTTGTTCAACCAGGACTAGCGTACCAGGCCTGTATTTTTTGTGTAAAACGATAAATTATGCACAGAGGTCTCTTTGTTGACAAGAAGCTGGGGGAAAACCAACTTCGTGTTCGACTCGGTTGTGGGATTCATGTGGAAACTATTTCGATTTCAACCGAATTTTCGGACCACACACACACAGAAACTATTTCTACACGCAACAACATCGCGATAATTAACCATCTGTCGCTTAATACTTCGAATTTTTTCATAAAAGCCACTGACACTTACCTTTGTTTACCCGTTTTTGTCCTTTGGAGCGATCTCTAACGTTCCCGGATGTGCCGTTGGAACAAAATACGGATACCTCCTTTTGGAGCTCGTTCCAATGTTTACCACCCGTGTATCCCCAACATCAAAGGGAAAGATTGACAAAGACATCCCATCAAACAATAAATTACAAGTGATAAGCCGAGTCAGCAGCTCTTTCCCAAATAGGTGGCAACTCAGCTATCTTAATTGAACTAAATAATTTAGACCAACAGATGGGTTACAACAGACTAAGCAAATTATACGAAAAACATTTAACAATTATTTTTACCTATTTTCTATTTTTATTATAAAAGGGTTAAAATGAGAACAATAAATTAAACAGCACCGAACACTTTACAGCAGAATTCGTACCTTTGATTTACATGTTTCAGGTCATTTTGTAAGGAGGAAAAACCCTACCTTATAGCCAAATAGATACTGTAAATATTTAGATGGCTCACTTTATTCTTATCATAGCTTAGTTATTTACTGTCTTGTGGCCGTTAGGCAACTATTAAAACTTCCTTTCTTTTTATTAGTTTCCAGGTTATCCAGAAGTCACTATCACAAAAGAATCAACAAGAAGTCTAACACAGAGAGAGAATGCCAAGTCAGCATTTTTACCTCATGATGAGACTGTGTCTAAGAGGGCGTACCATGCATGGTATGAGATGGGGCTATCTGGAGCATTAGAGGAGATTGTCAACAGCTCTGAAGAAGGTACACTGTCTGTTATATATTCAGAGCCCCAGATAAGAAGGGGTAACAGTGATAATTTGGGTTAATTTTCCTTATTTTTCCATAAAAATATACATTGTGACCCCCTCATTAGAACCGTCTCACTGAGATGGTTCTAATGAGGGGCCACAAAGTATTTTTTCATGGAGAAATCAGAAAAAAAATCTCTGAATTATCTCTGCTACACCTTCTTATCGGTAGCTCTGTATTTCCTAAGTTCTGTTAGAGATTGTTAAAAGCAAACTTCTTATGCTTGCATTTCTCCTCATCTTTGATGAAGAGTAACATAATCATACAAGGTTTGCCAATTGTGAATGAGCAGTAAGGGTAGATCAGACTGCTCTCAAGTTCAGCCGCCCAGGGTCTGAATTCTTTTCTCTCACGGTTTGAGTGTAGAGGAAGACGAAATTACCTTTGACACCTATTCTGTTTGGCCTCAATAGCAAAAAAGTTGCTTCTTTTGAAACTTTCCCTATTTACCTTAAGAGGAGCTTTGTGAAGATTTGAAGAGCCCTGGTAGCTCAGTAAGTTAAGCACTGGCCTACTGATCTACTGGACCCAGATTTGAGTCCCTCTTGAGACGAGAATCTTCCATACCGTAAATGGTGTTTCATTGCACTCAGCCTTTCATTATTACCCTCTCTTCGTCGAGATATGACTGAAATACTGTTGAAAAGAACGTAAAATCGCAAGTCATCCAGCCATCCAGCCATCATAAAGATTTCCAATCACTGTTTTCCTAACCACATTAGTACTCTACTGGCTCAAGTTAAGTATAATGGAGCTTGTTTGGCACTTATAAGATAATTTTTGCAGCTAGCCAAACCTGTGCATGCATTGATGGGCCCATTTGTTCAAAGCATCGCTAGTTTATCGAGCTCGTTAAGAGATCAACTCATTAAGTGTTTTAAGATTTTGTTACCAAGTACACAGACATGGCCACATACTTTCATTTCTCCTTCCGCTGATTCAAGAAGGGCAGTTGTCAGTTACTGGCAAAAGTATGTGCACTTAGTACTGGTTAACCCCTTAGGAGGTCTAAGCCTGCCCAGGAATAGTGTGGTTAGGTTAATTGACCAACCCGACATGACCATAGCTGTTTACCGTGGACGTAAAGCAACAGATCAATCAATCAATCAACAGAAATATTGGCATATTTGAGATATTAACTTTTGAAATTCGAAGGATAGGAATAAAAACAGAATAAACAACCAACAACGGGTGTGAATTTTAACAAATGTTAACTATTAATGTCGTTATTTTTTAACAACAGGTCCCTGGTCAGATAAACCTGACTTAGACAAAGCAATGATAATAATTCAGCTGTACCCAGAAGGCTGATTGGATTAATGGTTTAGCTGTACAATATTGTATGCATTTAACAGATATATTTTATTTCATTTGTTAGTGCCACCCTGGATAGCAAGTACATCGAAAAGACTTCTGTTTCTAACAAGATGGTTTAATTCACTGCATGGCTCATTCTTCCCACACCTAGTAGTAAGTACCATGATTCATACATGTGATGTCTCCCGGATCATCCGGGAGACTCCCGGAAATGAAGCCCATCTCCCGCGCTCCCGGAAAGTCTTCAGAATCTCCCGGATGCTGAGTTTTCCCTTCATAAGTTTTTTCTGATACCCCTTTTCCAACGCCATGCCCTTTTTCACTGCCAGTAAGGAGATCCACATGTGTATTCACAGCATCAAATATTGTTTTGACTGTGCAATAAACACATCATGTCTGTTGACATTAATCCCATTATTCAGGTCACTAATAAACTCACTGACCCGTGAAAACACAGAGCTGTATTTACCGACGAATGTGTTAAAGAGGATATGTCACGTGAAAAGAAGCAGATAGCCCTGTTTCACAACTACACATAATAAACATGCGCAGTACAGACGGAGACTGGTTTTCACTGCCTGGATTCCCTTAGACGCATAGACAATAGATGCAAGACTCTGTTTAGACTGCACAGAGGTGCAGGCTGATCGGTATCTTAACTTGTCGCACACTCCGTAAGGTACTTTTTCCCCGAAGTGCAAATTATTATATTATATATGGCCGAAACTTTGATCATTAATGGTGTAAAAGTGACCCATGAAAGTTTTGATATTTCTGTCTTGTGCATGGGTGTAGTTTGTGTCAAAAACAGAATTTGAACATAGTTGTATACATTTTTATTAGTTTTTACAACTCTGAATACCTTTAAACAAAACTTATTTGTTTATGAAAGAAGATAAGTAGATAAACTGAAAATAGAAATTTCAAGGGAGGCAAATCGGTATGAACTCTCAAGTATACCCTTTTGAAAAAGCTAGATTCTGTGCCAGACAGATACCAAAATAATGATATAAATAACAGTAATATAATAATAAATGAATAATTATAATAATTAAAGAAAGGAGTTTCTTGGGGGGTTTTTAGGGGGGAGGGGCTGGGGGGAGTAACTCAAAAGTAAACTAAACAAACTATGCTATAGTTCATGTTCTGTTTTAAAATAAGATTTGGTTGGTTGGTTGATTTGATGCTTAACGTCCACGGTAAACAACTAAGGTAAGATAACAATAAAATAAGAAAAAAATACAGTAAAGTAGGTGAAACGACGCATCAAAGTTGCCGTCAAAAAGTCTCCCTGATGGAGAACTCAATCTCCCTGAAATGAAATCCAAATCTCCCACATGGTCATCGGGAGTTCATCACATGTATGATGATTATTATAACTAGTTCGAAACATAAGATGCAGTCTGATCTGCATCTTTACAGTTTGCATAAACTTCTCTCTTCATGTGAAACATAGTAAATATCAATAATAATAAGCATTCTGTCTGATTTCCATTTTTAGCTAGCCTGTACGAATGTACAGGAAGAGCTATTGCACTACCCCCGGCGGTGGCGGCGTCAGCAAAATGTTAAAGTTTTACGTTAAAGGTTTTTAGGTGATGGGCAAGGCGCTGTCAGGCAAGCTATCCTGTCTCGCTGACAGGTCTTGTCAAAAATGAAGTTACAGCTTATTTTGATATAAAAGCGTATCATTGTAGTTAAATGGAAAAGTCTTTAATTTCTTGATCAGAGTTATCAGAGTCAACAAATTATTTTGAACCATATTAGAATTGTATCATTTTCTTGTAATCACTGTAGCCCTGCAATCAAGTGGTCAGAGAACTTGTTTGTGGTTCAGCAGATCACAGGTTCAGGCCCCACAAGCCCCATAGCTGAAACACTCTCTGTTGACTAGCTGTGAATGTGTGATCGATTCAAATGAGAGAAAGTAGCAGAGGATTGGGCCCCTCCATTTGTCTGCTGTGCCCAAGACAGAGCAGTTGGCTGTAAGAACATACTGCACATATGGCCACAAGTGTACAAGAAACCTCTAGCACATTCTGTTGCTTAGCCTCACTGGATGGAAACTACCATGTGTAAAAGGTTTATTAGTTTCACAGCAGTTTATTGTGAAACTATGCTAGGAAAAGTGAAATACATCATAGATGGGTTTTTTTCTCTTCCAAAACAATCCCAAATATGTAGATCCATCTTATCTTCCAAAACAATGCAAAAAATCTAGGTCTGGCTTGTAAGCCAGATCTAGATTTTTGGGATTGTTTTGGAGGAAGTAAACCCATTCTACAGCTGAAATACACAAGATGGATTTACATATTTGCGGTAATTTTGGAAGGATAAAATCCCATCTTATAACTGAATAAATATGGTACATGTATAGTAATATTGCCAATGCACAGTTTTGAAAATATGTCATAATTTACAATAACTATTACAAAGTTGATTTTGAAATTGTTTACATGTTTCTTGTTTCTTTGCAGTTGTCAAATGAAGACATTGTTTCAAAGTTTTCTCCTATACCGGAATGGTGAGTATATTTTGACTAGGCTAACCAAACACCTCGTATACAATTTTTCAGTGTTTTTCAAATTTTGTATCACAACTTTTAGAATTTTTCAGTGTTTTGCAAGTTTTTAACACAACTTGGTGAAGCAAAGTAGTGCTTATGCAATGCCCTCCCTTAGCATTTGTGTGAGCATGTGGGGGTGCCTTTGTGGGCTTTAGCAAAAGTATTCACCTGTTTTGTATAGCTCACTTCTTCAGTGACCAATTTATGGTCCAGTGATTTTGCCTCATATTTCTAGCACTATTTCATGGATTTACCTTATACTGTACTTGGGTAAATAGTTTGGGCTAACACTGTTAGTGACCTCATCCAAATTGTAGTGGGGCCTAGTTGTTGAAAAAAAATTAACAAAGTCTTTACTTAAAGTGACATTAAAAGTTAGACATGTTCTGTATTCTTTGAATATTGGAAAAAAAGCTTTTGCACTGCAGCTCATATTTTTCAGTATAAATATCAGCATATTGGATTTTCATTTTGCTAAAAATATTGATAAGTCTCTCTCTTAACAAGTTTATATATAGCTAGCAATGCTTTGAATACCTTAGCACAAACGAAAATAAATACAGGCAACTCTCAAAGTAGAAATTCATCTCAGACTACTGGGGCCGTATTTATAAAACGACTTAAGTGGTTGCTTTGCTGTTGCTAAGGCTAAATTTCTTTGAAGGAGATTCCCTACAACTATGAAATTTGCTCTGGAGGAACAGTCTAAGACTGTTCCTCAGAGCAAATTTCATAGTTGTAGGGAATCTCCTTTATAGATATTTAGCCGTAGCAACTGCATAGCGACGACTTAAGTGGCTTTATGAATACGGCCCCAGGTCCCAGAAAATTTACTTTGAGATATCCAGACCTGAAATGTAATTCCCCCCCCCCCCCCACCCCCAAAAAAAAAACAAAAAAACAAGAAATATTTCCAAACCATATTCTTTGATATAAGAGGGTACTTTGAGATATCAGTGTAGATATCGAGAGTTGACTGTAGAAGAAACCATTTTTTATGTGCAAGTTTCACTAATCTGAAGCTTATGTCTATGATCAGGTCAAACAGTCCAGTGAAAGCGTTTGCCTGGCATCCTCACACAGTGAAGTTTGCGTATGCCATACAGGATGACTCTGTCAGAATTCACTCTCACAACAGTGAGCTGGTGCCCATTCTCAAACACAAGTTACAGAAAAATGTTGCCACTTTAGCCTGGCAGTAAGTTGGCTTTATTTCTTCTGTAATCTATCAAAGAAACATATACTGTATGAATCCTATCGAATTTCCTGGGGGCGATGCATTTTGTGAAAGGTGGCATGGGAGATATTTAGAGCCTAAAGTACGGCCAAAATACCTCTTTATAAGCAATATAAAAATGATGGTTATACCTTGCAACTCTACTATTTTGCCTCTCTTCTTACTAGGATTCAACTCAGGAGCAAATTCTTTCCTTTAAGAGTAGACTCCATTTCAGAGAGCCACCTTATCCTGAGAAGCAAACAGGAATACAGTCAAACCTGTCTTAAAGGGTCACCCCATGGGACCCACAAAAATTGGCTGCTTAAGACAGGTGCCCCTTAATACAAGTTCATTGCACTGTATTCTGGTCTAAGGGACCCCCAAAAAGTGGTTGCTGAAGACAGGTGATCCCTTAATACAGTGACCCCTTAAGACAGGTTTGACTGTACATGCAATTTAGTATAACATTATTTTCGGAAAAGAGGCAGGGAGCGTTTGTTAAAGCAGGAGCATTTATTAGGATTAGTGGGGTAAAATTGTCCATTTAATTGCTTGTACCAAAAAAAGGGAAAAAAAAGAAAAAGAAAAGGATTTTTGTCTTGCTTGTGACTAGCAGAAGCGAGACATAGGTATTGCTTTTTCGGTAGCGTTGATGTCAGTGGCGTAAATTTCCATAAAGTTTTTTGGTTTAGCTCTGTTGTGTGCCATGTGCAGACAGATTAGAGACTGCCTTCCATGAATACCATATTAATCCTAATAAGCCCCTCTGCTCTATTAAACGCCCCCTGCCTATTTTCCGAAAATAATGTTGTATTAACTTGCAGGAATTCCAGTTTGCTTCTCTGGGTGAGGTAGCTCTTTGAAATGGGGTCAACTTTTAAAAGAAAGAATTTGCTCCTAGAGGAGCAAATTCTTTCCTTTAAGAATTAATCCCTGTAGAGAAGAGAGGCCCGAAAGGTTGGGTTGCTTTCTCTGCAAGTATACCCATTCATCTTAATACTGTTTATGAGCAGTACATGTATTTGGCAGTGGCTAATTTACTTCGCTTTTGGCTCTAAATAACGCCCCCCCTATAGAAAAATGCAATGCCCAGGAGGCTTTTAATAGGATAAATACAGTAATTATTTGTTCTAATGAAGGAAACTGCAAAGCAGTTGTGATACATTTTTTCTATTGGAAATATTCCAAGGTTGTTTCAGATCACACCATTTCTTCAAAACATATTTGATTATGGATACCATGAGTAATAAATTCATGAAATCTTTCAGGAAACATGTTAATTTGAATGAATACTCATTCTAAGAATATTTTCTGTTGAGAAAGGATTCAAATACCAGGAATTTATATGTCTTTTGTTAGACTGACCTCTGTTGTTTAGCCGAGATGACAGCTTTCTAACTTACACTACTCCTTTTTAAAGCATATCCATACACTCTAAACAAAGGTGTACTAAACTATAATCTGTTTTGAATTTCAGACCCCACTCTTCATCAGTGTTGGCAGTTGGCTGTCAGGCATGCATCCTTATATGGCATATAGAGCCATCATCTCTAGCTAGCAGGTGAAGTTGCCCATTCTTACTGTCATGGTGATATTACAGAGTCCTAGACAAGGAGGAGTATTTGGTGATAATTAGAGATAATTTTTGTTTATTGTGCATAAAAATGTATGTTGTGACCCCTCATTTGAACCGTCTCATCGGATCTGAACCGTCTCGATGAGACGGTTCAGATGAGCGGTCACAACATAGGTCTCGGCGAGACAGTTCAGATGAGGGGTCACAACATATGCTTTCAATGAGAAATAAGAAAAATTATCCCCCATTTATCATCACATATTCCCTCTTATCTAGAGCTCTGATGATAACAATAGTTTGTTATGTTAGCTATGTGTGACAAAACTCCTGGATTCAACTCCTATTGGCTGCACATGTCCTATCTATTTCTTGAATCCTGTAGACCAGGACAGCGGCACCCAGTCTGCCCTGAGCTGGAGAAAGTGACATCAGGATGGCCATCAGCAATGTAGTGTCACTTAACTTAGATGCTGGCATCTGCTTTATCAAACAGGCAAAGCTGTACATGTGCATGCACAACGCAAAACACAATGAGGTAATGTGCCTGTTATAGTTTTGTACCCAGTAAATTTGGCATCGTTAAACATTGTTAAATAAGCACGATTGGTCAAATAGCAATAACAACATTGTGTGACAAAACCTATGGCAGTTTCAAACTGCTATAATTCTTTGGTCTAATCATAATGAGTACAATTCAGGATCAAGATGTATAATGGCATCAAGTGATGTCATTTATGTTTAATTTTAGACATCATGTGACAGGTACACAAGTTTATTATACAGTCAACTCCCGATATCTCAAAGTCAAAGTTCATCTCAGACTACTGATATCTCAAAGTAAATTGTCTGGTCCTAGAAAATTTATTTTGAGATACTAGTAGTTTGTGATAACAAGAGTTGAAATGTAAGGAAAAATAGGAAATGTATCCAATTTATATTCTTTAATATCAGAGGGAACTTTGAAATTACCGTGTTTGAGTCAATGTGAGTCAACAGTAGTTGACACTTAAATTACTTAACAGACTTATTTTTAGCTCACCTGAGCCGAAGGCTCAGAGGTGAGCTTATAGGATGGGAGTCGAGCCGTCGTCCGTGGGTGCGTGGGTGGGTGCGTGGGTGCGTCAACACTTTCAAACATAAATATCTCAGAGACCAGTGGGCCGATCGCAATCAAATTTTATCTGAAGCATCATTTGGGTGGGGGAAAGGCTGCATTAGGTTTTGGTGCCGATCAGCTCAGAACTCTGGTTTCCATGGCTGCAGATAGCCCCCATAGGGTTATAATGGGGAAAACGGCGTCATCACGTTTTCTCGACTGTTTTTGATTAGATCCTTATCATACTTGCAGGTAATGATGACATACACAAGAGCTTGGATGAGTTCGAAATTTGGCCGGATTCGAGCACAGACTACGGAGTTAGCTGCCCTTGAGCGTTTGAAAAAAATCCCATAGGGTTATAATGGGGAAAATGGCGTCATCACGTTTTCTCAATTGTTTTTGCTTAGATCCTTATCATACCTGCAGGTAATGATGACATACATAAGAGCTTGGATGAGTTCGAAATTTGGCCGGATTCGAGCACAGACTACGGAGTTAGCTGCCCCTGAGCGTTTGAAAAAAATCCCATAGTGTTATAATGGAGAAAACAACGTCATCACATATTTTTAGAAAAACTTTGTCATCGCTCTATTGCCTACATTTCTCAACGGATTTTAAAATAACTTCACACAAATGTAGGGCGTGACAATATCTCGAGCAAGTTCGACTTTCAGGATGCTGCACCCAAGATCAAGGTCACTGTGGCTATTTTTAGAAAAACTTTGTCAGCGCTCTAGCACCTACATTTCCCAATGGATTTTAAAATAACTTCACACAAATGTAGGGCATGACAATATCTCGAGCAAGTTTGACTTTCAGGGTGCTGTGCCCAAGGTCAAGGTCACTGGCTATTTTTACAAAATCTTTGTCGTCGCTCTAGCACCTACATTTCTCCATGGATTTTAAAATAACTTCACACAAATGTTGGGCATGACAATATCTCGAGCAAGTTTGACTTTCAGGGTGCTGCACACAAGGTCAAGGTCAATGTGGCTATTTTTAGAAAAAACTTTGTCATCGCCCTAGCACCTTCATTTCACCATGGATTTTGAAATAACTTGACACAAATGTAGGGTATGACAATATCTCAAGTAAGTTTGACTTCCAGGGTGCTGCGCCCAAGGTCAAGGTCGCTGTGGCTATTTTTAGAAAAACTTTGTCAGCGCTCTAGCACCTACATTTCTTAATTGATTTTAAAATAAATTCACACAAATGTAGGGCATGACAATATCTCGAGCAAGTTCGACTTTCAGGGTGCAGTGCCCAAGGTCAAGGTCACTGTGGCTAATTTTAGAAAAACTTTGTCATCGCCCTAGCACCTTCATTTCTCCATGGATTTTGAAATTACTTGACACAAATGTAGGGTATGACAATATCTCAAGCAAGTTCGACTTTCAGGATGCTGTGCCCAAGGTCAAGGTCACTGTGGCTATTTTTAGAAAAACTTTGTCATCGCTCTAGCACCTACATTTCTCAACGGATTCTAAAATAAATTCATACAAATGTAGGGCATGACAATATCTCGAGCAAGTTTGACTTTCAGGGTGCTGCAATCAAGGTTTTTGATTAGATCCTTATCATACTTGCAGGTAATGATGACATACATAAGAGCTTGGATGAGTTTGAAATTTGGCCGGATTCGAGCACAGACTATGGAGTTAGCTGCCCTTGAGCGTTTGAAAAAAATCCCATAGTGTTATAATGGAGAAAACAACGTCATCACATTTTAATTTTTCATTGGATCCTCTTCATACTTGCAGGTAATGAGGATATGCATAAAAGCTTGGATTAGTTAGCATTTCAGCTAGATCCCACCACTGACTATGGAGTACGTGCCCTGAGCATCCAAAAAATCAATGTCGCCACTTTTTCTTGGTTTCTACTGATCCGATCCTTTTCAAACTTGCAGGTAATGAGAAAATGCATAATATCTTAAACAAGTTGAAATTTTGGCCGGATCAGGCCAACCACTACGAAGTTAGCTGCCCTTGAGCATCGGAAAAAATTCCCATTGACTTATAATGGTGAAAACAACTTCATAAATATCTCAGAGACCAGTGGGCTGATCGCAATCAAATTTTATCTGAAGCATCATTGGGGTGGGGGAAAGGCTGCATTATGTTTTGGTTTTAGAAGTAAACATCCCTGAGAGATTAGGAATCATGCTGTTATCCCTCTGCAGAAAGTCCAGTGAGATGAAATTTGGCTGCTGGTGAAAGGTTATAGTACAAGCTGACAGCTCTGTCTATTGTGCTCTTGATCGGATACTTTTTAAACTTGCATATATTAAATGAGGGCGTATATAATGTTTTGGATGAGTTTAATTTTCAGCCTGATTGGACCACTGACTGTGGAGTTAGCTGCCCTTGAGCATCTTAAATATCCCTATAGGTTTACAATGTCTCTCAGGTGAGCAATTGTTGCCCTTTGGGCTACTTGTTTTGTAAATATGAAAGGGGTTGTCCTCATCCATATAATTGTGGGTAAAACATTACGTACATGTATGTGAAATGAAACAGTGCATTTTTGTTGTGGTTTTTACATAAGATGTGAAGCACTTTTCTAGTGGTTCTGGTATTTTTTTACTAGCCTTGATTAATTTTCATGCCTCTTGCATTAGGTTGGTCAGAAATCACATAAAACAAGTGTGAGACAATGTGTAGTGTGTACAGAGCTTTAATGGTACCTAATTCTGCATTTCTGTTTATTTTCCGTGAAAAAACATACGTTGTTGACCCTCATTAAAATGGAGAGACAGAAAAACTTGAAAATACTGATCTGGAATGTTGTATATACTTTTTAAAATGCTGCTTGAAGTAAGCTTACCCATATGTGACAAAATAATTCAGATAATTTTGGTGTCTTCTGTTTGTCCAGACCATCATCAAGTTCAGTTCAAGTTCTTCAACAATCAAGTCATTCCCCAGTAACCAGTCTATGCTGGAACCCGGCTGGAACAATTCTTCTCTCTGCTTCACCAGTGGACTCAGCAATGATGGTAAGAGAACCAGAATTATCTTGCTTGCCTCATCAAATTTTGCCATAAGATAGGTGGGGATGGTTGGGTCTGGCAATGGTGCTGGGTAATTTTCAGGGCCAGGGCGTTCTACTTATTTTGATGATAGTAGGGCAAAGGCCAGCTGTGCTTGCAGTAGGTGTGGGTGACAGTTGTTTGGATATTTTTTCTCTTGCCTATCTTATCTCCTTTCTTTCTCCCTCTCTTTGGGAGATGGCTCAATATAGACTGAAATACTGGTTCAAAGGGCCCTTGAAAACTCTATGCATCATAACATCCTAAAATTGGGAGAGCCATTTCTGAGCAAACAGTGTAGACCCAAAACTATCCTAGATTTGTGAGATTTTTTTTTTGTTTTGTTTTGTTTTTTGGGGGGTGGGGGCGGGTTATTTTGTCATATAACCAAATAAATACACTAGTATTATCTTAAAAACAAAAACTATTTTCACCTTTATTTCTCTTCCACTGACAGGCATGGACAGTTCCCATGGAGACCTGTGTTCAGTTACGTAGATTTGGTGGAGGTGGAGTTTCTATGACAGCTTGGTCACCTGATGGTAGTAAAGTGTTTGCAGCAACACCCTCGAACTTGTTCAGGTTACCGAATTAGCAGTATCACCATAAACAAAACAATAAATAAACAAATTAAATAATCTTTTGGCTTGTGTGAGTAGTGAATAAACGTTTCAGCTAGTACATCATTCTGCAGAGATTCAGCTTTGCTTTTCTTGATCTGGAGACTTCTGATTATCCATCATGCTGATTTTTGACGGTTGACAAATACACAACACACATTTCAGAAATGACATTACCATTTGCCCTGGAAGTGACATTTACAATTCAAAGATGTCATTCATGGGCTAGAGGATTTTTTTTAAACATTTTCTCCACATTTTTGCTAATTCTTGCATGACAAAAAAGTTTTTATCCAGTAACAGCAAGCAAACATGAATTTCTGATGCATTTAACTAAGCTGAGCCCATTGGGAGGTGTTCCTTTCAGGCTTGGATTTTCCACACCTCCCTTGGGGCCTTGCAGATGTTAATGCACAGAAAATCATATTTGATCCGTATATTTAGGGGATAACTGTACTCAAAATTGTCATTTGAGGAGGTAAATCGTCGGTTTTATGGTTGGAAAATTTGTTTTAAGGTGGCGCGCCAGCAGAGCTGTAAAACCTAATTTGCGACCATAAAACCAACAATTTACCGCCCCAAACAACAATTTTCATTACAGTTATCCCCATTCTAAGTACTTTTCACATTTTCAGTTTTACAAGTATGCTCCTTTGCAACCATAGCAAATACTTTCGGCGACGTAAAACCAGATGTCAGCCAATGAGAAGGAACATTATGTTTCTGACAGTATATTGCAGGATACATGTATACTGTCACAAAATTTTGACGTTATCCAATCAGACATTGCCGTACTTTCATATGTGCATTAGAATGAAAAATAAGAACTAGCACTCAGTTTTAATACCTCAAAGTTTTGGGTGATCTTGAAATCTGATATTTCTATTTAGGGTATGGGAGACATCGACATGGAGTTGTGAAAAATGGTCTACCTCAACGGGAAGATGTAAGGTCTGTTATAACTTTGGTTTCTTATATAATTCATAATGGTGAGGCTATATTTGCCATTGAGAATTTTTCAGCTTTTAAGTGAAAGGAAGTTTGTATGAGTTTATTTCAAATGACTTTGAAATTGCCAGTTAACAGCTGACAAAACTTTTAGAATGGCTAACTGGTAGTGTCAAGCTGTAAGGATGATTGTTATTCAAGGTAAACTGAAGTTTTATTCAAATCATGCTGTAAGTTGTGCATATACACCTGTGGGTCAGTTATGAGCTTTATATCTTGTATTCTGTTGACCCTTTAAGCACAAAAAAGCAGACGACAAAATTTACATCTGCAAAATTTCAAAAAATGTTTCATCCAAGCTATATCATATTAAGAATTTAAAGACTAGAGGGCAAACACTGTAGATCTCGATGAGGTGGCTCATAATGAGCCACCTCATTAGGATCTACGCTGCTGGCAAGTTCAGCTATTTTCCTCTCTGGGGCTTTAAGTGTAAAACATGTTTCTGCACTAATATAGAACTCTTGCCAATTTGCTTTTTCCATTAGTATGAACACCATGGAGTTCTATGTTTTTCGAGAGCTCTGGAAAATGGTTATTCTTAGATAACTTTCCTTATTTCTGTGTAGAAAGATGTTGTATGATGTAGAATGTTGTAATGAGGGACCTACAGTTTTTATGAAGAAATTAACAGAAATCACAGCAGAATTATCAAAAGACGCAAAGAAACTTCTTGAACATTTTTATTTACAGTCAGCATGTTGGAGTCCGAGAGGAGATATATTACTGTTCACAACTGAAAATCAGCCAGTCATATTCTCACTTACATTCTCTGATATTATGGATGAATCAGCTCCTGTGATTGGTGGATCTCAAACTGCAGTAGCTTGTGTTGACCTATCAGAAGTAGCTTTAGAAACAGAGGATGAATCAGTAAAGTAAGGTTCTCATCAGTATTTTCTTTTCACAGATTTAGGGTAAAATCATTTGGGTCAAAAAAAAGTGTGATATTCTTTTTCTCTTGCTCAGCATTTTTGAGGACAGAAGTGCCTGTGCAAGCTGTGTAGACCAAGATCAGACTGTTCTTAAACTAGCAGTCTGGGCTCAGTTGTTCAAAGCATCGTTAGCTTACCAAAGTAGTGAGTCAGCATTTCGTTAAGTCTTCCAGTACCCATAAAATCAAGTGGGCTTAATTGTTTTGCTAAAAAAAAGTGCTGCGAAAGTTCATCACATATTTTTAGCAAAAAGTGGCAGAGTTTTTGCATACAATGCCCTTGAAATTTTAACGTCTTGTTAAATAATGATGTTGTTAGTTTTGAACAACCAGACCCTGATTAGCGTGTATACTGTCTGTCATTCCAGCAACAATATTTGAACCATATTTATTGAGTTATGAGACTGGGTTTTCCCTTCCAAAACTGTCATGATAAGCTAGAGCCCTCTTACAAGACAAATCTAGATTTGTTTTGATTGTTTTGGAAGAGAAACCCCACCTTATAGCTGAATTACTCAAGACTGATTTGCATATTTGATTTTGGAAGCAGAAACCCCCCATCTTGAAGCTGAATCAACTTGGTAGTTAAATCACCTTGGTCAAATTTTCTAGTATAGTCTAGTCTATCCCATAACCTTGCCATGTCTTTGGGGCACCACTGATGACTTTACAACAATCAACTTCAGAACAGTTATAATTGGTTAAGGTGTCACAATACTTCTGGGTCATAATGGCATATTGTTTTCTTTTGTTTATTTCTTGGCCATGACTGAGTATGAGAGGAAAAAGTAAAAAAAAAAAATAATCCATAAACTTTGCATATTTCCAGGGTTGGAGGGTTGATACAACATATGGTGTGGGACAGTTCTGGTGAAAGATTAGCTGTTATGTTTAAAGGTTAGTGGAACACAGAACAGAAAAACGACATACTTTTTACCTCATTGACAGAAACGTTTATGCTGCAAACTCAAGTTAACATTTTCATAAATGGTAACTGGGCAGAGCTTCTGATGAATTTGGCCGGGCCGCGTAGCGCAATCGGTAGGGCACCTGACTCATAAGTCAGAGGTCCTGGGTTCGAAACCCGGTGTGGCCACATACTTTCATTTCTCCTTCCGCTGATTCAAGAAGGGCAGTTGTCAGTTACTGGTGAAAGTATGTGCACTTAGTACTGGTTAACCGCTTAGGAGGTCTAAGCCTGCCCAGGAATAGTGTGGTTAGGTTAACTGACCGTCCCGACATGACCTTAGTTGTTTACCGTGGACGTTAAGCATCAAATCCAATCCAAATCCAATCCAATCTGATGAATTTGGTTTTGATGTTAAGTCGAGGATATTTTTTCTTATTTCTGAAA
Organism: Ctena decussata; assembly: GCA_963989385.1. Taxonomy (NCBI): domain Eukaryota; kingdom Metazoa; phylum Mollusca; class Bivalvia; order Lucinida; family Lucinidae; genus Ctena; species Ctena decussata. The sequence continues at coordinate 27,868,131 of OZ022512.1, read as the reverse complement.
AAGTATATGAGCCACAACATGAGAAAACAAACAAAGCATCAGCCCAGTCTGATCAGAGTCTTTTCTGTGCAATTAAAGAATAGCTAAGGGGTCCAAGCTAGCTCCATGCAGATAGTGAAGACTTTGATCAGACTGAGCAGATGCCCAGGCTGATCTGAGTCTTCTCTGGGTGCACTTGCCACTTTGTTGGTTTTCTCGTGTCACGGTTCATTTGTTTTGACCCCTCATTAGAACTGCCTCAGCAAGACTGTCCTAATGAGGGGTCACCACATGTTTTATAGAGAATGAACTACCATATTAATCCTATTAAGCATCCATGCTCTATTAAATGCCCCCTGCCTCTTTTCCGAAAATAATATTATATCACCTAGCATCAATTCCTGTTTGCTTCTCTAGAAGAGGGGTCTCTTTCAAATGGGATCAACTCCTAAAGGAAAAAATTTGCTCCTACATGCTTCTCTAGATGAGGGGTCTCTTTCAAATGGGATCAACTCCTGAAGGAAAAAATTTGCTCCTGTAGGAGCAAATTCTTCCCATTAAGAAATGACCCCTACTGAGAAGGGAGGCAGACATAGTAGAGTTGCTTCCTCTGAAAGTATACCCTTCCACCTTAATACTGATAATTAGAGGTATTTTGGCAGTGGCTGATTTACTACACTTTGGGCTCTAAATGACACCCTCCTTGTATAAAATGCAATGCCCCAGGGGCATTTAATAGGATTAATAAGGTGCTTTTATTTATTCACATTACCAACCTGTACCTTCACCTACATATTTGTTTCAGATAACAGAAACTACATCGCCTTATTTCGTACTCAGCTCTACCCAGTATTAGAAATAACTGGCTGGTAAGTAGATACAAATATTGTAATCACCCTAACCCTTTAGACTTCTAAGTTCATAAGCAGTTGCTGTAATTGTCCTCAAGTTTTAAAGGAATTGATTTTACTACATGTATCTGAATATGTATCAAAATATTACTGTCAAACAATCTGAACTGGTCTGTTCTGTCTGCACTTCTGAACCCTAATCAGGCTGCTGCTTTAGTATTATCCTTCATATTTGAGCCGCAACACAAAAAAACCCACAAAGTGGTTGTGCATCCAGGGCAGACTCAGATCAGCCTAGGCATGCATCCAGTCTGATCAGACTCTTTGCTAAGCACTTAAAAGGTAGCTAAGGGTCTAAGCTACTTCTATGCAGACAGCAAAGACTCTGATCAGATTGGGCAGATGCCCAGGCTGATCTGAGTATTTGCTGGATGCGCATGCCACTTTGTTGGTTTTCTTGTGTTGCGGCTCATTTACATTTTTATTGTAGTCTCCTTACATGCAGCATTTATACTTAGTGTGTTCTAATATTTAATAGAAGACAGCATCAAGATGTGTTTCAAGGTGGGTCTAATGCATAGGCAATACGTATTTAATGCAAATGTCCACCAGTGCCATTTCTTATTTACCCAGACATTAATGATTTTGCAAGAGTAGCCTCGTGTTGCATGCCTGGTTATGCCTTCAGCTTTTCCAAGCCTGATATCAAGCAGTGTTTGAATTAAATTCTAGGAAAGTAGGTCACTGTGATGTGATGACTAGTTTCATGGTAAGTCACCTTGAGTGATCAGAAGTATGCATGGAAGAAATCTTCTGGTTGTAGTACCCCAATGGAAGCTAGCTGATGTTTCTATGGACTTAAATTTAGCAAAGTAGAGAGACTAAAACATATTTTCATCATTTGATGTCGCATCTGAGAGTGTAATAAAGCCATGCATTAAAAAACGATAATCAACTAGTGGATTAAATATACAAATTAAGTTGTAAGGTTATGCATTGACGCCCATAAAAATGTTGCATTTTCAAATGGCAAAATTATGATGTTTTAGTGCAAACTTAAATGAAAATGATTTTCATGTCATATCATAAATAGAATCTTGCATTTGTGCTCCTGTATTATTGAATTTATTAAACTCGTTGGAGAAAAAACAATAAGATGCTCTGCATAGCCTCGCATCTTATCTTTTTCCCCAACTCGTTTAATAAATTCAGTAATACAGGAGCACTTATGTAAGATCCTCTATCTGTTTGCAGTGGTTTTATAAAGGGAGAAGATGGAGAAGTGCCCCAGCATATAGAGTTTCAGCCCAAGTTTGAACATGGTGCTCTCCTAACAGTGGTCAGTATATAAAAGTCCTGGGTCCAGTTGTTCAAAGCATCGTTGGCCTAACTAGCTTTTTAAGAAGTCAACTTGTTTAGTTTTTATGATTTTATAACTAAATACACTGATATTTTTTGTTGAAAAATGTGAGAGGCTTTTGCAAGCTTCTCACATTTTTCATCTCAAAATATTGGCATATTTGAGATATTAACGTTTGAAATTTTAGTTTTAGTTTAGTAGTTAGTTTTGAACAACTGGGCCCAGGTTTTGGAAACATCAGCATTTATCAAGGTCATGCTGTCAGTTGTAAGTGGAAATAAGTGTTGTGGTTGACATAAACTTTAAACTAGCTTTAAATCTTGGTCTGAGGACTTGGTCATTATTTACATCAAGATAAACATACAGGTCCATTTCTAATCAACAGATTGAAATAAACTCTAATTCATCCTTAGTGTGCACCAGTTTCTTTCAAAATCTTGTACCTAGAGTTTTCCACCTTGCCACATTTCTTCATGATGTTCTCTGAGATTGTTTATCAAATTATAATCTTGACCTATATTCATGCTTTGTACAGCCTGTAAATTTGTGTTTTAAGTCCATGTTATCACCAGTTTAAATGACCATAAAATCTAGCTTAAAGACAGAACTTCTCTGCCAGGGGGTCTGGTTCCCAGAAATAGCATATGTTACCTGTATAGGTAAAGGTGTTAAAAGTCTATTCAACCAATCACTGGACCAGAATTACCAGTTTTAATAGCCCCATAGGCCAATCACTGGACCAGAATTACCAGTTTTAATAGTCTCATAGGCTGACTGGAAGTGTTGACACTATGTGATCAAGAGGCAGAATGACACTGTTCTGTTCTGTTTCAATTCTCCTAACGACCTTCCCCAAGTGGGTCAGCGGTACGTAACCATAGTTGCACACACCTAGCGCTGAGCGTCCATCCAAGAGAATGACACTGTGGAGGTTAATCCTCCTTATATAGTACCACTACTGTCTTTAAGGTATCTAATATTAACCCTATAAAAGTAAATCAAATTGAAATTTTTGCCTGTACTGCTGGCGAAGAATAACTCTCTTAAGATCTGATGTCTAAAATGTATTTGCATCTTTTCTTGAATATGATCATCCAAATTTAAAACTTTATTTCAAGAGGGTAACAGTTACGGTAGTACAGAACTAATCTCCCTAGCGGCCCTGATTCATGTGTATATTTTCTTCTGATCAATGTATATCTTCTTTTCACAGATATGGTCAAGTGGACATATTGGATAAATTCCACTATACTTCATAGGATGGCGCGCCATATTCTCGCGGTACTAACGGTTCCGCGATCGATCGTTACATATCCGCTTGAAATAAATGAAAATCTTACGTATCTATTCTTACCTTATCATCCAATCTTTGATTACATATCATGTGTAGGTATTTTTCAAGCGAGATTGACAGCTGGGTTTTCCCGCAAACACGACCTTCACACAGCCGCCATGTTGGATGATGACGTCGTATTCTCGCGGCAATTATGGATTTCTATCTGCGGTGGCCCATACGTGTCATGAGTTCAGTTCAATTTAACAAAACACTAAAACTTAACTTCAAAAAACATTAAAAATCAAGTGCAGCCAAATTTATAAAGAAATTAAAATATTTATGGGGTTATTCCCAGTTTATTTATTCCTCAACACAGTGTGGACATTTAAATTGAGTGCCTCGCCTTATTACCCTTACTTCAGTGCAGTATTGAAGGTATACCCAGTGGGAACACATGTCACACTGTGCCCATTTAGTGAATATAAGTTGATTGCAACCTCTTGTCTGCCTAGGATGAAACAACTTGCACACACAGCACTTGTCTTCCTCTGTGATAGATTCATCACTGTCTGAAGTTGAGCTTGCATCTGGTGTGTTGAGATCGATGGGTCCACCTTTTTTGTTTACCGTGCCAGAAGTACTTGGTTGTTGGCTTTTTGGTGTGCACTTTGAAGTTTTTTTCTGAACCTTTTTTCTACCTGTCTGTGATTTTGCTTCCGCTTTTGAGGCTGATGTCATCTTCTTATCCACCTTAGAACACAGAGATTCAATGTTAGATTTTTTCATCAGATTGCCTGATATAGAATATGGTGGCACAAACTTTTTCTTTGGTCTTTGGACAACAGTAGTGATTTTCTTTGCACTAAAAAAGTTTTCAATCTTGTCAGCAGTGTTGTATACTTCACGATCTTCTGGATGTGGTACCTTATTTGATTGGGCTGTGTCAGTTGTAGGAGGGGTTGAAATGACAGGCTCAACTGCATTCTCAGGAGCATTATGTGTATCAACAGTGGTAGGAATGGAGGTATTCTCAGCTTCTTTTTCAGAACTGTATATAACTGCAGGTGCTAACTGACATGGTGCAATAACTTCAGAGTTGAATGGGAATATGCCTGATCTTCGAAAGCCGGAGAGGATGTTTTCTGGGCACAATGCTTTAAGGTACGGTTTTGCAGTTAATTTAGCTACTTCATATCTGGTAATAGAGATTCCTGGGTTCTGTTGAAGGTAAGCCTGGCATTCCTTATAGTAGTGGCACTTGAGTGGACCGAAGACACCAACATCAAGGGGCTGTGTAAGGTGGGATGTGTGAGGCGGCAGCACAAACAGTATTACATTTCGTCTCCTTGCCCATTCTGTAAGGGTTAATGACAAATGTGACTTATGCCCATCATACAGGATAAGAGTTGGTTCTCTGCCATCTTCTTCATTGATACAAGCATGCTTGGCAAGGTGTTCCATGACATACTTTTCAAATATGGATGAATTTGACCACCCTGAATCTGACATAGTACCATCTGATCCAGCTGGAGCTCCAGAAAGCAAGCCATCTACCCATCTCTTTCCAGGGAACACAAAGAATGGTGGAATATGATTCCCAACAGCACTGGCACCGGCTATAATTGTAACATTTGAGGTTCTTGGTGATGTGATAGCTTGTGGGTTGGTAAGTTTTGAGCATACAATTTTGGGTGGTGTATGTTCAGTGCTAATTCCTGTTTATCTATGTTGAATATGCGTTGAGGTGCATTCATCAAGTTATTTTCTGTCAGGACAGTCTTCAGTTCACGAAAATAGTTTTCAATTGTCTCACTAGAGGCACTTTTTGCTCTGGATATATGTAACTTCTGTGGTTTAGCCATTTTCAATTCGGGCCACCGCTTTAGAAATCCATAAAACCAATGATCACTAAGGGCATTCTCAGACTTGACATCCTTCCCCAGAGACTTCACATATTCAGCAGCCATGTACTGAATATTCCTCTTTGTATAGCCATACCCAATATCTCCCATATACTGAACATGTTTCACTAGATTTTTCTCTTCTTCAACCAAGAGTATCGTTTGATGTCCTGATCTAGCATCAACTGTTACGTTGCCCCTTGTCCTATCCCGCAAAGTTGATTCGGGAACACTGTAAACTCTTGAAGCTCTGTAGACCGACATACCAGTTTTCGTAGCCTCGTAAGCCCTCAGTAGATTGGTCTTGTCATAGGGTTTCCCCCTTTTTGACTTTGTTTCAGCCTAAAATCCAAAAAAAAAAGTTTCCACCTGGCTCCAACTTAAATGGGTATGCTCTTTGTTGCTATAAACACTTTATTTATGTGTATTATTTAAAATAAGGTTCTAAACACATATTCATGCATCTAATAAATGTGGGTAATCTTTATTTACATCAAAAGGAAGAATTATGAACTTTAAAATATAGCCACTTACAAAAAAATTCTTCATTTTACTTCAAATATTGAATAAGTGAAAAAATGGAAATGGAACACATGAAAAACGTCATTACGATGACACTAATTTGCTTCCGTAGTTTTTTTAACTGGCGGGAATTTTCCAGCCCAGTCACGTGAGTTTTTATTTTTCATTCATGAATATTAATGTGCAGACGATCATGGGAAGTCAAGAGCTGCAAGGATTTAATAAAAATATTTATTGAAATAGGAGTTTTTATGTGACAGGGGTTGGCAGGTAGGTAGCAAATACAGTGTTTTAGCATATGAAAATATTTTTCATAGATAACTTACCGAGAGACGAAACATTTTCGGTGAAATTAGTCTGTCAGTGGAGCGTGACCCCCAGTTCACGGATTTGCATACGTAAACAACCGACAGGTGGCGCGGCGTATTATTTACAACGGAAAACCCGTTTACCGCAAGAATATGGATACCGCGAGAATATGGCGTTGGAGTATACCAGCAGTGCTCATTCATGTGTATAGTCCTATACTTTCCCCAGCTCAGCTTCCAAACCATGGGAGTAAACAAACACATATGCCTGTTAATTCCCATTTAATTATTGGTATTTGAGGTCAAAGGTTATGTTTATGCTGGGGAAAGTGAAGTACTGTTTTTGTCTTCTGATCAATGTGTATCTTTTTCTCACAGATATGGTCAAGTGGTCGCATTGGATATATTCCACTGTACTTCATACCAGCAGAAACTGTAGAATATCACCACTTTCAACATCAGAGACATAATATTCTTCCACAAGGAAATATGAATGGACTATATTCTCAATAAGATACTGTAATGACACTAAATATTGGTATATGAGTCTCTGAGCAAAAAGTGCAGATCCAGATCAGACTGCTCCAACAGGAGCAGTCTGATCAGTATCTGCACTATTTGCCATTTTCCATTCACCATTTTCAGCAGCGAAGACATAATTTACCATTCCGAAGCAATGCCTACTTTAACAGGTATGCATCCCTTCATTAATGTAAGGTAAAATTACAGTCTTATTGTGGGACATTCAACCTGTGCAGTTTTGTTTGTGGGCTATGTCACATGCTAAGCTGTTGTTGCATTGGTCAGTTACACTCTATCAGGTGACTTTTGAGTGATATTCTGGGTGGAGCTCGGAACTATCAATATGCTGTATTGCCACAAGGAAATAAGAGTGGACTGTATTCTCAATAGAACACACACAGTCACATACCTCGTTCCCACTAAAGATTTTAAACCAGGATGGTTAATCCGGTATTATCTTTGATTAACTGCAAGTCAGAATCTGAAACTATAACTTTATCGGTCTCAAAGTAGGTTTTAATGCGGATTAAGAAACTCGGCTTTGAATTTTTTTTCTATTGAGAACAAAAAACATGGATAACTACCATGATGCAACACACTTGTGACATTGAAGTGATTTCTTCTATATTTAAATTGACAACATTAAATTGACATCATTATATGCACCATTACAGAAGCTGCCAAATTTGGAAAAACCTGACATTTTATGTTGATCCGAGATAATTATGCCGAGTAAACTATACTGGTTTAAAAACTGAAGTGGGAATGCAGTAACAGTTAAAAGTTCATGAGGCTACTGTAACTGTGAGGGGCCTGCAACTAGCAGAAAGTGAGATAAAGATATGCTTTTCTGGAATCAGCGGTCTGAACTTTGTCGGGTTTGCTGGAATAGCTCTGTTTTTGTGACAGTGCAGACAGACAAGACACATTATTTCAAGGAATTATTATACGCCCGTTTTGAAAAAACAGACGTATTATGTGGTGGCGCTGTCCGTCTGTCCACTCTTACCTGACCTACATTGTGGGTTGTTTTGTATAGAATATGGTGCCTTGTGAGGTGATTCTGCATTGTGGGATGCACACCATGATGAATGTATTTCATTCGCTTGCAAATAAGCTAAAATGACTAAATTTCAAATATTGGGGGTACATTCCAGAATGTGTACAGACTCATTTGTCCATTGTTGGACATGTTCGTCCGATAAATTTTATGGGGTGCACCCCACATTGTTCTCCCCCCTTTGGACAAAACTTATAAATCATGCAGGTTTAATCCACGTTAAAGGTACCCCACAAAGCTTATTTCTACACACCTAAACTAGAAAATGTGTTTATGAAACACTATGCCCCCAACCATATGCTTGTCTCTAGAGAAGGTTCATCCAATAATGCTTGTACCTTTGTACCATAGGCTTACAATGCACTAAGTCGAAAAAGGGGCTTAACTCAGTCAAAAATTTACGAATTGTTTTTGAAAGTTAATCAGGTCATCTACACCTTGGGCAATACCAACCTGCAAAAATCATGATCCTAGCATCAGGGGTTCTCCAGATATTTTGTTCACAAGCTTCTATAGGCAAATAATGCACTAAGTTGAAAAAGGGGCATAACTAAATCCAAAACTTACAAATTATTTTCAAAAGTTAATCAGGTCATCTACACCACAGGCAGTATCTTCCTGCATAAAATCATGCTCCTAGCATCAGGTGTTCTTGAGATATTTTGTTCACAAGGTTCCATGGGCTTACAATGCACTAAGTCGAAAAAGGGGCATAACTCAATCAAAAATTCATGATTTCTTTTCAAAAGTTAATCAGGTCATCTACACCACAGGCAGTATCTTCCTGCAAAAGATCATGCTCCTAACATCAGGGGTTCTTGAGATATTTTGTTCACAAGGTTCCATAGGCTTACAATGCACTAAGTCGAAAAAGGGGCATAACTTTGTCAAAAATTCAAGAATTTGTTTCAAAAGTTAATCAGGTCATCTACACCTTGGGCATTCTCATCCTGCAAAACCTCATGATCCTAGCATCAGGGGTTCTTGAGATATTTTGTTCACAAGTTTCCACAGGCTAAGTCGAAAAAGGGGCATAACTCTAAAAAATACATTGCCAGCGGAAAAATAAAAAAATACGGGTCTGCTTATTTTCCATACTGATCATGTGTATAAAGTTTCAAGTTCCTAGCTCTTATTGTTCTTGACTATATGTAAGGGTACCTTTGTACCATAGGCCTTAATGCACTAAGTCGAAAAAGGGGAATAACTCGATCAAAAATTCACGAATTTTTTTCAAAAGTTAATCAGGTCATCTACACCACAGGCAGTATCTTCCAGCAAAAATCATGCTCCTAGCTTCAGGGGTTCTTGAGATATTTTGTTCACAAGGTTCCATAGGCTTACAATGCACTAAGTCGAAAAAGGGGCATAACTCGGTCAAAAATTCAAGAATTTGTTTCAAAAGTTAATCAGGTCATCTACACCTTGGGCATTCTCATCTTGCAAAGCCTCATGATCCTAGCATCAGGGGTTCTTGAGATATTTTGTTCACAAGATTCCACAGGCTAAGTCGAAAAAGGGGCATTACTCTGGAAATACATTGCCGGCGGAAAAATAAAAAAATACGGGTCTGCTTATTTTCCATACTGATCATGTGTATAAAGTTTCAAGTTCCTAGCTCTTATTGTTCTTGACTATATGTAAAGGTACCTTTGTACCATAGGCCTCAATGCACTAAGTCGAAAAAGGGGAATAACTCAATCGAAAATTCACGAATTTTTTTCAAAAGTTAATCAGGTCATCTACACCACAGGCAGTATCTTTCTGCAAATAATCATGCTCCTAGCTTCAGGGGTTCTTGAGATATTTTGTTCACAAGGTTCCATAGGCTTACAATGCACTAAGTCGAAAAAGGGGCATAACTCGGTCAAAAATTCACGAATTTGTTTCAAAAGTTAATCAGGTCATCTACACCTTGGGCATTCTCATCTTGCAAAACCTTATGATCCTAGCATCAGGGGTTCTTGAGATATTTTGTTCACAAGGTTCCACAGGCTAAGTCGAAAAAGGGGCATAACTCTGGAAATACATTGCCGGCGGAAAAATAAAAAAATACGGGTCTGCTTATTTTCCATACTGATCATGTGTATAAAGTTTTCAAGTTCCTAGCTCTTATTGTTCTTGACTATATGTAAGGGTACCTTTGTACCATAGGCCTCAATGCACTAAGTCGAAAAAGGGGAATAACTCGATAAATAATTCACGAATTTTTTTCAAAAGTTAATCAGGTCATCTACACCACAGGCAGTATCTTCCTGCAAAAAATCATGCTCCTAGCTTCAGGGGTTCTTGAGATATTTTGTTCACAAGGTTCCATAGGCTTACAATGCACTAAGTCGAAAAAGGGGCATAACTCAGTCAAAAATTCACGAATTTGTTTCAAAAGTTAATCAGGTCATCTACACCTTGGGCATTCTCATCCTGCAAACCCTCATGATCCTAGCATCAGGGTTCTTGAGATATTTTGTTCACAAGGTTCCGCAGGCTAAGTTGAAAAAGGGGCATAACTCTTGAAATATGTGACCCGCGGAAAAAAGAAAAAACATGTGTCCGCTTATTTTTCATACTGATCATGTGTGTAAAGTTTCAAGCTCCTAGCTCTTACGGTTCTTGATATGACAGACGGACAGACGGACAGGCCCAAACCAATATGCCCCCACAATTTCTCCGAAATTGGGGGCATAATTATAACTATATAGGGGGTGTAAGTTTTCAACAACTGACACTACCCCAAAAATTATGGGATGCAAACATTGTGGGTTGCAAAAGACGCTCTGGAGTACAATTTGCAGCCCATAGTGCCAATTCCGGGGTGCAGTCTACAGTGTACCTCTGGTAGGTATGTCCGTCCGTCCGTAGACATTCTTGTACACGCCATAACTCAGTAACTATTTGGGACATCTTCATGAAATTTGGTAGGCATATGTATTAGGGTGGGGGAACGTGTGGCGTACAGGAATGGTTGCTCCCCCTTTCTTACTTTTGAAGTTATGCCCCTTTGATTAATTTTTTCCTTGTAAGTCTTGTACACGCCATAACTAGATAACCGTTTGGGTGAGTGAGTGATGGAACTCGGGTTTAACGTCCCACCAACAACGAGGTCATATGGAGACCGGTCCTCGGTTTAAAGTCTCATCCGAAAGACCGGAGAAGCGGTAACAGTTTGGGATATCTTTATAAAACTTCATGGCAGTGTGTATGAAGTCCTAACGATGTGTCGCGTACAACAATGGCTGTTCTCCCTTTCTTCATTTTAGAGTTAATCCCTTTCATTAGTTCTTATAGGCTATTTTTGTGTATACTTTTTTGTACAATATATTGTCAAGGGAAAAAGTAGAACTAAAAATGGTATATCTAGTATATTTAGGTTATCTCCCTTGTTCACACTTGGAAGCTGATTTTTGGTATACTGTATTTCATGTGTTACATATCTAGATGATGTTGCAGTCATTATACCCCAACTTGGAAAAAAGTGGGGGCTATACTGCTTTACATCTGTCTGTCCGTCCATCCATCTGTCCGTCCTTCTGTCTGTCCTTCCGTCCCCATTTAATCAAATTTTTCATCAAAGATTTCTTCACAACCATACAAGCTAGACTGGTCATATTTGGCATACAGGTTGATGACAACATGTTGTATTGTGTGATTGAGAACCAGCCTTCTCCTGCTTATTCTTCTCTGTATTTGTCCAATTTTCTTTCTTTCCGTACTTTGAATAATGAAATTTTTCGTCAAAGATTTCTCCACAACCATGCAAGTTAGAGTAGTCATATTTGTTATGCAGGTTGATGATGACATGTTTGAAGTGTGGGATTGAGAACTAGCCTTCTCCTGCTTATTCTTTCCTGTATTTGTCCGATTTTCTTTCTTTCCATACTTTGAATAATGAATTTTTTTGTCAAAGATTTCTCCACAACCATGCAAGCTAGAGTAGTCATATTTGGTATGCAGGTTGATGACGATATGTTTTATCGTTGGATCGAGAACCAGCCTTTTTCTCTTATTCTTCCCTGTATTTGTCCAATATTCCTTCTTTCCATACTTTGAATAATAAAATTTTTCGTCAAAGATTTCTCCACAACCAAGCAAGCTAAAAGTAGTCCCATTTGGTATGCAGGTTGATGACGATATGTAGTAGAACAAGCCTTTTTCTGCTTATTCTTTCCTGTATTCGTCCAATATTCTTTTTTTCCATACTTTGAATAATGAACTTTTTCATCAAAGATTTCTCCACAACCATGCAAGCTAGATTAGTCATATTTGGTATGCAGGTTGATGATGACTTACTGTATTGTGGGATTGAGAACCCAGACATCTCCTCTTTTTATTCCCTGTATTTGTCCGATTTTCTTTCTCTCTTTACTTTGAATAATGCATTTTTTTTTTGCAAAATATTTCTATGCATCTGTAAGTTAGAGTAGGGATTTTTGTATGCAGGTTGATGATAACTTGTTGTATTGTGGGATGAGAACCAGTCTTCTCCTGCATATTCTTCCCTATATTTTTCCAATTTTCTTTCTCTCCTGACTTTGAATAATGTAATTTTTTGAAACAGATTTCTCAGCAACCATTCATATTTAGTATACATGGTAACAATGATTTCTCTCCCTCTTCATGCTTTTTGTTACGAAAATAACACCATTTGATTTAAGCAATTAAGCGGGGATATAGTCGGATTCGCTGACAGTTATTATTGAAACGGGCGTATTATGCACCGCTTGTGAAGCCCTTGTTGTGTAAATGCCATGGAATTATTGTGTAAAAGCCATGGGATTATTGTGTAAAGCCATGGAATTATATATAAATGCCATGGAATTGTGTAAATGCCATGGGATTATTGTGTAAATGCCATGGGATTATTGTGTAGATGCCATGGGATTATTGTGTAATTTGTGTCTGTTTTGGAGACAAGAAATCTCACTCTTGAGAATTTTTGATATATCCTATGACTGGTCGCAATCGGTAGGGCACCTGACTCATAAGTCAGAGGTCCTGGGTTCTAAACCCGGTCTGGCTACATACTTTCGTTTCTCCTTCCGCTGATTCAAGAAGGGCAGTTGTCAGTTACTGACGAAAGTATGTGCACTTAGTACTGGTTAACCGCTTAGGAGGTCTAAGCCTGCCCAGGAATAGTGTGGTTAGGTTAAATGACCGTCTTGACATGACCATAGTTGTTGACCGTGGACGTTAAGCATCAAATCAATCAATCAATCAATCCTATGACTGGTGATCAATATATATTTTCAAATCAACACCAGAGTCGTAGTGTCTTTACAAATTCTTTCCTCTAAGTGTTGACCTTCATTTAGAAGGGAGGCAAAAATGAAAATGGCAACCGCTTTCCATGAAAGAGTATCCTTTCACCCAAAAGAGAATTGAGATTATTTGGAGTTGTCAGATTAGAGGTCACAACATCTGTATATATATTACACACAGAAAAAAGTGACATTACTCAGAAGGCCCCAACACCATCTTCAGCTGAGCTGAATCATGCAAAAAATACACTTTAGTCCATTTATGAACAGCAAGACTAAATCCATTCTGTTTGGATCTTGAGGAAAATTTAAGTGCAATTGAAGGCCTTATTTTGAACTTATATTTTCCTCACTTTCCACAAGTGATATGTGCAGACAACAAAAGCTTTGAACAAACTGAAAGATGTGGAGACTAGTTTGAGTATTTTCCTCCTGTATCTTGTGTAATGCATTTACTGTCCATTCTACACTTACAAATATAATGTGGCATATGACTGGATAACATCAAAATTTGCAATAGTATAGCCTGTGATATACTGTCTGAAATCTGACGTTGGTTGGTTGATTTGATGCTTAACGTCCACGGTAAACAACTAAGGTCATGTCGGGACGGTCAGTTAACCTAACCACACTATTCCTGGGCAGGCTTAGACCTCCTAAGCGGTTAACCAGTACTAAGTGCACATACTTTTGCCAGTAACTGACAACTGCCCTTCTTGAATCAGCGGAAGGAGAAACTAAAGTATGTGGCCAGACCGGGATTCGAACCCAGGACCTCTGACTTACGAGTCAGGTGCCCTACCGATTGCGCTACCCGGCCCGGCCGAAATCTGACGTCATTACATCATGTTGCTTCTCATTTGCTGACCTCTGGTTTTACTTAGCTGAAAGCGCTTAGCTTTGTTTGGGTGCAAAGTAGTAAAATTTGAAAGGTGAAAATGTGAATGGGGATAACTGTATTGAAAATTGTCATTTAGGGAGGTAAATCATTGGTTTATGGTCGCACATTGCATTTTATGGCTCCGCATAGGTGGAGCCACAAAATGCAATTGCGACCATAACACCGACAATTTACCTTCCCAAATGACAATTTTGAGTACAATTATCTCCTAATTTTTCGAAAGTCTCAGGAAATGCCACAGTCACAAAGCAGCACAATCCACCCAAGTCTCTGAAAGAAGAGGAAGTAATTATAATAGAAATATGTCTTAATGTTATGAATATACAGGGATCTCCCCAGACCATTAAGGCATGTCGCTTGCAACATACCTTCCTCCTAAAATTACCTTTGCAACATGCCTTAATTTCCAAAGAAAATTTATGAAAGTAATATTAGTTTCATTTCTTTGCCAGTAAAGTTGCTTTAAATGCAATAAGGATCATCAATGAATTATTTATTAAGTAAATTCAAGCTAATTTTGACAAAACACTGTTATATTAAGGATTTTAAAAATTGATTGAAGTGCTCAGGGTGAGCTATTGTGATCGATATTTGTCTGTTGTCCATCTGTCCGTCAATCCATCAACAATTTCTTCAAACAACATCTCCTCCTAGACCAGTAAGCCAATTTCAAAATAATTTCACACAGATGTTTCTGTTATAGCCCTGAAAGGTGAGATCCAGAATTTGCAATAATGACATTTGTCCAAGCAGAGGCAATCCAGAAAACTACAATACAGTGCAATTTGCTCAAAAAGGCAGAATCCAATATTGCAATAAGGACATAAGAGCGAAGTGCATTTGTTCAAGCAGATGGAATCCAGATATTGCAATAATGAAATTATAACAATGACATTTGTTCAGGAAAACTACAATACAGTGCATTTGCTTCAGCAGATGAAATCCAGAAGTTGCAATAATGACATTTGTTCAAGCAGAAGCAATCCAGAAAACTACAATGCAGTGCATTTATTTCCAGTAGGTGAAATCCAGAAAATGCAATGATGTCATAGTTCAACAAAAGGCAATCCAGAAAACTACAATGCAGTGCATTTGCTCTAGAAGGTGGAAACCTGGATATGACAATAATGCCATTTGCTTAACTGGAGGCAGTCAGGAAAATGTTAGAGTAGTGCATTTGTCCAAGCAGGTGGAATCCAGAAATTGCAATAATGACATTTGTTCAGGCAGAAAACTACAATACAGTGCATTTGTTCAAGCAGATGGAATCAACAAATTGCAATAATGACAATTGTGCAAGCAGGAGCATGCCAAAACCTACAATACAGTGCATTAGCTCCAACAGGTAAAATAAGGTATTGCAATAATAACATTTTTAAGCAGAAGCAATCCAAAATACTACCATACAGAGCTTTTGTTCCAGCAGGTGGAGTCCAGAAATTGCATTAATGGCATTTGGTCAGGCAGAGGCCATCCAGAAAACTACAATACAGTGCATTTGTTCTAACAGATGGAATCCAGCAATCTGTTCAAGCAGAGGCTATTCAGAAAGCTATTAAAAGGTGCATTTGCTCAAGATGGAATTCAGAAATTGCATAACTTTAAAAATATAGTACATTTGTTCCAGCTTGTGGAATCCAGAAATTACAAAAATGGCATTTGTTCAAGCAGAAGCAATCAAGAAAACTACAAGACTTTTTATTTTTGCTCAGGCAGTTGCAGTCCAGAAAACCACAATAAATGCATTTGTTTAGGAAGATGGTATCCAAAAATTACAATAATGACATTTATTGAAGCAGAAGCAATCCAGAACACTACAGTACAGGGTTAGTCCTAGCAGATGGAATCGGGAAAAGTTTTGAATAATGACATTTTTTCAAGCAGAAGCAAACCAGAAAACTACAATACAGGGCATTGCTAAAGCAGGTGGACTCCAGAAATTGTATTAATGACAGTAAATTTACAGTGTAGTACATTTGTTCCAGCAGATAGAATCCAGAAATTGCAATAATGACATATATTCAAGCAGACACAGTCCAGAAAACTACATTCCAGAATGTATAATCCAGAAATTACAATAATGTCATTTCTTCAAGCAGAGGCTATGCAGAAAATTACAATACAGTGTATTTTTTCCAGCTGGTAGAATCGAGAACTAGAGATAATGACATTTGTTCAAGTAGAGGTAATCCAGAAATTACAAGACAGTTCATAGTTCATTTGCTCGAGAAGGTGGAATACAGAAATTGCAATAATATTTTTGTTCAAGCAAAGGCTTTCCAAAAAATACATTTAAGTGCATTTGTTCAGGAAGGTGTTATCCTGAAATTACACTGACGATGTGTGTTGAAGCGGAAGCAGTCCAGAACACTACAAAACTGTGCTTTGTTCTAGCAGATGGAATCCAGAAATTTTGCAATGATGACATTTTTTCTAGCAGAAGCAATACAGACAAGAGCATGTGAGCAGGGGCTCACGTATACCCCCGGCCAGCGCCATCGCCTTATATAAACACACTTAATACAAAATTTTAAAGCAAATGTTAAATAACAGACAGATGAATGGACAATCATTTACAAATACAGTGAAAGGCCTATAGACAAATACACAATGGTTCCATTAAAATATGCAAATTATATAATCAAAAGAAAATACAAATTTAACACAAAACTTCAACACAAGTTTACATAAACTTCTATGTCAGTGACACTGACCTAAAGTCAGCAACAGCATCCAGATGATGTCAACTAGTCAGTTTTATTATATAACTAAACCTAGTTATATGGCAATCTGGGAAATCTTTGACATAAATTTTCCCATTTATTCCATTGGAGATCAAGATGGAAAAACAGAAAAAATGCAAAAGAAGGCAAAAAAAAAACTTAGCGTTTTGATTTTCTTTCCCACAATAAACTTGGCCATTCTCAAGATGTATACAAAATTTGAAGACTGTGGCTCTCTTAGGAACAGAGAAAACTGTGACAAAAATAAATTGGAGAGAAAGATGGACAAACAAAGGGAATGATATGCAGAAGGAAGCTGATACTCTCTTACATGATGCAACCAGTCATTTCCAACATTTGCACCCAATTTCAAAATCCTAGCAGTTGTGGTTCCTGAAAAATCTTGGACAGGAAAAAAAGTTAATTTTATAGGAGAGAATGTAAAACTGAACAAACAAAGGGAATGATAAGCAAGAGAAGGCTAATTGTCTCTTACACTGTACAACTAGTCATATCCAACGATTGTACCAAATTTCAAAATCCTAACTGTTGTGGTTTTGAGAAATCTGTGACAAATTTATTTGGAGAGAAAGAAAAAATGGACAAAGGGAATGATAAGCAAGAGAAGGCTGATCGTCTCTTACACGGTACAACTAGTCATTTCCAATGTTTGTACCAAATTTTAAAATCCTAGCTATTGTGGTTCCTGAGAAATCTGTGACAGAAATTTAATTGGAGAGAAAGAAAAAATGGAAAAACAAAGGGAATGATAAGCAGGAGAAGGCTGATTGTCTCTTACACTGTACAACTAGTCATACCCAACTTTTGTACCAAATTTCAAGATCCTAGCTATTGTGGTTCCTGAGAAATCTGTGACAGAAATTTTATTGGAGAGAAAGGAAAAATGGACAAACAAAGGGAATGATAAGAGGAGAAGGCTGATTGTCTCTTACACTGTACAACTAGTCATACCCAACGTTTGTACCAAATTTCAAGATCCTAGCTATCATGGTTCCTGAGAAATCTGTGACAGAAATTTTAATGGAGAGAAAGAAAAAATGGACAAACAAAGGGAATGATAAGCAGGAGAAGGCTGATTGTCTCTTACACGGTACAACTAGTCATGCCCAACGTTTGTACCAAATTTCAAGATCCTAGCTATCGTGGTTCCTGAGAAATCTGTGACAGAAATTTTAATGGAGAGAATGGAAAAATGGACAAACAAAGGGAATGATAAGCAGGAGAAGGCTGATTGTCTGTTACACTGTACAACTAGTCATACCCAACGTTTGTACCAAATTTCAAGATCCTAGCTATCATGGTTCCTGAGAAATCTGTGACAGAAATTTAATTGGAGAGAAAGAAAAAATGGAAAAACAAAGGGAATGATAAGCAGGAGAAGACTGATTGTCTCTTACACGGTACAACTAGTCATACCCAACGTTTGTACCAAATTTCAAGATCCTAGCTATCGTGGTTCCTGAGAAATTTGTGACAGAAATTTTAATGGAGAGAAAGAAAAAATGGACAAACAAAGGGAATGATAAGCAGGAGAAGGCTGATTGTCTCTTACACGGTACAACTAGTCATACCCAATGTTTGTACCAAATTTCAAGATCCTAGCTATCATGGTTCCTGAGAAAACTTTGACAGAAAAAATGTTAACATACACACACACACACACACACACAAACATATTAACGGAAAAACCAAAAACTATATACCCCCTATATACTTCGTATACCGGGGGTATAAAAACTACATTACAGTGCATTTGCTCAAGCAGATGGAATCCAGAATTTATTTTAATGGCATTTGTTCAAGCAGATGCAGTCCAGAAAATTATATCAAAGTACATTTTCCCAGCGGATGGAATCCAGAAATTTCAGTTATCATATTATTTCAAGCAGAGGTAGTCCAGAAAACTATAATACAGTGCATTTGCTCAAGAATGTGGAATCCGGAAATCGCAATAATGACATTGTTACAAGCAGAAGGTATGCAGAGAACTACAATACAGTGCTTTTGTTCGAGAAGGTGGAATGAAGGAATTGCAATAATGTCATTTGTTAAAGCATAAGCAATTCAGAAAACTACATTAGAAAGCATATGTTTTCCAGCAGAAACAATAATGAAAACTAGATCTAATAAAACTTGTTTAAACCTCCCCCTGCCACCCAGTTCTTTTTATTATTGACGGTTCCAATATGGTACTTCTGTTGTGGTTCCTCAATGTTGCATGCTGTTATTTCCGCATGTCTATGGTCTGGAGCTATATAGTCACCTGAATAGTTGTCCATTCTGCTTTTTGGATTGTCTCCAGCAATATGGTCACCTGAACAGCCCGTTTTGTCTTGTTTTGTCTCCAGCTATATGGTCATTTGAATGGTCTCAAGCAGTATGGTCTCCTGAAGCCCTGCCGATTCTGCTTTCTGTTTTGTCTTGTAATTTAAAATAGAAAATAGGTGAAAATATATGTTACTGCTGGTTTTAATAAGGATAGCTGAATGACCCCCTGTTTGGAAAAAAAAGCTGTTCATTTAGATTTCTTTCATGAACTTTTGTCAGTTTATGTGTGTGCTTCTGTCCCTTTTGGTTTTGAGGGCGGGCTTGTGGTTTTTGATTGTATTAATTCCTGATCATTGTCTTTCATTTTAATTGACATAAAAGTGCATTTATTCAAACAGGTGGAAACAAGAGACTCCAAGAATGACCTTTATTCTAGCAAAGGCAGTCCAAAATATTACAGTGAAGTGCATTTGTTCCAGATGATGGAATCCATAAATTGCAGTAATGACATTTGTTTGGGCAGAGCCAGTCCAGAACTACAATACATTGCAGTTGCTCAAGAATGTGGAATCACGGAACTCCAATACTGACATTCCTTCAAGCACAAGCAATCCAGGAAGCTACAAGTGAGTGCATTTGTTCTAGGAGATGGAATCCAGAAATTGCAGTTATGGCTTTTGTTCAAGCAGAATCAGCTCAGAAAATGACAATACAGTGTAGTTGTTTTAGCAGGTGGAATAAAGAAATTTCAAAAATGGCATTTGTTCAAGCAAAAGCAATCCAGAAAACTACAATATAGTGCATTTGTTCCAGCAGGTGGAATCTGGAATTATTTAAATGACATTTGCTTAAATAAAAACAATCCAGAAATATACAACACAGTGTATTTGTTCCAGCAGCTGGAATCCAGAAATTGCAATTATGACATTTGGTCAAGCAGAGGCAATCCAGAAAACTACAATATAGTGCATTTGTTCCAGCAAGTGGAATCCGGAATTATTAAAATGACATTTGCTTAAACAAAAACAATCCAGAAATATACAACACAGTGTATTTGTTCCAGCAGCTGGAATCCAGAAATTGCAATTATGACATTTGGTCAAGCAGAGGCAATCCAGAAAACTACAATATAGTGCATTTGTTCCAGCAAGTGGAATCCAGACATTGCAATGCAGGAAATGACATTTGTTCAAGCAGAAGCAATCTGTAAAACTACAAAACATTGTATTTATTCTAACTGATGGATTCAGAAATTGCAATAATGACGTTTGTTCAACCCGAGGCAAACCAGGAAACTACAATACAGTGCATTTGCTATAGAAGGTGGAATCCATAAACTGCACTAATGACATTTGTTCAAGTGGAGACAGTCCAGAAAACTGCAATAGAGTGCATTAATTTTGTTCCAGGAGATGGAATCCAGATATTGCTATCATGACATGTGTTTAAGCAGAATCAGTTCTGAAAACTACAATACAGTGCATTTGTTCCAGCAGATGGGATCGAGAAATTGCAATAATGACATTTTGTTCAAATAGAAGCATTCCAGAAACCACATTTAAGTGCATTTGTTCAATCAGAAGCAAGTCAGACGACAAAAATATAACACAATCGTTCTAGCGAAAGCAACTGAGAAATCTTCAATGAAGTACAATTGTTCTATTTGTATCAATTCCAGATTTACAATAAAATAAATTTGTTCTTGTAGAAGCAATCTAGGTAACTGCCTTAAAGGACATTGGTTAAGGCTGCTGTGAAACTACAATAAAGAAGAAAAATCATTTAAAAAAACAACAACACTGACCTGTATTTGTTTAGCAGAGGCAATCCAAAACAAGAGGGCCATGAGGCCCTGAATCGCTCACCTGAACAACTGGCAAAGTGACTTTTTCTTCTGTCTGAAATTGTCAAAATATTAGTCTTGAGTCAAAAGTCAAAGAATGACCATTCATAACCTCTTGTACTCATAAATCTTCATGTACTCTTTAAGACAACCATATATACCATTTTAGGCCAAAATCTTAAAAAACCTTTCGATGAATCTTACGTTCTAGCATTCTCCCATATTTGACCATGCTGCAAAAAAGATCAAGGTAAACCCAAGGTCATCATTTGAACAGTCTTGGTAGTACTCTAGTACTCCATGCTTGGAAAAATATTAAAGGTTTATACCATAAATGGGTATGGCGGCCATGCAGGTCATGTGACCTAGACTGTTGAACAAATTTTTGTTCAATCAGCCCCTGGAGACTCCATATGAAATGTGTTTACAATTGGCCCTTTGGCCTTAGAGGAAATGTTTGAAAATGTCAAAATATGAGAAATCTAGGTCAAAGGTCAAAGAATGACCTTGACTTCTTGTACTCATAATTTTTCATGACCTCATTAAGACGACTGTATATACCAATTTTAAAGCCAAAATCTTCAAAACTTTCCATGAAATCTTATGTTATAGCATTTTCCCATATATGACTTTGCTGTAAAAAGGGTCATGGTCAACCCAAGGTCATGATTTGAATAATCATGATAGTACTGGAGCACACAATGCTACATACCAAGTTTCAAGGCCATCGGTCAATTGGTTCTGGAGAAGAAGATTTTTAAAGGTTTTTACCATATACGGGCATGGTGGCCATGTTGATCATGTGATCCAGACCATTTTCATTCCCTCAACCCCTGAAGGATCTATATGAAATTTGGTTACAATTGGCTCAGTAGCTTTTGAAATTGTCAAACTACATGTATAAGAATTCAGGGTCAAAGGTCAAAGAATGACCTTGACCTCTTGTACCCATAAATCTTCATGTACTCTTTAAGATGACTGCATATACTAATTTTAAGGCCTTAATCTTCAAAACTTTCCATGAAATCTTATGTTCTAGCATTTTCCCATATTTGACCTTGCCATAAAAAAAGGTCAAGGTCAACCCAAGGTCATTAGTTGAAAAAAACTTGATAGTACTAGTGTACCCGATGCTACATACCAAGTTTCAAGGCAATCAGTCAATTAGTTCTTGAGAAGAAGATTTTTAAAGGTTTTTACCATATATGGGCATGGCAGCCATGTTGGTCATGTGACCTGGACCGTTCGAACAAATTTTCATTCCCTCAACCCCTGGAGGCATTAGATAAAACATGGTTACAACTGGCCAAGTGGTTTTTGAGGAGGTTGTTTGAAATTTTCAAAATATGAGAGTTCTGGGTCAAAGGTCAAAGAATGACCTTGACCTCTTGTACCCATAAATCTTCATGTACTCTTTGAGATGACTGCATATACTAATTTTAAGGCCTTAATCTTCAAAACTTTCCATGAAATCTTATGTTCTACCATTTTCCCATATTTGACCTTGCCATAAAAAAGGTCAAGGTCAACCCAAGGTCATAATTTGAGCAAACTTGATAGAACTCCAGTACCTAATGCTACATACCAAGTTTCAAGGCCATCGGTCAACTGGTTCTGGAGAAGAAGATTTTTAAAGGTTTTTACCATATATGGGCGTGGCGGCCATGTTGGTCATGTGACCTGGACGGTATGAATAAATTTTCATTCCCTCAACCCCTGTAGGCTCTATATGGAATTCGGTTTCAATTGGCCCAGTGACTTTTGAGGAGATTGTTTGAAATTGTCAAAATATCAGAGTCCTGGGTCAAAGGTCAAAGAATGACCTTGACCTCTTGTACTCTTAAATCTTCATGTACTCATTAAGATGACTGTAGATACCAATTTTTAGCCCATTATCTTCAACAGTTTCCAAGATATCTTATGTTCTAGCATTTTGCCATATAAAACCACAAGGAAGCAAATTTGACCTTTCTGTAAAAAAGGTCAAGGTCAACCCAAGTCATAATTTGAACAATCTTGGTAGTACTCGCGTACCCAATGCTACATACCAAGTTTCAAGGCCATCGGCCTATTGGTTCTGGAGAAGAAGATTTTTTTAGGTTTTTACCATATATGGGCATGGCGGCCATGTTGGTCATGTGACCAGGACCGTTTGAACAACTTTTTGTTCCTAAGGTCCCAGTAGGCTACATATGAAATTTGGTTACAATCGGCCCAGGGGTTTCAGAGAAGAAGTCATTTGAAAGTGTGGACGGACGACGGACGGACGGACGACGACGGACGACGGAGCCTGCCTATACTATAAGCTCCCCCGGAGCCTCTGGCTCAGGTGAGCTAAAAAAGTAGAATAAAGAACATTCTAGCAAAGCAATCCAGAAAAATACAATGTAAGGCATTTGTTCTAGCAGAAGCAACCGAAAGAAATTACAATGAGGTACAACTGATGTAGCAGAAGTAAACCAGAAGTAAAAATAGGTATATATGTTCATTCAGAATCAATCCAGGAACCTGCCATGAAGAAGACTTCTTCTAGCATCTGGCAGAAGCAATCCAGAAAATTGTAATAAATTACATTTGGTCTAGCAAAATCTACCAAAATAAAGCATAAAATTGCATTTGTTTAAGCAGAATTAATCTAGATAAAAAGAACATTTGTCTTTGCAGAAGCAATAAGGAAAAACTAGCCTGTAGCCTAGAGAACTATAAAAAGGTACAGTTGTTCTAGAAGCAAAGTTTATTTCTTGTGGTGAAATAAACAAAGAACAGTTTTAGCAGAAACAGCTCGGAAAAGTACAATAATATACATACATTCTAGCAGCAGCAGCTCAGAAAACTATTATAATTGGTATTTATTATAGCAGGAGCAATTGAGAATACTACACTCATTAAAATTGATAGAATCACAGAGTAAAGTGTATTTGTTCTAGCAATAATCTATTATTGTTTTAGAGTATAATTGGGTTCATTGTTTTAGAGGTAGCAATCCAGAAATTTATAATAAAGTACATTTGATCCAGTTAACAACAAAGTGCCTTTGTTTTAGCAAAAGCAATTCAGAAAACTACATATCAGAAAACTACATATGTTTCAGATGATAATACCCCTAAAATCTATAATAAAGTACATTTGTTCTAGTAGAGGCAATTCAGATTCAGAAGAAGGATCATGGGCCAGACTACGTAGTTTCGGCTAATAAAGCCTCCTCAGTGACCCTGACAATATATGGTGACAAAACTAGAGAAAAACATACTGAAATTTCTTGATTTTAATTGGGCAGTAGATTCAAAGACTGACTAATATAAAAAAGAGTGCAAATAATATAAAAGACGGTGATCTCGAATAAGAGTCTGAAAAGCATTTGTTTAAACAGAATTAATCTAAGAAAAAAACAACAACTAAAAACAAAGAACAATTGTCTTTGCAGAATCAATGAGGAAAAACTAGCATAGAGATCTATAAAAAGGTACAGTTGTTTTAGAAACTACCATAAAATATATTTGTTCCAGCAAATACAATACAGAAAACTACAATAATTTGTAATTGTTTCAGTAGAAGCAATCCAGAAAAGTATAATTGGGTACATTAGTTTTAGAAGTAGGAATCCAGGAAATTTAGTGAAGTACATTTGTTTAAGAAGAAGCAATCCAGTTGACTACAAGCAATTCAGAAAACTGCAATAAAGTACATATGTTTCAGCAGATAATACTCCAAAATCTATAATAAAGTACATTTGTTCTAGCAGACGCATACTATTTTGGTCTGAGTGTTAGATAATCATGCATCTGTTAAGCAGATAATGTCAATAAGGAGCATAAAAGAATGATAGTATACCATTTATATGCGTTTTGAAGTGCACCCTGTTTACCAAGGCGCAGGGGGCCTTTGGTCGGGGGATTTGCCATCTCCTCTGATGGCTATTTTTAATTGGGCAGTAGATTCAAAGACTGACTAGTATCAAAAAGGGTGCAAATACTATAAAAGACGATGATCTAGAATAAGAGTCTGAGAAGCATTTGGTTAAACAGAATTAATCTAGAAAGAACAAAACAAAAAAAAATAAAGAGCATTTGTCTTCGCAGAATAATTGAGGAAAAACTAGCCTAGAGATCTATAGAAAGGTACAGTTGTTCTAGAAGCAAAGTCTATTTCTTGTGGTGAAATAAGCAAAGTACAATTTTAGCAGAAGCAGCTCGTCGGAAAAGTACAATGATATACATATGTTCTTGCATAAGCATGTCAGAAAACTATTATAAATGGTATTCATTGTAGCAGGAGCGATTGAGATACAACACTCATTACAATTGATAGACTCAAAGAGTAAGGTGCAGTTGTTCTAGCAGAAGCAATCCTGAAACTACCATAAAGTATGTTTGTTCTAGCAAATAAAATACAGAAAACAACAATAATTTATAATTGTTTTAGTATAGTATAATTGGGTACATTAGTTTTAGAAGTAGCCAACCAGGAAATTATAATAGAGTACATTTTTTTAAGAGGAAGCAATCCAGTAAACTACAAAAGTGCCTTTGTTTTAGCAAAAGCAATTTAGAAAACTACAATAAACTACATATGTTTCAGATGACAATACCCCAAAAATCTATAATAAAGTACATTTGTTCTAGTAGACGCAATTCAGAGCAGAGAATATATTCAAAAGAAGGATCATGGGCCAGACTACGTAGTTTCGGCTAACAAAGCCTCCTCAGTGACCCTGACAATATCTGGTGACAAAACTAGAGAAAAACATACTGAAATTTCTTAATTTTAATTGGGCAGTAGATTCAAAGACTGACTAGTATCAAAAAGAGTGCAAATAATATAAAAGACGATGATCTCGAATAAGAGTCTGAAAAGCATTTGTTTAAACAGAATAAATCTAAGAAAAAAACAACAACTAAAAACAAAGAGCTTTTGTCTTTGCAGAATCAATGAGGAAAAACTAGTCTAGACTAGAGATCTATAAAAAGGTACATTTGTTTTAGAAACTACCATAAAATATATTTGTTCTAGCAAATACAAAACAGAAAACTACGATAATTTATAATTTTTCAGTAGAAGCAATCCAGAAAAGTATAATTGGGTACATTAGTTTTAGTTTTAAAAGTAGCAATCCAGGAAAAATAGTTAAGTTCATTTGCTTAAGAAGAAGCAATCCAGTTAACTACAAGCAATTCAGAAAACTACAATAAAGTACATATGTTTCAGCAGATAACACTCCAAAATCTATAATAAAGTACATTTGTTCTAGTAGACGCAATTCAGAGCAGAGAATATATTCAAAAGAAGGATCATAGGCCAGACTACGTAGTTTCGGCTAATAAAGCCTCTTCAGTGACCCTTACAATATCTGATGACAAAACCAGAGAAAAGCATATTGAAATTTCTTAATTTTTAATTGGGCAGTAGATTCAAAGACTGGCTAATATCATAAAGGGTGCAAATAATATAATAGACGATGATCTAGAATAAGAGTCTGAGAAGCATTTGGTTAAACAGAATTAATCTAGAAATAACAAAAAACAAACATAAAAATAATTATTTTTGTCTTCGCAGAATTAATGAGAAAATACTAGCCTAGAGTTCTATAAAAAGGTACAGTTGTTCTAGAAGCAAAGTCTATTTCTTGAGGTGAAATAAGCAACGTACAATTTTAGCAGAAGCAGCTCGGAAAAGTACAACGATATACATATGTTCTTGCATAAGCATCTCAGAAAACTATTTTAATTGGTATTTAGTGTAGCAGGAGCGATTGAGAATACAACACTCATTACAACTGATAGAATCAAAGAGTGAGGTGCATCTGTTCTAGCAGAAGCAATCCAGAAACTACCATAAAGTTTATTTGTTCTAGCAAATACAATACAGAAAACTACAATAATTTATAATTGTTTTAGTAGAGTATAATTGGGTACATTAGTTTAAGAAGTAGCAATCCAGGAAATTATAATAAAGTACATTTGTTGAAGAGGAAGCAATCCAGTTAACAATAAAAGTGCCTTTGTTTTAGCAAAAGCAATTCAGAAAACTACAATAAAGAACATATGTTTCAGCAGATGATACCCCAAAATCTATAATAAAGTACATTTGTTCTAGTATACGCAATTCAGAAAACTACAATAAAATGAAAATCAAGGTACAGTTGTTTTAGAAACTACCATAAAGTATATTTGTTCTAGCAAATACAATACAGAAAACTACAATAATTTATAATTGTTTCTGTAGAAGCAATCCAGAAAAGTATAATTGGGTACATTAGTTTTAGAAGTAGCAATCCAGGAAATTTAGTTAAGTACATTTGTTTAAGAAGAAGCAATCCAGTTAACTACAAGCAATTCAGAAAACTACAATAAAGTACGTGTGTTTCAGCAGATAATACCCCAAAAATCTATAATAAAGTACATTTGTTCTAGTAGACGCCATTCAGAGCAGAGAATATATTCAGAAGAAGGATCATGGGCCAGACGAAAAAAAAGCAACAACTAAAAACAAAGAGCATTTGTCTTTGCAGAATCAATTAGGAAAAAACTAGCCTTGACGAGAGATCTATAAAAAGGAACAGTTATTTTAGAAACTACCATAAAGTATATTTGTTCTAGCAAATACAATACAGAAAACTACGATAATTTATAATTGTTTCAGTAGAAGCAATCCAGAAAAGTTTAATTGGGTACATTAGTTTTAGAATTAAAATCTTGAAAAGTTCCTTCAAGACCAGAGAATACATGCAGAAGTAGGAACATGGGCCAATCCAGGAAATTATAATAAAGTACATTTGTTTAAGAAGAAGCAATCCAGTTAACTACAAGCAATTCAGAAAACTAAAATAAAGTACATATGTTTCAGCAGATATTACCCCAAAATCTATAATAAAGTACATTTGTTCTAGCAGACGCAATTCAAAAATCTATGATAAAATAAAATTTTTAAAGCGTTCCTTAAAGAGCAGTGCATACATTTAGAAGAAGGAACATGGGCCAGACTATGTAGTTTCGGCTAATAAAGCCTCTTCAGTGACCCTGACAATATCTGATGACAAAACCAGAGAAAAGCATATTGAAATTTCTTAATTTTTAATTCGGCAGTAGATTCAAAGACTGGCTAGTATCAAAAAGGGTGCAAATAATATAAAAGACGATGATCTAGAATAAGAGTCTGAGAAGCATTTGGTTAAACAGAATTAATCTAGAAATAACAAAAAACAAACAAAAATGGTATTTATTGTAGCAGAAGCGATCCAGGAAATTATAATAAAGCTTTTGTTTAAGAGGAAGCAATCCAGTTAACTACAAAGGTGCATTTGTTTTAGCAAAAGCAATTCAGAAAACTACAATAAAGTACATATGTTTCAGCAGATGATACCCCAAAATCTATAATAAAGTACATTTGTTCTAGTAGACGCAATTCAGAAAACTACAATAAAATGAAAACCAAGGTACAGTTGTTTTGGAAACTACAATAAAGTATTTTTGTTCTAGCAAATACAATACAGAAAACTACAATAATTTATAACTGTTTCAGTAGAAGCAATCCAGAAAAGTATAATTGGGTACATTACCCAGCAGGCACATGACGTTGAAATGAAGTCGTACTGATGTCGATGCGATGTAACGACGTCGCATCGACGTCATTTTGACGTTATGTGCCTGCTGGGTAGTTTTAGAAGTAGCAATCCAGGAAATTATAATAAAGTACATTTGTTTAAGAAGAAGCAATCCAGTTAACTACAAGCAATTCAGAAAACTACAATAAAGTACATGTGTTTCAGCAGATGATACCCCAAAATCTATAATAAAGTACATTTGTTCTAGCAGACGCAATTCAGAGCAGAGAATATATTCAGAAGAAGGATCATGGGCCAGACTACGTAGTTTCGGCTAATAAAGCCTCTTCAGTGACCCTGACACTAGTATAACTGACTAGTATCAAAGAGGGTCCAAATAATATAAAAGACGACGATCTAGAATTAGAGACTAAATTAAAATCTTAAAAAAGTTCCTTCAAGAGCAGAGAATACGTACAGAAAAAGGAAAATGGGCCAGACTACTCTCAAATTTCAGATTTCTCAGACTATATCCTCTGATTTCAAAAGACGAAAATAAAATAAGCACTATGGATGATGTACGGGGAGATGTTTTACTGCCGCCACACGGCACAAACACCAGCTGCAGTGAAGTAAAATGAAATCTTAAAGAGTTCCTTCAAAAGCAGAGAATACATTCGGAAGAAGGAATATGGGCCATACTACGTAGTTTCGGCTAATAAAGCTTCCTCAGTGACCCTGACAATATCTGGTGACAAAACCAGAGAAAAGCATACTGAAATTTCTTAATTTTAATCGGGCAGTCGATTCAACGACTGACTAGTATCAAAAAGGGTCCAAATAATATAAAAGACGATGATCTAGAGTAAGAGTCTAAAGTAAACCAATCTCAAATTTCAGTCTCAGATTTCTCAGACTATATCCTCTGATCTCAATGGACGAAAGGTACATTTATTTTAGCGATCCGTTAAAGTGCATTTGTTTTAGAAGAAGCAATCCAGTAAACTATAATAAAGTGCATTTGTTCTAGCAGACACCCTTCAGAAAACTACAATAAAGCAATCTGCTATAGCAAAATAACAAAAGAAGTGATTCAGAGAACTACAAAACAGTTTCTTTGTTTGGCAGATGTAATCTAAGAAACTATGATAAAGTTTTTTTGTTCTATCAAACTATAGAATGTATTTTTGTTTTAGTAAAAGTAGTCCGAAAGAGTGTAGTACTCTATGCATTTGCTTTAGCATAAGTAATATAAAGTAATTGTTTTCCAGAATCAGTCCAGAAAACTATCATAAGAAACGCTGCCTGTGACAAAGTAACCTAGAAAAGTAAAGAGGAAAATTCTCAGGAACTGACACAATTCAATTCCAGATCCAACCCAAGACACCATGTGTGAAACAGACAACACAAAACTAGTCATCAACACAAAACTAGTCATCACCCAAGACAACATCAGCGGCAGCCATGTGAACAGCCATTTCCCATGTAGGCGGATGCCCAGGCTGATCCGAGTCTGCGCTGGGCACACAACCACTTTGTTGTTGTTGGGTTTTTTTTCGTGTCGCGGCTCATTTGGTCTAGTAGCATCAACTCAGAAAACTATATTCTTCAAAAAGAAATTGGAAAAATAAAATTAAGCAACCCAGAAAAAAAATCGAAAGTTTGCTTTAGCATAAGGAATCCAGAGAGAATAGTTAAGTATATCTTTTCTAGCAGAACCAATGCAGAAAACTCAAAAAGTGCATTAATCTAGCTTAGGAAATCTAGAAAATAACAATGAAGTGCTGTTGTTCCAGAAAAAGCTAACCAGGAAACTACAATCAAGTTCGTTTGCTCTGACAGAAGCAATCAAAGACGTGTGACTGCAATAAAACACAACAATAGCATACAAATGTCATAGCAAAAGCAGTCCTGAAAAAAGTACGTTTGATTTATCAAAAGCAACATATAGATTATAGCAAAGTGCATTTGTGCTAGCTTGCAAGCAAAAGTAGTCTAAAACAACAATAGATTAATTTGTTTTAGGACAGGCCATCTAGACAGCCACATTATAATGCATTTCTTCTAATAGAAGCTATCCAGAAAACTACAGAAAAAGAGCGCATATTTTTGGCAGAAAAAATAAAGAAACTATATAAACTGCATTTTTCTAGGAGAAACAACAATAAACTTTACAATGAACTACATTTTTTCTGGCAGAAGCAATTCAGAGAACTACAATCAAGTTTGCTTTAGTTCATTTCTTGTGGTGGAAGCCAATCAGATCACAACAACTGTAGTTTTTTTCAGAGACAATAGTAAGAAAAGTGCAAGCCCTTGTTCAGTTTCAGTATACTATTATGCAAACGGGAAAGGAATCTTATTTGAGTCTTCGCTTGCATAGGTCATAAGGTAATTGTTCTCATGAAGCGTCGTACAAACTGTGACTGAGGACTTAGTTCATATGACATAACGCTAGTTTAAGGTTTTCCCCACCTTCCCCAACCCTTCTCCCCCACCCCACCCCAAGCAGTAATCTACTTCTTCAACCGTTCCAAGGCGGTATTTCTGTTGTTGTTCTTCAATGTCCTCATGTCCGCTTGTTTGTTGCCTTCAAGAAACAATATGGTCACCTGTATAGCTGCTTACTTTGCTTTCTGCTTTGTTTTGTAATTTAAAGTAGAAAGTAGGTAAAAACAGATGTCATTATATTTTCAACTGGGATAGCTGAATGACCACCTGTTTGGGGAAAAAATGTTCATTTGGTTTACCGTGCGGGTCTTTCGTGAACTTTTGTCAATTTATGTATATGCTTCTTTCCCTTTTGGTTTTGAGGGTGGGATATAGGATCTGAGCATATTAATTTCTAATCATAGTCTATCTTTTTACTTTACTTATCCACCTAGATTCCATTACCAATTTTTTTCACTGCATGTACCGTAGTATTTAAACATTTAACATGTACACTGACTTTTTTGTTTGCTATATATTGAACAATTTGTCTCAACCAAGTAATCAGTGCTTCACTGCTTATTTCTGTAACCTTTAAATACTTGAGTATTGCCGCGGTCAATACGTTTAGTGAATATTTACCTTATTTCCGGTCAAATTATCTGAAATGGTCTAAACCAAAGACGGACTTGTCATTGCGATGTGAGTTTGTCTTCCATTCTTTTGAACCATTTTGATTTGTTGCAAGTTAACACTGCAACGGGCAGTTTCCTGATTCCTATGACTCGTTCTTTTTCGGGTCATAAAGGTTTAAGTGGCTCGGTTGGGAGAAGCCTGGCGTCGCTACTCACCTACCCAATGTCTGCAGCTGCCCTGTCTCGCGGATTGGATCGGTAAGCGTGTGCTCGAGGGGGTGGAGCGGTGGGTCTGGGAGGTGGAGGAGGGGCTGGATCCGTTGCCTGCGTGGTCTGCCCATAGAAGTTTTAATGCAGAAATGCGCATCTGCCGCACTTATAATTTCGGTACAGGAACACTTATTATTGAATCCTGACAGAACCTCTGAAAGCATTTTATTTGTTTATTATTTACAGGCCCGGACGTAGATTTTTGAAGAGGATCAAGAAATTTTAAAAGGGCTGCGAAGGTTAAGAAAACACAGATTATGAAATAGCTTGCCATATAAGGGGTTTCCTTCGCTGCCTCCACACCTTCTCTGCGTACTGTCTTGATTTATTTATACACTTCCCACAAATTTTATAAATATGGCTCCAGTATTAAAATCGCATACGAAAATAATGGAAAATAAATTTGAAATAAAAAAAATAATACTAATAATGCGTTTCACGAGAAGATGACCTGTGTGAACAGCAAAGACTCAGATCAGAGTTTTTCTATTTCAGTGAAAAGCTGATTGAACATGTAGATAATGTACTTTTCCTTCGGCCCGGCTCAAATATATAACTGAGCCGCAACACGACAGAACCAACAAAGTGGGATGTGCGCCTTGTGCGAAAGCTGTCTTTGATGTGCGCTTAAAGGTAGCTAAGAGTCTGAGCTAGCTCCAAGACGACAGCGAAGACTGATCAGACTGGGTGGATGCCCAGTCTGATCTGAACTTTCGCACGGCGCACATTACAGTTTGTTGGTTTTGTAGTTTCTCTGCTCATATCAGGGGGGGTGGTGGTCAGGCGATGGTGCTGGTTATAACTTCCAGTGTCGTGGCGCCCTACTTACTTGGATAAAAGTAGGGCAAAGGCCTACTGTGCTTGTAGTAGATGCAGGTGGGGATTGTTTGGATATTTTTCTGTCGTTTTTCATTTCTCTTTTCCATCTCTCCCTCTCTGGGAGAAGGCCCAATATAGACTGAAATACTGTCTCAAAGGGCCGTTAAATCCAAAACAACCAACCGACCAACGCGGCTCATATATTTTTTGAGCCGGACCGAAGGAAAGGTACATTACTACATGTTCAATCAATTTTTATTGAAATAGGAAAATTCTGAGGCGAGTCTTTGCTGTTCAGTGCTCTCGTCCATTTTCTCGTGACACATCTAAATATTATGATTTTCCCGTTTATTTAATATTTATTTTTTCATTATTTTCGCTTTGCTGGTTTTGTCTTGTCGCGGCTCATTTTACACTGTTTGCACAGTGGCAAACTACGTGAATCATAGGAAACAACAGGTAAACAGAGCAATCATTTGTTATGGCACCAATGGTCCACCCCCGCAGCTCACGTTATCTATTGGGAAGTCCGCATTAACCAGCTGAACCCCTCCAGCAGTAATGAGTCAGTCCACATTGGATTCAGATGGTGCATACTTATCTTCTTACTGTGTATATGTTAGAGTGTTTTATCAGTTCTTGGCACCATCCTTTAGCCGATATGTAATATTTCTAAATTTATCCCAGAAATTCTGGCAACAATTACTGGTTTGTGCTTTACTTTGATGATCTCATAATTCGGAATAAACATTCATTTCAGTGCAAATTCGCTTGAAAGTTAGTTTTGAAAACTTCTTGAAGTATGGAACTTTGGAATATATGTTCTTTTCATAGGAAATTTTTAACAAGAAATGTTTTACACAAATTTGGAGTGTTAATATGGGCGTTCTGTTATCTAGTGGATTCTTGTGTAGGTTACAATTTAGACCTAGAAACTGTAACTGTTCACAGAGGGGAAAGTAGGAGCAAATTCGGATATTCAGTCGCTTTACATCAGGACCAAGGGGCCAAATGGTATGGTTTGATGGTTTTATCATCTTTACTAATTTTATTGGAATAAAATTCCACCAGCGGTATTTCTATTTCGGTACCTGTTAATAAAAAAAGCACTTGCGTGCGCCCGAATATATTTTAGTGAGTCATGATTGTAAGAAAAAAGATAAAAGAGGTCTTTGTTTATTGAACAATTTATGTATGTTCTTTTGTAGATCTGTTACACTGAATCTGTATTGAGATGACGTTTTTTTTTTTTTTTTAATAAAGGAATCTGTCTTCTCTGTACATGTACATAATAGTTACTATTGTTGATAGTGTTTGTTATTTATTCTTTTTTTATGCATTTTCCCCTATTTAACTTACTATTATGTATATTTCACTATTTGAGACAAGGTTGACTAGTATGCCCAAAAGAAAAAACTACACTAAAGAAAGTAAAACATTTTTACCATGTATATATACCTACCCGAAGCAGATCAGCCGGGCCTAAAAGATCCAGAAAAAAAAATTGTACTGTATTATTGGTGAGAAATGACTTTTGCATTTAACTTGGATGTATTAGTTTACATGTAGTAGGTCACACACCTTCTAGAACTATTATTGTTCAAAGGGTATCTTGCCTGTTTGAAAAGAAATAAAAAGAAAATAAACTGTTGCCCTGATAGACAAATAAATATACGTGAAACCTTATCTCTGAAGTTATCACAAACTTTATTGTTGGCGAGCTGACATTTTTACATGACCATAAACTACAAAGTGTCTTCTAATTGTTTAGAATATCAGTTAAAAGGTAAGAATCTGATGTAGTAAAACAAATCACCCAACATTGCAGTGCAGGTAGGGAAAAACACCGTATTGACCGCAAATACCCTAGCATCCCAGGGATCTGTCATTTTCGGTTTGGATAAGTTCATCGCTCAAAACTTAAAACCCTTTTCTTTGCAAACGGTGCAGACCCTGACCAGAATGCTCTAAACTGTGTCTACACTTTTTGCTGATGCTATCTGTCCAAATATTTGGGGGAAATACGGTAAATGCTGGCGGCTTCATTTGCAGTGACAAGCCATTAGTTTTGTTTCTTTTGTGTCTAAAATGAATTTCTATTTTACACTGTCCCGGCGTCTTGCAGGACCCTGTGTCTCAATTTTAATTATTGGTAGTTTGTTAATGAGCGGTATTTATTGTCCGATACCTGCAGAGTGGCACCGTTAATGATATACGGAAGCACGGGCGTGTCATAACGTTACGTCATTAATATGAAGTGCATTCGGAAGTGATATCCTGTTGTGAACCTGTCATATGAATTTAGAGTTTATCATTTAAACAGTATCATAGAATGCCAACTTGAATTAATAAATGCACACACAAATTTTTCTACTAAGATATGAAATATGATTAAGAGTTCAGTGTATTTATGTAAACGTTGATCTGGTTTGCAGACCTATACATGTACACGTTCGTTGTCCTGTATCTGCCTAACTACAGGTTGTGGAATTTATCTCTTGGTCTGTTATCTGTTAATCTTCTTTGATCATGCAAATCAGATTATCTGCGAAAGATGCCCTGCGGGTCCCAGTACGAAAGGTCTGTTGCCGCATACTTAAACACAATTTGATAATGTACCGTAGAAACACTAAGGCACTGGGACAGACCTTGTCCGGTTTGGGCTTACTGACAGCACTACTGACAGCCGCATTTATATCAAAGCTAATAACAGGATAAGTTCGAACTGAAAGAACAATTATTATTTTTTTTTTTTTTTAGAAAATCTTCCAAACTAAGGTTAAGACTTCCATTGCTCCCCGCAACTGCTGTACTTTGTAAAGGCATATCTGATCGGACTGTTCAAGTGGGAACAGAGTACACTCCCCCCCCCCCCAGTGGGAACAGAGTACACTTCCCCCTCCCCCCCCCCCCCCCCCCACCACCACCACCACCACGCACACACATTTTCGCCCCTTTCACCAGTAGCCAAATGACTGTAGCCCAGACAAAGACCTATAAATGATGAAAAGAAGGCATATTTCTTTTCTTCTTTTTTTTCATGTATTTTATATCATACTGAGAGTGGTGCCAAAACATCTATGAAGATATTTCTAGAGTAATAACAGACAGATAACGCCTGTGTGTAGAAACACAGCAGGCGAGCAGCAATTCTACAACATCTGGAAATTCTTAGTACTAACCATGTGTTAGACATTTATTTTGAGCATAAAGTATGCACTGGAAACAGCGATGAATCATGATCGTGTTGAAAATATTGAGCTAAGAAAAGCAATTTTTTGGGAAGGAAAACACAAAACATTTTTTTTTCGTGCTGTTTTCCCTGGTGCTTTCGGGGAAGTACAGTATCAACAATGTACGACATACGAGTCTCTGTGTAGTAGAGCCTGCCTGATTAAAGATCCAGGCTTATGATCACTGACCCATCACTGAGATGTGGCCTGCCTAGGTCACGGATTCTGTCTAGAGCGCAGACATTCGGGAAGACAAAGTTGACCCAGACCTTAGAAGGGTCTGCACTATTTGCCATATCTGAGCAGTGATCAGCTTGATACAACGGTGGGCATTCTTCTTTCTGCTACTGACGGCTAGGGAGTGGCTGGACATTAGCTGACGCACGTGTCACCTTTGACAAACTAATGGAAGATGGTCAATTTGTCCTCATTAGTATGTAACCAATATCAATTTATTTTACTTGACAATAGACTTTGTATGGTAGACTCTTTTTGTCTTGTCTTTCGGAAGGTCCTGCCACGGAGATTTGTTCGCAAGGAAGCATTTCACGCTAGGTTCTCTCGGAGACATGTTAAAAGCGCTTAAAAGCCTGTTCTACCGCTACTGCATCGACCAGTTGTTGCAACGAAACAACCGGGCAGAGTTGACCGGGCGTCAACAGATTAGTAGGAATGTAGCAGTAAAACAAGGCAGTAAAACTGACGATGCTTCAACTATGGTCCCGACTCTGTGTTGCAAGTCACTTTCTTTTCTTTTGCAGGTTGTTAGTAGGAGCCCCACGAGCTCAAACTCGACAACCTGGGGTTACGAGAGGAGGAGCAGTTTATAGGTGTCCTATAGATTCAGGGA
This sequence comes from Ctena decussata, assembly GCA_963989385.1. NCBI lineage: Eukaryota > Metazoa > Mollusca > Bivalvia > Lucinida > Lucinidae > Ctena > Ctena decussata. The sequence continues at coordinate 27,831,564 of OZ022512.1, read as the reverse complement.
GTTATTGTCAAGAAATTCCATTTGATACAAAAGGTACAGTATAACAGGCTATCCAAAATAGACAAGGAGAATGGACCATAGCGGGGTAACTGAGAAAGACACATTCCTTTCGTCTAGTGTCCTTTCTAAATATGTATGACACAATCGCGTTCCAGTCATGATTTGCGACATTAACAGTCACAGATATAACTTGAAATCCGTCTGACTCTGCAGTCGCAGTTATACACGAGCGAGCAAGAGTTACCTATTAGTTAATTTGTAGCCGATTGAGTGCAATTATTTTATATCTGGTAAGCCATTTGTGTTTTTATTTTTTGGTTCAATCCCAAAAATCGGTCTGTCTAAATAATAAGCCTGATATTCTGCATTACCTGCGTGAAATCAAATCGTTTTCCTGCAAAACTTCCTTTATCACTCTGGTCATCCGAGTAATTATATTGAGGCGAGGTAACTTGTCAAACGTGCAAATTTTTGAAAATTTTTTGCTTGGAAAATATACATCTTTGATCCATTTACAAGATAACAGGAAGTCAACAAAAATAAACAAAAAGTAAACTTACATACATCATATCTATTGAGGGATACTAAACTTGCCCAAAACTGTTTAACTATTTTTTCATGATTTCAGTGAAAATATCATCAGAAGTTCAGAACTGAATGAGGGGTCACCGCATAAGCTTTTTTGACCCCCCCCCCCCCCCCCCAAAAAAAATAAATAAAAAAAACAAAAAAAACAGGAAAATTATCCCTAAATTATCTCTGGAACACCAAGCACTTTGGGTACTAAAGATTGATATGATACATAGTGATATGTGGAGGATATGTAATGTCAAGGACATATCGTTATAAACTGTGGTTCTCAGGAGAGGCACAGAAGATAATTGAAATCTTTTGATGTTTTCCGGAATGATTTCAACATTTTATTGAAATTATATTTCTTCAGAAATGTTCCCAGTTTCCTTTTCTGAGTAAAAGTCTATAAACTCGCATTGAAATATTTTCAGGGAATGATATTCGACATAATGGTACACATTATAGAGATGTAGAAGATAAATCTGACCAGTGGTTTGGTGCCTCTGTAAAAAGCTCATTAAATGGTATAATAGTGGTAAGTACTTTGAACGTAGAAAGTACCAACCTAACAGATTGGCTGAGTGAAAAAGAGTACTATGCGGCTAAGTGTATATGATTGTATTGATTGCACAATATACATACCATGGCTATGGCGGCATTATGCTAGAACAATGACAAGTTTATTTATTTATTCACAATTTCACGGCAGCACATACATAAAAGTACATACATGAGCCAACACTGACAAGTCGTGCTTGTTTGTGGTCAAGTTGGATAGCATTTTCAATACTGCTTCATTAAGCTTTTTTACTACGCTGAAATTATTTGCACATCAAGGTTTTTAACTATTTTTTTTTTCAAGCTTTGGATAATACTTTAAGTATTTTTAGCTCACCTGAGCCAGCGGCTCCGGGGGAGCTTATAGGATGGTAAGGCTCCGTCGTCCGTCGTCCGTCCGTCGTCCGTCCACACTTTCAAACAACTTCTCCTCTGAAACTGCTGGGCCGATTGTAACCAAATTTCATGTAGAGCCTCCTTGGACCTTAGGAACGAAAAGTTGTTCAAACGGTCCTGGTCACATGACCAACATGGCCGCCATGCCCATATATGGTAAAAACCTGAAAAAATCTTCTTCTCCAGAACCAATAGGGCGATGGCCTTGAAACTTGGTATGTAGCATCGGGTACACGAGTACTACCAAGATTGTTCAAATTATGACCTTGGGTTGACCTTGACCTTTTTTACGGTAAGGTCAAATTTGCTTCCTTATGCTTTTATATGGCAAAATGCTGCAACATAAGATATCTTGGAAACTGTTGAATATTTTGGCCTAAAAATTGGTACATACAGTCATCTTAATGACTACATGAAGATATATGAGTTCAAGAGGTCAAGGTCATTCTTTGACCTTTGACCCAGAACTCTCATATTTTGACAATATCAAACAATCTCCTCAAAAACAACTAGGCCAATTGTAATTAAATTGCATAAAGATCCTCCAGGGGTTGAGGGAATGAAAATTTGTTCATACGGTCCAGGTCACATGACCAACATGGCCACCACGCCCATATATGGTTAAAACTTTTAAAAATCTTCTTCTCCAGAACCAGTAGACCGATGGCCTTGAAACTCGGTATGTAGCATTGGGTACTCAAGTACTATCAAGATTGTTCAAATTATGACCCTGGGTTGACCTTGCCCATTTTTACGGCAAGGTCAAATATCGGAAAATGCTAGCACATGAGATTTCATGGTAAGTTTTGAAGATTTTGGCCTAAAAATTGGTATATACAATCATCTTAATGAGTACATGAAGATATGTGAGTACTAGAGGTCAAGGTCATTCTTTGACCTTTGACCCAGAAATCTCAAATTTTGACAATTTCAAAGAATCTGCTCTAAAACCACTGGGCCAATTGAAACCAAATTTCATATAAAGCCTCGAGGGGTTGAGGGAATGAAAAAAATTTCTAACGCTCTTGGACACATGACCAACATGGCCGCCATGCCCATATATGGTAAATACCTTTATAAATCTTCTTCTCCAGAACCAATTGACCGATGGCCTTGAGACTTTGTATGTAGCATTGGGTACTTGAGTACTATCAAGATTGTTCAAATTATGACCTTGTGTTGACCTTGACCTTTTACAGCAAGGTAAAATATAGGAAAATGGTAGAACATAAGATTTCATGGAAAGTTTTGAAGATTTTGGCCTAAAAAATTGGTATATACAGTTGTCTTAATGAGTTCATGAAGAATTATGAGTACAAGAGGTCAAGGTCATTTTTTTACCTTTGATCCAGATCGCTCATATTTTGACATTTTCAACCATTTCCTCAAAAGCCAAAGGGCCAATTGTGAACACATTTCATATAGAGCCTCCAGGGGTTGATTGAATGAAAAATTTGTTCAAACGGTCCAGGTCACATGACCAACTTGGCCGCCATTACCACTTATGGTATAAATCTTTAATATTTTTCTTCTCCAGAACCAATACACCTATGGCCTTGAAACTTGGTAAATACATGTAGCATGGAGTACTAGAGTACCACCAAGACTGTTCAAATGGTGACCTTGGGTTTACCTTGACATTTTTTGCGGCATGGTCAAATATGGGAAAATGCTAGAACATAAGATTTCATTGAAAGTTTTGAAGATTTTGGCCTAAAAATGGTATATATGGTTGTCTTAATGAGTACATGAAGATTTATGAGTACAAGTGGTCATGGTCATTCTTTGACTTTTGACCCAAAACTCATATTTTGACAATTTCAGACATGATAAGTAAAAGCCACCTTGCCAATTGTTCAGGTGAGCGATTCAGGGCCTCATGGCCCTCTTGTTAAGTAATACCACATAATGCGGCCAACATTGGTAGTAATGGTCAACTTCAGTACAGGTAAGTTATGAATGTTTAAACCTAAATATTTATAAGATTCGTGTGCATTGCCTTCAAATTTATCACAAATAGGAAGGCTTGACCTGTCAAAATCTAGCACTATGGATATCTGCACAATACAATTTATGAGAACACTCAGCTGCAGTATACACTTTTGCACATAGCCAGTCTGTAGGTCATATTCTCTCCAAAATACAATATATGCCTTCATTATTCTGAGTCAGGGTAGTGAAAGAAAGGCATGCATAGCAGCAGTGATATATTGAAATATTGAAACTACACATAATTCTAGGGCGAATCAGCATTAGATGCTCATTAAATTATACTGGAATGCTGTTTGGACATAATACTACTATCACAGCAACCACAGAGGCTAGACTACATATAGGAAGATAAGGCAAATGATAATACTACTACCACAGAGACTAGACTACATATAGGAAGATAAGGCAAATGATAATACTACTATCACAGCAACCACAGAGGCTAGACTACATAGGAAGATAAGGCAAATGATAATTCTACTATCACAGCAACCACAGAGGCTAGACTACATAGGAAGGTAAGGCAAATGATAATTCTACTATCACAGCAACCACAGAGGCTAGACTACATAGGAAGATAAGGCAAATGATAATACTACTATCACAGCAACCACAGAGGCTAGACTACATAGGAAGATAAGGCAAATGATAATTCTACTATCACAGCAACCACAGAGGCTGGCCTACATAGGAAGATAAGGCAAATGATAATTCTGCTATCACAGCAACCACAGAGGCTAGACTACATAGGAAGATAAGGCAAATGATAATACTACTATCACAGCAACCACAGAGGCTAGACTACATAGGAAGATAAGGCAAATGATAATTCTACTATCACAGCAACCACAGAGGCTGGCCTACATAGGAAGATAAGGCAAATGATAATTCTGCTATCACAGCAACCATAGAGGCTGGACTACATAGGAAGATAAGGCAAATGATAATACTACTATCACAGGAACCACAGAGGCTGGACTACATAGGAAGATAAGGCAAATGATAATACTACTATCACAGGAACCACAGAGGCTGGACTACATAGGAAGATAAGGCAAATGCCTTATCTTCCTATGTAGTCTAGCCTCTGTGGTTGTAGCCTGGCTACAGTCGAATCTGTATATTACTCTGGTGGTCAGATTCGCCTGGTAACTTTCAGAAGAGGCTCTGCAATATGATACTCTTCTCACAAATTCTTGAGTTAATAAAAGCAACATTACAAGTGCCATAAAGTGCCCATTAGACTAGCAGAGATCTTTATCTCCATCACCCTGTTTTGGTTTCTCAATCTGTCTGTGACTTTTAGGGGTATAGTTTAAAACCTGGAATGGAATGGAATGGATGACATAATCTACTGTGAATTGGTTACAATTGCTCCAAGAGCATGGGACAGTGGTTCTCTTCAGGAAGAAATGACTTCTTCAGAGGGAGAAAAAATTTTCCTGTAAAAGTGCAATTCCAAATCGATGGAAACTGGTGGACAAGACCATTCCAGTCCACTGTGTTCCATTCCACATTTAAACAACGCCATATTAGAAGATCTGATAGTATATTATTTCAACAGTGGCAAATTTACATTATGACCAGCTGTCTTAAACCAATAACAGGCGATCAGCTGTATCACATTTTTCATTCCAATGTAAACAGATTCTGTCCTCACTAGTCATGATATGATTCATGACAGTAGGACTTCTCTTAAATCAGACGTGTATGCATTGGATCTTGATTGGTGCTGATCAGATCAAAATATGTTGTTTTTAAAACATTTGAATGTAGATGTATTAAATGTCTGTTCTTGAAATTTCTCCAGAGGTGTTTGAATTTTTTGTAGATAATTTATTTTATTCTAAATTCTTCAACCAAGAGCTGCATATATGTCTTTCTCCCTATTCAAATTTGAACAAATTAATGTGTCATAATTCTTAGGTGACTAGGCTTCATTGTGATAACACACGGTCAATCTTCTCTTAAATGGGACAAACAAGTTTCAACAGAGTAGACCCAGATAAGACTGCTCAGGGGAAATATGAACAGTGTTTGGCATTTACTTAATTTTCTGTAAAACACTCACTCAAGCATAAAATGAATTAGTCCAAAACCTAAATGTAGAATTTTTTTTGTGAAAAATCAATGGGCTCAGGAATTAATTGTCTTTATATAGCTTCATATTCTCTAAACACGGAGGGGGTGGGATGGGGGATGGGGGTGGGGTGGGGGTGGAGGTCTTGACTAATACTGATCAGATCAGTCGGACAAACCTGAATCTGCAAACAGTGTAGACCATGATGAGACTGCTCTGGAAAGGTATAAACACTCTTTTGCTTTTACTTATTTTTTTCTGTTAAACACCCCCTCAACTATAAAATGAACCAGTCCAAAATCAAAAGATAGAATAATCCATTACAGAAAATTGGTGGTTCAGGTTTATTGTATTTAGTTTCCTGTTCTCAAAACAAGTTGCCACAGAACATTAGCTTTATCAGATTGACCATCTGTGTTTACATCTTCAAATTGCTTCTTACATAAAAATCTGCCACTGCAGCACCATGAAAGGCTGGACAAAAGGTCAGCAAAGTTTGCTAACCAAGATTTGGGAAAAATCTCAGATGCAAGTAACCAGACCCTATGTTCCTTTGCAGGGGATATATTGAACATAGGGTCTGTAGCCAGACTACTGTGGTTGCTGTGATAGTAGTTTTATGTCCAAACAGAATCACGGTATAATGAGCTTCAGTTGTAACAAAGGGAGGAGAGAATCATGATTCTGGAATCTACTCTATCACATAACCTTGCAAGGTCATTGGGACACCCTTGATGACTTTGTAACAATCTCTGTCCACCTTTCCTATTTTCAGCTGTGGTAGTTCTTATTCATGGCACATACACTTTAGTCCTTTTAGAACTTACGATTGATAGCTTTTCTTGCTACAGTAGAACTTCATTGGCTCGAACTGGCTTGGGACCATGACAGTTAGTTCTAGCCAAGGGTAGTTCTAGCCATCCAGGGTTAGTTTTCATATAAAGTGACTTCTAGGGACCAAGAAAAGAGTTCTAGCCATGCAGGGTGAACCAGTCATCAGGGTTCGAGCCATTGAAGTTCTACTGTATATTGAAACACCTTTCTGAGTCCAAAAGTGCCTGAGCAAAAAAATGTAGACCGTAGTAGGTTCTATGTTAGACTGCATCAATAGGAGCAGCCAGATCAGGTTCCATTCCAATGGTAATTTGAACACAGTCACTGGACACTATAATAAACTGGCCCAAATTTTCGGACAATTAATACAATAATAATAATAGTGTTGTGGGTAGATGCCGTAAAATAGTAGCTCTGTCTTGCATATTCCAACTGCTTTATTTACTTTTATGGGTATGTTTGATTTTTGTGTTTCTCTGTGCAAATATTCTGACAGGATTCCATATTTTATAAATGGACATGTCATCTTGTTTTACTGTTAATTTATTGATGAGATTGGCCAGTTGTGTTTGGTTAAGGAAATTAAGTGTAGGACTACACCAGAGCATGTCAAAGACTAATGCCAAATCATTGATTTATACATTCTTGTTCTGAGAAATGCTTATGAGGGATATGGTTATATTTCCAAGGGAAGCAGATCTATTACTTTCATTATTGTCCTCCCATTCTATGGGGATAAACATTTACAGGACAGAATTTGCTCCAAGGGAAGCTAATTCAGGGATCATTTTTTTGTCAAGATTTTGAGAAATTTGCTCTAAAGTTTGACAGAAATTTAACGGTAATCTGTTTAATGAAAAGAATCTCATCATATGAAAAGAATTTAACTCTTTTTAATACGCAACAAAAAGCAGACAACAAAATTTACGTCTGCAAAAATTAAAAAAATGCCTTGTCCAAGACATTTCATATTGAGAATTCAAAGACTAGAGGGGAAACAGTGTAGATCCACATGAGGCGGCTCATTATGAGCCGTCTCATCAGGATCTATGCTGTTTGCAAATTATCCTATTTTCGTCACTGGTGCTTAAAGTGTTAATAGTGGATTTTACCAAAATTTCTCACTTCTCACGCAACTTGGCTAAATGAGATCTCATAAAGTCCTTAGCCAGAATTATCCCTGCGAATTACCGTAATATGCTTAAGTATCGGGACACCTGAACTAAGTAATTTTCCATTTGTCCCAATGGAAAATTAATTAGGGAGACTATTTTCTTCCAAATCGCCCTCTAGGCTGAGCCCTGAGTTCTTTCAAGAGTAGACCTCTTTAGAGTGGGGTTCCTTCTTACTACACAGAAGCCAATATTACATCCCTGAAATTGTCTCCCTTTGAAAAAATATGATAAACACAACACTGTATCCATTTACCTTACAAATTAAAATCTAAAAGAGGTCAGTCAAGGGCAGAGAACACAGTCAGAAGAAGGAAAACCTGCTGCAGTACCATATAAGGTAACCAAGCCTTAGAGCCCATTAGTCTTTGGGCATGGCTGACAACTGGTTTTAAGGCTCTTTCAACCATAGGTATTTCAGTCATATCTAGCCAATGAAATTGTGATAATGAATGCAGTGTGCAAAGGAAGCCTGTTTCAGTTTGAAAGAATTCCATCCCTAAACTTTTAAGAGTAGATACCTTTTTGGAAAGATTTGCTTGCTTAGGGAAGCATTAAGACAGCCACAAAAGTTGTTTCCCTGTGTAAAAATGGCAGAAAAGGATGGGGTGTACCCACTCACCTTAATATGCAATATTAACTGTTTAAGCACCAAAAAGCAGACGACAAAATGTACGTCTGCTAAAATTAAAAAACAGCCTTGTTCAAGACATTTCATATTGAGAATTCAAAGACTAGGGGGCAAACAGTGTATATCTAGATGAGGCGGCTCATTATGAGCCGCCTCATCAGGATCTACGCTGTTTGCATATTATGCTATTTACGTCATTGGCACTTAAAGTGTTATTAATGATTGTTATAGAGAGCATGGTGTGTATTTATTGCCAAATGGTAGTAATGAAATTGTCTGCATTAAACCCCTGAGAAAACTTGTAATTTTGGGGTATTATGACCTAAAGTAGCATTTATAGTGGTAAAATAACAATTTGGTGTGTGAAAATCTCCAAAGGAGGTAATTGAATCTTACTGACTTACAGTAATACTTTTAAGTTTGAGCTAAGGGGGACGAGGAAAAAGGACCGTGCATGACAGGTTATCTGAAGTCAAGTAAAGACCTTTGTTTTTGTTTTTAATATTGGTGGAGCAAAAAAAGAGATCTCAAGCCATGTGGACATTGCAAATGTATGTACTTGAATCAGCCTGCACATCTGCACAGTCTGATCAGTCTTCATTTTCACCTTCCCCTGTAATGTGTAAATGGAGGATGCACAGGCTGATTTGAGCCTTTCCTTCTTGCATATTTCATAGGGTAGTTTTTCCACAGGACAATAATCATACCATATTAATCTTAATAAATCTCCCTGCGTTAATAAACGACCCCTGCCTATTTCCCAAAAAGAATATTTTACTGACTTGCCTACTTCTGTGTTTTCCAATATGAATTTCTGCTTGATTCTCTGGATTCTCTCTTCCAAATGGGATCCACTCTTTCAGGAAAGAATTTGCTCCTAGAGGAGAAAATCCTTTCTTTTATGACTAAACCCCTGCTGAGAAAGGAGAATACAGTGGACTTTCTTTACATGGATGGCAATTGTTCTCAAATATTTTGATGTTAACTCTTTAAGCCCCAGTGACGCAATTAGCAAAATTTGCAAACAGCGTAGATCCTGATGAGGCGGCTCATCATGAGCCGCCTCATCTAGATCTACACTGTTTGCCCTCTAGTCTCTGAATTCTCAATATAAAAAGTCTTGGACAAGGCATTTTTTTAATTTTTGCAGACGTAAATTTTGTAGTCTGCTTTTTGGTAGTGAAAGAGTTAAACTGAATTTGCTGTAATAAAGAATGCATATTTTGAACAAGAAACCCATGCCTTGGAAATCAAAATGACGTTTTAAGGACTATTGCTGTTGTAATGAATGCTGTTATAAAGAGGGTTGAATGTAGTAGAATTGTTTCCTCTGAAAGGATACCCATTCACCTTTATACTGCTTATTTTAGAAGTATTTTGGCAGTGGAGGATTTGTTTCTCTTTAGGCTCCAAATAATGACCCCCTTTTATACCATGCAACACCCCAGGGGCGTTTAATAGAATTAATATAATGTGTCTTTATTTAGAAGTTTTCAGTATTTGTACTAAAGGGATAGCAACTCTGGTCAGACAACTTGGGATGGATATGCAGTCTTCAGTGGTTTCACTATGTACAAAGGTATTTTGTGCTGGGTCCCACCTCATTTATTATGTACCATCTCCCAGCCTCAGGTAAGACAATTAATTGTTGCACCTGCCTATGTACTGTTGTTACTATGGTAACCAGGGTCTGGTTTGATGGAGGGACAAAAGATTTACAAAAATATATATTGATATCTCGGTCCATTAACACACTGATGTTTTTTGTTTTATTTAATTTTACTTTGTTGCTTTTTCTGGCCATTGTGCAAAATAAAAAAGTGACTGATGCAGCGACAACTTGAAACATTTTAATTGGAACAGCCCTATCTATAACTATATCAACTAACTGCGTCAAGGGATATTACAGATGATGGCTGACCTTCGATTTTACATCCTTCCCTGAGAGCATCAGAATGATGAGAGGGTGATTATGAAAGATACTATGCAATGAAGCCCTGTTTTGGTTTGGCTAGAATCTTTGCTATCATTGAGGGAGAGAATATTTAACTCTTTAAGCCCCAAACTGCAGACAACAAAATTCACATCTGCAAAAATTCAAAAATGCCTTGTCCAAGACAGTTCATATTGAGAATTCGAAGACTAGAGGGCAAACAGTGTAGATCCTGATGAGGCGGCTCATGATGAACCTCCTCATCAAGATCTACGCTGTTTGCAAATTCTGCTATTTTTGTCTCTGGTACTTAAAGTGTTAAAGTAAATGTATGTCAGGGACTATCCAAATTCAATATGTCTCATACTGCATTATTTTCCTGAAAGCACAGGAGCCCTAGTAGTTCAATTGGTCAAGTGTTGACCTTTTAAGCTTCCAATCCGGTCCTAGCTTGAATCCCACATGAAGTGGAATTCTTTTCAGGTACAAACTAGTTCCATTGCACACAGTCTTTCATTGTTGCCCTGCAAACTGGCCCAATATGACTGAAATGGTGTTTAAAAGGCCATAAATCCACCATTCATCCATCCATTGATTCCTAAAAACAAGTTATTATTACTAGGTGGCCAGTCTATTATAGTTTAAGGCAGCTTGTAACTGTTTGGTTCAGTGTTAAGGTAGCTTGTAATGGTTTGGTTCAGTGCCCAAGACAGTTGTCCAACTTATCACTGATTCAATGAACTGCTAAGATAATGGGAACCTTAATACATGTATATGAATATATATCTGTTGCTCTTCAGCATTTTGAAGTGTAATTGGGGCAGGTTTTTTGGAACCCATGCCCGCACCCCCCACTACTCACCACAGGCACATGCTGGAAGAGAGAGACAGAGAGAGAGAGAGGGAGAGAAAGAGCTGAGAGGGGAGGGTTTAGAAAGGCTTTTAAAATATGTAAGTATGTCCCTAAGGTGGCTCATGGGTAATCATGAATGCAGAGTAAGATAATTATCGTCAGTTCACACAGGGTATAATCGATTCCGCCAATTTTCGCTTCCTGCAGAGACTGTACATCATATTTGGCTTCCGCCGAGACTGTCCACGAACTCTTGCTTCCTGCCGAGACTTCTGTACATGATTAATAGCTTCCTGCAGAGACTGTCCGCGTGATTCTGCTTCCTGCCGAGGCTCTCGGCAGGAAGCAGAGTCACGCGGACAGTCTCGGCAGGAAGCCATTCCTCGAGGACAGTAGTCTCTGCAGAAAGCAAGAGTTCGCGGACAGTCTCGGTGGAAGCCAAATATGATGTACAGTCTCTGCAGGAAGCTAAAATTGGCGGAATCGATTATACCCTGTGGTTCAGTACTCAGTAATAATTTTGTTGAGTTGTGGTTTTCATGAAAGAATGCAGGAAGAAGCTAGCCAGATTTCCGACAAGATCTACATTTGAAGAAAAGCAGCTAAAATTATCAATATTATTCATCATAGCTGTGCAATTGGCGGAATTAATTAACACGTATTTGACCTTGTGGACCAGAAGTATAGAAAATGTAGAGAAAAAAAGAGGTCTGCTTTATGCGTAGAAACTTCTGTGATTCCAGAACATGTACTATACCAACTAGTATACTAAAATGGTACTGTCGATGGTGTGAAACTCGTATAAATTTTGTTTCCTCATTAAAGTAGTGAAAGTTCCTTTACCAATAAGAATATATGGATGAAATGACTTGTGATATTACTTCCTTTTTCAACAGTATTTTAGTCATATCAGGATGATGGGAGGATGATAATGAAAGGATGTATGGGTGTGACTTCTGCTCACAGTTGAAAAGATTTCTGCCTACTGCAGGAATCAAATCGGTAGTGCTAGATCAACAGGCCAGTGCTTAACTCTTTAAGCACCAAAAAGCAGACGACAAAATGTACGTCTGCAAAAATTAAAAAAATGCCCTGTCCAAGACATTTCATATTGAGAATTCAAAGACTAGAGGGCAAACAGTGTAAATCTGGATGAGGCAGCTCATTATGAGCTGCCTCATCAGGATCTACACTGTTTGCAAATTTTGCTAATTTCGTCACGGGGCTGAAAGAGTTAACTCACTGAGGTATCTGGTCTCCTAACTCAAAAGATAGTTGGTTTACTTGAATTCAGACCTCCAGATAAAAGGGGGTATTGAGGATAATTCAAAGATAATTTTGTCTATTTCTCAACGAAAACATACGTTGTGACCCTTCATTAGAACCGTGTCAGCAAGACGGTTCTAATGATGGGTCACAGCATATGTTGTTATGGAAAAGTCAGGGAAATTATCCCTGAAGTAACCCTGTTACCCCTTCTTATCTGGAGTACTACTTGATTCCTATTGTCTGAGATTGTACAGGTGCTGTGGTAAAAAGACATGCCAAAGAACCGCTTGCCAATCCTGAGAACAGATTAGATCATTTGGACAGTAATAATGCTGGATTGTATTCAATCAAGCGAACATTCACAAGCACTGTTTTGAGAAATCCTGAAGAAAGCTAATTTTGGCCAGAATCATGGACTAAAAGTAAAAAAAGGCCTGATCATTTTACACAAAGAACTAGGCTGAAGGTCTCTTCTCAAGCAGTGCCAATCAAAATGAACAGTTGGAGGGAGTCCGACGGACACCTGTATTAGCCTCAAATCGACTTTTAAAGTCTTTCTTGAACATTAGCTCATTTTCATATCAGAGATTGCTTTATAAAATTGTCGTCAATTAAGGCGAATGGGTACACTTTCAAGGGAAACAACTCATCTATTTTCATTTTTGCCTCCCTTCTAAATGAGGCTCTTGAATCAGATATATTCGTTTAACCCTTAAAGTGCCAAAAATTAAAATAGTTAAATTTGCAAACAGTGTAGATCCAGATGAGGTGGCTCATAATGAGCCACCTCCTCTGAATCTACACTGTTTGCCCTCTAGTGTTCAAATTCTCAATATGATATGGCTAGGACGAAACATTTTTTGAAATTCTGCAGACGTAAATTTTGTCGTCTGCATTTTGGCGCATTAAGGTTAAGAGTTGACCCAATGTTGGAATTGCTTTGTCACCCAGGAAAACCAATAGGAAGTCTCCTCTGTAAAAATGGCAGAAAAATATGGAAGTGACCTCATATACTTTAATTCAATCCCAGTTCAGACCACCGCAGTCTGGTCTAGGTCAAAACTGATTTCCCAGCAATTTCATATTTTTGTCCAAAATATTTAAAGAGTTTAAGGTACACAGGCTGGCCTGAAGTTAGGTTCTTGGAGAAATGCAGGAACTCAGTCATGCTTCTTAAGGTGTACGAGTTAACCATTAACCCTTTGCATTCTGGGTATTTTTTGTTGTCTGCTGAAATTGTTGTCTGCATAAAAAATCAAGAATATTTTGACAATTTTGGTCTAACTAACTCTTGTAGAAATGATGTCTAGGCAGCAAACAGTTTGGATCCAAACTGTTGCCCAATACCCCTAAAGGGGTATCCCAAATGGAATGGGTTATGGTTTTGTCATCTATGGAAGCAAATAGAGAGTCATGAAAGTTGTCCCCCTTTGTTTCAAAAAACGACTGAAATACTTTTGAAAAAAAGAGAGTAAAATTGTGTGTCATCCTTCCATCCATCACATACTCAGTTATCAATCAAAGAATATATTAACTCTTTAAGCACCAAAAAGCAGATGACAAAATTTACGACAAAAAATTACGCCTGCAAAAATTCAGAAAATGCCTAGTCCAAGACATTTCAAATTGAGAATTCAAAGACTAGAGGGCAACCAGTGTAGATATAGATGAGGCGGGTCATTTATGAGCCGCCTCATCAGGATCTACGCTGTTTGCAAATTTTGCTAATTTCGTCACTGGGGCTTAAAGTGTTAATTCTGATCTTGTAGCAAAATTTGACTGGAAGAGATATTTCAAGGAAGATTGATGAAAAGAGGTACATTTTAGAATTTAACTGTCACTTTACCAACTTGCTCAGAAAATATTAAATTGTTCTCTAAAATTTTACCGCGGCTTCATTTCTTCTGTAAAGCTGTCTGGTTGGAAAGTTTGTAGCTGGTATAATATTGTAATATATAGAATGGAATGGACTAGAATGGAATGGAATGGATGAGGTTATCTACATTCCAGTGGCTACAATTTGTTTCCAGAACGATGTGTGGTACTCTTAATTGAAAGAATTTGCTCCTTTAGAAGGGGTAAATTCTTTCATTTAAAAATACCAATCCCAACAAGTGAATTAAGGTTTGCCAATCCATTACATGTTTTAAACTATGCCACTCCTAGTGTGGGAGAATGTTTAGGCATTCCTTTTGATTTCTTTCCCAGCTTATCAATATCTACAGTGTGATGATATGGTAGCTCTATTAACTAATGTTGCGATGATGCCAGATAAAAACTTCACAAAATATTTGGTTGAGTCATACCGTTTTGTGTTCTGAATCAAAAGTTACAGAATTAACAGACCTCCAGGTAAAATAGGTTTCTGATGCTATTTCATGGATAATCCTGCCCCCCCCCCCCCCCCCCCCTTCAAAAAAAAAGGCTACCCCTAATCTGCAAATTGTGTTTTGGGGGTCACCATGTTTACAGGTCTGTCCAGCCATCTGTAATGCTTTTTCACAGTATCCGAACGCACTGTACCATCTCTTCCGGTTTTCATAGCATCGAATCAAGAGTTCAAACATTCGCTTATAACCAGTAGTCGGAAATCATTGTGTTTTGAGATTTTATCCAGAATCTGCTGCGTCATTTATGCTTATTTAGCTTTGGAAATGTAAAGAGGTAAGTTTAATATAATTTGCTCTTCGGTCTGTTACTTCATTGCCCTGTACAATGTTGTGTATGGGTGGATAGTAAATGGTACAGTATTCAAATTGCCCTTGGCATGATTCTAAAACCATTTTGAACCTTTTCTTACATGTTTTATAAAAATCTTTAAAACAAACGGAAGGGGTTATTAACCTACAGGCTGTTAGTTTTGATAATAGGATGATTGCTAGGTTTTGCACGACACAAACTCGTGTTAAATTATGCTGTTCGGAATAGAATTTCTGTGACGGCCATGAGTTTTTCATTGTACAGGGTAATGAAGTAAAAGACTGAAGAGCAAATTATATTAAACTTACCTCTTTACATTTTCGAAGCTGAATAACTATAAATGATGCAGCAGATTCGGGATAAAATCTCAAAACATAATGATTTCTGACTACTGGTTATAGGCGAATTTTGTATTCTCGATTCAACACTATGAAAACCGGAAGAGATGGTACAGTGCGTTCGGATACTGTGTTTTTGGTTTCAGTTTGCAATTAGTTTTCAGTGAACTTCAAGGGTGACTTGATATTGATGTTGAGTTTGTAATGGGAAGTTGTTTTGCTTCTGAGATGAGCTACTGTCCCTGATAATCTGAAATTAAAATTGAATTTTGTTGAAATTTACAATGCTGTATACTAGTAACATACATTTAGAAAGGGATGTTTATGTGTTGGTTCTTACATGAGTTACAGCCCCTGTAATCATCAAAACTGACAGGTGGTAGTTCATTTGTATTCATTATCCTAAGTTTTAATTGTGGATTTCGATGAAATTTGTAATGTAACAAATAGATAGAAGTTTTGAACCAAAATATGGGGATATGTAGGCAATCTGTTCAGCGGGAAGAGCATCACACCTTTGTGCAAATAATCATCAGATTTAAGGAAAGCATACAGCATACAATATACAATGACTGGTATAAATAAAGTAGCTTGTGAAACAACAATTTTGGAGTGAAAGATGTTTGAACTAAGTCCTCAAGATCATGTTATGGTAGCTGAACAACAGCAACTGAGCCGGCGGACGAGAAAACCAACAAAGTGGCATGTGTGCCCAGCAAAGGCTCAGATCAGACTGGGCATCTGTTAATTCTTATCTGACTCTTCCCATTTGCATTTAAAGGGTAGCTAAGGGTCTGAGCTAGCTCCATGCGGACAGTGAAGACTCTGATCAGGCCAGGCAGATGAGATGCCCAGGCTGATTTGAGTCTTCACTGGGCTGACATGCCACATTTGTGGTTTTATTGTGTGGTGGCTTAACTCTTTCAAATAAATTATGTGAATATCTTATTTTTTCCCCCTTTCAAACTATGTAGATAACATGTCTAGCTTTGCTATTAAGTTGAAAAACATTTCGCTAATGCTTGTAAACATATGGGAAATCACTCAGAAGTAGGGAAGTTACAAGTTTAAGAAAACAATCATTGTCTGGTAGACATTTGAGTAACCTCACCAAGGAATAGGATAGACTGAAAAGCAGTCCGGTGCTGTAGATAACAGTTTCCTTCAGTGTTGATGAATTTGAGTCGCGACACGAGAAAACCAACAATGTGGTTGTGCGCCCAGCGCAGAGTCAGATCAGCCTGGGCATCCGCCCAGACTGAGTGGTGAGCGGACTCTTCCCTAAGTGCTTAAAGGGTAGCTAAGGGACTAAGCTACCTCCTTGCGGACAGCAAAGACTGTGATCAGACTGGACGGCTGCCCAGGCAGATCTGAGTCTGCACTGGGCACACAACCACTTTGTTGGTTTTCTCTTGTTGTGGATCATTTTTTTTGTCTCGCCTGCAATAAGCTCAGCAGTATTCCCCCCAGAAATTTCAGAAGGCATGTCACTTTTAACACAAAAATCAGATTTTGACTTCAACGTTGATCAATTTTTAAAATCCTAAGCAATGCTTTGTGCAAATTAGCCTAAATGGTATGCCGCTTTTAACACAAAATCAGATTTTGACTAGTTGATCAATTTTTAAAATCCTAAATAAAGCAATGCTTTATCCAAATTAGCCTAAATTTACATCATAGATAATTCGTTGATGATCCTTAATGCATTTAAAACAACTTTACGGGCTAAGAACTGAAAATAATAGCATTTTTAGAAATTTTCATTGGAAATTAAGGCATGTTGCAAAAATTTGAAGAGGAAAGCATGTTGCAAGCAACATGCCTTAATGGTCTGGGGAGAGCACTGAGCTGTAAGTTGGAAATTTGTTCAGTATGACTTTGCACTATGGAATCTTAGTCTAATTTGTCACATCAGCCATCTATGGAATTGGACCAAGCCATACTGCCGACAGTATACACACCTGGTTAAATATGTTTTCAAAGACGTTACAAAACAATAAAGATCAGTTACAAAACGAAAAAGAGTCCTAGTTACCAAACGACCTGCTCATCAGGTCATTTGGTAACTATGACTCTTTTTTCGTTTTGTAACAGCTCTTTTTCATTTTGTAACATCCTTTGTATATACATAGTTAACCAGGGGTGGTATAGACCCGGTAAAAACTATAAGGATGATCTAAATATCACATGACAAAACTCACATTGTTGGAAGTCATATGGTGCGGCTTATCTAATAATACAAATGACAGATATATCCATACAGATTTTAATATTTCTTTATTATAGGCTATAATAAAATTATTTAAAATGACTTCCATTCATGATATGCATTATGAGCTGCAGTTTGACCATAAAGTGTTGCCACTCACTAGCAATCTACATCTAGAAATAGCATTTAACAGGAATCCACTAATCCTGTTCTATTCAGTTCTTGTATGAAATGATGAGTTTGTGTTTTATGGCTCTTTTTAAGGAGTATTTAAGTCCTTTTTGGCTGTTGAGAGAATGACAATGATAAGCCAAAGGTTGCTGAAGATTGCTGAAGACTCACTGAGCCCTACTCTCACACATGACTCTTAAATTATGAGTTTAGAGCATAGTCGTCCGTTTGGTGTTGGTGCGTCCGTCCGTCTGTCCATCCGTCCGGAGCCATATCTTGAGTTTGATAGACCCTATGACCTTGAAACTACATCACAATATGCTTCACTAAAATATTAATTTGCTTAAACAAAACTAGGTCACCGTGACCTACTTTCTCAAAAAAATACCACATATGTAGTTTTCATCTGCAGCCCCATATCTCCCTTTTCGTAGGCCATAGAACATTGAAACTTCATCAGTACATGCACCTTACCACTCCAGGTCAGCACCAACAAAACAAGGTTGTTGTGACCTACTTTCACGAAAAAGTACCACATACTTAGTTTTCTAGGTCAGTCCCATATCTTTCTTTTACATGGCCCCAGAACATTGAAACTTCATCAGTGCATGCATCTTACCACTCCAGGTCATCTACAACAAAACTAGGTCACTGTGACCTACTTCACGAAAAAGTACCACATATTTAGTTTTTGTCTGCAGCCCATATCTCCCTTTACATAAGCCCCAGAACTTTGAAACTTTATCAGTGCATGCACCTTTTCACTCCAGGTCACCTCCAACAAAACTAGGTTGCTGTGACCTACTTTCACGAAAAAGTACCACATATTTAGTTTTCTAGGTCAGCCCCAGATCTTTCTTTTCCTTGGCCCCAGAACATTGAAACTTCATCAGTGCATGCACCTTACCACTCTAGGTCACCTACAGCAAAACTAGGTCACTGTGACCTACTATCACTGAAAAGTACCATATACTTGGTTTTTGTCTGCAGCCCCATATCTCCTTTTCATAGACACCAGAACTTCATCAGTGCATGCACCTTACCACTCCAGGTCACCTCCAACAAAACTAGGTCACTGTGACCTACTTTCACAAAAAAGTACTAAATATTTAGTTTTCGAGGTCAGCTCCATATCTTTCTTTTCATAGTCGCCAGAACTTTGAAACTTCATCAGTGCATGCACCTTATTACTCCAGGTCACCCCCAACAAAACTAGGTCACTGTGACCTACTTTCACGAAAAAGCATTTTAACTACTGTCAAAGCGCCAACGGGCTGGACATGCTGGCTGCGGCCATTTAGCTTTGCTAGATTGTTTAAAAGTGCATTGCGATAAATGGAACATCAGTGTAAATACTGAGTTAACTAAAGTTGTAGTTTTCAAAAGCAGAAACAGGCATAACAATGTTGAACTTTATTTTGATAATATGCTTTTAGAACTGAACATGTAAATTCTTTTACTTATCTTGGAGTAGACTACCGTATCATCTAATGGTAAATTTTTTCAAACTCAAAAAGCGGCAGGCTGAACAAGCAAACAAACCTCTCTATTCTTTGAAAAGTTATTCTGAAAAAATTAAGCTTCTGGACTCAATGGTATTACCAATCTTAAACCATAGTTTTGAGGTATGGGGTTTTCATCCTGCACTTAATATAGAAGCTTTACATTTAAAAGTTTTAAAGCAAAATTTGGATGGTAAAGCCGTAAACTAGTTCGTAAGAATTCTTCTGATATTGTACAAAGTAATGGGTATTTAAACAAGTTTCATATTGTAGATCATGATCTTGGTCATTTTAGAGTAAAATACTGGGCCTCAGAATTGAAAAGTATGTTAAATGATCTAGGATTTGCTTATCTTTGGAACATGGACGTTACTAATGTACAATTACAGAAAGCTATTGAATGCTTATATGACCAATATTTACAGCAATGGTTTAGTGAACTGAGAATTCTTATTATTAATGTTTGATTCATATGGTAGTTGATTATTATCATTTCAATCAGCCAGCCTCATCCCTCTGTGCTGAAATCTTAACCATGTCTTCCCATGACCACTACTAGCAGATTTAAACAGGCTCGAGTGAGGTCAGTTAGAAAAGGATTATTGCAGTATTCTTTAATATTGAATGTCCTTGTCTCTGTCAAACACTACCTGCAAGCACAGCTCCTTTGGAGAATATTATTGAGTTAATTTTAGCATTTTTACTCCTCGTTCCGACACACACAGCAGTAAATGATAATTTCAATAGGATCCACGACAACATCAAGTCCTGTTATTGCCACCACAGCAATCGTTTGCCAGTCTTTGAAATCTAGGTCATCTCTTCCGACAATCACTCCTGCCGCATTTAAACCAGCCAGAAAGAAGTCGATAGCCTTGAATGTTAGCATGAAAGTTCTCTTTGGTAGTTTTTCCTTGGCCAGTCTAAAACCTTGATAAACAAGAACGCTCATACAGATCACGTAAAAGCCGGCATATCCCACGTAGGGCCAAGGGGAATCATGTACTTCTTCTGGAAAATATTCTTCCAGAATGTCTGAGTAAATCTTCGCAGCAAATGCAAAGTCGAGGACCAATGACAGAAGAATTCTAAATATATATACTGCAAATCTGAAAGGATCCGGTAAGCATTTTGTTAGCTGTTCTGCAATAAAGAGAATTACATCCGTTGGTTCTTCACACATTTTTTATATTCCTAGTGTCACCAATAGCTTGTCGGGTTTTTTTCTGTTTTTTTTTTTTTCTGAATTTTAACATATTAAAGCTCCATTTATATCATATACCACTGCAAATTATCCGTTTTGGCCTATTTTTGTGCAATATTCAGGTGTCTGGCTGTGCCCTTAATTGTAAGACTGCTAAACATAAAGACAGAAATTTATGAGCGAGCAGTGTAGACCCAGAACAGACTGTTTTGGAACAGTCTGATCATCAATGACACATATCAGCAGTTGGTAAACTTTTTGCTAGCTGATAAAGTCTTGACTTACCATAACTGTTGTAAAATTGCAGCAGTTTTACAACAGTTATGGTAATTATTAAGGTTTCTGAATATTTAGATTAATTATGGTTTGCGATTTCAATAGATGCTGGTTTAAAATTTCTCTATGTAAACCTATAAGTCAATATACCTGTGTAGTATTAAAATGGTTCACCGAAAATAGGTTTAAAGAAGAGTTTCTTATCTTTTGTTATAATTTCAAGTATTTTAATAATTTTGAGATTTACATAAAAACTCAAAGAAGTGGGACAGAGTCCAAATGGAGCAGTCTGATCTGGATCTGCATTGTTGACCAGCCAGTTAACAGCTTTAGGCAATCATCTGTGGGCTATAACTAGATAAGTCTCGGTAATAAACAGATTCAGTAATAAAATTCTTTAATGAAAATTATTGGGGTAATGGTTTAGGTGTCCTAGTACTAAGAGATATTACAGAAATTGTATCCAGAGGCATTCAATTTCATTCTATCTAAGGAGGTTCAGTTTGTACCCTAGATTGCTAGCATAGGGACAATACCCAATGATTCTGCCCCCTAAAGATGGATGGATTGATAACTTGGAATTTTACATCCATTTAATGGTATTTCAGTCATATCAGGACGATGGGAGGATGAAAATGAAAGACTGTGTGCAATGGAACCCCATCAAGGGTTGGAAAGGGTTCACTTCTAGCAGGTCTCGGTCCTGGGACAGCTAGATAAGCAGGCAAGCGCTTATCCTACTGAGCTACCGGGGCTCCTCCAACCCCTGTGTCTGTTTAGGCAGAGAAAAAGAGCTCTTTTATGAGGTATACCATCAGTCGGGTCATTTTCTCTAAAAGAATAAAAAAAGAAAATTTGCATTTGCAAAATTTGTGACAACAAAACTAAATGAAGTGTTTATGGCTTTTATCAGTCCAAAGAACCATATTGAGAATCATGAAATTCAGAACCAAGTGAATAATTGAGCAGCAACATGACAAAACCATCAATGTGACATTTGGGCCCAGCAAATACTCAGATCAGCCTGGGCATCCGCCCAGTCTGATCAGAGTGTTTGCTATCAGCATGAAGCTAGCTTAGACCGTTAGATGCCCAGGCTGATCTGAGTCTTTGTGTGGTCTCATGCCTCTTTGTTGGTTTTGTTGTGTCGTGGCTCATCTGCTGGGCTGTACATGTGCCTTCATGGCACACATACACATGTCTGGTAACTACAGACAATTGAAAAACAAACAAACAAAAAACAAACAACAAAAACAAAGCTAGTGGACCACAGGCAAGTACATAGTATATTTCTTGGTTCATTCAGTTCACTGAATTAATATAGTCATTCACAAAAAAAATAAAGTTGTAATTGCAGTTCCACCATGAAGTGTTGCTCCCTTGCAGTCCACATCAGTTGTTATTGCAGTCATTCTCTGAAGAATATCACCCAGCATTAGCATTTAATTTATACAGCACTTAACTCTTTAAGCACCAAAAAGCAGACAACAAAATTTACATCTGCAAAATTTAAAACAAGAGGACCAATGGTCCTGTAGCTCACCTGACACTTGGTCCTGATATATATTTCAATGTTTATGATGGGCTTGAGTGCCCAAAGCTACATACCAAGTTTCAAGGTCATACACCTTTTGGTTCTGGAGAAGAAGAATTTGAAGGGTTTTTACCATATACGGCATGGCGGCAATCTTGGTCAAGACCCTGAGAACAAACTTTTATTCCCTGATCACAGTTAGACTCCATATGAAATTTCGCTTCAATCAGACCAGTGGTTTCAGAGGAGTAGATGTTTTGAAAATCTTGATGACGGACAGACCGACAAAATGACCTTGACCTTTCAGTGACATAATATCTTCATCTGGTCATTTAGTTGACCATATATACCATGTATTGTACCTAAGACTTAAATAGTTTCTGAGAAATCCACTGTATAAGCGTTTTCCCATATAAAAGCCTAACATACCAAAGTTGACCATGTCGTCAATAAATTCAAGGTCAACACATGGTCATCATTTGTATAAACTATGATGGGCCAGCATGCTCGATGCTACATACAAAGTTTCAAGGTCATAGGCCTTTTGGTTCTAGAGAAGAAGATTTTTGAAGGGTTTTTACCATATATGGGCATGGTGGCCATCTTGGTCATGAGACCCAGACCCCGGGTATAAACTTTCGTTCCCCAATCCCACTGAGACTCCATATGAAATTTGGCTTCAATCGGCCCAGTGGTTTCAGAGGAGAAGATGTTTGAAAACCTTGACGACGGATGGTCCGACGGAATGACCTTGACCTTTAGTGACATAATATCTTCATCTGGTCATTTAGTCGACCATGTATACCAAGTATTGTACCTAATACTTAAATAGTTTCTGAGAACTCCACTGTTTAAGCGTTTTCCCATATAAAAGCCTAATGTACCAAAGTTGACCATCCCGTAAATTAGGTCAAGGTCAACACAAGATCATGATTTGTATAAAATATGATGGGCCCGCATGCCCGATGCTACATACCAAGTTTCAAGGTCATAGGCCTTTTGGTTCTGGAGAAGAAGATTTTTGAAGGGTTTTTACCATATATGGGTGTGGCGGCCATCTTGGTCATGTGACCTGGACCAAATATATAAACTTTCGTTCCCACATCCCACTGAGACTCCATATGAAATTTGGCTTCAATCTGCCTAGTGGTTTCAGAGGAGAACATGTTTGAAAATCTTGACGACGGATGGTCAGACGGAATGACCTTGACCTTTAGTGACATAATATCTTCATCTGGTCATTTAGTTGACCATATATACCAAGTATTGTACCTTAGGCTTAAATAGTTGCTGAGAAATCCACTGTTTAAGCGTTTTCCAATATAAAAGCCTAACATACCAAAGTTGACCATGCAGTAAATTAGGTCAAGGTCAACGCAAGGTCATGATTTGTATAAACTTTGATGGGCCAGCATGCCCGATGCTACATACAAAGTTTCAAGGTCATAGGCCTTTTGGTTCTGGAGAAGAAGATTTTTGAAGGGTTTTTACCAAATATGGGCATGGCGGCCATCTTGGTCATGTGACCTGTACCAAATATATAAACTTTCGTTCCCCCATCCCACTGAGACTCCATATGAAATTTGGCTTCAATCGGCCCAGTGGTTTCAGAGGAGAAGATGTTTGAAAATCTTGACGACGGATGGTCCGACGGAATGACCTTGACCTTTAGTGACATAATATCTTCATCTGGTCATTTAGTCAACCATGTATACCAAGTATTGTACCTTAGACTTAAATAGTTTCTGAGAAATCCACCGTCTAAGCGTTTTCCCATATAAAAGCCTAACGTACCAAAGTTGACCATGTCATAAATTAGGTCAAGGTCATCACAAGGTCATGATTTAAATAAATTATGATGGGCCCACATGCCCGATGCTACATACCAAGTTTCAAGGTCATGGGCCTTTTGGTTCTGGAGAAGAAGATTTTTGAAGGGTTTTTACCATATATGGGCGTGGTGGCCATCTTGGTCATGTGACCTGGACCAAATATATAAACTTTCGTTCCCCCATCCTGTTAAGGCTCCATATGAAATTTGGCTTCAATCCACCCAGTGGTTTCTGAGAAGAAGATGTTTAAAATTGTGGACGCCGACGCCGACGCCGACGACGGACGACGGACCAAGTCTATACTATAAGCTCACCACAGGTGAGCTAAAAATGCCTTGTCCAAGACATTTCATATTGAGAATTCAAAGCCTAGAGAGCAAACAGTGTAGATCCTGATGAGGCGGCTCATTATGAGCCACCTCATCAAGATCTACGCTGTTTGTAAGTTCTGCTATTTTTTTGTCACTGGTGTTTAAAGTGTTAAGTTTGAATACATCTTTATACAAGTTTTCTCATGAGACTGGTTATATGAAATGGTTTCAAATGACATTGAGTCAACAGTTACAATCAAATGATTATCAAATGACAGTAAAACCCAATAACATCATGCCATAACGGGCCCCCTCATCAGGACCTATGCTGTTTGCAAATTTTTGCTGATCTCGTCACTGGGACAAGCTTAAAGAGTTAACACAACCTGCAAGCAAAATGTTAGTGAGTGGAAAAATTTTTACTCCTCTGTCCAACTCAAACAACAGTATAGGATAATTTCAATGGGATCCACGACAACATCAAGTCCTGTTATTACCACCACAGCAGTGGTTTGCCAGTCTTTGAAATCCAAATCATCTCTTCCGACGATCACTCCTGCTGCATTTAAACCAGCCAGAAAGAAGTCGATAGCCTTGAATGTTAGCATGAACGTTCTCTTTGATAGTTTCTCCTTGGCGAGTCTAGAAGCTTGGTAAATGAGAATGCATATACAGATCACTTCAAAGCTGGCATATCCCACATATGGCCAAGGGGAATTATGTACGTCTTCTGGAAAATATTCTTCCAGTATGTTCCAGTATGTCAATGTAAATCTTAACAGCAAATGCAAAGTCAAGTGCCAATGACAAAAGAATTCTACATATATATACTGCAAATCTGAAAGGATCCGGAAGGCATTTTGTCAGCAGTTTCGCAGTAAAGAGAATTACATCCGTTGGTTCTTCACACATTATGCTTATTACAACACAATCAATATAGTGTCACTTTAGCATGTCATTTTTGTTTGTTTTTTCTGAATTTTCACATATTAACAGCTAGTTATATTCATACCACTGCAAAATATTCTGTTTTGGCCTATTTTTTGTATAATATATTGTCTTTATTATGACTTATTGCCAGCTGGTAAACTCAATAGCTCCTATTTTTCATGACAGACAGGGTAATTGGTTTTATGTTTCCCTGCATACCCAGCTTAATCAGGGTATGTGATTCCAATAGATGCCGGTTTAAACTTCCTCTTTGAAAACCTATAAGTCAATACACCAGACATATCTGTGTAATATTTAAATATAATATGCACAATTAATTTAGCAATTGTTGTGTGTGCCAGATTCTCTATAATAGGCTTTTTGCACTGTTGTCACTTTATTGCATGACGGTACAAGGACCAATCGCTCGTAATAGATTGTCAGGTAAAAAAAATCCAAGAATGATTAATTGCAGTGTTTTTACTACCGTGACATGAACATGAAAATGACAATATCCCAATAGCCGTTGAATGGATTTTGATGAAATTCATGTCAGAATGATTCTTGCATTGAGTTGTTTGAAAAATTTCTAAAAATAGACCAGTCAAGATGGCTTCTGTTACTAAAACTAGCAAACTATGAAAATGAGAAACTTCTTTATTTCCCCTTGCTTTTAAACCTTTTATTCTGCATTGTATACCAAATGAGACTTTACTATAGAAAACAGCTATGTTGTACTCGACAGCATTTAACATTGGTTTCCTTCTATTTTCAATTGTCCCATAGTTTTGTATGAGACACACCTCCTCATTATGCTTTATCTTTCTGTGAGTTTCATCTTTGCTTCATTAGTTTATATGTTATAGCTGACATTTAAGACATGATTTGACCTTTTAACTCAATTGTGGCCTTGACCTTGGGCGTGGGAACCTAAACCTTGAGTGCAGCACATCTTCTCATTATCCTTTAACTTTCAATGAAGTTTCATAAAATTTTCTTCGGTAGTTTTTAAGTGATCTCTGAGATACGATTTGTTATGGATGCACAGATGGACTGGTGGATTAACGGAGTGTGATTTTAATATGCCTCCCATAGTCCCTTCCAGGGCATAAAAAACACAGCTAGTGGACCACAGGCAAGTACTTCTTGGTTCATTCAGTGCACTTAGCTGGACTGGCAATATTCAGCTGTCTGAAAGTCATTCACAAAAAAATAAAGTGGTAATTGCAGGCACTTCAAAGTTTCCTGTAACACTTGAGAGACTGAAGTGATAGTGTCAACATGAATATCGTTTCATGATTTATTGATATTCACCAAGTCCTACGAAAGGTGCCTGATTTTGTATATAATTCTAAAGACCTTAAAATTTTGGGCAATACTAAAATGTTTCAGTGGTCTAGAACCAATATTGAAGTTATTCAATATTACATACCTCCTTGTATAATAATGCAGATGAATTTCAGTTTAATTTCTTAGGGTGTCAGGAATTATGTTTCATGCTGCCCCTGAAATTGAGTTCTGTTTAAGGAATTATTCACACATTATTGTGCATTGTCAAAAGATACCAGAATTCAAGTCTTATTAAAAATTCCAGTGTCATGTGGCTGGATGCTTGCACAGCACAGAATGCTGACAGGATGATCAACGGTCACTTCTTTTATAAGACTATGGTTGCTCACAAATACTTCAGCTACAGGCACAACGTGTTGGCAGTCAGAATTCTGCCTACCTGTACTATTTGCAACTCTTTTAATGCGCAACTAGTGGCACACTTTGTTGTCAGTCAGAATTCTTCCTACCAAAAGTGTACATTTTGCTAGCCCTGCTACTGCAGTTACTGGCACACTGTGTTGTCAGTCTGAATTCTTCCTACCAACAGGTGAACAGTTTGCTAGCCTTTCTAATGCAGTTATACTGGCACTCTGTGTTGCCATTCAAAATTCTTCCTACCAGCTGGTGTGCATTTAGCTAGCCCTTCTAATGCAGTTATACTGGCACACTGTTTTGTCAGTCAAATTTCTATCTACCAGCTGGTGTGCAGTTTGCTAGCCCTTCTAATGCAGTTATACTGGCACACTGTGTTGTCAGTCAAAATTCTCCCTACCAGCTGCTGTGCAGTTTGCTAGCCCTTCTAATGCAGTTCTACTGGCACACTGTGTTGTCAGTCAAAATTCTCCCTACCAGCTGGTGTGCACTTTGCTAGCCCTTCTGATGCAGTTCTACTGGCACACTGTATTGTCAGTCAAAATTCTTCCTACCAGCTGATGTGCAGTTTGCTAGCCCTTCTAATGCAGTTATACTGGCACACTGTATTGTCACAGGCCTGGATCCGGACCACCAGGTACTGGTGGGGCTCTGGATAACTGTTGGGGCTGTGAGGCAGTAATTATGTGTGAGGCTGGGGAGGGGGGGGGGGGTGGAGAGGGGCTTGAAAATGTATGACATAATTAGGTATCAATTTGATGAGAAATTTTGATAATCTTTTTGCCTTAAAATATATATTATGATGTCTCATTAGGATCGCCTTAAAATATATATTATGATGTCTCATTAGAATCGCCTCGCCGAGGCGATTCTATGAAGATGTCACAATGTATATTTAATCTTACCACCTGGTTAAATTATCTCCAATTGTCACCAGATACTCATTATCTTCAGCCTACGTATACATATTACACATAAAACTGAAGCCCAGATGACAGGGCTGAAGCCCAAAAGCCCACTCCTTTGATCCAGGCCTGTGTCAGTCAAAATTCTCCATACCAGCTGGCGTGCAGTTTGCTAGCCCTTAATGCAGTTAAACTGGCACTCTGTGTTGTCAGTCAAAATTCTCCATACCAGCTGGTGTGCAGTTTGCTAGCCTTTCTAATGCAGTTATACTGGCACTCTGTGTTGCCATTGAAAATTCTTCACACCAGCTGGTGTGCAGTTAGCTAGCCCTTCTAGTGCAGTTATACTGGCACACTGTATTGTCAGTCGAAATTCTCCCTACCAGTTGCTGTGCGGTTTGCTAGCCCTTAATGCAGTTATACTGGCACACTGTGTTTTTAGTCTAAATTCTCCCTACCAGTTGCAGTGCAGTTTGCTAGCCCTTCTAATGCAGTTACTGGCACACTGTATTGTCAGTCAAAATTCTTCCTACCAGCTGGTGTGCAGTTTTGCTAGCCCTTCTAATGCAGTTATACTGGCACACTGAATTGTCTGTCAAAAGTCTCCCTGCCAGCTGCTGTGCAGTTTGCTAGCCCTTCTAATGCAGTTATACTGGCACACTGTATTGTCAGTCTGAATTCTTCCTTCCAGCTGGTATGCAGTTTGCTAGCCCTTCTAATGCAGTTATACTGGCACACTGTGTTGTCAGTCAAAATTCTCCCTACCAGCTGCTGTGCAGTTTGCTAGCCCTTCTAATGCAGTTATACTGGCACACTGTATTGTCAGTCAAAATTCTCCCTACCAGCTGGTGTGCAGTTTGCTAGCCCTTAATGCAGTTATACTGGCACACTGTGTTGTCAGACAAAATTCTCCCTACCAGCTGCTGTGCAGTTTGCTAGCCCTTCTAATGCAGTTATACTGGCACACTGTATTGTCAGTCAAAATTCTCCCTACCAGCTGGTGTGCAGTTAGCTAGCCCTTCTAATGCAGTTATACTGGCACACTGTATTGTCAGTCAAAATTCTCCCTACCAGCTGCTGTGCAGTTTGCTAGCCCTTCTAATGCAGTTCTACTGGCACACTGTATTGTCAGTCAAAATTCTCCCTACCAGCTGGCGTACAGTTTGCTAGCCCTTAATGCAGTAATACTGGCACACTGTGTTGTCAGTCAAAATTCTCCCTACCAGCTGCTGTGCAGTTTGCTAGCCCTTCTAATGCAGTTATACTGGCACACTGTGTTGACAGTCAGAATTCTCCCTACCAGCTGCTGTGCAGTTTGCTAGCCCTTCTAATGCAGTTATACTGGCACACTCTATTGTCAGTCAAAATTCTCCCTACCAGCTGCTGTGCAGTTTGCTAGCCCTTCTAATGCAGTTATACTGGCACACTGTATTGTCAGTCAAAATTTTCCCTACCAGCTGCTGTGCAGTTTGCTAGCTCTTCAAATGCAGTTCTTCTGGCACACTGTATTGTCAGTCAAAATTCTCCCTACCAGCTGGTGTACAGTTTGCTAGCCCTTAATGCAGTTATACTGGCACATTGTGTTGTCAGTCGAAATTCTCCCTACCAGCTGCTGTGCAGTTTGCTAGCCCTTCTAATGCAGTTCGACTGGCACACTGTATTGTCAGTCAAAATTCTCCCTACCAGCTGGCGTACAGTTTGCTAGCCCTTAATGCAGTTATACTGGCACACTGTATTGTCAGTCAAAAGTCTTCCTACCAGTTGCTGTGCAGTTTGCTAGCCCTTCTAATGCAGTTATACTGGCACATTGTATTGTCAATCAAAATTCTCCCTACCAGCCAACAAGTTTGCTAGCCCTACTGGCACACTGTATTGTCAGTCTAAATTCTCCCTACCAGCTGGCATGCAGTTTGCTAGCCCTTAATGCAGTTATACTGGAACACTGTGTTGTCAGTCAAAATTCTTCCTACCAGTTGGTGTGCAGTTTGCTAGCCCTTAAAGCAGTTATACTGGAACACTGTGTTGTCAGTCAAAATTCTCCCGACCAGTTGGTGTGCAGTTTGCTAGCCCTTCTAATGCAGTTATACTGGCACACTGTATTGTCAGTCAAAATTCTCCCTACCAGCTGGTGTGCAGTTTGCTAGCCCTTCTAGTGCAGTTACTGGCACACTTGTTGGCTGGCAGAATTTTGCCTACGGACAGGTGTACAGTTTACTAGCCCTGCTTATGCAATGCACATCCAGAATGTCACTCAAAAGTCACCTTATAATTCGTAACAGAACTTAGCATGTGACATAGTCCCACAAAAAATAAGATTGCACGTGGTGAATGTCCCGCATTAAATCTATGATTTTTCAATATACATGTAGTTATTGAAGAGATGCATATCTGTTTAAAGCGGGCGTGGCTTTGGAAAGGTGAGTTTTTGGCAGAATTCTGCCTACCAGCCATAGTTGTACAGTTTGCTAGCACTGCTAAATTGCTAATGCAGTTACTTGGCAGTCAGAATTATACCAACCTACTGTTGTTCAGATTGCTAGCTGTAAGTTACAGCAGCTGAAGTTACACTTTGCCATGTAACAGCTGTTACATGGCAAAATATGACTGCAGCTCCTGTCTAGGTCCACAGCTTTGTATGTTTCTTACATACTAGGAAGGGCCGTGTTGTGCAGTCAGTAGCGCATGGAGATTGATTCTTCTCCTTAGGCTGATTCAAGAAGGGCAGTTATCAGATAGTGGCGTAAGTATGTGCACTTAGTACTGGAGCCTGCCCAGGAATAGTGTGGTTAGGTTAACTGACCGTCCTGACATGACCATAGCTGTTTACTGTGGACCTAAAGTAACAATACAAAGAAATTCTCACTGACTGGTGTTGCTAATTAACAGAGCTAAGCATCATACTGCAGTACATGTTGCAAAACATATGTTGCATGTCAATCATTTAAGAATAAACATAATTGTTTACTTCCTTCTCCTAATGGTAACACACCACTGCAAACTGCAGTCTGATTTCTGAGGAGATAACCATGACATGAAACCTGTCACGTCAGGCATATGGATGAAGCAATGCAGTAACAAGAATTTTGGGTTGTTACATTTCCCTTTTATCCCATAGCATTCTGGGTATTTTTTGTTGTTTGCTGAAATTGTCATCTGCATAAAAAAATCAAGAATATTTTGACAATATTGGTCTAACTCTTGTAGGAATGATGTCTAGGCAGCAAATAGTTTGGATCTCAGATCAGGTCCCACGTTTGTGGGGCCTGATCTGAATCCAAACTGTTTGCCCAGATACCCCTAAAGGGGTATCCTGAATGGAATGGGTTAAACCACTCTTGCCAGAAAATGCAACTTTAGCATGAAACATTTCATGAAGTGCAAGTTCTGCAGTGCAAAGGGTGGTATAACTTATACCATGGTTTGGCCACCTGTATGGGAGATAAGCCACTCTCTAAACTTTGTGGATTGTCTCCTTTCACAAGTGGGCAAATCATGGTATAACTTTTACTTGAACTAGAGACCCACATTATTAAAAAATGGGGTGGTGGGGCAGAGTAGAGGGAAGAAAACTTATTTATGTTTATTTGATTAGTTATATTCACTCTTCATAAGAGCGTTTATTGTGGCCCAAACCTCTACTCATTTGAGCTGTGACCGGACAAAACCAACAAAGTGGCATGCATGTCATGCAAAGACTTGGCTCAGCCTGGCCATCCACCCAGTCTGATCAGAGTCTTTGCTGTCGGTATGAAGGTATTTCAGACCCTTAGCTACCCTTTAAGCACAGAGCGAAGACTATGCCCAGACTGATCTGAGTCTTCGTGTGGCGCACTTGCCACTTTGTTGGTTTTGTCATGTCGCGGCTCATTTTTGGCATATCTGGGCCACTGCAAAGAGTCAGTAGGTGTATGGTGGTGAAGTGGCCATTTTACTCTCAAATTCTGTTGTTTTCACATATGACATCAAAAGCAGTATTCACATTCTTGACATAAGGCAAAACATACCAAAAATGGAGAAAACGTATCTTAATTTAATGATTCAGAAGTTGGTGATGACTTAAGGCTAGGATTAGGGAAAATATGCCGTCTGGCATTTTGAAAACAAGGAAGAGTCTGAGAAATCTCCACATCTGTGCAGTCTGATCAGTCTTCTTTGATTTTTTATCAGTGATTATTTTGTGCTGAAAACAATGACTGGTCAGTCTGCATGGATGCACAGGATGATGTGAGACATATAAATTAGCCACGTCACGAGAAAACCAACAAAGTGGCATGTGCACCCAGCAATGACTCAGATCAGCCTGGGCATCCAACCAGTCTGATCAGAGTCTTTGCTTTACACTTAAAAGGTAGTTAAGGGTCTAAGCTAGCTTCATGTGATCAGCAAATGCCCAGGTTGATCTGAGTCTTCGCTGGGCACACATGCCACTTTGTTGGTTTTCTCGTGTCGTAGCTCACATGGTATAGCGTAAAGCACCTTTTCATGTAACTCAGTGGTGTACCTTGGCTGTCCTTTTATGTCTATGTTCAACTGTAATTGAACAATTAGGCCACACATAAAAACATAAGTGCCTGTGAGGGTAACACTTTATTTTGAGCATTTTTGCTGAGAGCTATTTTGGTATGTTGTAAAAGAGCCCTTTTTTCAACGAAATAGATATAAAAATAGTATTATTGCTTGTCATTCTTGTTTCTTTTTTATAGTAAAAAATGTATAATAATAATACTGGGGTGCTGATCACAAGAAATCAAAACGACTGATTGATAATTCAAATCAATTTTTAATATTGCATTAATGGTTCAACTTTGCTGAAGTGCAGTCACAGGAAACCTTTTTATTCAAGAAACTCATTATATTATGAATTTACCATAAACATTTGCCCACACTCTAATTTTATTTTAAGGTGTATATGTTATTCTGACTTGCTAATCTCTATGTTTTCCATCAGTTTTAGAAAATGCTTCTATAGAGGTAGACTGGCTCCAGACTCCAGTCAGTAAAACTGAAAAATCTTCAAGCATAGCTGGAAATAAATTCAGCTATCAGAAAATCCATTCCTGTAGTTTTATATATTTTGCATTATTTCATGACAATATATTATTTATTAGACTGAAGCCAGTCTACTATAGAGGATACAGCTCTTCAAATGAGGTCCACTCTTTAAGGAAAGAATTTGAAAATCTTAACTTGAGCCCTGTGTAATGAGCCTCTGCTGACTTACTGCAGTCTGGATAAAGTGAGGAAAATTAAAGTTAGTATAACATTGTGTATTTTAATATCAAAGAAGCAGAGGAAAGCTCTTAGTAAGAGGAAGGAGAAGACAAAGAAAGATCAAGCAAGGTGAACTCAGAAATACCACAATTACCCTAAATATTGGGACATTTTAAACAATTACCATATTTATGTAAAATTGGAACTATTTATACAATAATTTTTTCAGGCGAGGTGTCAAAACAGTGCTGATGGAATGGCAAATAGTGCAGACCCTGATCAGACTGCTCCTGTAAGAGCAGTCTGATCAGGGTCTACACTGTTTGCTTTGTCGCTCATATACCAATATTTAGTCTGGGAGTATTGTACGTGTGTATATCTCTGAGATAAACAAACCACATTGTAAGAAAAACTGTTTTTAGGGCATATCAGAAGTACATATGCTTAGACCACCCTGTGCACATTGTGCAGTCCTATCCTAACATGTGTAGTCCTCAAGCAGACTATAATTGTGTTGTAAATTTGAATGGCAAACAGTGTCTATCCTGATCAAACTATAGTGAGAGACTGGCTTTGACATCCATAGTTTGCATGGTGTTTAAGATCAGTTTTTCATAGTGCAGCTCAAGCAGTGTAGATCTTTAAACACTTTCACTGATAAACACTTCAAACACTCATCCTCCATTTACATTAGACATCTGGAAATATACAACTTCTGGTGTATTATGACTCTTTTATGCAGTACTTTATGTGTAAGATATTACTAGGCTTTCATACTCCCCACCCATTATCCTTCATCTTTCTCACCTTTATTATATCGGGGATATACTATAGTCATGGCAAACGCTAATCCTGTTTTTCTGCTTGTCAGATCTGAAACTGCTCATCCTAATCTCCAGTGTTTGCCGTTGCATTGGTACTCATTTCTTAGAATGACCATCTTAATATTTAGTGTCTGCAGTGACAGAGCTTATCGGTACTATTGCCTGTCATTTCTGACAATGGCCATTTTAATATTGAGTGTTTGCAGTGACAGTTCTAATTGGTACTCTTTCAATCCCCACTGTAATGTTAAGTGTTTGTAGTAGCAGTGCTTATTGATACTATTGTCTTTCATTTCTTTCAATGACCATTGTAATGTTAAGTGTTTGTAGTGGCACTGCTTATCGGTAGTATTGTCTTTCAGTTCTGACAATGGCAAGCTTATTCTTAATTGTTTGTGGTGGCAGTGCTTATTGGCACCATTGTAAGTCATTTCTAACAATGACCATCTTATCCGTAAGCGTTTGCAGTGGCAGCACTTATTGACACTATTGTCAATTCTGACTATGACCGTCTTATTCTTATTATAAGTGTTTGCAGTTGCAGTGCTTATTGGTACTATTGTCAGTCATTTCTGACAATGACCATCTTATTCTTAAGTGTTTGCAGTGGCAGTGCTTATTGGCTCCATTGTCAGTCATTTCTGACAATGACTATCTTATTCTTAAGCGTTTGGGGTGGCAGTGCTTATTGACACTATTGTCAGTCATTTCTGACAATGACCATCTTATTCTTAAGTGTTTGCAGTGGCAGTGCTTATTGGTACTATTGTCTATATTTTCTGAAAGTGGCCCTTTTAATCGTTAGTAATTACTGTAGCAAAGCTTTTTGGGACTATTAACTTTTTCAAACAGGATTGCAGTCTGGCTTAAAAGGCATTTATATCTGTAGCTTCTATTCTATTTATATAGAATATGTAATGACAGAAATGAAACCCCTAGGTGTTTCAGAAAAGTGTTTCATTTGCAGTGTACATGCAATTTAGTCATAAAGAAAAGAGCAATCATTCTGAGAAATAATGTTTTATGCTCATTGATTTCTTTTCTGCCAAAGTGCTAGAAGATTTGGAGCCTGTTCAAACCAATTCTTAGTCTGTCCATCTATAATTGTGTTTATTGTTTATGGTGTATGTATGATTGTTATATCCTTCCTGAAAGATAAGTTGATAAAGCCTCTCTTGATGGAACAACTTCAGTTTATTGCTTTCCACATAGCATGTCAATCATGTGGTCAGCACGAGGGTTGTTAAACAAGTGTTGCATGAAGAATCTATGAAAAAAGTACTCTAGCAACTTTCCGCAATATTCTTTAGAATTGAGCAGAGTCTTTACTATTCTTTACGTCGTGGTTTTACTAGATTCTAGAAAGTGATCAGGAGTAAATTGTTAAAGTAAAAAATATGTTGTATATTTACTGGTAGATCCCAGTTCAGCTGTTTTGGAAACTTTGTTGTTAGTATTTGTATCCTAATTGCATTAAATATTTGAATGCCTTGACTGTTGCTGCAAATATTATTTATGTCCAAAAAGGAGTTTGTTTTGGGACCAGGCTTGTTCAGCCATTCTTCCATACTGAATGTAACATTTCTATAGGAGGTTTTAGGGATTCCCATTATGACGTAAATCTGGCGCATGCGCACAAAGCTGGCCGTCAATTCATCGGCCACTACTATGTTTCACAGTGTAAAATGCAGATTTTCATCATGCAAATATCAGTTTTTCTGTGGTAGTAAACCTTATTATTTTTAAAAGAATATTGAGACTTATCTTTTAATATGTATTCGCTCATTTTTAAAATATTTCGACAGAAAATCACAGAATTTGATCCTATTTAAAACGGGATTCTGTCACGGCGCATGATAATCCAAGGTAGAAATTCTTTCGGTAAACGCCGGAATTTTTCTAAATTAGAGAAATAAACATGCTGTTTTGTATAGCTTATTTATTTCTTGTCATAAATTTATTAATACGTTTGAAACAAAAGTGTAAAATAAATATGAAACTTTATAAAAAGAATTCAATCACGTTCAGAGAGGAATGTAAAATGGGCACGGCACTGCCGATAGGACAGACTCCACTTGCTAAATTCACAGAATTTGTCGCTGAGAAAATGAAAACGCGAGAACAGAACTAAATTAACTTACATTAAATGTAAACCACTGAGAACATACTGTTTTAAAATTAGAAGAACAATAAATCACTTTGTGAACAGTAGAGCACATGATGATCATTAATCGCATTGGCAATTCATTGCCGAGTATTCTGAGACGGATTTTTCCGTGTCATACATGTACATCAAAGCACCGACAGGACACATACATCTACGAAGTGTGAAAAACTTACAATTTTACTTACTCGTATATTAAAAGCTTATACGATTATATCAGTTAAGTTAACAATTAAAGATTATCTAATTAGACACTTTGAAACCGCCTATTCAATCAGTCACAACTGGATGTTTAAAAGACATCTGATACAATTTAAATTAGATAGGGCCCAAAATCGGCACCACTTTCCACAGATTTTGGGCCATATATGATTTAAATCCAGTAAACTACTTCTATTTCATAAACGTGATCACGTTTTTTTTTCGGATTGTGGAGGAAATCAGCGCCGAGCGGTCAAATCCGATGACACCCAACTTTTTCACATTATTTTTTCCCGGCGATCAGCTTTTACAAATAGACATGTAAAAAAGCACAAATGACAATAAAATATTTTTTTTAAAAAAGATATGTATATTAATTACGAGCTGGGTTAAAAATATATTTTGGAAGGAATTTTCCTGCACACGCCTTAGAAATTTCCGGGCAGCTCGTCGCCTTCTCTGACATTGACGATATTTCTCGTTGGCCACTGGATTATTATTACTATTATTCTCATCATTATTATTATTATCATTATTATTATTTATCATATAACATTTAAAAGAAGAACAGAAACGCTTTCTAGTATATTAGCAAATACCTTTATCGAAAAAGATGAAATAAATAATTTTCAAAAATGCTAATATAGATCCTAAAAAGAATAAAATAAATAAATTTCAAAAACGCTAATATAGATCAGAATCATAGTAAAGTAGTTTATCATGCATAATTTTAATATAAACTATTTATTTATACCATTTATTATAAAACGGCATCACTTTACCACATTAAATGGAATAGAAACATTGGTTTTCAGTAGTAACTCTCGGCCAGGTTGACGGCCAGGGCTATCCCGAGTCTATTTATAGAACCGGAAGTGCGTCACGAAAAAACCTCCTATAATTCAAAAAATTGTTAATGCCAGGATCTTGATATTTACCTATTTTCTAATTGTAATTTTTTCACTTCAGGTTCAATAGATTAAAATAAACCATCATGACAGCATACTCAAGAATTAATTTCTTAGATGCTGTCATCTATTCTTCATTCTAATGTACTAAGGTGTGTAACGCGACGTCTGACTAAGGTGTGTAACGCGACGTCTGATTGGATAACGTCAAAATTTGCGACAGTATATCCTGCGATATACTGTCAGAAATCCGACATCATTATGTAAAGTCGCTTCCCATTGGCTGACGTCAGGTTTTACGTCGCTAAAAGCATTTTCTATGGGTGAAAAATAGCACACTTTTTAAGTTGAAATGTGCAATAGAATTGGGATGACTGTATTTAAAATTGTAATTTGGGGAGGTAAATCGTCGGTTTTATGGTCGCAAATTGTGTTTGACAGCTCCGCTAGAGCGTCGCCGTAAAACGAAATTTCCAACCACAAAAACGACGATTTACCTCCCTAAATCACAATTTTGAGTACAGTTATCCCCTAATTTATATACTTCATAATGCTGTTAATGCTGTTATTATAAAGGTGATGTGAAATTCAC
Organism: Ctena decussata; assembly: GCA_963989385.1. Lineage (NCBI taxonomy): Eukaryota > Metazoa > Mollusca > Bivalvia > Lucinida > Lucinidae > Ctena > Ctena decussata. The sequence continues at coordinate 27,793,757 of OZ022512.1, read as the reverse complement.
AAAAAATATTTTAGAATGTCAGACTTGTTTAAAATTCTTCAGTGAGTTACGCTTTAATATTGTGAAGCGAAAATTAGGAAACACTGATCATTGAAAAAGAAACCAAGCACTGACTTTAAATGAAAACTGTGAACCATTTTTATTCATAACTGAATGGAAAGAATAGTCATTTTTGAAGTCCATGTTGCATATTTTTTAACCATATTACAATGAACAAGCAAACGCATATAAAGTAGAACTTCATTGGCTCGAACAGGCTTGGGACCATGAGAATTAGTTCCAGCCACGGATAGTTCTAGCCATCCAGGGTTAGTTTCTACATAAAGTGACCTCTAGGGACCGAGGAAAGAGTTCTAGCCAAGCAGGGTTAACAAGCCATCTGGGTTTGAGCCATTGGAGTTCTGCTGTATGCAGTACACAAGCAAGAAAGTTGTGGATTTGGGTTGGGAAAACTTCTTGAATGACCCACAGTGGTAGTTCTGGTAAATAGGCAATGAAGAAATGCTACTTGGTAAAGTAATCTGTTAGCATCAATCACATCACATCATATCATAATAGATATGAATTCTGAGATCATCTAAATTCTTCACACCAGTAGCAGGAGGCTAGAAAATAGAGTTTTAATAATATAACTAGTCTGGCTAGAGGCCCAAGCTGTGTTATAAATGTAATAAATTAAAGCATAGGGGCAATGGGTGTTAAAGACCTACTGTTTCTTGGGCACAGCATATAAAAGGCAGAGCCCATTCCTGTCCTTTTGCTGCATTTGTCATTTTATCTGGAAAAAGTTATTTATTTACTGCTGGGTTAACAATGAGTGTTTGATGGCCCAATGAGGGTTCAAACCCCCTCCTCCCCTCCCCCTCCCCGACTTTCCACACCATAGTCCAGTGCTTCTATCCACTCAGCCATGTGCATCACAAGATATTACCATAGCTAATAATAATTCCAAACACAGTATTTGCCCCCTTCAAGCCTTCTGATATATCATGCATAAATTCCAGTATGATTCCTAATGAAGCAGGAATACCGTAAGTAACCTAAATATTGGGACCCCCTTAAACCAATTAATGTATTTAATCTAAAATAAAGGAAAATACAGTTCTTTAATGCCTTGCTCGTGGAATGATTTTGCCAACAGTGTAGACCCTGATCAGACTGCTCCTTGAGGAGCAGTCTGATCAGGGTCTACACTATTTGCTCTGAGCACTTTTGCCCTAATATTTGGAGATTATTTACATCATTGATCTAGGGGAATGTGATTAACTCGATGTCAGTTTCTGCCCCTTGGTTTGTCATCCATCAGCTCAGCTGTCAATGAATTATTGGGTTCATTTGGTCTAGAGTTCCAAGCTACCATCATTTAATAGCAAACACAACTGCTACTTATTAACTGACTTTACTTTTGACTGATTGGCAGGACTGTCAATTGTCATTTAAAGTGGGTGAGGAAGACTTAGTGTAATAATAAATTATTTTGGAATTCTTTAATGTTGATTAGAGAAAATAAATGCTGCTCGGATTTATATCCGTATTAGTTCATCTTGATCAACCAAGGCACAATAGATGGCACCGATAGTGTGGGTATTTGTGAGCCCCAGCTCACTTGCTCCAATTATTTTAGACTTCAGCATCTTTAATGTATGTGACCACGGTGGTGAAAGCTTACTACTTCATATGGGTGCTTCACTTATCATGGCTCCCACAAATGAGTAGAAGACAACTGGACAGTTTCATGGTAATTTGCCTTATATTCCTTGGTAGTTTATTCTTAGTTTAAGAAGTTGGGCCTTTCTAGAGACCCCAAACATATGGTAATAAAGGCACAGTACTGTATTATTTTACATCAGTATCAAGCTAATCTGATGTGCAGGTCTGCTAACATCAAAAGGTTCATTTAAGGTGATAATATTTCCAAGAAACACCTGGACATAATCAGCTGTTATTGAAGATGAAATTGATAGTAGCTGATTTGACAGTACTTGCTGGGTGCAGCTGGTGTGATATGGTAAAGCAAGAGTTATCTTTCATTGTTAAAACTATTGAGGGAATATTGCTGCTCAATTATATTAGACCACTGTTATCAAATAACATTCTGTAGTGGTTTCCATTTACACTAAACTACTAACAGATATAAGGCAAATGAGGGATGAATGATTTGCTCTACATTCTAGAACCTGGACTGGGTTATAGAATGGGTTGGAATAAATTAGATAATAGTCATTCTAATAACTACAACTTGATCCCAGAGCCCTTGTTGGTGTTTTTACTGGAAACAATTTGCTTCCTATGAGGAAACGAATTTGTTCCTGTAGCAGTACATCCCAAATCAGTCGAATGAATGTCTCTGCCAGTCCATTTCATTCCGCTCCACTCAACTAAGCCAAGGTTTTCTTGTGACAGAATCTAGACTGAAATCATATACCATATTAGTCCTGTTAAATGCCCCAGGGGCGTTGCATTTTGGAAAGGGAGCATTGTTCAGAGCCTAAAGTGTAGTAAATCAGACACTGCCAAAATACCCCTAATAAGCAATATAAGGGTGATAGGTCACTTCAAAGGGAGTAATTCTACTATTTTTGCCTCCCTTTTTAGTTGGGGTCAACTATTAAAGGAAAGAATTTGCTCCCAAGGAGCAAATCATTTGCTTTAAGAGTAGACCCCATTTCAAAGAGCAACCTTATCCTGTGAAGAAAAGAGGAATTCATGCAACATAATCTAACATTATTTTTGCAAAAGAGGCACAGGGGGTGTTTTTTAGAGCAGAGGTTTTTATTAGGATTTATACAGCATAAAAGACCAGATTTGATTTATATTTGGCTAAAAGTAACTTTTTTCATAATTCTGTCTTTGCAGGCATGTGCACCAAGATATGTATATTTTTCAACGAGACTAGACAAAAGAGAGCCAGTTGGCACCTGCTTTGTAGCCAGGTCCTCTTCCACAGATTATGAAGAATATTCCCCTTGTCGCTCAAGTAAGTCATCAGCTAAAAGTGTTAAGTAATCTGTTATAAGTGTTAAGTAATCTGTTGTAAGTGTTAAGTAATCTGTTATAAGTGTTTTAAGTAATCAGTTACAAGATTTTAGTGTTAAGACTTCTCTTGTGTGAACTTAGCAAACTGTAATTTAGGACTTAAAACTTATAACTGGTGTCTTAACACTTCTTTGTATTAAGACCTCAGTTATAAGCTTGACAACGTCAGAATGTATTTTGGTTTAAATACATGTATAAATGTCAAACCGGTAATTGTTTTAATCATAAGACCTAAGTCATCAGTTATGTGGTAATTTTGTTTGTAACAGGTTAAATAATTTGAGATTTCTTTTGTAGGTTTTGCTGGTACGGTGTAGTGACAAAAGCAACAGAACTAATGCATCTGTCCCTTTTAACCGCAGATAAAGTGTAGCTTCAGATTTGTACATTGTAATCTCAGGATGTTATATTAACAGTTTTGTTTCTGTAGTACAGGGTGGAAACATCAAGAATATATTCTGTCATGGTGTGTGCCTGATACACAAATTTACAATGTCAATTAAGCCAGTTTCCCTGAAGCACATCTATATAAGATTGATTGCTAGAAATTTGATTTTAATGATTATTTTTATTTGACATCTGTCTTGTAACTTTAGAACATAAAGTCATGTTATTGCATCCCCTTTGATGCAGTTATGGCAAAATGTTATTGGGTTTTATTGTCATTTGATAATCATTTGATTGTAACTGTTGACTCAAGGTCATTTGAAACCATTTCATATAACCAGTTTCATGAGAAAACTTGTATAGAGATGTATTCAAACTTAACACTTTAAGCACCAGTGACGAAAATAGCAGAACTTGCAAACAGCGTAGATCTTGATGAGGCGGCTCATGATGAGCCGCCTCATCTAGATCTACACTGTTTGCCCTGTAGTCTTTGAATTCTCAATATGAAATGTTTTGGACAAGGCATTTTTTGAATTTTTGCAGACCTAAATTTTGTTGTCTGCTTTTTGGTGCTTAAAGAGTTAAGCCAACCTTTGCGCATATGGTCTGTTTGTTCAGAACATGCAATTTTATCCAGCTTTATCTGGAACTTGTTGACTGGGCAAGTGCTGACCAGATGACCTGTGTATAGGTTGATTGGGATCTGCAGTTTTGAAGAACCCAAAAGATAGATTCTTCATAATGTAGCTCATATGAGGAGAAGCCCAGAGTTTGAACTCTAACTAATTAAATGAACAATTTCATGCTGGGTTAGCCAAATAGGGTGTGTAATTAGCAATAATGTCAGATTGAATTACCTTTCCAATTTAATGGTAAAATCTGGTATTTATAATATTGTTCAATTTATCTTAATTAACACCTGGTTAGGTCAACTTCTGTTTCATTATTCCATTATTGTTCTTTGACAGCAGTTCTTTTTTTCTTCTTTTTTTTCATCTATCAAAAAAGGCATAAGTCTCTCTCCCCCATCTGTTTCTTTTGAATTTTAATAACCAAAATTAAACAACTAATATCCAAAGCACAAGGGTATAGTATACCTGCAACTTCAAATACACATATGGATATGTGCATCACCATATATTTTCCCATAGACATAATGCTAAATCAACTTATTTACAAGAGGTATACAAGAAAGGCGCTCTATATTGCTTTATGGTTTCTGTAAGTCACACACTTATGCCTCTGTAAAAGCATCCTGAATTAGGCTTTTACTTGTTAAAAGCTTGTATCTACCAAGATGGATGGAACTGAAGACCAGTGTTTCATATTTATAAAAATGAAACATAAGGCTGTTAATCATACACACTTTAGCTGTTAATCCTACACTCTGTAAAATCATCCAAGACGGATGGATCTGAAGACCAATGTTTCACATTTATAATACCTAAACATAAGACTGTTAATCATACAAAACAATTGTGTGTTTCATTTCTTTTCATATGACATATACACAGGTGTAATATGAATGTTTTGCATTAGCTCTATGGAAAAAAGTAAGGTGATACAAAACTTATTTTGAGGAGTATATATCTGAAAATCATTTGAGGGTAGAAGAAAACATCATTAAATAATATAAAATTGTTCAAGTCTTAAATATGGCTACACTGTGTTCTTATGATCACTTGTTCAAGTATAGGTGTAACTGCATTTCTGTATATATGCATTCAGATTTAGAACATCATGAAGATTAACATAAGTCTATCATCAGTTAATGAATTTAATCACAGTCTTCTCTTTCAGGACAAATATTTTGTGTTTGCAAAGGAGCCCCAGATAAGTTGGGGTTTTGATGACATTTTTGAGAATTAGTTATTCATTTCTTAATAGAAAAGATATTCAGTGGGCATCAGTGAAATGGTTCTTATGATGGCCACAAAATGTTTTAACTCTTTAAGCACCAAAAAGCAGATGACAAAATTTACATTTGCAAAAATTCAAAACATGCCTTGTCCAAGACATTTCATATTGAGAATTTAAAAACCAGAGGGCAAACAGTGTAGATCTAGATGAGGCGGCTCATTATGAGCCGCCTCATCAGGATCTACGCTGTTTGCAAATTATGCTATTTTTGTCACTGGTGCTTAAAGTGTTAATAGAAAATTACCAACTGTCATCAAAACCCTTCCATGTTGGGCTTCACTGCAGTTTATACTTCTACAAGTCTTTGACAGAATATAATGATAGACAGTGAGAAAGGGGCCATTTTAGCTTAATGTATCTAGTGTGCAAGACCAGCTCTACTCTGTAAAGAAAGACAGCTTATTTTCACAACAGATAATATTACATGTATTTGTATAAAAATATAACAAACTAAATTGTGTTTTGACAATTTTTGCTGACATTTTAATGCTTTTGCAGTTCCTCCCTACCAGAGCTACAGATAAAAGGGGCTTTTAGAGATAATTTTGAGATAATTTCATATCTATATTGTCTTATCCCTCATTAGAAACGCCTAATAAGGGATCAAAATGTGTCTTTTTCATGAGAGAAATTATCTCAGAATTATCATATCTGTAGCTCTGCTCCCTGCCTAACTTGTACCTAAGCTAGAATTATCATTGACAATAACTTTTCTTTAATTACCTAATGTCTTTTGGATTATCCAGGTCTCTGTTCTGCTCTGACATAATGGCTGTTTATTGATTTTCAATGGTTTTTCCATGGAATTTCCTAGATATTTGTCTATAATCTGTTTGGTTTTATCCTTTTAGATATAGACTTAGCACGAGTATCAAATAAGACTGAACATGACTGATGTAGGCAAAATTAGCCAAAAAAAAAAAAAAAGATAAAGGTGCCTTTTTGATACTTGCAGCACAAAAAACAAAAAAACAAAAATAGTTTAATTTGCTAACAGTGTAGATCCAGGTGAGTCAGCTCATAATGAGCCACCACATCTGGACTTACACTGTTTGCCAATTAGTCTTTGAATTCTCAATATAATATATACATGTAATTTGGAAGAAATATTTTTTTGAAATTTTTCAGACTTAAATTTTGTCGTCTGCTTTTTTGGCACCTAAGGGTTAATCTGCCAGGATAGAATGGTGCAAGTCTGATTGGACAGCTGTTGATTCCAATTGTAATTGAGAGACTTGATAATCTGAAAGGCTAGCCATCTTTTCATTAATTTCTTTAATCTCTGGCATGTTTGCATGCAGGAGTGGATGGGTTGCCGCTTATAACAGATCAGTTCCACCAGCAAGGCTACTGTCAGGCAGGTTTTTCTGCCTCGCTAACATCAGTAAGTTGCTTTCTCGGGGCCCTGGAAGTAGCATGCTCAAGATGCCCTTTTTCATTTGTTACCTTCATGTCATACTGCTTGTGGCTGCCACAGTCTTAAATCCCAGCTTCTGTTAGTTCATTTATTGTTAAGTTTTCATAAGGTGAATGTGGACATTTCCAGGGGAGGTAATTCTCACTAAGATGCAAATGTCTCCTGTTTGATTGTGGGCTTCTCTTAAAGAAAAAAATTGATCCCAGCCTCAAGGAGCAAAATGCTTGCCTGTATGAGTAGCCCTCATTTGAGCCGACACACGAGAAAACCAACAACGTGGTTGTGCACCAAGCGCAGACTCAGATCAGCCTGGACATCCGCCCAGTCTGATCAGACTCTTCGCTAAGCGCTTAAAGGGTAGCTAAGGGTCCAAGCTACCTTCATGCAGATAGCGAAGACTTTGATCAGACTGGGCGGATGCCCAGGCTGATCTGAGTCTGCGCTGGGCGCACATCCACATTGTTGGTTTTCTCGTGCCGCAGCTCATTTGTAAAGGTTTTATCATTTAGGGAAGCAAACGAGAAGTCACAAAAGCTACTATTCTTTGTTGAAAACTGCTAAACAAACAACATGGAGGTGTATCCATTCACCTTAAATGCTTTCATATTTCATTCTATGGGCATAAACCATATGCACAGACATAGCAATGGCAGTATATTTTTAATCAGCTCTAAAAAGAGGACAAAATTGTGCTTTTTTTTTCAAGAATGTTGAACTGTCATATTTCCAGAGCCCTGACTAAATAGATGCTTTACTTAATTAAATCTTTTCAAACTGAAATAATATTGAATTTACATAGGAATTTTAGATATTTACATTTATTGTGCAACAGTTGCTAAATGCAGCTAGAAAGTATTAAAATGCTAATAATTATACAATGTATTTTCTTGATTCATTAACACATGCCACTAACATCTAAACTGTGTGCTATGTGCTGTGTGCTCTGTGTGTGTGTGTGTGACAGAGAGAGAGATAGAGAGAGAGAGAGAGAGAAGTTGGTTGTCTTTTTATCCCACTTTTGTTTAAGAGTCTGTGCTGTTTGAATATACAGAAATAAACCAAAAATGTATTTTGATTCGTAATACACTTTAGGAGCCTTTGTCATTGATAATGAGGTCTTCAGACTGTCTGTAACATTTGGTGTCAGAAGCGGGATATCACTCTATATATATAGTAGTACTCATAACCCTTCTTATGACACAAAAATTAGACTGGCCCAAATGGGGCCTTGTCTTGGCCAAGTATCATGAATTGCAAAGCCATTTGGAATGTAAATCCAAAAAGCAGTCTTTATTATTTGTCTGGCAAACATTATGGTGTCAAGATTTCAGTTTGTTTTTTGACTTGTCATTTTCTGCAGTATGAAGTGTAAAGAAAATAAAAATTTCTTTTCATTACTTAGATATGAAAAGAGAAAACTGCTTAGCTCTATTTTGTGGAATAAACAAGGAAATTCCTGATGTGAATTGCAGTAATTTTACTCTGCTTCAATAGTTACATCTTTATAAAAAATGCTTTAACTTAAGACTTCCTGCTTAAAGCTTTTGGGTAGCTAGATTCTGCATATTTTCTGTTTTGTTTCATTTTCATTCAAAATAGGGATAGTGACCTTTCCTTGCTTATGTTTATCCAATGTAAGCTTCATAAAATGCGTAGCTTCATGGGAATATCCTCATTTCATTTGACTTCTAGAGTCATTAAATACTATAATTTTAGTTTGAAATTTGCAAGTAGATTAGACTAAAATCATGATAGCTGAACTTTGTTGCTGGAGGAGATATCCAGTAGCATGTACTAAACTGGGTATAGATTCATTTCAGCTTACAGCTTCATGCAGTTTGATCAGTCTACCCTTTTTGCATCAATGAGGTAGCTCCATGTGATAGCTAAGCTGCATAGCAATACAAGACAAATTGGCATTAAATGTTCATTTGTCTTGTATTCCTTTGTAGTTTAGTGTCAGTGCAGTTCTGTTCACTTACTACCGGTATGTGGTGTCTTTCTATGGACCCATGACATAGTATAACAGAGGGAAAGTACCATGTATGATTCTTTAAGAACCTGTGTGGTGAAAAACGAAGACTGAACAAACTGAGCAGATATATGGAAGCTGATCTAGGTCATCTTTTTTGCATATTTTATAAGGTACTTGTTCTTGTAGCATGGCTCAGTTAAGATAATATCAAAATTACAGTTGCATTTTCAGGTACATGTCACAATAAATGTTTTTACATCAGGACTTAAACTATATTGGTATTATAAAAATGTGTATCTTCTTTGTTGAGACTTACTCTCTGTGAACAGAAAAAAAGATACATTGAGCGTAAAAATACATTTCAAATACAGATTATTAATAACAATATAAAATGTTACAAAATATTGGTGTCAGACGTGGGATTCTTGTCCTAATGTAATAGATTGATAGTAAAAATTATCCATGATAAGCATTAAAGAGCTGGAATTTTTTTTAATTCATTTACCATATACACCTAGGTCTGTGAGTTTAAAAAAGCCCTGTTAATTTATACTGTCTCATAGACAGTCATTTACTTGTGCATGTGGCTAGAATTAGAGCTTGTACAACTCTTGAGAGCACATTGCTAGAACAGAGACTTAAATGCCTCTAAACTGCCACATGTACGGCATGTTTGCACTAACTAAGAAGCATTGCACTGCAACAAAAAGGTACCATGCAGAGGTTTGATATTTACTAGCACTTTGTATCACATTACTCATGGCTTTTAAATTCAATTTTATATTACTAGTGAAATAGCCAGCATCCTTCCAATGACAGTTTTCGATTCAATGATACACTATCATGAAGTCAATGACTAATTTAGGCATTACATTTTGGAAAGATTTATCAAGTTTGTTTAACTGGGGGATCTATGGAGTTATATGTTTTGTGAAGGGATTGTTGTCATTGCAACCTATTTACTTCATTCAGGGAGCAACATTCTAAATTTGATGACAGCCAGTTTAAGCCTGATCTATTTCGTTGTTGTTCTTCAGGTTTGTCGTATCGGATGTTGGTCCCCAGGGCCAACAGCCACTAGAGCATCATATCCACCCTGGGGCATCCGGAGTCCGTCCAGGTCTTGCGTCTGTCGTTGATGTGGTGCTGGTGATGTTTTCTGTCTTGGCGTGTTCTTGTTCTGTCTGTGAGGCTGTGATGTCGCTGTAGTGTCGTTGCTTTCCTTTAGGGCCGCGTGTCGGTGTTGGCAAAGAAGTAGGTCAGTAGGTCGGAAGCGGCCCTGGCTGTCGATGGTGCTTTCTCCCAGGGCCGCGTTGATTGCTGCGATGTGGCAGCAAAGAAGTTTCTTGTGACTAGGGCTTGTCTGGATCCATCGGGCTGGTGTACGTCAGCTTCTTGTCCCTGACGATCTCTACTGCTTCCCTGATGGCTGTGAGCTGGCATTCCGGCTTTGGTGCTGACCTGTACTTTTCGTGCCAGAAATCCCAGTGGGCAGCATGATGGATTTTGCTGCCCGGTCCCTTCGTCACTTTGACTTTCTCCCAGCTCCTGCTTGTCACACCGATACAGTCCTTTGGTTTTCCCTTCCTTCGGAGCTTCATGATGGTAACGTCAGTGTGTTCCATGAATGTTGCCGCTTCCACACTGTACTTGGACAGCGGCTTCTCCTCGGAAAGGGACTCGTTGTGGAACATGTGTCGGTGAGTCTCTGGCAGTTGGGCGTTGTCTGCGGCCGGCTGTGGCTGTGACCTTCGCTTCGGAGCTGGTGGTGAAGTCATCTCCACGTCCTTTGGTGGCGTCTTCGGTGGCGGTGGTGGTGTGGAGGCCGTCTTCTCAGGAGCTGGCTTGGCTGGCGTTGATGGCGCTGGAGCTGCTGGTTTCGGCTTCTGTGCTGCTTTCTGTGTAGTCTTCTTGGCAGCAGGCTTAGGCTTAGGAGCAGACTGCTCCTTTGCCCTCGAAGGAGTAGGCTTGACCGGCCTATCCTTCTTCTGTCCAGGCTGGCAAGAGCGCTTGCCAGCTGAGGGTGCAGGCTTAGAGGGGGCAGACTTGCAACGATCTCCCCCTCTCCTGCTTTCGGCCCTCTCGCTAACTTGACTAACCTCTGGGTTGATCGCCCATGTCAAAGTTAGCTGGACAGTGTTTGATCCGTGATGCAGATCAAACACAGGGAAGCCACTGAGGCGGGCTCCCTTCAAGAATCGGACTGCGAGTGCTGGAATCTTGTAGTTTTCCATCTCGGTAGAAGCGATGTTGTCTGTTTGACGTCCAAAGCAAGAGTGTGTGTGTGAATGATGATGATCTATTTCAGCTGTCATTTAGGTATAATATCTGATAATGAGTATTATTTACCTTTAAATAAGCACTAAGGCTCCACTTTTAGGACAAGTCCAGTTGCCTTCTTCTACATTACCTAAATAGCATCGGTGACATACCATGATAAACAGTGATTGTCTCACTTAATTTTTGTTTTTGGAAAAAATCATATAAGTACTTGGTGCATATTTTGTTCCACAATCCTCTTAATTGTAATTATTATGTGCTTGTGTCCTTTTTATGTATTCAGGATTTAATTGATAAAATCTTTACAGGGAGAGGCAATAAAAATTTCTAGCAGCAGCTGCAAGAAGTTCCCTAGCTTTAATTCTATTGTAAACAAACTTTCTTTTTATGTTTAGAAAATTATGCCTTTTGTTGATTCTTGAGTGGTTTGCAGTTATAAATAAACAACGTATATACTTTGTGTTGTCAGGCAGAATGATTAAACAAAAGTAGAAACCCAGTCTGGAACAGTCTTATGGTTTTCAATTGAGCCAACAATGTTTTAAAGTGAATTGACGCACTTTCAGGAAAAGCAGCTTTGCCATTTTCATTTTGCCTCAGTAGGGTTCAGCTCTTAGAGAATTTTTTTTTAGGAGCAAATCCTTCCCATTAAGAATTACCTATTTTGGAAGGGTTCTGTTGCCCAAGACACAGTATCATGTTTCTCTATTATATCATGTCACATCTATTATAAAGAAGGCAAAAATTAAAATAGCAGGGTTGCTCCTATAATACTACCATTTACCTTTAGGTGGCCATTCTGTTTTCTTACTAGTTTAATTTTCAGCAGTATTTTCTCACAAAAAGAAGTTAGTTAACAGTATATGTCACAGGTGGCAATTAGGATTTCATAGCTATGTTCCCTGTATCTTGTGCTCATGTTGTAATAAGCCATCATTATGGTTGTTTTCTGAGGTTCTTTTAGCTGTTGCTGTGTCCTCTCAGCTTTCAAGAAAGGGCAAAGAATTTCAAAGTTATCAGTATACTAACCGACAGTTTGTAATATTTTGCTCAATTTGTTTGAAAGGTTAAAACAAATTAAGCAAAATTTGATGGTTTAACCAATCACCTGTGGAGTAAATAATTGTAAATTGTAACATTTTGCAAACTGGAACAGTAATTTAGCAAAGCATGCACAATGTGCTAAATGCACTGTGAGATACAGTAGTTTGAATTCCACTTGAAGTTTGTTTCTTTTTGGTAGCTGATGAATTCAAGTTCTGACATTGAGCACAGTAGATGTCTGATAGTTCAGTATTCCTTTTATCGAACCCATTAAAGTGTTCATAGAGAAGTGGAATTTAAGTGAATGTTTACAGGGAGAATTGCAGCATATGCATATATATATACTGTTCACTGATGTGTATATTCAGTCCATATGTTATATATTGTATTGGTCATACATGAATTATATGCATTTATCGTATGATTATATAAAGATACAGATGGTCACAGTGTTGTCTGTTCTTGTTTGTGCATTGTGTAGCTCCACATTTTCTCTTCTGTTTTCTTACTAGTTTATTAAAGTTGTTTATTTTCCTATTCACACTGACACCCATTTCAGTATGTTATCAGAAAGAATTCAAACCTCTGTCTTTTCTAGTGTTCAGGACATAATCACCCAAGTTCCATTAGATTTTCAGCAACTTGTTGTATGATTAGAATACGCTGCAGTTATGCTACAGCTAAGCAAATCTGCATTTGTGTTTGTTGTACCACCCATGTGGAATAATGAAAGGGTATACATGTATTGGCATAATTGCAGCAGTGTTGATACACATATTTGTCTCTAATGCTGGAAATTTACTGTGGTCAGGGAAAGGAATAGGTATCTTAAATTCATTCAAACTTTAAACATTGATTTTGAAAAGACATCCAATAACTTTTACTACGAATTCTATATTCTGTTAAACTGAGGAACTGGAAATGGAAATGGGCTAATAGTCAGTTTGTTCTTTTGATATTGTTTGTAAATGTTTTGTTTTTTGTTGTCCAAGTTTTTATAGTTTATAAGCTATAATTTCTTGTTTTGTTGTTTATTTATTCCTGATTGTTGTCATTTCATTAATTTGCTGTTGTGGTATAGTCTGTATCAAATTGACTCTTAAACCAAACAAATGAATTCCTGATGAAACCAAAAAGGATTTCCAATTACAATGAAATGACAATTAGTAGTGTATGTCATTTAGAAGAACTAGAAATTTTGTGTCAATGGAAGATATGAAATATGGATATTTTAATGTTCAAAATATTTCTCATTGTGAGCATTTTATAAATGGAATAATTTTGAGAAAGATTACAATACATAAATGGCATTGTATGTATCATTTAATGTCAAGGCTTAGGACTTTGCTTTTGGAACTACAAAGAAACTAAAGGACTTCAATCAAACACAGTCTTGATATATCAGCAACTTATCATGTGTGACATAAAGATAAGTTTTAAATGCGGAATTCTTTGAAAGAATACTGCAATATTTTCTTCAGAAATATGTTGGTCTGTTTGATTGTAATACTTGTAGTGGCCATTTCTGATACAGATTATATTTTTCAGCAAGTATGATGTTGCAGTTGAATTTAGTTCTAACACAATTCAGAAAAAAATGAGTTCCTTAACACTGTTGAACTCTTTATGAAGAAACAAATAATTGACTGATGTTTAAAAACAAAGTATTCTGGAAAACTAGAAGTTTTCAGCCTTTCATACGAATAAACCAGAATCCATAAGCATGATAACAAAACATTTCAAACATTTGCACATGCAATATGCTGCAAATTTTGATTTTGTTTATAACTTTGTCCAATACCATTTATTCTGAACATAATAATATCCACCATATCCTGGTATGGTGTCATGTAATGCAATGTACGCCAAACCTCTTAATGGCCCTTTTGCAGATTAGCTCTTCAGACAGTTGACTTTCTTGGAAAAGACTGTCAAGTGACAACTGCAGGATGATACTTGCATATTGTTTTATGTTGTCATGTAAAATTTGTTGTTACAAAAGAGACTTCCCTTCCAGGATATTGGGGCTATCACAGACAAGGTTATTGTCAAGCAGGATTCAGTGTTGCACTAGCAGAAGTGAGTGACAGCTAATTCTCATTGATAGATGAGAGCTTGATTTGGGGTGGGAGCGGGGCAAGCCATGGACAAAATCAGATCCTTTTTTATCTGTAAAGACAAACATTCCTGTTTTTTCTGTCATTATAATCCTATTATGCAAGAGTTCAGTGAAACTGGTATTTCATAAAAAAATATACCCTGTCTCATATACCTAATGACACGAAAGGTTAGTACATTAGTGGGAAACACAGGGTGCATTCAGTGTAGCAGAGAATAAATCTCTTTAAAAGCTTCTTAGCAATGAAACAAAACCTGTGGGAGACACTACTTGAATATGTCTCTTAACTAGTATAGATAAGGAGAATTAATTTGTTGCCAAGCAAGGTAGTAAAATGCTTCCTTTGCTACAATATGGAACGCCTTTACTGCCTCCATGTGTCTGTTTTAGTGTTATAGTGTCAGCCCATCATTATATCCTGGCCAAGTATTATTATGTTGGGTGCAAATGTTATTATGATATCCGCAGATACCAATATATCATGCGCATACAACTGTATATTGTGTTCACATGTGATTATGTTGTATACAGAAGTATTTTTATTGTGTCGGTTCATCATTATATCCTGGCCATACGTCATTATGTTGGGTGCAGTTGTTATTATGTTATGTACACGCACCATTGTATTATGGTCTTATGCCTTTATGTTGGGTACACAAGTCATTGTGTTGTATACAAATGTCTTTTCATTTTGTCAGTATATCATTATATCCTGGCCTTACGCCATTATGTTGGGTGCAGTTGTTATTATGTTATGTACACGCACCATTGTATTATGGTCTTATGCCTTGATGTTGGGGCACAGATGTCATTGTGTTCTATACAAATCTTTTTTCATTGTGTGGGGTCGTCATTATATCCTGGTCATACGTCCTTATGTTGGGTGCAGTTGTTATTATGTTATGTACACGCACCATTGTATTATGGTCTTATGCCTTTATCTTGTGTTCACATGTCATTGTGTTGTGTACAAATGTATTTTCACCGTGTCGGTTAATCGTTATATCCTGGTCATACTTCATTATGTCGGGTGCAGTTGTTATTATGCTATGTACACACACCATTGTCTTATGGTCTTATGCCTTTATGTTTTGTTCACACGCCATTGTGTTGTCTACAAATTTCTTTTCATTGTGTCGGTTCGTCATTACATCCTAGCCATACGTCATTTTGGTGAGTGCTATTGACATAAGGTTATGTCCACACACCATTATATTATGGTCTTACGTCTTTACGTTGTGTTCACACGCCATTGTGTTGTATACAAATGTTTTTTTCATACTGTCGCTTCGTCATTATATTCTGGTCATGCGTCTTTATGTTGGTTGCAATTGTTTTGTTTTTTTATAAATTACACACACACCATTATGTGGGCGCATATATAATTATTGCATGTAGACATACCATTATATATGTCCGCTGTTTTTATGCCCCCAATTTTGAAGAAGTTGAACAGGCATATTAAATTTGCCTTGTCTGTTCGTCCATTCGTCTGTTTGCCCCTTATTTGAATTTTGCATTTATCCAACTTCTGACATAGAAAGCAGACTTTTTGGTGTTTGCAGTGGTCCGTGATGTGTTAAATATTTTATAAGGTCAGATAACTCTGAATTCAATAGTTACAGAATTATAGCCCCTTTTAGTCAATAATTTTGCGGTTACTGGGCTCCAGAACCACTGAAAGTAGGCTTTTGAAATTTCGGATATAGAATAGATAAAAATGAGCAAATATATTTCCTCCAACGAACTTTCGGAGATTTTTTGTCAAAAATTAAAAACAATTCTTGCTTCCACAATATCTCAAGAAGTATATGAGCTAGGGTGATGATATTTAGTATACAGGTAGGATGTAAAACGTTCCAGAATTGATAAACTTTTAAATACCATCCCAAAATAAATAAGTCAGGGTCCTTGTTTGAATTTTGCATTCTTCCAACTTCTGATTCAAATTACAGCTATCTGCCCTGTGTCGAAAATAAACCGAAATCTTACTATGATCTCTCAGGAACTGTATGAGCTGGGGTGATGATATTTTGAATACAGTTTTGGGGTGAGATGTACAAAGATAGATTAACTTTTGGGCATATTCCATTAAAATTGTTTGTTATGCCCCTTGTTTGTGTTTGGCATTTTCCAACTTCTCGGGAAGCTGATTTTCAGTGTAATAATAGTCATTGATGTGTAAAACTATTGGTTTTATTTTTTCACTTTTATCAATTTTAGGCAGCTACTGGGAACAATTCCATGGCTGCTATTCTTAGTTGTTGTTTTTGCAGTGTTCGGAAATTAAGGCAGCTAGGCATTATAAAGCACACCATGGTGGCTACACTGGTCAATAATGTTTTCTAAACGATATCAGAAACATATAGGCATATTGTCAGTGGCGAACTGGAATAAGTGCGCAGACAAAATTATGTCATTAACTTCGGATTCCTTCCTTATCTCATGAGTCTATATAGCAGAAGCTATACTTTTTGCCCATAAACATGAGAAGTGTCCATTTTTTGCAAAGGAAACAACAGCCCCACCCCCTCCCCTGTCCCAAATACACTACATATACAACCTGGCACAATGTCTTCAGAAATTCCGGAGAAAGAGGTATTACTTTTAAGTCTTATTTGACTCAAGAAATTGAAAATTGACACTTTTCCAGACTGAGCGAGTCCCGAATAGATTAGCAGATATATTATGCTATAACCTGTGTAATTGTATATCAACAGAACCACTCCATTAAGGCGATTCTAATGAGACGTCAAATGAAACTACTTAATTAATGACAGTTTTCTTTATAATTTCGATTTATTCGAGCATAATTCAAACTCGACTCTTGGGGTTGGTTGTGGTCGGACGATGGTGCTGGGTAACTTTCAGTGCCGTGGCGTCCTATGCAGTAGGGCAAGGGCCAACTGTGCTGGTAGATCCGAAGGTGTGGGTGTGGCCTGTCTGGATTTTTTTCTCCTTTATCCTATCCCTTTTATTTTCCCCTCTTTCTGGGAGACAGCTCGATATAGACTGAAATACTGTCTCAAAGAGCCGTTAAACCCAAAACAACGAAAGTCAAATACGACTCAGAGTACAGCTGAGGCCCTCACTTTGGCTTCTTTTAAAAATAGCCACCTTGTTTAAACATTCTAACTGTCCGGTGTTACCTGTCAAAATCGATCGAATTAAAAGTCCGCCTAGGATACAACGACGAAGTGGCAGAATACTATGTGCTTTAGACGCGATAGGCATATCGATCCGTAAAATATAGACAATGAAAGTAGTTATAAATCTGTATGCTCACAGAATAAAAATGAATTTGTACACCATACATAATAGACTTTGCATTCGACAAAAATATGTTTTCACTTGAAATAATAGTATGTTCGCGTAACATAATATATATCTGCATTCAATAATGGTGAAATCACATGATACAATGGCGTTTGTCTGCGGTATAATGGTATATAACAAGGGCGTAGCTACGTATACGGCAAATACGCAAGTGCGTATTGAAATTTTGTCAAAATTGACAAAATTTCAAAACGCACCTGCATATTTGCATGGTGAAAATTTATAAATAAGACAAGATTTCAATACCAATTACCAAAGTGGCTGAAATACTAGCTTTCCCTTCAAGAAGTACTGAATAAATTATGGTTGTGCGTATTATGAAATTGCCTCTAGTTACGCCCCTGTATAATTACAACAAAATATCTTATGCATCAATTATAATGTAGAAATCATAGAAAACGGTGATATTTGTCCACGATATAATGATATATATACAAAACATAGTATGTTCCCCCAACATAATGGTGAAATTACAGGATACAATGACGTTTGCCCATGACATAATGCTATGTTTACATAATATACTGTCATCTTCACCAAAAATGATTATGAAATCATAGGATACAATGATGTCTGACCATTGCATAATGGTTTGTATACGTAGCATAATATCATGTGCACCCGACATCATCATGAAGTTACAGGATACAACGATGTTTGCCCATGATATAACGGTATGTATGCATTACATAATATCAACTGGATCCAACATAATGATGAAAGCTCAGAGCAGAATGAAGTGTTCTCACAATAACACTAAAACAGACACATGGAGGCAGTAAAGGCATTCCATACTACAAGACTGCCTTTCTTTACAAAACACTGCTGTCCTGGTCTTGGTTTGTTTCCTAACACTGCAAAGAAGATATAGGTATAAAGTTTAGAATTATACAAAGCCATTTGTCCTCAACAGCAAAGCCAATATTACTCAAAAATTGCCCAAAACATTTTTTTACAATTTTTTTGACTGGTTCAAATTTCAGCGGTATTCTACAAATTGATTCTTATCTCAGCTACACAATATTATTTTTTCAGAAATTTCATTACATCCCTCTGTATATCAGTTTGACTGTGAATGATAAGTCCAGCACCTAACTAAAAACAAAATATCTGTTGTTTAGTTATGAGCTAGATTTACTATTTACAATGTTTTTGGGATTTGTCCATGGTTTCAAGTTTGAAATGGCTTTGATCTAATTTTCAGTCTTCAGTTTACTCTTGCTTGATATGCTTTGCTTATTTCTGTTGTTATTTTGCCTATTAGCTTTTATTTGCTTTATTATTTGTTGCACATTTCAACTTAAGGAAAATTCTCAGAGGGTAAACATGGTAAATGGATGTTTATATTTGACAGACTCTCCAAAACTTGTCATCTATTTAAAACGAAAATTTTGTATGGCAGAAATAAAAGATAAAAGAAATGGAAAAAGGTTGTTTCTCTGAGGATTTTTTTCCTGTTAATACCATCTGTATGTGGCATTATTGTTATTAAATATGATATGTTTCCACATGGCATGCCTTGATAAAAAATATGTATGTGTACATAACTTCAGATTGTGTAGTTAGTAGAATTAAAATCTTAAATAGTTAGTAGAAACTACCATGGTTTCAGAGAATAAGAATGAGAAGTAATTCAAGGCATTGTGTTTTACTAAAGGGGAGCATTAATTTGAGCCTGAAGAATAAAAATAATGTTATGTTATGTTAATTCTACTAGGCATGAATAAGAGCTGCAGTTTTGTCATTACGGGAAAATAGTGCTGATTCCAATTAAGATTTCACTGGCCATGAGATTAGAATATATGTCTGGGCCACTATATTTTCCTGTATTTATTCAAATTCTTAAGACTATATTCAGTTTTTTTTTGTTTTTTTTAAATGAGGGGGCATTTATTAGAGTGGGTTCATTTATTAGAACTACTACTGTCTGTCTGAAAATAACAGCTGTTCAACAGGCTACAACAGCTGTGTGCTGTACCTTAACTGATTTACAACCTGTGTGCATTTGTTACTATTAATGCTTCAACAGCTGTAGCTTTTTGTCTCATATTAATACTACTTAATTAACAGCATATGAGCTGCGACACGAGAAAACCAACAATGTGGATGTGTGCCCAGCCCAGACTCAGATCAGTCTGGGCATCCGCCTAGTTGAGTTGAGTCATTGTTATGTGCTTAAAAGGTAGCTAAGTGTCTAAGCTACCTTCATGCGGACAGCGAAGACTCTGATCAGACTGGGTGGATGCCCAGGCTGATCTGAGTATGCGCTGGGCGCGCAACCACTTTGTTGGTTTTCTCGCGTCGAGGCTCATATTATATTGATTGGCTCAAAAATGAATAAACTTAAAAGTGTTTATTGTGTTGCGATTGGTCTGCAAGAAATCTGATTACAATAAATTTTAACATCTGTTGATTTGAGTTTGAGAAAGAAAAATGAAATAGAAAATAAATATAAAGAAAAAAATGTGCAAATGGTGTCAGTGCAGGTAAATTGAAAATGGAGAAAAGTTCCACATGGAAAGGATATCATAATATGTAATTTAATCATTATATTTTTGGCCATGTTGTTTAAGATGAGATAAGATATTTTTGTTAATGCCCCAAGAATTTCACATGTACATAGACACACATGGAAGTTTAACATACAACAGGTGTAAAATTACAGCTCAGTTAGTAGTTATGAGAAATGACCATTTTAAATAGCCTATTATGTCCTGTGCAACAGCTCCAGATGCAGCACAGGGACAAAACAGCAAATAATATAAAGTTGAGGCTCAAACCTGCTTTAAGACAGAGCATCATTCTTAATGGAGGGTCAGGTTGAGGTAAATTGACCTGACTTCGACTTGAGGTAAATAAGATGGCTTGACTTTGACATGAGGTAAATTAGATGGCTGGCAGCAGATGAATATATTACTATCTAATGCATCCACACAGACATTATCATGAATTTTGAAGAAGCAGTATGAGAACAGTTAGGACCATGCTGAGATTGATTGCACAGAGATAACAAACTTCTCTGTCAAACTGTACATCATGAAGACTTAAAAATGAGAGTACAGTATACTTGCATTTCAGTGGATCATCTGTTATGGAAGCAAACTTCTTGTCTAATTATGCCCCAAACTTCGGAGAAGTTGAGGGGGCATATTGGTTTGGGCCTGTCAGTCTGTCTGTCCATCTGTCTGTCTGTCTGTCCATCCGTAACGCTTTTAAGCAGCCAGGAGAAAAGTCAAGAACTGCTAATGCTAGGATCTTGAAATTTTATATGTGGCATGTACATGAAAAATAAGCAGACAAATATTTTTTATTTTTTCTGCTGGTCATGTATTTTTAGAGTTATGCCCCTTTTTCCACTTAGTGTATTGTAAGCCTGTGGATCTTTGTAAGCAAAATATCTCAAGAACCCCTGATGCTAGGATCATGTTTTTTTGCAAAAAGGCATTGCCTATGGAGTAGATGACCTGATTAACTTTTGAAAAAAATCGTGAATTTTTTACCGAGGTATGCCCCTTTTTCGACTTAGTGCATTGTAAGCCTATGGAACCTTGTTAGCAAAATATCTCAAGAATCCCTGATGCTCGGATCCTGATTTTTTGCAGGAAGACATTGCCCAAGGTGTAGATGACCTGATTAACTTCTGAAAAAAAAAAAGTGAATTTTTGACCGAGTTATGCCCCTTTTTCGACTTGGTGCATTTCAGCCTATGGTACAAAAGTAGCTTTACATACAGTCAAGAACCGTTAGAGATAGGAACTTGAAATTCTATGTACATGAAAAACAAGCGGAGCTTGCGAACAAAATATCAGAAGAACTGCTAAGACTAAGATGTAGATGAACCGGTTAATACCCCTTTCTGACTTACAAATTATGGGATGAACCTTCTTTAGAGGCAAGCATAAGGTTGGGGGCATAGTGTTTCATAAACACATTTTCTAGTTACATTAAATGTTTGACACTGCAATCAGCTACTGCTATTATCCTTAACTCTTTAAGCACCAAAAAGCAGACGACAAAATTGACATCTGCAAAAATTGAAAAAATGCTTTGTCCAAGATATTTCATATTCAGAATTCAAAGACTACAGGGCAAACAGTGTAGCTCTGCATGAGGTGGCTCATGATGAGCCGCCTCATCAGGATCTACGCTGTTTGCAAATTATGCTAGTTTTGTCACTGGTGCTTAAAGTGTCAAACATGAGCAAGTTGATTTTACTGTTTCCAGCAGAATGACAAATGTTCAAATACTGAGGGTGATCACAATAGATTAAGATGAGCTTTTTGAAGTTTCTTAATTTTCTCTGTGTAGCAGGTCTTAATGAGTTACTTGGAAGCCCTGCTTATTAATGCTTATAAAACAGGCTGTTTGGCATTTTGCTCATTAGGTTGCTGCCAAGGAACTGTGTTAGTCATAGATAGAATCATGGCTGTTTTTTTTCTGAGCTTTCTGTATGATGAATTTGCTGTGGACTAAATTTATAGAATAGGAAGGTTATTATCATAAATTTTATTTACAGTCAAACCTGTCAGAAAGGGTACCTCTGTTAAGCAAAATTTTGTCTTAAAAGGCCACAATCTCATATTCTAAAGTACCATTTTCAGTTGCCAGTTCTAAGCAAGCAGCTGCTTTCAGCAAGCATTTTTTTGCCCTTCCCTTGTGTGCTTGCTTTAGACAGGTTTGACTGTAATTTGCATAAATTATGCAAATCAATTATTGGAATATACATGGCTGTTCTTAGTGATTTTGTAGTGCTTTGAGATCACAAATTCACCGTCATTATCATTATTTTCATTATCATCATCATCATCATTTTTCAAAATTTCAATTAGCCATAATTTATAAAAGCATAAATCTGTTACTATTTCTTACCCCACCCACTTTCTGTTTTCTGATGTCTGAAACAGCAGATGGTTAAAAGTGTGAATGATTTGGTTTGAATGAGTTGTGAGTTGCTACTAACACATACATTTCATATACATTTTCATATTTCTTTCTCTCTTCAAGCACCAAAAACCAGACAACAAAATTTATGTCTGCAAAAATTAAAAAATGTCTCTTTCTAGACATTTCATATTGAGAATTCAAAGACTAGAGGGCAAACAGTGTAGATCTAGATGAGGCAGCTCATTATGAGCGGCCTCATCAGGATCTTCGCTGTTTGCAAATTCTGCTATTTTCGTGCTTAAAGTGTTGAAGACTTCCAAGGTGGATAGGGGATGATGGTTACTCTTTGTTATACCACCCTTGCTTGAAAGCAAATTTTAGCACAAAAGATATTATGTTCTAGAGCTACACTAAGAGGGTGGTATTAAATAGTTATACTGCGGTTTGTCCACCTATGCAAGGAGATAATCCACAAGCTTGTGGATTATCTTTGTACAGGTGGGCAAACCATGGCGCAATTGTTACTTAACCCTTTAAGCACAAAAAAGCAGACAACAAATTTACGTCTGCAAATAAATAAAGAAAAAAAGTCCAATCTGTATCATATTGAGCATTGAAAAACTAGAGGGCACACAGTGTAGATCTAGATGAGACGCCTCATCAGGATCTATGCTGATGCAAATTCTGCTATTTTAGTCACTGGCGCTTAAAGTGTTAATTATTCATAAAAAGTATAAAAGTTAATGTTGCAGCCACAAAATATGACTGTGTATGTGAAGACAAAAAAAATGTTCCATTTATCCCCATGCTATTTTATGGAACTCGAGTTATGTCATTGTAGGATGATCATATTTTTATATATAAATCAGGAAAAAAGTCTTAAAGTAACCTTTAATAAAAGGATGCAACTTGACATTTCGGTATTAAATTGCATTAATTATTTCCTGTAAAGAAACAGTTAGCATTGAGTTAGCATTTTCATCTGACATAATATGCATGAGTCTTCAGTACTGTATGAGCCGTGGCATGCTTAAACCAACAAAGTGGCATGGGTGCCCAGTAAAGACTCAGATCAGCTTGGGCAGATGCCCAATCTGATCTGAGTCTTCGCTGGGCCCACATGCCACTTTGTTGGTTTTACCACAGGGGCCTGAAGTTTAGACCGCAATACTCTTCAAAACGTCAAAAAACGGAAAGACCGTATGTCATTTAAAAATATTCTATTAGAAAGGTTTCTAAGCTAGAACTTCAAGCTCCTGTGGTTTTACTAGTATGTGCTGGTAAATATTCAGAAACAACATCCATTTCTGTTATTGGGGCTTTTATTTTTTAATTTGAATAAGTTAATTTGTCTAACAGGTGGATGTTTTTCTTAAAATAATGGAAAACAGGTGCAATCTGGTCTGGGTGTCCTTTATAAAATACACTGAATTAATATGCTGTTTTTAGGCAGAAAAATTTACTGATGATATAACAATTTTGATTGAACATCTTATTTAAAGTCTTGTTATGTTGTATGCATCAATAAAATGTTTGTTCAATATATGTGATCTATTCAACCTTTTTCTGTAGGAAGGTAGACAACTCTTGGTGGGAGCTGTTGGTAGTTGGTACTGGCAAGGTGAGTTTTGTATATTTATGTAAATGGGCAGAGCTGTGGATAAGAGGGAGTATTTGATGATAATTTAGGATAATTTTTCTTATTTCTCATTTGAACTATATGTTGTGATCCCTCATCTGAACCGTCTCGTCGAGACGGTTCAGATGAGGGGTCACAACATATGTTTATATGCAGAATTAACAAAAATTATCCCTAATTATCACCAAATACTCCCTCTTATCTATAGCTGATGGGAATGGAGAGATAAATTTTGCCTTGAGGACTTTGTCTCCATTGATGATAATTTGGGATAATTTTTCTTATTTCTCATTGAAACCATATGTTGTGACCCCTCATCTCGTCGAGACGGTTCAGATGAGGGGTCACAACATATGTTTTTATGCAGAATTAACAAAAATTATCCCTAATTATCACCAAATACTCCCTCTTATCTAAGGCTCTGATGGGAATGGGGAGATGAATTTTGCACTGAGGACTTTGTCTCCATTTCTATAGGGGCTTCTGGTAAAGTAAAGAATTCGCTTTTCCTCCTTCCTTTATAAGAGAAGCCCCTTTTTGGAAAGGGGTACAACTTTCAGGAAAGCAAACAGGAAATCACATAGTTGTTTCCCTTTAGAGAAAAATGATGGGAAAATGTGTTTACCTGAGTAGAACCACATAAGACCATTTCTGGCGCATCTGTATCTTGTCAAAGGTAAGATCAAGATCTCTAAATATATAAAAGGTCATTTTGACATATTTTTAAAGAAGGCAACACATCATGTTTTGAACTTGATGACCATGCACTCTACAAACTAATTAATTATCACTAGAAGATTCCATTTGAAATGACAAATCAAAATTGGAACTCAAAAGACGTTTATTTATTATTGATTCAGATAAAATGTACAGTACAAGAGTTTCAGTCATCACTGTCAGGAGATACTTCATAAAAAATATCTCACTGGAACATTTGATTAATTCATCAATCTTATAACATGATAAATGAAAACATTTGATTTCTGCATGCAAAATCTCACAAAGTTAGAAGTTTTCTCATATAATTTTGCACTTCTTGGAGATGATTTTCACTGTACAGTCAACTCTTGATATCTCAAAGTTAAAAATTTAGTTCAAACTGATATCTCAAAGTAAATTTTTTGATAAATTTTACTGATATCTTGGTAAATTTTGTGGTTAGTGGGTCGAAAGTAGTTCAAATTTTTTATGTTTACTGGAAATTAGTTTTATGCCCCCAACTTCGGAGAAGTTGAGGGGGCATATTGGTTTGGGCCTGTCCGTCCGTCCGTCTGTCCGTCCGTCTGTCCATCCGTCCATCCGTCCGTAACGCTTTTTGGCAGCTGGGAAACTCAAGAACTGCTTATGCTAGGATCTTGAAATTTTATGTGTGGCACGTACATGAAAAATAAGCGGACCCGTATTTTTTCTTTTTTCCGCCGGTCACGTATTTTCAGAGTTGTGCCCCTTTTTCGACTTAGTCTATGGAACCTTTGAACAAAATATCTCGAGAACCCCTGATGCTAGGATCATGATTTTTTGCAGGATGACATTGCCCAAGGTGTAGATGACCTGATTAACTTTTGAAAAAAAATGGTGAATTTTTGACCGAGTTATGCCCCTTTTTAGACTTAGTGCATTGTAAGCCTATGGAACCTTGTGAACAAAATATCTCAAGAATCTTTGATGTTAGGATCATGATCTTTTGCAGGATGACATGGCCCAAGGTGTAGATGACCTGATTAGTTTTTGGAAAAAAATCGTGAATTTTTGGCCGAGTTATGCCCCTTTTTAGACTTAGTGCATTGTAAGCCATGGAACCTTGTGAACAATATATCTTGAGAACCCCTGATGCTAGGATCATGATTTTTTGCAGGCAGACATTGACAATGGCATAGATGACCTGATTAACTTTTGAAAAAAAAAAAATCGTGAATTTTTTACTGAGTTATGCTCCTTTTTTGACTTAAAGCATTGTAAGCCTATGGAACCTTGTGAACAAAATATCTCGAGAATCCCTGATGCTAGGATCATGATCTTTTGCAGGATGACATTGCCCAAGGTGTAGATGACCTGATTAACTTTTGAGAAAAGTTCATGAATTTTTGACCGAGTTATGCCCCCTTTTCGACTTACTGCATTGTAAGCCTATGGAAACTTGTGAACAAAATATCTGGAGAACCCCCGACGCTAGGATCATGATTTTTGGCAGGAAGATACTGCCTGTAGTGTAGATGACCTGATTAACTGTTGAAAAATATTCATGAATTTTTGATCGAGGTATGCCCCTTTTTCAACTTAGTGCATTATTTGCCTATGGAACCTTGTGAACAAAATATCTGGAGAACCCCTGATGCTAGGATCATGATTTTTTGCAGGAAGATATTGCCCAAGGTGTTGATGACCTGATTAACTTTTGAAAACAATTCGTAAATTTTTGACTGAGTTAAGCCCCTTTTTGGACTTAGTGCACTGAAGCCTATGGTACAAAGGTACAAGCATTATTGGATGAACCTTCTTTAGAGGCAAGCATATGGTTGGGGGCATAGTGTTTCATAAACACATTTTCTAGTTTTGCATTATTTTGGTACTGATAGAAAGGTATATTTCATTTGAGTTGTTCATCCTATACTTGAACAGCATCATTTTAATTGTTACATTTAAAACTTTAGTCACTTTTTGTTTTTGCAACTTTGCCACTAACATCCATGTAAAATCATTGTGTTCTTTAATTCATGCTAATTTTGACAAGCTGTATCTTGACTCTGAGAGGATAGAAGTAAGTTCTGTAAAAAATATTAACTGCATTTTTCATTTAGCTACCATATTAGTTGTTAAACTTACAAAATTAAGTTTCTTGTAAACATAAAAATACTCTTATAAAGTCTTAATAAGAAATTATTTTTGTTGAATTACTTTTGGCCATGGGTGCAAAGAAATAAAAAACTGATGAACATCTAAATGAGCCATGACACAACAAAACCAACAAAGTGGTTATGTGCCCATTGCAGACTCAGATCAGCCTGGGCATCTGCCCAGTCTGATCAGTGTTTGTGCTGTGCACTTTAAGGGTAGCTAAAGGCCTCAACTACCTCTGTGCTGACAGTGAAGACAAATTGGGCTGATGCCCAGGCTGATTTGAGTCTGTGCTGTTGCACATGCCACTTTGTCTGTTTTCTCGTGTCGCGGCTCAAATATGTTCATTTACCTTATATTCCTTTTGTGTTTTTTCAAACCGAGCCATGATGTGGCAGCAATATATCTAAAATGTTTTTGTGTGATGAGGCTCTATTGTAATTTTTCAGGTCAGCTGTTTAACTTCAACTTTGAAGATGGTCCTGGTCGGTATGAGGCCACTCCGGAGGGCAGGAAAGACAGAGATTACTCATATATGGGTAAGTTAATGAATCAGGGATTCAAGGGAGTAGGGTAGGCTGAGTGATTGGATGAGGATATCTTTTATCACTCTACTCTGATTTTGGAGACAATTACAAGCTAAAGCATGATGCTTTGCATGGAGGATCATCTCATGGTGAGCCAAAAATGCAAAATGTAATTAATTGTAAGAAGAAGGTTATTTAAATTATGTTAAATTTTGAATTTATGCTTGATACTTTGCATGCAACAGTGATCTCATAGTGTGACACATAATTCCTGGTCAAATTTTCTTGAACCAGTAGAACATTTCAAGCTCCCTTCGGCCTCTTGTTAATTTCAACAATAATTTGAGCCGCGACACGACAAAACCAACAAAGTGGTTGTGCGCCCAGCGCAGACTCATATTAGCCTGGGCATCCGCCCAGTCTGATCAGAGTCTTTGCTGTCCACATGGAGGTAGCTTAGACCCTTAGCTACCCTAAGCACTTAGCAAAGAGTCTGATCAGACTGGGTAGATGCCCTGGATGATCTGAGTCTGTGCTGGGCACTCAACCACTTTGTTGGTTTTCTCATGTCGCGGCTCATTTGATATGTATAATTTCAGGATATGCCAGTGCAATCGGACATTTTGATGGAGACACTATGGAAGGTATTTATTTCTATTAAATCTTCTTTTCTTGAGGGTTAGTATAGAGAGCTCACAAGTACAAAGACTTAAGTATCGAAATTTTGTCACCCACAACATCGGTTTCATTTGTATGTTTTGGTTAAAGTGTCTTTATTACTTTGAAGTTTAGGTGAACTATGCTGTTGTTGTGTTTGAATAAGAGCAAAAATAATGAAATTCTAATGAAAGTGGTAACATATTATCAATGTGTATAGTCACATTGACTGCATATGTTAATATGACCAGATTTTGTTTTGTGCCTTAAACTGAAGTAGAGTGAAAATGCATAATATATGTATGTATATGTGAACAATACATTCCTGTTACAAAGAAACTAGAAAAATTTTTTTTGCAACTATTGTCTTCTGATTATCCTACGGTACTCCTTTTAGTATGATAGTCATGACTTTTGAAAGGTGGAAACAAGTTTAGCCGTTGGTTTTTGTCAATTAGGATAGTAAATTTTTTTTGTAAGGAAAACTAGTAGAATTCTAATTCTAAGGCTTACTCTGTGTTTCATTTACAGATTATGTTGTGGGCGCGCCAAGGAGCAGACAACTTCAAGGAAAAGTAAGTACAAAATAGCCAAGGATTGATGTAGATACACCTACACCTGCAGATGTTTAGCAAAGTCACAACATTGGATATTAGACCATACTCAAAATGTGGCTGTTTATTGGCTCTTTGAAAAAATTGCATGTATAATACTTTAACTATGCAGTGCTAAAGCAGATTACAGTGGAGTCCCTTTGTTACAGGCTCAGCATTGTAAATGAATAGCTTAATATTGTGATGGGTCTACAAAGGATTATAGACAAATGAGGATATTATGCTCATCTTAACTTGAGGGCCTCATGGAAGATCAGTGTCTACATATATATGTGCTAAATGTTGTAACCGTCATTAAATGAAGCCTTTACTTACATACTTATCTGCCTTTATAATATTCCTTTGTTGTTTTAGAAGTCTCATTGGGAGCCATAAGATGATAATGTTATATCTAAAACAGTATAGTTTAAACAGTATTTTATAATATAATCTAAAATAGTATCATAATGAGATTCTGCAGGATACGAGACATGTCCTGGAAAAAAGGAATCTTACAGCATATGTGAAGAGTGAATACTCAGCGACATGAAAATTAGATGGGTGATTGCTGCAAATTCAGCTTGGATAAAGTTTTAAAGTATTTCTGGAAGACATACACTTATAGTAGCATGGATATATGACTTGCGATTCTACATCCTTTTTAACAGTATGATATGAGGGTGATAATGAAAGGCTGTTTTGCAATGGAACCCTGTTAATGGTTAGAAAGATTTCCACCTCAAGCAGGGCTCAAACCCAGGACCCCTAGATCAGTGAGCCAACGCTTAACCTTCTGAGCTACCGGGGATCCTTTCTACTCAGCTCTTATTCATATAATTGTCATACAGTTTTTCTCAGCAAGTAAATCTGACTATACGGACAAATTTTGAACAAGTAGATTTGGTATTTTATTTCTAGATTTTTACAAGCTTGTATTTTGCTACACTGTACATCTGAAAAGTTTCACTAAATTTTCAGGTGGTTATATACACACAGAATCTGACGTTAATTGACACAATAAAAGGTGAACAGGTAAGCTGTATGATCTTAACTCTTTTAAAAAGTGCCAAAAATGCAAATGACAAAATTTAGGGATTGGACTGGGTCTGAAATATTTCAAAAGATGTTTATCAAAGCTATATTATATTGAGAATTCAAAGATTATACAGCAAACAGTGTAGATACAGATGAGGTGGCTCATTATGGGCCGCCTCATCTGGTCGCTGTTTGCAAATTCAGCAATTTTCATTTCGAAAATTTGTACACTTTGATTGTTGTTGAAAATGTTGATTGTATCTGAATATATGGAGATAATGCTGACACAATGACAGATAGTTAGATCATGATCAACCCAATCAGACTGCTCATGTAAGAGCTGTATTTAATGCATATAAGATAGTGATCATTCTGCTGTTACATGAGACAGATTGGTAATTTTTTGTTGTTGCTATTATTTACATGTTTGTTAGTTGTTAACACTCCTTATTTCCTGACGTTTCGGCCTGTACCGGCCTTCTTCAGGTGAAAATGCAAGCAGAAATTAACTTTATCATATGACGTCACTGTTATTCAGTGGATAACATTGTGTCATAAAAATCGTATGACCACACGTGTAATAACTCAAAACACTTTGGCGCGTACACGTAACGTCATTGACAAAGTCCATGTCGACAATGCGTTTTCTTATTGAAATAATGTTCAGTTTGAAGGCGTTAAAATCCCATTTTAAAGGGTCATATGATAAACAATCTTAAATCGTGGTCATTTAATATGAAATTTATGAAACTCGCCATAGGCTCGTTTCATAAATTTCATATGAAATGACCACTCGTGTAAGATCCTCTGTTTACATTCCTTGTCATTGTTTTCAGTCCACTATCCAGGTCCCGACGTTGTTGATTATGGCGTCACCTGAGGGCGACATTGCAATCAACGTAACGTCATTTTGGCGTACTCTTCTTCAGTTTGGCGTAAAAATTTATCATTATTATTTACAGTTTGGTTCTTATTTTGGCTATGCTGTTGAGGTCTCAGATTTGGATAACAACGGTCTTGATGATGTTATTGTTGGAGCACCACTTTTCTCGGACTACGGCACTGATAACATGTACGAGACAGGCAGGGTGTACATCTACTATCAGAACAGTAAGGTATGCATTGAATGAAAGTATCTTACACTCGTGATCATTACATATGAAATTTATGAA
This sequence comes from Ctena decussata, assembly GCA_963989385.1. Lineage (NCBI taxonomy): Eukaryota > Metazoa > Mollusca > Bivalvia > Lucinida > Lucinidae > Ctena > Ctena decussata. The sequence goes on along the minus strand of OZ022512.1, from coordinate 27,762,898 downwards.
ACTCGCCGAAGGCTGGTTTCATAATTTTCATATGAAATGACCACTTGTGAAAGATTCTCTATTTATCATCTGGGTGTGTGTTCAAAGTATTTGATCAGGATCGGAGGTTATAAAACTTGAGTACATTCTCAAACTCAAAATAAAGCACGCTGATTGGCTGCTTCCAAGCATGTTCTCAGAAGCAACCAATCAGCGTGCTTTATTTTGAGTTTGTGCTCGGAAGCAGCCAATCAGTGTGCTTTATTTTGAGTTTTAGATTATTCTCAAGTTTTATAACTTCGGACCCAGAAGTGCCTAAGCAAGCAAGGATAGACCAAGATCAGACTAATGTTATTCTTATCAGGGTCTATTCTGTTTGCAAACAGTTTTAAAGACATATCTGGATTGGACTCTTCCAAATTTGGAAATGATTGAAGGTACGTCAATTTTAAGTAAATGGAGTACCGTAATCGCCCCATTTACCGCACATGCCCCTATAACTGCACACCAAGGCCATTTCCGGAAAAAAATGCAAAAGCGCACACTGCAGCGACAGTGTTTTCAGTTTTGTTTTCCCGACGCAATGTGCGAAGTGAGCAACTCTATCGGTCTAAATGTCAATCGGGCATCCTCGCAGATATTTACGAAGTTGGCTGAAGTGTTATGATGTGTACGTGTGCGAACAGCGGACTCCGATCATCTTACACATCTGCGCCGTCTGACTAGCGTCTTCTCTATCTGCATCAACTATGGGAATGTACATGTTGATCCGAGAAGGATCGAGCTTACGAAGTTATGAGGTTGCGGCGGCGCGCAGGCTGAACTGAGTCTTTGCCTTTCGTATATGCAAAAAGGCGCCATTTTTCAAGAGCAATTCTTGTCATATATAGCGATAATATGCACGTGCGCCAAAGTGTGTTTGGGAAAGGTACATGAACGACAGATGAGAAACCCGGGTTGCAAAAGAAATAAATTGTCATAACGACAAACTCTTGTTTCCTGACAAAATCAGTATGAATACATGCACAAACTGAACGAAGCGACCAGCCTGCGCATACACATGGTCTGTGCATTTGAACAAAGTTCGCGGTAGCCATAGGATAGGTTTATCATTGGCATAGCTAGCCCTTAGGCCTCAAAAGATCCTCAGGACACATCCGATCAGCAAACACCCGCATCATACAGTGCATTTGCGAATTGACAAGTCTAACAAATCTCCAGGATTCGCCGATAGTTTGCAAAATAATTGTTTTAAGATGCGCAGACTGGTCTAAGGCTTTGCTGTTTGCACATGTAATGCGGTACCTTTCTCATGACACGTTGCCAATATTTCTGCACCCTTTGACGTAATATAGGACAGACAGAACTATAGGGAAGATCAAAAGGACTGCATCTTCCAGAATTAGAATGTGTGTGTTATTAATAGAAGCCCATGAATTTAAAGCAGACCATTTGCTGTGAATGAATAGCCAGAGCACTGACAAACTCACCTGACGTGTTTAAACAATCACATATTAGGTCATCGTAAATGTGTTGAAATACTTTCCTTTCTTTGGAATATTGAAGAAGGATGAAGAGAATGAAATACAGGCCAACTTCGTTGTGTCAAACTTGCTTATCTCGAAAACCCTGCTAGTGTCGAAGTGATCTCCCATTCCCGAACATTCCCCCCTATATAATATTGCATTTCGACCTACGTTGTGTCGAACTCGCTTATAACGAAAACACTGCTGTATCGAAGTGATTTTTGATTCCCCTCCGACACTTTCCATGTGTTTTACCACTGTTTGTGTCGAAGTCAAAATGTGTATTCAGAAAAAGATCGCCGAAACGACAGAAAGAAAATGACGGCCATTTCGTGTAGACGTTTTGCGTAATGAAAAACCTGCATATTTTTGTCTTTAAGCAAATTGGTACAAACATCGAACAATAACAATGAAAAAGAACGATTTACCGAACAATTGTCTTTTATTGATCGCAGTTCAATCAATTATCCCAAATTAGCCAATAATTATCCAATGATTGCGTGAAACAATGCAGACATTGTTTTGTTGATCAGCTGTTTTTGTGTGTAAGCTAATTGACCTTGAACCTGTATATGTCACAGGTCAGGTGCATTCGATTGGAAAGTTCGGTCAATTAGGCACCTTTGAAATTTAATTGATTGAACAGTATTGAGCGGCGCTCTTTGATGCGGGCTATTAGTAACAATCCCGTTTTCTACTACGTTCGTGCTGCACACGTTTTGTAGAAATACTGACTCTACGAAAGTTAAGATATTGTACATGTATAGAACAAAAATTTTGGTGACGTCACAATTTGCCTATCTCGAACTTCGGAAAACTCGAAGTGGGTTCTCCATTCCCTTGGAATTCAAGTTAAGCGCACCGTGCGGTAAATGGGGCGATTACGGTAGTTTTGTGTTGATTCTTGGCAGTTTATAGATAAAAAAGATAGACATCTCTCAAAAGACACTTTCCCACTGTGCTGGTGACTAAAAGTCTGTCATTGTCACACCTGCTTTAGCAAGGTGCGATATAGGCGTCCGGTTTTTGTTTTCTGTCATTCAGTCCGTCCGTCCGTCCGTCCGTCAGTCCGTTCACATTTACGTCAACCCTGGCGTTAAAAATTTGTTCAGTCAATTTCTCCAAAACTACTGCAGCCATGGTTCTCAAATTTCATATGGAGCATGATCAGACTACAGAGCTTCAGATTACACAAATTCAGCCTGGTCCAGAATTCAAGATGGCCGCTTGTTACTTAAAATAGCAAAACAACATAATTAACATTTTCTCTAGAACCACTAGGTATATTTGGCTGAAACTTTGCATGGAACATCAATAGGACCTTCTATATGAAACTTACAGAAATGAAAAAAATCTGTAGCGGAATTAGGTCACAGTGACCTACTTTTAGTTAACGAGTCTCAAATTTGCTTGAGTGCCGATAAATCGTTAAACACTGAGTGGATTTTGCTCAGATTTGATCAGAATGATCTTGAAGGGAGTTTTCTCTTTTTTTTTCACATTTATGGGAATGTATCATCCAAGATTGCCGCCACTGTCGTTACTAAAAGTAGCAAAAACATGAAAATGACTATATTTCAGGAGCCTGAGAATGGATTTGGACCAATTTTGTGTCAGAATGATCCTTGCATATAGCTTTTTCGGTTTTTGGCAAATTGGCCATCCAAGATGGCTTCCATCCACCGTTACTAAAAATAGCACAAACATGAAAATGGCAGTACCTTAAGAACCATTGGGTGGATTTTGACAAAATTTATGTTAGAATAATGCCAAACTATTTTGTTTTCTTTTTATTCTCAATTCTTCTCAACATCATCTCTGCTACTGTGGAAATGCAATGCAGGTGCGACATAGCATTCCGCGGAATTCTTGTTCTTTAAAGGCATTAAAACTACTGCTAGGATAAAGGCAGTAACACTAAATAAAGGTTAGCTATTCGTAAATGTTTAACTTCATGTTCTTCATTATATTTTCTTTTTCTGTAGAGACGGTTTTCCAAGAAGAATAAAGATATCCTAGATGGGCATCACTCAAGGTCCCGATTTGGTCTAGCTTTGTGTGCTCTGGGTGATATAGATCTTGATGGCTATAATGGTAAGATTTGTGTACTTTCTCAGCTTTATCATGCTTCTATAACATTGCTACAGTATTTGATGCCCAATTCTGACCACAGTTAATTCAGCGTAACAGCAAATCTTGTCTTAATTTGCTTGCCATGATCTACAAGTTTTGCTAATGTTCTCAGTTTTGTTACAACAGTAGGACCATTCAGCCTATAGTAAGAGTTTATGAAATAATGCTGAATTTAAAAATATAGTGAACATTGCTACTTTGTGAATATTTTAGATAGAAAAAGACAAAAATTGTTGTGTCCCCATATTAAGCTTCTTTCTGTTTTAGATCTGGCTGTGGGTGCTCCGTATGGCGGTGAAGATGGACGCGGGGCTGTCTACATCTATCATGGGTCTATGAGAGGAATAATAACTGATGTACAACAGGTTTGTCTCTGTCTCCATTTAGATTCAGCCTAGAATCAAGCTTACATTTTTTTCCATCATTTCCATATAAGTTGAACTATTGGGATGACATTATCTATTTTGCATTTTCCTTCATGAGACATTTCTACTTAGATCCTGTGATACGATACTAAATTAGCCTTAGATGAGCACAAGTTTAAGAATTTTTATGATATGACCAGTCTTAAGACATTTTTTTCAGATTCAGAAAGTTGTCCTACATTTAGTAGAGTTGTCATGAATTGTGACATACTGTTCCATGCTGTAACTTTATGATGTGTAATATATGATGACCATATCAATCCTATAAAATACCCCAGGGTGTTACATTTTACGAAAGGGAAATTATTTAGAGCATAAAGTGTAGTAAATCAGCCACTGTCAGAATACATCTAATAAACAGTATTAAGTTGAATGTGTATGTGGCTCTACTATTTTTGCCTCCCTTCTCAGTAGGGGTGAGGGTCAACTCTTAAAGGAAAGAATTTGCTCATCTAGGAGCAAATTCTTTCCTTCAAGAGTAGACCCCATTTCAAACAGCTACCTCATCCAAAGAAGCAAACAGGAATTCCTAAAAGTTAAAACATTATTTTAGGAAAAGAAGCAAGGGGGCTTTTATTAGAGCAGGGCTGGGGCATTTATTAGGATTAACAGTATATCAAAATTTATCTTACAATGTTAAGTCACTGCATAACAAGATGGTTATACACTGAAGGACTTTGAAAACGCAAAAAGTGAAATTCATAAAATAATTTAATTTATTATTCATCAATATTTTATGCAAAACAAGAACATCAACATGTAAGCAAACCTTGTTCTTAACTTCATCCCAAAATATTGAATAATATGAGAGTAACAGTCTATCAAACAGCAATACCCATACATTCAAAAGTAGCAACTAATAGCGAGTGTAACTGCCATTTGCCGCTATGCATGCAGTACATCTCCGCCTCATCGAAAGTACAAGGTTTGCTATCACTTGCTGAGGAATGTTATTCCATTCATTGATCAATGCGTTGGTTAGTTCATTAACGTTCCTAGGCCTCTGACGTCGAGCGCTAATACGTTTGCCCAGCTCATCCCAGACATGCTCAGTCGGAGACATGTCTGGAGACAAAGACGGCCAGTCAAGCACTGGAATCCTATTTGTTGCCAGGAAATTGACAGTGAGGCGGGCACTATGAGCTGGGGCATTGTCATGTTGGTATATAAAGTTACCTCTCCTATAATTTTGTTGTAAAAAAGGTAATGCCACAGGACGAAGAATGTTGTTAATGTAACGCCTAGCATTTACATTTCCATTTAGAATAACAAGATCAGTTTTATTAAATTGGGTTATACCAGCCCAGACATGAACACTGCCACCACCACCACGGTTACGTTTTTGGACACATTTCTCCAAAACCCGCTGACCGCGTTCACGGTACACTCTTGTACGGCCGTCACAGTTTTGCACATTAAACTTGGATTCATCAGTAAATAAAACTGATCCCCACTGCCTGCGGTTCCATCGTAAGTGAGCCCGAGCCCAGTTTAACCTCACCGCCTTATGTCTGTTGGTCAAAATGCAACCCTTTTTAGGTCTGTGGCAATGGAGCCCAACTTCTCGAATTCTCCGCCGAACTGTACGAGCATGGATTGGGCGTCTGCAATGAAACAATTTAAAAATTTTGTCTAGAAATGGGGCCATGATTTATAATAATTGCAATTAGATCGTTTATAACAAATATGAAACAACTTGCCCTCGGAGTCCAATTGTTCGTCTGGCACTGACGGTAGCCGGTGGGAATGGAAACCTTCGATGCAATCGACGTAAGTTGGCGTCTTGACGTCGGGTTGTTATTCTTCTTGGACCAGGCCGTCGTCGATCTCTAACTGTCCCAGTAGCCTGGTAACGATCTCTGAGGTGAAGAATAGTTGACGGATGGCAATTATAGTGTCGCGCGACGTCAGAAACACGTACCCCGGCTTGTAGCATTCCAATGGCGCCAGATCGTTCATGTTCGGACAAACGTGGCATGATTAATAAAGTAATAGAAATAAAGCCCACTTGTCTTTTGTACATGTGAGACTACAAGTTACACGTGGAATGGTAAAATATTTTGCTTCATAAATTCGTGGGAGTGCCACGTGCTAAACATGGTAAAACAGCGATTAGGGAACTCGTGGTGGCCAGTGTCTAAAAAACGCCGTTATTAAATGTAGATAGAAGCAGAGTGCTGTTACCAATCGATTTTACCGATTGAAGAAGACTAAAAATATTCGTCATTCCAAAAAATTTAATTTTCATTTTTTGCGTTTTTTAAGTCCTTCAGTGTATATTAATTTTTGTTTCTAGAGAATGGAGAAATAGTCTTGTATTTTGAAAGTTTTGATAGGATCACTGTGAAAGAAAGCCACTGTGATGCGTTTTTGCACAGTTGTGGCTTATTGCCATCTTTCAGTCTTGTAACATGCCTTTGTTATGCCAGAAGCTGTTGTGTTTTTTTGTTTTTTTTCATGTACGAGGGATGATCCAGAAATTTGTGGACACAGTCCATAAAATCCAAATGCAATAAGTTATTTCTTTCAAATTATTTACGTGCGTATAACAGAGTAAAGAAGCAAACAACAGCAATAAGAATTACTATTTATAATTGGCGGATAATTTATGGATATCATCATAAGAAATATGTAAAAATGCAGGACTAGAAAGCCCACCAATTACATCCATTGGATTATTGTACAAAACCATAAACATAAGTTTTATACTTAAATTTGAATCTAAAAACCCACTACTTCAACAAACAAAATATAACGGGCGGGTTGGTTGGGTTTATTTTTGTAAGAAAATAACGAACGACTGAATATGTCGATAACTCACTCGGCTGACGTTGCCGATGTAACTTCGACTGAAAATTGTCGATGACTGAGCCGTGCGCGATTTTTCGCGCCACACCAGGAACAAACTAAAAAGGACCAATCGTAAAAGTCATGTGATACCTCAAAATGCAATGAAGCAAACGCATGACTTCTCAAAAGATACTTTTTGTCAAAAGGTACACGTGACCCAAACTGAATGAGACTAATCAACCCAACCAACCAACAATATGTTTCCTTACTAGAATAATTAATAGTAATGTTTTCATTACAAATAAAACATAACCAATGCTTCTCTGTATATGACTCAATATTTTCTCATAATATCAGGCAAATTCAACGAATATTGGGTTTTGAATCTACCTTTGAATATTGAGCATGCAATGTTTCATCTATGGGCCTTTTTAGATTTCAATGTTATTTAAGGTGTTTACGAACTTTTGGATCAACCCTCATATCTTTACATATTATGTTTAAACTCTGCAATTCATATGCATATTTTCTCTGTGTCATTTTAAAGATAATTAAAGCAGAAGACGTTCTAGAGGGAATAGAGACATTTGGTTGGTCATTGTCAGGAGCACTGGATATGGACCTTAATGAATATCCAGGTGAGTTAGAGGCACCCCTAACAACCTATGTCATCAGCAAGTGACATATTTTCGAAATTATACCACTTCCAATGGTCCAGTGTTAGGAATTTTCCCATAAATTTGATAAAATAAAGTGAGATGGTGACAAAAATCTCTTCCAAGCTCATCAAAACTAGCTGAAAGGCATTTGCTCTGTGTATATATGAAAAGAAATGAAAATAACAATTTGAAGTGCCTGTTTGTTTCTTCTTATGGTATATGGGTATACCTCCATATTTTTCCAGCAGCTTTACAATGGGAAATAACTTTTGTGACTTCCTGTTTGCTTCTTTAATCAAGAAACCTTTTCAGAATTGGATCTACTCTTAAGAAAAAGAATTGCTCTTAGGGGAGTGTTTTTTCCCTCAGGAGTTGACACTCATTTAGAAGGGTGGCAAAAATGAGCATGGCAGAGTTGCTTCCCCTAACCAATGCACCTTATAATGTAAAACTGAATTGAGTGGAAAATTAGCAAGTACACTCGAACTTCGATGGCTCGAACTCGCCGGGACCACCCAAAAAAGTTCGAGCGATCAGTAGTTCGAGCCATTGAAGACCAACTCACACGGTCTATCCGTATGTATTATGCTTTTCTATCATAGCAAGGTGACTGCCTGTTTATTGATCGGTCATAATTTAAGCCACTCGGTGCCAGCAGGTCTTTCACCAGATTTCTCGGAAGCTGACATACTCTCTGACATGACTACAGGAGTGAATGATGGACCCTAATTTTGTTACGTATTTAAAGGCAAAGAAGTAAATTTTGGCACGTTTTACTCAATTTCGGTGTTAAATTTTAATTGAAGAAAAATATTTTACCATCTTTAATTTTCATATGCCGCCTCATTTGCCCAGGTTGATTATACGGTTTAAATAGACCAAGCTATACAATCAGCTTAAATTGACAACCACTCAGCATAAATCGATTGACCAGTTGATCAAAGGGCTGCTTTAATTGAACTCGCGCCAATCAAGTACACCTGTGGTTTCGGCAAATCCTTTGTCAATATCAAAGCGTCTTATGACAATGAACAAACGTCTGAGTGACCTTTATTGAAATGGAAACATGCAATTAGTGCGAGCAATCGGTGGGTTTTTATATAGAAACTGTACCCTAGGGACCGGGTTTGGGGTTCGAGCGTTCGAGCCATCATAGTTCGAGCCAAAGGTCGCAGGTTAAGTTAAATTGAATGGAAGTTTTGCCGGGACTGGAAAGTCAGTTCGACCGAAGCATGGCGTTCGAGCCTTCCAAGTTCGAGCCAGTGAAGTTCGACTGTAGTATAAATGAGCCGCAACACGACAAAACCAACAAAGTGGCATGTGAGCCATGCTTTCTAACACAAAGACTCAGGTCAGCCTGGACATCTGCCCAGTCTGATCAAAGTCTAAGTTGTCGGCATGCAGGTAGCTTAGACCCTTAGCTACTGTTTAAGCACACAGCGAAGACTCCAGTCAGACTGGGCAGATGCCCAGCCTAGCTGACCTGAGTCTTGGTTTTGTTGTGTTGCGGCTAATATGTAATATCTGTATGTACTGCAGTTCTGTATGACTATTTCAGATCTTCTGGTAGGAGCTCAGGAATCAAACAAAGCATTATTTCTCAAGTAAGTCACTACATCCAGCAAGCAGTTTCCATGCAGTGGTTCAGCTGGCATTTTTGTTAGACAGAAAGCTTGAACAGAGTAGAATCTCCTTCCCTTGTAAATGAGTCCATTTTTCATTGGAAGCTGTGCTGAAAGAAAAGAATTTGCTCTCTCAGAGCAAATTCTTTTCATTAAGACTAGCCAGATGTGAAAAGGGAGATAAAAAGTCCCAGATCAGAGTGATCTCCCCTTAAATAGCTAATGTTTTATATGTTTGTAACCCTCTGACTATAGATAAAGTTTGTATTGTATGGTATTGTATTGTAAAATACTCAGCAGAAATACATGGGCCTACATGTGACAAGTTGGTGCTTAAGGTAGCTGCTCAGTTTTATTAGATGTTATGCTGTTTCCACACACCATATGAGCTTACATTTAAAAAAAAAAAAAAATAATAATCTCAGACCAGTTAAGTAACATCTCAGGTCTTGCAAGGCTGGTGTCATTGTGATAAAAAGCAGTTACCTGGTATTATTGTCATTTGCCCGAAGCAGCTGAACTGTCATTGGTTTACGAAATGAAGCCTTTTACCAGGACACTACAGAAGACTGACCTCATGGTCAGTTTTCTCAAGTGTCCTGCTAAATGGCTTCATTTCATAAAATGATAGCATTTGGTATAGACAAAGGACAGTGTGCACACTACAACATAAAAGTCAGACGATTCTGCCGATTTTTTACTTGTTTTGAGATTTTTTTTTTTTTTGAAACACAAGCTTTTTACCATGTTCAGCATGTAATCATGGGGTACTTTCTCCACTTTGATGAGGATCCTATGGAATCTATGGATACTGAATGAAGGCTAGAAGTAGAGTGCATGAATGCATTGACCAAGTTTCGCTTGCAAATATTCAGGATAGAGAAGATGTTTAAAAATGACAGAGTTATTAGCCTGATATCTACTCCTACTTTTTTTGTGGTCTACTTACTCTGCATGAGCCTCGGCGGACTGCTTGCCTTCTGTGGACTTCTTGTCTTATTTGGTCAGTCAAAACTACCAATCTGTTTCACCTGTTAACTTTATTTGACTGATTTTATACTGGTTATAAAATCATAGGACCTGCTGAATATTTAATTAAGTTTTGAATAATGTTAGGAGGACATGAACTGTATATGCTTGATGCTGTGGGACAGATTCTCTTTGTAATGTTTTGTATTTTTATCTCTTTAGAATTTAAATAAAATATTGTTTATACCAAATAATGTCACTGTTTTCCTGTCTGTAGGAGTCGTCCAGTAGTTCGAGTGACACCCAGTATCAGTATAGACCCCGACAACATAACTCTGGAAGTGGACACCAAACACTGTGTACTCAGGGACAGCACTCCAGTCATATGGTATAATATAACATTGCACACTCTTGACATTATGTAACATACCCCTGTGCTTATCAATTGGAACACCTATAATAATAAATTTTCCATTTGTCCCAAATGGAAAATTCATTATTTTTAGGTGTCCCAATATACAGGCCAACTTCGATATCTCGAATTCCAAGGGAATGGAGAACCCACTTCGAGTTTTCAGAAGTTTGAGATAGGCAAATTGTGACGTCACCAAAATTTTTGTTCCATACATGTACAATATCTTAACTTTCATAGAGTCAATATCTTAACTTTCATAGAGTCAGTATTTCTACAAAATGTGTGCAGCACGAACATAGTAAAACTGTTTCTACTGAAAACGGGATTGAAATAAAGACATTTGGGACAGCTTAAAGAATGTTACTAATAGCCCGCATCAAAGAGCGCCGCTCAATACTGTTCAATCAATTAAATTTCAAAGGCGCCTAATTGACCGAACTTTCCAATCGAACGCACCTGACCTGTGACGTATACGCGGTTCAAGGTCAATTAACTTACACTCAAAAACAGCTGATCAACAAAACAATGTCTGCATTGTTTCACGCAATCATTGGATAATTATTGGATAATTTGGGATAATTGATTGAACTGGGATCAATTAAAGACAATTGTTTGGTAAATCGTTCTTTTTCATTGTTATTGTTCGATGTTTGTACCAATTTGCTTAAAGACAAAAATATGCATCTACACAAAATGGCCGTCATTTTCTTTCCGTCGTTTCGGCGATCTTTTTCTGAATACACATTTTGACTTCAACACAAACAGTGGTAAAACACATGGAAAGTGTCGGAGGGGAATCAAAAATCACTTCGATACAGCAGTGTTTTCGTTATAAGGGAGTTCGACACAACGGAGGTCAAAATGCAATATTATACAGGGGGGAATGTTCGGGAATGGGAGATCACTTCGACACTAGCAGGGTTTTCGAGATAAGCAAGTTTGACACAACGAAGTTGGCCTGTATATGCACATTACGGTAATTTCCATAAATATTGCGATTGAATAACCAATAGCCTTGTTCAGCTCCCAAAATGCCAAATGGCAAATGAGGCAAGAAATAGAATGGATAACTATAGATGCTGATCAGGTCACTCACTGTTCAAGAGGGGTCAACATTTTGTTCTAAGGCTCTTTTACCCCAGTATTGCATGGCTTGGTGGCCATTTTAACAAGGAAGATAAGTTTAGCAAAATTCTTCCCTTAAACAGCAGCACTACAGCATCAATGTGATTTTACTTGGCAGTGTACAACTGAGCCTAACTTTTAACCTGCGATGTTTCATCTTTCATCTTCAGCAGGTAAAACTACCTCCTCTCTTTATATTTGTTTATTTTGACCGAGATTTGCTGTTGCAAAATAATGCACAACAGACACATAAATACCCAGTCTTTGTGAATTTGATATCTATTATTTTCATATAATCTATTATTAGACTCATTTCATTGGTTCAGAGGCTGATTATGTGCGGTAGACAATACTTCATGTCACATAGTTTGTGCATCACGTCTTAATGTTGCATGGTTGGTGGTTTAACTTCTTAATGGCAACCGGTTTGTGATGTAATGTCAACTGAAATTTTATGTCAACTGAAATGGCAGCCTGTTCAATTGAACTTATAATTATTATTTAATAAAAAAAATGGTTGACTTTTGCTTCGGTGACCATGAAGAGTTATTGAACAGTAAATTCATATTGACCTACCTCTGCTTTGCATCAGTCAGTATGAAGTTGTTTAGTGTTCAATAACACTTCTTATCATATGATGTCGCTGTTATTCAGTGGATAATGTCGTTTCATAAAAATCGTATGAACACACAGGTCAACAATGCTTTTCTTGTTGAAATAATGTTCAATTTGAGGGCGTTAGAATCCCGTTTTAAAGGGTCATATGATAAACAGAATCTTACACTCATGGTCATTTCATACAAAATTTATGAAACTTGCCGAAGGCTCGTTTCATAAATTTCATATGAAATGACCACGAGTGTAAGATCCTCTATATAGCCACCGCAACAAAAGTCAATAATTGTATATTGTCTTGCCTGATTTTACATGGGAATCTTTGTTTATTTCAGTGTCACAGGGTATGCCTGCATCAGCTACACAGGGGTAGGAGTGCCTGACACTTTAGGTAAGCTTACAGTTAAGCAGAGCTCTAGATAAGAGGGAGTATTTGATGATAATTAAGGATGATTTTTCTTATTTCTCACCGAAATAAGACGGTTCAGATGAGGGGTCACAACATATGGTTTTATGCAGAATTAACAAAAATTATCCCTAATTATCATCAAATACTCCCTCTTATCTAGAGCTCTGTTTATAGACTACAATCCCTTAGTATGCTTGGATTAGGAGCAACAAAAAGGCATAGTACTATAAATGCAAGCGTTATACTGAAATGCAACTCTAAAGAAAAATAATGCAAATGAGCATACATTGTTTAGTCTCTCTGGGAACCATGACATGACAACTTTTTATCGAGCATAATAATTGAGGTGTGACACTAGAAAACCAACATACCCCATATTTGACTTTCTGTATTTCAGATTTTGAGCTGAAATGGAAGTTAGATGCGAGGAAGAATGATAGTTCTAGAGTGTATTTCCTTCATACTGAGACAGCGAGAGAAGAGACACTAACTGTGACCTACTTTAAAGACAAGATGAAGTGTGAAAGGGCTGTTGGTTATCTAGTTGTAAGTTTTCATTTAACTTCTACAGGGAGGTCTTGCAACAGATCTATCCAATTCACTGTGCACAAAAATTTCACATTTACTTTCATGGGCGGCAGAAAAGGGGCGGCAGGAGAGGCTACCGCCACCCCAATATTTTCGGCAAGTATATGATTCTTCCTAGCTTAAAAATGGAAAAAATAGAGAACAAAAACAGAAAGGGACACATTCATACCTCGCAGTATTGCCAAAGTGTCTTGTTAGTTGAACTTAGTTCATCTCTTAATTGCCTAAGGGCATAAGGGATTAACAATTTCAGCTGTAAAGGGTGTTAAAGAAGACACACTTTTGCACCTGATTGATTCATCACATAATTATTGGCAGATTATTCAATCTATGAGCAAGGCAAGTTATAGGAGTCTTCCAGGTCAGCCTGCGCGTATGTGCAGTCTGAGTAGACTCTCACCATTTATGAATCCTAGAGCATTTAAAATGCGAAAATTGATTGCTCTGATCAGTCAGAACTGAAACACAGATTGATTTTAATATTTACAATACTTAAATGGGAAGATACCTTTTCACAGGACTCCCATTAAGCTATTACTGAAACGTACGGCATGAGAGAGGTTGAGGTCGAGCAGCTAGGGATGCTCTGTTACGGCGCAAAAGGTTGCATGTTCGAATCCCTGCTTAGATCAACTCCCGACTGGAAACCCTCTCAGTCAACCCAATAGTAACGTGGGTACCTTTTTCGAATCAAGGCAGGATAAGGCAGTGAAAGGAGAGAGATGGGCTCAGCCTTTCATATACTGTGCCTCTGATACAGTGGGCCTCAAACCCTGACTGCCCCTACAGCCTCTAGGCAATAGGAAACCATTTATAAACAAATGCTCTTCTTAATTTTCAATGGTTTACCAAATGGGGTGGCTGTTCTACCATTTGGCACATTCTGGTTTGCAAACAACTGCATCATAAAACACTACAGTGTCTCATATTGAAAGCAGCATCATGTCATTGCGATGACGTAATTATACATAGACGTTCGCCATTGTTTGCAATTTAAAAACTTTCATAATTTTTTTTCGGGAAGAGAGAGGTAAGCGAGGAAGAGGTACCAAATGGGGTGGCTGTTCTACCACTTGGCACATTCTGGTTTGCAAACAACTGCATCATAAAACACTACAGTGTCTCATATTGAAAGCAGCATCATGTCATTGCGATGACGTAACTTTACATAGACGTTCGCCGTTGTTTGCAATTTAAAAACTTTCATAAATTTTTTTCGGGAAGAGAGAGGGAAGCGAGGAAGAGGATTAAAAAAGAAAAAATCTGCCTTCCCAATGTCAAAATCATTCCAATGCCCCTGTAGTGTGGTTTATGCTTTCATTAATTCCAAAAATATGAAGTTATTTCTCTGTTATAAACTCCTTGCCAAAAGTTTAGCATATTTTTAAGATAAATATACCAAGGTCATTGGAAATCATAATACTTTAATTTCAATTTTCAGTATTAAGATAAATATATTCTTTCATCAACACCAATGCTTAAGCATTGCAAAAACATTACTGTACTTTTAATTTGATTTGAGCTAGCACTGCAAAAAGAGAGCACAGAAATGAATGCCCCCAGAATTCAGGTTTTCAAGAAAAAAATGATGCTTAATTTAAATGGTTATAAAGGCAATAATTTCGTATTCGCCAAAAGCATTTTGCATTACTAAACGTTAAATTAGTGTAAAAGAAAAGTCACTCACAACGCATTACAAGAATATTTTTTTTCTTCCCAAAATGTTTTTTTTTTTCATGTACGTACGCGCGCGCCCTGTGCAGTTGTTACTCAAATCCAAATCAAACTGGCCAATTCCACGATGATGAATCATTGGTGTTGATGATAGATTACATTTGCTTCCACAGAAAGTAAGAATTCAGATGTTATTATCTCTAATAATCTTCTTATTTTTGCTTTGACATTATGCTAAACTTTTGGCGAGGAGTATATTTGGAAACCTGGGGTGTAAATAGTTTATTAAACAATACTGTTAATATGTCACATCAGAATAGAGACAAGAATTTAAACTGATTTTGTGCATGGTAGGCAAAAGAATTCCCACAGGAATATCGAAGTCTTCGACCAGACTGTGCAGGTTATGGCTCATAGGAGCGACGACATAACAAAACCAACAAAGTTGTTGTGCACCCACCGCAGACTCAGATCAGCCTGGGCATCTGCCCAGTCTGATCAGACTCCTTGCTAAGTGCTTAAAAGGTAGGTAAGGGTCTATTCTACCTCCATGCGGACAGCGAAGACTCTGATCAGACTGGGCGGATGCCAAGCCCAGGGGTCAGCCTTGAGCTTTCAAACAGAGAGGTTTTGCAACATTTTTAGGACTTTGTGGAGAAGTTTTGGCCTAAATTTTGGATTTCCCCTATATGTTCTATACATTTTCACTTCTCCCTCAGCTCAAAATAGGGAGAATTCAGCCATCTTCGGGAGACATATTTCTCCCAAATTGCCCTGTAGGCTGAGCCCTGCAAGCCTGATCTGAGTCTGCTCTGAGGGCACAACCACTTTGATGGTTTTCTCGTGTCGCAGCTCATATACATTTGCTGATATTTGTACTGCATAAACTAAATAAAGCTTGTTGAAGTTGGTTATTGAACTGCACAAGCATCCACAGCTGGATGAAACACAAATTTTTTTTTTTTGCTTTATGGGGTAAAGTCGAGTAAATTCGGACAGAGGGTAAATTCGGACAGTGACATTGTTTCCTTTTTAAATCAGTTGTTTGGGATTAAAACAAAATTATTTGGGCAAACAGTGAAAATCCTGCTGAGACGGCTCATTATGAGCCGTATCATCTGGATTTTCACTGTTTGCAGTGGTATGTCCGAATTTACTCGCTGCCCCAAATTACCTGACTTGATTAGAGTCTTCACTGTTGGCTTGGAGCTAGTTTGGACCCTTTACTACCCTTTTAGTGCACAGCGAAGGCTCTGATCAGACTGGGCGGATGCCCAGGCTGATCTGAGTCTCCGCTGGGCTTACATGCCTTTTTGTTGATTTTGTCATGTCATTGCTCATTTAGAGTAATTTGGGTATTTAATATGACAGTATGTTACTTCACTTTTTATAGAATGATGTGAGAGATAAGCTGACACCCATAGTTATTGATTTTACCTTTGATTTGGTGGAAAGAAAGAACCGAAGAAACAGGCGAGAAGTCCGTCCAATATTGAATCAACGAACAGAATCAACTGTCAGTGCAGAGGTAAATTGGCAAGTCAGGGCTGCTCAAAAGATGTCAGCTCTTCAAGGAAAGAATTTGCTCCAAGGAGAGCAAATTCTTTCCTTTAAGAGTTGACACACATCAAGGAGGTAGTCATTCCATGATGGAAATGGCAGAGTATCCAATCACTCTCTGTTTTCCTGTTCCATAGTTGTGCTATGAAAAGCAATATCAGATACAGCCACTTTGAAGTTTGACTTTTGAGGATTCAACTCTTTGTACAGAGACACCAATACTAAACCTCAAAAGTTTTCTTTCATTCATCAAAAATTGGTGGAAAAACATGAAGGATATTTATTCACCCTAATGCAGTAACCTTCTAGCTTTATAAGCACCTACCAGGCAAGTGTATTATATCAAAACAGTGTATAATTTTTTTTTTTCCTTGCTTCATAATAAGATACCTTGAAAGTACCATAAAATTTAGTTTGGGTGGTGGTTTCCTATAAACTATCTTTTCCCTTTTCTTTGTTCCTTTCTCTGGGAGACAGCTTGGTATAGATGGAAATACTGTCTCAAAGAGCCGTTAAACGCAAAACAACCAATGAACCAACCATAGAATTTATGCATAAACTTTGAGAATAAGCTTTTGCAGACTGTGACATGTTCATATGAAAATTGTAACAATATTGCTAGCTATTCCTTAGCAAACGGAGGGAATAATAGAATCTATGATGGGGTTGAGGCCGAGACAAGGAAATCTCAGGCTTGTTTTCAGATTATTTAGTCTTATGCGAGGCTTGCCGAGCATAAGACATAAATAATCTGAAAACGAGCCTGAGATTTCCTTGTTGAGGCCTCAACCCCATCATTGATTATTTTTCTCACCCATTATATTTTATAGAACAGAATATTCATTGAATACCTAAATTTCTTGTTGAAGACATTCCTATAAACTTGCAGCTAATTTTCTATTAATAGTTTGACATGTGTGTTAATTTCACCTTGTGCATGCATTTTTCATGATTGGCAGCTAATGAGAAATCTAGTGACACTTCCTGTTCATTATTGGGTGTCAATTTCATATTCTGCATGCAATTTACATGACCTGTAGTAAATTGATTTGTTGAATTAAAGTATGTTATTAATTGAGCTGTACTATATAGCAATGATTGGCATTTTGAGACAGCGTTCTGATCCTAGGCTGAGATAGCAGGCCGAGATAGAAAAATCTCAGACACCTCTAGAAAGGGATATTCTTGTCCAATGGGTGAGAAAATACAGTATCAGACCACTTCCAGATAAAAAAAAAGTGGTTGCCTGTATCAGCAGGGCACCAGTCTGTTGAGGATTTTGGTCTATTTGTCTCTCAGTAGTTGGGATATTTGCAATGTATAAATTTGAATTTATTTGTTACAGGCTAATATAACAAAGAAATGTGGTGGAGATAACATTTGTTATCCCAACTTGGCTGTTACTGCTGTTCCGTAAGTAACATTTTTATTACTGAACTGCACTTATAGGATTGTTATTAAAAGTTCTGCTTGAAAAGTTTTTTTTTTTTTTTTTTTTTTCAAATCTGCTTGAGCCATGTCAGGCAAAAAGGGTGTTTATTGTATCTGTAGACTATAACTAATTCCGCCAGTCTGTGAATCCATGCAGTCTTGCTACAGGCTTCATTCCCCTTGACCTGGGAGCCCCAGCAGCTCAGTGGGTTAAACACTGGCCTGCTGATCTAGCAGTCTCAAGTTGGATTCCTGGAGGCGGAAATCGTTTCAACCGTAAACAGGGTTATTGCGCACAGCCTTTCACTATCATCCTACCATTGTCCTGATATGACTGAAATGCTGTTGAAAAGACGTAAAATCCAAAGTTATCCATCCATCTACAGCTTGACCAAAAAAATGTGGAACAATTTACATTGTTCTTACCTTTACATTAGGACAGTTGACTCTTGTTATCTCAAACACTGATTTCTCAAAGTACCCTCTCATATCCAGAGCTCTAGATAAGAGGGAGTATTTGGTGATAATTAGGGATAATTTTTGTTAATTCTGGATAAAAACATATGTTATGACCCCCTCATCTGAACCGTCTCGACGAGACGGTTCAGATGAGGGGTCACAACGTATGGTTTCAATGAGAAATAAAGAAAATTATCTCCCAATTATCATCAAATACCCTTCTTATCTAGAGCTCTCATATCAAAGAATATAGTTTGGACTTATTTCCTACTTTTCTTTACATTTCAACTCCTGTTATCTCAAACTGCTGTACTGATGTCTCAGAGTAAATTTTCTGGGAGCAGAAAATTTACTTTGAGATATCAATAGTTCAAATTTGAGATATTGAAAGTCTAATGCACTTAAAATTTCAAAATGCATTTAAATGATTCATCAGAACTTTGATTGAAGTTTGAAACATCATTGTGAGAAAAGAAATTGTGAGAAAATGAATAAACAAATAAATGTAGAAATAAAAACAGCTAATTTCATATCATGATTTCAAAGCTAAAATTATTGGACAGAGCTACAGTCAACTCTCGATATCTCGAAGTCGTGTTTCAGCCCAAACTGCTGATATCTCAAAGTAAATTTTCTGGTACCAGAAAATTTACATTGAGATATCAATAGTTTGAGATAACAGGAGTTGACATGTAAGTAAAAATAGGAAATATATTCTTTGATATAAGAAGATACTTCGAGATATCAGTGTTGGAGATATAGGGAGTTGACTGTATTTCAGTTTTTCAGTTTAATAGATGGAAAAATTCTTGAAATTTCAGTACTAGGTTTAATATGTTAAATCAGGTTTTAAGAGTATCTTTGCAAGGCTAGCTATTGATATTGTACCATTACAGATTATCAGACAGTCATATTCTTGGCCAAAAAGTTCAGCGAGGAAAGACTGAAGGGATGCTGCAAGTCTTGGTCATGGTCGAGAACAGACGAGAGGATGCTTATGAAGCCACATTAAACATAACACTACCCTCTGGTGTTTCTTTCTTTAGAATAACTGATAAAGAATTTGTAAGTGTTGCTATTCTTATTCAGTCCTGTAAACATAGGAGCCCAGAAAGCTCAATGGTTTTTGTGCTGGCTGCTAGTAGTCCCAGGTATGAGCCTGGCATGCCAAAATCTTTCTAACTGTAAACAGGGCTCCATTGCACACAGCCTGTCAGTATCACCCTCCTATTGTCCTGATATGTTTGAAATACTGTTGAAAAGGAGATAAAATCACAAGTCATCCATCCATCAATCCATCCATCCATACTGTTAAAAGCATTATCATTGAATAAACAGCAACCAGTTGAGTGAGTAACTAGTGAAGATTGATCAGGCAGTTTCTTAGTCAGGCCCAGAGGTTATAAAACTTTTTTCATGCTCAACTCAGCTGAGCATGAAAGTTTCTCTGCTGATAAATATGAAAATGCCAACCAATGTTGGCATTTTCATATTTATAAGATAAACGTATTCATACCTAATTTAGTGCGACAGACGCGCGTTTCTGTATTTAACTTCTTCAGTGTCGCTAAACCCCAAAAGTTTGATAGAAAAGATATGATTGCAGGTCTCGGCAGGCAACGAGCATCCCTCTCCGAGCCACACTTACTGTCGCATTCCGCGGGACACATTAGCTGCAGACATCAGGTAAGAGACGCCTACGTATTAATCCGCGGGCGCAGGCGTCCCCCACCGAGCCACCTCAACCCTTGCGTCTCGAGAAAGGCGACAGACAAGGGCATCAGGAAAGAGATGTCCGATGCAGCAAGAACCCGCAAAAAGCCAAAACAAGTCAAAAGAATGGAAGCCAAACTCCGCTAAGATTCATGTCGCTATGACAAGTCAGTCTTAGTTTTAGAATAATTTAGAAATTTTACCAGATATATATCAAAATGAATCAACAATTTAAATCAGTATTTAAGTAGTGACCCCAATGCCTGAGAACCAGAATCAATACTGAAACACTGACTAACTGGGTTGATGATATCCTCGGGGACAAATTGTCCACCAGCAGTGATATCGGCCCAGTGGTTCTAATATAAACGTATTCATACCTAATTTAGTGCGACAGACGCGCGTTTCTGTATTTAACTTCTTCAGTGTCGCTAAACCCCAAAAGTTTGATAGAAAAGATATGATGGCAGGTCTCGGCAGGCAACGAGCATCCCTCTCCGAGCCACACTTACTGTCGCATTCCGCGGGACACATTAGCTGCAGACATCAGGTAAGAGACGCCTACGTATTAATCCGCGGGCGCAGGCGTCCCCCACCGAGCCACCTCAACCAGAGAAAAGCAGAGAAAATAACATACTCAGCTAGACTGAGCAATTAAACAAATGTTCTTATCAATAATTTGCCATTTATTAGCAGGTAAAATTTCATGCTCAGCTGAGTTGAGCATGGAAAAGTTTTATAACCTTGGGGCCTGATCAGGTCTGCAAACAAAGAATTTCAAATAAGTTAAAAATTTCAGTTCAGTTCAGTTCAATTCTCTTATCGACGTTACCCAAGTGGCTGAACGGTACGTAACCATAGTTGCACACACTTGGCACCGTGTGTCCGTCCAATAGGTTAAAAATTTTGAATATTTGAGACTATAAACAAAACTGCATAATGTATTTCCTTGGCTATAAGACAGTTTTCATCCCTTCCAAAATATCATCTTAGGATAGTTGGTTTGGTCAAAGCCTTTTAGCCACAGTATCTCTCTAGTATCATATCTGACTCTAGTACAAACCTTCTCATGTATAACTCTGAAGTAAAAGTTACATGAAAATTATCTTATAGATGGGGCTAGATTTTCGGGATTGCTTTAGAAGGGAAACCCATCTCATAACAGAAATTCTAATGCACTTACAAATATAACGCGCCGTCTGATTGGATAACGTCAAAAATTTGCAGTATATTCTGCGATATACTGTCGCAAGCCCAACATCATTAAGAAACGTCGCTTCTCATTGGCTGAAGTATGGTTTTATGATGCTGAAAGCGATTGCTATGGTTGCAAAGTAGCACACTTTTAAAGGTGAAAATGTGAAAAGTGCACTAGAATAGAGATAAGTGTATTGAAAATTGTCATTTGGGGAGGTAAATCGTCGGTTTTATGGTCGCAAATTGTGTTTTACGGCTCCGCTGGGGCGTCGCCGTAAAACAAAATTTCCAACCATAACACCGACAATTTACCTCCCCAAATGACAATTTGGAGTACAGTTATCCCCTAATTCTTGACTGATTTAGATATTTGGAGTCATTCTAGAGATGGAATACCACCATTTTATAACCAAATAAATACAAGTCATGTGATATTGACCATTGCTGCAAACCACCTGACATTGAGGTGTGCTCTGAATCTTCTCATTCCTTTGTCATAAGGCATTATTTTCTCATGGCCTGTTCTTGTTATTTTTTTCCAGGATATTCCTTTTTCATACTCACAGCCAGACAATTCCTCATCTATTATCTTTGATCTCGGAAATCCACTGCCGGCGAAATCCAGGGTAAGTACCAAACAATGCTACATTTCATACAAATATACAGCTCTGTTGGTTTATTAAGCTATATTTGGGATCTATAGAAGGGCTTATTGTTATTCATGTACACAGTTATATTGATACTAAATTACAGAAGAATATAGGGCAATTGAGCATCAACTGCTCATTTGCCTTATATTACTTTGTAATTTAGTATTTGCCTTGTGATTCTTTTAATTTAGTTTTTGCCTTTTATTCCTTTGTAGTTTTAGTATTTGCCTTACATTCCTTTGTAGTTTAGTATTTGCCATATATTTGTGTAGTTTAGTATTTGCCTTAAATTCCTTTGTAGTTTAGTATTTGCCTTAAATTCCTTTGTAGTTAATATTTGCCTATATTCCTTCATAGTTTAGCTTTTGCCTTATATTCCTTTGTAGTTTAGAAGTTGCCTTAAATTCCTTTGTAGTTTAGCATTTGCCTTCTATTACTTTGAAGTTTAGCATTTGCCTTCTTTTCCTCCGTTGTTTAGTCTTAATCGGAGTGACAGCATTAGATCCAAAATAGAATTATAATGTGTGGTTTATTATAATGTGGCTCGGCTGTATTTTCATTAGCCATGACACTTGTCATGTGTTCAGAAGGCAAACTTTCTCTTATTTTAATAGTCTTCTGTCTGGAGATGACTTTCATGCTGTATTATACCCCATAGCACACCTCAAAACCTGTATTGCACTTTTAGTTATTAAATTAGGAAATAGTAAAAATATAATTATAGTATTACATTTTTAATATCATACTCCATATTAGCTCACAATCCATATCAGCCATATCAGTACCAGGGCTGATATGGGAGTCTCATTGGGGTATGATATGAAAAATGTCATTAAATAACCTCTATTTATTTCAGACGAGTTTCACCTTGTGGGTAAACCCTAAAGAAGTCACAGGAGATATTTCAGAACTGATATTTACATTAAATGTTTCGAGGTTCGTATGAAAGCTTCTTTAGATTTACTAGGGCTGTAGCTGTTAGTCTGTTCTTGGGGGTCTATTAGTCTGTTCTCTGGGCACTTTAGTGTTCTCTAGGGGACTTTAGGTTGTTTAGTCTGTTTTCTAGGGACTATTGGTGATGATTTGGAGATGATTTCTAGTCATTCTACATAGGAACATAACATTTTTCTTTGATTATGAGATGGGGGTTTGCTCCTCCAAAACAATCCCAAAAATTTAGATCCATCTTATAAGATGGATCTAGATTTTGGGATCGTTTTGGAAGAGAAAACCTCATTTTCTAGCTGAATTACACAAGGCTGATTTACATATTTGCTGTAATTTTCGAAGGATAAACTCCTATTTTATAACAGAATTACTGTGGTAGCTTGTGGTGAGTGCATTCTAATGAGTGACTATTATATATGTGTTTCATATTGAAATCAGAAAAAAAATTTTTCCAGTACCCCTGTCTGTATGACACTCTGTTCAGCTTTTGTGATGTTACAACTTGTTTGCAGTGTTTGTGACATCAGGAAATATAGTCAGATAATTTCTAATCAGGAGACCTTTAAAATACTATTTTTAAGTTGTTATAATGAGTAGAATTCTTGATTGTTAGTCCTGTATTCTATTCTAATAAGGATTTACAGTAAATTGTTCTAACAAAGAAATTTCTGTGTTAAATTTGTTGAATATTAACATTCTTTATATCCTCTTTGTGGTTCTAATTTGGAGAATTCTATTCTTTCATTATATTTACAGTTCCAACAGAGAGAATACTACAGAAGAACTGAGAAATAACGAGGCCCTTGTCAAAATACCTATCAAGCAAAGGGCTGATTTAACTATAGGAGGGTAAGCTGTTTATTATTCTTGAAATGTATAGAAAGATAAAGTCTTTTACTTCTAAATGTCTAAATTAACTCTTCCATTCTTGTACAGAGTAGCCCCGTTTATAGCACATTATAACACTGATTCGGGTATAACAAGGTCATGTCCTGGCTTCCAAAATTTAGCATTTACAAAGAAATTCCAGGAGAATGACCATTGAATGGTCATTCTCCTATAGCGTCTTTGTAGGTTGTCCCTTTATAACATGATTAACTCATAACAAGGTCCATTCCTGTGAACCCAAAAATATGGCATGATACGGAGAGGGTAAAGTATTTGGACAAGATTCCAGTGTTTATAAAAATAGGTCCCATTGGAAAGGGGTGGTGTACTCTTAAATTGAAATCAGGAAATCTTTTCCTCTAAGAATTGATTCCCATTGAGAATGAAAGAATAAATGAAAATTGCAGACCTGCATCCCTGAAGGTGTATACATCCACCTTAAACCAGACTAGCTTGAGTCTTTGTCATATGCTTGTTACACAGGGTTGCCACAGTCAGGGAAAAACAGCTGGAAAATGATTTTTTTCCAGGTCAAGGAATAGTCAGGGAATTTTGTGGTTGGTCAGGGAAATATGGAAAGGACTTGAATAGTCTGGGAAATTTAAGGGAATTTGAAAGTCAGTGACTTTGGCAGTGTTCAGAAATTATACTTGTTCTGTTCATGAGAAAAGGATATACTATCTAGAGACTCTATAGAGAGAGATGAGCCGCGACACGACAAAACCAACAATGTGGCTGTGCTGCCAGCACAGACTCAGATCAGCCTGGGCATCCGCCCAGTCTGATCAGAGTCTTCACTGTCCGCATGTAGGTAGCTTAGACCCTGAGCACTTAACAAATAGTCTGATCAAGCTTGACGGATGCCCAGGCTGATCTGAGTCTGCGCTGGGCGCACAACCACATTGTTGGTTTTCTTGTGCCGCGGCTCAGATAGTCCAAGCACATCTCCCTCCTCATTTGGGGCTACTCTGAAAGGAAAGCAAATTCTTCCTTTTAAGAGTAGCCCCAATACACAGTTCTGAGCCACACCCAGAATGACACTTAGAATCATGTGATAGCGTATACCTGGCCAATGCAACAACAACTTAGCACGTGACACAGTCTCACAAACAAATCGCACGTGGCCAATATTTTACAGAAGTCCGTGATTTTTCCTTACAGTTCATGGAGGGATGTATACCTGTTTAAAGAAAACAAAATAACTCCACTTATAATAAACTTACCCTGCTTTGCAAGAACAGAATGCATCGAAAATGCATGATGCGCCAACTTCCATGTGTAGGTGATGAGGAGGCTGATTCTTCGCCATAGATCGCCAACATTTAGCAGACACTTTCATTTGTTATTTGTTTTCCGCCATCTTTGTGTAAAGCTTGTGAGACACAGTAACAGTAACTAAGTAGGTGGAGTTTAGCGGCTGTTCTCGGAACTGTGTATTTCCAGGGGCCGTATTCATAAACCAACTTAAGTGGTTGCTATGCTGTTGCTAAAGCTAAATTTCTTTGACGGAGATTCCCTACAACTATGAAATTTGCTCTGGAGGAACAGTCTGGCTTTATGAATACGGCCCCAGGTCATAGCTAGCACGGTTACAGTAAAGAGTAAAAATAACTTTTGGATCTGTAAAACGAGTATGGAAAACTGTAAAATTTTAGGGAAAAATCAGGGAAAAGTCAGGGAACTTGTAAATGGGGGAGAAGTGGCAACCCTGTTAAATGCATATTCTCATAGAAATGGTCCTTTCGAGGAACAAAGGTTAGATCAAACTGTGCAGATGCACTGCCTGGTTTCAATCTTAGCTATTCATATGTTTAGTAAGCTCCCTTTAACATTGTCATAGCTCAAACTTAAACCTGTTTCTTCTTTCTTTGTAGTCTTTTAACTTTTGTAGTACTCTGCCTCAACTATTTATGTCCTTGTATGTAATTTCAGGAAGAAAGAACCCGAGCAGATCAGTTACTCTGATTCAGACATTAAAAGATACAGAACAACTGAAGAAGTTGGACCAGTCTTAACACATAGATATTTTGTAAGTGATAACTCTTTGCAAAGCTTTTTGCCAAAGCAGAGACTTGCGGCTTATTATTGGGTTTGGTGCCCTCTTATCTGGAGATATACACCTTTCCTATAATTCAGAGTCTGTTCGAGTTTTGTCCCTTGCAACGCCTATGACGTTATCTATAGGATAGGCTATTGACCAAATAAATGCCGGTTTTCCATATATTCAAAATTAACATTCAGTGGTTTAGATTAAGACAACTATTTCGTTCCAACTATATTTAGCTCTTTCTTTGTCAGAAAATATGCTTTATAACTTATAGCATAATGGAATTTGACATGAAATTAAAAGATTTCCGACTAAAATTTCGGGCCAAAATTACTGTGTAGATCTATCACCAGTACAGCTTCCAAAACATAAGGAAAAGGAAGAAAATCATGGAAGATGTTCAGACCGTTATTACAAAAGATACAAAGCGAACGATTAGCTGATTATAAAGCAGTGTCATGCTAAAACTGACAACAAAGTGTGCTGACATGGAATTTGTTTGTGTAATCACCGAATCGCACGCATTGCCTCAATAAACAAACATCTATGATTGTGTATTACCTAGACAGGTGTTCAGAAGGCAGCTTTAAGATCACCTACCGTGGAATGGAAACGATCAAATAAATAATACCGAAGATAAGAGATGGAAAAAAATAATATAAATTCAACCTCCTGTCCAAACTTACGGAAAACTGTCTGGATGCTGATGCTTTTAGATCGGTGTATCGCACAAGAAACCATAAATATCAGGGCTATATAATCTGTCCGGTATTAAATGCATAGTTACCATCTGAATGCTGATGTTTTACCTGTCGGAAAAATGAAAAGAACTTTTCAGATTTACAAAACTTATTTATACAAAATGTAACTCTTTTACATTGACAAACGTGAATGTATTGCAAAAAACGATGGTTTAGACGCAGTCAACTCTGGATATCTCGAAGACAAAGCTTATCTCAAACAACTGACATCCCAAAGTAAATTTTCTTGGAACCAGAAA
Organism: Ctena decussata; assembly: GCA_963989385.1. Classification (NCBI taxonomy): domain Eukaryota; kingdom Metazoa; phylum Mollusca; class Bivalvia; order Lucinida; family Lucinidae; genus Ctena; species Ctena decussata. Next base: position 27,736,076 of record OZ022512.1, on the reverse strand, counting down.
ATTTACTTTTAGGTACCAATAGTTTGAGATAACAGGAGTTGAAATGTAAAGGAAAATAGAAAATGTGTTCAAATTATATTCTTTGGTACAAGAAGGTACTTTGAGATATCAGTATTTGAGATAACAAAAGTCAGCTGTATTTTTAAGTTTTACAAGGATTTGTGACAATGTGCACACAGATGAAACACAGAGTCCCACAGAATGAAAAACCTTGCATGTAGAACCTCACATTATTTCTTTTGACAAGTCTATATAGACAAAAGAAGACAAACCAAAAATAAAAGGAAAAAAAAAAGAAAAAGAATTACACAAAAATTTTGCTGTGTTTTTTTAATACAATACATTTGAACAGCTCGTTAACTGAGAACATCATTAGTTTTGAACAGCCAGGCCCAGATATTCTGGATAAGAACTTAAGTTGTATGGATACACCTCAATGGTTTGTTGGCCATGTTTTTTAAGGGAGACAACCTTTGCAGAATTGTTTTTTTGTTCCTTGTAGATGAACTCTTTCTTCAGTTGGGGGTCACTCTTAAAGGAAAGAATTTGCTCTCAGTGAGAGCAAATTCTTCCCTTTAAGAGTAGCCTCCAATTCGAGGGGAGACAAAAACTTCCAAATTTGAGTGATTTCCCTTGAAAGTGTATCCATGCATCTTAAATATGACATATATTGGTATTTGTAGGTTAGTAATGGTGGACCAACAGCTGTGGAGACGAGTATCGTAAAGATATACTGGCCTAGCAGTGATTCTGATGGATTAAATCTACTACACCTACAAGAAGGAACACCTGAAGTCTCAAGGCCTGATATCAGCTGTATACTCTTCAATGATACCGTAAGGGGTTTTCTGTCTTTATATTGTGGATTTATACAGGATAGGATGAGTAACCAGTGAAGACCAGCAGTCTGATCATAGACATTGCTGTTCACACACATGCCAGGCCGCATAGCGCAATCGGTAGGGCACCTGACTCATAAGTTAGAGGTCCTGGGTTGGATACCTGTCTGGCCACATACTTTCATTTCTCCTTCCGCTGATTCAAGAAGGGCAGTTGTCAGTTACTGGCGAAAGTATGTGCACTTAGTGCTGGTTAACCGCTTAGGAGGTCTAAGCCTGCCCAGGAATAGTGTGGTTAGATTAACTGACCATCCCAACATGACTGTAGCTGTTTACTGTGGACGTATAGCAACAAATCAATCAATCAATGTTCACACAAACATCGTGTGGTTCTCTGGTTATCCATGTTGTGAGAAAAGAAGTTTTAGATCACATTTTTTCAAAAAAAAATCAAATTTGCTTACTTGTGCATTTGTAAGGGAAAATGCTAAAACATTAGATTTCTCTGAAACTATTGAAGTCTGTGGTAGAAAAGTTTGTAGTCAGCTAAATGAGTGCATGAAGAATTTTTAGTATCAGAAGTGACCTTTTGCCAAGGGAAATAGGCAGATGGAAGCCAGATTTAATATGGAGCCTCCATAGGTCGCGAAAATAAAACTGTACGAATGGTTGTAGTCACATGACTTATCTGGCCTCCTAAATACCTTGATCCATGAACCAAGCTGGCTGTCTGCTCACAGAATTACATTAGCTAAGAAGAGATGCATCATGATACATCAACATAGGTGAGAAATTCAGCATTTCATGGCCCTATTGATTTGGCTTTGTTTTAAGTATTTTGTTATATTGTCTCATGGTGTGACTAATTTGTTTTGATTTTTTGGTAGGTCACCAAGTATTCTGACTCACCGGATGTCCCATCAGTGATTCTATCTCAGAAAGGTGCCAAACCCGTCGAGCCAACTAGGAAGAAACGGGATATAGTGAAACGGTCTCGGACAGATTTTAAAAATATTGTAAGTATATGAGAGCTGTATTCAAAGAAAAAGATTGTAAGATATTTACCTAATTTATAACAATGTGATTTCAATATGGGTTACTTTACATACAGAATTTTGAGTGACAGAATTAAAACCAGTTTCCATGTATTAACATGATACTGCTCCGTAGTTTGCAGCTTACTCATAATGTTTCTTCTCTATGTAGACTTCTGTAGATACCAAGAAGTCTTAGTAGTGAAAAGTGAAATCTGGTCAATGTCCACAGATGAGCTGGCTATGTTAATTTTGCCAAAATTAACATAGCCAGTTCATCTGTGCATACTGACCAGGCCCAGAGGATATAAAACTTCTTTCGTGCTCAGCTCAGCTGAGCATGAAACTTTCTCTGCTGATAAATATGAAAATGCCAACTAACGTCGGCATTTTCATATTCATAAGCAGAGAAATTTTCATACTCAGCTCAACTGAGCATGAAAACAACTGTATTTTTGCTATGAAAAAAGTTTTATAACTTTGGGACCAGGCTTCACATGCCATAAAGTTTACAGTTTTATCTTGAATCAGTTCAAATTTATTTCTGATTGTTTTTATCTTCCATGATATGTGTGGTATAAAATTTGGAAAAACAGGAAAAAGAAGTACTTCATTTTGTCTACGTTAAGAGTTCCTAATAAAGAAGGGCCTTGATGATAGGGAATTTTTCTACTTCTCCATAAAAAAAATGTTTGGGTTTGTCCCTCAGTAGAACCACCTTTAATAGTTAAGACGTACTAATGAGGGACCACAACAAAAGGTTTTGTAAAAATATTTGTTGTGGTCCCTCATTAGAACTGCCTCAATGAGGCAGTTCTAATGAGGGACCACAACATAATTCTTATGGAGAATTAATAGACATTGTCTCATAATTGTCATAAAATTCGCCTATAGCTGGAACCCTGCAATGTTATGTATATTTTACCAACAGGGTTGTGTAGACGGGGTACCTGGATGTACATATATCCACTGCACCATCGGTCACATGAAACCACAAGACTCAGTGGAAATTAAAGTTAAAGCAAGAATTTGGACAGCTAGCCTCATTCAAGTAAGTTCACTTAATCATCTCTTTTAAGCAGTTAGAAAATTCAGCTATAACGAACCTGACTATTTGATCAGAAGTATCAAAGTGAACTATAGACTGAGATTAGACTACACCAGAATACAGGGGACTACTGTGTACCTGTATAAACATCATGAGGAAATGAACTATATAAGCAATATGCTTGTTCAGATCCTCAATGAATATTACATGTATATATCTTGTCAGTATATTTTGTATGAATAAAATATTGTTTAAACCAAACATCATGCACTTTGTCAGACTCTTTTACTCATGTTATTGTATTTACATGTACATGTTTGTAATTTATAGCTCATCACGTGCATACATAATTTTCTTTTAATAGAATGTTGTTTTAACCATAGGCAAGAGGTTCTTGTTAAACATGCAGCCATGTTGATTTGTAGTCAACATTTTGAAAGTTCACTTGTCCATTCAAATATGATGACTGGAGCTGGTTTTGGATGGTATTTTCAGTGACAAAAAAGTTCGGCAAATGATTGTGCCAAATTAGAATTTCTGTCAGATTTTAATTGAGCAAAATATATAAGAATAATTATACTCATGCACATTCCCCGCCTTCTCAATCCCAACGCCTAAGCTCTTTTGTTGACACATCAATATCCTTTCATTCTCTTTGTTTCAGAAAAAGATCAAGGAACCATTTTATTTTGTGAGTAGTGCCACAGCGGAAGTATTGTCTATGCCATATCAAAACTTAGACATTACACCTGGAACTTTATTGCGACATATAGCAGAGGTAGGTTAAACCCTAAGTATTTGAATAGTCAGCGAGAAGATTTTATCAGGGTACTCACTGATGGCCAGTAAGTCAGCAGTTGCATATGACATGTGATACAGCTTCTGATAGGGCTAGGGTGGTTAGGTCGGGTGATGGTGCTAGCTAACTTGTTCCAGTGCCTGGGCATCCTACTAATTTGGACAATAGTAGGGCAATGGCCTCATGTGCTTGCAGGAGGTGTAGGATGGAACTTGTTTGGAGTTTTATTTACTCTTGTATATTCTATCTACTTCTTCTCTGTGTGAGATGGCTCAATATAAAGTGCTACACTGTCTCAAAGGGCCAATAAACCCAAAACTATCAAGCAACCAACTTCTGATATGGCTGTCGGACTTATCCAGAGTCAAGATGGAAAATTTCATGACAGAAATTTGTATGGTGAAGGTTAAGGTTTCCTGAAACGTAAAATTATAAATGTAATTATAGCAGAATGCAGTAATTACTTTTGAATAGTTAAGGTAAATGGATACACCACATTTTACTGCCATTTTTACAAAGGAAGCAACTTTTGTAACTTCCTGTTTGCTACCCTTGGCAACATAGCCCTTCCAAAAGGGATCTACTCTTAAAGGGAAGAATTGGCTCCGTCAGGAGCAAATTCTTCCCTGTAAGGGTAGACCCCCATTGAGAAGGGAGGCAAAATTGAAAATGGTATAGTTGCGTCCCCTGAAAGTATACATATTCACCGTACACCTAATGTATATTTTACTATTTCCATTTTCAACACGTGTGTAAATTACACTGAATACATATAAATGCAATCTGATTTTTCTATTTCAGTTAGCAACATATGTAAATCCTGAAAAATTGCATCCGAAGAAGAAAGGGGCGGAGAATAAATTACTTTATCATATAACATTGCTGTTATTCATTTTCAACATGTGTGTAAATTACACTGAATTATATATTAATACAGTGTCTGATTTTTCTGTTTCAGTTAGCAACATATGTAAATCCTGAAAAATTACATCCAAAGAAGAGAGGGGTGGAGCCCTGGATAATAGGAGTGGCTGTGTCAGCAGGGCTTCTGTTATTATTCTTATTGATTATGCTGTTATGGTGGGTAAGTAGCAGTTATGTACCTAGGACTTCACAGTGCTCAACTCAGTGGAGTATTTTTTTTATAAATCTGAGAAAACAATCTTTAAAGCCAGATTTTAAACCAGGAGAAGAACTAAATAAGCATTTTATGCTTCCGTTCCTATTGTTTGTTTCATGTTTATATTGTAATCATGTACAGTTTATGATACAACAAATACATTTAAACTAGAGCAGATTTTGTGGCCATCATTAGACCTACCTCACTGAGGCTGTTTTGGTAAGGTGAGCTAGATGTAATTGAGAGATAGTTGTAAGGAGGTTTCAAGGCTTAAAAGAATTTTTCTTGGCATTTTCATCAAGTCGCACCTTATCATACATCATAGTATATGTGGGTAAAGGGTGGATACTTTAGAATGATAATTCAATAGAACACTAACAACTCAGAGCAAGTCTTCAGACATGTTTTGTCCTAGTGTGACTTGTCATCTGGCATTTAAAAGCTGTGCATACGTATGCAGTTGGGTGAAAGTATTCTAAGACTGTTATTTGTTAATACCTATTAAGCAGCAACACGACAAAACCAACAATGTGGTTATGCGCCCAGTGCAGACTCAGATCAGACTGGGCGGATATCAGAACCTTCGCTGTCCACATGGAGGTAGCTTAGACCCTTAGCTACCTTATTAGCTCCTAGAGCAGATTCTGATTGGACTAGGCAGATGCCCTGGCTGATCTGAGTCTGCACTGGGCGCACAACCACTTTGTTGGTTTTGTCATGTCGCTCATATGGAGCTCTGTCTCATAATTCCCTGTGTTTATTGTCTTGCCTGCAACTAGCAGAAGGGAGACATAGGTATTACTTTTCCGGTGATCGTAGCGCCATAAGTGCCCTAAACTTTGTTTTGAGTTTACTGGCTAACCCATTGCATTCTGCTTATTTTTTGGAATCTGCTGAAATTGTCGTCTGCATCAAAAATCAATAATATTTTGACAAATTGAATATTGGTCTAACTAACTCTTGTAGAAATGATGTCTAGGCAGCAAACAGTTTGGATCTCAGATGAGGCCCCACGTTTGTGGGGCCTGATCTGGATCCAAACTGTTTGATGGAATGGGTTAAGCTCTGGGTTGTGACAATGCACCTTCATGTAAGACATAGCATTCCACGGCTTGTTTTGCTAGAAGAGGGGGATTTTCTGTCTCTAGAATGATCCTAAGGTATAATCATTCTTGCATAATTCCACTGGAAGATGGCTTATGAGATGGATCTGCATTTTTTAGGGTGTTCTTGAGGGAGAAACCTCTCATCATATAACTTAATAATTGTGGTAGTTAACTAATAAAAAAACTTCTTTCTTCTATTCTTTCAGTGTGGATTTTTCCGAAGGAAGCGACCAGAAGAGAAAGCCTATCTTAGTCCACAGAACGGGGATTATAGCAAAGTGGCGGGGGCACCACCTGATGATAAATATAGATATATGTAACACACTTGCTCACAATGTCTTTCTGAGAGTGTAATGATACACTGCCAAGGGAGTTCACTCCAACATCGAAACAGTTGTCTACCTTCTCAATGGGGAAAGAATTTGTTCTCTGATGGAGGAAATTCTGCTCAGAATTTGCTCTATAGAAAGCAAATTCTTTCTTAAAAGACTAGCCCAGTGGAGAAAGAAGGGAGCTCACTCTGACATGGAAATATTTACCTCCCTTCTCATAGGGGAAAGAATATGTTCCCCTTAGAGCTAACTCTGACAAGACTAACCACAGTGGAGGAAGGAACCACCCTCATGAGAAGCAAATATTATTCTGTTTAAATTGTCTACCTTGGCATAATCATGGAGGTGTATCCTTATACCTTAAGATGAAGAGTTACATTTTCAGGAGCTACAAAAGTCACTGTCAAATTTGCATCTTTCCTGAATGAGGCGTCTACTCTTAAAGGTAAGAACTTGCTCCCCCAGGAGCAAATTCTTTCTTGTAAGAGTGGACTCCTTTTGGGTAGGGTTTCTTTGCCAAGGAAAGCAAACAGGAAGTCAGTGAAAATTGTCTCCCTTTGAAAAATGACTAAAAACATGGTGATGTATCCATATATCTTTACACTAAAAATGAGAATTGTGGTTTACAAGTCATTGACATTGAAAAGAGTTGGCAGGTTTTATAAAGACACGATTTGTTCTTGATATTATAAGAAAACAACGAAGTAATATAAATTCAGTACATTGTGTTGGCAGTAACATAGCCTTAGATAAAAATTGGATTGGAATAAGGCCGTATGGAGGTAGCTTAGATCCTTAGCTACCCTTTAAGGGCAAAGCGAAGACTGTGATCAGACTGGGCGGATGCCCAGGCTGATCTTAGTCTTCATGCGGCGCACATGCAACTTTGATGGTTTTGATGTGTTGCTGCTTGTGTGGTTCAACTTGTAAGAGCTTCTGAATATCCTAGAATGCTCTCTCACTGATATGCCATATATTTTCATGAGATTTTTTTCGTCTCAAATTTGAACAACTGTGATACCATCAAAACGATTGGCACACCATAAATAAGAGTCCTCTCAGGTTGGGCGTATCTGTATGAATGTGGTTTATTTGAAATTCCTGGCCAGTACAAAACTTAAGACTTTTTATTTTGACATAGGGATTTTTTCAGTATTCTTATTTACAGTTTATGAGATACAAAGCAGAATCAGATGTGTCTCCTTTTTAAACTGCTGTTTTAAACATGAATGTTAAATCTTGAAACATTAAACTGCTGATTATTTTATTTCCAACTGTGCCTAATATTGTTTTAAAAGCTGTAAATTGTGCAATATTTTAGCATTATAGCGTCATTTAATCTAAAATATTTGTGACAAAATTGAGATTTTTCCAACTTGCCCACAAGATATTTTCTTTTTCTGCACAAAATATATACTTGACAAGTTTGGCGGGGAGGGATTTGGGGCGGGATTTTCCTCCAAAGTTTAGCTTGTATGAAGCTATCATTGTATTGCTGTGTAAATCATTATATTGATATGAAATATATGAAGCTATAATATTTGTACATAGTATTTCATGTTGATGTGTTCAAAACATATCGTTTTTCATAGTTATTTTAATGTTCATTAGTATATGGTGATACTGTTGTACATGTAAGTGTTTTCTTTCGTATAAAAGTGTTTGCCCATGTCTTAAACTGCAGAAAAATGAAAAAAGAAAATCAGTTTTGAAGAAAGTAGTACTCCAGATAAGATGGTCACATGGATAATTTAGGGATAATTTTCCATATTTCTGCATAAGACATATGTTGTGATCCCTCATTAGAATCATCTCACCAAGATGATTCTAATGAGGGGTCACAACATATGAGCTGTGACACGAGAAAACCAACAGTCTGATCAGAGTCTTCGCTGTCCGCATAAAGGTAGCTTAGACCATTAGCTACCCTTTGAGCACGTAACAAAGAGTCTGATCAGACTTTGCGGATGCCCAGGCTGATCTGAGTCTGCACTGGGTGCACAGCCACTTTGTTGTTTTTCTCGTGTCGCGGCTCAATTATATATTTGTTTACAAATACAAAAAAAATGTCTCAGAATTATCCTCAAAATCCCACCTTATCTGGAGCTCTAAGAAAATGTATATAAATGAGCCGGGACATGAGAAAACCAGCAATGTGGTTGTGCACCCTGAGCAGACTCAGATCAGCTTGGACATCTGCCCAGTCTGGTCAGACTCTTTGCTAAGTGCTTAAAGGGTAGCTAAGGGACTGAGCTACCTCTATGTGGACAGTGAAGACTCTGATCAGACTGGGCGGATGTCCAGGCTGATCTGAGTCTGCAATGGATGCTCAACCACTTTGTTGGTTTTCTCGTGTCACAGCTCATATTCACTTAGATTCCATTTTTTGTGTTTCATTAATGAAATTACAAGTGAGCCACATCATATGATTTTCAACAGTGTGGCAGTTTTGTAATGTGACATTCATATCATCCTAATCATTTACACAGGGTCTCTGTGTGTGCTGTATGGTTTTGCCCAATTCAATAGATAGCTGACGTGACAAAAGGGAAGGATCTAAGCAGAATGCACTTAAGTGCGATCTGAAGTGCAGTGCAGTCTGATCAGAGCATTTGCTTGTCACCAATTCCACATTGTTTGAAATCACATGATGTGGCTCAAAACAATTTCTTAGTGATTAGCATCTGCAAGTCTGTGCTTTCGTGGAGTAGTTTGCAATTTTTGTTTTGTTTTAGAATCATTCTTGTTTTCATTATTGTAGCTTACTTTCATTAAGGATATAATTGCTGGTCACATGCAAAACTATTTGAGCCGCGACACGAGAAAACCAACAATGTGGTTGTGCGCCCTGCGCAGACTCGGATCAGCCTTGGCATCGGCCCAGTCTAATCAGAGCCTTCCCTGTGCGCTTAAAGGGTAGCTCAGGGTCTAAGCTACCTCCATGCGGACAGCGAAGACTCTGATCAGACTGGGCGGATGCCCAGGCTGATCTGAGTCTGCGCTGTCCGCACAACCACATTGTTGGTTTTGTCGTGTCGCGGCTCATTTCTTTGCACTTTATCCAGTAAAATAGCAGAAATACTTGTCTGGTATGCAAGAAAAAAACAACTCTTAAACGGAAAAGCCATTTTTTTGGTCTTATATATAACTAGCAGAAGTAAGACATAGGTATTATTTCTCAATGGCGGCAGCTGCAGTGGTGGCAAGTTTTGGCAAGTTTTCTGCTTTAGCTCCATTTTGTGACGATGGGCAGTCAGGTAAGATGTGCTATCCTACAGCCTGTTTTTTGTTGGAAATAAAGAATTTAATATACTTTATATAGTTGATCATGTAAGCTTATCATTTAGTGCATAAATGGCAAATCTTTTTTGTGTGTGTATATTTTAGTTGTGTTTTGTCTATATAAATTTGTGGTAATGTCATAGTTGACTGGTTTGATCCAAGATCGAAACCTTATAATCTTTATTTATTGGGCCACAACATAAAAAATGTTCATGAATTACATGAAATGGAAAAAAAAAAAAACATCTGACACCCTTGGTGGACTTGTATCAGGTGAAGAAGACTGTATTATATCTCAAATAATTTATTGTTGCAGTTCTAAAAATAGAGGATCTTACGTGAGGGGTCATTTGATATGAAATTTATGACGCTTTTGGTATGTTTCATGAATTTCATTTAAAATGACCACAAGTGTATGATTCTGTTCTCATATGCCCCTTTAAAATGGAATGTTAACACCTTCAAAATGAACATAGTTTCAGTAAGCAAACACATTGTGGACATGGTCCTTGTCAATGATGTTACATGTACGGTCCTTAATGCTATTACACATGTCATCATATGATCATGCCATTTTTATGACGCAACTGTATCCACTGGATAACACAACGTCGTTTGATATATTTTATTTAAGCTACCCTGCTTATAATTATTGAAAAATGTCATTTACAAACGTAATGTTCTTAGGACTGCATTATGTAACATGAGTGATTTTGATACTCAAAAATGTAGTATCAGAGATTGTGATAATTCAAAATTAAGTATCACTTTGAAGTATGATTCGAACATGAAAAGACCAAAAGCATTATCAGACTGTAGTCAACAAGCAGAATTTATGTAAATTGTATATTTTTCATGTTGTGGCCAACTATTATTGATGTGTTTGTGAAATGTATTTTTGATAAGGAATGTGATCTTTATTGTTGTTGATTGTAGACCCTGCATGTACTGTAAAACACCTAAATTTGCGGTATCAAAATTTCCCGCTTTAATGAAAAAGACGTATTGGCGCATTGTAATTTTGGGGTACATGATATACCATGACTCCAGATAGTAAAGACTATTTTATTTGAATTTGTAACAATTTTTCTTACTTTATTAAACTTTACTTTGTAACATCTATTAGAATCGCCTCATTTAGGTGATTCTAATGTGATGCCGCAATGTATAGTTTCATGGAATGGTATAGAAAATATGAGCCGCCACACCAGAAAACCAACAAAGTGGTTGTGCACCCAGTGCAGACTCAGATCAGTCTGATCAGAGTCTTCGCTGTCCGCATGGAGGTAGCTTAGATCCTTAGCTACACTTTAAGTGCATAGTGAAGGGTCTGATCAGACTGGGTGGATGCCCAGGATGATCTGAGTTTGCACTGGTTGCACAACCACTTTGTTGGTTTTCTCGTGTCGCGGCACATTTCTCAAATACTCATCAGGTTTTTTTTTTTTATCTGGGCCTCTGTTAATGTGCGTATGTAAGGGTATTGAAAATCAAATATTGGCAGATTTATATTTTAGGGATCTTTGTCTTAACTGCCAATATTAATATTGCCAAAATTCAGTAACGGCCAAAAATAAGTGTTTTACAGTAGAAAAACGGCAACGTGGCATAATTCAGCCTGTTTTGATGAAAGTAGTTGGAAAACAGGAACTACACTTGTTAGACTGCACAGATGTGCAAAATGGTCTTCAACATTTTTATATGTCATTTTGGACTGTTTGCCTTGCAGAACCTGTTACGTTTTGTAAGGAATTAGAATCTGTATTCATATAATCTATATTAGTGCATAAATATCGATGTCACATGCTATAAACAGGCATGTTAATACAACGAATGCAAAACCATGTTTAGTTATGAATGGTTCATAAGGTCACTAAACACAATTTAAGGGAGTTCAATCTAACCTGGAAAATTGACAGAGCTACTCTTAAAAGGAAAGATTTGCTTGTGAGCAAATGATTGCCTTAATTAAAAAGGGCCATATTAAGACAGGTTTTAAATACAAGAGATAAAATGTAGTCCTCTGAAATCTCTTTATAACATGATTTGTAAAAAGCCTTTTATACATATAATCATTCAAAATGTCTTTCTAACTTACAGAAGCCTGAGCAGAGCAGTTGGTTAAGCACTGACTTACTTTCATTATCATCCTACCATCATCTCAGTATGACAGTTATACTTCTGGGCCCGGTTGTTCAAAACTAACGACATCGTTAGTTAACTAGACGTTAAAACTTCAAACGTTAATATTTCAAATATGCCAATATTTTTTGTTGAAAAAATGTGAGAAGCTTTTGCATTGCAAAAGCTTCTCACATATTTTCAACAAAAAGTATCAATGTTTTGGCTATAAAGTCATAAAATACTTAACAAGTTGACCCCTTAACGAACTCGTTAGGCTAACGAGTTGACCCCTTAACAAGCTCGTTAGGCTAACAAGTTGACCCCTTAACGAGCTCGTTAGGCTAAGGATGCTTTGAACAACTGGGCCCTGGAATAGTCAGTGATTTCCTTCCATCCATCATCTTTCTACAGCAGCTTATTACGTGTATAAGGTTTAATTGACAGGTACACCAAAACCATGATAATTTGGCTACTGTAAATCAAATTCAGGCCCGAGGTTAAAAAACTTTTTCCATGCTCAACTCAGCTGAGCAAGAAATTTCACCTGCTAATAAATAGCAAATTACTGATAAGTGCAATTGTTTTCTTGCTCAGTTTAGCTTAGTATAAAATTTTCTCTGCTTATCAATATGAAAATGCCAACATTAGTTGGCATTTTCATATTTGTCAGCAGAGAAAATTTCATGCTCAGCTGAGTTGAGCATGAAAAAAGTTTTATAACCTCGGGGCCAGCCACCATAAATCACTTAATGAATTCAAGTTTGTAAACTAGAGACCTAAATGTAAATTGCTGATTAACTTGGGCTTGCTAGTAATTTCAAAACTACAAAATCATTCAATTAAGAACTCTGGACAATAAAGTGATTTACAGTATAAGATGGGGATTTTCCCCCTCAAGAACCATCCTCAGTATATAACTTGGTTTTGTAATTTTGCAATTAGATTTTTTCCCCTTTCAAAACAGACCAAAAATCTAAATGCGTCATAAAATGGATCTAGATTTTGGGGGTTGTTTAAATAAGAATCCCCTATCTTATAGCTGACTAAATATAGTTGGGCTACTAAGTATTGGTATCCAAATTTATTTTTCATTGATTTGCCATAGTATAACTTCCAAGTTCATATAAAATGGAAACAGTTTTGACCCAAGTTGTTAACCCTTAAAGCGCCAAAACAGCAGACGACAAAATTGACTTCTGCAAAATAAAAAAAAAAAAAAATGCTTTGTCCGAGCTTTATCATATTGAGAATTTAAAGACTCGAGAGGAAACAGTATGGATTCAGATGAGGTGGCTCATTATGAGCCACCTCATCTGGAACTATGCTGTTTGCAGGTTTCCTTTTTTCATTTCTGGCGTTTTAAGTTTTAAGAATTTAGGATACTCCTGTGCAAGCTCACAAAACAAACTGGAGGGCATTTTTATGAAAAAAATATTGCTCATAGTGCCATTAATTTCATTGACAGGTATTAATGGTTATAAGTGCTTTGCAGTGTGGTAGATAATAGATTTTAATCAATGCTATGATACTTTCATCCTTGAAATGTTTGTGCCAAATATGTATATATTGTTCAGCTGATTGGTTCAGATACAATGAGGAATAATTGAATATATACGATGAATAATGAGTGTATCCATTTATTTAAACCATATTTGAGCCACGACCCGACAAAAACAACAAAATGGCATGTTTTCCCAGCAAAGACTCAGATTAGCCTGGGCATCCGTCGAGTCTGATCAGTCTTCACTTTGCACTTTAAGGATAGCTAAAGGTCTAAGCTACCACTTAGCTGACAAAGAAGAATCTGTGTTCAGACTGGGCAGATGCCCAGGCTGATCTGAGTCTTTGCTGAGTGCTCATGCCACTTTGTTGGTTTTGTTGTGTCAAGGCTCAAATCATATTTCTGTTGTACTCAGTAATTATAAAGTGCCTATTAAAATAGATTTGTCTATAGTGATTATTGTCTTGCCTGCAACTAGCAAAGTGAGACATAGGTATTGCTTTTATAGTGTTGTCGGCATTGGGGGCCTAAACTTTTGTCAAGTCTGTTTCTCAAGAACTGCAAGGGCTAGAAAAATAGAACTTGGTTCATGCTTACAGGTGGAAGAGGAAAGCTCAAAGCCATCATCAATATTTCATCTTGACCTACTTTTTAAGGTTCATCAACTTCACAAAATTTGTGTCAAGTTTTCTGGTTTAGCTCTTGTTTCTCAAGAACTGTAGGGCCATGAAACTTTGCCATGGTTTCATCTGAAAGAATGAAACTGAAAGCCATTATCAGTATTGCATCTTGACCAATATTTCACAGTTCACTGACTTTGCAAAAATTGCCTCATATTTTCTGGCTTATTAGTAGTATTACCATCATTTCTCAAGAACTATAGAGGCTAGAGCCATGAAACTTGGGTCATGGTTACATCTGACGAAGCTGAAAGGCATCATCAGTATCGCATCTTGACCTATATTTTACAGTTCACTGACTTTGCAAAAATTGCATCATGTTGCCTGGCTTAACTCCATTTCTGAAGAACTGTATGGGCTTGAGCCATGAAACTTGGGTTATGGTTACATCTGGAAGAGTGAAGCTGTAAGCCATCATCAATATTGCATCTTGACCTATATTTTAAGGTTCACTGACTTTGCAAAATTGTCTCCAGTTTTCTGGTTTTGCTCTGTTTCTCAAGAATTATAAGGGGTAGAACCAAGATACTTGGCTCATGCTTACATCGGATAGAGTGAAGCTTAAAGCCATCTTCAAAATACAAATATCATGTTGACCTACATTTTACGGTTCATGAACTTGTCAAGTTTTCTGGGTTATCCCTGTTACTCTAGAACTAGAAGGGTGGCAGTCATGAAACTTGGGTCATTCTTAAATCTGGAAGAGGGAATTCAGAGTAACCATCATAAATTTCTGTTTCCTGAATTGGCCCCCGTTTCTTGAGAGCCTGCAGGCAGGTGAGACGTAGCATTCTGAGAAATTCTTGTTGTAAATGTACTTGTATGGACTGCTTGCTCCTGGAGGATCAGTCTGATCAAGGTCTACAGTGTTTGCCACTCAGGATCCATACTTACTGTGCTAACAGCAAAGGCTCTGACCAGACTGCACGGATGTGCAGGCTGGACTGAGCCTTTACTGTTTGCTCATGTATTAAGCACCTTTTTGCATGTTGCAATGGATCCTGACAAATCTGAATAGCAAAAATAAATAAAAACAGATTTTATTAGTATTGACAATGTATTTGGTGCTGTTTTTTTGTTCTATTTTTTAATAGGGGTAGGTGAGGAAAGTATTCAATGGAAAGTTTATTTGTTTTTGTAGGCAGTACACAAGTCATAAAGAGAATTTTTACTCTGACTCAGTTAAGCTATCATTTTCACACAGTATGTCTTAATGTCATATAGCAATAAATTTTATATGTTTATTTTATATGATGTTCTTGATGTTATTTTTATTGGAGTGTTTATCATATGAGATGACCTTATGTCCCTAGCTTTTTTTAGCTCACCTGAGCACGAAGTGCTCAAGGTGAGCTATTGTGATTGATATTTGTCCGTCGTCCGTCCGTCTGTCCGTCCGTCGTCATCAATTTCTTCAAACGACATCTCCTCCTAGACCAGTAAGCCAATTTCAAAATAATTTCACACAAATGTTTCTGTTATTGCCCTGAACCAAAATTGCTAAAATGGTTCTGCTCCGCTGAACAAAATGGCCACCAGAGCTAAAAATAGAAAAACCTTTAAATGACATCTCCTCTGAAGCCAATGGCTCTATTTCAAAATAATTTCACAGAAATGTTTGACTCATGGCCCTGAATCAAAATTGCTAAACGGTTCCACTCCACTGAACAAAATGGCCATCAGAGCTAAAAATAGAAATCTAAAAATAGAAAAACCTTTAAATGACATCTCCTCTGAAGCCAATGGCTCTATTTCAAAATAATTTCACAGAAATGTTTGACTCATGGCCCTGAATCAAAATTGCTAAAACGGTTCCACTCCACTGAACAAAATGGCCATCAGAGCTAAAAATAGAAATCTAAAAATAGAAAAACCTTTAAAAGACATCTCCTCTGAAGCCAATGGCTTGATTTCAAAATAATTTCACAGAAAGACTCATGGCCCTGAACCAGAATTGCTAAAACGGTTCCACTCCGCTGAACAAAATGGCTGCCAGAGCTAAAACTAGAAATAAATCTTAGAATGACACAGAAGGCACAGTTTTAATCCAATCATCATGAAACTTTGTCAGAATGTTTATCTTAATGAAATCTTGACCAAGTTTGAAACTGGGTCATGTGGGGTCAAAAACTAGGTCACTAGGTCAAATCTTAGAAAAAAAAACTTGTGTACACTCTAGAGGGCACATTTATAATCCAATCTTCATGAAACTTTGTCAGAATGTTTATCCTTATACAATCTAGGCCAGGATTGAAGCTGAGTAATGTGGGGCAAAAACTAGGTCACTGGGTCAAATCTTAGAAAAACCTTGTGTACACTTTAGAGGGCACAGTTATGATCCAATTTTCATGAAACTTTGTCAGAATGCTGATCTTTATGAAATCTAGACCAGATTTGAAACTGGGCTATGTCAGGTCAAAAACTAGGTCAGATCTTAGAAAAACTATGTGAATGCTCTAGAGGGCACAGTTTTGTTCCAATCTTCATGAAACTAGGTCAAAATGTTTATCTTCAACAAATCTAGACCAAGGGTGCAGCTGGGTCATGTTGGATCAAAAACTAGGTTACTAGGGCACTGTTTTGATTCAATCTTCATGAAACTTTGTCAGAATGATTATCTTAATGAAATCTAGGCCAAGTTTGATACTGGGTTTTGTCAGGTCAAAAACTAGGTCAAATCATAGAAAAACGTTGTGTACACAGTTAGTTGTGGCTTTATTTTGCATTGAATCTTCATGAAATTTTGTCAGAATGTGTATCTTCATGAAATGTAGGCCAAGTTTGAAACTGAATTATGTCTGATCAAAAACTAGATTGCCAGATCTTAGAAAATCATCGTGTACACTCTAGAGGGTACAGTTTTGATCCAATCTTTATGAAACTTTGTCAGAATATAGATTAGAAAGTGCAAAACTGCTCCAATTGAACCATCATCAAATAGATGATCTTCCATGTTATTTCATCAAAACTCAGGTGAGCGATTTAGGTCCATCATGGACCTCTTGTTTCCCCTCTCCCCGATCTTCCGTCTGTCCCCCCACCTTCAAATTGTCAATATGATATAGCTTTAAAAAAATATTTTTGAAACTTTGCAATGTTGTTGCCTGCTTTTCTGATGCTTTACAGGCTAAATTAGCAAACTAGGAGTTCTGCACTGCGCATGCTCACACTCGGATTTTCCTCTCGGAGGTCAGAGGTCACGTTGCCAAAAGCCGTATACGCAAAGCATAACACACCAACATATTGACTAATATTTCAATTTTCAAACATTCACTGTCTATTCCATCTTGCTAAACTAATGTGACTTCCATTTTCTCTGACTTGCTAACAATTTTCAATTATATCAATGATTTTAAATCATGAAAAAGGTATTTTATATCGACTTGACCAGGTAAGCGTAATGATGACCTATCAGATTTTGCCACACTTGACCTCTGAACTTTATGTCCAGTCCAACGGGAAATGGAACTACGAATATGCTTATTGCTTACCAGGGCTACAGAAATTTTAAAATCCAAATCGGTCCGTAAGGCCGATGACGTCACACGAACATGTGGAATAGTGGTCAACAAAAACAATTGAATCCCCCACCCACTAATGAAAAAACACATGTTTACTTGTTCGTAGCGCTTATATAGCCATAACTAGACAGATAAATATATATACTGCTTGCCTGACGCAAAGAAAATCGTCGCTGAAGTAGCCATTTAGTTCCCATGTTCTTACTTATCGTGAAAAATGCGCAGAGACAAAGTCTTGAAAGTGAAAGTAGGCATGCGATTCGTACCCGTGGCTTATGGGCCAATACTATAGAGCCGGTAACCAGTTTTTTTTTAATTCGAGTTAATTCCCTTGAAATTTGTATATACTTGCAAAAAAGTACCTTCGACGAATAAAAAAAAATACTTTTTTTTGCGCTAGCGATGGCGTCGGCTAAAAAACATCTCAGACCAGCCTGCGCATAATCAAGTCAGGTTTAATTGTTATTATTATCTTTTTGCTAGTCAAATTCGTTCCTAATGCTTGCTTTGAAAGTAAACAGTGACTTTACTTTGCAAAGCCTTCTTCCGTGCGTCGGCATGTGTATGTCTATAAACGAGGTCGCCGCTGGCCAAATTAGGACACGTGCTAATTATCGAAGATTTTTAAAAACATGGCTTCACACCTTGGCAAGACAATCGACGCTTTGTTTGATAACTTTTGACAGCAGTGCATGATTATTGGATAATTATGGACAATAAATGGTATGACACTTGGCTGAAATCCAGGTAATTGTGTCATCATACATCCGGAAATTGTGTTTTTCCGGACCGATTAAAATGTGCCTTTTGCCAACTGAATCGGTTTTTCGAACTCAATTTCGGTCAGAACCGGCAAATATTCGGATTTCTGTAGCCCTGTTGCTTACCATTGGTATTACTATTATAGTCATGTGGAATGATACCTTATGGCATGCACAGACATGGAAGACTGGATCACCCTGTGCATCAGGGTGAGGCAGCTCATCATAGCCATCTCATCTGGATCTGCCCTGTTGCCCTCTGGTCTTTGAATTCTCAATGTGACACAGCAAGGACAAATATTTTTTTAAACTTTGCAGACATAAATTTTGTCTTCTGTTTAGGCTGAGTTGAGAATTTACTATATGCACTACTTTAGGTCCCATTTCAAATGAGGCTAATGAAATCAATTAATGTATCACAAAGTTAATCAGTTTATTGTGCAGTCAATTAAGCCTAATTTTCTTAAATTAACCTGGTATGTAAGTTGTTCACAAACTGGTACCCTCTTGTGTTGGCTCACCTGGCTGAACTTGTGCACAAACACTGGCTGTATAGTCTGTTGAGTACTGCTCATTGTCAATATGACCTGGCCCCAATGTTATAAAACTTTTTCATGCTCAACTCAGCTGAGCATGAAATTTTACCTGCTAATAAATAGCAAATTGATAAGTATAGTTGTTTTCTTGCTCAGTTTAGCTGAATATGAAATTTTCTCTGCTTATGAATATGAAAATGCCAACTAATGTTGGCATTTTCATATTTATCAGCAGAGAAAATTTCATGCTCAGCAGAGTTGAGCACGAAAAGTTTTATAACCTCGGGGCCATTCATACTGTCTACTGCATTCTGTGTGTATATGGTGTATACTGCCTTCTGCAGCATACTTTTTGAGCATAGGCACATAGAGCCACATTGTTCACAAGTCACAGGAGTTACCGTATTAATTTGCTTATGAGACGGGAGTTTACCGTTCCAAAATTTAGCATAAATATGTATATCAATCATGAAATTCAGCTATGAGATGGTTTTCCCTTAAAAAAACCCTCAAAAATCTCAATTCGTCTTGATATTTGTGACAGATAGAGGGACAGACAATCATGGGAAAAACAATGTCTCCCCACCCTTTTCCAAGGTGTGTCAATTTTAGAGTAGGTCACCATAACCTAGTTTTGTGGCAGACCTAGACGTGTTGGCCCATGAACTGGTGAAGTATCAAAGGCCAGAGGCTTATGAATGCAAAGATACAAAGCTGAGCTAAGAAAATGGCATTGATTTTTGCTGAGGTAGGCCATGGGTATGTGATCTTAACCCTTTAAGCGCACAAAATTAAAATTGTTCAAATTTTCAAACAGTGTAGATCCAGATGAGGTGGCTCATTATGAATCACCTCATCTGGATCTACATTGTTTGCCTTATAGTCTTTGAATTCTCAATATGATATAGCTTGGACAAACATTTTTTTTAAATTTCTACAGACATAAATTTTGTCATCTGCTTTTTGGCGCTTTAAGGGTTAAGATGTAGTAGGCATGCATTGATGGAGTTTCTCAGACTTATTGAATCCAGAATACAGGACCAAGCTTGAAAGTTGATGTGTGCAAAAGTGGGTCACCATGACCTAGTTTTGTTACTGAAAACCTGGAGCTGTGAGGGGCATACACTGATGGAGTTTTAAAGCCTGAGGCATATGACAGCTGAGATACAGGGCTGATTTGCCATTGCAATAAATTTCACTTTGTATGTTATTAAACCAAGGAAGTCAAGTGATATTGGTTCTCTTGGGTCTCTTACAAATTCATTAGGTAGACTGAAAGAGCTAGACATCTAGTTGGAACACGCCCACCAGCAACAGTAAACACTAGATCTTATAGCTGAACATAGCATGGAGCACACAACCGTAGGCATACTGAACGTAAGTATACATGAATACTTTCTCTTTTGCTTGATAATATTGTATTTATTAAGATATTAGGCAGACTCTTTTCCCTTTCAAAACAATCCCAAAAATCTAGATCTGTCTTACAAGACAGATCTAGATTTTTCGGGAATGTTTTGAAAGAGAAAAATTTTATCCAAAAGCTGAACTGCACACAACAGATTTGCATATTTGGGGTTCAATGAAGAGAGAAAACCCCATCTTATAGCTGAATATGGTATGTCTTTCCTTATCTTTACCTTTCTGTTTTTAAAATATACTGTATTAATCCTTCCTAATAAATGCCTTTAATGTAAATAACCCCCCACCTACAAAGCCTCATTTCCAAATATGATGTTCAATTAACTTGCATTAATATCATTAATATCTGTTTGCTTCTCTGGATGAGGTAGCTCTTTGAAATGGGGTCTCCTCTTACAGGAAAAAAATTGCTTCTATAGGGAAAAAGTTATTAGTAGAGTTGCTTCCTCTGAAAGTTCATCTTTTCTGCTTATTAGAAGTATTTATGCAGTGGCTGTTTACTACACTTCAGGGTCTAAATAAAGTTGGTTGGTTGGTTGGTTGATTTATTGCTTTATGTCCACAGTAAACAGCTATGGTCATGTAGGGATGGTCAGTTAACCTAACCATACTATTCCTGAGCAGGCTTAGACTTCCTAAACGGTTAACCAGTATTAAGTGCACATACTTTTGCCAGTAACTGACAAATGCCCTTCTTGAATCAGCAGAAGGAGAAACAAAAGTATGTGGGCAGACCGGGTATCGAACCCAAGACCTCTGACTTATATGAGTCAGGTGCACTGCGGATCTAAATAAAGCCCCCCTTTCATAAAATGCAATGCCCACAAAAACACCTCTTCTCTCATTTTCTTCAGTAAATAATATAAGCACATCTGGGCCATGCTGTTTAAAACTAAATATGTCCTTAGGTAAAATGTGAAATTTTCAAAAGTATTGTACACAAAAATGCTGCCATTATTGCTGAAAAAAAAAATTTTTTCCAGCAAAACATAAAAGCACACTTGATTTTATGTGTACTAGAAAACTTAATGAATCCTGAAAAATGACTTTGTTAAGCTAACAATGCTTTGAACAACCAGACCCTGATGAGTTAAAAGGGAATAAAATTGAAACTGAGATAATTTGAACAGGGCTAAAACCCGTAGAACAAATTTAATATAGCATCACAGGATTTTCTAGATATGAAATTTACTTTCAAATATAGGAATAACTTAAACATAAGTCCTAAAGTGGTATTGATTGGGCATGACTAAATGTTTAATAGAAAAGATATCTAGCTTTTTGTGCATCAGTTAACCATTCAAGAACTCGTGGGTTATGAGGTGTGCTTTGCACAGGTTTGATGGACATTCATCAGTAAATCTGTGCATAATGCACAACTTCTAATAACAACAACATTCTGTATTTACTCATTGATAGAGGATAAGCATTTTGATATTTCCATTCAAAACTGCAGCAGGAAGATGGCTTTTTTGACTTAAAACATATGCAAAGCCATGTCTTAATAACTCAACATTCCATATTCAGCACACCATAAAGCACCAAAAACAAGAGTTGTCAGAAGACAACGAAGCGCGCCTAATGGGTGCCTGACTCTCAAGGTTACAAAGTATCCTGACTCAAAACATTGTTAACATAGTTAACCAGAGGTGAATGTGGTAGCTAGTGCACAAATGAAGTTTGCATCAGAAGCTAGACTAAGTCAGTTGTTCCCTTTGGCATACAAGGCCGACTTGTATGCCACTATCTGGACACTTTGCGGACATTGAGGGTCGGGTCCTCGTGCACCAGACGGAGAGATACCAACTCAAATCTAACTTATAATACCTCATGGTGACAAAGGGTGGTTCCTAGTATGGGTTTTCACACCACCTTTACCCAGTACTAAGTCGGTCTGATGACACCTCCTTACCCTTTGCAGACTTCTCATGTTTCCTTTGGCCCCACCCCATAACCTCACCCCTAGCCTGAACCAGCTGTCAAAGCCTGGTCTCTATATAAACTATTTCATCTGTGATTATTATGTCCAGTTTCCTAGTCTCCAGGGCAAGTAATGGTACCAGACTTATAATTTTATTCCCATTTTGCATGTGTTTAATACATTCTGACCCCTGGCCCCACCCAGGGGGCCTCTACCACAAAGTCAAGGATGTTGGTCTGGGTAAGTATCATACTACATCTAAACTTTGTAGCATATATGATATTGAAGTTATGAGCTCGAAGAGAAATGCATATTCATATTGCGTATTCATTAAATAGGGTAAAAGGTATAAGGCAAAAATCACTCAACCATGAACAAAGGTCAAGGACACAAGAGTCTGCATGGATGATTTGCTGCTGCTGCAACCCAATGCTCCAGGGAAGGTCCTGACCAAATACGAAGCAGGTAGTGATCTATAAATAGTATGAGGTCATTCGCAATGTCAGGCTGATCCACTATGCCAGGTATAATGTTATTTCATCAAATAGTGTAAGAGATATAAGGCAAAATCAGTAGACCGTGAATAAAGGTCAAGGGCACAGGAGTTAGCATGGATGCTTTGCAGCAGCTGTAATTGTAGGGATATGTTTTTTGTCCAAGTATCAACTCTCTTTTCTCAAAGGTATTATGAAAATTGAAAATATTGCCTTCAAAACAGTGCCAAACAGCAAAGTCAGTCAACCGTAACATATAGGTCAAGGACACACAATTGTGTGATGCTGCTGCTGCAGTCATATGGATGTATATATGTACCAAGTATGATGACTGTAGCAACTGTAGTTTGTAAAATACAGAGTTAAACGCAAAAGTTAAAATTGGTTAACCTGATCACGGACGCCGACGAGGACGCTGACGCGAACATGGACGCTAACGCTAAGCTAACGGATACTCGGACTACGACGCCGGGGGTATCGCATAAGCCCTCCTTTGCTTTGCAAAAATGTTGAATTTGCAAACAGGGTAGATTCAGATGAGGTGGTCTATAATGAGCTGCAGTGGCTTATAATGAGCTGCCTTATCTTGGTCAACACTCTTTGCTGTTTGAATTCTCAGTATAGCTTGGGCAAAATTTTTTTTGAAATTTTGCAACTGTAAATTTTGTTGACCTCTCTGCTTATTTTGGCACTTTAAGGATCAAAGGAATTGTGTCAACCTACATTACATATGTCATACATGCCGTAAGCTCTGGACTACAACCTGTGAGATCTGATGAGATTTTTTATAAGATCTGATCAAATTAAGAGAAAAATGGTAAAGGTACAGGTTTCTCATAGTCTTGTGGCCGTACAGAGGCAGTGGGGTTAGAGGCCCACTGTATCTTTTTGTGTACAGCACATGAAAGATGGAGCCCATTCCTCTCATTTTGTTGACTTGTCCTTCCCAGATTTGAAACAAGTACCCATTTACTGCCATGATGACAGAGTTTTTCAGTCGCTGGATGGCCCAACCCTGGGTTTGAACCCATTACCTTACGGCGACCTTCTGCACCAAAACCAAGTTGCTCTAACCACTCGACCACAGGGCCTACCAGGACCTCTCACTAAATGCCTCCAAGACATTAAATCCAGAAAGGTTAAAAGCCTTTTATTTGGTGCTTTTATGCAACAATATGAGCCCTGACATGACAAAACCAACAAAGTGGCATGTGCGCCCTGCAAAGACTCGTATCAGCCTGGGCACCTGCCCAGTCTGATCAGACTTCGCTGTCCACATGAAGATATCTTAGACTCAGCACTGCAAAGACTCTGATCAGACTGGGCGGATGCCCAGACTGATCTGAGTGTTAGCTGAGCGCACAACCACTTTGTTGGTTTTGTCATATCGCGGCTCATATAACAATACTTGATTCTAGTTTAGTTCTTCTTAAATTGTAAGACTGAATAGAATACTCTGTCCAATTACACATTTTAACACAAAATAAAGTATGGACTACTGAAAAACAAATGAGATTTTAAAAATCTTACTGGAATCATCTCCTACAAGCTTAAATTTAAGAGATTTTGTTTCACTTAATGAGACTTGACATACACTGTATATGATATTTAGAAAAGATACTTAGAAAGTCTTAAGTTTTCAGACAGGGACCCTGGTTGAATGGTTAGCGTGACTTGGAAGGATACAATTTTATGTCCTTTTCAACAGTATTTCAGCCATATCAGGAAAATGGGAGGGTGATAATGATAGGCTGTGCGCAATGGAACCCCAGTTATGGTTAAAAAGATCTTGGCCTCCAGTGGGTATTGAGCCAAGGACCACTAGCTGAGCAGGCCAGTTTTTAACCCACTGAGCTACTGGGACTCCTAGTGACTAGTTATGGTGCAGAATGTTGTGGGTTCGAATCCAGGATGGGCCAACTCTCTGTCGACCCAGCAGTAAATAGGTACCTGTTTTTGAATCAGGGAAGGATACCTTTTTTGAATCAGGGAAGGATAGGGCAGCAACAGGAGAGAGATGGGCTCCACCTTTCATATGCTGCACCCCAAAATACAGTGAGCTCCTAAACCCAACTACACCTACACCCTCTAGGTTTTGGGAAACCATTACCTTTTTATCTTTTCAAATTTTTAATTGTTTTACTTATATTTCCAGGCAGCAGGTGCTAATGGCACCACCTCTGAGCCAGCTGATGAAAACCTGCCCCTTGACAATGAAGACGAGTTTAAAGCAAGGAAAGAGGCGTGGAAAAGAGTCGGAGATATCATTAAAATCATTTATCGCTTAAATGTTGTACTAGCAGTCATGCTTTCTGTCTGTGGCCTCATTTTGTTCCTAGTTATATTCAACAAGAATGTCCGGCGAAAGTCCCCACTGTGGTATTGGTTCCACATTGTACTGTTAGTGGCATTTTGTGGATTGGGCATTCATCTTCCAGTATACAACATTGGCTATTTTGGCAACAAACCATTTTGTTTGTATCTGATATATGGCACAGAATATTTATTGCTACTGATCCCTTGCATGTTGATACTGTTGAATATTGAAGTCTTCTTTCTACACATACTACAGATGAAATACTGGCAAAAGAAAAAAGTTTCACGATTCGTAATAACTGTGCTCCTAGCTTGGCTTTTCACTACCTTTGTAGTGGGCCATTTAGTGATTGAAAATAATACCATAAGAAAGAACAGTCAATTCTGTTTCCGCCACTCAAAGGAAGTATTTGAAGCACGACTTGCAGTGAGAGGCTGGGCACCAGCCTTATTTTGTTTCCTGTCGTCTGCAATCATTCTGATTACTTTCCATATTCAAAAGTCACAGCCAGGATTTATTGCTGCTATGGGAAACCTGCGTGAAATGATGACGCCAGGAGAAGAAGACCAAGATAAAAAATCGATGATGTTGATGACACTGATCATGAATGCATCGTTCATTTTGCACATCCTTTTGTATCTTGTTCTTCATCTGCTGCCAAGAGGAGTTTTCAGCAATCCAGATAGCCATATTCCGATTTCTGTGTTGTTCCTTTTTCACACGCTAACCATTTATATACTTCCTTATATGGCCCTTTTTGTTCCGGAAGTGAGGTCGGCACTGTATAACATCGGCTTGCAATGCTATAGAATCATCAATGGAATCTATAAGGGAAGAGGAAGCGAGGACTAAAGTACCCTCCAAGTTCGTATAGGCGATGTTCAGGAAGATACTTAAGGTTCAACTGTTTTTAACTTTCTGGGCTTGGTCGTTCAAAGCGTTTAGCTTAACGAAGTCGTTAATCGAGGACTTGTTAAGTCTGACAGTACCTACAATATCAATTATGGTAATATTCTTTGCTGATAAATTGTAGTGCAAAAGCTCTTCACATTTTTCAGCCAAAAATGTCTGTGTTTTACATATACAGTCAAACCTGTCTTACGGGGTCAGCCAAGGGAAGGACAAAAAATGGCTCTTCAGACAGATAACCCCTTAATACAGGTTCATTTGCACTGTATTTTGGTTCAAGGGACCCAGAAAAGCTGCATGACAGGTGATCCCTTAATAGAGATGACCACATAAGCAGGTTTGACTGCAATATGTTTGGGAATTTAACGTCTTGTTAACTATTTAAATGACGTCATTAGTTTTGAACAGCTGAGCCCTGACAAATACATGTACAATATTTTTCAGAAATTCTAAGGATGTACTAGAAACTATAAATGTTAATATCTGGATTCTTTTTTTACAAATGTGTTTTTATATCTTTTTGCTATTTTAACCCATTCCATTCGGATACCCCTTTTAGGGGTATCGGGGCAAACAGTTTGGATCCAGATCAGGTCCCACAAACGTGGGGCCTGATCTGAGGTCCAAACTGTTTGCTGCCTGGACATCATTTCTACAAGTTAGCTAGACCAATATTGTAAAAATATTCTTGATTTTTGATGCTGACGACAATTTAAGCAGACAACAAAAAATGCCCAGAATGCAATGGGTTACCCAGAATGCAATGGGTTAAGTAACAGTAGATGGTAACCATGTTGATGGTCAGCTGGATAAATTTTCAAAATGTCCAAGTAAGAATGGTTTTGACAAAATTCCTTTTTTTTTTTTTTTTTTTTGCCAGAGCCTGCAAGGATCATTTCCACACAATTCTGGTCAACATCTATTCAACTTTTCAGAATACATAGTACATGTAACTGTTAAAGTAACTGTTGTATTTTTTGCTGTTTTACTATGGTGGATGGAAGCCATCTTAGACTGTCAACTGGTCATAAGTTAGCCACTTTCAGAATTTTTGTGATAACTCAAATCAGTTCTTCTTCAAAGCAAATATCTTCACACACAGAACACTTGAAAGCATTAATGTATTTTGGCTCAACAGAAGTTTGAATTACTAACTGCATGGTGGGAATGGGGTTGCATATATGTATTTGCCAGGCATAATGAGGCTGCAGTTGAAACTAGACAATCACTAAAGGTGATGAATGCCCCTGCCATATGCCTCACTAGATGAGTTGTGTGTTTAGACACATTTGTGTGAAGTTACATCAAAATCAATCCATATATAAAGGTGCTAGAGGAATGACAAAGTCTTTTCTAAATATAGCAACTGTGACTTTGACCTTGCCTCTTAAATTGTCCAAGATATTGTCACACTAAAAATTTGTGTAAAATATTAAAAATCTGTTGATATATAAAGGTGCTAGAGGGATGACAAAGTTCTTACTATTAAAATAGCAACTGTGACCTTGACCTTGGATCTACAATGCTGAAGCGCGAACTTATTCAAGATACTGCCAAACTTAACATTTGTGTGAAGTAATATCAAAATCGCTTCATAAAAAAGGTGCTAGAGGGATGATAAAGTATTTTCTAAACCAGAGGACCAATGGTCCTGTAGCTCACCTGACACCTTCTGTCAACAGAAGCAATTTGCCATTTCCCTCATTTGTTACAAATTTGACACCAGTGGCCTATAAGGAATGCATATTTTAATTTTAAAATCTCAGTGACCTTGAGCAAAGTTTAAAAAAAAAGACCTTGACCTTTGATGACCTTATGTCTTCATGTATCCATTTTCCAATTATTATATCAAGGCTTAAAAAGATTCCATGAAATCAACTGTTTAAGCATTTTCCCATATAAAAGCATAACAAACTATGATGGGCCGGAATGCCCAATGCTACATACCAAGTTTCAAGGTCATGGGCCTTTTGGTTCTGGAGAAGATTTTTGAAGGGTTTTTACCATATATGGGCATGGTGGCCATCTTGGTCATGTGACCCAGACCCAGGGTACAAACTTTCGCTCCACCATCCACTGAGATTCCATATAAATTTGGCTTCGGTTGGCCCAGTGGTTTCAGAGGAGAAGATATTTGAAAATCTTGACACAGATGGAGGGACCAAATGACATTGACCTTAAGTGACATAATATCTTCATTCAGTAGACCATGTATACTAAGTACTGTACCTTGGACTTAAATAGGTTCTGAGAAATCCACTGTTTAAGCATTTTCCCATATGAAAGCCTAACATACCAAAGTTGGCCTTGTCATAAATTAGGTCAAGGTCACCGCAAGGTCATCAACTGCATAAACTATGATGGGCCCGCATGCCCGATGCTACATACCAAGTTTCAAGGTCATAGGCCTTTTGGTTCTGGAGAAGAAGATTTTTTGAAGGGTTTTAACCATATATGGATGTGGCTGCCATTTTGGTTCAGTGACCCAGATACTCCGAACAAACTTTCGTTCCCCCAACCCATGGAGGCTCCATATAAAGTTTTGGCTTTGATCGGCCCAGCGGTTTTGGAGAAGAAGATATTTGAAAATCTTGACGACGGATGGACACACTGAATGACCTTGACCTTTAGTGACATAATATCTTCATTTAGTCGACCATATATACACCAAGTATTGAACCTTAGACTTAAATAGCTTCAGAGAAATCCACTGTTTAAGCGTTTTCCCATATAAACACCTAACATACCAAAGTCATGTCATAAATTAGGTCAAGGTCATCGCAAGGTCATTATTTGTATCAACTATGATCGACCTGCATGCCCAATGCTACATACCAAGTTTCAAGGTCATAGGCCTTTTGGTTCTGGAAAAGAAGATTTTTGAAGGGTTTTTACTATATATGGGCATGGTGGCCATCTTGGTCATGTGACCCAGATACCCCAAACAAACTTTCGTTTCTCCAACCCACGGAGGCTCTATATGAAATTTAGCTTTGATCGGCCCAGTGGTTTCAGAGGAGAAGATATTTGAAAATCTTGACCACGGATGGACCGACTGAATGACCTTGACCTTTACTGACAAAAATATCTTCATTTGTTCATTTAGTTGACCATGTATACCAAGTATTGTACCTTAGACTTATATAGTTTATGAGAAATCAACTGTTTAAGCCTTTTCCCATATAAAAGCCTAACATACCAAAGTTGACCATGTCAAAAAAAAGGTCAATGTCATCATTTGTATAAACTATGATGGGCCTGCATGCCCAATGCTACATACCAAGTTTCAAGGTCATAGGTATTTTGGTTCTGGAGAAGAAGATTTTTGAAAGGTTTTTGCCATATATGGGCGTGGCTGCCATCTTGGTCATGTGACCAAGATACCCCGAACAAATTTTCGTTCCCCCAACCCATGGAGGCTTCATATAAAACTTGGCTTTGATCGGCCTAGAGGTTTTGGAGGATAAGATATTTGAAAATCTTGAAGAAGGATGGACAGACCGAATGACCTTGACCTTTAGTGACATAATAACTTCATTTGTTCATTTAGTCAACCATATGTACCAAGTATTGCACCTTGGACTTAAATAGTTTTTGAGAAATCCACTGTATAAGCATTTAGCCATATAAAAGCCAAACGTACCAAAGTTAACCATGTCATATAGTGTTCAGGATATGCTATTCGGATATGCACGTGTTCAGGATATGCTATTCGGATATGCACTATCATGATTTTATACTTTTTTGATACTGATACCGTGTCATAAACTCTCTCTCTCTCTCTCTCTCTCTCTCTCTCTCTCTCTGACATTTTTTGTCATTTGTATTACTCTCTCTTATGTTATTATAGTTTATCACTGTATAACTATTATGAGCATTGGTTTAGTATACTTTCACAATATCTATGAACTTTGTACTGCATTTAAAGCTTACGTTATTTCAAAGTTAACTGTATGTAAAATTATTGACATACTTGTTTCTGGGAAACAGATTTTAAAAAAGTCACTGACGTTCTTCTGTATCCCATTCATTGTACTGTGTGTTATTTAATGTAATTCTATTTGTTGTACATGTACAGTATTGTGGAATAAATATTGTTTAAACTAACCATGTCATAAATTAGGTCAAGGTCATTGCAAGGTCATCATTTGTATAAATCTATAATGGGCCCGACTGCTCAATGCTACATTCCAAGTTTCAAGGTCATAGGCCTTTTGGTTGTGGAGATGATTTTTAAAGGGTTTTAACCATATATGGGCGTGGCTGCCATCTTGGTCATGTGACCCAGATACCCCGAACAAACTTTCGTTCCCCCAACCAATGGAGGCTCCATATGAAATTTGGCTTTGATCGGCCCAGCGGTTTTGGAGGAGAAGATATTTGAAAATCTTGAGGACGGATGAATGGTCCGAATGACCTTGACCTTTAGTGACATAGTATTTTCATTTGATCATTTAGTAGACCATGTATACCAAGTATTGTACCTTTGACTTAAATAGTTTTTGAGAAATCCACTGTTTAAGCGTTTTCCCATATAAAAGCCTAACCTACCAAAGTTGATCTTGTCATAAATTAGGTCAAGGTCATCGCAAGGTCATTATTTGTACAAACTATGATGGACCCGCATGCCAAATGCTGCATACCAAGTTTCAAGGTCATAGGCCTTTTGGTTGTGGAGATGAAGATTTTTGAAGGGTTTTTACCATATATGGGTGTGGCGGCCATCTTGGTCATGTGACCCAGATACCCCGAACAAACTTTCGTTCCCCCAACCCATGGAGGCTCCATATGAAATTTGGGTTTGATCGCCCTAGCTGCTTTGGAGGAGAAGATATTTAAACAAGAGGGCCATGATGGCCCTGGATCGCTCACCTGAGTATCCTGTGAACTTAACCTCAGAGACACCCATATGACCGATAGACAGAGTTTCACAAAGATAAAATGGAAAATGAACCCTTTATTGTGTACCTAAGGTTTTTATAAGATTTAATCTAATGACCTAGATTTTAACCCCACATGACCCAGTTTCAAACCTGGTCTAGATTTCTTGGATATGAACATTCTGACAAAGTTATCAAAACTGTGCCCTCTAAAGTGTACACAATGTTTTTCTAAGGTTTAACCTAGTGACCTACTTTTTGACCCAACATGACCAAGTTGCACCTTTAGTCCAGATTTGTTGAACAAACATTCTGACAGTCTCATAAAGATTAGAACAAAACTGTGCCCTCTAAAGCGTTCACACTGTTTTTCTAAGAACTGATCTAGTGACCTAGTCTTTGACCTGACATGGCCCAGTTTCAAATCTGGTATAGACTTCATGAAAATAAACATTCTGACAATGTTTCTTGTAGATTGGATAATAACTCTGCCCTCTAGAATGTACACAAGGTTTTTCTAAGATTTGACCTAGTGACCTAGTTTTTGACCCCACAAGACTCAGATTCAAATTTGGCCTAGATTTTATATAAATAAATATTCTGACAAAGTTTCATGAAGATTGGATCATAACTGTGCCCTCTAGAGTGTGCACAAGGTCTTTCTGAGATTTGACCCAGTGACCTAGTTTTTGACCCCACATGACCCAGTTTCATAGATGGTCTAGCTTTCATTTAGATAAACATTCTGACAAAATTTCATGATGATTGGATCATAACTGTGCCTTCTGTGTCATTCTAAGATTTATTTCTATTTTTATCTCTGGCGGCCATTTTGTTCAGCGGAGCGGAACCGTTTTAGCAATTTTTGTTCAGGGCCATGAGTAAAACATTTCTGTGATTTTATTTTTAAATCGAGCCATTGGCTTCAGAGATGATGATGTTTAAAGCTTTTTTCTAATTTTAGCTCTGGGGCCATATTGTTCAGCTGAGCGGAATCATTTGAGCAATTTTGGTAGAGGGTCTCCTAAGGAACATTCCTGTGAAATTATTTCAAAATCTGTTCAGCAGTTTTGGAGGCGAAGTCGTTTAAAGATTTTTCTATTTTTAGCTCTGGCGGCCATATTGTTCTGTGGAGCGGAACCGTTTGAGCAATTTTTATAGAGGGTCTCCTAAGGAACATTTCTGTGAAATTATTTCAAAATCTGCCCAGCAGTTTTGGAGGCGAAGTCGTTTAAAGGTTTTTCTATTTTTAGCTCTGGCGGCCATATTGTTCAACAGAGCAGAACCGTTTGAGCAATTTTTGTAGAGGGTCTCCTAAGGCACATTTCTGTGATATTATTTCAAAATCTGCCCAGCAGTTTTGGAGAAGTTGTTTAAAGGTTTTTCTATTTTTAGCTCTGGCGGCCATATTGTTCAGTGGAGCGGAACCGTTTGAGCAATTTTCATAGAGGGTCTCCTTAGAAACATTTCTGTGAACTTATTTCAACATCTGCCCAGCAGTTTTGGAGGAGAAGTCGTTTAAAGGTTTTTCTATTTTTAGCTCTGGCGGCCATATTGTTCAGTGGAGCGGAATCATTTGAGCAATTTTGGTAGAGAGTCCCCCAAGGAACATTTCTGTGAAATTATTTTGAAATCCGTCCAGCAGTTTTGGAGAAGAAGTTGTTTAAAGCAAAAGTTGACGCCGGATGACGGACGAAGACCGATCACAATACCACACCTTGAGCACTTCGTACTCAGGTGAGCTAAAAACTTGACGACGGATGATCGGTCCGATTGACCTTGACCTTTAGTGACATAATATCTTCATTTGTTCATTTAGTTGACCATATATACCAGGTATTGTACCTTAGACTTATATAGTTTCTGAAAAATCTACTGTTTAAGCGTTTCCCATATAAAAGCTTAACGTACCAAAGTTGACCATGTCATAAATTAGGTCAAGGTCATCGCAAGGTCATCATTTGTACAAACTATAATAAGCCCGCATGCCCGATGCTACATACCATGTTTCAAGGTCATTGGCCTTTTGGTTCTGGAGAAGATTTTTGAAGGGTTTTTACCATATTTGGGCGTGGCGGCCATCTTGGTCATGTGACCCAGATACCCCGAACAAACTTTCGTTCCCCCAACCCATGGAGGCTCCATATAAAATTTGGCTTTGATCGGCCCAGCGGTTTTGGAGAAGAAGACCTTTTAAAATGGTGGACGGACGGACGACGGACGGACTACGGAGGCCTGCCTATACTATAACCTCACCTTTGAGCCTTCGGCTCAGGTGCTCTAAAAAAGCAAAAGTGACCTTGACCCTAAAATTCTAAATGGCAAACCAGTCCAAGATATTGTTACACTAAACATTTGGGTGAAGTTATATCAAAATCTGTCAAGAAATAAAGGGGTTAGAGCAATGAGCAAGTTTTTCTAAAAAAAGCAACTGTGACCTTGACCTTGGACCTACAATGCTGAAACATTAATTTGTCCAACATATTGTCAAACTTAACATTTGTGTGAAGTTATATCAAAATTGATGTATAAATAAAAGTACTAGAGCGACGACAAAGTTTTTCTAAAAACAGCAACCGTGACCTTGACCCTACCAACCTAAAATGCAAACTTGTTCGAGGTATTGTCGTACCCAATAAAGCTGTGTGTTACATCAAAATCGGTTTATTAATGAGGTCGCTACAGCAATGACAAAAGTTGAGCTTTTACATAAGGCACGGGAATATGGTCAAAATATAAGGGGACATAATTCTGCAATAATGACCTGGATCATCAAAGTTCTGTTCCCTTGATGCACATGTTCAATGCATGTCTGAACTGTGCTGCAAGTTTCAAATCCCTGCATCAAATACTGTTAGACGCGTTGCCGAGACAAGAACAATGCTACAAAGTAAATATGGTCAAAATATGTATGTCATTCAAGGGGACATAATTCTGCAATAATGACCTGGATCAAAGTTCTGTTTCCTTTATGCACATGTTCAATGCATGTCTGAACTGTGTTGCAAGTTTCAAATCCCTGCATTAACTTGCATGAATTCCTGTTTGCTTCTCTGGATGAGCTAGCTCTTTGAAATTGGGTCAGCTCTTCAAGAAAGAATTTTTTCAAAGAGGAGCAAATTCTTTTTCTTTCAGAGTTGACTCCCACTGAGAAGGGAGGCAAAACTAGTAGAGTGGCTTCCTCTGCAAGTATACCCATTCAACTAAATACTGTTTAGCAGCAGTATTTGGCAGTGGCAGTGGGTGATTCACTACTCTTTATGCTCTAAATACCCCACCCCACAGCCTTTGGTAAAATGCAATGCCCCCCTATGGCATTTAATAGGATTAGTATGGTATTTACAATAAATATTCAGACACCTTTCCCATTTCTATAATGGTTGATCTCTTAAATCTTTGCAAAAGAAAACATTTTTTATTCAAATGGAGTTAATGTTTTATAAAATGAGCCGTGACATGACAAAACTAACCAAGTAGCATGTGTGCCCAGCAAAGACACAGATCAGCCTGGGCATCTGTCAAGTCTGATCAGAGTCTTTGCTGTGCACTTAAAGCATAGCTAAGAGTCTAAGCTACCTCCATGCCAACAGCAAAGACTCTGATCAGACTTGGGGAATGCCAGGCTGACCTGAGTCGTTGCTCGGTGTGCAATCTACTTTGTTGGCTTTGTCATGTCGTGGCTCCAATTTTCAGGAAAAAGTGCATGCCCTGATCTGTTCTGGGTATACACTGTTACGATAGCCATTCCTGTCTCAAGAAAAAAGGGGACGGTTGAGTCGGGCAATGGTTCTGGATAACTTTCAGTGCTGGGGTGTCCTGCTGATTTGCATAACAGCTGTTCTTGCAGTAGATGCGGGTTGTTTGGACTAAAATGCTGTCTCAAAAGGCGATTTAACCCAAAATAACCAACCAACTCAAGAAAAGACAATAAGACTGTATCTAAGTTCAGTACAAAATCTTAGATTTAATTCCAAACTGTTGCTGATATAAAGTAGTAATTAAGTTTCTACAATATACATATACTCAGTACCAGTTGCAGCTAAGTTCATCTTTCAACATGGTTATCACTCATAAATACCAGAAGATCTATACACGTAGTTAGTTAACAATTTCTACAAAAATAGTGAATTCTGCATAATTCTAGAATTTTTATACAAAGTAACAAACAAGCCATGTCATAGGGAAAAGGGCCTTACCATATACACATGTCATAAAAAAATGAATAAATAAAAGAAATGCCACACATAACAATTTTCACATCTGTCAGAATATTTCCAGTGGGCATATGAGCCGCAACACGACAAAACCAACAATGTGGTTGTGCGCCCAGCGCAGACTCAGATCAGCCTGGGCATCCGCCCAGTCTGATCAGAGTCTTCGCTGTCTGCATGGAGGTAGCTTAGTCCCTTGGCTATCCTTTGAGCACTTAACGAAGAGTCTGGTAAAATTGGGCGGCTACCGAGGCTGATCTGAGTCTTCCCTGGGCGCACAATCTCATTGTTGGTTTTGTCGTATCGTGGCTCATATAACATTGCAACAATGTCAATACATTGATCCAACATTGTGATTTGTTGCATCAACATTGTTATGACACTGTTTGACTTTGCATCAACATTTGCTTAACATTGTACCAGTAAAACTGGAAATCATTTTATTGCTTGCTTATTTTTATTTTTCAATTTTTTGAGTTTCGGAATAATTGGCGAGAACATGAATACATGACCAAGTGAAAGTCGATCGGCAATTTCCATCTCAACTTACTTTAAATATATTGACAATACTTTTTAATAGGTGACCCAGTAGCTTCGCAAATATGAGCAAAAATAAAGCTTTAGTGAATATTAAGTAGTTAAGAGCATTCTTTGAATTGCAGCCTTTCTATTTCTGATCAGTATCTATGAACAGCAAGACAGGGACTGACTTGCATGGCTTCCCAGTCAAAACAGTCTTTGGAATCTAAACTGGTCAAAATAAGCCACATCCCATGCCAACTTTTTCTATAGGTGCAATGTTTATGTCATACTTAAATTTTCTATTATGAAAAGAAACAAAATTATTGAAATTTACAACTTATCTAATGTTTTATAGCAGCATGTTGGGTGTAATTTCACAAAATTTCATTTGAACGCCTTCATTGTCTTTTAACCAGTACTGAAATTTCCAATAATGTCCATTTTTGTGCCAATTTTACTATAGGAATGATAAGAAATGAAACCTGACCTTACTCAAATCTATGGACCTCAGCAGAAAATCGATCGACAGGAAGGAAATCTAGCACATGCAGAGACCAGATGCTGCTTTTTTGCGTAAACTTATGTGCAACAATCTAAATCCAGTAAAAAGTATGGCAAAACAAAGATGACAACTTTTGCATTATGTAAGGTGGGGGGGGGGGGGGGGGGGGGGGGGGGGGGGGGGGGGGGGGTAGAGGGGGGGGGGGATGGAGGGTCAAATGAATCCCCTCTTAAGCCTTGATTATTTCATTTTCATGGGGAATTTTGGGAAAAATTGGTCAAACTGCACAAATCGAACCCCCCTCAGCTAATTTGAACCCCCTTTCCAAAAATCTGGATCCGCCCCTGTGGGGCTAAACTGCTTTTGGCCAGTAGACCTTGTCAAGGAGTTAAACATGTTAAATAAGTATCAACAGATCATCCCTTGAAAACAAGCAAGAAAGAAAACAGAAGAATGATCAGGTTGCAGAGATACACAGGCAGAGCTCAGCCTACAGCGCAATCTGGGAGAAAAAGTCTCCCCAGAATGACTGACTTCTCCCTGTTTTGAGCTGAGAGAGAAGTTTAAATGTATAGAAAATATAGGGAAATCCAAAATTTGGACCAAAACTTCTCCCTAAAATTCTGAAAATGTCAGAAAACTTCTCCCAGGCTGAGAGCTCTAGGCTGAGCCCTGCACAGGCTAAGCCACATCTTCACTATTCCTATATATTGTAAGGCCCCTTTTTTATGGCATGGCTGAAATAACGAATAACAAAGTCTCAACAAAACAGTCAACATACTAATAGAACCTTAGGTGTATGGGTACACCTCCATGTTTTTCTGCCATTTTTACAAAGGGAAACAACTTTCATGACTTCTCTATTCCTTCCCTGGACAACATATTCCTTCCAAAATGGGGTCCACTCTTAAATGAAAGAATTTGCTCCTTTAGGAGCAAATTCTTTCTTTTAAGAGTTGACCCCCATTGAAAAGGGAGGCAAAAATGAAAATGATAGAGTTGCTTCCCCTGAAGAAGTATCTATTCACCTTAAATTTGTACAGGACATGATTACTATACTCAGCTATTATAACAACCTTACACACTGGGCCAGTAATGGCTGCAGAGGCTTTTATCAAAATGTTTCATTGTTCAACATGTAGGAGCTGCCTGATTAGCTTTTGTACTGTTTCAGGGCTCCAGATAAGAAGGGGCGGCAGATAACTTAGGGATAATTTTCCCTATTTCTCAATGAAAACATATGGTGTGACCCTTCATTTGAAACATTTCCCCAAGACGGTTCTTATGAGGGGTCACAAAACATACGGTGTGACCTTTTATTAGAACCGTCTTGTCGAGACTGTTCTAATGAGGGGTAACAATATAAGTTTTTCGTTGAGAAATACCAAAAATTATCTCTGAATTATCCTCAATACCCCCTCTTATCTTGAGCTCTGCAGTTCGCCATTCCACCAGCATTTTTTTTTAAAATTCCATGAAGTATTTTGGGACATGTGCAATCAGTGACAAATCAGTATCTCTGTGAAGACTCCTCTGTGTTTTCTCACTTCACATCTGCCCAGTCTAGAGTTTTTGCTGTCCGCAATGAGGTAGCTTAGACCTTCAGTTATGCTTTAAGTGCACAGCAAAGACTCTGATCAGACTAGGCAGATGCCCAGGCTTAGCTGGGTGCACATCCAACTTTGTTGGTTCTGTCCTGTTGTGGCTCATTTGTATTTTTATACATTCTGCATTGTAAATATTTATACCTTGAAATAGCCAGATACTTTTTTCTTTTATTTAATAATTCTCTTGAATTAATACTTTCTACTGTAACATGGCAAGTTTAAGAAGAATGGATACACCTTATGTTTTTCTGCCATTTCATAAAGGGGAATAACTTTTGAGACATCCTGTTCACTTTCCTGGATGACACAGCTCTTCCAAACTGAGGTCTACCCTTAAAGAATAAGAATTTGCTCCTATAGGAGCAAATTCTTTCCTTTAAGAGTTACCCTCAATTGAGAAGGGAGGCAAAAAATAAAATGACAGAGTAGCTTCCCCTAAAGTTTACCCATTCACCTTAATACTTTCTAGTGTAACATGGCAAGTTTTTAATGTTTTCATGTTCTGCATAACATGGCAAGTTTTATTAATACAGTATTTCTATATGCTACTGCAGTAAATAAACTAACATATATCTCTATAGATTCTGAACTATCTTGCTCTGTTATTTATATTCTCTACACACAAAGTAACCTCTCTTTAAGTCTTTGAAAAACAGCAGGTCCAAGTTAGCCATAGAAAGGGAAAATACTCAGTCTGTGTGTTTACTGAGGATAAGTTCAGTGCACTATAAAATGTAAGTAAGTGTCATGTATTGTTAAATGCACTCAATTGCCTTATCTGATATGGCTACTGAAAGACAGACCAATACACACATATCCCATTTGGTAACTGAAGAACAGAGCTTGATCACTAGTATTCTAAGAATACATACTCAAAGGTGCTTCAGAAAAAACTTTCCTTTACTTCCCATAGGTATGCCAAAATAATGATGGGTGTAACCATGAAATGTGAAAAGGTGGTTGGTAACTTTTTACTACATACAAAATATAACCAAAATGTGAGATCTTTATACAGAAAGAATATCATTTAAGAATCTGTGAATATCATTTTATAGGACAACATTGGCTCTATATTAACTGATTACAGTACTCGATTTTTATAGTATGAAAGAGGCACACTGAATTTCCCCAATTATAAGATGGGGGTTTTCCCCTTCAAAAACAATACCAAAAATCTAGATCCATCTTATAAGATGGATCAAGATTTTCTGGATATTTTTTAGACGAAAAAAAAACATTCTCTTCAAAAACCCAACCTTATCTTGAGCTCTAGGGCCGTATTTATAAAACGACTTAAGTGGTTGCTATGGTGTTGTTAAGGCCGAATTTCTAAGAAGGAGATTCCCTACAATTATGACATTCGCTCTGGAGGAACAGTCTGAAAAAGACTGTTCCTCCTGAGCAAATTTCATAGTTGCAAGGAATCTCCTTCATAGAAAATTAGCCTTAGCAACAGCATAGCAACGACTTAAGTCGTTCTATAAATACAGCCCCTGGTCTTGCAGTGACTTAATCTGCAATCAGTAAAGACTTCAACCAGCCTGTGAATCCATGCAATCTAGCTGGAGTCTTCATTTAAGCTGTGACACTACAAAACTGACAAAGTGGCATGTGCACCCAACAAAGACTCAGATCAGCCTGTGCATCCACCCAGTCTGATCAGAGTCTTTGCTGTTGCTTGGAGCTAGCTTAGATCCTTAGCTACTCTTAAAGCTCAAAGCAAATACTCTAATTAGACTGGGCAGTTGCCCAGGCTGATCTGAGCTTTCATGTGCAGCACATGACACTTTGTTAATTTTGTCATGTTTAGGCTAATTTTGTACCGGTCGATTTCCTAAGGTCCATACATGGTGTGTGGAAACAGCAAACTCTGACCAGACTACACAGATATGCAGGTTAGTTTGAGTCTTTTATAGGCACCTTTTTGTGTACATATGTAACGTCATTATATACAAAAGACCATATGACAAAGAATATGCGAGTTTTTATTCATGGCTGTGTGTGTGTATTTCATTTCTCATAATGATGATCCCCTACACACCTCAGCGGAAAGTATCCATGGCTGCAGTAAGGCTCACCATGCATCCATCAGATTTATCATTCATGGCCATAATGCTGAGCCTTATATTCGATTACAGTTTGGTCTCAATATACCACTTTTCCCTTACAATGTCATAGCTTCGTATGGTCACTAATCATAGCATTACAAAGGGACATAACATGATATCTCTCTGGCTACATTACCCAATAAAATAAACAGCAGTCTGGTAGTGTAAAGAAATTACAAACATAAAACAACAACTTTCACTGCAGGCCAAACAAACGGAAGTGAATAAAAAAATTATGGTTGACACAGTGTGGATATTGAAATGGCACTGAAGTAAACTATACTTAATGAGAAAGTATAATACCTTAAGTAGTGAAAATACAGCACAACCTCTATACAATGATGCTCTCTGTCATACTAGTTTGGATACAGCTCTATTATGCCAAGATTCTGAGACTTAACAACAAAGGAATATAATGCAAAAGATATTCAATGCTTATTTGCCTTATACACCTTCATACAGTAAAACTTCATTGACTCGAACAGGCTCTGGGGCCGTATTCATAAAGCCACGTAAGTCGTTGCTATGCAGTTGCTAAGGCTAAATATCTATAAAGGAGATGCCCTACAACTATGAAATTTGGTCTGGAGGAACAGTCTTTGTAAGACTGTTCCTCCAGAGCAAATTTCATAGTTGTAGGGAATCTCCTTCCATGAAATTTAGCCTTAGCAACAGCATAGCAACCACTTAAGTCGTTTTATGAATACGGCCCCAGGATGAAGAAAATTAGTTCCAGCCATGGGTAGTTCTAGCCATCTAGTGTTAGTTTCTATTTATAGTGACCTCTAGGGACCTAGGACAGAGTTCTAGACAGGCAGGGTTAAAGAGTCATCAAGGTTTGAGCCACTGGCTGCGTAGCCCAGTCGGCAGTGCATCTGACTCAAGAGCCGAAGGTCCAGGCCTTAATACCTGGTCCAGCCACATACTTTTTTTTCTCCGCTGATTCAAGAAGGGCAGTTGTCAGTTACTTACAGTAGTGTGTGCACTTGGTACTGGTTAACTGCTTAGGAGGTCTAAGCCTGCTCGGGAATATTGTGGCTAGGGTAACTGACCGTCGCTGTTTACCGTGGATGAAAAGCAACAAAACAACAACATCGAGCCACTTAAGTTCTACTTAATTTCTTCTTGACAGGATGTTATTCACGTAACGTTATGAGCTCGGACACAACAAAACCAACAAAGTGGCATATACGCCCAGCAATGACTCCGATCAGACTGGGCATCCACCCAGACTGATTAGAATCATCCCTGTTGGCATTGAGGTAGCTTAGACCCTTAGCTACACTTTAAGCACAGAGCAAAGACTCTGATCAGACTGGGCTGATATGAGTCTTCACTGGGCCACATGCCACTTTCAGAGCTCTAGATAAGAGGGAGTATTTGATGATAATTAGGGATAATTTTTGATAATTCTGCATAAAAACATATGTTGTGACCCCTCATCTGAACCGTCTCGATGAGACGGTTCAGATGAGGGGTCACAACATATGGTTTCAATGAGAAATAAGAAAAATTATCCTTAATTATCATCAAAAACCCCCTCTTAACTAGAGCTCTGCACTTTGTTGGTTTTGTTGTGCTGCAACTCATATGTCTTTCTATGGACCCCAATGTGCATGCCCAACCCAGAACACTACATATGAGCCACGACACGACAAAACCAACAATGTGGTTGTGCGCCCAGTGCACACTCAGATCAGCCTGGGCATCAGCAAAATCCGATCAGACTCTTCGCTAAGCGCTTAAAGGGTAGCTAAGGGCCAAAGCTACCTCCATGCGGACAGCGAAGAATCTGATCAGACTGGGCGGATGCCCAGGCTGATCTGAGTCTGCGCTGGACGCACAACCACATTGTTGGTTTTGTCGTGTAGCGGTTCATATGCAAACAAGAGGGCCATGAGGCCCTGAACCGCTCACC
Organism: Ctena decussata; assembly: GCA_963989385.1. Classification (NCBI taxonomy): domain Eukaryota; kingdom Metazoa; phylum Mollusca; class Bivalvia; order Lucinida; family Lucinidae; genus Ctena; species Ctena decussata. The sequence continues at coordinate 27,694,582 of OZ022512.1, read as the reverse complement.
TGAGTATAGTGGCCATGTAGGTCATGTGACCTAGACCGCTTGATAAATTTTCGTTCCATCAGCCCCTGGAAGCTGTGTATGATATTTGGTTACAATTGGCCCTGAGGCTTTCGAGGAGACTTCTTAAATTGTCAAAATATAAGAGACATGGGTCAGGTCAAAGGATGACCTTGACCTCTTGTACCCGCAAATCTTCCATGTACTAACTAAGATGACTGTATATACCAATTATTAGGCCAAAATCTTCTAAACTTGCCATGAACTCGTATGTTCTACCATTTTCCCATACCTGACCTTGCCTTGTAAACGGTCAAGTCAGCCTAAGGTCATCATTTGAACAATCTTGATAGTACTCAAGTACCTGATGCTATATACCAAGTTTCAAGGCCATCGATCACTTGGTTCTTGAGAAGGGGATTTGTAAAGGTTTTTGCCATATATGGGCATGGCGGCCATGTTGGTCATGTGACCAAGACTGTTTGAACAAATTTTCTTTCCCTCAGCCCCTAGTGTATGAAATTTGGTTACAATTGGCCCAGTGGCTTTTGAGCAGATGTGTGACATTGTCACAATATGAGAGACCAGGGTCTAAGGTCAAAGAATGACCTTGACCTCTTGTACATATAAAATTTCATGTACTCATTTAGATGACTGTATATACCAATTTTCAGGTTTAAATCTTCAACAGTTTCCATGAAATCTTATGTTCTATCATTTTCATAAAAAAGCAAATTTGACTTTACCGTTAAAAAGGTCAAGGTCAACCCAAGGTCATAATTTGAACAATCTTGGAAGTACTTGCATACCTGATGCTACATACCAAGTTTCAAGGCCATTGGCCTATTGGTTCTGGAGAAGAAGATTTTTAAAGATTTTTACCATATATGGGCATGGCGGCCATGTTGGTCATGTGACCCAGTCCGTTTGAACAACTTTTCGTTCCCCTGCCCCCTAGAGGCTCTGTCTGAAATTTGTTTACAATTGGCCCAGTGGCTTTTGAGGAGATGTGTGAAATTGTCAAAATATGAGAGACCAGGGTCAAAGGTCAAACAATGACCTTGACCTCTTGTACGCATTAATTTTCATGTACTCATTCAGATGACAGTATATACCAATTTTCAGGTCTAAATCTTCAACAGTTTCCAAGAAATCTTATGTTCTAGCATTTTCCCATATAAAAGCTACAGAATGCAAATTTGACCTTACCGTAAAAAAGGTCAAGGTCAACCCAAGATCATAATTTGAACAATCTTGGTAGTACTCGCGTACCCAATGCTACATACCAAGTTTCAAGGTCATCGGCCCATTGGTTCTGGAGAAGAAGATTTTTCTAGGTTTTTACCATATATGGGCGTGGCGGCCATGTTGGTCATGTGACCAGGACCGTTTGAACAACTTTTCGTTCCTAAGTCCCCTAGAGGCTACATATGAAATTTGGTTACAATTGGCCCAGCGGTTTCAGAGGAGAAGTCGTTTGAAATTGTTGACGGACGGACGGACGGACGACGGACGGACGCCGGACGCCGGAGCCTTACCATCCTATAAGCTCCCCCGGAGCCGCTGGCTCAGGTGAGCTAAAAATGGCCTGTCATGCTCAGTTTGGACAAACTTTTACACATACTTTTAAAGTCTGTCTATTCATCAACAGGTATTTCATATTATGTTTCTGTTTAAATGTATAACAAGATTTTTTTTATCTTTTATCCCAAGAATATCATTTTTTCTCCGAACAAATCAGATACCCTGTAATATAATGATACAATAACAGAAACAGCATTTGAGCCGCGAGACACGAAACCAACAATGTGGTTGTGCGCCCAGCGCAGACTCAGATCAGCCTGGGCATCCGCCCAGTCTGATCAGAGTCTTCTCTGTCCGCATAGAGGTAGCTTAGACCCTTAGCTACCCTTTGAGCACTAAATGAAGAGTCTGGTCAAACTGGGCGGATGCCCAGGCTGCTATGGGTCTGCACTGGGTGCACAACCACATTGTTGGTTTTGTCGTATCGCGGCTTATTTTTGCTATAAACCAGACAAAATTACCTGAGCCTAGAAAGGACAAAACCAATGAAAAGGATGTGCACTCAGTGAAGACTCAGATCAGCCTGGGCATTGGTCCAATCTGATCAGAGTCTTTTCTGTGCACTTAAAGGGTATCTAAGGGTCTAAGATAGCTACATGTGGATGGAGGACTCTGATCAGACTGGGCGGATGCCCAGGCTGATAGAGTCTTCACAGGGCACACATGCCACTTTGTTGGTTTTGTCATGAACATTGTGGCTCACCTAAGCTCTAGCTACTGCTGCTTACATATTTTTTTGGATAGAAGATACAGTTTTTCTCGTACAAAACAATGCCAATAACCTATATCCATCTTATAGGATGCATCTAGAATTTTGTGATTGTTTTAGAAGTGAAAACTCCATCTCAGAGCAGAATTTCATATGACTATTTGGGGTCATTCCAGAAACGGGAAAGCACCACTCTAAAGCCAAAAAATTATGAGCCACGACACGACAAAACCAACAAAGTGGTTCTGCGCCCAGCGCAGATTCAGATCAGCCTGGGCATCCGCCCAGTCTGATCAGAATCTTCACTGTCCGCATGGAGGTAGCTTAGACCCTTAGCTACCCTTTAAGGTAAGAGTTTGGTCAGACTTGGCCGATGTCCAGGCTGATCTGAATCTGTGCTGAGGACACAACCACATTGTTGGTTTTCTCGTGTCAAGGCTCATATGGTTTTCCCTTTTCATAATGATTACAGGTAAAACAAAATTTGCTACCCTACTATACAGTGTTAAATTATAGTAAAGACAATGATTGTCATAAATATTTCATTAAGATATGCTAGAAAAAGAATAACTGAGCCGCAGCATGTGATTTCCAACAATGTGGCATTGGTGAGACACTAAAAGGCTCTGATCAGAATGCACATAGAGCCTTGGCTTGTCATATCAGCCATCTATTGAAGTGATTCAAGTCATACAGCTAACAGTGAGGTCTCTGATTACCTTGTATAATAAGAAAGATGATCTGGCCCCGAGGTTATAAAACATTTTTCGTGCTCAACTCAGCTGAGCATGAAATTTTCTCTGCTGATAAATATGAAAATGCCAACTTTTGTTGGCATTTCCATATTCATAAGCAGAGAAAATTTCATACTCAGCCAAACTGAGCAAGAAATAATCTGTACTTATTAGTAATTTGCTATTTATTAGCAGGTAAAATTTCATGCTCAACTCAGCTGAACATGAAAAAAGTTTTATAACCTCGGGGCCTGAATATCACACAATAAAATTGCCACTTTGTTGGAAGTCACATGACATGGCTCCATTATTCACAGGTGTTTAGTTTAAGATAGAAAATCCTTAGCTTGCTGCAACTGTTGGGGCAGCAGCAACTCAGACATGTCTCATTACTACTTGAATCAATTTTTTATTACTCTTGTATCCAAAGGACTTGTCTATCTGCAACTCAAACAAATGCAAGATTCTCATATATTGTATATTTACAATTCGTTATAAACATTTAATATCACATAGAACTTAACTAACATTACAGCACTTGCAATCTCGTAACAAATTTTACATGTGAGACCATAAAATATCATAACAACTCTAAGAACTGGGAAGCCAACGTCGATAGCTCATTCTAATACACTTAAGACTATAACCCAATGTTGGATTGGATAACGTGAAAACTTAAGGACAGTATATCCTGCCATATACTGTCGGTAACCCAGTGTCATAAAAAAAGGTCACCCTCATTAGCTGACCTCTGTTTTTTTGTATTGCTGAAAGCCAAATGCTGTGGATGTACAGTAGTGTACTTTGAAATGTGAAAATATGAAAAAGTGCATTAGAATGGGGATACCATAACTGTACTGAAAATTGTTATTTCATGAGGTCAATTGTAGATTTATAGTTCAAGTTGCCATAAAATTGACAATTCACCTCTTGGAATTGTAATTTTCAGTACATTTATCCCCTAAATAATTTCTGTTCTGGGGCCGTATTTATAAAACTACTTAAGTGGTTGCTATGCTGTTGCTAGGGCTTAATTTCTATGAAGGAGATTCCCTACAACTACGACATTTGCTCTGGAGGAACAGTCTTTTGAAGGAGATTCCCTACAACTACGAAATTTGCTCTGGAGAAACAGTCTTAAAAGACTGTTCCTCCAGAGCAAATTTCATAGTTGTAGGGAATCTCCTTCATAGAAATGTAGCCTTAGCAACAGCATAGCAACAACTTAAGTCGTTTTATAAATATGACCCCTGGACTGTACCATTAAGTCAACAAAACTGAGCAGTGACACGACAAAACCAACAAAGTGGCATGTGTGCCATCCACCTAGTCTGATCAGAGTCTTTACTGTGCACTTAAAGGGTTGTTGTCTTGTGTTGTTGTATAAAGTCCATGGTAAACAGCTATGGTCATGTTGGGATGGTCAGTTAACCTAACCTCACTATTCCTGGGCAGGCTTAGACCTCCTAAAAGGTTTACCAGTACTTAGTGCATTTACATTCACCAGTAACTGACAAATGCCCTTCTAGAATCAGCAGAAGGATAAATGAAAGTAAGTGGTCGGACCGGGTATCAAACCCAGGACCTGGCTTATAAGTCAGATGCCCTGCCGACTGGGCTACGCGGCCCAGCACACTTTAAAGGGTAGCTAAGTGTCTAATCCACCTCCATGCTGACAGTGGAGACTCTGATCAGACTACCGGTGCACTTATAGGGTAGCTAAGTGTTTAATCTACCCCCATGTTGAACATGAAGACTGATCAGACTAGGTGGATGCCCATACTGATCTTAGTCTCAGCTGGCGCACACGGCACTTTGTTGGTTTCATCATGTAGCCACTCAAATGTTTTTCAACTTTTGACCAAACGGCAAACAGTGGAGACCCTGATAGTCCTGCTGCCTAGGATACCTTGGTAATGCCGTTAGTTAAGCACTGGCACTTGGTTCAAATCCTGCTTGTGGCAAAATTCTTTACTCTGTGAATATAGATTCAATTGCACACAGCCTAACATTATCATCCTAACATCATCTCTTTATGACTGAAATACTGCTGAAAGGGGGAAAAATTCTATAGCATTCACGACATCCATAAGCTCCTGTCTGACCAGGCCCCGAGGTTATAAAACATTTTTCGTGCTCAACTCAGCTGAGCATGAAATTTTCTCTGCTGATAAATATGAAAATGCCAACTTTTGTTGGCATTTTCATATTTATCAGCATAGAAAATTTCATACTCAGCCAAACTGAGCAAGAAATAATCTGTACTTATTAGTAATTTGCTATTTATTAGCAGGTAAAATTTCATGCTCAACTCAGCTGAGCATGAAAATTTTTTTATAACCTCGGGGCCGGTCTATCCTGTTTTCTCACTGTATGTCCCAATCCTAGGACCTTTCATGGTTTTATAAAGATTTTATAAATGTCCTAGAGGAAAGCAATGGTTAATAAAATTCTGAGTCCGAGCTTTGGTATGACTGGTCTTTACTACTGTTGTCTCCTGTTGCTGGGGTCTCAAGCGTCTGTGTGGCTCCTGCAAATATAAACCACAGCATTAGATAGGAATTAACAGAGCTCCAGAAAAGAAGGTTAAGAGGACTCATTTAAGGATAATTTCCCATCTTTCTCCATAAAAGGGTGTGTTGTGACCCCTCCTTTGGAGCGTCTCACTGTGATAGTTCTAATAAGGGGTCACAACATATGTTTTTGTCAAGAAATAAGGAAAATGATCTCTAAATTATTCCTGCTACCCCTTCTTACATAGAGCTCTGAGAAAAGTATCCGAAAATAATTCAAAAATCCTTTTTCTTACTTCAGAAACATGAGTAACAGTTAACATATTCAAGTATACCCCAAGCCAGTGACACCACTCCTGTTTATCACAAAGCTTCAATGTGAAAGTTGACTGAAAGATGGTCTGATGAACAAATGAACGGTACGACAGAAACTATTTACCCCTGACATAATTTGTATGCCAAGGATATAAGAAGTATTAATTGGTCTTCATCAGAATGTTTAACCATGTGAGGCTACAATATCTTTGCATGGAAACTGAAATTGTTGTGACTTGCTTTTGAAACACATTTTCAAAACTACTAATAACAAAAGCCACAAAAAAAATAATATTCAGGGGTGCCATTTAATTCCCTGACTTTTCTCAAATTTTATAGTTTTCCATACCCTTTTACGGATCTAAAAGTTGATTGCAATCTTTACTTTAGTGTATCAATTGAAAATTGCAGGTTACTCTTAAAGGTAAGAATTTGTCCCCCAGGGAGCAAATTCTTTCAAGAGTAGCCCTCAAAGAGGAGGGAAATGTGCCAGGACTATCTCTCTAGAAAGTACATCCACCCACCCCCTCCCCCCTCCCCCCCCCCCCCACACACACACAAAGAAAATAAGTATACAGTAGAACTTCATTGGCTCGAACAGGCTTGGGACCATGAAAATTAGTTCCAGCCAAGGGTAGTTCTAGCCATCCAGGGTTAAATTCTATATCAAGTGACCTCTAAGGACCAAGGAAAAAGTTCCAGCTAGGCATGGTTAACGAGGCATCAGGGTTCGAGCCATTGAAGTTTTACTGTATTTTCTGAAGACTGTTGTAGCCATTAATTTTGAATTCCCTGACTTTTCCTGACTTTTCCAAGTTTCCCTGACCAATCTCTGACAATTCCCTAACTCATCTCTAACCTGGAAAAAAATTATGAGCCGCGACACGAGAAAACCAACAATGAGGAAGTGTGTCCAGCGCAGACTCAGATCAGCCTGGGCAACCGCCCAGTCTGATCAGAGTCTTCGCTGTCCGCATGAAGGTAGCTTAGACCTTTAGCTACCCTTTAAACGCTAAGCGAAGAGTCTGATCAGGCTGGACGAATGTCCAGACTGATCTGAGTCTGCGCTGGGCGCACAACCACATTGTTGATTTTCTCGTGTCACGGCTCATTTGTTTTCCAGCCAGACGCTTTTCACTGACCATGGCAACCCTGATTAGCTCCCACTGGGCACGTAACGTTGAATCAACATTGAATCAACATTGATTCAACATCATGACGTTGAATCAATGTTGATTCAATGTTGTGTGCCTGCTGGGTTTCTTCATCTTTTACCTATGTTAGGTAATAATAATTCAGGTACATTTATTTTTTTATTATTGAAAGAAATGAAGACAGATATATTTGTAATATAGCATATATTTATTTAGATTTTAAATAAAATTAGTCTGATACATGTAGTATTAGTGATTTTTATTGATATTTATTACCTACTTGCACATAACATGAATGCATTATTCTGAGTAGTAATTTGGACAAATTTATCTTTATAAACATACTCCAATATATACCAGCTGGCCAGCTTTCAAAGTCATGCCCATCCTTGTCAACAATGTATCATAACATCTAGGCAGCTGTTAAAATCTTAAAGTCAGATTATGCCTGAGGAAAACTTGGTTCAGGAAGCAATACAAAATGCAACAGACATTTTAGCCAAATTGTACCTATGTCTTGCTGATGCTAGTCCCAGAGGAGAAAAAGAAGCATATGACATCTATTTATACATGAGCCGCGACATGAGAAAACCAACAATGTGGTTGTGCGACCAGCACAGACTCAGATCAGCCTGGGCATCCGCCCAGTTTGATCAGACCCTTCGTTGAGTGCTCAATGGGTAGCTAAGAGTCTAAGCTACCTCCATGCCAACAGCGAAGGCTCTGATCAGACTGGGCGGACGCCCAGGCTGATCTGAATCTGCGCTGGGCGCACAACCACATTGTTGGTTTTGTTGTGTCGCGGCTCACATATTTTCTTTTTTAAACCACAAAGCAAAACAGAAAGCAAAGTGGACAGCTGTATACAGGTGACCATACATGTAATGTTAGACATACAACAAACGCAAACACAAAATGTAACAGAAAAAGAGTTAAGTGTGGTGACATGGCACAATTAACGCACAATGTTCTATGCAACACTGACACAGCCATCTACGACTATCACCATTCAGTTAAACAATTTATTTCATTATGTCACAAATGCAATACAGGAACATCCATATGAGAAACTGTTTTGTCCCATATAAATGCATACTTCCCTGAATATAAGTGAATCAATTAAGTGAACATATTTTATTGCCCATATGACATAGCAAAGGGGCCGTGCTACAAGCTCACAGCCCTTTCCCTAAACCTACAGCCCTCTCCTGGTTATAGCATAAGTGAATCATATTACATGCATAATGTGTGACACAAAAATACCAGTTGAAACTACATGCACTATGATTCTGTGAAAAAAACACGCAAAATGCAATGCAAGACCTGAAGACCAGCCAGAAATGACTTATGGGTCAGCTATTTAGCATATACCATGCACTGTAGCAGAGCTCTAGATAAGAGGGAGTATTTGATGATAATTAAGGATAATTTTTGTTATTTCTGAATAAAAACATATATTGTGACCCCTCATCTGAACCGTCTCGACGAGACGGTTCAGATGAGGGGTCACAACATATGGTTTCAGTGAGAAATAAAAAAAATTATCCCTCAATTATCATCAAATACCCCTCTTATCTAGAGCTTTGCTGTAGCAACACTTTTAGCCTTATTTTGAACAGTGGACCTGACCATCCTTATCATTTGGATGAGTCCATTTTTAGTTTTAGGCGTTTTCACTTTTATCGTATTTTGCATAGAATTTCCTGTATGCAAACAGTTTGACCCTGATCAGACGTTGAATTCTGCGGCGTCTGAACCGGCTCTGCACCATCTGCATAATACCCCAAAATGGGTTTCAAGTCTACACAGGGTTAATGCATGCATGTTATGCATAAGTATTTCATATATGTATTTTATAAAAGAAGGGTAGATCTTAACACTGTAAATGCCTCTTTTCTCAAATGCACTTATATGTATATTGCTAACTTAACTATTTTATACTGTATTTTTGGAGCTTCGGCAGCCCGCTGGATTAAGCACTGGCCTGCTAAGCTAGCACTGTGGGCTCAAATTCTGCTAGAGACAGAATTCTTTTCAACTGCGAATGAGGTTCTGTTGCACACAGCCTTTCATTACACCCTTCCACTGGCTCAGTATGACTAAAATACTGATGAAAGGAAATGGAATACTAAACCACAAGTTATCCTCCCATCCATTTAATCTGTATTTTTTCATGTTTCAAGCACTGTGTCTAAAGTACAGCCACAAAGTGCAATATGATAATTGCTACTGCATTATATGTGCACACATAAGATTATGTATATACAAACCACACAAAAGGTATAACTAGCCAACATCTAGCAAACATACAAACAGCTAACACAGACTTTACAGTAGCACCTTACTATAACAAACACTTCTTACTATAACAAACACTTGTAATATCACTGTTTGCCCTCTTGTCTTTGAATCCTCAGTATGATATAGCTTGGATGAAACATTTTTGAAAACTGCACAGACGTAAATTTTGTCTATTTTTTGGCACTTTAGGGTTAACAGAAGGTGCCACTGTAAATAAGCTACATCTGAGCCACTTTAAAAGGTAACCCAAGATTATCTACGTTTCTTCTCTATTAGCACACAAGTTGTGGGCTCCTATTAATATTGCCCCACAGAGGATGTAGCAATGATGAGACCATAAAACATGTTTATATGGGAAAACAGACAGAAATTTCTTAGAATTTTCAGCAAAATTGGCAGCAATTTCTTAGAATTTACACTGAAACTCTATCTCATCTTAAGCTCCTTGTCAAAATGGCCCAATCATCTACATAAACACTTACACATCTAAAAGGTAGGGAAACATTCACTTACTCACCAAATCCGCTAGTGTTTTCAAAGCGAGATCGGCAGAAAGTACTGGACAGAGAGGGAGTAAAGGACATACTCGCCAGAATTATAGAAAGACAGTCGGCAACTTGTTCGTTCGGGGCACAAGACAGGGCAGGATAATGGCCTGATAAAGAGAACATACATATCATGCAATACTGTATAATATGTTTCATGCAAATAATTTACTGTTGTCTGTCATAACTGTTTTCACTTTATACTCTTCAATGACCCTAAATATTCGGACAGACAGGTCTGAGCAAACATTGTAGACCCAGCTCAAACTGCTCCTTCAGGAGCAGTTTGACCCGGGTCTACAATGTTTGCCATTCACTGAGCATCATTTGGGTGCATTAACGTGTAAAATCCACTTTCTAAAAATTTTCAAACAATAATTGTCCCACTTTTGGGTGTCCAAAATTTTAGGGTCTTTATGGTAAACTTTAGGTTCTAATAGCTCTAGATAAGACAAATTAATTACGAGATAGTTTCTTATTTCTCCATGAAAATGTAAGTTGTGACCCCTCATTAGAAAAGTCTTTTCAAAACAAATGTTTTGAATCTTCACAAGAAATTCTGAAAGTTCTAATGAGGGTGACAACATATGTCAAAGGATGGTTGTCATGGGGAATTACAAAATACATGTATGTCTCTTTGATTAGCTAAAAGGTCTTAAAAGACTATCCCAATATACACAAATGTTAAATTTAAATGATATTAGATTTTTGCATATTGTTTTGTTTAATATTACATTGGTTACACACATGCAAAGATAGAACACTCAAAGATGATAACTACTGAATATAAGAAGTCTTACATGCACATTACAATGTCATGAGCTAATAAATCAAGTTATCCAATACAGCGTATAAACACAATGAAATGAGCACTCCTGTTGCTTGAAAAGCAAAATCTGTTTTAATACAAAAACAAAACAAAAACGAAAAAACAACAACAACATTGTATGCTGTTGCAGACTATGTGCATTCAACTGCAGTCACTTTCTTTCATTAGATAAAGATCTACTTGTTTTTTTTATTATTTTTACTTTTTATTTTAACATACAACAATTATATTTCATTTATTAATCTTTTTGAACCCATTATTAAGATCTATGTGAAATCAGATGCCTTTTCTTCTTTGGTAATACAAATAACAAAACAATTTCAGCATGCAGTTGTACATATGAGAACATGTATGCTATTTGGTTAAGGACAGATACTCAGACTCATGAATCGCCTCATGAAAGCCGCACTTGTAATCATTATGGTAAGACTGAGCAGGAAAGTTGGAATCTTTGTCTGTAAGACTTGCGTATACCTTTAACCCTATTGCACTCAGAACAGCCAAAACTCTATGGAGTTTTGGCTGTTCTGAGTGCAATAGGGTTAATAACTTAGGTGGGTGAGAGTGGCAACTTTAACCAATAGATCTTACACATGTATTTATCTTGGTAACTGGCTACTTTGGCTGTAAGATCTTGCCAATACCTTCCTTATCTTTGATAGTGAGACTGATATTCCTAGCTGTAAGTAATTTCTTCAGAAAAGAGACAGGAATCTTTGGCACATCAGTACTTGTACATAATTCTGGGCAATCAGTGCTTGTACTTACCATACTAGTGTCAGCAATGAGATTGGCAGCTTTAGCAAGGATCTTGTACATACCTTTATTATCTAAAGCATTGAGGCTGGCAACCCTGGCTACCAGAACAGGTATATACCTTTAATATCTTGAGCAATGAGGCTGACAACTTTGGTTACCAGATCATGTACATACATTAATATTTGGGTGGTGAAGCTGGCACATTCTGCTACCAGATAATGTAAATACCCTTATTATCTTGAGCAGTGATGCTGGCACATTCTGTTACCAGATCATATAAACACTTTTATTATCTTGAGCAGAGAGGCATGTGCATTCTGCTACCAGATCATTACCTTTATTATCTTGAGCAGTGAAGCTGGTAGATTCTGCTACCAGATCATGGTGACACCTCTGGCACATTCTGCTACCAACTCAAGTAAATACTTTTATCATCTTCAGCAGAGAGGCAGGTGCATTCTGCCATCAGATAACTACCTTTATTATCATGTGCGTTGATGCTGGTACATTCTGCTACCAGATCATGTACATACCTTTATTATCTTGAGCAGTGAGGCTGGCACCTTTGGCTATCAGATCTTGTGTCACAGGGACAAGTCCCTGTTTAGCTGCTATATGAAGGGGCCTACAATCATAAACATATGTAGATAGTGATAATATGTAACAAGAAAAATAAAATAAGCATACAAATTTTAGTAACAATGCTCTTTTTATAGCACGCTGATTTATTACTGCTATCTGCAATGTTAGCTTCTTTCGAGAATTAAGTTTCACTTTGACCTCCATTTCTTCAAAACATCACATATTTCCACAAAATAGATAACTATTGCTCTACCTAATAAGATGGACTAATAAGCAGTGTTTACAGAAGGCATAAGGAGGCATTACGTATGTTTCTTAAATGACCACTCTACTGTGCAGTTATGTAATGTCATTTATAAAATGGCCGCAACATGCCAAAACCAATAAAAAGGCATGTGTACCCAGCGAAGACTCAGATCAGCCCGGACATCTGCCCAGTCTGATCAGAATCTTCGCTGTGCTCTTAAAGGGTAACTAAGGGTCTAAGCCACCTCCATGCCGACAGCAAGAACTCTGATTAGACTGGAAGAATGTCCAGGTTGATATGAGTCTTCGCTGGGCACACATGCCACTTTGTTGGTTTTGTTGTCTTGTGGCTCAAATATATTATATATATCACATACTGATACTGTGAAATTTCATCATCTATCACAGTTCTGCTAAATGTGAGAACTTCATACATATAAAAAATCTCTAAATATTGGTAGTATGATAAACAGAATTTTAAACCTGAGGCTATCTGATATGAAATTTATGAAGCTTGGCAAAGGCTTGTTTCATAAATTTCACACGAAAAGACCAGTCTTTATAAAGAATGAAGGAAAATTCTTACAAAATTATCATCAGAACTCTTGACTATGGCACTTTGTCAATACAAAAATTCATTTTGCGATAATATACCAGTTAACATCAAATGAGCCGCAACACAAAATAACGAATGGATGGATGACTTGCAATTTTACGTCCTTTTAAACAGTATTTCTGTCATATCAGGACTACGGGTGGGTGATAATGAAAGGCTGTGTGCATTGGAACCCTGTTTATGATTGAAAAGATTCCCGCCTACAGTGGAGCTGGAACCCTGGACCATTATGCAACATGACAAAACCAACAAAGTGGGATGTGCACGCAGCATAGACTCAGACCAGCCTGGGCATATGCCAAGTCTGATCCAAGTCTTTGGTGTCCACATGGAGTTAGGTTAGACCCTGAGCTACCCTTAAAGCACACAGCACAGACTCTAATCATACCGGGTGGATGCCCATGCTGATCTGAGTCTTCACTGAGCGTACATGCAACTTTTTTATTTTTGTTGTGTCGTTGCTCAAATAATACAACTTACATTTTGAGGTCCACATTGGCTTGGTTTATAACACCAGTGTCTTCTAATTTGTCTAATATTAGTAAAGCTACATCTTCATGGTCCTGTAATACAAATATTATTATCAACTGTGTTAATAAATACCGTCATCATAAATCTGCCTGAATTCATTACATCCACTACAGTCAACTTACTGAAAGCACAAGCATTAATAACTGCACTGACATTTCTTCAAACTGACCTTTTGTATTTTTTTTTGTCCTTTAAGATTAGAGGATATATTGTAAGAAATTGTTTTTTTTTATTGATTTAGACTCAAATTCTAGATCATTGTATATTATTCATTTGGACCCTAGTTCTATACTAATCAGTCTTTGAATTGACTCTTTAATTCGAATTAAGAAATTGCAGTATTTCTTTCTCTGGCTTTCATCACCAGATCATGTCAGGGCTCCTGATGAGGCTGAATTAGCTGTGACTTCTAAGTATGGCCCAAGAATGTGTTCTCTGCACTTGAAATAACTTTTTAAGCTTTTAATTTGTAACGCTGGACAAATGGTATACCACTGCACTATTCTCAAAATATATTAATACAAGCAGCAGTATGCTACGTTCCACCTGTCTGCGCATTGTCATAAAACAGAACTAAACCAGAAAACTTGATGCAAGTTAACATCCCCAACAACACCAGAAAAGTAATACCCTTCTCTCGCTTCTGCTAGTAACAGGGGAGACAAAAATGAGGCTTGATCATAGTGCAGATTACATAATTTCTCGTTCTTTGAGATCACTGAGTTTATTAAGAGTGGTCTGTGTCGCACATTTCATTACTGGTCATAAACAAACTCAATTTAACTGAGCCTGCTATTTTCATTTCTTTGCTTTCAAAGTATCTAGCTTTTCAGCACTAATTGTCATTTTGTGTGAAACACATCGCCTTGTCACAAATGTATAAAACTAAACGAGGATAAAAAAAAACCTGTGACACAATGAGAGGGTGGCAAAATAAAGAGTAAACTAATAGACAGCAGGAACCTATACAGGTATGGATTTAAAACAGACCTACTTGAATATAGGAAAGTCGGGTAAATTCGGACAGCGGGTAAATTCGGACAGTGACATAGTTTCCTTTATATGTCAGGTGTTTGGAATTTAAACAAAATTAACTTGGGAAACAGTGAAAAATCCTGATGAGACGGCTCATTATGAGCCGTTTCATCTGGATTTTCACTGCTTGCAATGGCATGTCCGAATTTACCCGGTGTCCGATATTACCCGACTCCACTCTACTTACATTCATACATGCATAGTGTAGCGCAGTATTCTGTAGTTCATCCACACAACTGAGATCAGCACTGTTCTGGAGCAGTAACTCTGAAAATTCACACAAAACAACTAATATACAGCATCACATCTCACCATTCTTGTCATCTAGATATCTACCAATACCTCTATAAAAATTCTAGCATGAATTTTATGTTTTCCCCAATGAACATATAGGAAGCAGTGTAAAGTAAAAATTTGTGATATATCAAACTGCTAACTAGATGACATAGGATGTAAATTATGCCCGTCTCATAAAAATATCCTCTAGAACATGTCACAGTATTCTTACATTTTCATTTTGTACAATGTTAGAATCAAAATAATTTTTCATTACTGGTAAATGATCACTGATTAACATGTGTTAGTGGGCGAAGGCAAATATTAATTCATTCCAGCTTCTCTGTCATAATTAGTATTTTACAATCTGCCCTCCAATATCACGTGCTAATCAGCAATAGTTCACAGATAAGGAAAAAATATTTCTTCTATAGCATTATCAGTTTTAATTTTGAACTAAGTTGCAAGACAGTAGACACACTAATTTAAGTGAGGTAGTAAGGTGGTGTGAAGATGCTGTAAAACTTCTAGCCCTAGGCCATTCTAGTGATACTGCCTTACAGTAGCGCAATGCTTGCAGTTGGTGCAGGATGGGGTGGTTTGGATCATCTCTCTCTCTCTCTCTCTCTCTCTCTCTCTCTCTCAAACAAGAGGGCCATGAGGCCCTGAGCCGCTCACCTGAGTAAAAGGTCAAAGGTAAAATGAGGATCATCAACTGAACAAACCTGATAGTTTGAAACTGTCAAATATGTCCACAACATGCATGCAAAGTTAGAAAAAGATCCATTGAAAACTGTAAAAGTTGATTACACAAACTCTATACCACAAAGTGTGACAAAAGGATGGACAGATGGTCAGACGGCAGACAGGGGCAAATCTTAATGCCCCCTGACTATCATCACGGGGGCATAAAAAAAATCTGTCCATAAATGAAGGCACTTGAGCGATGACAAAGTTTTTCTAAAAATAGCCGCTGTGACCTTGAACTTGACCCCAGAATGCTGAAACGCAAACTTGTCCAAGATATTGCTATACTTATCACTTGTGTGCGGTTAAATCGGAAATGGTCAATAAATGAAAGCACTAGAGCGATGAAAATTTTTTTCTATTAATAGCCACTGTGACCTTGACATTGATCTTAGGACGCTGGAATGCGAGCTTGTTCTAGATACTGTCATACTAAACATATGTGTGAAGTTTTAATCCAAATCGGTCCATAAATGAAAGAGCTAGAAGGATGACAGAGTTTTTCTAAAAACAGCCACAGTGACCTTGACCTCAGAATGCTGAAACGCGAACTTGTCCAAGACAGGGATCATTTTCTGGCGCGATTTCGCGATATTCTCGCATTTTTTTACACGAAATCGCAAAAAAGTTCCCTGATTGAGAAAAAAAATCGCACCGAGAAATTCTTTCAATTCGCGTCGTGTTTTTCTGTATTCGCACATGCGGACCATTTCGGTACATTCGGATTGTTTTGTAGGCTTTGGTTTCCGGAAATGTTTGGCGCCAAACGACTTGCATTACTATGCGGGTAACCAGCATCGTCTATGTCACTGCAAAGCTTCTTGCGAAAATCTGCTATCAGTGTTTCATATTTTGCAAGCGCTTTTGTAGTTCATTGCAAAATGGAGTCTTCAAAGGCAGAAACGAAGAAAAGAAAACTGATATCGGCCCAAACGAGCCGAGAGGGCATTTTGAGATAGTTTTGCTCCACTGTAGAGACCTCGGCGACCCCATTTTATCTGGCGACCGAGAAAGTGGATAAACAAGCCGAAAACTTGGGGTCGGGGGGGGGTCGACGAAAATAATAACAGCAAGGCCCCTGTCAAATCACACTTCTGATTATCAACCAGTCAGATTTCTTGATGTAATTTATTCTTACAATTTCAGAAACTGAATGGCAAAGAGTGAAGATCCAGATCAGATAGCTTCTTCAGAAGCCGTCTGATCTCAATCTGCACTGTTTGCAAAGATGGCGCATATCCAGATTCAGCATGACAAGGGTTAATTACTGTAATGTTCCTAAATTTTTTGACAGCCAAAAAAAATTGCTGTAATCCTAAAGTTCAAACAAAGACTTGAGGTTCTACCTACCATATAGTAATGCCTACAAAAGATGGAATGGCAAACAGTGAAGACCCCAATCTAGGAGCAGTCTGGTCTGGGTCTGCACTGCTGGCCCAGACATATCTGTCAAAAAACTTGGGATCATTACGGTTATACGGTATGAGATAAACTGTTTGAAAGTTGATATTTGATCATTTTAATGAAATTATTTTCCTTAATAAATTGTTGGAAATAAAGAAAAACAAAACCTAATTTCTTTATATTAACCATTATGATTTATATTTCATGCAGTGAAAAGAATCAACAGGAACTGAAATTTTCTCACTAACTTTGACCCAGCGAGAGAAAAAATCTCACCAGATTTGAAAATTTCTCATTAATTTTGACCTAATGGGATTTTTTATCTCACAAAAATCTTGGGCCAGAATAATCCCTGCCAAGATATTGTAATACAAATAACTTGTGTGAAATTAAATCAAATTTGGTCCTTAAATGAAGATGCTACAGCGATGACAAAGTTTTTCTAAAAATAGCCACTGTGTCCTTCACCTTGACCCCAGAACGCTAAAACGTGTTCTTGTCCAAGATATTATCATACTTATCACTTTTGTGAAGTACAATCGAAATCATTCCATAAATGAAGGCACTAAAATGATGACAGAGTTTTTCTAAAAATAGCCACTGTGACCTTGACATTGACCTTAGGATGCTGAAACGCAAACTTATTCAAGATATTGTCATACTAAACATTTTTGTGAAGTTTTAATCAAAATCGGCCCATAAATGAAGGCGCTAGAGCGATGACAAAGCTTTCTTAAAATAGCCACTGTGACCTTGACCTTGACCTCAGAACGCTGAAATGCGAACTTGTCCAAGATATTGTAATACCAATCATTTGTGTGAAATTAAATCGAATTTGGTCCATAAATCAAGGCGCTAATGCAATGACAATGTTTTTTCTGAAAATAGCCACTGTGACCTTGACCTTGACCCCAGAACGCTGAAATGCAAACTTGTCTAAGATATTGCCATACTTATCACTTGTGTGAAGTTAAATCGAAATCGGTCCACAAATGAAGGCGCTAGAGTGATAAAGTTTTTCTAAAAATAGCCACTGTGACCTTGGCCTTGACTCCATCATGCTGAAATGCAAACTCGTTCGAGGTAATGTCATACCCAATATTTGTGTGAACTTATATCAAAATTATATAATAAATGAGGTAGCTAGAGCGATGACAAAAGGTGAACATATGTGCATACATACAAACGTACATACGGGACAGACCCTATATCCCCTCCACAACTTCGTTGTGCGAGGGGATAATAATCCAACCTGGCCCACATTCAAAAAGGTCCGAGATGTTTTGGCCATCCTGAATACCTGCAAGTTTCAAGGAGCTGCGATCAAAAATGAAGGAGCTATGGCCCAGACAATATTTTCCCCATTATAAGTCTAAGGGAAAATATTTTATCTTTCAAGGGCAAGTAATTCTAAAAAGAATGATCCAACCTGGCCCAAATTCGAACTGGGCCGAGATGTTTTGACTGTCCTGGATACCTGCAAGTTTGAAGAAGTTGCAATCAAAAATGAAGAAGCTAGGGCCCGGACAACATTTTCCCCATTGTAAGTCTATGGGAAAATATTTCATCGCTCAAGGCAAGTAACTCTAAAAAGAATGATCCAACCTGACCCAAATTCGAACTGGTCCGAGATGTTTTGGCTGTCCTGGATACCTGCAAGTTACAAGAAGTTGCGATCAAAATTGAAGAAGCTAGGGCCCGGACAACATTTTCTCCATTATAAGTCTATGGGACCTTTTTGTTGCCATGGTAACCACAGTTTTAAACCAATCTGTCTCAAAACTATATGCAATCAATCCCCCACCCCAACAATGCTACACATAAAATTTGATCAAGATTGGCCAGCTACTTTAGCAGATATTAATGTTTAAAAGTGTGGACGTACAACACAGGGACGGACGACGGACCAAGCCTATACTATAAGCTCACCTTGTGAGCCTTCTGCTCAGGTGAGCTAAAAACAGTTCTATGTAGAATGAAATACTGTCTAAAACATATTTCTAAACACAGACCTATCGACCATCAATCACTTATTCCTGACTTACCTACTGCAGCGAGATAACCTTTAGAAGCTGCTAACATGACCGGAGTTCTACCAGCTTTATCACAATGATTAACACCAGCTGAGTGGCTCAACAACAATTGCATAGATTCACACTGGTCCCCATGAGAAGCTGCATGTAGGGGGGTTCTGAAATCAAAAATAAATGAGCTGTGCCACACATACATGCGAACAGCTGAGACTCAGACAAACCTGGCCATCTGTGCAGTCTGGCCTAGAGGTTATAAAACTTGAGGACATTCTCAAACTCAAAATAAAGCACACTGATTGGCTGCTTCCGAGCACATGCTCGGAAGCAGCCAATCAGTGTGCTTTATTTTGAGTTTGAGATTATACTCAAGTTTTATAACCTCAGACCCAGGTCAGAGCTTTTGCTGTTGGTGGACACAATGTACAAGCCCTGTGGAATCTACAGGCATCAAACAGTCTGTAGCCTGGCCCCAAGGTTATAAAACTTTTTTCATGCTCAACTCAGCTGAGCATGAAATTTTACCTGGTAATAAATAGCAAATTACTGATAAGTACAGCTGTTTTCTTGCTCAGTATCGCTGAATACGAAATTTTCTCTGCTTATAAATATGAAAATGCCAACATTAGTTGGCATTTTCCTATTTATCAGCAGGGAAAATTTCATGATCAGCTGAGTTGAGCAGGAAAAAAGGTTTAATAACCTCGGGGCCTGATTGCAGAGATTCAGACCGGACTGAGTGTTCCATGCTCACAGCAACCTTTTGCTTGCCCATCATGAACACAAAGTTCTGAGAATGTGATCTTGACCTTCAAGGTCAATTTGGAAGGTGATGCTGCTACCATGTAAAACTCTGGAACAGTATCTGTCATCAGTATTGGTATAATTTTTCCCTCTAGGCAATGTGCAACTATAAACCTTAAGCCTGTGACCTTGACCTAAAGGTCAATGAGAGAAGTGAGGTTGGTACATGTACTGTGTAAAACTCTGGACCAGCAACTGAATTCTAAATATCAATTGAATACATCACACACTAAGAAAATACTGTGCCTTAAGGAAACTTTAAACAAATATTTTAACAAAACATTTATAAGACCTTGACATTGACCTCAGTCATCAAGTGGGGTTGGGGTGGAATTGCATAGAAATTTAGGCCATTATCTAACATCTGTGTAAGTATAAAGTAAATCTATGGAAGGGTTAGGGAGAGTATGTCTTTAAAAACTTTAACCAAGAACATCCCAAATCTCATTATAAAATTTCAAAGTCTATGACCCTGACCTATAGGTCATGTCCAGGGAGGTGGGAATGGTGCTGAATAAAATTTTCGGACCAATATCTGTCATCATACTGAATATAATTCAAATCAATCAAAGGGCTTTAGAAAATATGATATCTTGAAAACTTTAATGTAAAACTTTAACATGAAATTTTTAAGTCCATGACCTTGACCTACAGGAATGGGGAAGGTGCTGAATAAATTTTCTGACCAACATTGCAATGCCAGTATGATTATAATACCACAAGCAAAAGAACAGAGAAGTTGCTGCAAACATGGACTAACATTTCTTAACAATGACTTGGACTGATTTTTTGAAAAAGTGGTCTAATAAAAACAAAATCCAAATCTACAAGCACATGTACATAACATGATAAAACCACCAGGTAATTCACATAACAAATTTCAAATACTGGTCCTGCTTCCTAAATCAGATACATGTTGTAGCAGAAGAGAAACTGTCAAACCATGTTTACCTACCTGCCTTTCTGGTCTTGAAGATTCACTATACTGTCCCCTAAGGTATCTATCAACAGCTCCACACAGCTTTCATTACCATTGGTCCTGAAAATAAGGCAAATGATACAGTTCTAGGTAAGACGAGTGTTTGATTATAGATGTGTGATAACTTTTATTTCTTCCCCAAAACAAGTGCTACGGCCCCTCATCTGAACTGCTTTGCTGTTAATAACAGGGTCTAATTATATTTGAGACTGTCTAAATAGTCTCAAACAATCTGATATTAGTCTCAAAACAATGATTTCAGGCTTTGTTTAATAGAAAGCTTTGATACAATATTGTTGATATCTAACATCAAAGTATGCTTACATGTAAGCCTTCTACAGCTACTATAATTTACTGTCTTTAACCTAATATCAGATTGTTTGAGACTATTTAGACAGTCTCAAATATAATTAGACCCTGTTTAAAGCAGTTCAACTGAAGGGCCAAAACAGATATTTTTAAGCAAATTTAAGAGTAATTATCCTGATTATCACCAAATACTGTCTCTTATCTAGGGAGCTGAATAACTTTCCTTATTGCAAACAAAAGTAACTAACTTTAAACAAAAGATCCAGCTGGCTATTTCAGATTACACGAAAGCTCTTAGTCCCAACCTGAAGACAACTTGAATAGTGCACCTATTGGGTGATTGACTACAAATATTGCAATTTCTGAAATGAAATAGTAAACACAGGCTGACCCAGTCAAGAGCAATGATGAAGACGTAAATGTTCCTGCTGACACTATTGGACACACTAAAACTGATGCAATGTAAATGGCATAAGCACTGCTTTGAATTCAAAAAGCATGCTAGCAATGACAATTCTTACAGCTCTACCAAAGCAAGCCGATAAAGTCTTTCTGGTTTCCACATCTTCTATTTATTATAATAATATGGCATATGTATATACTACCAGTGTAGAGAACCCTGATATTGAAATATTTACCAACCTCGTCACTAAGGGTTACTACTAGTATACAGAATTTGCTTTCTCTGAATATTTAGGATAATCCTAGTAACTTGTAAGGTGAATGGATATACCTTTATATTTTTTGTCATGTTTTCAAAGGACTGAACTCAAAAGTTCTTGGCCCAATTGCTCAAAACTAATGACATTGTTAGTTAATATTTCGTTAAAATTTAAAATATTAATATCTCCAATATGCCAACAATTTATGTTGAAAAGATGTGAGCAGCTTTTTAAAAATGTGAGCAGCTTTTGAACTGCAAAAGCTTCTCACATTTTTTCAACAAAAAATATGTGTATTTGGTAATAAAGTCATAAAACTCTTAACAAGTTGACCTCTTAATGAGCTCATTAGGCTAACGATGCTTTGACCAACTGGGCCCTGGTTTCTTTGCTAGCGCCCCCAATCAAAAGAATAATCTTTGAGAGTAGACCCAAACTCAGTAGGGAGGCATAAATGAAAACGGCAGAGTTCACTTCTCACAAAAGTGTATCTGTGCACCTTAGGTGTCTCAATATTTCAAGTAACGGTACTTACACAGCACAGTGGAGTGGAGAGAAAGCATTGCCAGAAAATTTCTTATGTTCCTCATTTTCTAATAATATATCTACACACGCATCATGACCTGAAAAAAATAAAACAGAATATATGAGAATGTGAGGACAAACACAACAAAAGCTGTCATCTGTCATATAAGACAGAAGTCACTCATAAAAGCTTGTGCATCTGCCCATTTCAATAGGGTTCTTAAGCCTTGTAAAAACATCAAGGACTCAGCTTGCCTACATGACTATGCTGTCTGATCAAGTATTCGCTGTTTACTTCATGTATTTTACAATAATGTCTTAGAACTTTCTTTATACATTGTAGATGCTACAATTACCCAAGAGTGTGTTCAAAAACAGCACAGACTCTGTTAAAGCTTGTAATCAGCTCTTGGAGGCGACTTGATTTAATCTATTCTATTTATAGAAGAAAAATATACAAAGACACCAATACACTAAATCAAAAAGAAAGGCAGTGTCTCGCCTGTCGGCGCTTTGTCACAAAACAGAGCTAAACCTGGAAACTTGACAAAAGTAAATGCTGCCAATGACAATGGAAAAGAAAGCAAACAGGAAGTCAACAAAAATTGTCTCCCTTTGAAAAATGACTGAAAAACATGGTGATGTATGCATAAACCTTTACACTTAAAATGAGAATTGTCAGATTATGAAAAGGGTTTACAAGACACTGTAATTGAAAAGATTTGGCAGGTTTTATGAAGACACAATTTATTTAGACTAAGAAAACAACGAAGTGATCTAACTCAGTATAATTTATGTGGAACTTACATTGCTTCAGATAAACAGGGTAGGGATAAGGTTCCTTATTTCTCTGTAAAAATACACGATGTGACCCCTTATTAAAACTGCCTCAATGAGGCATATCAGATAAGGAGTCACAGCACATGTTTTTAAGACTAAACAGGAACTTGTAAAATTCTGTTGATACTGTATTTGTTGGGTTAAAGGACAGGGTTTTCTGGTCTAAAATAATCCCAAAAATCTAGATCCATCTGACAAGATGTACCTAGAATTTTTGGGATTATTTTATACGAGAAATACCTTTGATATACCAGAATTACAGAATACTGATTAAAATATTTTGGAATTGTGTAAAGGGAAAACCGCGGTTGTCTTACAGCCAAATGAGCTGAGGCATGACAAAACCAACAAAGTGGATGTGTGCCCAGGGAAGACTCAGATCAGCCTGGGTATCCGCCCGGTCTAATCAGAGCCTTCGCTGTCTGCATGGAGCTAGCTTAGACCTGAGCTACCCTTTAAGCGCACAGCAAAGACTCTGATCAGGCTGAGCAGATGCTCAGGCTGATCTGAGTCTTCGCTGGGCGCACATGCCACTTTGTTGGTTTTCTCGTGTTGTGGCTCAAATAATTATGGTTTCTAGTTGACTGACTTAGTTATGATCACTTGTATAGTTCTGCTTGTGAGAGCTTCTGAATATCATGGAATGCTTACTCACTGATATGCCATATATTTCATGAGATTTTTTTCGTCTCAAATTTGAACAACTGTGATACCATCAAAATGATTGGCACACCATAAATAAGACTCCTCTCAGGTTGGGCGTGTCTGTATGAATGTGTTTTAATCGAAATTCCTGGCTAATATAAAACTTAAGACTTTTTATTTTGACATAGGGATTTTTTTCAGTATTCTTACTTACAGTTCAAGAGATACAAAGAAGAATTAGATGTATCTGCTGTTTTAAATGTAATACTGCTGATTATTTTATTTCCAACTGTGCCTAATGTTATTTTCAAATGCTTTGAATTGTGCGACATTGTTATTGTGCAAAATTGTTGATTCATAGGTCCATTTAGTCTAAACATTTTGGGAGAAAATTGAGATTTTTTTCTTTACTTCTCTGCAGAATGCTTTCTTTTACCTCCACAAAATATGTATTTGACAAATTTGGTGGGGGGAAGGAGTGGGGTGGGGGGATACACAATCCAAGGGAGGCTACTCTAATAGGAAAAATGGTAGGTAACATAGATTAATCACCATAATTTTTTATTGGATTGGAATTTTTTGATGGGGGTTTCAGCAAAATGATCCTCTTTAAGCATTCTATCAGCATGCTGAACACCAAGGAAATTTCGATTTTCTTTGTAATTGCCCTTTAATCATTTAGCTTGTATGGAGCTATCATTGTATTGCTGTGTAAATCATTATATTGATATGAAATATATGAAGCTATAATATTTGTACATAGTATTTCATGTTGATGTGTTCAAAACATATCGTTTTTCATAGTTAATGTTCATTAGTATATGGTGATACTGTTGTTTGTGTATGTTTTGTTCATTTGTATAAATGTGTTTTTCTATGTTTTTAACTGCAGAAAGGTGAGCTTCGAAGAAAACAGTGCTCCAGATAAGTTGGTAACAGGGATAATTTAGGGATAGTTTTCCCAAGCCCACCTTATCTGGAGCTGTAGGAAAATGTATATAAATGGACTTAGATTCCATATTTTGAGTTTCATTATTGAAATTAGGCCCCAGTGTTATAAAACTTTTTACATGCTCAACTCAGCTGAGCATGAAATTCTACCTACTGGTAAATAGCAAAGTACCGTCAGATTAGTTCAGATGTTTTCTTGCTCAGTTTAGCTGAGTATGAAATTTTCTCTGCTTATGAGTATAAAAATGCCAACATAAGTTGGCATTTTCATGTTCATCAGCAGAAAAAATTTCATGCTCAGCAGAGTTGAGCATGAAGTTTTATAACCTCAGGGCCAGGAATCTTGAGTTTCATTATTGAAATTACATGTACTGATTTCATAATGTTTAGCATCTGCAAGCCTTTGCTTTCAAGGAATAGTTTGCAATTTTTGTTTTGTTTTAGAATCACTTGTTTTTTTTGTTTCTTTTTTTTTGGGCACTGCTGTAGTTTACTTTCATTAAGGATAGAGTTGTTGGTCAGATGTGAAATTATTTCTTTTGCACTTTGTGAAATCAGAAATACAAGTATCATTTTTCAATCTTCATAATGTCATCATCTGAATGACCAAAGTCACTTAGCCCCGTTATGATCAATGCATTGACTGCAAAGGATGTTTTTATTTAGCTCTTGAGGCTGGATAAAAGGATGTAAGATAAGATTTTCCCGCACCAGTTAAAACAGCAGAAATCCTTGTCTGGTATGCAAGAAAAAAACGTTCTTAAATAGAAAAGCCATTTTTGTTTTGCCTCAAACTAGTGGAATAGAGACATTGGTATTGCTTTTCTGTTGGTAGTGGCAGCAATGATGGAGTAAGCTTTCATCTTTCATCAAATGTTCTGGATAAGCTGTTTTGTAACAGTGTCGGTTAGGCAAGACTATAACAATCCACCATGAGTGTCCTTGTAGGATAGGGAAATCTCACCCGAGGGGTCGGAATTTCAACCAGGAATGAGGCTTGGAGAGTGGCTGGTTGAAATTCCGATCCCAAGGGTTAGATTCACCTGTCCTACATGGACTGGCTCATGATGGATTATTTTCTCCCACTTATAATGGATTTTAAATCTCAAGTCGGATTAGGCTTCAAAACAGGAAAATTTTTACTTTTTAACAAGTGATCTGAAGTCAATTTTGAGAAGCTCAGTGTGTTTATCAGGTCCTAAAATGAATGTATATATAGTTTGCACCTTAAAAATAGAAGGGAAACACGATATGTTGAGATTTTATCTTCCAGAGGGCAAAACAAAATGCAGCTTAGCCTTTCACATCGCACACGTTAAGTTTGCTAGCAACGTTTCATAACTGGTTTTAGTGATATTATAATTGAGTGACGTCACAGACCTATGATCTGCTATCAAACGTCGTCCGAGATGCTTACGTGTCCATTTTGTTCATTTCAAATTATAATGTTAGTCAAAAATTAAACAAGTAGCCCAAAGGGCAAGAATTGCTCACCTGAGAGACACTGTAAACCTATAGGGATATTTACGATGCTCAAGGGCAGCTAACTCCACAGTCAGTGGTTTAATCAGGCTGAAAATTAAACTCATCCAAAAAAACATTATGTATGCCCTCATTTAATATATGCAAGTTTAAAAAGTATCCGATCAAGAGCACAATAGACAGAGCTGTCAAGGGCAGCTAACTTCATAGTGGTTGGCCTGATCTGGCCAAAATTTGAACTTGTTTAAGATATTATGCATTTCCTCATTACCTGCAAGTTTGAAAAGGATCGGATCAGTAGAAACCAAGAAAAAGTGGCGACATTGATTGTTTGGATGCTCAGGGCAGGTACTCCATAGTCAGTAGTGAGATCTAGCCGAAATGCTAACTAATCCAAGCTCTTATGCACATCCTCATTACCTGCAAGTATGAAGAGGAATGAAAATGTGATGACATTTTCTCCATTATAACACTATGGGATTTTTTTCAAACGCTCAAGGGCAGCTAACTCCGTAGTCTGTGCTCGAATTCGGCCAAATTTCAAACTCATCCAAGCTCTTATGTATGTCGTCATTACCTGATCTAATCAAAAACCTTGATTGCAGCACCTTGAAAGTCAAACTTGATCAAGATATTGTCATGCCCTACATTTGTGTGAAATTATTTTAGAATCCGTTGAGAAATGTAGGTGCTAGAGCGATGACAAAGTTTTTCTAAAAATAGCCACAGTGACCTTGACCTTGGGCACAGCATCCTGAAAGTCAAATTTGCTTGAGATATTGTCATACCCTACATTTGTGTCAAGTTATTTCAAAATCCATGGAGAAATGAAGGTGCTAGGGCGATGACAAAGTTTTTCTAAAAATAGCCACAGTGACCTTGACCTTGGGCACAGCACCCTGAAAGTCGAACTTGCTCCAGATATTGTCATGCCCTTCATTTGTGTGAAGTTATTTTAAAATCGATTGAGAAATGTAGGTGCTAGAGTGCTGACAAAGTTTTTTCTAAAAATAGCCACAGTGACCTTGACCTTGGGCGCAGCACCCTGAAAGTCGAACTTGCTTGAGATATTGTCATACCCTACATTTGTGTCAAGTTATTTCAAAATCCATGGAGAAATGAAGGTGCTAGGGCGATGACAAAGTTTTTCTAAAAATAGCCACAGTGTCCTTGACCTTGGGCACAGCACCCTGAAAGTCGAACTTGCTCGAGATATTGTCATGCCCTACATTTGTGTGAAGTAATTTTAAAATCCATTGAGAAATGTAGGTGCTAGAGCGCTGACAAAGTTTTTCTAAAAATAGCCACAGTGACCTTGACCTTGGGCGCAGCATCCTGAAAGTCGAACTTGCTCAAGATATTGTCATGCCCTACATTTGTGTGAAGTTATTTTAAAATCTGCTGAGAAATGTAGGTGCTAGAGCACTGACAAAGTTTTTCTAAAAATAGCCACAGTGACCTTGACCTTGGGCGCAGCATCCTGAAAGTCGAACTTGCTCGAGATATTGTCATGCCCTACATTTGTATGAAGTTATTTTAAAATCTGTTGAGAAATGTAGGCAATAGAGTGATGACAAAATTTTTCTAAAAATATGTGATGAGGTTGTTTTCTCCATTATAACACTATGGGATTTTTTCAAACGCTCAAGGGCAGCTAACTCCATAGTCTGTGCTCGAATCCGGCCAAATTTCGAACTCATCCAAGCTCTTATGTATGTCATCATTACCTGCAAGTATGATAAGGATCTAAGCAAAAACAGTTGAGAAAACGTGATGACGCCATTTTCCCCATTATAACCCTATGGGATTTTTTTCAAACGCTCAAGGGCAGCTAACTCCGTAGTCTGTGCTCGAATCGGGCCAAATTTCGAACTCATCCAAGCTCTTGTGTATGTCATCATTACCTGCAAGTATGATAAGGATCTAATCAAAAACAGTCGAGAAAACGTGATGACGCTGTTTTCCCCATTATAACCCTATGGGGGCTATCTGTTGCCATGGAAACCAGAGTTCTGAGCTGATCAGCACCAAAACCTAATGCAGCCTTTCCCCCACCCAAATGATGCTTCAGATAAAATTTGATTGCGATCGGCCCACTGGTCTCTGAGATATTTATGTTTGAAAGTGTTGACGCACCCACCCACGCACCCACGGACGACGGCTCGACTCCCATCCTATAAGCTCACCTCTGAGCCTTCGGCTCAGGTGAGCTAAAAAGTCTGGTTGCTAATATAAGAAAGATGTTGCTAATGTAAAATAGAAATTTCTTATATGAGCAGAGGCCCTATCTGATATATGCCCTGTCTGATATATTTAAAAGTGGGAGAAATAGCAGTCCACAGATTGTTTATTTAGTTGATCATGTAAGCTTATCATTTAGTGCATAAATGGCAAATCCTTTTTGTGTTTGTATATTTTAGTTGTTTTTTGTCTATATAATTTTGTGGTATTGTCTTAATTGACTGGTTTGATCCAAGATCGAAACCTTATTATCTTTATTTATTGGGCCACAACATGAAAAATGTTTATGATTTACATGAAATGGAAAAAAAAACCATTTAACACACTTAGTGGACTTGTATCAGTTGAAGAAGACTGTATTATAATGCCAATAATTTATTGTTGGGGTTCTAAACATGGAGGACCTTACACGAGTGGTCATTTCATATGAAATTTATGAAACAGGCCTTTGGCCAGTTTCGTAAATTTCATATGAAATGACCACGAGTGTATGATTCTGTGTCTCATGCCGCTTTGAAATGGAATTTTATCGCCTTCTAAATGAACATTATTTCAATTAATAAATGCATTGCTGACATGGTCATTGTCAATAATGTTACACGTACACTCCAAATGTTATTACACATGGTGTTATGATCATATGATTTTTATAACACAACACTATCAACTGAATAACAGCAACTTTATATGATATACATTGTTTAAGTTACCCCGCTTTTAATTATTAGGAAATGTCATTTACAAATGTATACCTTAAATGGAACATTCTTAGGATCGTGTTTATTACACGAGTGATTTTGATATTCCAAACTATAGTATCAGAGATTGTGATAATTAAATATGAATGGTTTTGAAGTATTTTTCGAACATGAAAACTGCAAAGGCAATATCAGATTGTTATTAACAAGCAGAATTTATGTAAATTGTATATTTTTCATGTTGTGGCTAACTATCATTGATGTGTTTGTGAAATGTATTTTTGATAAAACCATGGCCCTGGAATGTGATCTTTATTGTTGTTGGTTGTAGACCCTGCATGTGCTGTAAAACACCTAAATTTCCGTTACCAAATTTTCGCACTTTAATGAAAATGATGCATTGGCACATTGTAATTTTGGGGTACATGATATACCATGGCTCAAGATAGTAAAGACAATTTGATTTAAATTTGTAACAATTTTTCTTACTTTATTAAACTTTACATTGTAACATCTATTAGAATTGCCTCATTGAGGTGATTCTAATGTGATGCCGCAATGTATAGTTTCATGGAATGGTATAGAAAATATGAGCCGCCACACCAGAAAACCAACAAAGTGGTTGTGCACCCAGTGCAGACTCAGATCAGTCTGATCAGAGTCTTCGCTGTCCGCATGGAGGTAGCTTAGATCCTTAGCTACACTTTAAGTGCATAGTGAAGGGTCTGATCAGACTGGGTGGATGCCCAGGATGATCTGAGTTTGCACTGGTTGCACAACCACTTTGTTGGTTTTCTCGTGTCGCGGCACATTTCTCAAATACTCATCAGGTTTTTTTTTTTTATCTGGGCCTCTGTTAATGTGTGCGTATGTAAGAGTATTGAAAATCAAATATTGGCAGATTTATATTTTAGGGATCTTTGTCTTAAGCTCCAATATTAATATTGCCAAAATTCAGTAACAGCCAAAAATAAGAGTTTTTTACAGTAGAAAAACGGCAACGTGGCATAGTTCAGACTGTTTTGATGAAAGTAGTTGGAAAACAGGAACTACACTGGTTAGACTGCACAGATGTGCAAAATGGTCGTCACCATTTTTATATGTCATTTTGAACTGTTTGCCATGCAGAACCTGTTATGTTTTGTAAGGAATTAGAATCTGTATTCATATAATCTATATTATTGCATAAATACCGATGTCACATACTATAAACAGGCATGTTAATACAACGAATGCAAAACCTTGTTTGGTGATGAATGGTTCATAAGGTCACTAAACACAATTTAAGGGAGTTCAGTCTGACAGAGCTACTCTTAATGGGGAAAGATTTGCTTGTGAGCAAATGATTGCCTTAATTAAAAAGGGCCATATTAAGACAGGTTTTAAATACAAGAGATAAAATGTAGTCCTCTGAAATCTCTTTATAACATGATTTGTAAAAAGCCTTTTATACATATAATCATTCAAAATGTCTTTCTAACTTACAGAAGCCTCAGCAAGGCAATTGGTTAAGCACTGACTTACTTTCATTATCATCCTACCATCATCTCAATATGACAGTTATACTTCTGGGCCTGGTTGTTCAAAACTAACGACATCGTTAGTTAACTAGACGTTAAAACTTTAAACGTTAATTAATATTTCAAATATGCCAAAATGTTTTTGTTGAAAAAAATGTGAGAAGCTTTTGCATAAAAGCTTCTCACATATTTTCAACAAAAAGTATCAATGTTTTGGCTATAAAGTCATAAAATACTTAACGAGTTGACCCCTTAACGAGCTCGTTAGGCTAACGATGCTTTGAACAACTGGGCCCTGGAATGGACGTAATAGTCAGTGATTTCCTTCCATCCATTATCTTTCTACAGCAGCTTATTAGGTGTATAAGGTTTAATAGATAGGTACACCAAAACCATGATAATTTGGCTACTGTAAGTCAAATTCAACTACCATAAATCACTTAATGAATTGAAGTTTGTAAACTAGAGGCCCAAATGTAAATTGCTGATTAACTTGGGCTTGCTAGTAATTTCAAAACTACAAAATCATTCAATTAAAAACTCTGGACAATAAAGTGATTTACAGTATAAGATGGGGATTTTCCCCCTCAAGAACCACCCTGAGTATATAACTTGGTTTTGCAAGTAGATTTTTTCCCCTTTCAAAACAGACCAAAAATCTAAATGCGTCATAAAATGGATCTAGATTTTGGGGGTTGTTTAAATAAGAATCCCCTATCTTATAGCTGACTAAATATAGTTGGGCTACTAAGTATTGGTATCCAAATATATTTTTCATTGATTTGCCATAGTATAACTTCCAAGTTCATATAAAATGGAAACAAGTTGTTAACCCTTAAAACGCCAAAACAGCAGACGACAAAATTTACTTCTGCAAAATTACAAAAAAAAATCTTTTGTCCGAGCTATATCATATTGAGAATTTAAAGACTGGAGAGCAAACAGTATGGATTCAGATGAGGTGGCTCATAATGAGCCACCTCATCTGGAACTATGCTGTTTGCAGGTTTCCTTTTTTTCATTTCTGACGTTTTAAGTTTTAAGAATTTAGGATACTCCTGTGCAAGCTCACAAAACAAACTGGAGGGCATTTTTATGAAAAAAATATTGCTCATAGTGCCATTAATTTCATTGACAGGTATTAATGGTTATAAGTGCTTTGCAGTATGGTAGATAATAGATTTTAATCAATGCTATGATACTTTTATCCTTGAAATGTTTGTGCCAAATATGTATATATTGTTCAGCTGATTGGTTGAGATACAATGAGGAATAATTGAATATATACGATGAATAATGAGTGTATCCATTTATTTAAACCATATTTGAGCCACGACACGACAAAAACAACAAAATGGCATGTTTTCCCAGCAAAGACTCAGATCAGCCTGGGCATCCGTCCAGTCTGATCAGTCTTCACTTTGCACTTTAAGGGTAGCTAAAGGTCTAAGCTACCACTTAGCTGACAAAGAAGAATCTGTGTTCAGACTGGGCAGATGCCCACGCTGATCTGAGTCTTTGCTGAGCACTCATGTCACTTTGTTGGTTTTGTTGTGTCAAGGCTCAAATCATATTTTTGTTGTACTCAGTAATTATAAAGTGCCTATTAAAATAGATTTGTCTATAGTGATTATTGTCTTGCCTGCAACTAGCAAAACATAGGTATTGCTTTTATAGTGTTGTCGGCATTGGGGGCGTAAACTTTTGTCAAGTTTTCTGGTTTAACTCTGTTTCTCAAGAACTGCAAGGGCTAGAGTGATAGAACTTGGTTCATGCTTACAGGTGGAAGAGTAAAGCTCAAAGCCATCATCAATATTTCATCTTGACCTACTTTTTAAGGCTCATCAACTTCACAAAATTTGTGTCAAGTTTTCTGGTTTAGCTCTTGTTTCTCAAGAACTGTAGGGCCATGAAACTTTGGCCATGGTTTCATCTGAAAGAATGAAACTGAAAGCCATTATCAGTATTGCATTTTGACCAATATTTCACAGTTCACTGACTTTGCAAAAATGACCTCATATTTTCTGGCTTATTAGTAGTATTACCTTCATTTCTCCAGAACTATAGAGGCTAGGAGCCATGAAACTTGGGTCATGGTTACATCTGACCAAGCTGAAAGCCATCATCAGTATCGCATCTTGACCTATATTTTACAGTTCACTGACTTTGCAAAAATTGTGTCATGTTTTCTGGCTTAGCTCCATTTCTGAAGAACTGTATGGGCTTGAGCCATGAAACTTGGGTTATGGTTACATCTGGAAGAGTGAAGCTGTAAGCCATCATCAATATTGCATCTTGACCTATATTTTAAGGTTCACTGACTTTGCAAAATTGTCTCCAGTTTTCTTGTTTTGCTCTGTTTCTCAAGAATTATAAGGGGTAGAACCAAGATACTTGGCTCATGCTTACATCGGATAGAGTGAAGCTTAAAGCCATCTTCAAAATACAAATATCATGTTGACCTACATTTTACGGTTCATGAACTTGTCAAGTTTTCTGGGTTACCCCTGTAACTCTAGAACTAGAAGGGTGGCAGTCATGAAACTTGGGTCATTCTTAAATCTGGAAGAGGGAATTCAGAGTAAACATCATAAATTTCTGTTTCCTGAATTGGCCCCCGTTTCTTGAGAGCCTGCAGGCAGGTGAGACATAGCATTCTGAGAAATTCTTGTTGTAAATGTACTTGTATGGACTGCTTGCTCCTGGAGGATCAGTCTGATCAAGGTCTACAGTGTTTGCCACTCAGGATCCATACTTACTGTGCTAACAGCAAAGGCTCTGACCAGACTGCACGGATGTGCAGGCTGGACTGAGCCTTTACTGTTTGCTCATGTATTAAGCACCTTTTTGCATGTTGCAATGGATCCTGACAAATCTGAATAGCAAAAATAAAGTATTGACAATGTATTTGGTGCTGTTTTTTTGTTCTATTTTTTAATAGGGGTAGGTGAGGAAAGTATTCAATGGAAAGTTTATTTGTTTTTGTAGGCAGTACACAAGTCATAAAGAGAATTTTTACTCTGACTCAGTTAAGCTATCATTTTCACACAGTATGTCTTAATGTCATATAGCAATAAATTTTATATGTTTATTTTATATGATGTTCTTGTGTTTTACGTCCCATATTTTTATTGGAGTGTTTATCATATGAGATGACCTTATGTCCCTAGCTTTTTTTCCCCTCTCCCCCATCTTCCGTCTGTCCCCCCACCTTCAAATTGTCAATATGATATAGCTTGGGCAAAATATTTTTGAAACTTTGCAATGTTGTTGTCTGCTTTTCTGATGCTTTACAGGCTAAATTAGCAAACTAGGAGTTCTGCACTGCTCATGCTCACACTCGGATTTTCCTCTCGGAGGTCAGAAGTCACGGATGCCAAAAGCCGTATACGCAAAAAATAACACACCAACATATTGGCTAATATTTCAATTTTCAAACATTCACTGTCTATTCCATCTTGCTGAACTAATGTGACTATCCATTTTCTCTGACTTGTAAACAATTTTCAATTATATCAATGATTTTAAATCATGAAAAAGGTATTTTATATCGACTGACCTGGTAAGCGTAATGATGACCTATCAGATTTTGCCACACTTGACCTCTCACCTTTTTGTCCAGTCCAACCGGAAACTCAGAACTCTGAACATACTTATTGCTTACCATTAGTATTACTATTATAGTTATGTGGATAGGTACCTCATGGCATGCACAGACATGGAAGACTCAGATCAGCCTGTGCATCAGTGTGAGGCAACTCAGCATAGCCATCTCAACTGGATCTGCCTTGATTGCCCTCTGGTCTTTGAATTCTCAATTTGACACAGCAAGGACAAACATTTTTTTTAAATTTTGCAGACATAAATTTTGTCATCTGCTTTGGTTAAATTGTGTAAATGCACAGACCAAGTTGAGAATTTGCTGTATGCACTACTTTAGGTCTAGTTTCAAATGAGGCTAATGAAATCAATTAATGTATCACAAAGTTAATCAGTTTATTGTGCAGTCAATTAAGCCTAATTTTCTTAAATTAACTTGGTATGTAAGTTGTTCACAAACTGGTACCCTCTAGTAAGTTGGCTCACCTGGCTGAACTTGTGCACAAATGCTGGCTGTATAATTAGGGGATAACTGTACTCAAAAATGTCATTTTGGGAGGTAAATCATCGGTTTTATGGTCAGAAATTTCATTTTACTGTGAAGCGCCAGCGGAGCCATAGAACACAATTTGTGACAATAAAACCGACTATTTACCTCCCCAAATGACAATTTTCAATACAGTTATCCCCATTCTAATGAAGTTTTCACATTTTTTTTCATTTTTAAAAGTGTGCTTCTTTGTATCAATAGCGAAAGCTTTCAGCGACGTAAAACCAGACGTCAACCAATGAGAAGGGACGTTACATGATGATGTAGGGTTTCCATTAGTATATCGCAGGATGTACTGTCGCAAATTTTTGATGTTATCCAATCAGATGTTACGTAAGAGTATTAAAATGTCTGTTGAGCACTGCTCATTGTCAATATGACCAGTACACTGTCTACTGCATTCTTTGTGTATATGGTGTATACTGCCTTCTGCAGCATACTTTTTGAGCATAGGCACATGCAGCCACATTGTTCATAAGTCACAGGAGTTCCCATATTAATTCTCTTAATAGACGGGAGTTTACCCTTCCAAAATTAACCATAAATATGTATATTAATCATGAAATTCAGCTATGAGATGGTTTTCCCTTCAAAAACAATCTCAAAAATCTCAATTTGTCTTGGTATTTGTGACAGAGGGACAGACAATCATGGGAAAAACAATGTCTCCCCCACCTCTCTTCCAAGGGGTTCAATTTTTGCAAGAGTAGGCCACCAGAATCTAGTTTTGTGGCAGGTGACATGGACCTGTTGGGCTCATGCACTAGTGACGTTTCAAAGGCCAGAGGCTTATGGAAGCTGAGATACCCAAGCTAAGAAAATGACTGATTTTTGCTGAGGGAGGCCATGCTGATCTAGTTTTATGGTAGGAGACCTGGGTTCGAGGTTATAAAACTTGAGAATAATCTCAAACTCAAAATAAAGCACACTGATTGGCTGCTTCCGTGCATGTGCTTGGAAGCAGCCAATCAGTGTGCTTTATTTTGAGTTTGAGAATGAACTCAAGTTTTATAATCTTGGGGCCTGAAGATGTTGAAGGCATGCACCATTGGAGTTTCTCACATTGTAATTGAAGACAAAATATAGAACCAAGCTTGAAAACAGACATGGTGTTGCATGACAAAAGGTTGATATGTGCAAAAGTGGATCACCATGACCTAGTTTTGGTGCAGAAAACCTAAGCTGTTGGGGGCATGCACTGATGGAGTTTCAAAGACCTGAGATATATGATAGCTGAGATACAGGGGTGAGTTGTTACAATAAATCGAGCCATGACACGAGAAAACCAACAAAGTGGCATGTGCACCTAGTGCAGTCTCAGATCAGCCTGGGTATCTGCCCAGTCTGATCACAGTCAGAGCTTTGCACTTAAAGGGTAGCTAAGGGTCTAAGCTAGTCCATGTAGACAGCAAAGACTCTGATCAGACTGGGTGCATGCCAAGGCTGATCTGAGTTTTTGCTGGGTGCACATGCCACTTTGATGGTTTTCTCTGTCACAGGTCAATTTCACTTTGTATGCTATTAAACCAAGGAAGTCAAGTGATATTGGTTCTCTTGGGGCTCTTTTAAATTCATTAGGTAGACTGAAACAGCTAGACATCTAGGTGGAACACGCCCACCAGCAACAGCAACAGTAAACACTAGGTTTATAGCTGAATAGAGCATGGAGCACACAACCGTAGGCATACTGAATGTAAGTATACATTAATACTTTCTTTTTTGTTTGATAATATTGTATTTATTCAGATATAAGACAGACTCTTTTCCCTTTCAAAACAATCCCAAAAATCTAGATCTGTCTTACAAGACAGATCTAGATTTTTTGGGGAATGTTTTGAAAGAGAAAAATTTCATCCAAAAGCTGAATTGCACACAACAGATTGATTTGGGGTTCAATGAAGAAAGAAAACCCCATCTTATAGCTAAATATGGTATGTCTTTCCTTCTCTTTACCTTTCTGCTTTTAAATATACTGTATTAATCCTTCCTAATAAATGCCCTTAATGTAATCCCCCCCCCCTCAGCCTCTTTTCCAAATATAATGTTCAATTAACTTGCATTAATATCATTAATATCTGTTTGCTTCTCTGGATGAGGTAGCTCTTTGAAATGGGGTCTCCTCTTACAGGAAAAAAATTGCTCCTATAGGGAAAAAGTTACTAGTAGAGTTGCTTCCTCTGAAAGTTCATCTATTCACCTGAATACTGCTTATTAGAAGCTGTTTACTACACTTTAGTGTCTAAATAAAGTTGGTTGGTTGGTTGATTTTTTGCTTATGTCCATGGTGAACAGCTATGGTCATGTCGGGATGGTCAGTTAACCTAACCACACTATTCCTGGGCAGGCTTAGACCTCCTAAATGGTTAACGGTTAACCAGTACTAAGTGCACATACTTTCGCCAGTAACTGACAACTGCCCTTCTTGAATCAGCAGAAGGAGAAACGGAAGTATGTGGCCAGACCGGGTATTGAACCCAAGACCTCTGACTTATGAGTCAGGTGCCCTGCCGATCTTCATTAAGCCCCCCTTTCATAAAATGCAATGCCCACAAAAACACCTCTTCTCTCATTTTCTTCAGCAAATAATATAAGCACATCTGGGCCAAGCTGTTCAAAACTTAAGATGTCCTTAGGTAAAACGTGAAATTTTCAAAAGTATTGTACACAAAAATGCTGCCATTATTTGCTGGAAAAAAATTTTGGAGCTTTTGTACAGCAAAAGCTCCTCTCATTTTTTTCAGCTATAAAACATTTGGATAAGAAAAAAACTATTTTCACCGTTTTGTTTTCCTAAAAAACAATATTTTGTATTTCTACATACTCTTTTACACATTTTCCATTAAAATTCATATCTCTAGCACATGAATGCACTTTCATTTCATCTGTAATATAGGATATTTGAAACAAACTGATAACAAAAAATTGCAGTTTTCTTGTTAATAAGTATTTTTTTACATTCTTTGAAAAAATGCAAGAAAATTGAATTTCATGAAAAACGTCATGAAAAATATATGAGCCAGTCTCTGTGAAAACCGGGCTTAATGACATAAGAATAAAAAATTAACTAACTGCTCCACTGAAAAGTATTAACTTTTCTTAACATTTCCTGAAAATTTGAGATGGTTACCATTATTTATTACTGAGATATAGACTTTAGAAGCTAACAGGTAGTGCAGTTTCTTTACATGATATTATTAACGTCATGCACGTATGTTTTGACGTCAACGTCACTACGTTTGTTTGAACGCGCTTTTTGTGCTTGTTACACAAAATAACTCGGACAAAAAGTGTGTTTACTCATTTTCAATGTGTATATCATTATACACATATGACAATTTGCATGAATTAACATTATTTTTCAAATGATAGGTCTTTATAATGGTATACCATCTGTTTTCAAGGCTTTGGGGTTACCGTGGAATAAGCGTTGTCATGGCAACATATGTCATATTTACGACTGGACTTTGTCTGAATTCATGAGCTTTCTGTTATATCTCAACACCTAAGGTATTTTCATGGAAATAAATAGAGGTCCGAAAAATCATTAATTTTGATGTTTTTCACCCGTTCACAACGTAATTATTACGTAATGTCATTAAGCCCGGTTTTCACAGAGAACGGCTCATATTCAATCTATGGGACATGCTTATGCATATCATTTTAGTAAAACTTACATCGTATGTTAAAGAATAAAACAAAAAAACAAACATTCACCGTTTAGTTTCCTAGAAAAACAATGTTTAAGTTCAAAATATCCCCAAAACAGACTGCCCAAATTCTGCACCTACTGCAAGCACAGCCGGTCCTTGCCCTATTATTTATTTTCCTGTTATTCGGTTCTACCATAGAGTAATGTCGACAAAAATGCGCAGATGGAATGGAAACTGTGAAGATCTTGATCATTCTGGTTCCTAAGGAACAGTCTGATCTCGGTTTCAACTGTTTGTACAGACCTATGTGCCCGAAAACTTAGGATCTTTATGGTAGACATTGCTAGTGTGTATTATAACTGTATATACTCAACAGTTAATCGATTTGATGATGAACAATAACTCTGTTTTGTTTTTTAAACAAGTAAGAACAGAGTTCTTGCGTATTCATCCACCTTAATATAGCATCACAGGATTTTCTAAATATGAAATTTACTTTCAAATATGGGAATAACTTAAACATAAGTCCTAAAGTGGTATTGATTGGGCATGACTAAATGTTTAATAGAAAAGATATCTAGCTTTTTGTGCATCAGTTAACCATTCAAGAACTCTTGGGTTTTGAGGTGTGCTTTGCACAGGTTTGATGCACATTCATCAGTAAATCTGTGCATCAATGCACAACTTCTCAAAACATCAACATTCTGTAATTACTCACTGATAGAGGATAAGCATTTTGATATTTCCATTCAAAACTGCAGCAGGAAGATGGCTTTTTTGACTTAAAACATATGCAAAGCCATGTCTTAATAACTCAACATTCCATATTCAGCACACCATATAGCACCAAAAACAAAAAAATGTTGAATTTGCAAACAGGGTAGATTCAGATGAGGTGGCTTATAATGAGCTGCAGTGGCTTATAATGAGCCGCCTTATCTTGGTCAACACTCTTTGCTGTTTAAATTCTCAATATAGCTTGGACGAAACATTTTTTGAAATTTTGCAACTGTAAATTTTGTTGACCTCTCTGCTTATTTTGGCACTTTAAGGATTAAAGGCATTGTGTCAACCTACATTCCATATGTCATACATGCCGAAGCTCTGGACTACAACCTGTGAGATCTGTTAAGATTTTTATAAGATCTGATCAAATTAAGAGAAAATGCCCAGCAGGCACATGACGTTGAAATGACGTCGTACTGACGTAGATACGACATAATGGCGTCGCATCGACGATAGTACGACGTCATTTTGATGTCGTGTGCCTGCTGGGTGGTAAAGGTCCCGGTTTCTCATAGTCTTGTGACCTTATAGAGGCAGTGGGGTTAGAGGCCCACTGTATCTTCTTGTGTAGAGCACATGAAGGCTGGAGCCCATTCCTCTCCTTTTGTTGACTTGTCCTTCCCAGATTTGAAACAAGTACCCATTTACTACCATGATGACAGAGTTTTCCAGTCGCTGGATGGCCCAACCCTGGGTTTGAACCCATTACCATACGGCGACCTTCTGCACCAAAACCAAGTTGCTCTAACCACTTGACCACAGGGCCTACCAGAAACTGTCACTAAATGCCTCCAAGACATTAAATCCCAAAAGGTTAAAAGCCTTTCATTTGGTGCTTTTATGCAACAATATGAGCCCTGACATGACAAAACCAACAAAGTGGCATGTGCGCCCAGCAAAGACTCGTATCAGCCTGGGCACCTGCCCAGTCTGATCAGACTTCCCTGTCCACATGAAGGTAGCTTAGACTCTTAGCACTGAAAAGGCTCTGATCAGACTGGGCGGATGCCCAGACTGATCTGAGTGTTCGCTGAGCGCATAACAACTTTGTTGGTTTTTTCATATCGCGGCTCATATAACAATACCTGATTCTAGTTTATTTCTTCTTAAATTGTAAGACTGAATAGAATATTCCGTCCAATTTCACATTTTAAGACAAAATAAGGTATGGACTACGGAAAAACAAATGAGATTTTAAAAATCTTACTGGAATCATCTCCTACAAGGTTAAATTTAAGAGATTTTCTTTCACTTAATGAGACTTGACATATGATAGTTAGAAAAGATACTTAGAAAGTCTTAAGTTTTCAGACAGGGACCCTGGTTGAATGGTTAGCGTGACTTGGAAGGATACAATTCTATGTCCTTTCAAACAGTATTTCAGCCATATCAGGAAAATGGGAGGGTGATAATGATAGGCTGTGCGCAATGGAACCCCAGTTATGGTTAAAAAGATCTCGGCCTCCAGCGGGTATCGAGCCAAGGACCACTAGCTGAGCAGGCCAGTTTTTAACCCACTGAGCTACTGGGACTCCTAGAGCGACTTGTTATGGTGCAGAATGCTGTGGGTTCGAATCCAGGATGGGCCAACTCTCTGTTGACCTAGCAGTAAATGGGTAACTGTTTTTGAATCAGGGAAGGATACCTTTTTTGAATCAGGGAAGGATAAGGCAGCAACAGGAGAGAGATGGGCTCCACCTTTCATATGCTGCACCCTAAAATACAGTGAGCTCCTAAACCCAACTACACCTACGGCCTCTAGGTTTTGGGAAACCTTTACCTTTTTATCTTTTTAAAGTTCTTAGTGTTTTACTTATATTTCCAGGCAGCAGGTGCTAATGGCACCACCTCTGAGCCAGCTGATGAAAACCTGCCCCTTGACAACGAAGATGAGTTTAAAGGAAGGAAAGAGGCGTGGAAAAGAGTCGGAGATATCATTAAAATCATTTATCGCTTAAATGTTGTACTAGCAGTCATGCTTTCTGTCTGTGGCCTCATTTTGTTCCTAGTTATATTCAACAAGAATGTCCGGCGAAAGTCCCCACTGTGGTATTGGTTCCACATTGTACTGTTAGTGGCATTTTGTGGATTGGGCATTCATCTTCCAGTATACAACATTGGCTATTTTGGCAACAAACCATTTTGTTTGTATCTGATATACGGCACAGAATATTTATTGCTACTGATCCCTTGCATGTTGATACTGTTGAATATTGAAGTGTTCTTTCTTCACATACTACAGATGAAATACTGGCAGAACAAAAAGGTTTCACGATTCGTAATAACTGTGCTCCTAGCATGGCTTTTCACTACCTTTGTAGTGGGGCATTTAGTGATTGAAAATAACACCATAAGAAAGAACAGTCAGTTCTGTTTCCGTCACTCAAAGGAAATATTTGAAGCACGACTTGCAGTGAGAGGCTGGGCACCAGCCTTATTTTGTTTCCTGTCGTCTGCCATCATTCTGATTACTTTCCGTATTCAAAAGTCACAGCCAGGATTTATTGCTGCTATGGGAAACCTGCGTGAAATGATGACGCCAGGAGAAGAAGACCAAGATAAAATATCAATGATGTTGATGACACTGATCATGAATGCATCGTTCATTTTGCACATCCTTTTGTATCTTGTTCTTCATCTGCTGCCCAGAGGAGTTTTCAGCAATCCAGACAGCCATATTCCGATTTCTGTGTTGTTCCTATTTCACACACTAACCATTTATATACTTCCGTATCTGGCCCTTTTTGTTCCGGAAGTGAGGTCGGCACTGTATAACATTGGTTTGCAATGCTATAGAATCATCAATGGAATTTACAAGGGAAGAGTAAGCGAGGACTCAAATACCCTCCAAGTTCGTATAGGCGATGTTCAGGAAGATACATAAGTTTCAACTGTTTTTAACTTTCTGGGCTGGGTTGTACAAAGTCATTATAGTCAAGTATACGTTAAGTCTCAAAGTACTTACAAAATCAACTGTGGTAATATCTTTTGCTGAAAAACTCGTGAGGAGGTGCAAAAGCTCCTCCCTCACATTTCTTTTGGCCAAAAAATGTCTGTGTTTTTACATATAATATGTTTGAAAAAATGATGTTGTTGCTTTTGAACAACTAAGTCCTGATAAATACAATATTTTTTGAAATTCTAAGGATGTACTAGAAACTACAAATATTACATATGTTAATATCTGGAACTTTTGTTTACAAAAGTGTTATCATTGTTTTGCTATTTTAAGTAACAGT
Source organism: Ctena decussata (assembly GCA_963989385.1). Lineage (NCBI taxonomy): Eukaryota > Metazoa > Mollusca > Bivalvia > Lucinida > Lucinidae > Ctena > Ctena decussata. Next base: position 27,652,194 of record OZ022512.1, on the reverse strand, counting down.
AGATGGTGAGTGAGTGATATGGGTTTTTACGGCACATCAGCACAAAATAGGGTTTTTACGGCACATCAGCACAAAATAGGCTATTTCATGCCAAAAAGGCTATAAAAAATATGTTTTATATGCATTAGATCAGAAATGAATGCACAGTATAAAAACAAGGGCTTCGCAAGCGGCGCATAATACGCCCGTTTAAATGTCATAAAGGAGTTAAAGAATGAACAAGACTGTTTACAAAAGGATAGACAGGCAGACAAACAGAGGCAACCACTCTATAATAAATGAATTCAACATTAATTATTTAAATATTCAACAGAGTATATCAAGTCAAGGGAGATAAACTAGATATACTAGATATACCATTCTTGGTTCTATTACTCTCCCTTGACATCACTACAATATTTTAAACAGTTGAAATGTTACAGAGTAAACAGGATATTTATGCAAGGGCAGGTAATTCAGTAAGTAAGCCAGAGTTGTGGTTCTTGCTCAGGATACATTGCCTCATTATTATACACATTCCTACAAAGTTTCATTCTAATATTTCAAAAGTTTAAGGAGATATGGATTGAATGAGAAACGCCTAAAATATACTAATCAAAGGGAGGTTATCCAAAATTAAGAAAGGGGAAGCAACCATTCTTATATGTGACACACTGTCTTGTGATCATGCACATTGTTATAAAGTTCCATCATGATATTCCAAACGGTTACCAAGTTAAGGTATGCACAAGGTAAGTATACACAAAATAGCCAACAAGAACTAATAAAAGGGATGTAACTCTAAAACGAAGAAAGGGAGAGCACCCATTGTTGTACGCGACACATCGTTGGGACTTCATACACATTGCTATGAAGTTTCATTAAGATACCCCTAACGGTTATCTAGTTATGGCGTGCACAAGCCTTGCAGGGAAAAAATTAATCAAAGGGGCATAACTTGGAAACTAAATAAGGGGTAGCAACCATTTTTGTACTTGACACGTTCCCCCAACCTAATACATATTTGTACCAAATATCATGAATACATCCCAAACGTTTACTGAGTTATGGTGCGCACAAGAATGTTTACGGACGGACGGACTGACAGCGCCACGCCATAATACGTCCGTTTTTTCAAAAAGGGCGTATAATAAACCAAGTCGGGTATGTAAAATATGCCGATCAACGGCTATCTTAAAACCCACAACATAAAACAAATTCTCGACCAGCGAGAAACAGTAGATGGTAACCATTTTGATGGCCAGCTGGATAAATTTTCAAAATGTCAAAGCAGGAATGGTTTTGACAAAATTTTGTCAAAAATTCATTCAGAGGTTCTTGAGATTTTCTTTTTTCTTCTTTTGCTACATTTTAGTATTAGTGGCCATCTTGGATGATACACTTTTTTTTGTCAGGGTCTGAAAGTACTCTATGCAAGGATCTTTTTCCCACATTTTAGGTCAACATCTATTCAGCAGCTCAGAAGAAATGAGCCATGTCACAACAAAACCAACAAAGTGACATGAGCAGATAGCGAAGACTCAGATCAGCCTGGGCATCTGCTAGCTTAGATCCTTAGCTACCCTTTATGTGCACAGTAAAAATTCTTATCAGAACGAGCAGAAGCCCAGGCTGATCTGAGTCTTTGCTGGGTGCACATGCCACTTTGTTGGTTTTGTCATGTCGTGGCTCATATAGTTTTTTTTTTTTTTTTTTTTTTTACAATGGTGGATGGTAGCTACCTTAGATGGTCAACTGGTCATACCGTATAATGGAAAATTTTCGCTTTGCCAAATTATCGCAGATTTATCCCAAAAACATGAAGATTAATTGTCGCTGTTTTTAATTTTCGCGGATGTGAATATCCATGAAAACAAGAGGCCCACGGGCCACAAAGCTCACCAGATCTCTAGCTCAACATTGCTATCAAATTTGTATAGGCCCAAAATTGCTGTCACATTTTGCACAGGCTAACACAAAGTATACAACTACAAAGTCTCAGTCTGACAGTCTGTTGAGTTGATAACAAAATACGAGGGGCGTTCGAAAAGTAATGCAAATGGCCTTATAACTTTGTTTAGGGGGAAACTGGGTACAAATGCTATGCATATGCTGAAAACACTACATTTTGTCTTTACAATGATACCAAACGCTGTACAAAGACACCTTTCCATATTGTCTTACAACGCATTTTATTAGGCCCCTGTCATACCACTGGGCTATTTTCATATGTAAAATCATTTCAGTGTTGGGCATTCAAGTCAAATATCATTGCAAATACAAAATTCATCTTTGTCAGTTGCTTGTCCATTATTGCCTACAATATTCATACAAAAGTTAGAAGGGTGGCAACTGTTATCGATTTATTCCTGGCAAAGCAATGCGCAATTCTTATGACGTTATTTAAATATACGTTAACGTCATTTTGAAAAGCTTGTAGAGGCTTTGTTTTTGGCATTAATTTGAATTTATTGACAGGTTTTCGTTGACCTATGTAAATGCTCTTGCTGACAAGATTTTGAATGCTAATACACTTGTTTTCATTACGAAATCATTTAATTTTTGGTAGAAAGGGGGAATTTGCTACTATGGATTTGCTACATAATCCATATTCCCGGGCCAGTATGGAACCCAGATTTAAAATAATTTCCGCGATATTTACAGGACAAAATTGCCTGGACATTGTCTTTAAGCAGCAAAAATAAAAACAAATCAAAGACTGACGATATATAAATTACGGCCTACTAAACTAAAATTCTGCAGTGTCTTTAGGGTATGCCTCTTTCAAAGATGATAAAAATGCGCCCTTTTAAAAAAAATACACCGTGTTTGCAGACTTTCCTACGCATATCATAGCTGTATGTGTTTTTGCAATCAGAAGTTCTGTTTTTATATTGGTTACCAAAAATTACGTCATTTGCATTACTTTTCGAACGCCCCTCGTATGTAAGTATTTTTCTATATTTTGATTGCAGTAAATGCATATACTAAGTAAATAGTAAACACATATTTTCAATTCCCCAGCCAAAGAATACTAAAGAAAAACTCTGACCCAATCGGCCTAGTGGCTTCACAAGAGATTTTTTTTTTAGTTTTTTTTTTCCCTTTTTTTGCTCTATGGCTTCCATGACAACCAATAAAAAGTGCAGTGGGCCAAAAAAACATACAGCTGAAAGAAGACTTCTCAAGGAACATTTCTATTACAGTTTTGTCATCATATCTGCAATGGCTTGGCAGTAAATGCCATTGGCCCAAAGGAGATAATTTTTAAGTATTTTGTTTTCCATTTTGGTTTCCATGGCAACCAATAAAAGGATCAGTGGGCCAAAAAACATACAGCTGATAGAAGACTTCTCAAGGAACATTTCTATAAAAGTTTTATCAACTTATCTGCAATTGCTTAGTAGTAAATGCAATTTTTCGATTTTCCCCATTATAAGTCATTGCAACTCTAAGTTGCCATAGCAACCAAACTAGAGAGCCGATTTTCATAAAAACCATAAACTATCAATCCCCCAACCTAAGGATACTATAAATGAAATCTGGGCCTTATCAGCCCAATGGCTTAGGCGGAGATAAATTTTTAAGTATTTTATTCCCATTTTTGTGCGTTTTCATTTCCATGGCAACCAATAAAGGGAGCAATTGGCCACAAAACATACAGCTGATAGAAGACTTCTCAAGGAACATTTCTATAAAAGTTTTGTCAACATATCTGCAATGGCTTAGTAGTAAATGCAATTTTTCGATTTTCCCCATTATAAGTCAATGCAACTCTAAGTTGCCATAGCAACCAAACTAAAGAGCCGATTTTCATACAAACCATAAACTATCAATCCTCCAACCTAAGGATACTATAAATGAAATCTGGGCCTTATCAGCCGAATGGCTTAGGCGGAGATAAATTTTTAAGTGTTTTTTTTTTCATTTTGGTTTCCATGGCAACCAATAAAAGGAGCAGTGGGCCAAAAAACATAAAGCTGATAGAAGACTTCTCAAGAAACATTTCTATAAAAGATTTGTCAACATATCTGCAATGGCTTGCCAGTAAATGCCATTTTTCAATTTTCCCCATTATAAGTCTATGGGAACTCTAAGTTGCCATAGCAACCAAACTAAAAGGCGAATTTTCATAAAAAACACAAACTTTCAATCCCCCAGCCCATGGATGCTACTGATGAAATTTGGGCTCAATCGGCCTAGTGGCTTCAGAGGAGATGTCGTTTAAAAGTGTTGACGGACAGACGACATACGACAGACGACGACGACGACGACGACGACGACGACAGACAACTGCCTATACTATAAGCTCCCCCAGAGCCTTCGGCTCTGGTGAGCTAATAAAAATTGTGTTTGTCCTATAAAATATTGGCTTGACTTAAAAATCAAGACGTACAAGGTGAGAGAAAAGTGTTGAAACTGTAATCACTTTGTTATTGATGCATTTGTTTAGAAAGCATCGGCTCCTTTTGGTTTTGGGAGGAAAACATTCCCTTTTCACAAACAAGAATTCCGCGGAATGCTATGTCGCACCTGCATTGCATTTCCACAGTAGCAGAGATGATGTTGAGAAGAATTGAGAATAAAAAGAAAACAAAATAGTTTCTGGCATTATTCTGACACAAATTTTGTCAAAATCCACCAATGGTTCTTAAGGTACTGCCATTTTCATGTTTGTGCTATTTTTAGTAACGGTGGATGGAAGCCATCTTGGATGGCCAATTTGCCAAAAACCGAAAAAGCTATATGCAAGGATCATTCCGACACAAAATTGGTCCAAATCCATTCATAGGCTCCTGAAATATAGTCATTTTCATGGTTTTGCTATTTTTAGTAATGACAGTGGCGGCCATCTTGGATGATACATTCCCATAAATGTGAAAAAAAAACCCAGAAAACTCCCTTCAAGAATCCTTCTGATTAAATCTGAGCAAAATCCACTCAGAGTTTAACGATTTATCGGCACTCAAGCAAATTTGAGACTCGTAAACTAAAAGTAGGTCACTGTGACCTAATTTCGCTACAGATTTTTTTCATTTTTGTAAGTTTCATATAGAAGGTCCTATTTATGTTCCATGCAAAGTTTCAGCCAAATATACCTAGGGGTTCTAGAGAAAATGTTAATTATGTTGTTTTGCTATTTTTAGTAACAGGCGGCCATCTTGAATTCTCGACCAGGCTGAATTTGTGTAATCTGAAGCTCTGTAGTCTGATCATGCTCCATATGAAATTTGAGAACCATGGCTGCAGTAGTTTTGGAGAAATTAAGGTGGTGATTTATGGTAAATGTAAAAATCTGCATAAAACCATAAAAAAGTAACGTATCTCCCTGAAAGTTAGCAGACTTCTTATTTTTGTTGTTCTTTACAGTTTAGAATTCAAAATAGACGTACATGCTGCTTAAAAAAGTGTTTTTATAAGGAAAGATCAAAGGGTAATTTTCTGCGAATAAATCTGAAAAAATAATATCGTTATAGAAAATTTACGTAGTGCTGAAGGTGCATTATTGCATAATGAAGAGCGTCCTAGCAATTATTTATTCCAACTCTTTCTCAAATTGTATTATAGACCAGATGAAAATGGTAGCTTTTTCTCAAATGTTCAACCATGTACAAAGTAAATGTACACTGGACGCATTTATTAAATAAAGGGTAGGCAAGCATACCTATGTTAACACCTACAATATAAATAATACATTACTGACATGATCAGTGGTGTGTAGATGAAACTGTTCAACCTTGTTAAAATAGTATCACCTGTCTCACCTGTGTGTTTTGACAAAAAAATTTGGACACAGACTGCATCTTTTTTCATCTGCTCAGCCTGATAATGTGTGAAAGAGTTTGAAAAAATAATTGCTAGGACGCTCTCCATTATGCAACAAGGTACTCTAAGCACTAAGTATATTTTCAATAATGATATTATTTTTTCAGATTTATTCGCAGAAAATTACCCTTTGATCTTCTCTTATAAAAACACTTTTTAACATTAACAAATGCTGCATTTTGGGATTCTAAATTATGAGAAACAACATAAAGAAGGCATCTGCAAAGTTTTGGAAAGATCAGTGTTATTTTGAGTATTTTATGCAGATTTTTGTCTTTGTCCCAAATCAGTGATTATCACCACCTTAACTGAACAAATTTTTAACGTTAGGGTTGACGTAAATGTGAACGGACTGACAGACGGACGGACTGACGGAATGACGGACGGAAAACCGGACGCCTATATCGCACCTTGCTAAAGCAGGTGCGACAAAAAACAAACGTAAGACAGACATTGGAATAAATCAATGTTTAGTACACAGAAACATTCAACTAAAATATGCAAACAATTATTAGAAGAGCTATAATTCAGGATAAAAATAAATAGAACTCACAGCCAATTAAAAGTAATTCAATAATGTACTTGCATAATCAGGTACAAATGAACGTTAATCAAGCGAAAAAAAAGTGGCAGCCTGTTCAAATTGTAATTATCTGCTAACAAGCAGTTAACATAATTGCGCCAAAATAATAGCTCTATAGCTCCCTTTCTTATGGTTTTGTGGGTCGCTTTGAAAACCACAAACCATATGTTTCGACGGTTCAAATTTCCTATTACTATTTTGAACAAACTTGGAACATATTTCGCGGCGTTTTATTTTGACCGCGAAATTCCGCGAAAATTAGATGACGCGAAAATTCCCCATTATACGGTAATTTAGCCACAATAACTCTAGCAGTTCTTTTTCTTCAGAGCAAATCTTCAGATACATACCAGTTGAAAAGCATTAATGTACATGTATTTGGCTAAACAGAAGCTCGAGTTATCAAGTGCAGGTTGGGATGGAATTGGATATTTACCAGGCATAAGGTAGATCAATTCCACGTACCTTATTAATCCTAATAAATGCCTCTGCTCTAATAAATGCAGCAGGCTGCCTCTTTTCTGAAAATGTATTGATTTGCATGATTTCCTGTTTGCTTCTCTAGAAGAGGTAGCTTTGAAAAGGTCCTCCCTGCCTCTTTTCTGTAAAGAATGTTGCATTAACTGGCACGATTTCCTGTTTGCCTCTCTAGATGAGGTAGCTCTTTGAAAAGGGTAAACTCTTGGAGAAAGAATTTTCTCCTACAGAAGCAAATTCTTTTTCTTTCAGAGTTGATCCCCACTGAGTAGGGAGGCAAAAACAGTAGAGTGGCTTCCTCTGCAAGTATACCCATTCACCTAAATACTGTTTATCAGCAGTATTTGGCAGTGGCAGTGGGTGATTTACTACTCTTTATGCTCTAAATACCCCACCCCGCAACCTTTGGTAAAATGCAACACCCCCATGGCATTTAAGGTGAGGTTAGAGTAATTGACAAAACACATGATTTTATTAATACTTCGTTATTTTGTACATTTTCATTACCTCTTTCAGAAAATGTAATAAAAAAGGGGGGTCGCCAATTTTGTTTTCAAGACATCTGACCTCGAAAACGCCAATTTTTCCACTTTTTTGAGCCGACGTTATAATGGCGTTCTATGGAAAACTCACTTTTTTGCTTGTCTCTCTTTGATAAAACCCTTTATTATGAGAAAACAAAACACATTTTTTTCTTCAAAAACTAACACAGTATGGCCCAATGATAGAAGTTTACGTTAAAGCAATAAACATAGTATGTCGCCGACTTAACTTTCGAGCTTATGTGCATAAAATGCCCAGCTTGCCGTCTCTTTAGACTGAAATGTTAACGTTGTGCATGGTGACGTTAACGTTACTTAACTTTTCGCGCCACGTATCAACTATCCCTTTTTGTAGGCTAGCGGCAATTTGTCTGGGACTTTTATCACTCATGATTGTCATCGTCGGGAAAGTGCCGGATGAAGGCAGCTGAAATATTTTTCTCACAGTCTCTGCATAAGCCGTCTTAACTATTTTTAGGTAAAAACAAAATCGAAAACAGTGCCATTATGCCCTCCCATAAAGTTGACGCGCACCCCAGTTGACAAACTTTCAGAAGCAACAACTTTAGGGCGGGCTTCCACGTGTTATGACATTTGAACAAATCCCTTGTCCACTTGTCATTTGCATAGTGTAAGTGAGTCAAGTTTTCTAATTCCTGGCCCGATCCAAGAAAGAACCTATAATATTCTGCATTATGACCTCGAGTTCCAACGACTGGACTTTGGCGACTCTCTCTCTCTCTCTGTTAAAATGATAGGCAGTTTAGATTCACTTTAGTGTCTAGGAGATACAATAAAACGACTCCTTGATATACACTTTAAACAGGAAGAAGAAATGAAAGACAGAAAAGTGAGAAAGGCAAGGAAAAAGAAATGCCACATTGTTTTTTAGCTTATTGACAGAACAGATCGTTGAATTATCGTATCAACGTCGATAAAAAAATCTGACGACATTGCATCGACGTTGATACGGCTGTTTGGTGTTGTTGAAATGCTAGGAATTTTTAATTCAACTGAAATTTGGCATAATTTTTGCTGATTAGTATTTTAAGTGTGGGTGGAAAACGACTGTCTATGGCTGCTACCATGTTAACTGTAAAGTGCGTGGTTGAAGTGTAGACAGTGATATGACTACTCATTGTACGATTCTGGATTCAATTCCACAAGGCTGAGTTGTCGTATGAAAAAAAATTTAATAGAATTATTGCAACGCAACAGCTGCGAACTCCGTCAATAACCTGATAAGAAACTGTAAGCTATCCCGCAAGTACCGCAAGGAAATCTAAGTATATTTTTTTTCAGTTTCTTCTCTATGGCACTTTCTGCTTACTTTAATTTTCACCCAGTGCTCAGCCTCCTTGCATTTCGTGAGCAGCCAATGTAGTGATCACAGAAGCGGCTAACGTTGACGCCATCTTGTTTTTATCAAACGGAACGTTTGACGTCATTACGCAACGTAGCGACAGAAACTGCCGCACGGTGGCGCTGAATTACTCCCACCTCACCTTAATAGGATTAATATGGTATTTACAATAAATATTCAGAAACCTCTCCATTTTTATAATGGTTTATAGTCTCTTGACTCTTTGCAAAAGAAAACATTTTTTGTTCAAATGGAGTTAATGTTTTATAAAATGAGCCGTGACATGACAAAACTAACCAAGTAGCATGTGTGCCCAGCGAAGACACAGATCAGCCTGGGCATCTGTCCAGTCTGATCAGAGTCTTTGCTGTGCACTTAAAGCATAGCTAAGAGTCTAAGCTACCTCCATGCTAACAGCAAAGACTCTGGTCAGACTTGGGGAATGCCTGGCTGATCTGAGTCTTTGCTCGGTGTGCAAGCTACTTTGTTGGTTTTGTCATGTCGTGGCTCCAATTTTCAGGAAAAATGCATGCCCTGATCAGACTGCTCCCAAGAAGCAGTCTGTTCTGGGTATACACTGTTACGATAGCCATTCCTGTCTCAAGAAAAAGGGGACGGTTGAGTCGAGCAATGGTGCTGGATAACTTTCAGTGCTGGGGTGTCCTGCTAATTTGCATAACAGCAGGGCACTGGCCTGCTGTTCTTGCAGTAGGTGCGGGTTGTTTGGACTAAAATGCTGTCTCAAAAGGCGATTTAACCCAAAATAACCAACCAACTCAAGAAAAGACAATAAGACTGTATCTAAGTTCAGTACAAAATCTTAGATTTAATTTCAAACTGTTGCTGATATAAAGTAGTAATTAAGTTTCTACAATATACATATACTCAGTACCAGTTACAGCTAAGTTCATCTTTCAACATGGTTATCACTCATAAATACCAGAAGATCTATACACGTAGTTAGTTAACAATTTCTACAAAAATAGTGAATTCTGCATAATTCTAGAATTTTTATACAAAGTAACAAACAAGCCATGTCATAGGAAAAAGGGCCTTACCATATATACATGTCATAAAAAAATGAATAAATAAAAGAAATGCCACATATAACAATTTTCACATCTGTCAGAATATTTCCAGTGGGCATATGAGCGGCAACACGACAAAACCAACAATGTGGTTGTGCGCCCAGCGCAGACTCAGATCAGCCTGGGCATCCACCCAGTCTGATCAGAGTCTTCGCTGTCCGCATGGAGGTAGCTTAGTCCCTTGGCTATCCTTTGAGCACTTAACGAAGAGTCTGGTAAAATTGGGCGGCTACCGAGACTGATCTGAGTCTTCCCTGGGCGCACAACCACATTGTTGGTTTTGTCGTATCGCGGCTCATATAACATTGCAACAATGTCAATACATTGATCCAACATTGTGATTTGTTGCATCAACATTGTTATGACACTGTTTGACTTTGCATCAACATTTGCTTAACATTGTACCAGTAATACTGGAAATCATTTTATTGCTTGCTTATTTTTATTTTTCAATTTTTTGAGTTTCGGAATAATTGGCGAGAACATGAATACATGACCAAGTGAAAGTCGATCGGCAATTTCCATCTCAACTTACTTTAAATATATTGACAAGACTTTTTAACAGGTGACCCAGTAGCTTCGCAAGTATTAGCAAAAATAAAGCTTTAGTGAATATTAAGTAGTTAAGAGCATTCTTTGAATTGCAGCCTTTCTATTTCTGATCAGTATCTATGAACAGCGAGACAGGGACTGACTTGCATGGCTTCCCAGTCTAAACAGTCTTTGGAATCTAAACTGGTCAAAATAAGCCACATCCCATACCAACTTTTTCTATAGGTGCAATGTGTATGTCATACTTAAAATTTTCCATTATGAAAAGAAACAAAATTACTGAAATTTACAACTTATCTAATGTTTTATAGCAGCATGTTGGGTGTAATTTCACAAAATTTCATTTGAACGCCTTCATTGTCTTTTAACCAGTACTGAAATTTCCAATAGTGTCCATTTTTGTGCCAATTTTACTATAGGAATGATAAGAAATGAAACCTGACCTTACTCAAATCTACGGACCTCAGCAGAAAATCGATCGACAGGAAGGAAATCTAGCACATGCAGAGAACAGATGCTGCTTTTTTGCGTAAACTTATGTGCAACAATCTAAATCCAGTAAAAAGTATGGTAAAACAAAGATGGCAACTTTTGCATTATGTTTATGGGGAAAACACAAGTGCGGCAGTGGCGGATCCAGAGGAGGTTCGGGGGGTTCAAACGAACCCCCTCTTAAGCCTTGATTATTTAATTTTCATGGAGAATTTCGGGAAAAATTGGTCAAACTGCACAAATCAAACCCCCCTCAGCTAATTTGAACCCCCTTTCCAAAAATCTGGATCCGCCCCTGTGGGGCTAAACATCTTTTGGCCAGTAAACCTTGTCAAGGAGCTAAACATGTTAAATAAGTATCAACAGATCATCCCTTGAAAACAAGCAAGAAAGAAAACAGAAGAATGATCAGGTTGCAGAGATACACAGGCAGAGCTCAGCCTACAGCGCGATTTGGGAGAAAAAGTCTCCCCAGAATGACTGACTTCTCCCTGTTTTGAGCTGAGGGAGAAGTTAAATTGTATAGCAAATATAGGGAAATCCAAAATTTGGACCAAACCTTCTCCCTAAAATTCTGAAAATGTCAGAAAACTTCTCTCAGGCTGAGAGCTCTAGGCTGAGCCCTGCACAGGCTAAGCCACATCTTCACTATTCCTATATATTGTAAGGCCCCTTTTTTTATGGCATGGCTGAAATAACGAATAACAAAGTCTCAACGAAACAGTCAACATACAAATAGAACCTTAGGTGTATGGGTACACCTCCATGTTTTTCTGCCATTTTTACAAAGGGAAACAACTTTCATGACTTCTCTATTCCTTCCCTGGACAACATATCCCTTCAAAAATGGCGTCTACTCTTAGCTGAAAGAATTTGCTCCTTTAGGAGCAAATTCTTTCTGTTAAGAGTTGACCCCCATTGAAAATAGAGGCAAAAATGAATTTGTGGAGTTGCTTCCCCTGAAAGTGTACCCATTTACCTTAACTTGTGCAGGACATGATTACTAAAGTCAGTTGCCATAACAACCTTACCGGTACAAACTGGGCCAATAATGGTTGAAGAGGCTTTTATCAAAATATTTCATTGTTCAACATGTAGGAGCTCCCTGATTAGCTTTTGTACTGTTTCAGGGCTCCAGATAAGAAGGGGTAGCACAGGTAATTTAAGGATAATTTTCCATATTTCTCAATGAAAACATATGGTGTGACCCTTCATTTGAAACATTTTCCCCAAGACGGTTCTTATGAGGGGTCACAAAACATACGGTGTGACCTTTTATTAGAACCGTCTTGTCGAGACTGTTCTAATGAGGGGTCACAATATAAGTTTTTCGTTGAGAAATACCAAAAATTATCTCTGAATTATCCTCAATACCCCCTCTTATCTTGAGCTCTGCAGTTTGCCATTCCACCAGCATTTTTTTTTAAATTCCATGAAGTATTTTGGGACATGTGCAATCAGTGACAAATCAGTATCTCTGTGAAGACTCCTCTGTGTTTTCTCACTTCACATCTGCCCAGTCTAGAGTTTTTGCTGTCCGCAATGAGGTAGCTTAGACCTTCAGTTACACTTTAAGTGCACAGCAAAGACTCTGATCAGACTAGGCGGATGCCCAGGCTTAGCTGGGTGCACATCCAACTTTGTTGGTTCTGTCCTGTTGCAGCTCATTTGTATTTTTATAAATTCTGCATTGTAAATATTTATACCTTGAAATAGCCAGATACTTTTTTCTTTCATATAATAATTCTCTTGAATTAATACTTTCTACTGTAACATGGCAAGTTTAAGAAGAATGGATACACCTTATGTTTTTCTGCCATTTCATAAAGGGGAATAACTTTTGAGACATCCTGTTCACTTTCCTGGATGACACAGGTCTTCCAAACTGAGCTCTACTCTTAAAGAAAAGAATTTGCTCTTATAGGTGCAAATTCTTTCCTTTAATGTTATCCTCAATTGAGAAGGTAGGCAAAAATTAAAATGACAGAGTAGCTTCCCCTAAAGTTTACCCATTCACCTTAATACTTTCTAGTGTAACATGGCAAGTTTTTAATATGTTCATGTTCTGCATAACATGGCAAGTTTTATTAATACAGTATTTCTATATGCTACTGCAGTAAATAAACTAACATATATCTCTATAGATTCTGAACTATCTTGCTCTGTTATTTATATTCTCTACACACAAATTAACCTCTCTTTAAGTCTTTGAAAAACAGCAGGTCCAAGTTAGCCATAGAAAGGGAAAATACTCAGTCTGTGTGTTTACTGAGGATAAGTTCAGTGTACCATAAAATGTAAGTAAATGTCATGTATTGTTAAATGCACTCAATTGCCTTATCTGATATGGCTACTGAAAGACAGACCAATACACACATATCCCATTTGGTAACGGAAGAACAGAGCTTGATCACTAGTATTCTAAGAATACATACTCAAAGGTGCTTCAGAAAAGCATTCCTTTACTTCCCATAGGTATGCCAAAATAATGATGGGTGTAACCATGAAATGTGAAAAGGTGGTTGGTAACTTTTTACTACATACAAAATATAACCAAAATGTGAGATCTTCATACAGAAAGAATATCATTTAAGAATCTGTGAATATCATTTTATAGGACAACATTGGCTCTATATTAACTGATTACAGTACTCGATTTTTATAGTATGAAAGAGGCACACTGAATTTCCCCAATTATAAGATGGGGGTTTTCCCCTTCAAAAACAATACCAAAAATCTAGATCCATCTTATAAGATGGATCAAGGTTTTCTGGATATTTTTTAGACAGAAAAAAAACATTTTCTTCAAAAACCCAACCTTATCTTGAGCTCTAGGGCCGTATTTATAAAACGACTTAAGTGGTTGCTATGGTGTTGTTAAGGCCGAATTTCTAAGAAGGAGATTCCCTATAATTATGAAATTTGCTCTGGAGGAACAGTCTGAAAAAGACTGTTCCTCCTGAGCAAATTTCATAGTTGCAAGGGATCTCCTTCATAGAAAATTAGCCTTAGCAACAGCATAGCAACGACTTAAATCGTTTTATAAATACAGCCCCTGGTCTTGCAGTGACTTAATCTGCAAACAGTAAAGACTTCAACCAGCCTGTGAATCCATGCAATCTAGCTGGGGCCGTATTCATAAAACGACTTAAGCCGTTGCTATGATGTTGCTAAGGCTGAATTTCTATGAAGGAGATTCCCTACAACTATGAAATTTGCTCTGGAGGAACAGTCTTTGTAAGACTGTTCCTCCAGAGCAAATTTCATAGTTGTAGGGAATCCAACATAAAAATTTACCCTTAGCAACAGCATAGCAACGACTTAAGTCGTTTTATGAATACGGCCCCTGGAGTCTTCATTTGAGCTGTGACACTACAAAAACGACAAAGTGGCATGTGCACCCAGCGAAGACTCAGATCAGTCTGTGCATCCATCCAGTCTGATCAGAGTCTTTGTTGTTTGCTTGGAGCTAGCTTAGATCCTTAGCTACTCTTAAAGCTCAAAGCAAAGACTCTAAGAGTCTTTGCTGTTTGCATGGAGCTAGCTAAGATCCTTAGCTACTCTTAAAGCTCAAACCAAAGACTCTTAATTAGACTGGGCAGTTGCCCAGGCTGATCTGAGCTTTCATGTGCAGCACATGACATTTTGTTAATTTTGTCATGTTTAGGCTAATTTTGTACCGGTAGATTTCCTAAGGTCCATACACAGTGTGTGGAAACAGCAAACTCTGACCAGACTACACAGATATGCAGGTTAGTTTGAGACTTTTATAGGCACCTTTTTGTGTACATATGTAACGTCATTATATACAAAAGACCATATGACAAAGAATATGCGAGTTTTTATTCATGGCTGTGTGTGTGTGTGTATTTCATTTCTCATAATGATGATCCCCTACACATCTCAGCGGAAAGTATCCATGGCTGCAGTAAGGCTCACCATGCATCCATCAGATTTATCATTCATGGCCATAATGCTGAGCCTTATATTCGATTACAGTTTGGTCTCAATATACCACTTTTCCCTTACAATGTCATAGCTTCGTATGGTCACTAATCATAGCATTACAAAGGGACATAACATGATTTCTCTCTGGCTACATTACCCAATAAAATAAACAGCAGTCTGGTAGTGTAAAGAAATTACAAATATAAAACAACAACTTTCACTGCAGGCCAAACAAACGGAAGTGAATAAAAAAAATTATGGTTGACACAGTGTGGATATTGAAATGGCACTGAAGTAAACTATACTTAATGAAAAAGTATAATACCTTAAGTAGTGAAAATACAGCACAACCTCCATACAATGATACTCTCTGTCATACTAGTTTGGATATAGCTCTATTATGCCATGATTCTGAGACTTAAAAACAAAGGAATATAATGCAAAAGATATTCAATGCTTATTTGCCTTATACACCTTCATACAGTAGAACTTCACAGGCCCGGATCCAGACCACCGCGTACTGGTGGGGCTCTGTCTTTCTGGTGGGGCTGGGAGGTGCAGAGCTGTATGTGTATAAAGGGGAATATGGGGGTGGGGGAATATATGACATCATTAGGGATCAAGTTGATGAGAATTTTCGATATTGTCTTTTTTGCTTTGAAATATATGTTGTGATATCTCATTAGAATCGCCTCAGCGAGGCGATTCTAGTGAGATTTCACAACATATATTTTAATCTAACCACATGGATATATGATCTCAAACTATCATCCGACACTCATCATTATTTGGGGCCTACACATAACACAGAGGCCCAGATGGGGGGGCTGAAGCCCCAAAGTCCACCCTCTGGATCCGGGGCTTCTTCATTGACTTGAACAGGCTCAGGACAAAGAAAATTAGTTCCAGCCATGGGTAGTTCTAGCCATCTAGTGTTAGTTTCTATTTATAGTGACCTCTAGGGACCTAGGATAGAGTTCTAGTCAGGCAGGGTTAAAGAGTCATCAAGGTTTGAGCCATTGGCTGCGTAACCCATTCGGCAGTGCGTCTGACTCAAGAGCCAAAGGTCCAGGCTTCAATACCTGGTCCAGCCACATACTTTCTTTTCTCCGCTGATTCAAGAATGGCAGTTGTCAGTTACAAGCAAAAGTGTGTGCACTTAGTACTGGTTAACTGCTTAGGAGGTCTAAGCCTGCCTGGGAATATTGTGGCTAGGGTAACTGACCACCGCTGTTTAACATGGATGAAAAACAACAACATCGAGCCACTGAAGTTCTACTTAATTTCTTCTCGACAGGATGTTATTTACATAATGTTATAAGCCCCGATACAACAAAACCAACAAAGTGGCATATATGCCCAGCAACGACTCAGATCAGACTGGGCATCCACCCAGACTGATTAGAAATCCCTGTTGGCATTGAGGTAGCTTAGACCCTTAGCTACACTTTAAGCACAGAGCAAAGACTCTGATCAGACTGGGCTGATATGAGTCTTCACTGGGCTACATGCCACTTTGTTGATGTTGTTGTGCTGAAATTCATATGTCTTTCTAGGGACTCCAAATACAGCAAAATAAAGGGACCCTATTGTGCATGCCCCACCAAGAACACTACATATGCAAAAAAAAATGGCCTGTCATGCTCAGTTTGGACAAACTTTTACACATACTTTTAAAGTCTGTCTATTCATCAACAGGTATTTTATATTACGTTTCTGTTTAAATGTATTACAAGATTTTTTTATCTTTTATCCCAAGAATATCATTCTTTTTCTCCGAACAAATCAGATACCCTGTAATATAACGTTACATTAACAGAAACAGTATTTTTGCTATAAACCAGACAAAACAACCT
This sequence comes from Ctena decussata, assembly GCA_963989385.1. Lineage (NCBI taxonomy): Eukaryota > Metazoa > Mollusca > Bivalvia > Lucinida > Lucinidae > Ctena > Ctena decussata. The sequence goes on along the minus strand of OZ022512.1, from coordinate 27,635,488 downwards.
GGCCTCGAGGTTATAGAACTTTTTTGATGCTCAGCTGAGTTGAGCATGAAATTTTACCTGCTAATAAATAGCAAATTACTAATAAGTACAGATTATTTCTTGCTCAGTTTGGCAGAGTATGAAATTTTCTCTGCTTATGAATATGAAAATGCCTCATATTTATCAGCAGAGAAAATTTCATGCTCAGCTGAGTTGAGCACGAAAAATGTTTTATAACCTCAGGGCCTGAGCCTTGACAGGGCAAAAACCAATGAAGTGGCATGTGCACCCAGCAAAGACACAGATCAGCCTGGGTATTGGTCCAATCTGATCAGAGTCTTTCCTTGCGCTTAAAGGGTATCTCTAAGGGTCTAAGACAGCTACATGTGGATGGAGGACTCTGATCACACTGGATGGATGCCAAGGCTGACTGAGTCTTCAAGGGGCACACATGCCACTTTGTTGGTTTTGTCGTGTTGCGGCTCACCTCAGCTCTAGCTAGTGCTGCTTACCATATTTTTTTGGATATAAGACACAGTGTTTCTCGTACAAAACAATGCCAATAACCTATATCCATCTTATAAAATGCATCTAGAATTTTGTGATTGTTTTAGAAGTGAAAACTCCATCAGAGAGCAGAATTTCATATGATTATTTGGGGTCATTCTAGAAACGGGAAAGCACCACTCTAAAGCCAAAAAAATATGAGCCAAGACACAACAAAACCAACAATGTGGTTGTGCGCCCAGTGCATCCACCCAGTCTGATCAGAGTCTTCACTGTCCGCATGAAAGTAGCTTAAAACCTTAGCTACCCTTTGAGCACTTAATGAAGAGTCTGGTCAAACTGGGTGGCTGCCCAAGCTGATCTGGATCTTCGCTGGGTGCACAACCACTTTGTTGGTTTTGTCGTGTCGCGGCTCATATGGCAAAATTTGCTACCCTACTATACAGTGTTAAATTATAGTAAAGACAATGATTGTCATAAATATTTCATTAAGATATGCTAGAAAAAGAATAATTGAGCCACATCGTGTGATTTCTAACAATGTGGCATTGATGACACTAAAAGGCTCTGACCAGAAAGCACATAGTGCAGTCTGATCAGAGCCTTGGCTTGTCACATCGGCCATCTATTGAAGTGATTCAAGCCATACAGCCAACAGTGAGGTCACTGATTACCTTGTATAAATAAGAAGAAGGATGATTTGAATATCACATGACAAAATTGCCACTTTGTTGGAAGTCACATGACATGGCTCTATTATTCACAGGTGTTTAGTTTAAGATAGAAAATCCTTAGCTTGCTGCAACTGTTGGGGCAGCAGCAACTCAGATATGCCTCATTACTACTTGAATCAATTTTTTATTACTCTTGTATCGGAAGGACTTGTCTATCTGCAACTCAAACAAATGCAAGATTCTCATATATTGTATATTTACAATTTGTTATAAACATTTAATATCACATAGAACTTAACTAACATTACAGCACTTGCAATCTCGTAACAAATTTTACATGTGAGACCATAAAATATCATAACAACTCTTAAGAACTGGGAAGCCAACGTCGATAGCTCATTCTAATACACTTAAGACTATAACCCAATGTTGGATTGGATAACGTGAAAAATTAGGGACAGTATATCCTGCCATATACTGTCGGTAACCCAGTGTCATAAAAAAAGGTCACCCTCATTAGCTGACCTCTGTTTTTTTGTATTGCTGAAAGCCAAATGCTGTGGATGTACAGTAGTGTACTTTGAAATGTGAAAATATGAAAAAGTGCATTAGAATGGGGATACCGTAACTGTACTGAAAATTGTTATTTCATGAGGTCAATTGTAGATTTATAGTTCAAGTTGCCATAAAATTGACAATTCACCTCTTGGAATTGTAATTTTCAGTACATTTATCCCCTAAATAATTTCTGTTCTGGGGCCGTATTTATAAAACTACTTAAGTGGTTGCTATGCTGTTGCTAGGGCTTAATTTCTATGAAGGAGATTCCCTACAACTACGAAATTTGCTCTGGAGGAACAGTCTTTTGAAGGAGATTCCCTACAACTACGAAATTTGCTCTGGAGGAACAGTCTTAAAAGACTGTCTTAAAAGACTGTCTTAAAAGACTGTTCCTCCAGAGCAAATTTCATAGTTGTAGGGAATCTCCTTCATAGAAATGCAGCCTTAGCAACAGCATAGCAACAACTTAAGTCGTTTTATAAATACGACCCCTGGACTGTACCATCAAGTCAACAAAACTGAGCAGTGACACGACAAAACCAACAAAGTGGCATGTGTGCCATCCACCTAGTCTGATCAGAGTCTTTACTGTGCACTTAAAGGGTTGTTGTCTTGTGTTGTTGTATAAAGTCCATGGTAAACAGCTATGGTCATGTTGGGATGGTCAGTTAACATAACCTCACTATTCCTGGGCAGGCTTAGACCTCCTAAAGGTTTACCAGTACTTAGTGCATTTACATTCACCAGTAACTGACAAATGCCCTTCTAGAATCAGCAGAAGGATAAATGAAAGTAAGTGGTCGGACCGGGTATCAAACCCAGGACCTGGCTTATAAGTCAGATGCCCTGCCGACTGGGCTACGCGGCCCAGCACACTTTAAAGGGTAGCTAAGTGTCTAATCCACCTCCATGCTGACAGTGGAGACTCTGATCAGACTACCTGTGCACTTAAAGGGTAGCTAAGTGTCTAATCTACCCCCATGTTGAACATGAAGACTGATCAGACTAGGTGGATGCCCATACTGATCTTAGTCTCAGCTGGCGCACACGGCACTTTGTTGGTTTCATCATGTAGCCACTCAAATGTTATACAACTTTTGACCAAACGGCAAACAGTGGAGACCCTGATAGTCCTGCTGCCTAGGATACCTTGGTAATGCCGTTGATTAAGCACTGGCACTTGGTTCAAATCCTGCTTGTGGCAAAATTCTTTACTCTGTGAATATAGATTCAATTGCACACAGCCTAACATTATCATCCTAACATCATCTCTTTATGACTGAAATACTGCTGAAAGGGGGGAAAATTCTATAGCATTCACAACATCCATAAGCTCCTGTCTGACCAGGCCCCAAGATTATAAAACATTTTTTTGTGTTCAACTCAGCTGAGCATGAAATTTTCTCTGCTGATAAATATGAAAATGCCAACTTTTGTTGGTTTTCATATTCATAAGCAGAGAAAATTTCATACTCAGCCAAACTGAGCAAGAAATAATCTATACTTATTAGTAATTTGCTATTTATTAGCACGTAAAATTTCATGCTCAACTCAGCTGAGCATGAAAAAAGTTTTATAACCTCTGGGCCGGTCTATCCAGTTTTCTCACTGTATGTCCCAATCCTAGGACCTTTCATGGTTTTATAAAGATTTTATAAATGTCCTAGAGGAAAGCAATGGTTAATAAAATTCTGAGTCCGAGCTTTGGTATGACTGGTCTTTACTACTGTTGTCTCCTGTTGCTGGGGTCTCAAGCGTCTGTGTGGCTCCTGCAAGTATAAACCACAGCATTAGATAAGAATTAACAGAGCTCCAGAAAAGAAGGTTAAGAGGACTCATTTAAGGATAATTTCCCATCTTTCTCCATAAAAGGGTGTGTTGTGACCCCTCCTTTGAAGCGTCTCACTGTGATAGTTTTAATAAGGGGTCACAACATATGTTTTTGTCAAGAAATAAGGAAAATGATCTCTAAATTATCCCTGCTACCCCTTCTTACATAGAGCTCTGAGAAAAGTATCCGAAAATAATTCAAAAATCCTTTTTCTTACTTCAGAAACATGAGTAACAGTTAACATATTCAAGTATACCCCCAGCCAGTGACACCACTCATGTTTATCACAAAGCTTCAATGTGAAAGTTGACTGAAAGATGGTCTGATGAACAAATGAACGGTACGACAGAAACTATTTACCCCTGACATAATTTGTATGCCAAGGATATAAGAAGTATTAATTGGTCTTCATCAGAATGTTTAACCATGTTAGGCTACAATATCTTTGCATGGAAACTGAAATTGTTGTGACTTGCTTTTGAAACACATTGTCAAAACTACTAATAACAAAAGCCACAAAAAAAATAATATTCAGGGTTGCCATTTAATTCCCTGACTTTTCTCAAATTTTATAGTTTTCCATACCCTTTTACGGATCAAAAAGTTGATTTCAATCTTTACTTTAACAGAGCTAACTGTATCAATTGAAAATTGCGGGTTACTCTTAAAGGTAAGAATTTGTCCCCCCCACCCCAGGAAACAAATTCTTTCAAGAGTAGCCCCCAATGAGGAGGGAGATGTGCCTGGACTATCTCTCTAGAAAGTACATCCCCCCTCCCCCCCCCCCCCCACCCCACACACACACAAAGAAAATAAGTATATTTTCTGAAGACTGTTGTAGCCATTAATTTTGAATTCCCTGACTTTTCCAAATTTCCCTGACCAATCTCTGACAATTCCCTGACCAATCTCTGACAATTCCCTGACCAATCTCTGACAATTCCCTGACTTGTCTCTAACCTGGAAAAAAATTTGTTTTCCAGCCAGATGCATTTCACTGACCATGGCAACCCTGATTAGCTCCCACTGGGCACATAATGTTGAATCAACATTGAATCAACATTGATTCAACATCATGACGTTGAATCAACGTTGATTCAATGTTGTGTGCCTGCTGGGCTTCTTCATCTTTTAGCTATTTTCGGTAATAATAATTCAGGTACATTTTTTTATTATTATTGAAAGAAATAAAGACAGATATATTTGTTTTATAACATATATTAATTTAGATTTAAAACAAAATTAGTCTGATACATGTAGTATTAGTGATTTTTATTGATATTTATTACCTACTTATACATAACATAAATGCATTATTCTGAGTAGTAATTTGGACAAATTTATCTTTATAAAGATACTCCAATATATACCAGCTGGCCAGCTTTCAAAGTCATGCCCATCCTTGTCAACAATATATCATAACATCTAAGCAGCTGTTAAAATCTTAAAGTGGAAACCTCTAAGAGTCAGATTATGCCTGAGGAAAACTTGGTTCAGTGAAGCAATACAAAATGCAACAGACATTTTAGCCAAATTGTACCTATGTCTTGCTAATGCTAGTCCCAGGGGAGAGAAAAAAGCATATGACATCTATTTATACATGAGCCGCGACACGAGAAAACCAACAATGTGGTTGTGCGACCAGCGCGGACTCAGATCAGCCTGGGCATCCGCCCAGTTTGATCAGACCCTTCGTTGAGTGCTCAATGGGTAGCTAAGAGTCTAAGCTACCTCCATGCGGACAGCGAAGGCTCTGATCAGACTGGGCGGACGCCCAGGCTGATCTGAGTTTGCGCTGGGCGCACAACCACATTGTTGGTTTTGTCGTGTCGCGGCTCACATATTTTCTTTTTTAAACCACAAAGCAAAACAGAAAGAAAAGTGGACAGCTGTACAGGTGACCATAATGTTAGGTATACAACAAACGCAAACACAAAATGTATTAGAAAAAGAGTAAAGTGTGGTGACATGGCACCATTAAGGTATGCACAATGTTCTATGCAACACTGACACAGCCATCTACGACTATCACCATTCAGTTAAATAATTTATTTTATTACGTCACAAATATAATACAGGAACATCCACATGAGAAACTGTTTTGTCCCATATAAATGCATACTCCCCTGAATATAAGTGAATCAGTTAAGTGAACATATTTTATTGCCTAAATGATATAGCAAAGGGGCCGGGCTACAAGTTCACAGCCCTTTCCCTGAACCTGCAGCCCTCTCCTGGTTATAGCGTAAGTGAATCATATTACATGCATAATGTGTGACACAAAAATACCAATTGAAACTACATGCACTGTGATTCTGTGAAAAAACATGCAAAATGCAATGCAAGACCAGAAGACCAGACAGAAATGACTTATGGGTCAGCTATTTAGCATATACCATGCACTGTAGCAGAGCTCTAGATAAGAGGGAGTATTTGATGATAATTAAGGATAATTTTTGTTATTTCTGCATAAAAACATATATTGTGACCCCTCATCTGAACCGTCTCGACGAAATGGTTCAGATGAGGGGTCACAACATATGGTTTCAGTGAGAAATAAAAAAAATTATCCCTCAATTATCATCAAATACCCCTCTTATCTAGAGCTCTGCTGTAGCAACACTTTTAGCCTTATTTTGAACAGTGGACCTGACCATCCTTATCATTTGGATGAGGTCATTTCTAGTTTTAGGGGTTTTCACTTTTATCGTATTTTGCATAGAATTTCCTGTAGGCAAACAGTTTTGATCCTGATCAGACTTTGAATTCTGCGGTGTCTGAACTGGCTCTGCACCATCTGCGTAATACCCCAAAATGGGTTTCAAGTCTACACAGGGTTAATGCATGCATGTTATGCATAAGTATTTCATAAATGTATTTTATAAAAGAAGGGTAGATCTTAACACTGTAAATGCCTCTTTTCTCAAATGCACTTATATGTATATTGCTAACTTAACTATTTTATACTGTATTTTGGGAGCTTCGGCAGCTCGCTGGATTAAGCACTGGTCTGCTAAGCTTGCACTGTGGGCTCAAATTCTGCTACAGACAGAATTCTTTTCAACTGCAAATGAGGTTCTGTTGCACACAGCCTTTCATTACCCCCTTCCATTGGCTCAGTATGACTAAAATACTGATGAAAGGAAATGGAATACTAACAAGAATTCCGCGGAATGTGGTGTCTTGCCTGTCAGCGCTTTGTGAAACTGACCTAAACGCAAAAACCTGATGAAAGTTTACACCGCCGCCGCAGCTGCCGACACCGGAAAAGCAATACCTTTGTCTCGCTTCTGCTTCGCAGGCGATACAAAAACCACAAGTTATCCTCCCATCCATTTAATCTGTATTTTTTCATGTTTCAAGTACTGTGTCTAAAGTATAGCCACAAAGTGCAATATGATAATTGCTACTGTATTATATGTGCACACATATGATTATGTATATACAAACCACACAAAAGGTATAACTAGCCAACATCTAGCAAACAGACAAACAGCTAACACAGAATTTACAGTGGCGCCTAATTATAACAAACATTTGTAATATCACACATTGCCTTGTGTGTCTTTGAATTCTCAGTATGATACAGCTTGGATGAAATGTTTTCTTTTGAAAACTTTGCAGACCTAAATTTTTCTATTTTTTGGCGCTTTAGAGTTAAAAGAAGGTGCCACTGTAAATAAGCTACATCTAAGCCATTTTAAAAGGTAACCCAAGATAATCTGCTTGTCTTTTACTGACACACAAGTTGTTGCCCCTTGTCAATACTGCCCCACAGAAAAAGTACTACTGACGGGGCCAAAACATATGTTTACATGGCGCAACAGGCAGAAATTTTTTAGAATTTACATCAAAACTCTATCTCATCTTAAGCTCCTTGTTAAAATGGCCCAATCCTCTACACAAACACTTACACATCTAAAAGGTAGGGAAACATTCACTTACTCACCAAATCCGCTAGTGTTTTCAAAGCGAGATCGGCAGAAAGTACTGGACAGAGAGGGAGTAAAGGACATACTCGCCAGAATTATAGAAAGACAGTCGGCAACTTGTTCGTTCGGGGCACAAGACAGGGCAGGATAATGGCCTGATAAAGAGAACATACATATCATGCAATACTGTATATGTTTCATGCAAATAATTGACTATTGTCTGTTGTAACTGTTTTCACTTTATACTTTTCAATACCACTTTAAACGGGAGATAGCATACCATAATGACCCTAAATATTTGGACAGACAGGACTGAGCATACATTGCAGACCCAGATCAAACTGCTCCTTCAGGAGCAGTTTGATCCGGGTCTACAGCATTTGCCATTCACTGAGCATCATTTGGATGCATTAACATGTATAAAATCCACCTTCTAAAAATTTTCAAACAATAATTGTCCCACTTTTGGGTGTTCAAAATCTTAGGGTCTTTACGGTAAACTTTAGGTTCTAACAGCTCTAGATAAGACGAATTAATTATAAGATAGTTTTTCTTATTTCTCCATGAAAATGTATGTTGTGACCCCTCATTAGAACAGTCTTTTCAAAACAAATGTTTTGAATCTTCACAAGAAATTCTGAAAGTTCTAATGAGGGTGACAACATATGTCAAAGGGATGGTTGTCATAAGGAATTACAAAATACATGTATGTCTCTTTTATTAGCTAAAAGATCTTAAAAGACTATCCCAATATGTATAATTGTCAGGCTTAAATGATTTTAAACTTCTGCATATTGTTTTGTTTAACATTAAAGTGAATACACACATGCAAAGATAGAACACTCACAGATGTATACAACTGAATATAATAAGTCTTACATGCACATTACAATGTCATAAGCTAATAAATCAAATTATCCAATACAGCGTATAAACACAATGAAATGAGCACTCCTGTTGCTTAAAAAGCAAAATCTGTTTTAATACAAAAACAAAACAAAAATGAAAAAAACAACAACAACATTGTATGCTGTTGCAGACTATGTGCATTCAACTGCAGTCACTTTCTTTCATTCGATAAAGATCTACTTGATTTTTTTTGTTGTTGTTTTTTTTTAATTATTTTAACATACAACAATTATATTTCATTTATTAATCTGTTTGACCTATGTGAAAGCAGATGCCTTTTCCATGGGTAATACAAATAACAAAACAATTTCAGCATGAGTTGATTACATATGAGAACATGTAATACCTATGATAAAGTAGTGATACTAAGACTCATGAATCACCTCATAAAAGCAGCATTAGTTATTATTATGGTAAGACTGAGCAGGAAAGTTGGAATCTTTATCTGTAAGACTTGCATATACCTTTAACCCTATTGCTCTCAGAACAACCAAAACTCTATGGAGTTTTGGCTGTTCTGAGTGCAATAGGGTTAATAACTTAGGTGGGTGAGAGTGGCAACTTTAACCAATAGATCTTACACATGTATTTATCTTGGTAACTGGCTTCTTTGGCTGTTAGATCTTGGCCATACCTTCCTTAGCTTTAATAGTGAGACTGTTACACCTAGCTGTAAGAACCTTTCTTTTCTTTAGAAAACAGACAGGTATCTTTGGCAATAGGTACTTGTACATAATTTTGGGCAATCAGTGCTTGTACATACCATACTAGTTTGAGCAATTGGATTGAAGCTAGGATCTTGTACATATCTTTATTATCTCAAGCAGTGAAGCTGGTAACCTTGGCTACCAGATCATGTACACACCTTTAATATCTTGAGCAGTAAGGCTGCCAGATGCTGCTACCAGATCATGTACATACCTTTAATATCATAAGCAGTGAAGCTGGCATAGTCAGCTACCAGATCATGTAAACACCTTTACTACCTTGAGCAGTGAATATGGCACCTACTGCTACCACATCATGTAAACAGCTTTAGTATATTGAGCAGTGAGACAGATGTGTTCTGCTAACAGACCATTACCTTTATTATCTTGAGCGGTGAAGCTGCTACACATTCTGCTGCCAGATCATTACCTTTATTATCTTGAGCGGTGAAGCTGCTACACATTCTGCTGCCAGATCATTACCTTTATTATCTTGAGTGGTGAGGCTGGTACATTCTGCTACCAGATCATGTACATACCTTTATCACCTTGAGCAATGAGGCTGGTACATTCTGCTACCAGATCATTACTTTTATTATCATGAGCAGTATGGTGGTGCATTCTGCTACCAGATCATAACTTTAATATCTTGAGCAGTGAGACTGGCATATTCTGCTACCATATCATGCACATACCTTTAAAATCTTGAGCAGTAAAGCTGGCAGATTCTGCAGATCATGTAAATACCTTTATTATTTTTCGCAGTAACTGGAACACAGTACTACCAGATCATGTAAATACCTTTATCAACTTGAACAGTGAGGCTGGTACATTCTACTACCAGATCATTTTGCTGAATGTTTTGATAAGTAAGGCTGGTACATTCTACTACCAGACCATTACCTTCATTATTTTCAGCAGTGAGGCTATCACACTTTGCTACAAAATCGTGTACATACCTTTACCACATTGAGAAATGAGGCTGACACATTTTGTTACCAGATCATGTTAATACCTTTATTCTCTGAAGCAGTGAAGCTGGCACATTCTGCTATCAGATTATGTGAATACCTTTTGTCATCTTGAGCAGTGAGGTTAGTATATTCTGCTACTAGATCATTTCCTTCATTATCTTGATCAGTAAGGCTGGTACTTTCTGCTACAAGATCGTGTTTATTATCGTGAGCAGTGAGGCAAGCACAGTTTGCAACAAAATCATGGACGTACCTTTACTGTACTGCGCAGTCAGACTACCACACTTGGCTAAAAAATCATGTAAATACCTTTTCTACAGCTACCAGATCATGTACATACCTTTATTATCTTGAGCAGTGAGGCTGGCACCTTTGGCTATCAGATCTTGTGTCACAGGGACAAGTCCCTGTTTAGCTGCTATATGAAGGGGCCTACAATCACAAACACATGTAGATTGTGTTAATAAAATACAGGAAAAATAAAATAAGCATAGACATTGTAGTAACAATGCTCTTTTCATAGCATGGTCTATTAGTACATCTACCAGCAATGTTAGCTTCTTTCAAGATTAAGGTTCACTTTGATCTCCCATTTCTTCAAAACATCATCACACATTATATAACTGTTGCTCTATCCAGTAAGATGGACTAATAAGCAGTGTTCACAGAGGGCAAGAAGGCATCACATATGTTTCTTTATCGTAAGACCACTCTATTGTGCAGTGATATAATGTCCTTTATAAAATGAACCGCAACACAACAAAACCAACAAAGTGGCATGTGTGCCCAGCGAAGACTCAAATCAGCCTGGGCATCTGCCCAGTCTGATTAGAGTCTTTGCTGTGCACTTAAAGGATAGCTAAGGGTCTAAGCTACCTTCATACCCACAGCAAAAACTCTGATTAGACTGGGTGAATGTCCAGGCTGATCTGAGTCTTCGCTGGGCTCAGAAGTCACTTTGTTGGTTTTGCCATGTTGCTGCTCAAATACATATATCAATCACATACTGACACCGCAAAATGTTGCCATCTATTGCAGTTCTGTTAAATGTGGGATATTTATATGTCTAAAAACTCTCTAAACATTGGTTGTATAATGAACAGAATTTTAAACCTGAGGCTATCTGGTATGAAATTTATGAAGCTTGCCAAAGGCTTGTTTCATATTTAAAGAACAAAGGAAACTTCTTACAGAATTATACAAACTAAACTATTGCTCTTTCTTTTAGCAAAAGGTAATTTTTGCAATAAAAATGGCAGTTAACATCAAATGAGCCTTGACACAACAAAACCAACAAATAGGCATGTGGGCTCAGCGAAGACTCAGATCAGCCTGGGCATACACCCAGATCAGCCTGGGCATCCACCCAGTCTGATCAGAGTCTTCTTTCTCTGCATGGAGTTAGGCTAGAGCTTTAGCTACCCTTTAAGCGCACAGCACAGACTCTGATCAGACTGGGTGAATGCCCAGGCTGATCTGAGTCTTCACTGGGCGCACATGCAACGTTGTTGGTTTTGTTGTGTCGCAGCTCGAATAATACAACTTACATTTTGAGGTCCACATTGGCTTGATTTATAACACCAGTGTCTTCTAATTTGTCTAATATAAGTAACGCTACATCTTCATGGTCCTGTAATACAAATATTATTATCAACTATGTTAATATATACCCTCATCATAAATCTGCCTGATTTCATTGCATCCACTACAGTCAACTTACCGACAGCACAAACATTAATAACTGCACTGACATTTCTTCATACTGACCCTTTATATTTTTTTCCTTCAAGATCAGAGGATATATATGTAAGAAATTGGATATTTTTATTGATTTAGACTCATATTCTAGATCATCGCTTATTATTCATTTGGACCCTATTTCGATACTAATCAGACTTTGAATTGACTTTTTAATTCGAATTAAGAAATTGCAGTATTTCTTTCTCTGGCTTTCATCACCAGATTATGTCAGGGTTACTGATGAGGCTGAATTAGCTGTGACTTCTAAGTATGGCACATGTTTGTTCTTTAGAATGTGTTCTCTGCTCTTGAAATAACTTTTTAAGGTTTTAATTTGTAACGCTGGACAAATGGTATACCACTCCACTATTCTCAAAATATATTAATACAAGCAGCAGTATGCTACTTCCCACCTGTCTGCGCATTGTCATAAAACAGAACTAAACCAGAAAACTTGAATATCAAGTTTACATCCCCAACAACACCAGAAAAGTAATACCCTTCTCTCGCTTCTGCTAGTAACAGGGGAGACAAAAATGAGGCTTGATCATAGTGCAGATTACATAATTTCTCGTCCTTTGAGATCACTGAGTTTATTAAGAGTGGTCGGTATCGCACATTTCATTACTGGTCATGAACAAACTCAATTTAACTGAGCCTGCTATTTTCATTTCTTTGCTTTCAAAGTTCTAGCTTTTCAGCACTGATTGTCATTATGTGTGAAACACATTGCCTTGTCACAAATGTATAAAACTTAAAGAGAATAAAAAAAAACCTGTGACACAATGAGAGGGTGGCAAAATAAAGAGTAAACTAATAGACAGCAAGAACCTATAGAGGTATGGATTTAAAACAGACCTACTTGAATATAGGAAAGTCGGGTAAATTCGGACAGCCGGTAAATTCGGACAGTGACATTGTTTCCTTTATATGTCAGATGTTTGGAATTTAAACAAAATTAACTTGGCAAACAGTGAAAATCCTGATGAGACGGCTCATTATGAGCCGTCTCATCTGGATTTTCACTGTTTGCAATGGCATGTCCGAATTTACCCGGTGTCCAATATTACTCGACTCCACTCCACTTACATTCATACATGCATAGTGTAGCGCAGTATTCTGTAGTTCATCCACACAACTGAGATCAGCACTGTTCTGGAGTAGCAACTCTGAAAATTCACACAAAACAACTAATATACAGCATCACAATTCACCATTCTTGTTGTCTGGATATCTACCATTACCTCTACAAGAATTCTAGCATGAATTTTAGCCCATTCCATTCGGGATACCCCTTTAGGGGTATTTGGGCTGGGCATACGGCTTGGATCCAGATCAGGCCCCACAAATGTGGGGCCTGATCTGAGATCCAAACTGTTTGCTGCCTAGACATCATTTTTACAAGAGTTCGTTGGACCAATATTGCTAAAATATTCTTGATTTTTGATGCAGATGACAATTTCAGCAGACGACAAAAAATACCCAGAATGCAATGGGTTATACTGTATTTTCCCCAGTGAACATATAGGAAGCAATGTAAAGTAAAAATTTGTGATATATAAAATTGCTAACATCACGGTCTGCAAAGTCACACCCTGATGACACAGGATGTAAATTAATGCCCGTCTCATAAAAATATCCTCTAAAAATTTGTCACAGTAATCTTACATTTTCATTTTGTACACTGTTAGAAACAAAATAATTTTTCATTACTGGTAAATGATCACTGATTAACATGTATTAGTGGGCGAAGGCAAATATTAATTCATTCCAGCTTCTCTGTCATAATAAGTATTTTAAATTCTGCCCTCCAATATCACGTGTTACTCAGCAATAGTTTACCAGTAGAGAAAAACATATTTCTATTAATTTCGAACTAAGTTACAAGACAGTAGACAGACTAATTAAAGTGGGGTAGTAGGGTGGCCTGAAAATGCTGTGAAACTTCCAGTCTCTGGCCATTCTAGTGATACTGCCTTACAGTAGGGCAAGGGCTTGCAATGCTTGCAGTTGGTGCAGGATGGGGTGGTTGGAGCTTCTATCTCTTGTTTATCTCTCTCTCTCTCTCTCCCAAAAAACAGTTCTGTGTAGACTGAAATACTGTCTAAAATGTATCTTAAACACAAAACCAGCACCCATCAATCACTAATTCCTGACTTACCTTTATAGCCAAACACACTAATATTTTTGTTGAAAATATGTGAGGAGCTTTTGCATTGCAAAAGCTTCTTACATTTTTACAACAAAAAATATTGGCATATTTGTGATATTAACGTTTGAAATTTCAACGTCACATTAACTAACGACGTTGTTACTTTTGAACAACTGTGTCCAGTTATCTATGGCTTACCTACTGCAGCAAGATAACCTTTAGAAGCTGCTAACATGACTGGAGTTCTACCAGCTTTATCACAATGATTAACACCAGCTGAGTGGCTCAACAACAATTGCATAGATTCACACTGGTCCCCATGAGACGCTGCATGTAAGGGGGTTCTGAAATTACAAATACATGTAAATGAGTTGTGCCATACATACATGCAAACAGCTGAGACTCAGACAAACCTGCCAACTGGGCAGTCTGTTCAGAGCTTTTGCTGTTGGTGGACACAATGTACGAGCCCTGTGGAATCTACAGGCATCAAACAGTATGTAGCCTGGTCCCGAGGTTATAAAACTTTTCACATGCTCAACTCAGCAGAGCATGAAATTTTACCTGGTAATAAATAACAAATTACTGATAAGTATAATTGTTTTCTTGCTCAGTATAGCTGAATATGAAATTTTCTCTGCTTATAAATACAAAAATGCCAACATTAGTTGGCATTTTCCTATTTATCAGCAGAGAAAATTTCATGCTCAGCTGAGTTGAGCATAAAAAAATTTTTTTTTCCCGAGGCCTGATTGCAGAGATTCAGACCAGACTGAGTGATCCGTGCTCACAGCAACCTTTTGCTTGCCCATCACAAACACAAAGTTCTAAGAATGTGACCGTGACCTTAAGGTCAATTTGGAAGGTGTTGCTGCTACCATGTAAAACTCTGAAACAGTATCTGTCATCAGTGTTGGAATAACTTTCCCTCTCGGCATTGTGCAACTATAAACCTTAAGCCTGTGACCTTGACTTAAAAGTCAATGAGAGAGGTGAGGTTGGTACATGTACTGTGTAAAACTCTGGACCAGCAACTGAATTCTAAGTATCAAATGAATACATTACACACTAAGAAAATACTGAACCTTAAGGAGACTTAAAACAAATATTTTAACAAAACATTATAAGACGATGACATTGACCTCAGTCATCAAGTGGGGTTGGGAAGGAATTGCATAAAAATTTAGGCCATTATCTAACATCTGTGGAAGTATAAAGTAAATCTATGGAAGGGTTAGGGAGAGTATGTCTTTAAAAACTTAAGCCAAGAACATCCCAAATCTCATTAAAAAATTTCTAAGTCTATGGCCCAGGGAGGTGGGAATGGTGCTGAATAAAATTTTCGGACCAATATCTGTCATCACACCGAATATAATTCAAATCAATCAAAGGGCTTTCAAAAATATGATATCTTGAACACTTTAATGTAAAACTTTAACATGAAATTTTTGAGTCCATGACCTTGACCTACAGGAATGGGGAAGGTGCTGAATAAATTTTCTGACCAACATTGCAATGCCAGTATGATTATAATACCACAAGCAAAAGAACAGAGAAGTTGCTGCAAACATGGACTAAGATTTCTTAACAATGATTTGGACTGATTTTTTGAACAAGTGGTCTATTAAAAAAAATCCAAAAACTATAAGCACATGTATATTAACATGATACAACCACCAGCAAAAGTCACATAACAAATTTCAAATGTGGGTCCTGCTTTTTAAAGCAGAAACATGTACTAGCAGATGAGAAACTGTCAAAACCAAGTTTACCTACCTGCCTTTCTGGTCTTGAAGATTCACTATACTATCCCCTAAGGTATCTATCAACAGCTCCACACAGCTCTCATTACCATTGGTCCTGAAAATAAGTCAAATGATACAGTTCTTGGTAAGATGAGTGTTTGATCATAGCTACGGGATAAGTTTTATTTCTTCCCAAAAACAAGTGTTACGGTCCCTCATCTGAACTGATTTGTTAAGGCAGATGAGTACTGCCTTGTTAACCCTATTGCACTCAGAACAGCCAAAACTCCATAGAGTTTTGGCCATTCTGAGTGCAATACCATTAAGGCAGTTCAGCTGAAGGGTCACAACAGATATTTTTAAGCGAATTTAAGAGTAATTATCCTGATTATTACCAAATACTGCCACCTACTTAGAGAGCTGAATAACTTCCCTTATTACAAACAAAAGTAACTAACTTTAAACAGAACATCCAGCTGGCTATTTCGGATCGTATGAAAGATCTAAGTCCCAACCAAGTGACAACTTGAATAAAGCACGAACTGGGTAATTGACTTTAAATATTGCAATTTCTGAGTTAAATGCAAAAGTTTTAAAACACAGGCTGACCCGATCAAGGGCAATGATGAGGAAGTAAATGTTCCTGCTGACACTATTTTTGTTGAAAAAATGTTAGAAGCTTTTGCATTGCAAGTTTGTTAGGCAAGATTGCTAGGCTAACAATGCTTTGAACAACTGGGCCCTGATTTCCTTGTTAGAGTCCCCAATCACAAGGATATTCTGTCAGAGTTGACCCCCACTTAGTAGGGAAGCATAAATGAAAATTGCAAATTTGCTTCCCACAAAACCACAAAAGTGTATCTACTCTCCTTAGGTGTCTCAATATTTCAAGTAACGGTACTTACACAGCACAGTGGAGTGGTGAGAAAGCATTGCCAGAAAATTTCTTATGTTCTTCATTTTCTAACAATATATCTACACACGCATCATGGCCTGAAAAAAATTAAAACAGAATATATGAGAATGTGAGAACAAACACAAGAAAAGTTGTCTCAGGAAAGCCTATGCATCTGCCCATAGATTCTTAAGCCTCGCAAAGTCATCTAGGACTCAGCTTGCCTACATGACTATGCAGTCTGATCATGTATTTGCTGTTTACGTAATGTAGTTTACAATAATGTCTTAGAACTTTCTATATACATTGTAGATGCCACAACTACCCAAGAGTCTGTTCAAAAACAGCACAGGCTCTGTTAAAGCTTGTAATCAGCTCTTGGAGGCAACTTGATTTAATCTCTTCTATTTATAGAAGAAAAATATACAAAGACACCAATACAATAAATCAAAAAGGCAGTATCTCGCCTGTCGGCGCTTTGTCACAATACAGAGCTAAACCAGGAATCTTGACAAAAGTCAATGCTGCCAATGACAACGGAAAAGAAATACCTATGTCTTCTGGTAGTCACAGGCAAGACAAATACTTGACTAATCATGGTACGAGTCCTTCATAGCAGCAGTGTTGTTGTTGTTGTTGTATTCTTGTTTAACATCCACGGTAAACAGGTATGGTCATGTCGGGACGGTCAGTCAACCTATCACACTATTCCTGGGCAGGCTTAGATCTCCTAAGCGGTTAACCATTACTAAGTGCACTTACTTTCACCAGTAGCTGACAACTGCCCTTCTTGAATCAGCAGAAGGACACAGCAGCAGTGCAGACCTATTATATTCAACAGATACTTACTGAGGGTGATATAGCTACTGTAAAAATTCTGAAAATTAGGACTCCTGAAAAAATTATTGGACTGTGTTAAAATGAAATAGTTTGGTTTTTAAATGCAGTAATGCATCCAAAAGATGCAGATGGAATGGCAAACAGAGTAGACCTAGATCAGACTGCTCCTAGTAGGAGCACTCTGATCTGGGTCTGCACCGTTTGCTCAGACCTATCTAATCCTTAGAACTGGCATGAGAACTCACCATTGTATGAAGCAAAGTGAAGAGGTGTATAACCCTGTCGATCATGAAGTTTTTCTATTGGTCCCATCTGTAAATAAGAGTGGTAAAAGTTAGTTTCTTACTCAGTATAACTCTAGTATACATTTAGATTGACATGAGGTGTTGCATGACAGGGTAGCTAAAGTTTGACTGCCTTTTCTAGAAAGTTTTACCCAAACTTCTATATATGAATGCCAAAGCAGATACAGGCACTGATGTTCGTAGGTGTGACAATAAGGGCTTTCCTCTACTTTCATACAGAACAGCCACATGAAAGAATCGCAAAGCATTTTATCTATGAGGTTATACTATGGCATAACACTGGAAATAATATGCTGAGAAGCTGTTGAAATATTCTACAACATATTACAATGTATTACTAAGGGAATTTGCTAAATTCGGTTGCCTGACTTTAAATTTCACTAACATTTTTTAGCTGATCTTGTATTTCAATTTATGTTTTACCTAATTCTAATTACCTAATTACCTAATTCTAGCAAAATCTGACATTTAAATGTACACAAAACTAAAATGCTAGCATATGTTCAGCATAAGAAATGTGTATGCAGAGTAAGATGGACTTACCAGTAACATTGATCCTAGCAACCCAACATGTCCACACATGGCAGCCAGATGTAATGCTGTTCTACCTTTGTCGTCTTGTACAGAGAGATCAGCTCCATTGTGTAATAAAGCATCTATACATTCTTCATGACCATTTGCAGCCTAGTAAAAATTCAGACAATTGCAGAACTCAAAGTATGGACACACCTCCATGCTTTTCTGCCATCTTTTAAAAGGGAGACAGCTTTTGTGACTTCCTGTTTGCTTCTCCTTCAAAAATGGTCTACTTTTAAAAGAAAGAATTTGTTATTATACTATGGTAACAATTTTTTTCCTTTAAGAGTTGACCCTTCTTTAAAGGTATACTCCCTCATTTTTTCACCATCTCCAAAATAAACAATTTTTCTAATTTCGTTAGATAACATATAATCATATATAGATCCACGGTAAAAATTCAGAAAAAGAATTTCAGTTTAGTGTATTTTTAATTGAAATATATTATCGAGATTGAAAATGTAAATGAACTCAGTGGCGAGAACTAATAGTAAAGTCGATACCACCCCTTGCGGTCATATGACTATACCTAGGTATTTTTCTGATTCATGCACGCGCTAGTGACCTCAGAGCAAATTAATTCAATCCAATAAGGCCATTTCCATAGCGGTCCACGATTTTAGAAATTTATTTTATTTCTTGATTTAAATTATTTTTTTCACAAAAAATGCTCTTAATATCTATTGTTAAATATTTAACAGGATCATATCAGAGTTTCTGAGTAAATATTTCATGAAAAGGTTTTTGTAATTATAAACAAGGGCGTAAATCTTTAAGAGTTTACCCCAACTGAGAAAGGAAAGACATGAAAATGGCAGAGTTACTGACCCTGAGGAAAAATTTTTGTTTGTTATCCATAAGAAGATACATTGTGGTCCCACAGTATAAATGCTGCCTTTCTCAGGAATATCAACAAACTTATCTTTGTTTCATTTCTCCCCCTATAGATTGGGGGAGAAACATGAAATGAGCCGCGACTCGAGAAAACCAACAATGTGGTTGTGCGTCCAGCGCAGACTCAGATCAGCCTGGGCATCCGCCCAGTCTGATCAGAGTCTTCGCTGTCCGCATGAAGGTAGCTTGGACCCTTAGCTACCCTTAAAGGGCTTAACGAAGAGTCTGATCGGCCTGGGTGGATGCCCAGGCTGATTTGAGTCTGCGCTGGGCGCACTACCACATTGTTGGTTTTGTCGTGTCGCGGCTCAAATATTTTCCCAGCATTATTATTACCTAGCAGCCGCCCCATCTCAATCTGGGCTCAGATGTTCCAAAACTAATCATGTGGTTTATAACAAGATGTTACATTTTTGAACATATTATATTAAATGCAAAAATACTGCCATTTCTAAAGCTCCTAATTTTTTTTTTTTTTCAGGAAAAATATCAGCACACTTGCACCACTTATTATATGTATCAGCACACTGTTTATATATTTTGAAAGAGCTTTCAATTTCACTAAATAGTAATTACCAATTTTTTTTCCATAAATTCAGTATAAAGCTTTCATTACTTACCCCTCTATGCAAGGCTGTGCGACCATGAATATCTCTGGCATTGACTATGGCACTATTTGAGATGAGATATATCACTGTATCTAGATGTCCGTGTTCTACTGCTAACATTAGAGGTGTTCTGAAACACACATTCAAGATATAGTTGTGTTTCCATATATTCTGGTCTTATTCTATTGAACTGTATCAACTTATTGAGATACATTATATGGTTTCTACTGCAAATATATTGATCAGTGTATCCTTGTTCTACCAAAAAAAAAATAATAATAATTATTCTATAAATGCACACTGATAAGATATATTGGTATATCATGATTTTCATTATACTTTCAAAACACAGATAGAAAAGTTATATTAATGTATGTGTTCTAATGTATGTATAAACATAATCCCTCATAGGATTTATGAGAAGATTTTCTAGGCTTTTGTCAATTAATTTTTATTCTATTGTAGATGCCATCTTGAAGACTGCAGTACAAATACTTCTACATACTTTTGTTTCTCATATGTTCTGTATTAACCTGGATCCTTTCCTAAGAGACCATTGTTGACAACCTAAAGCATGATGTCTCAATTTTCATCTGCAAAATTTTGGAATTACCAGAAACTCTGCAAAGGTCTTCTATACAACTATCTTAAACCCTACAATTATTTTCTGTATACCTGTCGAGTGAATCACCGACATCCACTATATTACTGTCATCAGCTGTCTCCATTAACAGTCTAAGGCACTCGGTATGACCATTCATAGCTAAGAAAATAAATCATAATAATTCATGCCATGAGAATGGTACCTTATGACAAATTCTATCATCCAAACTTCAGACTGGTCTTTGACATAAAGTACAGTCCCCTTATTATGTTATGTTTGGGGTTCACAGAGAGGCATAGTGTTACAAGTGAATAATGTTGAATTGTGACTAAATTACAAAGAAATATAAGGCAAATGAGCATTAATGCTTATTTACCTTAAATTCCTTTGAAAGTGTATCTAAATGGCAGCCATGACATGTTAGGATTACATCCAGTATAGCTTTTTCTTTTATACTTTTCAATAGATTATAGAGATTTCTAGGTGAAATCTAAACTGATAATCTCACTGTTTCAAACAATGAAACTAGAAATGTTTTTCAGAGAAAAACTGATGTCCCCCCACCAGCCCATTTCCCATCCCCTCAATTGAATAAAGAGCCTGAACAAAAAAAATATCTAGGCAAGTTTGGAGAAAATTCATCCACTGGTTCTAAAGATATCCTACATAAATGACTATGACCTTGAAAATGAGGCCAAGGTCACCAAAGTCTAATCCCCTCTTAACTTGTCTGAATGATGTATCCATGCAAGTATGGTGAAATTCCATCCAATGGTTCAGGAGATATAGTGGGAACAAGAAAATGTTATGTAAGTCCTCCAGTGACCTTGAAAATGAGGTCAAGGTCACCAAAATCTAATCAGCTCTTATCCTTTTCCCAATGATTTCCATGCAAGTTTGGTAAATTCCATCCATTGGTTCAGGAGATATAGTGGGTACAAGAAATTGTAATCTAAGTCCTCCAGTGACCTTGAAAATGAGGTCAAGGTCACCAAAATCTAATACATTCTTAAACTTGTCACAATAATGTATCCATGCATGTTTGGAGGAATTCCATTCATTGGTTGAGGAGATATAGTGGGTACAAGAAATTGTCATCTTAGTCCTCCAGTGACCTTGAAAATGAGGTCAAGGTCACCAAAGCCTAATCAGCTATTAAACTTGTCCCAATAATGTATCCATGCAAGTTTGGTGAAATTCCATCCATTGCTTTAGGAGATATAGTGGGTACAAGAAATTGTCATCTAAGTCCTCCAGTGACCTCGAAAATAAGGTCAAGGTCACCAAAACCTGATCACCTCTTAAACTTGTCTCAATAATGTATCCATGCAAGTTTGGTGAAATTACATCAATTGGTTCACGAAATATAGTGGGTACAAAAAATTGTCATCTAAGTCCTCCAGTGACCTTGAAAATGAGGTCAAGGTCACCAAAATCAAATCACCTCTTAAACTTGTCCGAATGATGTATCCATGCAAGTTTGGTGAAATTCCATCCATTGGTTCAGGAGATATAGTGGGTACAAGAAATGGTCATCTCAGTCCTCCAGTGACCTTGAAAATGAGGTCAAGGTCACCAAAACCTGACCACCTCTTAAACTTGTCCCAATGATGTATCCATGCAAGTTTGGCGAAATCCATCTATTGGTTCAAGAGATATTGTGCATGCAAGAAATTGTCATGTAAGTCCTCCAGTGACCTTGAAACTGAGGTCAAGGTCACCAAAATCTAATCAGCTCTTAAACTTGTCCAAATAATGTATCCATGCAAGTTTGGTGAAATTCCATCAATTGGTTCAAGAGATATCATGCACGCAAGAAATTGGCATCTAAGTCCTCCAGTGACCTTGAAAATGAGGTCAAGGTCACTAAAATCTAATCAGCTCTTAAACTTGTCCCAATGATGTATTCATGCAAGTTTGGTGAAATTCCATATGTTGGTTCAAGAGATATCGCGCACGCAAGAAATCTGTCACGCCGACGCTGACGCCGACGCCAACGCCCGGGATCCGCACTGAAAACAATACGTCCCCCCTCACCTTTGGTGGGGGGACATAATTATCACTTTAAATTTCACTGTTTCAAAAACATAGGATTTTCAATATATAGGCTCATTTATTTGTTGATGAATTGACTAAACTTATCCAGCTTGACTTAAATTACGTCACGCATGTTTGCACTTCATTACAACATTAATGACGTCACTAAAAGCGCAAACTTTACATCATTAACGCACGCGACGTCAGGCCGCCTAAGGCTCCTATCAGCATTCTTTCTTAGTAAATTTCTTGAGATTTATTTGTCTAAATGAAATTTCAAGCTATTTTTCAGTTGCAAACTGTGTTTACAACCCATATCATACCCACTAAACATGCTGGAAGCATCAAATTTGACGCAAAACGGCTGGAAAAAAAGTTGTGTCTCTGTCGTGATGGCTGACACATTGGAATAAAATGACTCTATGCAATTTTAAAGCATAAAAGAAACAGAAAATTTGACTATTTCAGTGTAAGATCAATTTTTATTTCACTCATGAACACCAAAAGTGGTATTTTCACTCGTGGCTTCGCCACTCGTGAAAATACTGCTTTTGGTGTTCATTCGGTGACATAAAAATCAATCTTACATTGAAAAAGTCAAATATCCTCTATATAATGAGAAGCATAACAATGAGGTTCTACCCTACTGTCCTCAGGATCCATAGATTATTTACGCAAACAGGAAAGACTCTTATTAGCACAGACAGGCACAGGTTAATTCAAGTCTTTCTGTTCACATGTTGTTAGGTTCATTTTTAAACGGTCCAGAAAAGCGAAGACATGAGCAGCCAGTCTGATCAGGATGTTCAACCTGCAGTGTATACTTTGCATTAGAGTAAACTATTGTAGATAACAGTTAAGATATACGGACAGAACTGGTATTTAGCAATTATTTTTGAGACATCTATAAACCGACTTGTATTAGCTTTCCTGATAACTGAATCTCATCAATAGTGGAAGCTACTCTTGTTCTATACAGACAGCAAATTCTCCTTTAACAGTAGCCCTCAATGAGAACGAAAGCAAATGATTCCACGTTAAAGTCATCTCCCTTGGAGGTGTTTCTCTTTAAACTATATATCTGATTCTGCAGTTATCTTACGCTTCTTCAATGGGTGGGCCTCATTCATAAGAAGACATGAAGGGAAGAGGGATTAAACCAAACTTCTCAGTCAAGACTTCAATAAACTACTTAAGTTACCTGCAGCATGAAGTGGTGTTCTTCTTGTGATGTTATCATGTACTAGAATCGTTGCCCCTTGTAACAATAATGTTTCTACACATTCTGTATAGCCATTGTAACAAGCAAGGTCTAACATCGTTCTTCCTGGAATTATAGAACATCATAAATTAGCAAACATTCAACAGTCTTATTTTCCCTAATATTTGTGAATCTATTAGCTCAAGAAATAAATAATGTTGCAAATATGAACCGTGACACTTATGTTTCAGCATAGAACCACACTGAAATTGTGTTTGACATGCACACACAAAAGTTACTTCACATACCTACACATAGCTCTTCTTAAAAGAGTGTGTATGTGGTGATGAAGGTAATGGATGCATTACTGCATTGTAAAACCAAACTGTTCCATTTTTAACCCTGTTGCACTCAGAACGGCCAAAACTCTATGGAGTTTTGGCCGTTCTGAGTGCAATAGGGTTAAGACAATAATGGTAGTTATTTTAGGTTTCCAGAGTTTTAGGGTATCTTGAGCTTAACATACCATTAACATCTTTGATATCTAGATTCATTATACAGCCTAGTAAAACATGGAGAGCTTCGTTGTGACCTCGAGATGCCTGAAAAGAAACAAAAGAAACACAATAGTTGTCAGATGACACAAAAGCACGCCTTATGGGAGCTTGACACTAAAAGCCACAAAGCATGAGGACTCTTTACCATTCGGCTAAAGAAATCAGTGAACCATACAAATAAATGTCACAGATGGATGACTTATGCATATAAGAGTAACTCAATAATTCTGACCCAGCCTATATCATTACAGAGAAAGATTTAGAAGAATACGATAGTGTGACAGTGGTATTGAAGGCTCTTGTCCAGATGTATGTTCGTGCCAAGTATCATGACTGCCATCCATACAGGGACTGAAAAATATCATCACGTCACGGCAGTGCCAAGTATCATAATCCCTAACACATATACAGGGATAGAAAAGTACCGTTAAGTAAGTGAAGCATTTCATGAAGTCAATGAAGCAAACAATAAAGTTCAATCTATACATGGATGATGATTTAAAAAGGTCCTGCCCATATGTAAGCGTGAGTTAAAGGCCACATTGCTCTATCAGCATGAAAAATTTTATCATGAGGCATTGCTGCAAGCTTCTCACTATAGTATAATCATTGTAAATGACCGTGATTAGCCAGCTTTAAACAAATGAAACCTCCTTGATTTTCACATAAAAAGGGTTTGAAAACTTATTTGTGTCATTTTAATTGGCAACTAAAATGACCTACTTTCAATTTCAGCAAGTTGAATAAAATGGTAAAAGTACAATGTACAGGCATGGAGTCCCAGTCACTATCCCGCCTATGTTTATACAGAATTGCTAGAAGGGAAACCAGACCAGGAAATCTTATTTTGTGGAGTGAATTGCTAATTTTCAAAAACTTGTTTTCTCTCCTTTTTGCCAGTTTTATGACTCAATATATGCACGTCAACCCACATTTTATTACCAAACCCAAAGGTTGAACTGCTTTTACACTGATTTGAGTTTAGACGCTTTTACCATTGATAGGTCTATGGATACTTTCAGTTTCATGACCCTTACCCATATAACGACTGAGAAATTTCAAAATGTTCAGTGAAGCATATCATAAAATCAATGAACAAAAAATATGTCAAAGAAATGTTAATGTCCACATGTAAATATGTGCCAAGTATCATGGCCCTAACCATCGAGAATAACATAAAATCAGTGGAGAGTATCAAATTGTCAATGAAGCAAAAAATATATACCCAACCGAATAAAAAACGCATCACTTAATTTATCCACTATTCCATAGTTCATGTATATGCAGATTATTTTCAGTTTAATTTCTAAAATTAACAGGGATTAATGTTTACTTTCTCAGAAAATCAGTTTTGTTAATGAAATGGTTCACGCTTGAGAGAGCATTACCGACGGCTACCTGAATTTCAAAAGTCTCAAAAAGATGCAAGACTAACGCGATACAAGATGTGTACGTCGCATCGAATGCCGGGTCTAGGATAATCTATGGACTCAGAAGTGCGTCGAACACTTTCTACAAGGCTAAAAATCATTGATGGATGGTAATGAAAATGTTTGGCCTCCAACCGCAGGCTTACATAAGCGTGCAACATTCCAAGTACCTTGGCAGACATATCCCTAATTGAGACTTTTGAAAATCGGGTAGCTACGGGTAATGATCTCTCAAGCGTGAACCAGCTTACCAACAGAACTGAATTTCTAGGACAGTAAGCGTTAATCCTTGTCAAATTTAGAAACTAAACTAAAAATTATCTGCATATGACAGGGGCCATGAAATATTTGAAAGATTAGGTGTTGCGTTTTTAATTCGGTTAAGTATAGATCAAATCCATATATGGATGATAATGTTGGAATGATCTTGTCCATATGTAAGTGTGTATCAAGTATCATGCCTCTAACCCATACGGGGACTGAGGCATATCATAAAGTCAGTGAAGAATATTAACAAGGGCTTCGCAAGCGGCGCATAATACGCCCGTTTAAATGTCATAAAGCAGTAACAGAATGAACAAGATTGCTTACAAAAGGATAGACAAAGTGGAATAAGGGAGATAACCTAATTATACTAGACATACCTTTTTTTGTTCTAGTATATTCCCTTGAAATCATTTTTTTATAATATACATACCATTTATTTCGAATGGTTAAGGAGTTAGAGTAAACAGGAAATTTATGCAAGGGCAGATAATTCAGTAAGTAAGCCAGAGTTGTGGTTCTTGTTCAGGATACATTGCCCCATTATTATACACATTCCTACAAAGCTTCATTCTAATATCTCAAAAGGTTCAGGAGATATGGAGTGAATGAGAAACACCTGAAAATACTAATCAAATGGAGGTTACTCCAAAATTAAGAAAGAAGAGCCAACCATTCTTATATATGACACATTGTCTTGTGGTCATGCACATTGCAATAAAGTTTCATCATGATATTCCAAAGGGTTACCAAGTTATGGCATGCACAAGACAAGTATACACAACAAGAGGGCCATGGTGGCCCTGAATCGCTCACCTGAGCATTAATCAGTTCACTGGCTCTGGTGAAGATTTATAAGAGTTTTTACCATACTAACATTTGACCTAGTTTTTGACCCGGCATGACCCAGTTTCAAACTTGGCCTGGATATTGTAAGAATAAACATTCTGACACAGTTTCATTGAGATTGGATCAAAACTGTGCCCTCCGGAGCGTATACAAGGTCGTTCTTATATTTGACCTAGTGACCAAGTTTTTGACCCGACACAACCCAGTTACAAACTTTACCTAGATTTCATTAAGATAAACATTCTGACAGCGTTTCATGAAGATTGGATCAAAACTGTGCCCTCTAGGGTGTACACAAAGTTTTTCTAAGATTTGACCTTGAGCCGACGTGACTCAGTTTCATAGGGGGCTTAGATATACGGACAATAAACATTTTGACATAGTTTCAAGAAGATTGGATCAAAACTATGCCTTCTAGTGCTTACACAACGTTTTTCTAAGATTTGACCTAGTGACCTAGTTTTTTTACCCGACATGACCTACTTTCAAACTTGGCCGAGAGTTTATGAAGATAAACATTCTGACAAAGTTTCATAAAGATTAGATCAAAACTGTGTCCTCTAGAGCGTACACAAGGTTTTTCCATGATTTGACCTAGTGACCTAGTTTTTGACCCGACATGACCCAGTTTCAAATTTGTCCTACATATTATGAGGATAAACATTCTGAAAAAGTTTCATGAACTTTGGATCAAAACTGTGCCTTCTAGAGCGCACACAAGGTTTTTCTAAGATTTGACCTAGTGACCTAGTTTATAACTCGACATGACCCAGTTTCGAACTTGGCCTAGAGTTTATTGAGATAAACATTCTGACAATGTTTCATAAAGATTGGATCAAAACTGTGTCCTCTAGAGCATACACAAGGTTTTTTCTATGATTTGACCTAGTGACCTAGTTTTTGACCCGACATCACCCAGTTTCAAACTTATCCTAGATATTATAAGGTAAACTTTCTGATTAAGTTTCATGAACTTTGGATCAAAACTGTGCCTTCTAGAGCATACACAAGGTTTTTCTAAGATTTGACCTAGTGACCTAGTTTTTGACCCGACATGACCCAGTTTCAAACTTGGCCTAGAGTTTATGCAGATAAACATTCTGACAAAGTTTCATAAAGATTGGATCAAAACTGTGTCCTCTAGAGCGTACACAAGGTTTTTCTATGATTTGACCTAGTGACCTAGTTTTAGACCCGACGTGACCCAGTTTCGACCTTGTCCTAGATACTATGAGGATAAACATTCTGACAAAGTTTCATGAACTTTGGATCAAAACTGTGCCCTCTAGAGCGTACACAAGGTTTTTCTAAGATTTGACCTAGTGACCTAGTTTTTGACCCGACATGACCCAGTTTCGAACTTGGCCTAGATTTTATGGAGATAAACATTCTAAAAAAGTTTCATAAAGATTGGATCAAAACTGTGTCCTCTAGAGCATACACAAGGTTTTTTCTATGATTTGACCTATTGACCTAGTTTTTGACCCGACGTGGCCCAGTTTCAAACTTATCCTAGATATTATAACGATAAACTTTCTGATTAAGTTTCATGAACTTTGGATCAAAACTGTGTCCTCTAGAGCGTACACAAGGTTTTTCTATGATTTGACCTAGTGACCTAGTTTTTGACCCGACGTGACCCAGTTTCAAACTTGTCCTACATATTATGAGGATAAACATTCTGACAAAGTTTCATGAACTTTGGATCAAAACTGTGCCTTCTAGAGCATACACAAGGCTTTTCTAAGATTTGACCTAGTGACCTAGTTTTTGAAGCAACATGACCCAGTTTCAAACTTGGCCTAGAGTTTATGCAGATAAACATTTTGACAAAGTTTCATAAAGATTGGATCAAAACTGTGTCCTCTAGAGCGTACACAAGGTTTTTCTATGATTTGACCTAGTGACCTAGTTTTAGACCCGACGTGACCCAGTTTCGACCTTGTCCTAGATACTATGAGGATAAACATTCTGACAAAGTTTCATGAACTTTGGATCAAAACTGTGCCCTCTAGAGCGTACACAAGGTTTTTCTAAGATTTGACCTAGTGACCTAGTTTTCGACCCGACATGACCCAGTTTCAAACTTGGCCTAGAGTTTATGGAGATAAACATTCTGACAAAGTTTCATAAAGATTGGATCAAAACTGTGTCCTCTAGAGCGTACACAAGGTTTTTCTATGATTTGACCTAGTGACCTAGTTTTAGACCCGACGTGACCCAGTTTGAAACTTGTCCTAGATACTATGAGGATAAACATTCTGACAAAGTTTCATGAACTTTGGATGAAAACTGTGCCCTCTAGAGCGTACACAAGGTTTTTCTAAGATTTGACCTAGTGACCTAGTTTTTGACCCGACATGACCCAGTTTCGAACTTGGCCTAGATTTTATAAAGACTAACATTCTGACAAAGTTTCATAAAGATTGGATCAAAACTGTGGCCGCTAGAGTGTACACAAGCAAAAGTTGACGGACGTCCGGACGTCCGGACGGACGGACGTACGACGGACGACGGACATCAGGGTATCCCAAAAGCTCACCCTGAGCACTTCGTGCTCAGGCGAGCTAAAAATAGGCTCAAAGTACTAATGAAATGGACGTAACTCTAAAACGAAGAAAGGGAGAGCAGTCATTTTTGTACGCGACACATCTTTAGGACTTCATACATATTGCTATGAAGTTTCATCAAGATTTTCCAAACGGTTATCTAGTTATGGCGTGCACAAGACTTGCAGGGAAAAAATTGGTCAAAGGGGCATAACTTCGAAACTAAGAAAGGGGGAGCAACCATTCTTGTACGCGACACGTTCCCCCAACCTAATACATATGCCTATAAAATTTCATGAAGATATCCCAAATGGTTACTGAGTTATGGCGCGCACAAGAATGTTTACGGACGGACGGACGGACGGACAGCGCCACGACATAATACGTCCGTTTTTTCAAAACGGGCGTATAAAAAGTCAACAAAGTACAAAATATAGGTCAAATCTATACATGAAAGGTGGTATTGAAATGATCTTGTCCATATGTAAGAGTGCACCAAGTATCACAAAGCTACCCCATATGTGGTCTTAGAAATACCATAAGTTCAAAGAAGCTGAAATGATCTTGACCATATGTACACACTGGTCTGGCATTCAACATAGGCAACGAAGCCACGAACTATAAAACTCGATTGTTTTCGCATACTTCTTAGAGTAATTTCAAACTATCATTCTTACGGACCCAGCAGTTTGTTATACCTCTTAGTCAGATAGGATTTTCGAACAAATTCCGTGTAGTTTAAATACAGTGCTTGAATAAGTTTCTACACCGATTCGTTGTAGCCCAAAAATTGTTTTCAAGCATTTCTTGACTATGCATATCAATTCAGTAAAACTTTTGATTCCTATTTCAAGAGTCGGTGGTCGGATGGTCCGTGAGACTATACTTCTGAAACAAACTTATCCTGATGAGCGGAACAAGCAAATTTCATGTACGTTGTCTTCGTTACCTGTGTTGAACGCCAGACCAGTGTGATGTAAGAGTGTGCAAAGTATAATGACTTTAACCCATATAGGGAAAATATAGCTCACTGTCCTACATGGCTGGATGCACTCAGATGCTCTAACCCAGACACAATGCTGGCCAAAAATCATGGCTCTTACCCTTAGAGCTACTGGGTTCGAGGTTATAAAACTTGAGAATCATCTCAAACTCAAAATAAAGCACACTGATTGGCTGCTTCCGAGCATGTGCTTGGAAGCAGCCAATCAGTGTGTTTATTTTGAGTTTGAGAATGTTCTCAAGTTTTATAACCTCTGGGCCTGGGCAACTGACCTAAAAATGCTCAACATAAATAAGCCAAATTTTTCCAAAGTCAGTAGACCATGATAAGTAAGTCAAGGTCATAAATGATGCATGCATTCAGGTAATCATGTGCTAATGTAAGTGTGTACCGAATTTCATTACTTTAGCCAGTATACATCAGTATACATCGTGAGAAAAAGACCTAAACCAAAATGGTAAAGCTAGGTTAAACTGCTCATAGATGCAGACGCAAACAAGGATGCAAATGCTGATGCATACTTAACCAACAATGCCATAGCCCTAAGATGCGAACATGAACTTAAATGCTGATGCATACTCCAACTACTGGGTATAACTCGACCAGAAACACGTAGGAATGGTTTGGAAAGCCTCGTCCTTCCTACACTGCTTCTGGTTTTGGCTGATGAACTCCATAAGAAAAGACACTAACACAGTTTCTCTATATTACTGGATTTGAGTCTTGACAAACTGTGTACCCTAAACTATTTAACAATCAGTGTATAGCTACTTACCGCTAGATGTGCTGGCGAGTATGGGGCTTCTCCTTTTACCAAGTTGATGGCTGACACATCCAATAGCTGCAATACAAACATAGTTTGAGGTACATACAGCTCCAAGAACAAGAAAGGGGGGCAGGATAGTTAAGAATGATTTTTCTTATTTCTGCATAAAAACATATGCCTTAGCGTCTCATTAGAACCACCTCAGAATGGGACATAAGCATCATCTTCTGACAGACTGAAGCAAAGGGTTTCTTATCTTGATATGAGCCGCGACACGTGAAAACCAACAATGTGGTTATGCAACCAGCGCAGACTCAGATCAGCCTGGGCATCTGCTCAGTTTGATAAGACTCTTCGTTAAGTGCTCAAATGGTAGCTACGGTCTAAGCTACCTCCATGTGGACAGCGAAGACTCTGATCAGACTGGGCAGATGCCCAGGCTGATCTGAGTCTGCGCTGGGCGCACAACCATATTGTTGGTTTTGTCATGTCCCGGCTCATATATTTTAGAGCTTTTCACATTATATCTTGTTCAGTGTCTTTTTAAGTCCTACTCAGCATCGTGATCAACTAGTTGGGGGCAGAGAGAGCTGGTTGCTTTGCTTTTCGTTATTTCATTCCATATGTATAGTAAAGGTCTTAGCTGGTTTACCCTTCAACTTGGTCTCACTGAAAGGCTATATGGTCTGTGCTTGTGGCAATTCTCAGTAGTCAACTCTCGGTATCTCGAACACTGATATTGCAAAGTATCTTCTTATATAAGAAAGGAATTGTTTCCAAGTTTTATTTCATTTCAGCTTCTGTTATCTCAAACTATTAATATCTCAAAGTAAATTTTCTGGTACCAGAAAATTTACTTTGAGATATCAATAGTTTGAGAAGTTCGACTTCGAGATATCAAGAGTTGACTGTACATGCATTTTCTACATAACACTTATACGACAGAACTGCAGCCATATAATAATGGTAACTCAAATGGTGCAAGAACTACATGTATTAGGACTGGAATGGAAATGTTACTCACCAGCATTTATTCAATGCTATGTTTAATAATTACTTACCATTTCTAAAGCTAGTCTATGACCCTTCAGTGCTGCGTAGTGTATGGCATTAAAACCTTGGTTATCAGCCATCCCTGCCCGAGCCTCGTTCTTCAATAGTAATTCTAATACCCTAAAAACATATGTAAGTAACGTCTAAGATATGTGAGCCGTGACATGTGTGACGCATGTGTGCCCAGCGAAGACTCAGATCAGCCTGGGCATATGCCCAGTCTAATCAAAGTATTCGCTGTTCGCATAGTTAGCTTAGACCCTTTGCTACCCTTTAAGCCAAAGGTGAAGACAGTGATCAGACTGGGCGGATGCACCAGCTGATCTGAGTCTTCAATGGGTGCACATGCCACTTTGTTGGTTTTGTCTTGCTGCAGTACCTGTAAACATTGAGCTTGAGATATGGGAGAAGTAGCAATAGTCTAATATTTACACCCTAGGCTACCAACACATCAAGCAGAAACTTTGAATCTTCACTCCATCAGTCATTGGGATGAGACATTCAACTGAGGTCCACGACTCCATAATGATATACCTGATACCGGATATTAAACCTGAATATTCACTCTCATTCCAGATTAGGTCATACTTTGATGGCAAATACCAAATAGTTTCCATTTGGTCTCAATAGAAGCATGTGGTGTGGCCCTCTTATTAGTGATGACAGGATATCCTTTGATTATTCATTACTGGTTGGAACCAGTTACAACTTCTGATGTAATTCTATCAATAATAATCAGTTCCAGAATTTTTACTTCACCATGCATGTTTTACTGTTCACTAAGTTGTATTACATTTCTATAGGTACATGTAGTATACTGGCTATAGTACATAGGGCCCTATGCAAACACCACAATTCATATCAGCCTTAAAAAACACCAATTCAGTCAGCATCTTTCAGGGGAGTTCCACTTCATGTTGACATAAGCATTTCAAAAAGTTGCAGCTGACCTGCACCATCACTATTCACACAGTAAATGTCAAAAATTCTTGAAAAACTGTCCACAGGTATGGAATGGTGCATGATACAGCATGGTTTATGGTCTAGTATGGTGTGGTATGGTGCATGGTACAGTGCACAGTATTTTGAAGTGCATGGCATGGTGCACAGTATGGCTGGATGAATAGATGGACAAAACTGAGTTTTATGTCCCCCTTCAACAGTCTTTAAGTCATATCAAGAAGACAGTTGCGTGTATCAAAAACCTGTTTATGGTGTACAGAATTCCCCCACCAGCCATATTCAGGTCTTGTTCTGACTGCACTACCAAAGCTCTTTAAGGTAGGTGGTATGGTGTATGCATGGTATATGGTATGGAGCATGGTGTATGCACAGTTCCAAGCACTTTTTCTCATACTTGGAGCTATGTCTTAGTCAAATTGTGATCGTACTGTAATGTAGTGACATGTCAGCAATCAACTTGGTCATATGTGAAGCTCCTTACTCACTAGCAGTGTATGTCATAGTATGGTATGCAGCATGGTATGGTGTGTGCTACAGTGCATGTTATGATGCATGATATGGTTTATGGTATGGTCCTGGAATGATGCATAGTATGGTACATGGTATGGTGTATAGTATGCTCCTGAAATGATGCATAGTATGGTACAGCGGTATGGTATTTAGTATGGTCCAGAAATGATGCATAGTATGGTACATGGTATGGTGTATAGTATGCTCCTGAAATGATGCATAGTATGGTACATGGTATGGTGTATAGTATGGTGCATGGTATGGTGTGTAGTATGGTGTATTGTATGTTGCATGGTGACTGGAATGGTGTATAGTGCATGGTATGATGTGTGTTGTAGTGCATGGTATAGTGTATGGTGGAGTGCATGTGATATGGGTCAATACATGAAAACATTTACATTTCTCCGATGTCACTAGAAGAGTAAATACATGTACTGATCAAAAACTTAATAAATGGCAATACTGAATTTGAGCTATATTTTATGTAACTGTAATTCAGGTTAATTATTCTTTACTTACATTATATTGTTTCATTTCTCCAGGCAAACTATAACTGATACTTAATATAAAACTTAACTGACATGAGGCTGAAATTTCTAGATATTCTTATTTAAGCCTATGGAAAATACAAAATGGCTATTATTTAAGGAAATATGTTTTTGTCTGCATGTACTTCACTTCCTAATCCTGGCTGATTTACCCTACCTGTTTCACTTGCATGCATTTACAATACTTACCGGACATTTCATTTATTTCTGAGTACCCAAAAATACCATCTGCAACCTAAACCTACCTTAAAATTCTAAGTATTAGGACAACTAGGTCTGAGTAAACAGTGCAAACCCAGATCAGACTGCTCCTAATGGAGCAGTCTGATCAGACTCTGCACTGTTTTCTATTCCATTTGCATACTTTTGACACATTACTGCATTAGAAAACCAAATTATTCCATTTTTAAGACAAATAAGCTAATTATTTCAGGTGTCCAAATTTTAAGATTTTTTATGGTATACCTACTTTGCATTGTCATCTGATGCAGCTGCTGCAGCAAAATGTAGTGGTGTACAGCCTTGGGAGTCCTGTACATCTACACTGCTACCAGAGTTCAGTAGTGAGAGTACACAAGCGTGGTGTACATTGGCAGCTGCATAGTGGATTGGGTACCTGGAATACACAGTAAGAGAGCTGGTTTTGGATTTCATATTTTGTCACTGCATGCCATGGGGGGCACCAAATTTCTTCTACTAATACCATCACAGTAAGTAAGTAACCAGGCTTTATTTAAAGAGGGTGGCTCATTTGGCTTTCGCCAATCTTCCATGAGGCCCTCTAAAAGTTCATACAATACAAACTTTACAATTCAACATTATAAATATCTGGACAATTGCAACAATAAGAAAATTGGAATACGTGTACACTCATGCACACACACATACATACATATATACGACTAATCCATGGTTTAAATTTGTACAAGTCCATTTGCCCTATCAAAGAATGTCCTTTCCACAAGTTGCAATAGTTTCTTGGATGTCAGAGACAGCTGCCTTAGAGCTTATGTTACAGTAACTAACTAGCCAAAATATTGGGATATCTTTCGGTGCCCTTTAAGGATCAGTAACTCTGCAATTTTCATTTTGGCCTCCCTTTTAGATGGGTGTCAGCTCTTAAAGGAAAGAATTTGCTCCCTAGGAGCAAATTCTTTTAAGAGTTGGAAAGTGTTCATCACCTAGGAAAGGAATCAGGGGCCATATACATAAAACGACTTAAGTGGTTGCTATGCTGTTGCTAAGGCTAAATGTCTTTGAAGGAGATTCCCTACAACTATGAAATTTGCTTTGTTGTAGGGAATCTCCTTTATAGAAATTTAGCCTTAGCAACACCATGGCTACGACTTAAGTGGTTTTATAAATATGACCCCAGAAATTCACACAGTTATCCTCCTTTGAAACAAGACTTGTCTGTGCACAGGATAGGCTCACATGTCAGTGCCTGGCCCATCAAATAAGGTCCTATCTCCCAATGACCTTTGTGTTGGTTGGATGTTAAACCAGAGTTCACTGACACACAGGCAAGCTAAAAATGGAAGAAAAACATGGAGTTCTTCCCATATATCAGCCACTGTTATTATCGTAAAAGTTGAGACAGTAGAGTTTAGAATCCACTGATGTATCCAAATACTACTGACAAAATAGCAAACAGTGCAGTCTGATCTAGGTACCCTCTGCTCTTACATTACTGTTCAAACGTGTAGGGTCGTTATGGTAACAGAATTGTGGCATACTGACCTTCCTGCATTGTCTTCCTGGTTGATGTTTCCTCCACTCTTGGTTAACAATTCTACACAGTCTACTTTCCTGAAATAAATACACCACAATACAAGTTACACTGCTCCAGATAAGAAGGGATAATAGGGATAATTTTCCATATTTCTCCTTTGAAACATATGTTGTGATCCCTCATTGGAACTGTCTCACCAAGACGGTTCTAATGAGGGGTCACAACATATGTTTTCATTTAGAAATAAAGAAAACTATCTCTGAATTATCCTCAAGAGCCCACCTTATCTGGAGCTCTGTTAAAGTATGTTAATGTTTTCCCAAAATCAGACATAACAGCTCTTATTCATTTTTCCATGTATCAGCCAAAAATTTGGGACTAAAAATTCTGATCCTGTTTTTTCTTTCACAGCATAGAACTATTAACAGGACTGCAAACTTTCACATATGAGCCGCGACACGACAAAACCAACAAAGTTGCATGTGCTCCCAGCATCCGCCCAGTCTAATCAGAGTCTTTGCTGTCTGCATGGAGCTAACTTAGACTTTAGCTATGCTTAAAGTGCACAAGCCAAGAGTCTAAACAGACTGGGGGGATGCCAAGGCTGATCTCAGTCTTGGCTGAGGGCGCAAGCCACTTTGTTGATTTTGTCGTGTCACTACTCAAATGATTGGTGTCACTTGAAACCGGACTTAAAGCCATGTTCTGTTCTGTTCTAAGCCGTTACAGGCAGTACTAATCTCCGCTGGTGATTTTCTCTATGTACTTTTTTGTCGCAAAGGTAGTTTTCTCATTGTACTTTGAATGTTTTATGTTTGGTCAGAAAAAGTAGATTTAGGGATTTGCTGGATCCTGTACAACACAGTTGAACCGTCCAGTCTCTTCCAGAAATTGACAGGTGTTCTGGAGAATAATTTCTCTCCAATTTGAAATATCCGGGTGATCTGAATATCCAAGTAAAGTTATCAAGTCTAGTCTGGTTATGCCTAATTGTGTCTGAAGGTTATGTAGGAGACGTAATCGTGCATCATCATAGTTTTCACACTCTAACATAAAATGCCTTACAGTTTCTATCTCACCACAGGAACAGTGTGGTGACTCTTTCTCTCCAATTTTCCATCTATATTCATTCAACACCGAATAGCCGGTCCTCAACTGCATCAACTGATTGTAACTTGTACGGGATGGGAAGTCTGGTCTGCGTTTAAAGCTGATCTTATCTTTATATTGATATAAATTCCTGCCTGATTCTGCTATATCCCATCTGTCCTGCCATCTGATCATTACACTATCTCTTGCATGCTTCTTCACATCCTGAACAGTAACAACACTAGTCTCTTCACTGAGACTCATAGCTTCCTTTGCAGCTGATTTGGCTAATTCATCTGCTAACTCATTACCTTCAATATCAGCGTGTCCCGGCGACCACATCAGTTCTATTGTCACTCCATTTGTTTCTAACTGTTTAAAACCCTCTTTTATTTTCTTTATAACATCTAGATAATTATCTGAACTCCAGTTTAAAGTGAGAATTCCCACTGCAGATTGGCTGTCACAAAATATCCTCACATGATTGACTGGAGCTTGCTGGGAAGACAGATTCTCAACTACTGACAATATAGCTACCAACTCTGCCAGCAGGATCGAGCCATGAGCAGATACTGGACGTTTCAAGGTTACTGGTGATGAATGGTTTGGGTAGTAGATTACTGCTCCAGCTCCACAAGGACCAGGGTTAGAGACACATGAGCCATCAGTAAATGAGATAATTGTATCCTCTGGGACCTCTGTTACCATCTTTGAAATCAGCTGTCTTCCCTGCTCCTGTTGATCAATGTTTCTTGTTTTGGAGGATCCAAGCTGACTCCAATAAGATGGTTTTGCAATAGTGCGCACACGAGACTTCTCTGTGAAAGCAGGTTCTGGCTGCACAAACTGTATTCCTAGTCCTGTCTGCCTCTTCATTTCATTTACTTGGGTGACTGCTAATCCAATGGGTGTGAAGAATCTTTCCTGGGAGCAATGATCTGAGAGCATTACCTCATCCAATTTCTGTTTAAGATGATTGTATTGAGTCTTAGCCATGATTCTTGCCATGCTGGCAATGGCCACTTCAGAGAAATGTAAATCTAAAGGAAGTACTCCTGCTGCAACCTCTAAGGCCTCTCCAGAAGATGTCATTGGTAGTCCCATACATAAAGCTAAGGCTTTCCTCTGAATCGCTTCTAATCCTTTCAAATCTTGCCTTGACACAGTCTGCCACACAATACATCCATATTCTGCAATGGACCTTACCAGTGCAATATACAGATGAACCAGCTTTTGAGAAGACACTCTTGTAATTCCTTTTACCTCTCTGATGACTGCCAATGCTTTACCAGCTTTCCTTTCTGTATTTGCCACATGTGCTTGAAAATTCAGTTTCTCATCCAGACTGATCCAAAGAATTTTGGGAGTTAGATTGTATGAGATGACAAAATCTCTGACTTTAAATAACTCTTTATTGAACTCCAATGGGCGAACACTGAACACAGTAACTTCCGTTTTAACATAGCTTATCTTCATGCGCCATCTATCAGCCCAACTCTGAAGCCTTCCTATATCCTCTGAAACCTTTTTTGCAAGAACTGGAACATCTTTTCCTTTGTGCCAGAATGTAGCATCATCTGCATATTTACAGTGATCTGCTGTGACGTGTTTGAACATGTCTTTTATGAATATGTTAAATAGCATTGGTGACCTTTCTCTTCTCCAACAAAACATGCTTACTGATACCAAAATCAGCCTGCACATCCACTCAGACTGATCAGAATTTTCATTTTTCAATTCTTAGATTCCTCGGGAGTCCTAGATGTGAGCCGCGACAAGACAAAACCAACAATGTGGTTGTGTGCCCAGTGCAGACTCAGATCAGCCTGGGCATCCGCCTTCGCTGTCCGATCAGTCTTCGCTGTCCGCATCCTAGTAGCCTAGACCCTTAGCTACCCTTTGGGCACTGAGCAAAGTGTCTGATCAAACTGGGCGGATGCCCTGGCTGATCTGAGTCTGCGCTGGGGGCACAACCACATTGTTCGTTTTGTTGTGTTGCAGCTCATGTTTATATGTAAAGGAAGACTATACAAGACAGTGCAGATGAGCAGGCTGATCTTGGTTGTGACTGACTCTGTGTGCACATGCTGATTATGTACTTCCTTGAACTCCAATTTTCAAGAGTAACCTTTCATTAAAATTTTCCCAATTTTTAGCATTTGACTGTAAGCAAGGACTGATCTGTCAGTTCAGATGCACATGCTGATCTGACACTAGGCTGTTGCTCATCTCCTTACAGCTTTTTTTTCTTTGTTGCCCGGGTCACGTCATCTCCAATTTTCCTCTAGTACATGTAGGTGACTAAAAATTAGCACTGCCATCACATGCAGCATACTAACACTCAACAAAACCCAAGCTTCAAACCCAAGATCTTTTAGTCCATGTTTACAATATGGCAAAACAATACCAGAACCCACCCACCCCTCCCCCCACCAGCCACCTCCACCACCACACACACCCCAATTCTAAGAATTCACAGAGGCAGCTACTACTGTTGCACAATATGAACTTGAACTGACACCTTTAGACTTACCCACTACAAGCTGCAGCATGGAGACAGGTTCTTCCGCAATCATCACAAATATTTACATCAATTTCCGGCATCACAGATAGAAGTTTTCTCACACAGTCTAAATGACCATACAAGGCTGCCACATGCACTGGCATCATACCATAAGCTCCTCGTCTGAAATATTTATATTGTAATTTACTATTTTAAACTGTTCACTTCACATGTACTTTTCACACTCTAACCCTATTGCACTCAGAACAGTCAAAACTCCACAGAGTTTAGGCTGTTTGAAGGCAACAGGGCTAACACATAAAATTTCAGTATCTTTCTAAATGCAAAATGAGGACTACTGATTGATTGATTGATTTATTGCTTAACGTCCACGTTAAACAACGATGGTCATGTCGGGACGGTCAGTTAACCTAACCACACTATTCCTGGTCAGGCTTAAACCTCCTAAGGGGTTAACCAGTACTAAGTGCACAAACTTTCGCCAGTAACTGACAACTGCCCTTCTTGAATCAGCGGAAGGAGAAACGAAAGTACATGGCCAGACCAGGTTTCGAACCCAGGACCTCTCAGTTATGAGTCAGGTGCCCTACCGATTGCGCTACGCGGCCCGGCATGAGGACTACTGATTAAATGCATCCAGAGTAAAATTTGAACTAGAAATCCAAATGGATCTGCATTACTAACTTGTGTATGTATTCAATTTTCATTTTTTTGCAACATACATGTACCTATTTATTTGATTATAAAAAGGGTCCTTTCCCTATCTTGAATTAAACCAAATAGAGAAATTAGTCTTGAGTAATTCTGCTATATAATGTGTTTTTTTCCCTTCCAAAACAATCCACCAAATCTAGATCCATCTTATAAATCTTCCAGAAAACATTAGATCAAAATGTGTTAATATTTTTGCTGAGAAAAATGTGAGGAGCTTTTGCAAAGCAAAAGGTTCTTACATTGTTTTGGCAAAAAAACTGAGGTGCTTTGAGTACTAAACAATTGAAAATGTAGCGTCTCCTTAAGTAACAATATCATTAGTTTTGAACAACTAGCCCTGTTTGCTTATATTCGCCATTATGAGTCTAAGACTATAAGCATCAACACACAACTGTCATACCTCGTTGGATCTGAGCCATTCTCTAGTAGTGTGTTTATCAAGAGGTCGTGGCCATACCGAGCAGCTATATGTAAAGGTGTGTTCCCTATCTTATCACAGCAGTCTATATCAGCTCCTGTGAAAACAAAATTCTTGATTAAGAACAAGTAAATACAATGCATACTTGGTTGTGAGGTGCTTGAACTTTAAAAATATTATAGACATTGTTTAACAGGCAATGTACAAAAAGTGTTTTCCCAGAGGGAAGTGCAGCAAGACAAGCCTGGAATGAATGGATGACTTGGGATTTTATGTCCTTTTCAACATTATGTCAGTCATATCTGGGCCATGGGAGGGTGAGGGTGATAATGAAAGACTGTGTGAAATGGATCCCTGTATATGACTGAAGATTTTTGCCTCCAGAGAATTGAACCCGGGACCCCTAGATTAGCAGGCCAGCATTTAACCTACTGAGCTATAAGGGCTCCACAAGCCTGGGTATCACACTGTTAAAATGTCCCCATACACGAGAATTGGTCCAGACCTAAAATTTGGAAAATTGTCAAATTTACTTGGGTAATCCTGCTGCTGCTCCTCTCAAAGAAAACACTGATAACATAATGAAAAGAAGAAAAGAGACATCAGCAGGCATATCAACACAAAGAAGGGGCTGGGGAGGGGCGGGGAGGGGGTGGGAGGGAAGTGGTGTCATTGTTACTATTTTTTTTATACGCAGCTTATTTATAGCTTAGCATGTAAAAAGTACTCATATGGACTAGCCCAGGTGGATACATTTATTTGACAATTTCTTATTTGGAATACACCTGTTGTCTACATAATCACCGTCACTGCACCCTTTTTGCTAATTTTTCTGGAAATTGAAATGCCAGTTGCTAATTGACAGTATGGTCATCAGAGTTTCAGTTAAATAAAGCTAATTCTTCTGTTATCAAGACCCCATTTCTTGATATACACTTGAACCAGCTGTTAGACATCTTTTGCTCCAGAGTTTCAAAGAAGGTCTTGCTGTAAAGAGCTCATCTTGTTTCCTCTCAGTATTTAATCCTGGCCCCAAGGTTATAAAAAAATTTTCATGCTCAACTCAGCTGAGGATGAAATTTTTTCTGCTCATAAATTTTAAAATGCCAACAATTGTTGGCATTTTAATATTTATGAGCAGAAAAAATAGCCTTCCTGGCTTATCTGAGCCTGAAAAATGCTGAATTTCTTGGTATTTTTATATTAATGGGCATTTTGAATTTCATGCTCAGCTGAGTTGAGCATGAAAAAAGTTTTATAACCTCGGGGCCTGATTTATATGTTTGCTGTTATGATCAACTGATGGGTTAAAAGTCCCACACAATGAATAACTTGTATGTTTATGAACCATAACAGACTCCATGGCAAGGGTTATGCGAGCATATAATTTATTACTGACCATTCCAAGATGGTGCTTCTGGTGTGGTTTACTACTATTACTGTCATCGTTTGTCACCTTTTATTAGTCTTTGGCTTTTGTACATTATTTAGAATAGCCTTGTCACCATCTGCTGGGGAAAAGCTGACCTCTTGGCTTTTT
This sequence comes from Ctena decussata, assembly GCA_963989385.1. Taxonomy (NCBI): domain Eukaryota; kingdom Metazoa; phylum Mollusca; class Bivalvia; order Lucinida; family Lucinidae; genus Ctena; species Ctena decussata. Next base: position 27,593,308 of record OZ022512.1, on the reverse strand, counting down.
GCTTGTTTTAGTTTGCTCTGTGTGACATCTTTATTTTTCAATTTTTTCCTTTCCCATTTGGTCTTTAGGGAAGAATGTGCTAAATAGAGGATCTTACATGAGTGCTCATGTATTATTGAATTTATTAAACGAGTTGGGGAAAAAGATAAGATGCGAGGCTCTGCCGAGTTTAATAAATTCAATAATACAGGAACATGAATGTAAGATTCTATTTATCATATGACACTAAAATCGCATTTTATTAGCAAATTTTGCATTAAAACGTCACGATTTCGCCATTAGAAAATGTGACGTTTTATGGATGTCAACGCATAACGTTACGGGGTAATTTGCATATTTAATCAACTAGTGGATTATCGATTTTAATGCATGGCTTTATTACACTCTCAGATGCGACGTCATATGATAAATGCTTCTGCTGGCTCTTGGTCATTGCCTTTCTACTTTATGAATGGTAACACTTTTAGGTAATTTTCATTCCTTGACTTCGACTTATTTGGATAAGAACTGATTGATTGATTGATTGATTTCTTGCTTTACGTCCACGGTAAACAACTATGGTGATGTCGGGACGGTCAGTTAACCTAATCACACTATTCCTGGGCAGGCTTAGACCTCCTTAAGCGGTTAACCAGTACTTAGTGCACATACTTTCGCCAGTAACTGACAACTGCCCTTCTTGAATCAGCTGAAGGAGAAACGAAAGCATGTGGCCAGAAAGGGTTTCGAACCCAGGATCTCTGACTTATGAGTCAGGTGCCCTACCAATTGCGCTACGCGGTCCGGCACTTGATCATTGCCTTTCTTCCATATAAATGGTAACGCTTTTAGGTAATTTTCATTCCTTGACTTTGACTTATTTTGATAAGAAATCCTCATAAATTAGTACAAATGTAATAAACTCCACTGATCCAATGCAGGATTACTGAATAAAGAACCACCAACTATCCCAACTGTTCATGAAGGCTTTGCACCACAAGTATAAAATATATTATTTTGTTTTGAATCTCTACAGGTTTAACATCAAATTTCTTGCCATATACAGGATTTCCTGGAAATGGATTGAAGAAATAAACTAAACCATCCGACACTGAATTTTTGCATAACAATTTCAGTTTTTAAAAAGACAGATCCTAAGCAAGATACAAAGGATTGATGGCTTTAAAAATTGTAGGAAACACTTTGGATTATGAAACAATACATTATGTGAGAATTTCTTTGCATTTTCTCTAACTTCAGATACCGGCAAATTCAAGTAGATTCTATTTTTATTCAAATATCATGAAGATTGGTAGAATTCACAACAAACAATTAATCATATTTTACAATGTAAATATCATGCAACTATAGCTGATAATACAACTTTATGACAAGGTGCATCTTTTGCAAACAGTTAAGTTTATGTGAAGAGGTTAAGCTCTTGCACAAGATATCTTCAGTTTTAAACAAACATTCTTCCAGGCAGATTGTGTAAGCCTTCATACGACAGTGTAACAGACTTAAAAGCTTTCTCCCTCCAAAATATGGTCCTGGGGCCGTATTTATAAAACGACTTAAGTGGTTGCTATGCTGTTGCTAGGGCTGAATTTCTATGAAGGAGATTCCCTACAACTATGAAATTTGCTCTGGAGGAACAGTCTAAAAACGACTGTTCCTCCAGAGCAAATTTCATAGTTGTAAGGAATCTTCTTCATAGAAATGTAGCCTTAGCAACAGCATAGCAACGACTTAAGTCTTTGTATAAATATGGCTCCTGCTGATTCTCCTCAAAATCACTAAGTTATAGATCACTTACAGAATTATTGCTATCTGCACGACCGACTTCCATGTTTCAGTCCAAATAACTAATTTACTATTGAAATGGCTGTAAAACACCAAAACATTTTTATCTTTCCAGCATACTAGAAAACATGCAATGATATATGACCACATTGAATCAAAGAGTCATAAAAGCTGGGAATTAATACTGGGGAATGAAAGTGGAACAAATAATGTTCTGTTATGAGGAAAGCTGCAATATACGAAATTAAATGTGCCACATTATGACAAAACCAATAAAGTGGCATGTGAACCCAGCCAAGACTCAGATCAGCCTGAGCATCCGCCCAGCCTGATCAGAGTCTTCACTGTGTGCATGGAGTTAGCTTAGACCTTTAGCTACTCTTTGAAATTTTTGAAAGCTTATCAGTTACTTGATAAGTTTTCGCTGGGCACACATGCCACTTTGTTGGTTTTGTAGTGTTGCTGCTCAAATGGTCTGTGCTCCAGATGAAGAAGGATTTTTGAAGATGATTCTGAGATAATATTTTACATTGTTTCATAAAAAACAAATACTGTGGAACAATCTCATTTGAACAATCTAAGCACAGCAACGATATTGACCTGCTACAATATTTTTTATGCAGAATGAAAAGAAGTTATCTCTGAATCATCATCTCAACTCCCATGACCTGCAACTCTGTTAAACGATATATGTGTACATGTATCAGAGCTCCAAATAAGGTGTTTTTTTTTTTTAAACATTTATGAAATAATTTCTATTTTTCATCAAAAACATATGAGCCACGACACGACAAAACCAACAATGTGGTTGTGCGCCCAGCGCAGACTCAGATCAGCCTGGGCATCCGCCCAGTCTGATCAGAGTCTTCGCTGTCCGCATGAAGGTAGCTTAGACCCTTAGCTACCATTTGAGCTCTTAACAAAGAGTCTAATCAAACTGGGTGGATTCCCAGGCTGATCTGAGTCTGCGCTGGGCGCACAACCACATTGTTGGTTTTGTCGTGTCGCGGCTCATATGTTGTGACCCCTCATTAGAGGTGTCATATGTTGCGACCCCACATTAGAACCATCTCAGCAAGACAGTTATATTGATGGGTCACACTATATGTTTGTGTAGAAAAAACCCGAAAATTATCCTGAAGTTATCCCTCCTTATCTGGAGCAATGTATAGGTACATGGTTAGAATAATGTGCCCTCTCATGCAAAACAGGTCTTAAGCACTAAAATGACTCTTATAAATTTTGGTAACCCAAGTATTTCAGCAAGCATTGTAGATCTGACTGATCAGGGTCTCCACAATTTTCCAATCTGCCAGCAATTTCACCAATAAGTCAAATCATCTTGTTACAATTTTTGTTGCTTTCAATTATTTGATATTGAAAAGTTGTCCAAAATCCAGTGTATTCTGTGTATTATCTGTGTAAAAAGTGTCCATTTAATGGACACTTTTTACACAGATAATACACAGAGACACTAATCTTTACACGGATAATACAAAGACACTGATCAGTCCACAGTGAATCACATGCTAATCTTGGTCTCCACTATCGGCACACTCTCAGAAACATTGGAAGTAAGTCTATATCTCACCATGCTCAAGTAAGGTCTGGGCGCGGGTAAATCTACCATGCAGGGCAGTCATATGTAGAGGGGTGCGTCCATCATCACACTGAAACAGGCAGCTATGTGTTATTTCCCATTTTTTAAGGTGTACCAACACACCACTAAGCTTTGGCTGCCATTTTTGCAGGTGTGAATATCTTTAGCAGAACAGTATTTGCTTCCCTGGTGTTAATCCCTTCTCATAGGGAGCTAACCTACAAGGAAAGAATTTGCTTTCTTATGAGAGCAAATTCTTACATTTCATAGAAGCCCCACTTGGAAAAGGGAGACAAAAAGGTAAAGGTTAGAGTTATTTCTCTTAGAGGGGTATCCATACACCTTAAGTCTGGTTTGAGTTTCACAAACGAGCCCCGACATGACAAAACCAACAAAGTGGCATGTGCCGCATGACCAGTCTCATCAGTCTTCGCTGTTGGCATGCAGGTAGCTTAGACCCTTAGCAACCCTTTAAGCACAAGGGAAGTCTCTATAATCAGACTGGATGGATGCCCAGGCTGATCTGAGTCTTCGCTGGGTGCACATGCCACTTTGTTGGTTTTGTCATGTAGCTGCGAAAATGTGTTTCTCTTTGTGCCACTTCTTTCTACTACTGTAAATCATCTTGTTGAAAATGGCAGATATTTTTATCCGATATGCCAGAAAATCTGAAAGAACATATGTGTAGTGTTTAGCATAATATTTGCCTACTGTAAAATGTTCAATATCTTTTGTATCAACATTTGGCAGCTTTGCTGGAATGGTGTATTGGCCTAATTTAAGTTTAACTATTTTCATGTTATGAATTCAAAATTTATGACTTCAGTCAAACTAATGCACACTGAATATTGGCAGAATTTTGAGTTGTGTATTTTCATTTTTAATACATTAAAATTAAGTAACCAACAAATTTGAATGTTTAGCAGTAAGCTGGGGTACATAGGACAAACTCTTCCTTGTAAAGCTTTTCTTTCCTCCAAAAAATATGGCTTTAATATCCAGAGTTTTTGCATACTTATTCCATTTCCATCCAACTGTTTCATATATAAATCTACTACTTCATGTACATGTAAATAATAGCAACCAACCAACGAGATGTTTGCCGCCGAAGGCGGCAAACAACGAGTGTTGGTTGCTTTACGATTAAGGCGTATTTCTGTTCTATTCTATTCTGTCCCGTACCACTAAGGCTTCGAAATTTTTGTGTCACTGAATTTCCGGTCGGCGTTTTTCTTTCTATGGAGAAACGAGACGCTGGCATTTTTATTGGACGAAAATAAATTCCTGAACTTCCGCCGCCACTTCCCTGGCAACACGCGTCTGAATTCCAAAAAAAATTCTATGATGGCCGTCAGAATATTCGGCTAGAAGACCGTACAGCTCGGAAGAAAAAAACAACCATTACCTTTTAACTGCGGCTTCTCGGCATCTGTTTATGGTGACACGCATTATATTTCTAGGTCGGCAGCAGGCAGATGCATACGTGATGTAGCTAGCAAGCTTTACAACTGTCTAGAAACGACAAAGGCTGACGGAGAGACGGAGTCTTTCTGCAAAACAGCTTATGACTTCCACTAGGCCTATCGGTTTTCCCTCAGTTATATAAATAATCTAGAAATCGATTGGATGAAGCCCCAGTATGACGTTGCATCTTTTATGTGTGACGTCAAAACCAATACTGGTTGCGTTCGGGGTTTTGCCAGTGTCACTATTGACATGTATGCAATGACGCTCTGAGTTTCAATATTGGCACCATTGGCTCTACCATTGAAACCAGCGTTGCCGACCATTGGCTGCCAATACTGCAGACAATTTAGGGCGTGGGAAAAATTACCATGGCTAGAAATTTGCGTCATTCAATATGGCAATTTATTTAACCCATCATAAACACTCGAGTTGACACAGGAGAAATTTTCCCCACAATAATGAAAGAAAATAATTTCTAAGCACAGAAAAATATTGGCTCTGCAATGGTGCTATAGGCGCCATCGGCTCTACCAATGGTACCATTGGCGCCATTGGCTCTACCAAAGAACTGCCAGTGGTGACATTGTCAATTTTGCCAGTGGTGCCAACGGTTGCCAATGGCACCATTGGCTGCCGATACTATGCAGGGTTTTACGGTTGCCAGTGGTAACTCTTTCTCTCTCTCTGTCTGTCTGTCTCTTCAAAACACATGTCCCCTGTTCTGTCTCTTGCCTAGGCCTACTATTTTTATTCTCATTTCATTATCATTTATTTAATATCTCGTGATACGAATGTGTTGTTCAGATGTCGACCGAAAATGGTAAAAATCAATCAATCAATCAATCAATCATTTAATCAATCTCATTACAAAAGGAGCTATCCATGCAGAGCTTGTGCTAAAATTTTCTCGTTTCCGTTTTTTACTGGAGTCATAATGTAGGTTGGTTGCAATTTAGGTGGCGCCTATTTCATATTAGTATGCATAGTCAGTTCATATTTGCCCCCCTGCAAAAAGATTTATTGTGATTCTTATGAAATTCTACATGTTTTTGAACATAAAAAGCCATATACAACCAACTAGCATGTCCTAATATTTCTGTTGTCTCAAGTCTTTGTTACAAAATTTTTGCAAGTAAATCTGTATTTTGACAAGCATATTCCAGTTAGTAAAACATGCAGTCCACAACTTGACTTATAAGTTAAAAATCACACTTTCTGTCTGTACATTTTAACCGAATCATAAAAGTTCGAACAGACTCTATGGGAAAGATGCAGCTTTTACAAAGCGCAACCCTTAGACTGATAATTCTCTGGTGCACAGCATGCAGTGTGTTCCCAATTAAGCTTTATATCTACTGCTCTGGTGGTCTGATATATATTTTGTATTGTGTTCGAATTCATGGCATTGTTGTCACCCTGACAAAATAATAAAACACTTCATAATTATACTTAATTACACTCATCTCACCATTCTAGTTTTAGTATGACTGACATTGAAGTGTTATTTCAAATATCTAATCCCCATTTTTTTCATTCCATATTTGTCACTGTGTCATGAACCAGCAAATAGTCAACCTGAATAATGGTTTTTATCATACTTTTGAATTTATGATCTTTTTTGGAAGGTTTCAGTCACTCCTTCTGACATGTATCCTCCAACCTGCCCTGCCCTCCCCACCCCACCATGTTGTGTCCAGCATTCTGGTATTTCACCATGGCCTGTAAATTACATTTTTTTCCTCTTTGTATATGTATATAAACATTCAAATACATCTGTACATTCGCATTCATGCATGCATTTTAATATCTGTCATTCAAACACCATGCTTGCTATCATTGTTACATACTCCCACTAGGCCGCTTTCTCCATAACCCGCTTGATTTATTATTTCCCTGTAAAATATATTGTCCCTCATTTACACAAATTATTTACAGCTCCAGGTAATCCCAGATTTTGTATACAAACTTTTTTTGATGTTCTCCTTTCTACATTAGAACAAACATAGGCTACGGTATCTCATTTTAGGACTCCAGGAGGCAGTTCTAATGAGATATCATAGCCTATGAACTACCGTAGCCTATGAAAACACTTCTAGTACGATACCATAGCCTATGTTTCGAAGCTGATTCTAATCATATCCCACAACCTTTGTCACAAAACTGGTTGGAATGAGAACTCATTGCGTATATTTTTGAAGAAAAAATAAAAATAGCATAATTTTCTTACAAATCATTGGACCATATGCAGCTTTGTTAATCATCACATTCATTACGTTGTCTTCACTGCCAGAACATATTTAAATAAGACTTTATTATACTGTCTTCCCATATTCAGAACTTTTGTATTATAATAGCCCATTAAGCAACAATCAAACTCTTGTTACTAAGATCAACAATAACAAGATAATGATGGTTGCTCACCCTGTTGCTGTAAAACATTTAAGATTTATGAGAAAATTTTGCTGCAATTTAATTTTGTCACTTTCACAAATTTACATATATGTCTAGATATGGAATGTATTTAAACTTAACATTGGCGGATATATTTTGTTGCTTTTGCTCTTTAACACAACTAGAGCCAGAATGAAGTTGCTGACATATGCCAATGTTTTACAGTCTTATTTAACATACAAGATGAAATTTACACCACCAGCAGACCTATTTTATCTAAAGATGCTTGATGACCTGCACAAGTGAAGATCTTAGATTATACTAAATGCAGTTCACAAATTTTATAAAATATCTGACTTCATGTAGATTATTTCAACTGCTATCAAAGCTTTTTCTGCCACCCACAGCCAAAATACACATGTCCAACCTATAGCAGGCAAAAAATCTATACATCTGTATTAAAGTCACATCGCTTCATTATTTGACTGTTTCTCTACCCACTCAATATAAAAGCCTGTAGGTTGCTTTACTTCCACAGATGGTGTGTGTAAACAGCAAAAGGCTATATCCAGACTGCAGGAAAGTCCAGGGGCTGTATTCATAAAATGACTTAAGTCGTTGCTATGCTGTAGCTAAGGCTAAAATTCCTTTGAAGGAGGTTCCTTACAACTATGAAATTTGGTCTGGAGGAACAGTCTTTGTAAGACTGTTCCTCCAGACCAAATTTCATAGTTGTAGGGAATCTACTGTTCCTCCAGACCAAATTTCATAGTTGTAGGGAATCTCCTTTATAGGTATTTAGCCTTAGCAACAGCATAGCAACGACTTAAGTCGTTTTATGAATACGGCCCCAGGTGATTCCAAATGTTCCCTGGCACTAAAGACCATTAAGATGTGGCGTGTCTCATATAATGTGCAGCTTTGCTCATATTTACCTGCATTTTCGTTGATGAGCCCTCTGTTACCAGTATTTCTAGACATATTCCCCCATGTGTTGATGCTGCTGCATAGTGAAGTGGGGTCTGAAATTACAAAAGGTCCAAGTGGCCCTAAATCACCCACCTAAATGACTTACAGTTGGAACTTCTGTTCAACATCCATTTATTTGAAAATGCTATGTCTATGACTGAACTTACGTAAGAAAAATTCTGTGCATGTATACAATGTACTAATCTTGATTAATATTTCTGCTCATACATATGCATACTTTACAAACATACTACTCACAAATATAGATAGAAACACTTACATTAAACATAATGCCCACATAAGTACATACATTAATACAGAAACACACACACACACAAATCAAAACAACATAATACACAAACATAGACAGAACAAAAGACATACAGCCATACCATAAAGACAAAATTTAGAGATTAAATGTAGCATTGTGATTACATAAATATGAAATTTGAAAGTCTGAATTTGGCTCCAAGGCAGAAATGTTCCGAGGGCTAATGTGTTCTGATGCTTTAGTGCTGAATAAAAGTTAGAACACTTTTTACATGAATTTGGACCAGGGTTGAGCATATATATCGGGGTCACTATGGTTTAAGGTTATCCTGATTCATGCGAAGTTTTAAGGATATGAATAGTGAGCATGAGGAATTTGGTAAAATACCTCTACGACAATTTATTTGGTCATCCAGATGCAAAACAGCAGATAGGTCACACACAGCAACAACATAAAACTATAATATAAATAAGCTGCAACACGACAAAAACCAACGAAGTGGCATGTGTGCTCAGTAAAGACAGTGATCAGCTTAGGCATCCGCCCAGTCTGATCAGAGTCTTTACTGCCGGCATGGAGGTAGCTTAGACTCTTAGCTACCCATAAAGTACAAATCAAAGACTCTGATCAGACTGGGCAGATGCCCAGGCTGATCTGAGTCTATGCTGGATGCACACATCATTTTGTTGGTTTTCTCATGTCAGGGCTCAAATGCCAGAATACCACTTACCAGACCCATGTTGTTAACAGCATTTATTGCTGCTCCGTAACCTAGCAACTCAGTGACCACCACGTCTTGTCCGTTATGGCAGGCTACATGTAGGGCTGTATTACCAAAACAATTAACTGCATCAACTTCAGCCCCCATCTCTAACAGCAATTTTACTACACTGACTTGACCACTGGAGGCTGCTGCATGTAGGGGGGTATACATCTGAAGAATAAACATAAATATTTAATAAAATGCATGAGAAAAATACAGGCATAGAAGCATAGGTCTATGTAAAGATAAAGGTTTTGGCAATCATTCTTTATTTCTCACAACATAGCTAATAGTCTAGTGTGAAAGGGTGAAGGCTGAAGCAGTAAGCGTTTGAGCTCAAAACCATGCCACTGTTAAGCATTTAATATGCATGAGAATTTTATATTTGCTAACACTTGCTCAGGAAATAAAAGATCTCAAAGAGATTACGATATTACGTATAGTATAAATTGTACGGTGATAACCACCAACATGACTGATAAACAACCACTAATGCGACTGGTTCCATTCCCAACTGGATATAAAACATTCAATTCTGTTTAATTGTATGCTTGTAAAGAGTATTTGTGCAAACTATTTGCTTTGCAGTGAAAGAAACGGTGGAGTTATTGCAAAACTCCTGAAAGTGACCAAACCAAATTTCGGTTTGGTCATTTTTAGGAGTTTGCCATTACTCCAATAGTTTATCTTTTATAAGCATGAAATTTTGAAACAACACTGTACCAATGTTTAAGCAACTTCATCATGATGTTGCCATAACCTTGAAACAGTAGCACTGTCTCATTCCCATTGGGATACTGTGCCACAAATTTTTGAACAAGTTAATAATAATCCAAGATAAGAAATTAACATAATAGAGAACTTGCCAAAAGCGATGTAGAGCATTAAGGAGAGTCAGAATTCTAAATCTCTCGGTTTTAACCCTGAAAGTGCCGAAGATGAAATTTGCAACAGCACAGAACTAGATGAAGCAGCTCATGGTGCATTGCCGTATTTGGATCTGGACTGTATATCTCTATTCTTTGAAACCTCAATATATCTTGAGATGTAGAGCATTAAGGAGAGTCAGAATTCTAAATCTCTCGGTTTTAACCCTGAAAGTGCCGAAGATGAAATTTGCAACAGCACAGAACTAGATGAAGCAGCTCATGGTGCATTGCCGTATTTGGATCTGGACTGTATATCTCTATTCTTTGAAACCTCAATATATCTTGGATGAAACATTTTTGGAATTTAGCAGATGTAGTTTTGTCTGCATATTTGGCGCTTTAAGGGTTAACATTTTTTTCTAACCCACTGCCAAAACGATCGACTACTGTCTGACCTGTTTATCCTGACAGTTCAGTTCTGCTCCAGTCTCCAATAACATTCTGACAATATCAACATGCCCCATGTATGAAGCCCAGTGTATGGCTCTTCGGTCCTTCTTGTCAAATGCATTGATAGTTGCTCCCTGGTCCAACAACAGCCGAATCATCTGAAATATCATTATTAAAGGTGTAAGCAAGACTGTTTCTAAAGGATCAATACTTTAAATGTTTTCAACTCTTTGTATGGCCCCTCGGAAAATGCACAACAGATGGTTGGTTGGTTGATTTGAACGTCCACGGTAAACAACTAAGGTCATGTCGGGACGGTCAGTTAACCTAACCACACTATTCCTGGGCAGGCTTAGACCTCCTAAGCGGTTAACCAGTACTAAGTGCACATACTTTCGCCAGTAGCTGACAACGCACAACAGATGGGATGAGCTTGTAGCTGCTTTAGCAAGACTTGGGTGTCCGCTGTCTCAGGTTGAATGCAAGTTTCACAAATTTGGAGACGAAGTTTCTGTCAACATGACAAGTATTGTTAAATGGAATAAATTTTGTAAGACAGATATTCTAGGACATTCTACAGATGGAAAAATACTGTATTATGGCCAAATAAATGTCTGATGTCTGTCAAATACAGCACTCACCTCTTTATGTCCATTAAATGCAGCACTCACCTCTTTATATCCATTTAATGCAGCACTCACCTCGTTTTGTCCATTAAATGCAGCACTCATCTCTTTATCCATTAAATGCAACACTCACCTCTTTATGTCCATTAAATGCAGCATGATGCAGACTTGTTCTTCCTCCTCTGTCCGACACATTCACATTGGTTAGGTGTGGAATCAGTGACTCGGCACAGCGTACAGCATTATTAGCTGCAGCAACATGAAGTGGTGTTTGCCAATTCTTATCCCTGGCATTGATGTCAGCCTGATGTTTCAACAGTGTGTTCACCGTCTCCTAAAATATTTCCAAAACCAATCTGACCACTTGATTTAAACAGTTATTCTGGAAAATGCAGTGTCTCGCCTGTCTATGCATTGTCAAAAACAGCAACACCTGAAAACTCTACAAAAGTTTTATGGTGCCCATGGAAAAGTAATACCACTGGACCATGACTAGCCTGTCTTACTGTTCAAAGCTCTGATTGCCTTTGACTATCTTGCAGTAAAAGACTATCTTCAGCTTCTACAATCATCCCTGGTTAAATATGTATATACAATGGCTGTGACAAAATGAAAAAGAGCTGTTACGAAACGAAAAAGAGTCATAGTTACCAAACAACCTATCGTTTGGTAAATATGGCTCTTTTTCTTTTTGTAACAGCTCTTTTTCATTTCGTAACATCCTTAAAAACATAGTTAACCAGGTGTGATAATGAACTTTTTTATACCTGCATTCTATGTGTTAGCTGTATCATGAGAAAAGGATAGGAGCATACTCTTCCCTTTAATGGTAGACCCCATATTGTCCAGGGAAGCAAAGAGGAAGTCACAAAAGTTGTTCCCTTTGTAGAAATGACAGAAAAACATAGGGGTGTACCCATACACCTTAATAGTTGACAGCAGCGGAATAAATGATGCTTGTTGATAGCTGACAATGTTTGAAACTATTTACTGACTTGCCTCAAACTTAAGACCTTACGGGACCTCATCACAGGTATTACCTCACTCTTTGAACAACAGGCTCTGTGTAATGGCGTCAACCATTTGTTGTCCTTTGTATTAACTCTAGCTCCCGCCATAATCAGGAGATCTGCAATCTCAGCTTCACCACAATACGCTGCTGAGTGTAGAGGGCTTCTCTTCTCAAAGTCCTGGAAATAAGACACCACATTTATTTGGTTATGAGACAGGATTTTTCCCTCCCAAACTAATCCCAACAAGTAGCCCAAAGGGCAACAATTGCTCACCTGAGAGACATTGTAAACCTATAGGGATATCTAAGATGCTCAAGGGCAGCTAACTCCACAGTCAGTGGTCCAATCAGGCTGAAAATTTTAAACTCATCCAAAACATTATGTATGCCCTCATTTAATGTATGCAAGTTTAAAAAGTATCCGATCAAGAGCACAATAGACAGAGCTGTCAAGGGCAGCTAACTTCGTAGTGGTTGGCCTGATCTGGCCAAAATTTGAACTTGTTTAAGATATTATGCATTTCCTCATTACCTGCAAGTTTGAAAAGGATCGGATCAGTAGAAACCAAGAAAAAGTGGCGACATTGATTTTTTGGATGCTCAGGGCAGGTACTCCATAGTCAGAGGTGGGATCTAGCCGAAATGCTAACTAATCCAAGCTTTTATGCATATCCTCATTACCTGCAAGTATGAAGAGGATCTGATGAAAAATGAAAATGTGATGACGTTGTTTTCTCCATGATAAGACTATGGGATTTTTTTCAAACGCTCAAGGGCAGTTAACTCCGTAGTCTGTGCTCGAATCCGGCCAAATTTCGAACTCATCCAAGCTCTTATGTATCTCATCATTACCTGCAAGTATGATAAGGATCTAATCAAAAACCTTGATTGCAGCACCCTAAAAGTCAAACTTGCTCGAGATATTGTCATGCCCTACATTTGTGTGAATTTATTTTAAAATCCGTTGAGAAATGTAGGTGCTAGAGCGATGACAAGTTTGACCTTGACCTTGGGCACAGCATCCTGAAACTCGAACTTGCTTGAGATATTGTCGTACCCTACATTTGTGTCAAGTTATTTCAAAATCCATGGAGAAATGAAGGTGCTAGGGTGATGACAAAGTTTTTCTAAAAATAGCCACAGTGACCTTGACCTTGGGCACAGCACCCTGAAAGACGAACTTGCTCGAGATACTGTCATGCCCTACATTTGTGTGAATTTATTTTAAAATCCATTGAGAAATGTAGGTGCTAGAGCGCTGATAAAGTTTTTCTAAAAATAGCCACAGTGTCCTTGCCCTTGGTAGCAGCACCCTGGAAGTCAAACTTGTTTGAGATATTGTCATGCCCTACATTTGTGTGAAGTTGATTTAAAATCCGTTGAGAAATGTAGGTGCTAGAGCGATGACCAAGTTTTTCTAAAAATAGCCACAGTGACCTTGACCTTGGGTGCAGCACCCTGAAAGTCAAACTTGCTCGAGATATTGTCATGCCCTACATTTGTGTGAAGTTATTTTAAAATCTGCTGAGAAATGTAGGTGCTAGAGTGCTGACAAAGTTTTTCTAAAAATAGCCACAGTGACCTTGACCTTGGGCGCAGCATCCTGAAAGTCACACTTGCTCGAGATATTGTCATGCCCTACATTTGTGTGAAGTTATTTTAAAATCTGCTGAGAAATGTAGGTGCTAGAGCGCTGACAAAGTTTTTCTAAAAATAGCCACAGTGACCTTGACCTTGGGCGCAGCATCCTGAAAGTCGAACTTGCTCGAGATATTGTCATGCCCTACATTTGTGTGAAGTTATTTTAAAATCTGTTGAGAAATGTAGGCAATAGAGCGATGACAAAGTTTTTCTAAAAATAAGTGATGACGTTGTTTTCTCCATTATAACACTATGGGATTTTTTTCAAACGCTCAAGGGCAGCTAACTCCGTAGTCTGTGCTCGAATCCTGCCAAATTTCGAACTCATCCAAGCTCTTATGTATGTCATCATTACCTGCAAGTATGATAAGGATCTAAGCAAAAACAGTTGAGAAAACGTGATGACACCATTTTCCTCATTATAACCCTTTGGGATTTTTTTCAAACGCTCAAGGGCAGCTAACTCCGTAGTCTGCGCTCAAATCCGGCCAAATTTCGAGCTCATCCAAGCTTTTGTGTATGTCATCATTACCTGCAAGTACGTTAAGGATCTAATCAAAAACAGTCGAGAAAACGTGATGACGCCATTTTCCCCATTATAACCCTATGGGGGCTATCTGTTGCCATGGAAACCAGAGTTCTGAGCTGATCGGCACCAAAACCTAATGCAGCCTTTCCCCCACCCAAATGATGCTTCAGATAAAATTTGATTGCGATCTGCCAACTGGTCTCAGAGATATTTACGTTTGAAAGTGTTGACGCACGCACGCACCCACCCACGCACCCACCCACAGACGGACGACGGCTCGACTCCCTTCCTATAAGCTCACCTCTGAGCCTTCGGCTTAGGTGAGCTAAAAATCTATATCAGCTTATGAGACAGACCTAGGTCATGGGGATTGTTTTGAATTAAAATAAAGCCTCTGAATTACACAAGACTGATTTACATATCTGAGGTAAATTTGGACGGGTTAACCTCTGTCTTATAGCCAATTTGATACAGCAAGCCATCTTAGCAGAAGATTTACTTCCCATTCATATCAGTTTCCACCCTTAGCAAAATACTATTTACGTGTACTTCCCTTAAACATGTACATACAGAGCTCCAGATAAAAAGGGATAACAGGGATAATTCAGGAGTTATTTTTCTTATTTTCAAGAAAACCCATATGTTGTGACCCATTATTAGAACCGTCTCAATGAGACGGTTCCAATGAGGGGTCACAACATACATTTGTATGTTTTATGGAGAAATATTGCAAGTTATCCATTAATTATCCCTGTTACCTATTCTTATCTGGGGCATGGTTACCTGATAATTGACATCCTCTTTCTTGTAGAGCAGCGCCCTCACCTCATCTGGATCACCATGGAAACAAGCTTGAACCAGAGGTGGCTACAATAAAGAGTTAGACTGAAATTGTAATACCCTATATCTGATGACAGCTGTTTGATGAAAATGTATAACTGTTGTGTGTGTGACTGTTAATTATTAACAGTCACCTATTTATTTTGAAAACCTGTCTGAAGAAACAGGGCTGACCTGCTCCTCCCAAGGAGCAGTCTGACCTAGCTCTGCAGTGTTTTGCCACAAGGGTTTACAACCATTCCTGACAAAACATTAAACTTTTCAAAAATCAAAGCTTGGTTGAGTCTATTATGGAAATGATTGAGGTTTCCAAATACTTAAGAATAAGAAAAATACAGCATTCAAATATTTTCATCTTTACATGCAGGTTGTTTTACTTCCTTGAAACAAACTGTAAAAAAAAAAAAAATGTACAGCTAACTTTTGCCATGAACAGGAAGTATACTTCAATCTGGGTACAACCCTTAATGAGGTTCACCACAGTTTTGAGTTCTTCTGACCCAGATTATCATACCTATGTAGTATGTAATACAGCAGTCATTTGTAACCACAGCTGGAAAATTCACCATGCTGAGCCCTGGAAAATGCTCAGGGACATGCCTTCACCCAAAGCCCCACCAAATGCCATATCTAACACCTGACAGGTTCATGTGAAAACTGCCCCACCCATTTCAATTTTGGAACATAATCAGAAACCCTGCAGGGATGCTGCTGAGGTGAAAACATGAATTAAAGTTTCGATATCCATGGCCCTGGGGGAAGCTATGGTAGCAAATGACAAGTGCATAATGGAATGTAAGGGCAGCCAGATCACTATCTTGAACATAAGCTCGAGACTTGAATCAGTTACAGATTATGAAGACATAATAAGTGAGATTTGATAAAATTGAGACTCTCACAATTAATCTCTTCTAAGCCATCTTAATAGGTTAAAAAACAATTTGGAGTATTTATTCTATAAACAAACCTAACTCTATCATGTGTTTTTTACCAGCAAGGAGAGAATAGTAACAGTCGAGAAGAAATCACATATGAGGACAAACAGGATATATTCAAGACATCTAGTGATATATGTCTTTGATGGTTTGATCACTAAGTTATTAAGTTATTGAGATTTGGCATCAACACTAGAAGCAAAGAGTGCAGTCTTGGCCCCTGTCCCATACTCAAGGCTTTTACTTCAAGTGTAAGCCTCTGTCACCAGCACTCAGCCTGTAATCCTAGTGTAAGCCATTTTCTTTTTCTTTTTTTTTTGTTATTCTAAATTTAGCGATGAACACAATGACATGAAGATCATCATAAGAAGATAGACAGTCTGGAGCATAACCTCAGGCTTTACAGTTTAAAAAAAATCATAACTTGAAGCAGTTACATGTACCTTTTTGTTTTGCAACTACAGTCAAACCTGTCTTAAGGGGTCACCCCATAGGACCCACAAAAATTGGCTGCTTAAGACAGCTTACCCCTTGTTACAGATTCATTTGCACTGTATTTTGGTCTAAGGGACCCCCAAAAAGTGGCTGCTAAAGACAGGTGACCCCTTAATACAGAGACCCCCTAAGACAGGTTCGGCTGCAAAAGCAGCCTGTTTAAGTTATAGTGCCTTTTACCCAGGGCTGACTATCGTGCCAAATGTTGACTATCACAATACTATTACTATCGGAGAAACACCTATTATAATGGACAAACTCAAAATCTGGTCACGGTTATGTGATCCGCATAGCCACAAATGTAGTATTTTCACTGTTTTGCATGCAGTATACTATGTACTATTTTTTGTAGGTGAGTCACAGTCATTCTTTGGTCATTGGACACATCTGGGTTTTTGCACACATCTGGGTTTTTGCACTGAGACAAGGGCAGAGCTCCAGATAACTTTTTTCAGCAGGGAGTTGCTGAATCCTCACTTTCTGACAAGGGAGTTTTTCTGCAAAATCTGGAAGTTTTTTCACTCCCAATTTTTTTTTTTTCAGGCATTTTTTGTGTGGTTTGATTGCTATTAGATATTACAAGAAAGTCATTTTTTTTAAACAGAGATCCAGATGCAACATGTATGGGGTTTTTAATAAGTTTCTCAACAATGTCAACGCACGAACTGAGCAGGCCAAGAATAATGGGTTTTAACAGCTCCCCCGATATATCTCTGGCGGATCAGACCGCTGGAAAAACTTAAAACTGTCGCATTAATCGCCCGTAAAGCTGGGCAATTTCACGCTAATAAGTTTGGCGGTTTTCGTTCACGCTTTTGCAGACATACCCATATGGCCATGCGCAAAATATGAGACGTTTGTTGATGCTTCTGTTTCACAATCCATGCGTCAACCAGTATTTTAAAGACGTTTTCCCGATGCATCAAACAGGGATGGGATGTGTTTTTACCCTTTATTCATGCGTCAAAAACACCCTTTATCTGGGGCTCAGCAAGGGTAGTGAGAAAGGGGGATAAGTTTTTTTGCCCTCATTGTAAAGATGAATAATTATGGCACTCAAGTCAGAATCGAAGCCATGCACACTGAAAGATAGTTATGGGTCTCTGGCAACTTTAAATTTTTTTCTCTTCAGTCAGGAGATAATTAATGATTAAAAAAATAAAAATTAATGGGTTTTTACGAATCTCCAGAATTAAACGTGCGTGAATTCTGAAGACGTTGTATACAAATCATATATTTTGGGTATCTCAGGAAAAGATGGCTTTTGGGAGAACACACTTCTCACGTGAAACCTGAAACTTTCGCTAAATAACAAGCAATATCACCGCTTTAAAAGATGAGAAGGTAAAAGTTGATATAATTTTAATTTGTTGGGTTATTCATTCTTTTATCTTATGTGCGTGAAAACCCATGCCGCCAAGAGAGTGGTATTCTCCTGACTGATTAGTGATCTCTGTCACCTGATGAGCACAACACCTGTAGCCAGTTGTTGTATTTTTTAAATCATAGATCTACATAATTATAAATTTAGCACAGCACACAACATAAAGGTCAAACGGGATCAAGTTGTCAACTGATGATATGTCACCACACCATCATCTAGATGTAAATTACAGCTCTAAAGGGTTTTTTATACTCTGATGGACCCTTTAGAGCTGTAAGTTTAACCGTTCAGATTTTTAACAATATGGGCAGACAAAAGTCGCGACAAAATTTTACCTTTTTCTGAAGTTTTTTTCCATATAAATTTTAGTCCACCATTAAGTTATTCCTTTATATTTTGCACTCATTATAAAATATCAAAGCATCAATACACCACAAAGCAGTATGCAGTCAAAGTAAAAAGATATATGCTTCTGACAGCTGTTTGTTTATTCTCCATTAAATTGGGCCCTGGTTGAGTAGGAAATACGCTCGAAAAATCCGTGCTAGGTAAAATCCAGTACCCAACTTGGGTCCTACTAAACACTGCTGAAACACCACAAAAACATCTAAAGAAATACCTGTATTACATTTCCAGTACTAAGAAATATTACTAAATGCAAGGGCACCTGGAATTACATAAACAGACAGTGGATGTGGGAGGGTTGGTGGTGTTACCGGGGGAGTCGAGGAGGAGGGAGGGGGAATCATTTGTAGCATACTATTTCATATTTTTAGATGACTAAGAGTATTTTAATGAGTCTTTTGATCGTAAAATTGATAATAAATTTAACTTATTTACTTAGAATGTGGAGTCTCAACAATCTTCTCCTTCTTCCCGTACAGCTGTACAGTACAGGGCCGGTCCGTGGAAACACCCCAAACCACCCCAAAATACCCCAAACCACTTTCATACTACCCCAAACCAGCCTCCCTGGATACAAACTAGAACCCCACCCCCCTCCCCCCACCAAGACACCAACATTTGAGGTCAATTAGTTTTTTCCTTCCATCCGCACCCTTCTTACTTTAAATAAGCATGTCGCTGTGCGAGGGCTGGGGTTCTAGTTTGTACCCAGGGTGGCTGGTTGAGGGTGGTATAAATGGTCGCCACCTCCCCCCCCCCCCCCCACCCCACACACACACAATTTGCTTTATTATACTGAGATTATATTTTTTTTGTTAATATTTAAGAAGTTACTAAAAGAGATACATACGTACATGGGCAATCACTTATTGAAGTGTTCTTTTTATTTTGAATCTATATAGATACTGTTTGGGATGGGTGGGAGCAGTGTTGGTGTGTGTGTGGAGGGGACAGGGGGCAGATGTGAATCTGGGGAGGCTGGTTTGGGGTGGTTTGGTAGAGGTTTGGGGTGGTTTGGGGTGTTTCCACGGACCCGTACAGGGCCCACTCTGGAGCATTGTCTACTTGAACTATGTACAAGGCTGAGGTGAGGCACGAACAAGTGACGATAAAACAACTGTTGCTGATTAAAATCTGTAAAAACAGTTCTGTACGGGCTAATAGAGACTTGCCAGACCCCTCTTGAAGCCCTCAAGGGTCTCTGACATGGGGATATACTCTGGTAGGCTGTTCAAAAGTTTAATGCCCGCGGGAAAGAAGGAGTGCAGGAAGACGTCTGTCATGCAGCACGTTACCAGATATCGAAGGGCCTACCCTCTTGTACATGTCCCAGTTGGATGTAAGAATCTGGAGGCAGGGATGTCCACTAGTCCATAGGTGATGCGGTACATCATGATGAGCTTGGCATCTTGGCGCCTCTGTTGGAGCGGTTGCCAGCCAAGGTTCTGTATCATCTGGGAGGTGCTACTTGTGGTAGGGTAGTCTCCATTTACAAACCGGGCAGCTCGTCGTTGTACCGCCTCCAACTGCTGTCTGCATGATGTGGTGTGTGGATCCCATGCTGATGTGGCGTAGTCAATGACAGGCCGGACCAATGTCTTGTAGCACTGGGCTTTTACATCCTGGGGACAACTGGAAAGGTTTCTTCTCAGGAAGGCTAGGCTGTTGTTCACTTTCTTAGTGGTAGAATCCACATGAGCCTTCAATGAGAGATCCTCCGAAATGGCAACGCCCAAATACATCCCAGTCTCGGAGATTGTTAGGTCATGGCCATGGATCTTGTAAGCGGCTTCGATTGGATTTCTCCTTTTGGTCACCCTGACCAATTCGCATTTGCTGGGGTTGAATGACATCTGTCAGTCCTCTTCCCACTCCAAGTCCCTCTGCAGCGTTGATGTGTCAGCTAGACTTGAGATCTTGAGGTATAGGAGGCTATCAAGAGCCACAAGGCTGTAGACAGACCCATCATCGAGTATGCCACTTCAGCACGATACCTATACCACATCATGTATCCAACAGTTTGAGGTAGTACAACCTAGAGCAGCCAGATTTGTCTAAGGTGACTATCATCATCATCATCATCATCATCATATCCATTTTAAAGCCCTGTTTTCCTCTACCGAGGGTTGGGCTTGTTTGACAAGTTTCTTCGAAGGCGTCCTCTCCACTCAGAACGATTCTGAGGGTCAGCGGAATCCATACATAGCTTCTTTCTGTCGTTCATAAGCACTTCATCCCATGTTTTTCTAGGCCTGCCCGGTCTTTTCTGTGCAACCACATTCAGCTTGCGTACTTCTGCAATCCAGCCTGTGCTGCGCTCTACATGTCCAAACCATCTCATCCCACTGGTTCGGAGCACCACATCTAAGTCCTGGATGCCAAGCTTTGTGAGAAGGGAGTCTGAGCTAACTTCGTCCTTTGCCTTGACATTGCAGATCCAACGGATCATGGCACGGTCATTACGCCGGAGACGGTTCAGTGTATCCATCTTCATGGCCCAAGTCTCTGCTGCATGCAGCATCACACTCCTCACGCATGTTGAGTACACCTGACCTCTGGTCAGAAGTGGCAGATTGTGAGAAGGGGAAGCAATTGCCGGAACTTGCCCCATGCACATTTGCAGCGTGTGATCACAGCTAGCTCGCAGCCACCCGCTTGCAGACAGCATGTCTCCAAGGTAGCAGAACTCTGGGACAACTTCAAGCTTTTCGTTTCCAACCTCAACCTCTGTATTTTCTCTTTCATCAATGGACCGAGCAGTCCCAAGGCATCGGGCGCACCTGAACTCAGGGTCAGGGCGCAAGGGTCCCTTAATGCCACTGCATTTCTTATGCACCCAGCGCTTGCAGCCACCACAGAAGATTGCATTGCTACCTACTCCTGTCTGACAGACACCACAAGGGTCCTTTCCAGATTTCTTCAGCACGTCCAGATTAATGCCAGACACCAGAATCTTTGTCTTCCCCATGTTCACACGTAGGCTCTTTTTCTCCATCTCTGACTTCCATGTCTGCACCTTTACTAGCAGTTCCTCCATAGACTCAGCACTGATCATCAGGTCGTCTGCATACAACAGCTCCCATGGACAGCCTGTGCGAAACTCCCTGGATAGAGCCTCTAACACAATGATGAAGAGTAGCGGGCTAAGTACAGAGCCCTGATGAACACCCACTCCAACACCAAACTCCTCGCTGTACCCATCGCCAACTCTTACCCTGCTTCTCACATCCTGGTACATGGACTGGACCAAGCGCACCAGCCACTCGTCAATTCCTAGTTTGCGCATTGCCCACCAGATGACATCCCGTGGCACACGATCGAATGCTTTCTACAGGTCCACAAAGGCCATGTAGAGCAGCTTGTTAGTAGCCAAGTGCTTCTCCTGTAGCTGACGTACAATAAAATTGCATCAGTAGTGCCACGGCCAGGCATGAAGCCACACTGCATCTCATCGATCTCAACTATCACATAGCAAATAGAACCTCCCAAATTATAGAGGTCATCAGCTGGCAAACACTCTAACAACTGAGAAGAATCCATAGTGATGGTATACCGCATCACTAACAGTCTGGCGGGCATTCCTGCTTTTGGATTCTCCCACCAAGTCAGATTAGCATCAGTAGGTATCGGTTGGAATTAGAGCTTTATTTGGTTCATATGCTGACGTCCAAGTATTTACCCCCTCCTCTCTGCATGCCCTCCCCCTACCCCAAGTGAAAAGCTCTATAGACAGCTCCTCAGTGAAGTATTGTGATACATCTCTCCTGAAGCCCTCATGGGTCTCTGACATGGCAGGGAACTCTGAAAGCTGGTTCCAAAGTCAAATGCCAGAGGAGAAGAAGAAGTGCAGGCAGACCTCTGTACTACAGTACAGTGGAATGTACTGCAGGGCTCCATACTACCCGGCCATACCAGAGGTATGTGTTTGAGCATATCTGGGATTTGCTTCTTGTCATATCTTTTTCTATGCTAGATTATAAATTTAACACCTGCACACAACAACATGATAGATAGATAGATAGATAGATAGATAGATAAATCTCTGTCTGTTTTCAGCTGTTTGCACATATATATTTAATTTAGCGCTTAATTATTTTATTATACATTGTGGTCATCATATGTAACTTCCACCTTGTGCTATGATAGCACAAGGTAGACCTGTACCCCGCCTTGTGGTATTTAGTATGACCAGTTCTGCTCTGGTATGGGATTTTACCCAACTAATTCTCCCATGGAAAGCCCGAGTTTATCAAATCTGTTTTGAAATCAGGAAATGAAGAAAAAAACTTTATAAAACACATCTGAAATGCGAGGAGGTGGTCTAATATTTATGCTCCGAAAGAAAAATTATTCTTGAACCACAAGAAAAATGTCTAAATGAAGTCAGGTTTGTAGTTTAGTGGCAATTTTGCAAAAATGCCACTCTGGCATTTTGTTCATTTTTCAGCCCAAATGACCTAGAACTGATATGCAGTCAAATATCAGTTCTAGTCCTAGAACAAACCATCATCAACCTCCCCCCCCCCCTCCTCCAACCCCCTTCACACCCCCAAAATAATTAATTTGCAAAATGTCATCCCTGTGAAGTGATGGAACAATACTAGACTTAGATATAAGTTGCATGTAGAGTCGATTAGCCAGATAGGCAAAAAAACAACAACGTAAGTGCAACTTTGGTGGAGGAACAACCACTCATAACCACTTGTTAAAACCACGCCTTAATGGAGGAAAACGCCTTCACCTCATCTTCCAGTTGCTGCAGAACAAGTGTCTCTAATCTCATTTTAAGTTGCATTTGTGTTCCTTCCGTGAAACTCTGTAAAGAGCGTGTAAATTGCAAATTTCCGTCCCAGGAAATTGCAAAGTTAAGAGAGTGACACTCCAATCGCCATGTTTTATCATCGGATTGCTTCTGTTGTTTACCGAAAAGGTAGTCCGCGTGCAGCCCGGCTTGATTGGCTGAAAAGTAGGTCAGGCGCACCTGTGGAAAAGAAGAGGTATGGGGTTGGTATATAGGGAAGGGGGAGGGATAGACCGGAAGCAGGTTTTATCCCAAACCAAATCAACTAAGTGCGCATAGAGTGTACGGAAGTGTACACGTGTGCGTAGGAGGGTATGTGTGTGTGAGGGGGGGTGGGGGGTGTGTGTGGGGGGGGGGGGGGGTGGCACACGGAATTCAGCCTGCAACGCGTGGGTAGCAAAGTTTATAAGTTTACTAGAAGTTTGTGAAACATAAACGGATGTCACCCCAACCACCACCACATGCACACCCCACCATCCCATTCACACTCTCAGCCTTTAGTAATAACAGGCTTTTGGCTTTTGTAAAATCTGTCTTTTAAAGTAAGTTTCCCAAATCTATTTTGTATAGATTTTCATGTACACAGCCCCTTGTTTGTCTTATATAGTATATTAGATATCTAATATGCCAATTAAGATATCAGAATCAGAATTGTTTACTGGTGATAAGTCCAAGGACAATCATTCACCAGAATGATCTACATACAGATATCTTATATAGGATATGAGATATCTTAATTAATTTAATTTTTCATATATGATATCTTATATGTTATATTAGATAGCTTACACGTTATATTAGATATCTTATATGTTACATTAGCATATTAGTTATCTGATATACGATATAAGATATCTGATATATATCTTATATGTAGAATTAAATAAGATATCTCATATCCTATATAAGATATTTTAAATCCGATATAAGATATCTGATTTACTAAATAAGATATCTTAAATGTTATTAACGATATATTTTATTTAAAAAAAAATGGAACCTTATACAATTATGCCGACGATTATACCTTGGTTTAGACAATTTATTTTCATCAATGTACACTACAATAAATAAACAACATACATGCACAACTACCCAATGAAAAAGGATCAGAACGAAAGCTGATAGCTCATAGAGCTTTTCTCCTGTACATAAATAAAATGTATACTATTAGGCCGAAAGAAACGGTCTGCGCAAAGTGGAAACATGTATAACATTAGTTTAAACACATATCTTAAACTTTAAAGTACATGTAGATAAATTTATATGAAAAAATATTAGTAAAAAAAGGCATCTTTAGGATTCTGTAACTGTAATCATGTCAACAGTAAAAATGTTCAAGAACTATCATTTTACAAGATTTATGTGGGCATCCAAGCATACTTTGAGTGGCTATCAAATTGAAATCACTGTGAACATTTTTACAACATTTACAAAATAGAAAATATTCATGTAAAAGAAAAAAATGACAGAAAATTAGATCATCTAAGGGAAAAGAGAGATGGGGCGCAGATATCGAGAGGTATTCAGATCCTGGTCATTAACAGTTAGTTAGAACAGGTCGCATGTGTGTAACGTATAGTATTATGAGGTTTCAGAAACGATGTGTGTCAATGCTATATTTATATACTTTTAAAAATATATTCTTGTTTATTTCTGGTGACAGATTTAAATCACCGGTCAACAATAGTTTAAGAGAAGGGTTCAAGTAAGGAGAAATTGCAGTCATCAGTTCTCTACGTTGTGCTTCATTATATCTACAGTGAAAAAAGTGCTGCACATTCTCAATACTACCACAACGACACAATGGTGACTCGGTGATGTTCTTGAGAAATAGATCTAGGTTCAATGAGCTACAATTAGTTCGAATACGAGTGTGAAGAATCTGTGCTATTCTGCTACCAATATAAAAATAGCTAGGTACTGATGGTTTGTTCTTGTTTGAAGGAATTAACAGAATCGGATTGTTAAGTCTCAGTGGATAAGCTATCCAGTCTCTAGTAGTTTAAGGTAGAAAAGAGTGATAGTATTGGTTAAATCTAGCATCAACAGTTTGAAGATCGTTAGAGTTACGTAAGTTTTAGCGAGAAAGCTATACTAACAGACTGAGGCAATAGACATGAGAAGTAAAATGGAGTCATACTGTAAAACATTTTATAAAATAAAGTAAGTCTGTAATTTTTCCGCCTTTGCTCGAGAGACTCCAAACATATGAGCCGCGACACGAGAAAACCAACAATGTGGTTGTGCGCCCAGCGCAGACTCAGATCAGCCTGGGCATCCGCCCAGTCTGATCAGAGTCTTCGCTGTCCGCATGGAGGTAGCTTAGACCCTTAGCTACCGTTTGAGCACTTAACGAAGAATCTGGTCAAACTGGGCGGATGCCGAGGCTGATCTGAGTCTGCGCTGGGCGCACACCCACATTGTTGGTTTTCTCGCGTCGCGGCTCATATTTCTTCAGATAAAGCACTGAGTGAAACAAGTTTTGTCGCTCCGGTTGCGATTCTAGCGGCTTCATTTTGTATTTTATCGAGATCATTTTTTCATACTCTGTACAGGTATCCCATATCTGATAATACCTTATCTTTTAGTTCGCCTGATTATGACTGCTTGACTAAAACTTTAGAGTCAGAAAGTGAAATACTGATTAACTGGTTTGACAGAAATTGCATGCAGGCCAATCCCAACAAATTTCAAGCTATTGCAGTAGGCAACAAAACATTTAAAAGAAATCTAACTCTTACAGTTTCAGGTATTGATATTAAATGTGAAGACATTGTAAAGCTTTTAGGCTTAGATACTGCACATAATACTCGTAAGAGGGTGCTGCAGTATGAAAAGATAGATAGATAGATACTGATGATGAACTAAATTTTGATCAGCATATCAGTAATTTGTGTCGTACGGCAGGTCAACAGCTGACTGTCTTAAAGAGATTGAGTCCATTTTTATCTAAACTAAATTGACTCACAATTTTTCATACCTTTATTTTATCAGAAAAGAACTCATGAAAATTTAAAAAATCAAGAACGCGCATTAAGATTTGTTTACAATGATTTTAGCTCAACCTATGATGAACTTTTAATTTTAGCAAAGATACCTTCACTTCATATTAGATGACTCAAAACAATGGCTCTTGAAACTTTTAAGAATTTAAATGATAAGTCACCCCCTGTCTTGTCAGATTGATCAATTAAAAAGAGATTGTACTTCTTATAATTTTAGGTATAATAATGTTTTTCAGATTCCATAGGTTCGTACTTCAAGATATGGTAAGAAGTGTTTTAATTATGCAGCAGCAGTTTTGTGGAACAGTTTTCCAGAGGATTTTCGACAAGTGAACAATTTTAACCAGTTTAAATCTTTAATTATACCCCCCGCAAACTATGTTTGAGGGGGTATACTGTTTTCACGTTGTCCGTCCGTCATTCCGTCCGTCCGCAACACATTAAACTTGCTCCGATTTGTTTCAAATTTTGTCCATGGATGCAGCATGTGAAAAGAGCTGATACGTATTTTTCAGATTTCCGCGGATGAGTTTTACTGCTGAGTTATGCCCCTTTATATTTTTTTGTAAAAAAAGTTTGTTATCGCAACTCCTCCTAGACCACTTGACCGATTTTCTTGAAATTAAGTATGTGAACACATATTGGTATGAAGATGTGCATTAAGGTTTCTTTTTTGAAATCTGATCCTTCTTGCCTGAGCTATGCCCCTTTTTGATATTTTTTGCCTTAATTTTGGGGTTTATTTTAGTCATTTTTGCTTTAATTTTATTCAAATTTGGTTCATAGATGCAACATAAGAAAACAGTTGACACATGTTTTTCAGTTTTTTTTCCGGAAGCATTTGCCCGCTGAGTTATGCTCCTTTATATTCTTTTGTAAAAAAAGTTTGTTATCGCAACTCCTCCTAGACCGCTTGACCGATTTTCTTGAAATTAAGTATGTGAACACATATTGGTATGCAGATGTGCGTTAACGTTTCCTTTTTGAAATCTGATTCCTCTTGCCTGAGTTATGCCCCTTTTTGACATTTTTTGCCTTAATTTTCGGGGTTATTTTAGTCATTTTTATTTGATTTTATTCAAATTTGGTTCATTGATGCAGCATAAGAAAATAGTTTACACATGTTTTCCAGTTTTTTCCGGAAGCATTTGCCTGCTGGGTTGGGTTATTCCCCTTTGAAATTTTTTGTATAAAAGTTTGTTATCGCTACTCCTCCAAAACTGTTTGACAGATTTTCTTGAAATTAAGTATATGAACAAATGTTGAAATGAAGATGTGCATTAAGGTTATTATTTTAATGATCAACCCTTTTTGCACGAGTTATGCCCCTTTTTTATATTTGATGCTCTTTTTACATAGGATTTTTGGTCATGTTGCTTCGATTTTATTATTACTATTTGGTGCATTGATACAGGAGAAGACAACAGATGACAAATATTTTTCAGGTTTTTTTTTCAAGTAGAGTTGTCTTGCCTAGTTATGCCCCTTTATGGTTATTGAAAAGAGAGTTGCTGCTTCTTCTCCTAAACTGTTTCTGTGACATTTTTAAAATTAAGTGTGTGAACACGTATTAGTCTATAGATGTCTGTTGAGTTATAGGTTTGAAACTTCAGCATTTTTTCTGAGTTATGTCCCTTTTCAGTTGTTGTTTTGCTCTGAATTTGTATTCATTTATTTATCTTTTTTATTGGTCATTCTTTCTCTGATTTCTTTCAGATTTGATCCATGGAGCCAGCATAAGAAAAGAGTAGACATAACTAGTTTCAGTTTTGCTTGCTAGAACTTTAAGGATGAGCTGTATAATGTGTTTTTTTAACATGTAACTTAAATGCTGTGTATATGTAAAAGTTGGATGTCAAAGCGAACTAAGTGCTAAATGCGGGGGGTATTTAGTAAGCCATGCTTACTGCCATCTCTAGTTTCTAATTGGAACGGGGGCGTGGTTGGGATGGGGGGGTCACTTCCATTATAAAGCAGGGTATATATGTGACACTGGAACAGCTCTACTTTTTTGATCTGCCGGATACATCAATATGTATGATTTTACAGACTAATATACACGAATAGGTATTATTTATCCAAGCTCTGTATATAAAAGCCAGTTTATCTGATTTTTGTTATCAAAAAGAAACAAATATCAATTACAAAGACAACAAATGTTCTCAGCATACTAATTTTTAGAATTTTCTTCAAGGCTTAATGGCAAATTCATGAGCTAATCTAAGCACTTTTTCTGAAGTATACATGAATAGGTATATATTTTGGCATTTGTGTTATACATGAATAGGTTGGGTTAATAGAGTTCCAGCGGCACATCTTCTGTACCCCTTTAAAGACCATGTGACCCCCCCCCCCGCGCCCCCGTGGGGGACTGTACATGTAATTTATGTAGATAATGTTTCCACTAAACCACTGGCTTAAGTTTTAATGATATGCATGATTATGCCTTGATTTATGTATTTGCTAGTTTAATTCTGAGCTTTGTTTTGGCCTTTTTTTTAATTTGCGCAAATAAGGTTTGCTTTTTATATTGTCGTATTCAGTTTTAGTTGATGTTATTCCTCGATTTCCTTTCGTTGACTGGGCGGTGCTGTTAGAGGCTTGCCATTCAATGTCAAAATCGAGCAGTCCACATGAAAAATCGGTAAAGTAGCATGCTCATGAGTAGTTACGCATAATTGGCAGATTAAAATGCCTGGTAAACGCTATCGGTCATCGCAAATGACAAACAGTTTCCATACAGACCCACAACGTCGAAACGACGTCGGAGGCACGTCGATGCAACGTTATGACGCTTTATTGGTGTGTTTTATAAGGTTGTTCCGATGTCATAACGTTGCATCGACGTCGTCACAACGTTGTTTAGACGCTTTCTGTACTGTATTCTGGGTTGAAAGAAAAAAAGAGACTATTCTTGTGCGATCTCCGATCATTCCGTGCTTTTTGTAAAGGTGAGCTTTGTTCTGCGAGAGTGAGCACAAAAATCATTACCGCATTATACCTTTTCAGAAAATATACTCGTCCAAGGTAAGGTCAGAAATAAGCACCGCCCAGTCAACGAAAGGAAATCGAGGAAATAGCATGTCTATCTTTGCTTCTTGTCTTTTTCCACTTTCGTTTTCGGCTCGAGGGTCCTCCTTTTGTAGCTTGTATGTTCTGCGGGGACACTTGATGCATAAATTATTTTCGTTTCTTTCGCATTTACTTTAGGATAAAAGGCAGGCTGCGAAAGTAAAAAGAAAAAAAATGTTTGGTTTGTCTTGGGTCTGATCTGGCACATTGGCTGGATGGTGGAGTGGAGCCTGATGTTTAGTAATTGAGCTGCCACTCGCGAAGCGCAACCATCTAGCACAATGTCTTGGCATACAGAATTGCCAAACACAATACATGATCCGCGACACGAGAAAACCAACAAAGTGGTTGTTCGCTCAGTGCAGACTTAAGATCAGCCAGAAAATCTGCTCAGTCTGATCAGTCTTCGCTTTGTGCTTAAAGGACTGCCAACTGTTTAAGCTAGCTCCATGCGGACATCGAAGACTCTGGTCTGACTGGGCGGATGCCCAGGCTGATCTGAATCTGCGCTGGGCGCACAACCACTTAGTTGGTTTTCTCGTGTCGCGGCTCACATGTAGTTATATCTGATAGTTTTAGTATCTTAGACAAATGTAAGCTTCTGATGAATCATGTACTTATAACATTGTAGTGCTTTTGCTTTTAGGATTTGTATCTGATAATCTGCTATGTAGTATCTTGCCGTATTAATTAACTAATTTTTTTAATTTTCAGTGTGTATATATCTTTTACAGTCTTGTTTATCTTTGAATTTAAAAAAATAATACCGTGATTTATTATGTTATAGACGGCCAAAAGCCCTTAAGGGCTTATGTTTCTTGTTGCCTTATGCCATGCCGTCTTAAAAAATTCTTATCTTATCTTATCTTATCTTATCTTATCTTAGCATCAGTGTGAATTCTGTAAAATACGGTTCTGGAGGACTGATCGCACCGGCCTTCCAATGTTGGTCACTGCAACTCATCTACATTTCGCCGACACGATTTGACAATAATTCTAGGCCGTAGCGAGCGGTCCGACCGCCTCAAAATAAGTTCTTGCTGTTTATACGTGTTCGCAATAGCGACTATCACGTTGTCACGAGCTGAGTGATCTTTACTGCATTTAAACTTTTAAATAATCATTTGCTGTTGTGAGACTGCTTTTATCACATTTTTACAGTGTGAACGCATTTGGTTAACTTAACTATTTGAGGGTCAAGGGTTATAGCCCCCCTGCTTATGCCCCGGAAGATGTTGGTTTAAGGGTAGCTTGACAAAGTTGTTTATCGTTTGCCTCGGAGGGGGCTGCTTGTTGCTTGTCGAGACTTAACCATTACCTTTTTCTTTGAAACTTTTGGAGTTTAGCGACACTGAAAAAGTTATATATACAAACGCGCGTCTGTCGCACTAAATTCGGCATAGTTATGCTTATACTGAAACTCCAGGACCGATATCGCTGCTGGTGGACAAGTTGTCCCCGAGGATATCACCAACCCAGTTAATCAGTGTTTCATTGTTAATTCTAGTTCTTCAGCATTGGGGTCACTTCTCAAATACTGATTTAAAGTTAACTTATTGACTTTTATCAACCATTCTAAAACTAAGACTGACTTGTCATAGCGACATGAGTCTTAGCGGAGTTTGGCTTCCATTCTTTTGGGTTATTTTGGCTTTTTGTAGGTTCTTGATGTATCTGTCATCTCCTTCCTGATGCCCTTGTCTGTCTAGTTATTCGAGACACAGGGGTTGAGGTGGGTCGGTGGGAGGGGGGGGGCATCTCTTTCCTGATGCCCTTGTCTGTCTAGTTTTTTCGAGACACAGGGGATGAAGTGACTCGGTGGGCGACGCCTTCGCTCGCGAGTTAATACGTAGGCGTCTCTTACCTAATGTCTGCAGCTGCAGTATCTCGAAACTCAGTATTTGTGGCTCGAAGAGGGCTGCTTGTTGCCTGCCGAGACCTGTCCATCACCTGTTTTCTTTCAAACTTTTGGAGTTTAGCGACATACAGAAAGGCACCGCGTCTGTCGCACTAAATTTGGTATGGTTATGCATTTATTGCCTCATAAGTTGCGACTTCTGCCGACCCATTTAGTGGGGGTTCCGTTTTTGGTTTCTTTACAAAATGTCTCAAAAGTAAGGAGGAAAAATCTCAGGAACCGACAAAAATTCAATTCCAGATCCAACCCAAGACACCATGTGAGAGAGAGACAACACAAAACTAGTCATCACCAAAGACAAAACCAGCGGCAGCCATGTGAACAGCCATTTCCCATGTAGGTGGTCAACGGGCTAGCTTGAACATCACAAACAATATATCAATAACATAGTAACTAAGAACACATAAAACAATAAGAAGAACCAAAACAGAATTGCCACCTTAAGACGGCCAGTAATGAAATTAATGGGCGGAGGGGGGGGGGGGGGTGGAGCTTAACCGATTTGTGGTCGACCAACCCTCGCCCTTTGTTCTTCCCTCGTTCATCAGATACTTAGTTGTTCAACCCAACAAAAACAACCACCGCCCACATAACAGCCTTACAAAGAGCACCAACCCTGACAATAAGAACAAAGTATACGTAAAACATTAAACATCTATTTTTACCTTTTTCAATTTTATAATGTCAGGGCTAGTCTAAAACATAACAAACCATATATCAAAACAGTCAAAGCGACACACAACACATGAAACAACTTAGAAGAACCAAATCCGAAGTGCCGCCTTGGGACGGCCAGCAATGAAATTACTGGGGGCATAACCGGTTTGCGGTCGAACCCTTGGTCCTGCTTTGGTTCATCAGACACTTAGTTGTTCGGTTTGCGTGGAAGATTCCTAACTCATAAGTGTAATATCTCAGGAACATAGAAATCAAAATTAAAACTAAGATAAAACAAACATGAGGACTCACAGAAATAGCAACACTGAAATTCTGATGCAGCAGAAACCTACCTGTTAAACCACGGCGGGCCCGATCCAAGACGTTCCGGAACGGGTGTCAGGCGCCAGCCGTCTGTGTTACTATTAAGTTAGGTTTAGGTTGGCGCCTTCATAAAGTCTGAGACCTGACCCACCGTCTTGCAATCGAATAGGTAAGCAAAGCTGTTAACCTTACTGGGTTCACCACCAAGCATGCAGTTTGTCGCAAAACATCCATATTATAACTATTTTTTTATAAATCGAATTATTATCTTCTATAAATTATAGGGAAAGTCATTTTCATAGTACTGACAAATAGTGGCTGCTGACACAAAGAGATGACCAGTTATGAATTCTACATTGAATGTCCTATAATCAGTGTGAGACGTTCTTTCGCTGACAGTTACTGAAACAGAGCTGACCATTTGACTGGTTGGCTGACTGTTACTGATGATGCGCTTCTATACATTTCGACGTCATATGCCAGCTAAAATGCAATGACGTGAGTGAAAACTTGTTGCTGTTAAAATCTATGCAAGTTAGACAAGTCTTGCTTGACACAGATGAGATACAATGTAGTTCTGTTAAAGTTTTGTTGCATTTGTTATTGAGCATTCCGACCATAGTGATTGTAGGCCTATTATGAGTGTCCATAATAGGCCTAATGTTCTTGTAAATGCATCTTTATGCAATGATTTTTTGAGGAAATAATCAAAGCAGTAATATTTTGAGGAATTACTCCATACAATGATAATTCTTAGGGAACACACTCAGAGGCTTTGGGTGTATATGTGCGGTATTATGTTTTGTCGTTGTTTAAAACCCAATACTCGCTCAGGGTAAAAAGGCAATAGAAATTGGCTTTCTGTTCCTTACTTTTGTATCTACAGGCAGAATTTATGCCCCACAAGATCAAATTGTAACCTATAATTTTCTTGCACACTGGATAAGGATTTCTTGCATCCCAGATCATATATAGTAAGGATATCCGTGGTTTTTGCTAGGGATAGAAATTCTTATCTTTAATACCCTGGTTATCTGACCCGGGGTAGGATAAAAAAGAAAGTTTTCGCGTGACTTCGGTTTGCACTGGTTGTATTAGACGTCACGTAACTTCGTCGCTAGCTGACGTCATAAAAACGTCAGAATCACAACAGTTGTCAAAATGGCGGACGTCTTTATGAATCTTTGATGTTATTAAAGCTTCACAACTTAAAGGTATGCAAGAAAAAGAATCTACCTCACACTCATGATAGATTCTTATGACCCGCGTGTTTCCCCTGTACCTACAAATCTTATCTCACACATGTTATCTCACCCAGGACCGGATAAAAATCACGAGCACTCAATGCATTGGTTGTATTGGAGGTCACGTATCTGCGTCGTCAAATGACGTTGACCTTTTAGATGACAAAGTCACGAAGACGGCAAAAATCTCGTCAGTTTATGTACGCAAGACGTTGACGTAAAGAACCGAATGGCGGTCGTTGAAAGCCGCGCCTTCTTTCAGAATCAAATAAAAAAACTCTCAAGCACTAAAATTACGCATTTTAACAAGTTCTAAACTTAATACAACACGTGGTGTGCAAGAAAAAGTATCTGTCATGGGTGTGAGGTGCGGATAGAAAAATCAGTCACTCGGGATCACTGTTTTGGCATCACTCGACAAGCCTCGTGATGCCAAACATTGACCCGAGTGACGGATTTTTCTATCCATACCTTATACTCATGAAAGATACTTATAATCCACCAACCTCAGTTATTGGTGCATCTTCAGGTGAGGGCTTGTTATCACATATCTGTTTACAAAAATGTATATCTCAACAGTTTATCTAAAGATAAAAATGAAATACATATAACTGAAGATTTAGTCACTGCTAATATATAAGCCTGCTAAAACACGACCTCTTAAGTCATTTGGGTAACGGAGACTTTGAATGACAGTTGAGCGTGCTCCACCCAAGGAAAGAAATTAGTAAATACATGATAAATGAAACAACAGACTACTGAAATAACTTAAAATTTAACATCTCAAGTGTTATATGCTCGATAGGACAGCATGATAAAGATATGAAGGATACGTTATCTATGTGGCAGAGCAAGTGACAGAACCATATCTTAGCAAGGAATTTAGGTCACTCTGAAATTCAGATTTACAAATAATGTCGCCAACTGCTGTCACGTTTGGATCTGTGAAAAGTCTGATCATCGTAAGCATTACATTCTATTTGTGCGTTATGTTTTATTTTCACACAAGATTATCGAAGGAAGACTTGAGAATCTCTAGATTAGAACAAATCGCAAGAAAAGGACAAAATTTACCCGATAGTGTTCATGTCAACAGGAGAGATATAATGAAATTCAGAGCAAGGAACATAACTGTGAAATTGATAAAATCACGTGATCATGTGTTTCAGTCAGGACGAAGAAAAAAAGGTCCACCAACAGCGAAAGTCAGGAGACGAAACAAGAATAGAAATGAATATGCACCAGAACAGGTTAACGAAGGACAAGTGTACGCAAAACAAGGAAGAAATGGACGTATTCAAATTAAGCAACGACTGAAAAATACCAGGGCTGCCACACTACCACCACCAACGCCAAGACCAACGACAAAGAAATTATTAATAGCTGATTCTGTGCTTCAACAAAAGAAAACGCTTTTACCTGTATCTCAAACAACTAAAGGAAGAATAATTGATGCGTTGGTCGCGATGGAAAAGCCAATAAACAAAATAATGAAGGCGGAAAGTAACAAAGGGAAGAATCAGCAATTATTAAAGGTGATTTCATCAGGTAAAAACAGAAGAAAGAATGGAGACTTCCATGAAGTTGTACCTGACGTTTTCGTGTATTCTGCATATCTGGACGAGAGAGTGGGTCGCTATTTGAGGTTTGTGAGCATAGCAAACAGACTACAGCCAGACATCCCAACACAATTCATATGTCATTTCCAAAGAGGGCATTCGTCAGTTGGTAAATTCTATCGCACCTGCGAGGATCATATGAAATCGTATGCAGCTTATGTTATATCATGTCCAGTGCCTGAGGTGGAAAGCTCTCAAAACATTTTCAAGAACGGTGTTAGAGTTTCTAATTCATCAGATATTCAGAAGGGCTATTTTCATGTGAGAGTTGTTTCTCATCAGATGACAACTCAAAAGAGGCAGTTTAATGTCTGCATACCACCTTTATATGGTAATATTGCTGAGGACAAACTCATAGAATTCATAGAAGTATCTATGATCTTAGGGGCAGATCATTTCACTTTCTATAGAGAAAATCCGGACTTGAACGCAAATTTTACAAAGGTACTGGACATGTATGTGCGGACTGGTGCTGCCACTGTAATACCTTGGCAACTACCGATCGAAAATAAAGAAATATGGTACCACGGACAGTCTGTGAGTGTCTGGGACTGCCTATTTAGAAACATGCACAAATTCAAATTTATTGTCTTCAATGATCTAGACGAATTTATTGTACCGAAAGTAACTAAAACCTGGAAAACGATGATTGATATACTGAAGAAATCAGAGAAAGAGGCAAATAAAATTGCAGCATTTCGGTTTCAAAGCGCAGATTTCGATAACAGCGGAGCGAAAGAAAATCCAAGTTTTTCAGAAGAGATCAAACGTTTAAAGACGCTTAACACAATTTGGAGAAATGAAAGAACTGATTCTATAAGAACTAAGATGATAGTAGATCCTGGCAAAGTGTTTGAATTAGGAATTCATCATTTAAGTAAGCCAGTTAGCAATAGATATAGAACATTGAATGTCGATCCAAAGATAGCATTATTGCATCATTACAGGCCATGTGAAGACCGGCCACGCCGGAGTTGCAGGACATTTGTAAAAGATGTTTCTTTTTGGAGATATTATCCTGAACTAGTAGATCGAGTTAGAAAAGTTAAAAGTTTAATTAAAAATAACACACAAAGAATTATATAGAATACTCAAAACAAATATTTTTACAAATGAGCCGCAAAACTGACACAAATGGTATTTTGATATAGATGGACGCTAAGATCAGCCTCCGCGGAGTCTGAGGCTGATCAGAGTTTTTCCAGGTTTGCTAACCAAAAGAGCTATTACGATTCCATCATTATCAAAATTTATAACAATTCCAGATAAGGTCGGGAATTTGAAGATAATTCTAAGATAACTTCTTTTAATTTTAAGATAATTTCCGTTAATAATTATGGAGCCGCGACACGAAAAAACAACAAATTGGCTTTGCGCCCAGCGCAGACTCAGATCAGCCTGGCCATCTGCCCAGCCCGAACAGACTCTTCGCTAAGAACGTAAAGGGTAGCTAAGGGTCTGAGTTTCCTCACTGCGGACAGCGAAGACTCTGATCAGACTGGGCGCATTTCGCGATTTTGAAAAGGCTGAAATTGTTGAATACTTAAAGTATTTTCACATGAAGACTGATTTTTCTTTATTGCGTCTTACCTTACCGTGTATGCAGCTCTGTGTGTAACGTTGCACCACACCGTTCAAAGACCCTTTATAAGTCGGGACCCTTATGGTTAACCATCACACATATATGTGACGGTAAGCCATAACCCTTACACATTTCAATCCAACTCACTAAAAAGGCAATTTAATCCACGGTAAATACAATTTAATCAGTATGCCTTGTCTATAGTATGATACTTCTCGCACATTTGTGAAGAATCAGAATCAGAATCAGAATTGTTTACTGGTGATACGTCCAAGGACAATCATTCACCAGGATGAAGCTTGACCATGCACTTCAAAAGAACTGAAATGATGGTAAACCATTACATTTTTAATAAATTTTACCACAACATGTTACCACATCTCAGAAGGATGACGCGTGAAAGAGAGTCATAACGTTAACTTCTTCCGGCGATGGCTGACTATATAACAATGGCAAGCACCCTGCAGTAGTTTTCTCTTGCAAAATTGATAGAAAATATTTGTTGCCACGTTGTGTTGTGTTTCAGACATATAACTGATACTTCACAGAATCATTTCACATTTTTTGTTTTCTTTTGTGAAATTAAGCATGAAGTGTGATGGAACCTTGAGAAAACGTTACGGAGTTTGGGTAGAACTTATCGAACTGAACCGGCTCCAGCCGCCTTCCACCCCACTTACCCGTCCTCGTACTTTATAATTGGCAGTTCAAAGGTGATTCTTGCAATGTGGTTTATCATATAATGTCGCTGTTATTGAGTGGATAACGTCGTGTCATAAATAGCGCATGACCACACGTGTTATAACATTTCGGCGCATGTATACACGTAACGTCGTTGACAACGTCCGTGTCAACAATGCGTTTTCTTATTTGAAATAATGTTCACTTTGTAGGCGATTAAATCCCATTTTAAAGGGTCATATGACAACAGAATCTTATACTCGTGGTCATTTCATATGAAATTCATGAAATGGCCACTCATGTAAGATCCTCTATGTATGTTTTAATTATGTAAAACAAAGATA
The DNA here is from genome assembly GCA_963989385.1 of Ctena decussata. Classification (NCBI taxonomy): domain Eukaryota; kingdom Metazoa; phylum Mollusca; class Bivalvia; order Lucinida; family Lucinidae; genus Ctena; species Ctena decussata. Next base: position 27,555,629 of record OZ022512.1, on the reverse strand, counting down.
ATACCCACCCACACAACGTGGAATCAACTTTGATCCAACGTCATGACATTAATTTAATGTTGATTCAGTGATGATTTAGCGTTGTGTGCCTGCAGGTTAGGTAATATAGATTTTCTTTAATATGCCTGTTTATGTTTTGTTAAGTCTGGCTTTATAACCACCTACTTGGGAGGAGCTGTTTATTTGTTAATATTCATATTCTCAGTGCACTTATTGAAAAACCCCATGGTAAACCATAAGAACGTAATGTAGTTTATGCTACTATAACTACATCGGTTCACGCGATGTCACATGCCGTTAAGTGACGTCAAAATAAACGACGGTTCTCTACGTCTGATTAGACGTAGGCGGCGTCATGACGTCATTGACGCTGTTCCGTTATTAGTAGAAAACCTGCGTGTAAATGTTTTTCTGCTTCAACTGTAGCCCCTCTAACGCAAATTAATGGTCAAATAATAGATAGCATAAAAATGTAAATATAAGCGATGAACTTAATTTTTCTGGTGTTTATCGAAGTATAAACTACATTGGGTTGTCAGCAAAGTTTACTTAAACCCCTTCGGGGTTCACTTACTTTGCACGCGACCCAATGTAGTTTATACTTCGATAAACACCAGAAAAGTGGAAGTCATTCCTTATATATTGTTACTTTATGTTACTGTTTTCCGTATGGTGTCGTAGATTGGATATTGAAGTTGACTGTATCAGTTTCTGATCATTGCCTCTTTACACTAATTAAAATACATGTAGTTATGTAGAGTAGTATTGCATAAAATTTGATAAAAATCTGTACAGTACTTTTATTTACGATCGCAAGACCAAAGTCCCTTACTATTTTAACAGTATATTAGTGACTCATTTTATATTTATTTATATTTTTTTCTTCATCTTTTAAAAGGAAAATGTCTTTTTCCCTTTATTTTGTTTTCATTCTTTTATTAGGCTTATTTTAATTTCTCTCAAATAAAAATGAAGGTAGTCCTTGGAAACAAAGAACACTTACAAGAACGAAATCTGGTGCTTTAGTTTTACTGAGGCTCTTCCTCTGTGTTAGGCTGGGTGTCCCTGTTGCTGGGGTTGCTTCTTCTCCTGTCGGGGCACGTTCGGTACTTGGGCAACTCGAGCAGTGCCCAGGTATTCCTCGAGCGATTCGAAGATATGTTCATAAATAAAGACATATCTTGCACACTGGATAGAAAATGCCATTCTTTTCACCTGGGGTAGAAAATCTTATCTTACCCTGGTGTTCTGACCCAGGACCGGTAAAAACTCACGAGCTGTCAATGCATCGGTTGTATAGGAGCTCACGTACCTGCGTCGTCAAGTGACGTTGGCATTTTAGATGATGACGTCACGAAGACGGTAAAAGTGACGTCAGTTTATGCACGCCAGTGGTTGACGTATTAAAAGAGCCGAATCGCGGTCGTTGAAAGCGGCGCCTTCTTTCAAAATCAAATTGAAATCTCTCAAGCACAAGAAATGCGCATTTTAACAAGTTCTGAAGTTAAAAAAAACGTGGTGTGCAAGAAAGAGTATCTATCATGGGTATGAGATGTGGATAGAAAAATCCGTTACGAGGGTCACTGTTCGGCATCGTCACTCGGGATCACTGTTCGGCATCACTCGGCAAGCCTCGTGATGCCGAACAGTGACCCTCGTAACGGATTTTTCTATCCACATCTCATATCCATGATAGATACTTATAATCTTCGAATCGCCCGATGAATACCTGAGTATTGGGTATTGCTCGAGTTTACCCAAGTAATTATGCCAAACAAAGATATGTACGGATCTTCGAATCGCACGAGGAATACCTGGGTACTGCTCGGGTTTACCCAAGTAATAATGCCGAACGTGTTCTCGGTATCTTCGTTACACCGGGTGAAGCAGTATTCGATTTTTAAAGCTACGAGCATTGGCTCACAGATCCCAAAAAGAAATAAAAGTAAAATCTGCGTTATGATGAAACTTGAAAGCCAGTATATGGTTTGGAAGTTATTCTGCATTACCCGGAGCTACACATCGTAACGAAGCATAACTTTTACTCTGTACGAGGGGCATTTCAGAAATAATGTAAATGAGTCTGCCCTTCCCAGAAATATTAACTGATATTTGAAATTTATGTCTTAAGATTTAGGTTTACATATGACTCTCACTAAAAAAATGAGTCCTCGTTTTTATTTCAAAATATGTCTTGACAAGTGTTGTTAAGATTGACACAGTGAGTAGAAACGAACGAAGTATTTATGTGGTGACAAATTCATTTTTTCTTAATTCTGGATTCAAACAGCTCTGGATTGATACCTGTATTATCTGTTATCCTGAAAATATTCCAGAATAAAAGTCATTATATCAGCTTTGCAAAACAACATACGATTTACCTTGCAAGATTGGTTAAGCAAGGAGCATAGGCATTTCTTATAACGCCACTTCCTGTGCTAAAATTGAAATATAATGTAAATTGTTTAAACTTCGGTTTTGTGATCAGTTTAAGTGAATGGGAATGTCTCCTGAAAGATATGAAACAAAACTTGAATAAAAGTTAATTCATCTTGCTTGTTTTCTGTAATAAGTAATCTTTTACGTCACCTTATGCTCTTTTGTCGGTGGCCTACCTTATTGTTTTCGACAATTTTAACCACCGCCTTCATATTTCAATACCAGTATGTCATAGAAAATAACAAGTCTTGCAAGCCTTTATGTTAGGGGTTTGCTTTCAATGCGTTCCTTTAACTTTTAACATTACATGATGCTAAATATATTTAGCCTGCTTCTTTTTATTAGAAGATGATTTCATTTTATTGTTTTGTAGTTTACATGAATTGCTGCTGCTTTTCAACCTCCGGCATTGCGTTCGCACATGCAGCATCCAGTTTCATCAGTCATATGATTCCAATTGTAACAAAACATAGTGACCTAATCATTTCACTAATAAAATGCCTGGCATTTATTGAAATTGGGTGTGGAAAAAATATTAATGTAATGCATTTAATTTATAATAATTTTTCACGTATATTTAACCGCATAGCAGAGAAAAAAAGATTGTTTATTAGGTTACTTGTGTAGAATCTGAAAACGATTTTTGTATAACTGCCTTATTTTGCATTTAAAGAACAGTATTGCATGTCTCTTCATCGATACATATCATTGTCTTATTGAACAAACAGCGATAGAACACAACAGACTTTCAATTAAACTGTACATTTTCCAGTATCCAGACCCTTATGACGTATACGCTCGTGCTGTTGTGCAAGTGAGTGAGTGAGTGAACTCGGGTTTAACGTTCCACCAACAACGAGGTCATATGGAGACGGGACTTCGGTTTAAAGTCTCATCCGAAAGACCGGAGAAGCGGGGGATCGATCTTGCGACCCCTGGATTGGTAGTCTGGAGTGTTATCCACTACGCTACAGCCACTCCTTGTTGTGCAAGAGTGACATGGAAAGCCTTTTAACGCATACCAGTCTAAAGCACTTACATTGATCTTTCCAATAATATATAAAATCACTGCTAAATGTCAACCAACAGGAGCCGGGCGGCGTAGCGCAGTCGGTAGGGTATCTGACTGGTAAGTCAGAGGTCCTGGGTTCGAAACCTAGTCTGGCCACATACTTCCGTTTCTCCTTCCGCTGATTCAAGAAGGGCAGTTGTCAGTTACTGGCGAAAGTATGTGCACTTAACTGGTTAACCGCTTAGGAGGTCTAAGCCTCCCCAGGAATAGTGTGGTTAGGTTAACTGACCGTCCCGTCCCGACATAACATAGCTGTTTACCGTGGACGTTAAGCATCAAATCAATCAATCAATCAATCAACCAACAGGATACCCTGAGATCATCTACATAATTTCTGAAATGTCCCTCGTATTAATTTATAGAATCGATGTGGAATAAGGATTATGAAATGCCTCACTAGGACATTCTAGTTCTTCTGTATAAGAAGGGCTGACTCATAAGCCTTGACTGCAGTCTATAAAATCAGATGAGTCTTAAGTTAGAATTGTGGAGATTAAGCGAGAATCTCACAAAATGTTCTTCTTATCTAATCTAAACGAAATGAAAAAAAAAAATATTTGGTGCGTTTGTGGCAGGAAACAATTGCAGCAGTTTGCACTTCTGAATATTTTCAACGCTTATAAAAACTTTCGGGAGTAAACCTCCTTCTTCTGAGGCATGGAACTTTTAAAATAACAACTACATGTATCCTACTTTGCTCTATCTTGTAGCTCAGAATGTTACTACAACATTGTGACATCACGACATCATGAGCTGTCGTGACGTCGGGGTGTCAACCCCCCCCCCCCCCCCCCCACCACCACCACCACCCCCAACAAACACACCACCACCCTCCAACACAGAGTAATTTATTACTGACCGTTGCAAGGCGGTGCTTCAGTTGCGGTTTAGTAGTATAAGTGTCATCGTTTGCCGGTCTTAACTTCGTTACATCGGCTTTGTATCGTCTTTGACTGTTTGTGCATTACTTAGGATAGCCTTGCGACAATCTACTTGTAAAGAGCTGGCCTCTTGGTTTTTCGTTGCATGCCGTCTTTATTAGTTTCCTTTCCCATTTGGTGTAGAGTGGAGTCGGGTAATTTCGGACAGCGGGTAAATTCGGACATACCATTGCAAACAGTGAAAATCCAGATGAGACGGCTCATCATGAGCCGTCTCATCAGGATTTTCACTGTTTGTCCAGTTAATTTTGTTTAAATTCCAAACAACTGACATATTTAGGAAACAATGTCACTGTCCGAATTTACGCGCTGTCCGAATTTACCCGACTTTCCTATATAGGGCAGGATATGAAAACTGGTTGTATCGGTTCCTGATCATTGCCTTCTCCTCTTCTGAGAGCCTAGTCGCTGAAGATCAGGGGCCGTATTCATAAAACAACGTAAGTCGTTCCTATGCTGTTGCTATGGCTGAATTTCTATGAAGGAGATTCCTTACAACTATGAAATTTGCTTTGGAGGAACAGTCAGAGCAAATTTCATTGTTGTAGGGAATCTCCTTCAAAGAAATTTAGCCTTAGCAACAGCAAAGCAACCACTTAAGTCGTTTTATGAATACGGCCCCAGGCTCAGCTCAGAGCCGGAGGGAACACCACAGAAGAGATATTCAATCTGAACATTCTATGTGAGAAGTTCTTTCGACAACATCAAAGCCAGCTTCGCAAGACAAGGGTACTGAGTCCACTACGTTCCCTTAAGCGTAAGGGAACGTAGTTGACTCAGTACCCTTGTCTTGCGAAGATGCAGCAGATCTAAACTATTTCTAAAGGCAAAAAAGATAGACAATGACCAGGAGCTAATACAGGCAATGATCAGGAATTAATACAATCAGATCCCACGCCACGCCCTCAATACATACATAAACTGAGAACAATTCTCGAAAGGCACGCACGGTAAACCGAATAAACGACGACAGATGGTCAGTCAGCTCCCCATTTGGAAACACTACTCACATATCACGTGAACGAAAGCACCTACATGAACAACGAGAATAAGTAACAGTAAGGAACCACAACAGAAGCACCACCGCCTTGGAACGGTCAGTAATAAATAATTGTGGGAGACTGGGATGGGCCTAAACTAGTTTACCCGGATCTAGCATCTGCTATGGTTCAGCCCAACCACAAAACCGCCACTCACACAACAGACAAACGAAAGCATCAATGAGGACGATAAGAACAGAGTATACTAAAAACGCGTAACAGCTTTATTACATATCTCCAATTTTTGTTAAATTACAAAACAAAACAGAAAGCAAAGTGGGCAGCTCTACAGGTGACCACATTTCTAGGAGACTACAGAAAAGCGGGCATAAAAATCTCTTTTAGGATATTCCATGCAGCCTTACTGTTACACAGCCATATGTTCTCTGTATCTTGATTATTTGTAATCTTAGTTGTTTCCAACTATGGTTTGAGGGCTGGATCTGGATTTTGATTGTTTCAGTTCCTGGTCTTTGCATACTTTTTACTTTTACTGGCCACCATGCGATACAATAAATAGTTCGCGCCACGTCAAATTTGCAAGTTCTAGCCAGATGAGCGACAGCGCGGGAGAACCAAAGCTGGAGTTTGGGAGTTGGCTAAGGAAGGTTTTCCGCTCTCATTCTCTCTCTTCAACGCTTCCTCCAAAGTCTAATATAAATAGTGCTATGGAGCAATTTGATGGAAAGGTCAGCAAAGGCGACAAAGCCATCCATGCTCCGACAAATGGGAGGTGTGTGTGGTGAGATGGAAGGGGGGGGCGAGAGGTGAGGAAGCGCAGAAGTAGACATTCTAGAGGAAAGTTTCAACAAAACGACGATGGGTTTGGGGAAATCTAAACTGATCAAATACCAGTTCTTTTACTTTGATCGTGCACGCGGCGTTAATCCGACGGCTGATAGATAGATAGATAGATAGATAGATAGATAGATAGATAGATAGTAGATAGATAGATAGATAGATAGATAGATAGATAGATAGATAGATAGATAGATAGATAGATAGATAGATAGATAGATAGATAGATAGATAGATAGATAGATAGATAGATAGATAGATAGATAGATAGATAGATAGATAGATAGATAGATAGATAGATAGATAGATAGATAGATCTCAATCAGCTCTCCTTGATGGAGGTATTATTCACAATAACAATCGGCTATGCCTGCTGACTTCCAGGTGATGGGGTTCGTTGAAACACCACAAACCATCCCAAACTAGATATAAAGTTGTGATGTTTTTATGTGCATACTCTGATCATAATTGGTAGTTTCACATGCAGTGTCAAATTCATAGAGAATATTTCGGTGAATACCAAATATATTTCATCGAATGTGTTGAAAATATTTTTGGTATTTACCAAAAGAAAAGTAAATTTTCTTTTTATTTTTATAACAGATCGCTTCACTAATAACTTTTTCTAAGCATTTCTCGTTAATTTTGCTTGTTTCAGCGCGTTTAGTGGGTATACCACAGATTACTCCTAACAAGAGTTGTCAGAAGACAGCAAAGCGCGCCTAATGGATGCCTGACTCTCAAGGTTACAAAGTATCCTGACTCAAAACATCGTTAACATAGTTAACCATGGGTGAATGTGGTAGCTAGTGCACAAATGAAGTTTGCATCAGAAGCTAGACTAAGTCAGTTGTTCCCTTTGGCATACAGGGCCGACTTGTATGCCACTATCTGGACACTTTGCAGACATTGAGGGTCGGGTCCTCGTGCACCAGACGGAGAGATACTTACTCAGTCTAACTTATAATGCCTCATGGTGACAAAGGGTGGTTCCTAGTATGGGTTTTCACACCACCTTTACCCAGTGCTCAGTCGGTCTGATGACACCTCCTTACCCTTTGCAGACTTCTCATGTTTCCTTTGGCCCCAGCCCATAACCTCACCCCTAGCCTGAACTATTTGTCAAAGCCTGGTCTCTGTATAAACTATTTCATCTGTGATCATTATGTCCAGTTTCTAACTCTCCAGGGCAAGTAATGGTACCAGACTTATGATTTTATTGCCATTTTGCAAGTGTTTAATATGACTTGTTGTACATTCTGTCCCCTGGCCCCACCCAGGGGAACTCTACCACAAAGTCAAAGATGTTGGTCTTGGTAATTAAGTATCATACTACATCTAAACTTTGTAGCATATAAGGTATCAAAGTTATGAGCTCGAAGAGAAATGCATATTCATATTGCATATTTATTAAATAGTGTTAAAGGTATAAGGCAAAATCACTCAACCACGAATAAAGGTCAAGGACACAAGAATCTGCATCGAAGCTTTGCTGCTGCTGCAACCCAATGGTCAAGGGAAGGTCCTGACCAAATACGAAGCAGGTAGTGATCTATAAATAGTATGAGGTCATTCGCAATGTTAGGCTGTTCCACTATGCCAGGTATAATGTTAATTCATCAAATTGTGTTAGAGATATAAGGCAAAATCAGTAGACCGTGAATAAAGGTCAAGGGCACAGGAGTTAGCATGGATGTTTTGCAGCAGCTGTAACTGTAGGGATATGTTTTTAATCCAAATATCAATTCTCTTTTCTCAAAGGTATTATGAAAATTGAAAACAGTGCCAAACGGCAAAGTCAGTCAACCGCTACATATAGGTCAAGGACACACAATTGTGTGATGCTGCTGCTGCAGTCATATGGATATATATATGTACCAAATATGATGACTGTAGCTACTGTAGTTTGTAAGATACAGAGTTAAACGCAAAAGTTAACATTGGTTAACCTGATCACGGACGCCGACGAGGACGCTGACGGAGACGTGGACGCGAACGTGAACATGGACGCTAACGCTAACGGATACTCGGACTACGACGCCGGGGGTATCGCATAAGCCCTCCTTTGCTTCGCAAAGGCGCGCTAAAAATGGTTTATAACGTCATTTTAATGAATGAATAAAAAGAAATCGGCGATCTAGGGAAGCCGCTTGCAGCTGCCGTCGGACTAACGTGCTGTGCAAATAAGCGATACTCCAGCTCAAAAAGTGACGCCAGAGTGTGACATCAATTGCATGATTTGATGTGCTAATGCCCAAGGCACAATGTCAGAGAAGAACGCTACTTTTCAGACCTTTTTGGGAAGAAATGTCAAAAACAGTCGCGGTTTGCTACAGTGGAAAAAATATAAATCTATCAGTCACTGGTGAATTGATACGATACTTTTTCACGTACAATATCACTTCCATTAGTTCTAGATATGAATTGAATTCACTGCTAAGCACATCCCCATACAGCAGATTTCCATCCCCATACAGCAGATATCACAAACTGCTCCAACCCTGCTGTCGCTAATACGCGTGAGCTGCAAAATATTATATGTGGCATGTAAAATATGATTTATTGAAAGGCATACGTTTTCAAATGCTGTATCAACATTTAGTTGACTGTAGTACTAGTAGACAAAATAATCATAAAATTATACATTGCATATATTATCATTAGTTATTCATGGTGTTTATCAAGTCCTTATGGGTCCCATATCCTCAGAGCCCGTATCATTCGTGTTAAGGTAAAAATAAGTCTAATTAATTGAACTATATGAAATATTACATTCTAAATTTAAACTGTGGCGCATGTACATAAAGTGGTATGAGATACTTCCAAACTGGTGTTTACTAAATTGTGAGGCTTGTTTGTGGCCAGCTATGGAATCTAAACTTTTAACTATAAATATTGTGCTTGGTGCTTGTCTATTAGTAAGTGCCGATGGCATTGACGTTCTCGCTAAGGGAGAGCAGTAGCTAGAAGCCCAAGTCAAAAGTCTCAACAAAACCGGCACAAAATATAAAATGGAGATGACTGCTGAGAGAACCAAACCTATAACGAAAAGCGCAAACGGCATCCAGAGGGCGATCGAGGTAAAAAGACAGAAGTTGGGAACGGAACAGTGCGACTATGCCAATATTGGCCATGCACTTAATTGGTAGATGTAGATGTAGATGTAGATGTAACGAACTTCAAATGCCTTGGAAAGATTATGGCTACAAACCCGGATTTTCGTTCAAGGATTGCACAAGCCCCTGCAACTCTTACCAAGTTGAAATAAATTTAATTTACAGCAAAATGTCTCAGGCCTGGATCAAAGGCGAAGCTGATGTGCTCCGCTCCCTTGTCGTATCTATATTTCCGTATGCTTGTGAGTCGTGGACCTCGGCAGCAGAGTAAGAGAAAAGAACACAGGCTTTTGAGATGAGACGTTACGGAAAGTAACAGAACATCTTACAAAGACCATGTAGCTTATGAGGATGTTCGCATATAGATCCAAGCAGCCATTGGAGAATATGGAGAACTCCTGACCATGGTCAAGAAGCGAAAACCGAGGTGGTTTGGCAACATCTCAAGGTCTCCTAGTTAAGCAAAGACGATTCTACAGGGCAGAGTGAAAGGAAAAAGAAGAAGAGGTGTGCAGAAGAAGAGGTGGGAAGACAGTATTAAAGAGTGAACAGGGATGGAACTTGCTAGCATAACCAGGGCACCTTAAGACAAGACTAGGGCGAAACGGGTTGTTGTATATACAATCTATACAATCATTTGTGGTGCTCCAGTAAGGGGTAGTAGCTTAGAAGTGGGTTGTATGGCTAGTGTGTACTGACATTGTATATACGCTTTTCATTTAAATTTTACTTGGTTTTATACAAATAAACATTCAGCTCGAGATGAAGCTGTAGAGGCTGTAAAAGTTGGAGTCCTCTACTACATCAACAACAACAACCGTGAGTGTTTTCCGGAGATCTTTGGTGTTTCCACGGACCGCATGTGATGGGCCCATGTGATGTCTTTTACCCCGCATACTTATTTCCGGTTAAGAGTTTCCGGTGTTCCACTTTCTTTGATTTGTAAAAATTTATCAATTTCCAGATAGGACGCAGAAAATATGGACTTCATTCCCTTTAATTCTCCTGCAAATGGACAACAGAATTGTTCTTCACATGTATCGAAACAAAACAGAACTTTCTCAAACGGGAAAACGCCAAATGCCAAAAACAAATCTTCTTCAAAGCCAGCATTTGGCAGTCCTGCGTCTTTTCCGCCATTTGGATCACCAGCGTTAAGTTTTGGAAGCCCAGCTGTGTCAAATACATCTTTTAGTCCATTAACCAGACAGACAAGTCCAAGAAATTTTCATCAAAGTACACCTAGACCCTACATACCGAGAAATGGTAGCCCAAGACATCAGCACACTAGTTCATATCAGAATACACCACCCCAGTTTGTGAATAGACCTTACTATAATGGACAAATCTATAAAGATAATAGTGACTTTAAAACGCCACATCAGTGTTTTTCACCAAGAGGAAGAGGAAATGGCAGAAAATCTTTTACAAGACAATTCAATCAGGTATTGTGTGCATCTCTGCACATTGGAAAAATTAAATATATGCTGTATTGTTTCATTTTTCTCACATACTAGATGCAAGAAACTTTATCTAACGTCAGTTTTCCACATGTTATCGAATTAATAAGTGCACAATGCATTCTTATAACCATCCAGCAGAGAACTTAAGGCTAAAGTGATTGGGTCTGTCCCTACCTACAAAGCCATCCAAGCTGGATGGAAACTTAGGAGCTCACTAATAAATTTTATTTCATATCGTAATACCCGTAAATAAAAAAGGCAGACACCACGTGTCAGTTGGGTAAGGTTTAAACATATTTTAGTCAGCTGGCAAACCAGGCCTAGAGGTTATAAATCTTTTTGAGCTGAGCATGAAAATTCATTCCCATACTAAATAATTAGCAGAGATTTTTATTTGTTTCCAATATTTGCTTTTTTTTAATAACTCAGAACAAGCTTTTTTTTTAGTATTGTGACTTTTATTCATTATTTAAGTTTGGGCATAATCTCAGCATGAAAATAAGTTTTATTACCCGGGCCAAAGCTCCAGTCCATGCAAAAGTATGTTGTGAAAATTTAGCTTCTTCCTTATTTCATGCATATGAATAATGCCAGGGTTTTATAGCCCCTGATACCAAGTTTGTCGGGAGGTGCATAGGTTTTTGTCATTCTGTTTATTCATTTTTCCCTTCACATGTTTTTTTTTTTTCATGAAAGAAAAAATATATTTGGTAATTTGTAAGTCTAGTTGTCATAATATATTTGTTACCGCAGCACTTACATGTAGGTATGACATGAATGTGTAAGATGCCTGCAGAAAAAAGACTTTTAAGTGATAAAATAGAAGTTAATGAAATTTCAACATTTTGTTGGGCCTGAAGTTGTCCACAACGGTGTACCGTTTATGACAAAATGTTTCATTAAGAGGTTCAGGTATAACTAAAGAGTAATGAGAAGCTATACAAACTTGTTCCCTCATTTTTCTGGTGTCATTAACTTGTCTGACCCGAAAATATTTGTTCTTACAAGATAAAGCTTTAGTTAATGTACTTACATAAATTGACACACTTGGAAAATTATTGTACTTATTATATGTATTTACTGGCTTAAAGGCAGTATTGATGATCCAACTTCACAATTCAGTGGAGTTACTAATGAACACATCTTTTTAATTCTACAGACCCCACGGTTAGACCCGAATTGTAACATCGGTGGCAGCACAAACATTGAAGATTATTATAATCCCAGTATGGTAGAAGACCCCTGGAGAAATATGGTCCCTGTGATTGTCTCTCAGACTTCAAAATTTTGACAGAATAGTAACTCAGGATTTTTGTGAGCATTAAAATGATTGAAATATAAAGTGGTCAATAAATAAAAGATAATGGCTGAACACACGAAAGCCATTGACGGAACATATATTGCTGAAGGAAGAAAGATAAACTGAGCTGAAGGCTGAGTGGAGTTTTGACAATAATTCTTGAATAATTATTTTATTTCTTTATGAAAGCATATGGTGTGATGCCCTCATGAGAAAATCTTTGATGAGCTGACTCTAAATATGTTTTTATGGAGAAATCACAAAATCTAAAATTATCCGAAATAACCCCTTTATCGGGGGCTCGGATAAAACAGTATGCTGTCAGACAAAGATATTTTGTCTTTTAAACAGTATTTGCAATATTGTAATCCAGCAGGATAAGTATCATAAACACTATCATTGCAACAAATGCAGTTATGAGAACTGTAATCATTACATACAATTTTGATAGAGGCAGTGAGTTAAACAAGTTCAGGAAGCTTATGGCAGGGAATTTTATGCAGCAACTCTTTAATATATATCGTTCACACAGAAAATCATGCTGAAATTTTATAATAGTGTTTTAATGTTCATCATGTGATCATATCTTCAGAGTGAAGCTAGGCCATTTGAAATTTTATTGAAATGATGTGAAATGATTTTAGATTATTTTAAACAGTTCTTCCTTTTGACATAAGAATCAAATTTTGTATAGAAAAAGTAATGGCATGCATTGCTCTTCTGAAAGACACCTAATTTTTGTATGAATTTAAAAAGTTATTTATTAATTTTGTTGTTACATGTATTAAAAACAATGTTTTTAATGCAAATACTGAGACATACATGTATGCCTATAAGAAAAAGCATGCATATTACTATTATTAGACATACACATTTATTCCAATTGCCACTGAATATGAACGTGTGTCAAATGCTATTTTAGTAAATGGGAAATGTTGTTAGGGTTGTTACTGTTGTGCAGGAATATACCATAACTATATATCATAACTACCATTAATGTTGGGACGCCATGACAAGTTACCAAAATTTATTTAAGGTGAATGGGGGACTTCATTAGGGAAAGTAACTCTAGCTACCATTACCATTTTTGCCTCCCTTCTCAATGGGTGTCAACTCTTCAAGGAAAGAAGGACAAATTCTTCCTTATAAGGGACGAACCCATTTTGAAAGAGCTGCTTTGTACAAAGAAGCAAACAGGAAGTCAAATAAAGTTCTGTCCCTTTGAAAAATGCCAGAAAAAACCCGTGGAGGTATACCCATACACCTTAAGTATCCTAAAAGTTTAGCCATGATGGTTTTACTGTTTGGGGGATGGTTTATAAGTTTTTGACGGGATGACAAAAATTGTAGACATTGTAGGATCATCTTACAGGGTCTACAATTTTTGCCATGCGGCCAAAAAATAGATGTGATGAGCCTGAATGATAGGAGTCTACACTCTACAACCATTTCCCCGGCATACTGTCCCAAAATTTAGGGTCTCAGTGTTTAAAGCAGTGCTCTAAATAAAAGGGAGTACATTTTATTTGGTGATAAGACTGTGATATGCATGTATTTCTCATGTCTTATGAAAATGTATGTTGTTACCCCTAATTTAGAAAGGCCTTAACTCAACTAGGTTGTTCTAATGAGGAGCTATAGAGATTTTACTGAAACTCTGTACAGTTTATCCCTAATTATGACCAAATACTCCTCCCATCTATAGTCTGATGACATTTCTTGGATCTCTTAAGGTCTAACTTCTCTTCCTGTAAATCCGCTATTCTTTTGAATTCCATATTCATCTGTTAATGTTTTGTAATTATGACATCGAATGGAATAAAAATAGAATAGATTTGTTTCTGATAAATTTCCTTACTTTAATCTTATGCCCTTATTCTACACAGACCACAAATCCCATGAATGACCACAAACTAATAAATTTTAGTATTCATAGCTGAATGGTAATCAGTTCGTGAAGTTCTCAACTGAATCGTATATATTCGTAGTCAGTTCTTGCAATTCTTGAGCAATCTGGAATTCATTGCAAAATGTTTGAGTTGTTCAAAATTTTGGCCATGAACTCCCGATTCCAAAAATCCTAGTTAACTTTTAACAAATTCGTAGTGCATTCTTAGGCATCCTAACTGAATTGTTATCGATTTTGAGGCATTCGTAGGTATTCTTAACTCATTCGGGGGTTTCGTGAATTTGTGCCTTGACTCATTTGAGCACAGTTAAGACTCCAACATTGAACAAGTCTCTTGAACTTAGCTGTTTACTGTGGATGTTAAACAATAACACACAACGCCCCCGAACGGAAATCGATGAGCAGCCATTGCCTGGAGGGTGGAGACTTGATTTTGTGGCTATAGATTTCTTATGGTTCATACTTTATATTTTCGTACAGCAAAAGCTGTGATCTTGGAGACTTTTTATACCTATCTAGAGAGAAAATCCCTTGGGTTGTCAAGAATAGCCACAAATTAATTTTATTCGCACCGGATTCGTACATGCATTCGGCATATTCTTAACTGACTCACAACGTTCGTGCAACAGATTCTTGTAAATCATACTGAATTCTTGACAATATTCTTGCGATTCCAGCTGAATCGAGTTGAATCCCACGAATATTCATAACACTATCGTGCCTGTATCGTAACTGAATCGTAGAACGTCGCGAATCATACCAGAAAATTTACAATTCCACGAATCCTAAGATATATGAGTTTGTCGCGATTTGTGGGACTCGTGGTCTGTGTGGAATAGGGGCATTAGCAGATAAAAAAAAATAGTAAAACAAAAGCAATTTATTTTCATACAAGGCTTTTATGTGAACTTTTTAGATACAAGTACTGACTTTGACACATTTATTTATGGATTTGTTGTTTTTAAGTTTTTGATAATTCGGACAATCCTTCTTAAACCAAAGAAACTGTTTTTGATGGGTTTGTAAAAGTTTACTAGTTTTACTACAGACTGGTAAAAATAAAAACAGGAGGGTCTGAATCACTGACCTAGAAGGAATATCAAAGACTGGTTTTGTGTTTAGTTGGTATATAAGTTAAAAAAAGATGTCCAGATCTTTTAACATAGGGTCAAATCTTCAGTTGGTAGAGCAGCCTCAGAATGTATGAGAGGTGGTGAGGTCATGGGTATATACCTTACATGGAGCTGAATCATACTGAAGATTTGGTTGGAGGCTCAGCTTGGTTGTAGACTGGAGATATTTGTTTAGCCATTGCTGCACTGCAAAGACAAAAGGCAAACATGCAGGACTGCTGCAATAAAGATTTTCCTTGAAGTTGTAGAGGCTTATATTGCTCATATTCTGAGATACTACTCTTTTAATCTATATAAGGATTTAGTGTATGTTTTGCCTGATCCTAGCCACATGTTGAGCTATGTATTACATGCTAGCTACATGTAACACATTGCTCAACATCAACACAGCTGACACAATTATCACAGTGCAGATGTCCATATCAGAGGGTTTTGAAAATAATTTATGATTATGAGATGATTTCTATTTATTCTCCATAAGAACATAAGTTGTGGCCCTTCATTAGAACTGCCTCATTGATGCAGTTCAGATGAGGGCCACAACATACTAGGTATGTTTTGATAGAGAAATAAGGAAATAATCTCTGAATTATGCTAAAAAATTATGCATATTGTGATATGTACTACCTTGAAATATTGTTCAATCAAAGTAATTTGGAGCAAAGTGCACAGGTCTGTTTGAACTTCTATGCATTTTGTGTATCTGTGAGAACAGAGAAAACTGCAGAAATCATCTTAACTTATTGAAAATATGTAAGAAAAATACAAACCAGAAAATGACTTTAAGTCCAGATACTGAAATAGAGCACTGCAGGCAAACTTTACCTCATTTTTGTCACACCTGAGTAAAACCAATATCACTGGTACTTGAACATCATATTGCAGTGCAAGATTGTGGTACCAATATGAGCCCCGACGTGACAAAACAAACAATGTGGTCGTGCGTCCAGCGCACACTCAGATCAGCCTGGGCATCCGCCCAGTCTGATCAGAGTCTTTGCTTTCCGCATGAAGGTAGCTTAGTCCCTCAGCTACCCTTTAAGCGCTTAGCGCTTTCTCGTGTCGCGGCTCAATATACATCTTCAGTTCAGGAGTGGCAGTAATGTAGCAGGTAACTCCATGGACTACCAACTTCTCAGGTCTTGAGGATGCTGATCTGAGTCTTAACGGGAGGCACCATTTTTCTGGCTTTATACATAGCTCATGGATGTATGTCACTTCTCCATATGACCTATGTGTTTGTGGGAAGTTAAAACTGAGTTCACTCACCCTGTCCAAAAAAACCCCCAAACAACCTTTGACCTTCTCAGACTTCAAACTGTTGCAAAAGTTTTCAGATATTTGTGTTTTTCAGCCCCTTTGATAAGTGTAAAATTCTCTAGATTCATGATAAAAACTTTACCAAATGTTTTATTCAACTCCGCCCTACCACTGGCAGCTTATTGGTACAAGTGACATCAAGATATTGCACCTCCATGACACAAGGGTAGCACCTGGGCCCAATATGTACAATAGGCATGCCCATAATACAAATAGTCTGGAAATAGAAAACATGCCTCAGAAAAGGTTCAGAATGCATTGTGCATGCATCTAGGGAGGGGTGGGGAGGGTGACTGTCCCCTGCCCCTTTTTAGGCTCATACCCCTTTGGTGTGTTCAACACAGTGTTGAACACACCAAAGGGGTATGAGCCTAAAAAGGGGCTACACTAATAATTTCCTGACTATGCTCCTGCAAGAGGAGACCTCACTGAAATAAGAATCCAATCTCTATTTCAAAAGATAGTGGGTACTCACTGTCAGGCCAGTATTGATCCCAAACAACATGATCCACGCTGAAACCAGTTATGTCCCCTCCTTGTGACAGGTTTCCCATACACAGGTTTCAGCATAAACTTGGTTCCATAATAGTAAATAGCAGGATTGATTGATTGATTTGATGCTTAACGTCCACGGTAAACAACTATGGTCATGTCGGGACGCTCAGTCAACCTAACCACACTATTCCTGGGCAGGCTTAGACCTCCTAAGCGGTTAACCAGTACTAAGTGCACATACTTTCGCCAGTAACTGACAACTGCCCTCCTTGAATCAGCGGAAGGAGAAACGAAAGTATGTGGCCAGACCGGATTTCGAACCCAGGACCTCTGACTTATGAGGCAGGTGCCCTACCGATTGCGCTACACGGCCCGACAGTTAATAGCAGGAAACAAGAGGTGGAGAAACAAGATGTGATGGTGGCTGAAGTCTGGTTGCCTTCTCTCTTACTCAGAAGCTTCTTATATCAGGTAAGTACTGTAATCAGAGCTTTAGATAAGAGGGAGTATTTGATGATAATTAATGATAATTTTTAGCTGGCCTGAACAAAGTTCAGGGAGAGCTATTGCACTACCCCTGGCGTCAGCGTACGCGGCAGCGGCGGCGGCGTTAGCAACATGTTAAAGTTTTACGTTAAAGTTTTTTATGTGATGGGCAAGGCGCTGTCAGGCGAGCTATCCTGTCCCTGTGACAGGTCTTGTTCTTATTTCTCATCGAAACCATATGTTGTGACCCCTCATCTGAACCGTCTCACGTCTCACTGAGACGGTTCAGATGAGGGGTCACAACATATGTTTTTATGGAGAATTAACAAAAATTATCCCTAATTATCACCAAATACTCCCTCTTATCTAGAGCTCCGTGTAATGATACCAAAATACTGGAAAAGAAGCATAAGGGCCAGTCCATTTTTGTAATATGCCACATATAGAAGCCCCTGCTGAGTCTAAAAACAGATTATCACTTGAAAATGTCAAAAAATGAAAGAAAGTGAATTAGCAAACTGTTGAAACAGGGTAGATCCCGATGGGGTGGCTCATTATGAAGCCACCTAATCTGGAGCTACCCTGTTTGTCTTTTGGTTTCTGAATTCTCAATATGATATCATTTGGATGAAACATTTTTTGAAATTTTGTAGAAATAAATTTTGTCTTCTGCTTTTTTGCGCTTTAAGGGTTTATTTCAGAGTTCACATGGGGCATACTAGTTATTGGATATTATAAAACTGGACTGGCTTCTATCAACAGAAGTGCTGCACCACTCATATTGCCCCAGTATGAAGAGTCTGCCCAGTTTTCTTTTTTGCCAGTAATGTTTTGTTGTATTGCCTGATGCCAGGTAGAAATGTCTACTTGTTCAAATCTTATGGTTATTTTATGAATTTGTTCAGATGTCTTAAGGGTGATAAACGGACAAACGCATGCACACACTGTGAAATGAGCCACAACGCGAGAAAACCAACAAAGTAGTTGTGTGCCCAGCACAGACCCAGATCAGCCTGGGTATCCGCTACCCTTTAAGCGCACAGTGTAGGGTCTGATCAGGCTGGTGAATGTCCAGGCTGATCTGAGTCTGCACTGGGTGCACAATCACTTTGTTGGTTTTCTCGTGTCGCGCCTCAAAAGTTTTATTAAGGTAAATGGGTGCACTTTCAGGGGAAACAACTCTGCCATTTTCATTTTGCCTCCTTTCTCAATGGGGGTCAACTCTTAATTGAAAAACTTTGCTCCATGGGGAGAAATTCTTTCCTTTAAGTGAAACTCCCTTTTTGGAAGGGTATTTAGTCCAGGGAAGCAAACAGGAAGTCACAAAAGTTATCTCCTTTTGTAAAATGGCAGAAAAACAGGAAGGTGGATCTATAAGCACATGCAGACAAACACACACATTGTGCAATGTTTCATTAGATTCAACCAATCAGAACCACTGCACGAATTTTGTAATACATGAATACCAGGAATGACCCTGCATGCAAACAATTCAAGGCTGATTTGATTTTTGCTTATAACAGTTGCTAAGAGGCACCTTTTCTCTTAGGGGAGCAAATTCTTTTTTCTTTTTCTTTTTTCAAAGTGTAAAATATAATTGGTATAGTTGCTTCATCTGAACCAGTACATACATGTAGTTCATGGATAGATGGAGTATGTGGGTTTTACATTCTTGTAAACAGTCATTTTAATCTGATGAGTTAGTGAGTGAGACGATAATGACAACAAAATAATCCAGGGAAGACTACGACCTTGGCCAGTGGATTTACTGTACTCCCACAATCTCTGGATTTATTTTTGTGTCAGACTGATGCAGCTTATATGTGACCAGGCAATGATGTACCTTGTTTAAGGTAACTGGGTACACTTGCAGGGGAAGCAACTATGCTGTTTACATTTTTGCCTCCCTTCTTAATTTAGGTTAACTCTCAATCGAAAGAATTTGCTTCACTAGGAGCAATGTTTTATCCTGTAAGAGAAGACACCACTTTGGAAGGCCTTAATTCACCGAAGCAAACAGGAAGTCACAAAAGTTATTTCCCTTTTGTAAAAATGGCAGAAAAACATGAAGATGGACCCATAGTCCCATACATGTTAATCATTCCTATAAATAAATGTAAATTACTTTCTTTGTAGTCAGTACTCTAATGCAGTCTTGTCAATGTACAGTCTTCTAAACTAGATATACTGTAGAAGAAAAGGGAAACGCTGAAGTGTCTCAAATAGTTTAGAATGAAGAACCATTGACTGTGACTGTACTTGGTGGAAGTTTGAAATTTATTCCAAAAGGTAGGTAAATCATTTTTTTTAACCTTTCATCGACGGTATATTCATAGCATACAATCATATTATTACAGTGAATTTCAGATTCAAAATTTTTATTATTATATCCCTGGCATACAAAGTATATTGAGAGCTATTTAGATATTTTTTTATCTTACCTCCTAATATTCTTGCCAGGCTGCGTAGCGTAGTCGGTAGGTCGCCTGACTTGTAAGCCAGAGGTCCTGGGATCGATACCTTGTCTGGCCACTTACTTTCATTTCCTCTTCTGCTGATTCAAGAAAGGCAGTTGTCAGTTACTGGTGAAAGTAAGTGCACTTAGTACTGGTTTCCGCTTAGGTGGTCTAGGCCTGCCCAGGAATAGTGTGGTTAGGTTAACTGACCGTCTGGACATGACCATAGCTGTTTACCATTGACTTTTAAGAAATAGATCAGCTCTGGCAGTGAATTGTTGAGTAATAATTCACTGTTTGGAGGTCAGTTGTAAAGTAGATCCTACACGAGCGCGGAGCGTGAGTGATATGTCTACTTACAACTGACCGACAAACAGTGAATTATTACTCAACAATTCAATGCTAGAGCTGAACTATTTAGATTCTAACACTCAAAAACGCTGAAAAAGTATTCTTTTCGTTCAAACTCTCCCAACCTTCCTGCCAGCGCGTTCATGCTCCCGCCAATATTCTTAACTGTATCTAAGGTAAATGTACGTTTTTATAACGATTTTAGAAAGAAAAAGAGACGTTACACAATCTAATGTCTCAAAACGTCACAAAATTACGTCAGTAATGCCAGTGACGTCAGCAATTAGATACACACGCTCCGAAACAGTGAATCGTTGCAGAATAAAACACAGAAACTTTCCATTGCTTCTATAGGCCAGGCCTCATACTTTTCAGGCTTTTGCAGGATTTCAGGCTTTCATTTCTTGAATTTTACTGGATTTCAGGCTTTGATTTATAAGTTTACAGTGTTTTTTCTGCTTAAAAAGGGCTATTTTAGGCTTCGAAAGCAGGCATTTCAGGCTTGGAAAAGCTTTGTCAGTATGAGGCCTGATAGGCGCACAGTGTTAGAATAAACAATAACACAACGCTTGTCCAGTCGTCCATCCATTATTATTTCAGTTCAAAGTTCTACATTAAGTTTGACTTTTTATAAGGTGGTGTCACTAACCTAGGGTATACGTGAATCCCACTCATTAGGTCTACTTTTCTTAACAACTGCAATTTACAAGAAGTGTGGCAGTCAAAGTAAAAACTGCATTGTCTCTATATTGAAGGCTCTAGAATATTTTCCTGATTGAATCCTATTCGTTCCCCAAATCCTGGAAATACCGTTTTGAGTTAGGATGCTCATATTTGGCATCCTCCCAGGGGCTAAGGCCTAGATCACCTGATTAACTTTTGGGCAAATTCCTGACAAAATCAGCAAGTTATGCTAGACATCTAAAGTTTGACACCTTTAGTGGCAAGCATATGGTTGGGGGCATAGTGTTTCACAAACACACTTTCTAGTCTGTATTTCATTTGAAATTAAGGAAGTTTTCGTCTGAGGCTCTGTTTCAAGTGGGACACTTGGTGGAGTCGAACCACCAGCCTCATGCAAGATGAAGCTTACCATAAATGTCTGTATATGAAACATGCACCTCACTGTCTGTAAATTGGCCTAAAGAAATAAATAAATACCGTAAAATTTCAAAATATTGGGACACTAAAAATAATTACCATAATTGTTGTCTCGCCTGCGAAGCAGAGGCGAGACTATATGTATTGCTTTTCCGGTGTCGTCGTTGTCGTCGTCGTCGTCGGCGGCGTAAACTTTGTCGATTTTTCGTGTTTAGGCCATTTTCTCAGAAACTATAAGGGCTAGAGCCATGAAACTTGGTTCATGCATACATCTGGAAGAGTAGATTTCAAAGCCATTATCAATATTGAGTCTTGACCTACATTTTACGGTTGACTGACTTTGCAATTTTTTGTCGAGTTTTCGTGTTTAGGTCATTTTCTCAGCAACTATAAGGGCTAGAGCCGTGAAATTTGGTCCATGCTTACATCTAGAAGAGTAGATCTCAAAGCCATCATCAATACTGAGTCTTGACCTAAATTTTACGGTTGACTGACTTTGCAATTTTTTGTCAAGTTTTCGTGTTAAGGTCATTTTCTAAGAAACTATAAGGGCTAGAGCCATGAAACATGGTTCATGCGTACTGCTGGAAGAGTAGATCTCAAAGTCATCATCAATATTGAGTCTTGACCTACTTTTTACGGTTGACTGACTTTACAATTTTTGTCAAGTTTTTGCATTTATGTCATTTTCTCAGAAACCAGAAGAGCTAAAGCCATGAAACTTGGTACATGCATGCATCTAGAAGAGTAAATCTCAAAGCCATCATCAATATTGAGTCTTGACCTAAATTTTACGGTTGTCTGACTTTGCAATTTTGTGTTTTCGCATCTGTTTCTCAGCAACTATAAAGGCTAGAGCCTTGAAACTTGGGTCATGCATACATCTGGAAGCGAAGAGCTTAAAGTCATAATCAATTTTGAGTCTTGACCAACATTTTACGGTTGACTGACTTTGCAATTTTTTGTTGAGTTTTCCCATTTAGGTCTGTTTCTCAGAAACTATAAGGGCTAGAGCCAAGAAACTTGGTTCATGCATACATCTTTACTGATTTAGCTTTGTTTTGTGACAAAGCGCCAGCAGGCGAGACACGCATTCCGCGGAATTCTTGTTCTAAAATTGGAACAGTTTGGTTTCACAGTGCAGTAAAGTGCCCCAAAAATGCAAATGGGATGGCAAATAGTGTTAACCCTGATCAGACTGCTCCTTGAGGAGCAGTCTGATTTGGGTTTGCACTATTTGCTCAGACCTAACTGTCCCAATATATAGATTTTTTTTCAGTAAGACAAGAAAAAGAAAACAGAGAATTCTAAGTTTTTAAGAAACAGAATCGTAGGCTGATAATGTCTGAGACAGATATACCCGAGTAGAACAAGAAATATATGACTAAACCAGACTGCTCCTGATAGTTGTGCATTGTCATATGTGGTTAAATTTTGTATGTGGTGAGCAAGGCGAAGTCAGGTGAGCTATCTTGTATACAGATGGGTCTTGTTATAATTTTCAATTTGATACATTATAAATGGAAAACATTTCCTTTACATCAAAATTTTTTCTGACCAGGCTTTGCTCTTTCTTTACTTCTTGCAGTAGTTGAAAGCAGAATTAAAATAAGAAAAAAAAAAAGGACAAAACGAAAGCATATCATTTAATAGCAGCAAATCTGACATTGAATTACAGAAATTGATAATTTTCTAGGAACTCTGGCAACATTGTGCAAAACTGAACAATTGGTCAAACTGAACATTACTTCACTGTTGGTAACCATCATACTCTACAGAATTGGAAAAAAAGCCTTCCTGAAATACCGTAATTGATCTTAGCACCCTGTGCACTTAACTTTTACAATATGGCGGCAAATACGCATGTACTTGTAGCAAAGGAGCAGCTGTAGTGTAGTGGATAACACTCTGGATTACCAATCGAAGGGCTGCAAGATCGATCCCCTGCTTCTTCGGTCTTTTGGATGAGACTTAAAACCGAGGTCCAGTCTCCATATGACCTCGTTGTTGGTGGGATGTTAAACCCCGAGTTCACTCACTCCCTTGTAGCAAACTTTCTTTCTTATACTGCCGGGCCGGGTAGCGCAATCGGTAGGGTACCTGACTCATAAGCCAGAGGTCCTGGGTTCGAAACCCTGGATGGCCACATACTTTCGTTTCTCCTTCTGCTGATTCAAGAAGGGCAGTTGTCAGTTACTGGTGAAAGTATGTGCACTTAGTACTGGTTAACCGCTTAGGAGGACTAAGCCTGCCCACGAAAAGTGTGGTTAGGTTAACTGACCAGCATCAAATCAATCAATTCTTTCGTATAAGCAGGCATTTCAGTGAATTTTTATATATTAAAGGGACCAAATTTAAAGGTTAAGCATCCAAGAAAAAAGCTGCTTATGGTCATAGGATAGTCAAAGGAGGATAGAGAAACTTTACAACTGAAACGAGAAAAATTCTATACTTTAAGTCTATTTTCAGCTCTTGTAAACAGGCAAACAAAGGGATAAACCTATAAAAACATGTGCTTACTAGTCATGTGCCACAAAAATTACCATAGTGTGCGTTTATAGGGGCATGTGTGCTTATTAGATCAAATATGGGATATGGAAATTGAAATGACTTACCTGTAGCAAATTTTGTAGTATGAAGATGCATATATCTTTGCTTTAACCCTATTGCACTCAGAACGGCCAAAACTCTATGGAGTTTTGGCTGTTCTGAGTGTTGTAGGGTTAACATTGTTACTTTTCTCTGTCACACACTTTTATAGGCAGAACCTACAGGCATGACATCTTAGCGCCCAGAAAGTTGTGTAATCAATTTAGTTCCAGATGTAATGGTGACAGGTCTCGGGCTTTATTAAAGAAGTTTAAGGTGAGTTTTCCAATAAGTGGATGACCACATCAGCAGAAGGAAGGGGAAAGCAACCATCAATATTTTTCCATAATCAGTTTTGTACCATATACTGGTTTCTTTTGAAGCATTTCTTCTTTGCAGTGAATGTGGTGGTGTAGTGTTTGACAACACTAGTCTAGCTGAGTGTTGGTAATCATTGAGGGACTGAGCTTAAATTCTTGTACCCCACCACACATTAGTGGTGGAGTATTATGTTTTCCCACAAGCCATCCATGTATCTGTCCATCTATCTGTCGTATGTACACACAAGAGCACTTAGTTTCCTTTTAGTAACTAATATTGACAGATTGTTTACAGACTTGGCATATGCATTGGTCTTGAGACTGCCTTGCTGGGTAAATTGATATGAGTCGCGACAATGTGGTTGTGCGCCCAGCGCAGACTCAGATCAGCCTGGGCATACGCTTAGCTTAGACCCTTAGCTACCATTTGAGCTCTTAATAAAGAGTCTGATCGAACTGGGCGGATGCCCAGGCTGATCTGAGTCTGCGATGGGCGCACAACCACATTGTTGGTTTTCTCCTGTTGCGGCTCATATCATCTGACAGAATTATTGCACTTGTCAGTGTCCTTGAACATAGTCTTTTTATATGACTGCAAAGGCTTATTTCTAGATTATATAATGGCCATAGCTGAATACTTTGGTCAATCTAAATTCAATGACAAGCTGTAGCAGTGATCGAAACTCAAGGTCCGAAATTTCTATACATTTACATGTAGTATTTAAGTTTGACATCAACCTTATGCTTGTGTTTGTTTGCTTATATTCATAAATGGAACCATCTGATATATGACCAAGGTTGGTATATTGTTTTCCTGTCACTTAATGTTAGCATTTTTCATAGATTATTCAACTTAAGGAAATGTGAAGAGGCACATTTCTGATTTTTGTGGTAAGCCCTCAAAGACTTGCAGCCAACTCTAGGCACCTTTTTGTCAAGAATTCATTTCCATCCGAGAACATTTCCAACCAAGAACAATACATGTTTTTATCATAAATAGCACCAGAATAGGTGACTGAACTTATCAACCATAAAACATGCTTTTTAGAAGCTTCAAGCAGTGGTTGGGGTGATGAATATAATATAATCTATCCATGCGAACAGAGTTTAACCAACTTCAAACGAGCAGAGTCTTTGATTTATGAACCTTGATCACAAATGGTTTTCTTATGCCCTAGAACAGATTTTAAAATGTGGAAAATGGTATTTCAGTATGTCTTTTCTTTTAAGCAATAACCCTTTGATGGACGGCTTTGACATATTTTTCGTATTTTGCAGTAGTGCTGTAGCATGCCTCCTTCAGGTTGAAATGGGCTTCAGGTCAATGGAACTGCAGACGTTTGTGTTAATAGCAGACAGTTAAAATAAGTCAACAATCACACCATGTAACAAAACCTCTTTATGCATCAAGACATGTATTTGTTATCCTTGCTATGTGTTATTCTGGTTCATGTAGACAGTGCAAGAAATGACTAGCCATGGGAATCCAGACACTCCACCAAAAAGTTCATTGTATTCTTATTGAATAGTTCCCTTCCTTTTGATGCTTGTTTGGCAGTTGTGTTCTTTCATGAAACATGCTTTGTCTAATAACAAGAGAAACTAATTCTGTATCAATATATCTGACTTTTTAGCTCACCTAAACAAGTTCAGGAAGATTCAGGAAGAGCTATTTTACTACCCCCGGCATTGACGTTGGCAGCAGCGGGGTCTGCATTAGCAATATGTTAAGTTTTACGTTCAAGGTTTTAAGATCTCATAGTTTCTAAATCCTGTGATCAATTTGAATTATATTTACAGGTAGTATGATGATAGGTATTGGTCCAAAATCATATTCTGCACCATCCGCACCCCTGGTCATGACCCATATGTCAAGGTCACAGACTTAAAAATGTTAAGTTAAAGTTAAAGCTTTTCAGATCTCATAGTTTCTAAACCCTCAGACCAATTTGAATTATAGTTGGTATGTTGATAGATATTGGTCCAAAATCTTATTCAGCACCATCCCCACCCCTGGTCATGACCTGCAAGTCAAGGTCAGGGACTTAGAAATTTTATGTTCAAGTTTTTCAGATCCCGTAGTTTCTAAACCCTTCGATTGATTAGAATTGTATTTGGTATGATGATAGATATTGGTCCAAAATTTTATTCAGCACCATCACAACCCCTGGACATATATGTTAAGAAGGTCACAGACTTAGAAATTTTATATTGAAATTCGAGATGTTTTTGGCTAAATCTCCTTAACCCTTTGATAGATTTCCTTTATACATGTACTTCCACAGATGGTAGGAAATGGTCTATTTTTTATGCAGCACCACCCCAAAACCCTTGATGACTGAGGTCAAGGTCATGGACTTAAAAAAAGAGGTCAAGGTCATGGACTTAAAAAAAAGTTTTGTTAAAAGTTTTGGTTAAAGTTCCCTAGAGGCATAGTGTTTCCTTAGTGTGTGGATGGATTCAGTTGATACTTAGAATTCCGTTAGATGCTGGTCCAGAGTTTTACACAGTACCAACCCCACTTTTCATTGATCTTTAGGTCAAGGTCACAGGCTGATGGTTTATAGTTTCACACTGCCTAGATGGAAAGTTATACCCAGACTGACGACAGATAATGCTTCTCCCAGCAACTCCTTCTACAGGTTTGATACGACCAACTTAAAATTATGCAGAAATTTTTGCCATAATCTGAAGATCTGCATGTGACTTTAAATGGTGTCATCTTGTTTTTGACTAAGTTATGTCCCACTATTAGTTTTGGCATTTTCCAGCTTTTGAACCATTTGATGTAGAGAGCTGATTTATGGTAGACTGTTAAATACTAGTATTTAAGTTTTTTTGCTCCTACTTGTGACCACGTCAAATACTTCTTGTATTAGGTGCATATGTCTGTTCATAACATCTTCGAAATGGAATATCTAAGACAAGGGGTCAGGACTCTAAATTGGGCAAGGGATCAATAATTAGGACTTAGTTCAGTGGTAGCACTTGTCCGAGGTATACATGAGCCCCTGCTTACTTGCTCTAGTTCTGTTATTACACCCCCGACATACAAAGTATGTCGAGGGGTATATAGTTTTCGCCTTTCCATCCTTCTGTCTGTGTGTCCGGTAACATTTGCCTTAAGTTTTTATTCTTTGCTTATATTTCCAATATCCTTCGATGGAACTGTTTGGTATGTGACTAAGTATACTTCTAGGTTCATGCAGAATAGTTGATATCATCTGGATGCTGCTGCTGACCATTGGTCAAGGTCGCAGACCTGAACATTGGCGTTAAAGTTTTGCCGTTAAGTTTATATTCTTCTTTTATATTTCCAATATCCTTAGATGAAACCTTTTGATATTTAACTAGGGTTACTTTGAGGTTCATACAGAGTAGTTGACATCATCTGGATGCTGCTGCTTACAAAGGTCAAGGTCACAGACTTGTATATTTGCATTAAAGTTTTGTGTTAAGTTTATATTCTTTGCTTATATTTCCAACATCCTTTGATGAAACCATTTGATATATAACTAGGCTTACTTCTGTGTTCATGCAAAACAATTGACATCATCTGGATGCTGCAGCTGACCTAAGGTCAAGGTCACAGACTTAAACATTAGCATTAAAGTTTTGCATTCAGTTTATATTCTTTTATATTACCAATATCATTTGATGGAACCTTTTGATATTTGACTAGGTTTACTGTTAGGTTCATAGGTGCATACCAAAGGTGAAGGTCACAGACTTGTATATATTTGTGTTATGTTTTGCGTTAAGTTTACATTCTTTGTTTATATTTCAAACATACTTTGATGAAACCTTTTGATAGATGACTAGGTTTACTTCTATGTGGTCATGCAGATTAGTTGACTTCACCTGAATGCTGCTGCTGACCAAGGTTATGGAAACAGACTTATATATTTACATTGTTTGAGTTGGTGCTCTCTGCTAGAGGTGCAACGATTCACTTCGATGCATCGAAAATCCGGTTCACAAGGGCCGATTCGATTCCGATAACAACTCCACTAATTTCGATTCGATTCAAAATCCCCCGCATGGGCCCTCAATTAAAACGGAAGTCCGTGTTTTAGACCCGCTCTTAATATTATAACGCTGTTTATAACGTAACGTACGATTGGTCAGTAATAATTAGGTCATCCAATCAATACGGGTGTTTTGTTTCCTTATCAGTAGGGTTATCAAAATGGCGTCTAACGATGACTCGCAGAAACCTGTGCTCAAAGATGCACCCAAAGATAAATAGAAGTGTAAATATAACAAAATAAAGTGATAAACATGATGAATTAAGGTAGCATAAAATCAATCATGAATCGAATCGAATTAATCGAATCGAGGTGTCTGAAATCGAAATCGAATCGGTCGTTGGGTGAATCGTTGCAGCTCTACTCTCTGCTAATATTTGTAATATACTTTGATGGAACCACTTGATAGGTGACAAAATTTACTTATAGGTTCATACCATGTATAAGATTGGTTTCATTAGGCGGGGGCGCTGGTTGGGGGTATATGTGCCCTGCTCACTTGCTCTAGTTCTTAGATAGAACCTTTCGATTATGACTAGGTTTACTTATAGGCACTTACAGAGTAGTTGACATCATCTAGATGCTGCCACTTACCAAAGGTCAACGTCACTGACATACATTTGCATTAACGTTTTATTTGAATTTTATATTCTTTAATTATATTTCCAATATCCTTAGTTGGAATGAATGAATGTTAGATTATTTAAAGATGCTCAACCCTGGTAAGGGCATACAACGTCTAATCCTTTGTTGGAACCTATTGGTATGTGACTAGGTTTGCTTCTAGGTTCATGCAGATTATTTGACATCATCTGGATGCTGCTGCTGACCTAAGGTCAAGGTCACAGACTTACCCATTTGCATTAAAGTTTTGTGTTAGGTTTGTAGTCAAGCTGATATTTGTTTGCACCTTTTGATATCTGACTAGGTTTTTGTTCCAGCTTCATACCATATATTAAGATTGGATTCATTAGGCCATAGATTAATTACATGTACGTGGTGGTTCCATTAGGTGGCTGTGCTGGTTGGGGCTATACATGTTTTACTGGTAGCCTCTCTGTCCATCTGTCATGCAAAAAATAAATAAATAGTATAATCAACTCCTGGCCTACAGTTTTTAAGCAATCAACTTGAAACTTGGCACAAATATTACAGGCATACTGAAGAAGTGTATGTGCTTTTATGAGAGGAAAAAAATATTTTTGACAAAATTACGACCTTTTTAGGCTTTGAAATTACTGGTTCGTGCTAATACAGAATGGCAAGGTTTTATAATCGACTCCTCCAACAATTTTTGAGCAATCCATTTGAAACTTTAAACAGATATTCCAGACTTATTGAAGATATATGTTTGTGCCTTTTTGAAGAGGACAAAATATTTTGTGACAAAACTACAGCCTTTTCAAACTTAGACATTTTTCAGTTTTGGCTAAATACAGGATGACAAGATTGTATAATAACTCCTTTCACAGTTTGATAGCAATCAGTTTGAGCTTTGCATAGATGTTGCAGATATTGATGTTAAAACTATTTATGTATATGATTTTTGAAGAGAAAAAAAAACCATTTTTGACATATAACAGCTGTTTCAAACTTTGTAATGTATGGGTTCTGGCTAATACAGTATAAGTTTGTATTATCAACTCCTCCCACAGTTTGTAAGCTATCAATTTGAAACTTAGCACAGATGTTCCAGAATCCTGTTTAAACGGGAAAAAATATTTTTGCTTTATATCAAGTTTGACCTTGTTAGGCTGTACTGCTAGGGGTGGGGGTATAAGCAAGCTCTTGCTCACTTGCTCTACTTCCCTCAGTCAATTTTGGCTTTAGATCGCCATATTTATTCTGCTAAAAGACACATTTTCAGAATAAATACTATTGTTTTAGTTAAGGAACGAATTTCATTTTTCTGATGTTTGTCGAAGTATAAACTACATTGGGTCGCGTGCAAAGTAAGTGAACCCCAAAGGGGTTCATGTAAACTTTGCTAGCGGCCCAGTGTAGTTTACACTTCGATGTTTATCGAAGTATAAACTACATTGGGTCGCGTGCAAAGTAAGTGAACCCCAAAGGGGTTCATGTAAATATTGCTAGCGGCCCAGTGTAGTTTACACTTCGATAAACACCAGAAACATTAAGTTCATTGCTTATATTTACAGTCTTTTCTATCTTTTGTTTGACCACAAATTTGCAATAGGGGCTAAGTTGAAGCAGAAAAACATTTATACGCAATTTTTCTACTATAAGCGGAACAGCCTCAATGACATAGCATCATCATAACGTCGCCTACGTCCGATCAGATTGGAGAGAACCATGGCTTATTTTTACGTCACTTAATCTCATGTAACATTGTGTGAACCGATGTAGGGCTTTTCAATAAATGCACTGAGAATGTAAATATTAACAATTGTTATTATTATTCCAGAAAGGAGTCATTGCCAAATGTGCCTAATTACTGCATCCTTGAAAATGAGGAATATTAATTTCCAAAATAAATGGATAAAAGTTGTAGTTCGTATCCCTTTGAGACATTGTGCATAGGACCATTTTGATTTTGAGCAACTGTTGTCACTACTACTTTTATACACTTAACTTCTTAGTACAGTTTTGTCATGATTGATTTCAGACTGTACAACTGTATTAGATGTATACATATATGGAAGATGTGCATGTAACTTTATAGAGAACAGATTCTGTACTAAATTTAGCATTTTGAACATAGCCATTTTGGGTCAGACCAAATACATGTAGTTTTTGTGGAGAATAGAGAATTCTGATATACATCGCCTTGAAAAAGGCAATGCATGGGGACATCATGTGTCTTTTACATTAGTTATTCAGTAGATCTGGATCAAATTTTGTTTTAGTCTTACAGTGTGGTTTACTTTAGTCTACTTACAAGCCTTTGTTACCTGTAGTTCATGGTACATTGAATTTGCATTGTCTCTAACATTCTTCAATAGATTTGCATCATTCGTAGAATAATTCAGTTTGACTTTGCACATCTTGTAGGTCACTATGACCAATATGTCCGAATATGTCAGCATTGGCATCTGTGAGCAGTTTTACCTATTTTAACCATTTGCATTTAGGTCTTTTTCTCACAGTGTAAAAGGGCTAGAGTAATGAAACTTAGTACATACATCAGCATGTGATGACCTAAATGCATGCACCATTTGTGACCTTGTCCTACTTGTCATGGTCTACTTTGGAAAAATTTAGGTTAACGTATGTTAAACATTTGAGTTTAAGTCAGTTTCAAAGTAGCTATAAGGCTTAGAGTCATGATATTTGGTGAGCACTTGCATCTGGAAGAGAGCATCTGAGTGCCAAAGGACATTGACCTACATTTTTACACTTCACTGACTTTATATATCTCAGTCCCTATATGTTACTTTGCACACACCTAAATATGGACTAGATCAGTTCAGCAGCATCATCCATGTTTAGATTTGATGTATATTTTTTGCTTCATTAACTTTATGGTATCATAATGATTTTATGATATTTCTTAGTCTCTATATGGGTTAGGGCCATGATCCTTGGCACACACTTATACATGTATATGGACAAAATCATTTCACCACCACCAATCTGTGAATGGATTTGACCTATATTTTTGCTCATTGACATTATGATATGCTTCATGGACTTTTGGATATCTACTGACTTAATATTTCTCAGTCCTTATATGGGTTAGAGCCATGATACTTAGCACACACATACATAGGAACAGGATAATTTTAACACGATCACCCACATATTGAATCAACCTACATATTTGCTTATACATGCTTGACTATATATTTTTCAGTCCATATATGATACTTGGCACACTTATATAGGGATATGAACATTTTAATATTGCCATCCATGTATGGATTTGACCTTTATTTTATGCTTTACTGACTTTATCATATTTCTTAGTTCCTGTATGGATGGCGTTCATTATACTTGGCACTCACATACATCTAGACAAAAGCCTTTCACACCATCGTCACTGTGAGAGTCAAGCTTCTGTTAGGTGGGCTTTGTTGCCTTCAACAAATCCCGCATAGACTTTGTAGTACTAGAGTCCCAGATACTACATACCAAGTTTCAAGGAAATTGGCTTAGTGGTTCTAGAGAAGAAAGTTTTTATGCCCCCTTGGTGATAGTCAGGGGGCATAGTCAGGGGGCATCAAGACTTGCCCCTGTCCGCCCACCCATCTGTCCCATTGTCACTCTTTACAGTATAGAGTTTGTATCATCAACTCCTCCCACAGTTTTCAATGGATCTTTTTCAACCTTTGTATACTTGTTGTGGACTCAACGAAGATGTGCATGTGGAGTTTTGATGGCGATAAAGTTGTGACAGAATTAAGGAAGAAAGTTTTTATGTCCCCTTGGTGATAATCAGGGGGCATAGTCAGGGGGCATCAAGACTTGCCCCTGTCCGCCCACCCATCTGTCCCATTGTCACTCTTTACAGAATAGAGTTTGTATCATCAACTCCTCCCACAGTTTTCAATGGATCTTTTTCAACCTTTGTATACTTGTTGTGGACTCAGCGAAGATGTGCATGTGGAGTTTTGATGGCGATAAAGTTGTGACAGAATTAAGGCTTTTTAAACAAGTACATGTAGTCATTTTGGGAAGCTTTTTACATTATAGGGTATGAAGTTTGTGTAATCAACTTCTTCCAGTTTTTAGCTCACCTGAACAAAGTTCAGGAAGAGCTATTGTACTACCCCCGGAGTCGGCGTTGGCATCGGCGTTAGCGTTAGCAAAATGTTAAAGCTTTAACTTAAAGTTTTTTAGATCTCATAGTTTCTAAACCCTTTGATCAATTTGAATTATATTCGGTATGATGATAGATATTGGTCCAATATTCTCTTCAAGACCATCCCCACCCCCGGTGATGACCCATAGGTCAAGGTCTTGGACTTAGAAATTTTATGTTAAAGTTTTTAAGATCTCATAGTTTGTAAACCTTTTAATAAATTTAAATTATATTTGGTATGATGATAGATATTGGTCCAATATTTTTTGCAAGACCATCACTGCCCCTGCTCATGACCCATAGATCAAGGTCACACACTTAGAACTTTTATGTTAAAGTTTTACATTAAAGTTTTTAAAATGTCATAGTTGGTAAGTGTTTTAAAGATTTAAATTATATTTGGTATGATGATAGATATTGGTCCAAAATTTTATGCAAGACCATCCCCACCCTTCTTATGACCCATAGGTCAAGGTCACAGTCTTAGAAATTTTATGTTAAAGTTTTAAGCTAAAGTTTGGAAGATCTCATAGTTTGTTTTTTAATCAACTTAAATTATATCTGGTATGATGATAGATATTGGTCTGAAATTTTATTCTGCAGTATCCCCACCCCTGCACATGACCTTTAGATCAAGGTCACGGACTTAGACATTTAATATTAAAGTTTTCTGTTTAAGTTTTTAAGATCTCAGAGTTCCTAAACCCTTTAATCAATTTGAATTATAATTGGTATGATGATAGATATTGGTCTGAAATTTTGTTCAACCTCATTCCCACCCCTGGACATGACCTATAGATCAAGGTCATGGACTTAGCAGTTTTTATACTTGTTTTCTTCAGATGTCATAGTTTCTAAACCATTTGATCTTTTTGAATTATATTTGGTTTAATGATAGGTATTAGTTGGAAGTTTTATTCAGTCGACTTCCACCCATGGATATGACTTATAGGTCAAGGTCACAGACTTAGCAATTTCATGTTAAAGTTTTGCAATAAAGTTTTTAAGCTCTCATAATTTCTAAACCCTTTGATCAATTTGATTTATATTTGTTTTGATGATAGATATTGGTTAGAAATTTTATTCAACTGCATCCCCACTCCCTGCACATGGCCCAGAGGTTAAGGTCACGGACTTAGAGAAATGTTATGTTAGTTTTATGTCTATGAAATCTCATAGCTTCTAAACCCTTTGATGGATTTGAATTATATTTGGTATGGTGATAGATATTGATTGGAAATTTCACTCAGCACCATCCCCACCCCTGAGAAACAAATACTAGCACTTAAAGATGGACAAGTGCAGGTTCAGGCGAGCTGTCCTGTCTGGCGACAGGTCTTGAAAATGGATCTTTTTCAAACCTTGCATACTTGTTGTGGACATATTAAAGATGTGCATGCAAGTTTTTGATGGACAAGAAATGACTGAATTACCTATATGGCATTTTAAACTTTAGGCAGCTTTTCCGCTCTATAGGGTATAGAGTTTGTGTAATCAACTCCTCATACAGTTTTCAGTGGATCATATTCAAACTTTGTACACATGTTGGAGGCATAATGAAGATGTGCATGTACCTTTTTGCTATGGATAGAATTAATTTTGATAGTGGCCATTTGAACTTGTTCATTTTTGGTATTTTTTTCGTATTTTTTTTTGCCCAGTGACGATAGTCAGGGGGCATTAAGATTTGCCCCGGTCTGTCTGTCCGTCCATTAGTCACACTTTACAGTATAGAGTTTGTGTAATCAACTGCTCCCATAGTTTTATATAGATCTTTTTCAAACCTTGC
This sequence comes from Ctena decussata, assembly GCA_963989385.1. Taxonomy (NCBI): domain Eukaryota; kingdom Metazoa; phylum Mollusca; class Bivalvia; order Lucinida; family Lucinidae; genus Ctena; species Ctena decussata. The sequence continues at coordinate 27,520,721 of OZ022512.1, read as the reverse complement.
ATACTTATTGTGGACATATTGAAGATGTGCATGTGGGTTTTTGATGGAGCTAGAATTAATTTTGACAGAATTACGGCCTTTTGAACTCAGTCATTTTTGGAAAATTTTTGCACTGTAGGGTATAGAGCTTGTGTAATCAACTCCTCCCACAGTTTTCAATGGATCATTTTTAAACCTTGCATACTTATTGTGGACATATTGAAGATGTGCAGATGAGTTTTTGATGGAGCTGAAATTAATTTTTAGAATAATGACCTTCTGATCTTCATTTGAGGCAAATTTTTGCATTGTAAGTTATGAAGATGTAATCAACTTCTCCCACAGTTTTTAATGGATCTTTTTCAAGCTCTGCGTACTTATTTTGAACATATTTAAGAGTGCATATGGGTTTTTGATGGACTTAGAACTAATTTTGACAGAATTACTGCCTTTTGAACTTAGTCATTTTAGGCAAATTTTTGCATTCTAGGGTATGGACTTTGTGTAATCAACTCCTCACATACATGTAGTTTTCAAAAGATCTTTTTTAAACATTGCATACATGTTGTGGACATATTGAAGATGTGCATGTGGGTTTTTGATGGAGCTAGAATCAAATTTGACAGAATTACGGCCTTTTGAACTTACTCATTTTAGGAAGCATTTTTGCACTGTAGGGTATGGAGTTTGTAAAAGATTTTCAGTGGACTCTTTGTAGATAGTATTTGTGCTTAAAAAGATGCTTTAGGGATGTACACGTCCTGTGACAGGTGCTGCATGGGGGCATCATTAGTGTCTTACAGACACAATGTTCTAGTTTGTAATGAACTGCTCCTACAGTTTTCAGTGGATTCTTTGTAGATAGTGTTTGTACTTAAAAAGGTGCTTTAGGGATGTACATTGCCCTGAGGCAGGCGCTGCATGGGGGCGTCATATGTGTCTTAAAGACACAATTTTCTAGAAAAGTTTCCATATATGGACATGGCAGCCATCTTGGGTCATGTGACCTGGACCAAAAATATAAACTTACCGTGCCCCTTTGACTGAAGGCTGCATATGAAATTTAACTGAAACTGGTCAAGTAATTTAAGAGGAGAAGTTCTTTGTAAATGATGACAGAGGAGTGACCTTTGGCAAAGGTCACTTAATGACCTTGACCATTGCAATTCATTGGGGTTCAATCAGAATGCATTTCCATATCACATAGCACAATAGCAACAGAAAAATGCACTTTTTTCAGTTTTCTAAGGGACCAAATTGACCTTGCCATGAAATAGGTTGTCAATCCAGGGTCATCATTTAAATAAATTTTGTAGTACTGGTGTCCCAGCCTGAGGGACCAAATTTGATCTAGCCATGAAGTAGGCTGTCAGTCCAGGGTCATCATTTGTACTGTTGTCCCAGATGCTAAAGCGTGAGGGACCAAATTTGACCTTGCCTTAAAATAATTTAAAGTCAACGCAGGGTCATCATTTATATATAGTTTGTAGTGCTAGAAACCCAGGTGTTTCATACCTAGTTTCAAGGAAATCTGCCCAGTGGTTCTGGAGAACAAGATTTTTACATATACAAGCATGGTGGCCATCTTGGTCATATGACTTGTGCCAAATACAAATGTATATAAACTTTCTTCCCCCCTTTGCCTGGAAGTGGTGTAGGAAATTTAATCAAAATTGGCCCACTTGTTTTAGAGGAGAAGTCCTTTGAAAATGTTGGCGGATGCCAGAGGCCACCATCCTATAAGCTTCCCTCTTTAACCAGAATTACACAGAGCTGATTTACATATTTGTGGTCTTTTTGGAAAGGGAAATGCCTGGTCTTGGAGGGAGTTCGTGATAATTTTGGCAATAAATTTTTGCAGAAAGATTATATTTAGTAGTATAAAAATTGATAAACTTTTGCAGAAACATTGTGTTTAGTTATAGTCATGTGCTGAGAACAGAAATTGGAAATTTGTTCAGTAAGTCCTGACAGTTACAAGAAATGGTCTTTAATGACCTGGCATTACAAAATAATTGCTTGAGAGTTTTGAAATGCAGTAAACAGGTTATATACATGCATATATATGTAAATATGCAAAGACTAATGCCTACCTTTATTTGGTCCACCATAGCCTTCATCTTCTATTTCTTATTCCAGACTTACTGTCTGGAGGTGTGGTGTCTGTGTCCATGATTATGACATTTAGAAGTCTGTAACCTGCAAGACCTGTTTATCATATTCACAGGTAAGTTTCTGACATGAGATAGCTTTGTGGCTGCATAGCAAATGACTGAAAAATTGTTGACACGCCAGAAAACCAGTATCATATGGACCCAATGTTTAGGGTCGTAGAAATAGCTGGGCTGCCTCTATGGCAGAGCTGCCAGTAGCTTAAGGTAATACTTGTGTATCATTTATTTCAGGTTTGTATAAGTCTCACAAATTAGAGGCACAGCTCTACAAGACTGAAAAAATAGGGTCAACCAATCAACATATATGATCTTAACATGATAAGGCATGGGAAATATATGTTGCAACATCAAGGGGTTTTAACTTTTGGGGTGTTTGGAAGTCAAACCATTTCCAGTTTATTTCATTAAATCTGTTTGCTTGTAACTAGTACAGGAAATGAAGCCTGTATTTAGCCTTTGTTGGTTGCTTTTTGAAGTAAGCCTGGAAATCTTGGGTAACAGTTTTCCAGGCATAGATCCAAGTAACAGCTTGCTCAGCATCACAGTAATTGTTGACAGGCAACACACATATATACTCAAAAAAAATATTAAAGGGTCAAACTTTTACCCTGCGATTTCTGGAAAACTTCAAACATTTGGTAAAATAAATCATATCTACCTTCCATTTTATTCATTTTACAAGTTTTATACACATGAAGCTTGAACCTATAGCCTTTGTCTTGACCAAGGGTAAGCTTTAAATCAAACTACCCCTAAAATGAAAGTTGTTTGAGTTCCCATAGAGAATTGATAGTGTGTCAGTTTGGTCGGGAATAACTTTTAAAATTGCTTTGAGTTTTAAACTTCTTATAGCTTGCTGACCTTAAAACTGATTAAACTTGATGACTATCGAGCAATTTTTAAAAAAATTCATGAATTGGCGAAATCAAAAATTTTGGTGAATTTGTTCCCTATTGACTTCAAACAACTCTGATTTTGAGGGTAGTGTGGATTGAAGTCTGGACTTGGTCAAGATATAGGCTATATTTTCAAACTTCATGAGTACAAAACTTGTAAAATGAATGAAATGGAAGGTGGAAATGATTTATTCTACCAAATGTTTAAAATGTTCCAGAAATCGCGGGGTAAAAGTTTGACCCTTTAATTCTTTTTTCGAGTATATTTCATGCATGATTTCTGAAAGCACAGAGTGGTCAACAAAGGCCTATATAGTCTTCTTTTGCATCAGGTTATGTATAAAAACATCTATGCAAACTAATAACAAGACTACAAAACACTTTGTAGATTTGATGCCTTAGGCATGAAAAGTTTATGTTTTCAAAGATCACATGAAAAGATCCCCTAAAAACTGTTATTGTGATGCTCTGTTGATATGGAGCTCTGACAACTGATACATGGATGTATGCCTGGAAAACTGTCCGAAAATCCGATTCAAGTTACAACTTTTTGGGCATCTTATCTATGACAGGAAAATTTTTACTGGGATCTGAGTTTGGTAAATGTTCTAAAATTTCCCCAATGTCTCATAGAAAAATGCCCAGGCAAACAGCATAGGCCCAGATAAGACATCTAATCAGGGTCTACACTGTTTCCAGTGCCACCAAATGTTTTTGCTTAAAAGTAATGGAAAAAACAACAACATTTTTCCATGCTTTTCTGTAAAAGAATTTAAGAAAATGTACTTTATTAGCCACAAGACATTAAAACCAACAAACTGCCATGTGTACCCAGCAAAGATTCAAGATCAGCCCAGTCTGGACAGAGTCTCATGATCAGCACAGAGGTAGCTTAGACTCTAAGCTGCCCTGAAAGCACACAGTGAAGAGACTGATCAGACACCCTGAAAGCACACTGTGTAGAGATTCTGATCAGACTGAACTAACGCCAAAGCTGATCCAAGTCTGCATTGGGTGCACATGCCACTTTGTTGGTTTTGTCATGTCGCAGCTCAAATATAGTCTTCACATCTTGCAAAAGGTTACATGTAAAACTATCCATGCATACAAATAAATAACACATCTATAAAACAGCCCTTAGGGACCACTATGATATGAAAAATTTACTCAAAATATTCACTCTCCATTTACATTTTTTTATACAGTATGAATATTGCTTGAAATATGGTAAACATCTCTTGGCACTAGTCAAGACAAGGTTATTTCACTGAACTTCCTGCACATGAAGCATGCTACTTTTTGTTTTCGTAAATGTCAAATATAAATTACGTTTCAACAAGAATTCTATTGAATGGTATGTTACAACTGCCTACTGCTTCCACAGCAACAGAGATCATGGTTAAAAAATTCAAATATACATACTAATGTTTCAGACAAATGTACCTATAAGCTAGAATTACTGCAGTTTTCGATATATTTTAGAGCCAATACAGCATGAAAGATAGGTCAAAGGCATAAAGTAGTGTACCATTCAAGGAGACCAACTAAGAACAAACTTTATGCAGTTAGATGATGTAAGGACAAACTTTATGTCTAGTTAGATGACTGTTGGCAGAATAGTTTCAGAAAAATATACTTAAATGCTATGTTAATATAATTGTGGACATCAGGCTGGCATAAAAATAGCAGTCTACTGCATGAAATACAGCGTGTCAACTCTGGTGTGATGCTTCACCAACACGAAGGTCAGAGACAGTGTGAACAGTAGGTCAAGGACAGAAATAATAGCAGAATCTTAGAAGGGCATTGTAAGAAGAAGCTCTATGCCAGGTCTGATGATTGTAGGTATTGCTGTTTAAGAGAAATGGACTTTTAACATCAGGGTTGACATAATTTTCACTTATAAATCCTGTGATTACTCCTCTTACTTAAAAAGTACATGTAATTTGAATTCATAACTGACTTTCTTCCTATTTTTCAGTGCTCCAAGTCCAAGAGAAAGTGCTGCAAGATGGAAAACAATGGAAAACATTATTCTACAACATAAAGTATCCAGCAGGGCCAGAATCAACAATGACAGCAGTGAAAATCAGTGGGTCTAAACTGAAACTCAAGTTGTCACCAAGACTCAGCAGTGGTATCAATTAAGAGAGATGCAACAGTAGTGTCAATTAAAGTTTGAATCAATCATGTTGTCACTGAGAAGCATTGATAATGCTGCCAAAGACCAACACTCTAACAGTGGTGTCACTGAGAAGCAATCATGCTTCTACTGAGAATCAACAACCATGATGCTAAGAATCAGGGATGTCAATGAGAACCAATAGTAGTATTGCAAGATCAATATAGGTTGGAGAAATCAATACAATATGAAGCAAGTCAGTGAAAAGCAAACCAGGTATCACTGTCAGAGTATCAACAAAGTGCTATATCAGTGCTCCAGATAAGAAGGGCAACAGGGATAATTTTCCATATTTCTCAATAGAACATGTTATGACCCTTAGTAGAACCATCTCCCCAGGGCCATAACTTACGTTTTCTTAAGAAATAAGAAAAATTATCTTTGACAGAATTATTCTAAAATCCCCACTCTATCTGGAGCTCTGCTATATAAACTGAAAATATATATAGCACTCCTTTATTCAGCTGGGTAGCTTGATGGCTGATGTGTCTGGGTCAGGAATTCAACATGTAGTCTTGCCAGATATATTTCCTCTGACTGCTAGGTTGGAAAAGCCAATATTTGAGTATAAAGGAGCCGGAGTTGGGTAAAATCATTTTCCTTTTCTGGAGATGTGACTAAATTACAACAGTACATTCTTTCATCAGACATGCTCCTTTTAATCAGATCTAAACCTACACTGTCTGCTGAGGCTTATCTGTCTTAATAAGTGTACATTGAACTTTATGGCAATGTCCTGTTACCTATTTCATACTAATTTCAGATAGGCATTTCGAAAATTACTTTATACTGACACACTAAAGAAATGAAACAAAGATAATTCTTAAACTGATAATGGACCTATTTCATTTTTTCATATTTTCTGTTACTTGGATACTAATTTCAAAATAGCTGCTGCTATCTGCAAAGAGCATAATTATGATTTAAGCAAAACTGCTTTTCTTAAGAATACAATATACTGTGTAAAGAAGACAAAATATTTTGACATGTACTCTGAACTAGAGAATATCTTGGTGTCTGTTGCGTTAAAGAAAAAAATAAATAAAATAAGTGCCCTGCTGAAAACAAAGTTCTCTCATAATGTACAGCTGTATGGATTCAAATCCAACTTTGAAATTTCAGACATTTAAAGCTTGCCATTTAGGCTGTCTAATTCTGTCAGTTTGCATTTCATTAAAATTGTTGATTGCATGCGTGAAACATACATTGTAAGGTTGACTACTGATAACTACAGTTATAGTAATGATGAGATAAACATGGCAGTAATTAATCTTGTTTCAATAAGTATTTAGAAAAAGTTTTGATACAATTTAACTGAATTAAATGAGAAAATCGTTTATTTTGAAACTAGAATGTGTCCATAGGACACTGATTCCCCTGCCTAGTGCCTAAAGTAAGATGGCATCTTGTTCAAGGTGCTGGCAATTGAAGGATAACTAGGTCTACAAAGGCAGACTTGTGTGGTACATGTTTTATTGTTTTCCTTAGGCAGATGTATTGTGCTTCTTGGATCAAGAGAAGGGTGGGATGGGGGTGGGGGGGGGGGGGGGGGGGGAGGGTCATGTGATATAACATTCTGTATCTTACCATAAAAATGGATGCTATGCAACTTTCCAAACAAAATTGCCCAGAAACAAGTAACTTTTCAAAAACTAACAAACGGAAACCATTTTTATATGCCTGTTTTGAAAAAAACGAACCTATTATAGCATGGCGCTGTCCGACCGTCCATTCGTCAACATTCTTGTACGCATCATAACTCAGTAACCATTTGGGATATCTTCATGATATCTTGATGGAACTTCATAGCAATGTGCATGATCACAAGAGGGTGTGTCACAAGAATGGTTGCTCCCCCTTACTAAATTTCATAGTAACCTCCCTTTGATTAGTTTTTTGGGCTAGTCCCATTCACTCCATAACTCCTTAACCCTTTGAAATATTTTAATGAAACTTTGTAGGAATGTGTATAATAATGGGGCAATGTTTCATAAGCATGGACCACAACTCTGGCTTACTTATTCCATGAATTATCTGCCCATGCATCTTTTTCAGTTTTACTATGTGACTTCTTAACTGTTTGAAATATTTTTAACAAAACTTCATGGTGATGTGTATATTGTCAAGGGAACATATTGGGGCCAAGAACGGTAACTAGTTTACTTAGTTTATGGATTATCTCCCTTGTTTGACTTTTGCATTTCTCAACTTCTGAGTTGCTTCACCTTGGAAGCTAATTCCTGGGATACTATTAGCATTTGATGTGTTAAATGTTTAAATAATATTGCATTTATCAATTGCAGAGTTGTTTCCCCTGTTTGTATGCCTGTCATCCTTCTATAACCAATCTTGTTCATTCTGTTGCTCCTTCATGACACTGAAATGGGCGTATTATGCACAGCTTGCGAAGCTCTTGTTTTGTATGAAATAAGCTTGAAAAAGAGCCATTACTCCAAAAGTAATTGGCAGATTTTACCCTAAATTGAACCTGACCTGTATTTTATAATAATCATTATATATGTGTATAAAATTTGAATCCAATACATTAATCTTTTCAAAAAATAACAAACTAAAACCATTTTTTGTACAAAATAAAGTCGAAAAAGGCCATAACTCCCATAGTAATTGATCGATTTTATCCTAAATCAAACTTGACCTGTATTTTATGATTATATACCTGTGTATAAAATATGAATCCAATGCACTAATCTTTTCAAAAGATAATGAATGGACCCCATTTTTTCATACAAAATGAAGTAAAAAAGGGACATAACTCCCACAGTAGATGGATTTTACCCTACATCAAATATTTTTTTATTATGTACCTGTGTATAAAATATGAATTCAATACACTAATGTCTCCAAAAGATATCACACGGAAACCATTTTTTGTATGTACGGGATGGACATATGTACGAACAGCGGTGATACTGCATAAAAACTAAAATTTTGCATGTATAAATTTCATGTTACCATTTCTACCATAACCATGAATATCTCTGAAACCTGTAGGCCAATTTCAAATTTGGATAAATAAATTTCATGTTACCATTTCTACCATAACCATGAATATCCCTGAGACCTGTAGGCCAATTTCCTTAAATTTAGGATATATAAATTTTAAATTCTTCAAACTAATTCTTCCAAAGGGAATAAAAATTATAATAACAATGTATTGAACCACTCTTATTTCAAATTTTCGGCCTTAGGCCTTCTTCAGGAAATTTGGAAACAATTATTTCAACTATGTGGCATCCATTTTGAAATCATGATTTCAAAATGGATGCCACATAGTTGAAATAATTGTTTCCCATGATTTCAAAATGGATGCCACATAGTTGAAATAATTGTTTCCAAATTTCCTGAAGAAGGCCTAAGGCCGAAAATTTGAAATAAGAGTGGTTCAATACAATATAAATTTTAATGTTACCATTTCTACCATAACCATGAATAACTCTGAAACTTTTAGGTCAATTCCACCAAGTTTCATATGCAACATTCCTTGTGAGGGGGATTAACTGCATATTCCTTTGCGGCAGATGTTCAAAACTTCTGTGCTACTGAAACTCAAAGTAAACAAGCAAAATCGGTGAATTTATATTCCCCGCCGAAGTGGCCCTGATTTGTTTATGGTTTATTTCAAGTTTCAATTATTGTAAATATAATCAAGGGCAATATCTCTGGAATAAAAGAGGCATACGTTGAAGCTGTTCTTCTTAAACACTTGCCTCAGGTTCACTGCACTATGATAATACATTTTTAATTCAGTTTCAAGAAATTTTGTTCACCCGTACCTTAGTTATGGCTAATTTAGTGATTTTAAATCAATTCAAGGGCATTAAATCATGCACTACTGAAGCGATTATGACAAAACTTCATGTGCACTCTGCTGTGTCATGACAATACATAATCATTTAAAGTTTCATGAAATTCCATTTATTGGTTACTTAGTTATGACTCAATTTGTTGATTTAAAACCAATTCAAGGGCAATAACTCATTGCTTACTGAAGCAATTTTGACGAAACATAAAATGAACCAATGTGTTAAGGTGATACATATGTAGTATAAGTTCTGTAGAATTCTATTAATTGATAACTTAGTTATGGCTAAATTTGTCAATCTTAAATTCATTCAAAGGCAATAACTCATGCGCTACTAATGGCATTATGAAGAAACTTTCTATGCATGACCTGGTTATGGTGATACATATTTTAGTTTCATGAAGTTTTGGTAATTGTTGGTTACTTAGTTATGGCTCATTTTATTAATTTTTAGTCAATTAAAGGGCAATAACTCATGCACTACTAAAGCAAGTCTGACAAAACTTCATGTGCGTCAGCGGGTTATAGTGATATATATCTATTTTAAGTTTCATGAAATTCCATGAAGTGATTACTTAATTCTGGCTCCGGACGGACAGATTTTTATCAATTTTAAGTCAATTAAAGGGAATAACTTGTGCACTACTGAAGCCAGTCTGACAAAACTGCACATGCGTCAGCGCGTTATAGTGATATATATTTTAAGTTTTATGAAATTATGTCCAGTGGCTACTTAGTTCTGGCTCCGTACTGATGGATTTTATGAATTTTAAGTCAATTAAAGGGCAATAACTCATGCACTACTTAAGCCAGTCTGACAAAACTTCAGGTGCATCAGCGTGTTATAGATCTAGTGATTACTTAGTTATGGCTCTGGATGGACAGAGTTTATCAATTTTAAGTCAATTAAAGGGCAATAACTCATGCAATACTGATGCCAGTCTGACTTAACTGCATGTGCGTCAGCGCCTTATAGTGATAAATATTCATTATAAGTTTCATGAAATTCTGTCCAGTGGTTACTTAGTTATGGCTCCAGAAGGACGGACGGAAGGACAGACATGGAAAAAACTATATCCCTCTGCCTTTGGCGGAGGATAAAAAATAGGCAATGATCAGGAATTAATACAATGAAATCCCCCCCCCCCCCCTCAAAATCAATAGGGCAAGAAGCACACACACTGAGAAAAATTGACACAAGTTCATGATAAACCAAATTAGCAGCTGTTTCCCAAACAGGTGGTCATTCAGCTACCCTAATCAAAAAAAGCATCAACATCTATTTTTATCTATTTTATTTTTAATTTACAAAAGAAAACAAAAAGTAGATAGGGTAGCAAAACAGGTGACCAAACCGCCAAAGAACATAGACAGACATAGCACAATGTAACATCAAGGAACCACAACAGAAGTACCGCCTTGGAACGGTACTGCAAAACTGCTGCGAAAGTTCAGTGACTTACCTTTATGAAAATCAGCATCATGTGAAATTTTCAAGTCAGTCCTGTATTGCAGCCTCCACAAGCTTGAGGCCTTTCAAACTAAGTGTATACATGGTACTGGTATATGTTACCTTGGATGAGTTCAAATTTGAGCGAAATTGGGCAATTCACTTGGTTGCTTGCAAAATACATTTTGAATGCTCATATAGAGCATTCAAAATGTATTCCAGATTGCTAGGAGATACCTTAATTCTAGCAGTTGTTACCTGCCACAAAGCAGTTCACAGTGACATACTTGTTAGATTTACTGTTGGCATCACCTGTATTTGCATGATACACAAAGTACATCCTTGTAGACTAGTAAATGACACAGAAATGAGCTGTGACGTGAGAAAACCAACAATGTGGCTGTGCGCCCAGCGCAGACTCAGATCAGCTTGGGCAACTGCCTAGTCCAATCAGACTCTTCGATAAGTGCTTAAAGGGTAGCTAAGGGTTTCAGCTACCTCCATGCGGACAGCGAAGACTCTGATCAGACTGGGCGGATGCCCAGGCTGATCTGAGTCTGCGCTGGGCGCACAACCACATTGTTGGTTTTCTCGCGTCGTGGCTCAAATGTTGTTGTTGCCTTTCTTATAACAACATTCCCCAAGTGGCTCAGGGGTATGTAACCATAGTTGACAGAGAAATGGTAACTTGAATTCTTTTATACATGGTTTCCTCAAATACTTCCTCAATTTAATTCAGTTAAAAGATAAGCATTTACTTAAATTCATAGTGCTAAACATCTTACTCTTCTATATAAAAATCTGGTACTTATACTGTCATCTACATTAGTAGGATTGAAAAAAGTATTTTCATGGTAATATTATGTCTTACCATTAGATCTCTGAGCTTCTGCTTCTTTGGTGAGAATTTGACAATTTACTTCCTATATATATCCAAAACAAGTAACAATCCAGTAAGTATTTGATCCTTCTTTTGTTTAGTCTTTGTAAATCCTCTGTAACTTCTCTCTCCAGTCAGTTACTACTCTGACTTTTTAGTCAACATTTAAAATCCTTACACTGAGTTCAAGATGCTATATTTATGATATCGCTACAATAGCTTTGTCCCAAAAACTGGATGAGTTTGTAACAAGTCAGCAATATCCAACTGAGTTATATCCAAATGTTCCAAGTAATATCCAAATGTTCTGCTAAAAAATATTCGAAAATGCAAGTCTATAAATTCACTTTCTTCTTGGCTGCAAACATGTTGTATACAACATCAAGTAACTCTTAGAACTTCCTGTATTGAACAACAAATCAAGTTTTCGTGATTGGGGAATGTTGTACTGGCGTCAATGGTTCATGTATGGATAGGCCAGTCATTTGGCCCAGAACAGTTTGTTAATTGTACATACCTATAGAAACCAAGTAGATTCAAGTACTATAGGGCTTCAAGGTGTTATTATTTTGTGCCCTAACTACTTAATTTTGCTTGTGTTTCTACACTGTGATTACCTATGCCAAAGCTCACTTATTCTCATACTCTTAAGGTACATGGGTACAACGTCATGTTTTTGGCCATTTTTCCACAGAGAAACTATTCTTGTGACTTCCTGTTTGCTTTTCTGGATGAAATAGGCCTTCCAAAAAGGGGTTTACTTTTAAAGCAAAAATATGGCTCCGAAAGGAGCAAATTCGTTCATTTTAGAGTTGACCCTAGTTAGAAAGAAAAGCAACAAGAGGCCCAAATGGGCCTGATATCGCTCACCTGGCTATTGTGCAACGGAACCATTCTGATACAAAATTGGTCCAATTCCACTGAGAATTTCTCATTTTCACATTTTGCTACTTTTAGTAACAGAGGCCAACTTGCCTGGTCTTTATATATTTACTTTTGAAACACCTCAATGCAAGAATCATTTTGCCACAAATTTCATCAAAATCCATTCAGAGGTTACTGAGATATTGCCAGTTTCATGTTTTGTGCTATTTTTAGTAAGGGCAGATGGCGGCCATCTTGGATTGCTAAAATGCAAAAAATCAAAAAGCCTTCATGCAAGGACCATTTTGACACAAATTTGGTCCAATTCCATAGAGATTTTCTGATTTTCACATTTTTCTATTTTTAGTAACAAATGCCAATATGACTGGTCTTACAGTTAGATATTTTTGAAACATCTCAATGCAAGAATCATTTTGACACAGATTTCGTCAAAATCCATTCAGCTGATATTGTCATTTTCATGTTTTGTGCTATTTTTAGTAACGGAAAATGGCGGCCATCTTGGAATGCCAAAATGCAAAAAATCGAAAAAGCTTAATGAAAGGACCATTCTGACACAAAATTAATCCAACTCCATTGAGATTTTCTAAATTTTCACATTTTTCTATTTTTAGTAACAGAGGCCAATATGAATGGTCTACAGTTAGATGTTTTTGAAACATCTCAATGCAAGAATCATTTTGAAACAAATTTCGCCAAAATCCATTCGGCGGTTACTGAGATATTGTCATTTTCATGTTTTGTGCTATTTTTAGTAACGGCAGATGGCGGCCATCTTGGAATGCCAAATTGCAATTAATCAAAACGACTTCATGCAAGGAACATTCTGACACAAAATTGGTCCAATTCCATTCAAGGGTTCTTGAGTAATTGTCATTTTTATGTTTGTGCTATTTTTAGTAACACCAGATGGCGGCCATCTTGGAATGCCAAATTGCAATTAATCGAAACAGCTTCATGCAAGGAACATTCTGACACAAAATTGGTCCAATTCCATTCAAGGGGTCTTGAGTAATTGTCATTTTTATGTTTGTGCTATTTTTAGTAACGGCCCCCATGGTGGCCATCTTGGATAGTCAACTGGCACAAAATTGAAATAATTCCTTTTAAGGACCATTGCTGACCAAATCTGACCACAATCGATTGCGTTTTCTTGAGATACTGACATTTGAGCAAAATCGGTCTTGTAAACGCTAAGTAGGTCACTGTGACCTAATTCCGCTATAGATTTTTTTCATTTTTACAATTTTTAATCCCAAGGTCCCATTAATGTTCCACGCAAACTTTCGGCCAAATATACCAAATGGTTCTGGAGAAGAAGTTGATTTTGTTGTTTTTGCTATTTTTAGTAACAGCGGCCATCTTGGATTTTTGACCTGACCCAATTTTACAATTTTGAAACCCTGCAGTCTGGTCATGCTCCATGTGAAATTTGAAACCCATGGGTGAAGTGGTTTTAGAGAAGAAGTTGTTTGAAGTCGTTTGAATATGTCGTTTTTTGACATTGGCATTTGAGCAAAATTACACTCGTAAACAGAAAGTAGGTCACTCTGACAAAACTCCGCTACAGATTTTTTTCATTTTTACAATTTTGAATACCAAGGTTTCATTGATGTTCCATGCCAAAATTCAGACAAATATACCCAGTGGTTCTGGAGAAGAAGTTTATTTTGTTGTTTTTGCTATTTTTAGTAACGGCGGCCATCTTGGATTTTCAACCTGACCCAATTTTACAATTCTGAGACCCTGGAGTCAGGTCATGCTCCATGTGAAATTTGAGAACCATGGGACCAGTAGTTTTACAGAAGAAGATGTTTGAATATTTGTTTTTAGGTGTTGACGGACACATTCCGTGACGACGCACGACGCACGACGCACGACGCACGACGCACGCCGGACGCATTGGTATGACAATAGCTCACTATGGCCCTTCGGGCCAGGTGAGCTAAAAATTACAACAGCTGTCAGCAGACAGCACAACTCGCCTGACCTGGTTCTTGCCCATCTTGAAGAGACAAATTCTAACCTTGACCTTAAAGCTCAAAAAACGGGCTTATGCAGGAGTAAAACTAAGGAGCTACCTATTATCTGTAAGTATAAATGATTTCCACCCAGGCATTGTAAAACTATAAGCCTTTTGAAAACTTTAACCGAAAATTTTGCCATTCAGTTTTCTTAATCTGACCGAAGCTCATTGAGAGGGATAAGGCTGGTACTAAGTAAAACTGGCACAGCATCTGACAAAATTTTAAGTATCAAGTGAACCCATCCAAAACTGCCTTAAGAAGACATTTTAACATAGAAATTGTAAGTCCATTACTTTGACCGGGGAAGGGGGTGGCACTGCTTACAAGTTATCTAACATTAGTGCAAGTATCAAGTAAATCCATACATGGGTTAAGGAGATATGGATCTTTAATAAAACTTTTAACTAAAACATGCCAAAGGTGGACACCAACACACATGCCAGAGTGACAAAAGTAGCTCATCTTAAATTTCTGTTCAGGCCAACTAAAAATGGAGGGTTGCTTTCCTTGAAAATATACCCATTCACCTTAATAACCATTCATACTGAGACTGTAGCCTATGGGAACACTGTGTACCCATCATCCCACCCATTCTCCCCTAGCTATATGACTGTAATACTGTTGAAATGGCGTTAAAACACCAAATCATCCATCCATTCATTCAGTGTTTGTATACTAGTAACAGTTGTTCATGACATTTTTTACAAAACTGAATGTACCTTAATTTGGGACAGTATATTAGTGTAACTTGGAAAGGACAGGCCATGAGCATAGACATAACAGGTCCATGTTCTTAGTTGTTCATGTCTGAGAAGGGGAGAGGCCAGGTGTTTGGACCTATGTGGACTTTGGGCCACTTTACTGAATGGTTTATGACATGGGCTAGGAGAGACCAGGGTTTCATGCAATGGGCTTTGCAGGACTTTGGCAAGTTGTGTGAGGTCAGCACTTCTTGACGAAGGCTTGAAAAGACCAAGTTTCTGGTTGTCATTGGTTTTGGGAATCTGTAATGATGTCAGTGAGTCATATCAAGGACAATGAGGAACTTGGAGATTTGGGCTTTACAAGGCTTGGGAAAGATGTTCTGATGTCAGATATTCAAAACAAGCACAAGAAACCAGGAGCTTTGGGCTTTATGGGGCTTGTGGAGAGTGTTCTGTTGTCAGATCTTCATATCAAATAGTCTAACATTAAGCAAGTACGTAAGGGATAATCAAAATCTGCTCGCTTAAGACAGGTGCTTGCTTAATGCAGGTACCTTTCAATGTATTTGCATGTTTTGGGAACTGAATACATGCTTGCTTAATAGAGATAGCCACAAAGGACTGTACTAGGGAAACCAAGACCACCTTCAGGAAAATGTTCTGCTTATTTTTGGGCTATACATGGCTTGGGGAAGGTGTTCTGTCAGTGGTTCATGTTCAGGACTAGAAACACAAGTTTTGGACTATACGGGGCTTGGGCTTGTTCTGCTGTCAGTGGTTTAGATCAAGTTCCAGAAGAAACCAGTTTTGGGCTTTACAGGGCTTGAGGAAAGTGTTTCATATTCAGGACATGGAAAAACATAAGGAGTATTGGCTTCAAATAATTTGGAGAAAATGTTCTAGGGTCAATGGTTCATATGAAGTACTAGGAGAAACCAACATGTTAATCCTAGTACCTGTAAATGTCCAGGGGTGTCAGGACGTATATAGATTTTGAAGAATAACAAATCAGTCACTTGCCAAATCCCTACCAATACACAGAATTTAAATCATATTAGAACGGGAGTATTATAGGTTTTACAAAGTCTGGGCTTGGGGAGGATGCTCTATTGTCAATTTGTCAGTGGTTCCTGTTCATGATTAGGAGAAATGAAAAAAGTTAATAAGCAATACTTATTTGACCGCCCCAGATTTCATGAAACTCCATTATTGCCTCTACAAGATTTTGAAAAAAATATATAACAAAACAAGTTTTTTCTATCAAAATTGGAGTTGCAAAGTGCCAGTGTGACCTTGAAAATGAGGTCAAGGTCATCAAAAAGTAATCACTTCTTTCCCCGATCCCAATGAAGTAACTGTGCTACTATGATCAAATTCCACCTATTGATTTATGAGAATGCACACAAGGCTGATATTTAGAGTCTTTTTTATGTAGTGACCTTGAAAATGAGGTCAAGGTTACCAAAATCTGATCACTTCTTTGCCTTGTCCTAATGATGTAATGTGCTAGTTTGGTAAAATAACAGCCTTTGGTTCAAGATAAAAAGCACACACAAGCTTCTTTTCTATCAAAAAGTGAGTTTCAAAGTGCCAGTGTGACCTTGAAAATGAGGTCAAGGTCACCAAAATCTAATCACTTTTTTCCGTGTCTTAATGATGTATATGTGCTAGTTTGGTCAAATTTTATCTTTTGATTGATGAGATAGAGTGAACACAAGGCTCATTTTTAGAATCTTTATAATGTAGTTGACCTTGAAAATGAGGTCAAGGTCACCAAAATCTAATCACTTCTTTGCCTTGTCCTAATGATGTATCTGTGCTAGTCTGGTAAAATAACAGCCTTTGGTTCATTCAAGATACAGTGTGCACACAAGCTTTCTTATATCAAAATTTGAGTTTCAAAGTGCCAGAGTGACCCTGAAAATGAGGTTAAGGTCACCAAAATGTAAGCACTTCTATCCCATGTCCTGATGATGTATCTGAGTCAGTTTGGTCAAATTCCATCTGTTGACTCTATTGGGATAGAGTGCACACAAGGCTCATTTCGAGTCTTTATAATGTAGTTACCTTGAAAATGAGGTCAAGGTCACCAAAATCTAATCACTTCTTTGTCCTGTCCTAGAGATATATCTGTACTAGTTTGGTCAGATTCCATCCATTGGTCAAAGAGATAGTGTGCACACAAGCATAACACTATCTTAAGAAATTTTACAAAGTGCAATAACTCTAAGAGAATTGGCCCCTAGACCTTACTTTTCAATATGTAGATATACCTTATTGATATCAATGTGTCTGCAGAAATTGATGAATATCCAAGACCATCAGTGCATTTTCAAGATAATAGGAAGAAACCTAATTCTTACGGATGGACGGACAACGTGAAAACAGTAAACCCCACCACAAAGTTTGCAGGGGGTATCATCAGATCTTTGGGCTTAACAGTGCTTAAGGAAGATGTTCTACTGTCAGTAGTTCATATGAAATACAGGGAAAAATCACGGCTTATGGACTTTAGTTGGTTTTTGGAAGATGTTCTGCTGTCAGTGATTCATATCAATTACTAGAGCAAGTGAGCAGGGGCTCATGTATAGCCCCGACCAGCGCCACCGCCTGATGAAACCAATCTTATACATGGTATGAACCTAGAAGTAAACTTAGTCACCTATCAAATGGTTACATCAAAGTATATTACAAATATCAGCAAAGAGTACTAACTCAACACAAAACTTTAATGTAAACATGTAAGTCTGTTTCCTTGCAGCATCAGCATCCAGATGATGTCAACAAATCTGCATGACCACACAGAAATAAAGCTTGTCATATATCATACTGTTTGATCAAAGGATGTTTGAAATATAAACAAAGAACTTAAACTTAACGCAAAGCTTTAACACAAATATACCTGTCTATGACCTTGACCTTCGGTAAGCAGCTATGAACCTAAAAATAAACCTAATCAAATATCAAAAGGTTCCAGCAAAAGATATTTGAAATAAAAAGAATCTAAACTTAACGCAAACGTTCTAGTCTGTGACCTTGACCTTAGGTCAGCAGCAGCATCCAGATGATGTCAGTTATTTTGCATGAACATAGAAGTAAACCTTGTCATGATAGTGACCTTGATCACAAGAAGGTTATTCTCCACAATGACTGTTAAAGGGAGACGAATTCATAAAAGCCATTTGGCTTTTTTGGAATCCCATTTGTATACCTGTATTGATATATTAATTACTGTGTCTATTCCGTGAATTTTCACACATAATGCAAATAAACAAGTTTAAACCAAACCTTGTCATATATCAAAATGTTTCCTCAAAGGAAGTTGGAAATATTAGCAAAGAATATAAACTTAATGCAAAACTTTAACGCAAATATACAAGTCTGTGACCGTGACCTTTGGTATGCAGCAGCATCCAGATACTGTCAACTACTCTGTATGAACCTTAAAGTAACTCTAGTCAAATATCAAACGATTCCATCAAAGGATATTTGAAATATAAAAGAAGAATATAAACTTATGGCAAAACTTCTAGTCTGTGACCTTGACCTTAGGTCAGCAGCTGCATCCAGATGATGTCAACTATTTTGCATGAACGTATATGTATAGATAGTCACATACCAACGGGCTCCATCAAAGGACATTGGAAACATAAGCAAAAATTAAAAACTTAACACAAAACTTTAACGCAAATGTTAACGGACAGACGAAAAGACAGAAAGACGAACACTATATACCACCTGACATACTTCATATGTCGGGGGTATAATAACTAGGAGACACCAAGAAGTTCCAGTCATGGTGTTCTGTCAGTGGTTCAGTTTTAGAACAATCCAAAATTAGAATGTTGGGCATAACAGGGTGTGTGTGTGTGTGTGTGGGGGGGGGGAGATGTTTTGCTGTCAATACTAAGAAGAACCAGGAGTTTTTGGCTTACTGTGCTAAGGGCATGGTGTTCTGTCAGTGGTTCATAAAACTTGTTTTCAGCTCTATACATGTATATGGCCAAGGCTAGCAGTTCATATCAATTATCAGGAGAAACCAGGAGTCTGGGGCTTTACAGGTCTTATAGAAGATGTTAAGCTGTCAGTGGTTCATATCAAGGACCAGGAGAAACCAGGAATTTGGGTTTTACAGGACTTGGGGTTAGTTTGTTGTAAGTGGTTAATATTTTAAGACAAGGATGGGACTCTATTTAAGCAGGACTAACTACTGCATTGACATTCTATCTATCTCGTAGTGGTAACGTCTTTTCTTTTAGACTGTTTTTTTTTTCTCCACTCGATGGGAGCACCACACACGGTGTGAAATGTCACTATGTCCTACCATATGCACTGTAAGAACACTATAAAGTTCTAAACCAACTGGTTGGGTATGGCAGTCATCGTTCACTTTTTTTGTTGTAATGGAGTTTCTAAACATGAATTCTATACAACTAGATGGCTGCGGCCAGCATATCGAGCCCATTGTCACTTTGACAGTAGTGAAAATGATAAGCATAAGATGGCAACAGCTTTATCAGTTGCAACCTAAGTCTCTGCTTTGATGATATGGTTACACCCCATCTTCATAACTACTTATCACACATTCAAAGTAAGAATCTGTCAAGTGGTAACAGAGATATTAGCACTCAACAAGAGGGCCATGAGGCCCTGATTCGCTCACCTGAACAACTGGCAAAGTGACTTTTTCGTATGTCTGAAATTGTCAAAATCTGAGTCTTGGGTCAAAAGTCAAAGAGTGGCCATTCATTACCTCTTGTACTCATAAATCTTCATGTACTCTTTAAGACAACCATATATACCATTTTAGGCCAAAATCTTCAAAACTTTCGATGAATCTTATGTTCTAGCATTTTCCCATATTTGACCATGCCGCAAAAAAGATCAAGGTAAACCCAAGGTTATCATTTGAACAGTCTTGGTAGTACTCTAGTACTCCATGCTACTTACTAACTTTCAAGGTCATAGGTGTATTCGTTCTGGAAAGGAAAAATATTAAAGGTTTATGCCATAAATGGGTATGGCGGCCATGCAGGTCATGTGACCCAGCATTGAACAAATTTTTGTTCAATCAGCCCCTGGAGGCTCTATATGAAATGTGTTTACAATTGGCCCTTTGTCCTTAGAGGAAATGTTTGAAAATATCAAAATATGAGAAATCTAGGTCAAAGGTAAAAGAATGACCTTGACTTCTTGTACTCATAATTCTTCATGACCTCATTAAGACGACTGTATATACCAATTTTAAGGCCAAAATCTTCAAAACTTCCTATGAAATCTTATGTTATAGCATTTTCCCATATTCGATCTTGCTGTAAAAAGGGTCACGGTCAACCCAAGGTCATGATTTGAATAATCATGATAGTACTGGAGTACACAATGCTACATACCAAGTTTCAAGGCCATCGGTCAATTGGGTCTGAAGAACAAGATTTTTTAAAGGATTTTACCAAATACGGGCATGGCGGCCATGTTGATAATGTGATCCAGACCATTTGAAGAAATTTTCATTCCCTCAAACCCTGAAGGGTCTATATGATATTTGGTTACAATTGGCTCAGTCGCTTTTGAAATTGTCAAACTACATGTATAAGAATTCAGGGTCAAAGGTCAAAGAACAACCTTGACCTCTTGTATTCATGACTCTTCATGTACTCATTAGGATGACTGTATTTATCCATTTTTAGCTCGCTTGAACAAAGTTCAGGAAGAGCTATTGCTCTACCGTCAGTGGCAGTGGCGGCGTTAGCAAAATGTTAAAGTTTTACGTTAAAGTTTTTTATGTGATGGACAAGGCGCTGTAAAGGCGAGCTATCCTGTCCCTGTGACAGGTCTTGTTAGGCCTTTATATTAAAAACATTCCATGAAATCTTATGTTCTAGCATTTTCCCATATTTGACCATGCCGTAAAAAATGGTCAGGGTCAACCAAAGGTCATCATTTGAAAAAAAATTGATAGTACCAGAGTACCCAATGCTACATACATGCACCAAGTTTCAAGGCAATCAGTCAATTGGTTCTTGAGAATAAGTTTTTTTAAGGTTTTTACCATATATGGGCATGGCAGCCATGTTGGTCATGTGACCTGGACTGTACGAACAAATTTTCATTCCCTCAACCCCTGGAGGCTCTAGATGAAATTTGGTTTCAATTGGCTCAGTGGTTTTTGAGGAGATTGTTTGAAATTTTCAAAATATGAGTGTTCTGGGTCAAAGGTCAAAGAATGACCTTGACCTCTTGTACCCATAAATCTTCATGAACTCATTAAGATGACTGCATATACTAATTTTTAGGCCTTAATTTTCAAATATTTCCATAAAATCTTATGTTGTAGCATTATTTGACCTTGCCGTAAAAAAGGTCAACCCAAGGTCATAATTTGAACCATCTTGATAGTACTCCAGTAACCGATTCTACATATCAAGTTTCAAGGTCATCGGTCAATTTGTTCTCGAGAAGAAGATTTTTAAAGGTTTTTACCATATATGGGCATAGCGGCCATGTTGGTCATGTGACCTGGACGGTATGAATAAATTTTCATTCCCTCAACCCCTGTAGGCTCTATATGGAATTTGGTTTCAATTGGCTCAGTGACTTTTGAGGAGATTGTTTGAAATTGTCAAAATATCAGAGTTCTGGGTCAAAGGTCAAGAATGACCTTGACCTCTTGTACTCTTAAATCTTCATGTACTCATTAAGATGACTGTAGATACCAATTTTTAGCCCAAAATCTTCAACAGTTTCCAAGATATCTTATGTTTTAGCATTTTGCCATATAAAACCACAAGGAAGCAAATTTGACTTTACCGTAAAAAAGGTCAAGGTCAACCCAAGGTCAGAATTTGAACTAGAGCAAGTGAGCAGGGGCTCACGTATACCCCCAGCCAGTGCCACCGCCTTATGATATTAAACTTTAAACACATAAATTTAACACATATAAGATACAAATCTTAAAGTCTGTGACCTCGTCCTTTGGTCAGCAGCAGCATATGATGATGTCAACTAATCTGTTGCAAGCTAGGAGTAAACTTAGTAATCCAAAGGTTCCATTGATGATTGAAGGATATCTGAAATTTATATGAACCATTATAAAGCAGTACATTAATGCAATTATTTAAGAATGTGACGGACGACGACGGAGCCTGCCTATACTATAAACTCCCCCGCAGCCTCTGGCTCAGGTGAGTGAAAAATGTTAAAACGGTGGCATAGCATTATGAGAGGGGACCTGGAGTGGTAAAGTGCATGCACTGATGAAGTTTCACTGTTCTTGGGCCTATGAAAAGGGAGATATGGGGCTGCAGACGAAAACTAAATATGTGGTACTTTTTTGTGAAAGTAGGTCACAGTGACCTAGTTCTGTTGGAGGTGACCTGGAGTGGTAAGATGTATGCACTGATGGAGTTTCAATGTTCTGGGGCATATGAAAAGGGAGATATGGGGCTGCAGACTAAAACTATGTATGTGGTACTTTTTTGTGAAAGTAGGTCACAGTGACCTATTTTCGTGGAAGCCAATTAGCATTTTCATGGGTCATACTGTGATGAAGTTTCAAGGTCCTAGGGTCTATCAAACACAAGATATGGCTGTAAACAGACAGATGGATGGACAGACAGACGGATGCACCAACACCAAACGGGCAACTATATCTCGATGATGTGAAGTGGGCTCAATAAAAGTCTCCAGAGATCTGTTCTGTCATTGGGATAATTGAGGTCAGTGCTGGGGTTATTCTTGAATAAAGTCCAGACACACAAGAACCTCCAGTCAGCTAATAAAATGACAATATATGGTAATTCCGGTCCAATGATTGTTGAAATCAATTTTCTCACCTTTTCTTGTACAGGTAGCACAATCTATATGATGGGGGACTCCCATCCCCCTCCCCTCCCCTCCCCGCCACCCCCACCCCTACTTCTGTCTTTAAGGACTAGAAAAATAAACCAGTTTTGGGCTAACAGTACTGAGGAAAATGTTCTGCTGTCAGTGGTACATCTAATACTTGGAGAAACCAGGAGATTTGGGATTGGAAGGGCTCTTCTGCTGTGGTTCTTATCAAGCACTAGGAGAAACCAGGTTTTGGGCTTTACAGGGCTTTGGTAAGTTGTTCTCCTGTCAGTGGTAAGAGAAAGTACTAAGAGAAACCAGGAGTTCTAGACCTCACCAGGCTTGAGAAGATGTCCTGATGGTGGTGGTTCAATTTTGAGCTGGGGGAAATCAAGGAGTTTTGGGGCTTTATAGGGAGCCCCAAATAGGGCTAGGAGAAAATCTTAAGGTCTCAGTGGTTCAGACATACCAGAGCTTTGGGGTTTTACATGGCTTGAAGAGCTTGTAGTAATGTCACTGGGTCATTTTAAAGACATAGATACATGGATAGGCCAGGTAAATGGGCTATGCTGGATTTTTGAAAGTCATACAGTTGTCAATTCTTCATAGCAAGGGCTTGAGGAGGCCATGATATGGCTTTGAGGACATGTCTTAGAGAAGCTGTAATAATGGCAGGTTTACATGGATTGGGGTAAACTACGTTGAAGGGTGTATATTTGGAAACAACAGGGCTTGGGGAAATCTGTACTGATGTCAGAGGCTTATGCAACAAATTTGAGAGGTCAGGAAGTTTGAGACTGTAGTTTCTATTGCTTTACGTCCACGGCAAATAGCTATGGTCATGTCGGGATGGTCAGTTATCCTAACCACACCATTCCTGGGCAGGCTTAGACCACCTAAGCGGTTAACCAGTACTAAGTGCACATACTTTGGCCAGTAACTGACAACTGCCCTTCTAGAATCAGTGGAAGGAGAAACGAAGTATGTGGCAGGACCAGGTATCAAACTCGGTACCTCTGGTTGAGTCGGACACACTACCAACTACGCCCAGTATAGTTTGAGACTGTACAAGGGCTTGAGAAATGGTACCAATATCAGGCAGTGGCTCATGTCAAAGAGTTAGAGCTGTTTAGACCTTACATGCTTCAGGAGTATGTCAAAGAGGGCAATAAGGCCCTCAGTTGCTCACCTGAGTTGTTGTATGAAGATGCACCTCTTCTGAGCTAATGAAAATATAAGGCCATTTTTATCACAGATAAGATTTTAACCATATAATTTTATATGCACAAGGGCCATCCTGGTTCTAATCATACTTTCCTTCTTCCGATGCATGGAGGCTTCATATGAAATTGGCTTCAGTCTGCCAAGTTGCTTTGGAGAAGATTCAAAGTTGCTGAAATACAAATGACCATTGATGAACTATCATACTATAATGCTTCAACACTTTCTGTGAAATCCAGTGTTACAGCATTTTCCCATGCAAATGCATAAGGAAGACATTTGACATTTTCTTTTAAAGTCAAAGGTCAACTCCGATCATCATTTGAACAAATCTTAAAAGTGCATGAGTCCAAGATGCTGCATACCAAGTTTCAGTGTCATCAGCCATTTAGTTCTGGATAAGAAATTTTTTTGGACACGATGACATATTGGTCATGTGACTGTATCCTTCAAATAAAGTTTCATTCCGCTACATATGAATAGTGGCTTTAATCTGCCTAGCGGTTTTTATGATGTTTGAAATTTTTGAACTCTGAGTGATGGGCAGATAGGGACCAAGTTCTATACCACAAGTTTCCGAGAAAATTTTCCCCATATAACTGGAGGTCAACCCAGGGTCAGCGTTCAAACAAATCTGATGGTACTTGAGTACCTAGGGTTATATAGTACCAAGTTTCAAGACCTTTGGTCTTAATTTTCAAAGGTTTTTACCATTTACCAGCACAGAGGCTACATTGGAAAGGTAACCAAATACTGAACAAACTTTCAGTCCAGAGATCTTGTGAGACAACATGAAAGTCTAGCACCTGAGAACCCACTGAAAATGTTGATGGACAAAAACGCACAATGGAACCTGCCTGTCCTGTATCTGCTACCCAAGACTTCAGCTCAGGTGAGCTTAAAATGTGGAAAGGCCAGGAAGTTGAGCTTTACAATGCCTGGAGAGGTTGTTACTACTTTGTGTTGCAAATAATTATTAGCTCACCTGTAAAGTACAGGATAAGCGATTAGTCACCTTGGCATTGGCTTCCCACTCAGCATTTATACATCTTTAATTAATTACCGGTACATTAAACAGTGTCTGCTATTTATATTTCTCTGATAGAGTATCAGAAGGTTAAATTCAAACTTTCTCAGATTTTTTAAATATCAATATCATGTGTAAAATTGAAGATGCTTTGAAAAATGTTGCTTCTGTCATGCTGACAAGCTTTATGCAATATATGTCAGTGGAGTAACAGGCAGTAAACATACCCATAGTGCTAAATTTCATAATAAAAATAAGGCAGTAAACATACCCATAGTGCTAAATTTCATGATAAAAATAAGGCAGTAAACATACCCATAGTGCTAAATTTCATAATAAAAATAATATCAAGTTGCAACAAGATGCCTCATGAAATGTAGCATCTAGCATGTACACAAGCTTTTTCCTGTAGTAAGTAAATGAAAATTTGAAGGGTCTGTAACTCTAGTGAGTAGTGAGTTGCCTACTAGCTCACATTCAAACTTGCCCAATGTGTTATGCATATCAAAAGTGTATACAGTTTCCAGGAGATTCATACAAAAGGATTTTTGTGCTGAAGGTGTGAATTTTCCCCATAATTAAAACGTTATTCGGATCACGGACTTGCTTTGCATTAACGACTATGACAAGTAGCTTGCATGACAAATGAATTTTCAAGTGTTTATGTCTCTGTTAAATAACTCGAACATGCACTGACATTGGATCCATTGTTGAGACTAATGTTAAATTACATGTATGTACAAACGGATGGTTGAGATAATGATTTGTTATATCCATTAACACTTTTTGACTTACATAACTGACAAAACTATATTTATGTGACGTTGACCGCGTTTGAAGGTCATGGTACAAACACGATCCTTTAAGGTCACAGTGCTACTTTTGCCCATCCTTCTTATTTCGATTACTTAGAAAATCACTACTGCATATTGTGATATGCATGTATTTAGCATGCATTTATGACAAAAATGTTGGAATGAATGATTTCCGATATTTTTATTACCTCTAAAAATGAGGTATCAGAAAACCTTGAATTTAAGGTATGTAGGATCATCCTAGATTATCTACCCATATCTTTGTTTGAATCACAACTGGTCTGTCATACATCAACATATTTGTGGAAAACCTGCTAAGGAAAATAGGCACACTTTAAACTTTAAAAAATTAGAACCCATCTTGCCAGTCTTATAGGGAAAATCCCCACCTTAGGCATAGAACTTCTTGTAGTATCTATAACACTGACAAGCTTTTTGCAAGACATGTAACTGCAAGGGCCATAACTCTGCAGTTAAGTCCAACAGTGCTAAGCCGGGCCGCGTAGCGCAGTTGGTAGGGCATCTGACTTATAAGCCAGAGGTCCTGGGTTTGATACCCGGTCCAGCCATTTCTCCTTCCGCTGATTCAAGAAGGGCAGTTATCAGTTACTTGTGAAAGTAAGTGCACTTAGTACTGGTTAATCGCTTTGGAGGTCTAAGCCTGCCCAGGAATAGTGTGGTTAACTGACTATCCCAACATGACCATAGCTGTTTGTCGTGGACATTAAACAGTAACACAACAACCGACAGTGCTAAAATTCCTACTTGTCCTCGGCATACGAATGTTGAAAGGTATATAATTTTCATCTCTCCATCTGTTCGGCTGTCCATCTATACATACGGTAAGTTGGTTGGTTGATTTGATGCTTAACGTCCACGGTAAACAACCAAGGTCATGTCGGGACGGTCAGTTAACCTAACCACACTATTCCTGGGCAGGCTTAGACCTCCTAAGTGGTTAACCAGTACTAAGTGCACATACTTTCGCCAGTAACTGACAACTGCCTTTCTTGAATCAGCGGAAGGAGAAACGAAAGTATGTGGCCAGACCGGGATTCGAACCCAGGACCTCTGACTTACGAGTCAGGTGCCCTACCGATTGCGCTACCCGGCCCGGCTACATACGGTAAGTTAAAATTTGCTTTAATGGTTTACAGGATGTTTTTTTCTTTTGCTTCTATTGTACTGAATTTGTTCATATATGCTCAGTATTTTAGAAAAGGATGGATACTGATCTGGATGCTATTGCGGACCTAAAAGTCAAGATCACTTGAAATTTGATAAAGTTTCAGTTAAACTTTTGCGATATATTTTTTTGGAGTGGCGGTATAAAAGTGTTTTACGTGCTAGCCTACCAATCCAGGGGTTGCCGGTTCAATCTCCTGCTCCTCTAGTAATGAGGCTTTAAACCAAGGTCCCTCTCCATATGGCCTATATGTTGGTGGGATGTTAAACCGGAGTTCACTCACTTTTATAGTTCCACTGTACTTAAATGGGAGCCTTTGCTATGTGACTGAGTTTACTTGTAGGTTGAAACTGATTAGCTGACATCATCTGGCTGCTGCTGCTGATCTTAGGTCAAAGTCACAGAGCTAGAACCTTTTGCTTATTGCAAATTTTTAATGCAAATTTTTGGTATGTATCCATAGGCCTTCCACATGAACTGTTTTAGTACAAATTACTAAATAGTCGTAGATATGTCACTTAAGCAAAAAAATCACTGGACAATGATAAGTAGGTCAATGTGACCTACAAGCAATATAAGGTCTATCACTAAGCTATACTGTATTCAAATCTATCCTATAGTGTCTGATATACAAGGCAAAGTTGGTGGACTATGGGAAGTAGGTCAAACTGACACTGACCTATATGGTCTATCGAAAATAGGTCAGACCGACTTATCTGAACTATTGCAATATCATACTCAACCGTCTTCCTAAATTTGAACTCTCTACTTTCAAAGGTAAATGAGATAAATCTGTAGGATGACTTTGAAAAAAAATCTTAACACCGTTTAAAGTACATAGGTTACAGTCCCAACCCTAGGCCATGAATGAATGAATGTTTAAGTTATTTATAGACGCTCAACCCTGGTAAGGGCATATAGCGTCTAAACGTCAGCAATTTAAAACGTTTCTATATATAAGAGATTCAAAAACGATCAAATGTTAAAAGTATTGTGTATACGTCCGAATAATAAAAACGTCCCTAGGCCATGACTGCAATCTGAATACCACAGAATGAAGTCTGTGGTCTAGGGATAACTATAGAAAATGGAAACCCTCTACCTCTGAAGGTAGGCAATCGTTAAGCAGAGGTGGCGGAAAACCTGAACTTTGGGGGATTGATTTGTTGTTGCTTAACGTCCACGGTAAACAGCTATGGTCATGTCGGGACAGTCAGTTAACCCAACCACACTATTCCTGGGCAGGCTTAGACCTCCTAAGCGGTTAACCAGTACTAAGTGCACATACTTTTGGCAGTAACTGACAACTGCCTTTCTTGAATCAGGGGAAGAAAAAACTAAAGACCAGGTATTGAACCCAAGACCTCCGAGTCAGATGCTCTACTGATTGCGCCACGTGGCCCGGCAATCTGAATAGCACAGAGTAAAACTGTGGTCTAGGGGATAACTATAGAAAATGGAAACCCTCTACCTTTGAAGGTAGGCAATTCTTAAGCAGAGGTGGCCGAGAAAACCGGAGTTTGTGGTGGTGGGGGAGGGGGTAATCACTTACTTTCAGCAAGCAGATGTGGCTTTCTCACTTATGTGCGGGCAAGGTCTCACCTAAGGGGCTGGTGATAAGTCTGACTTTGGTGCAATATCTAAATCTGCCCCAATAGCCACAAAACCTAGAAGGCATTTTGAACCACTATATATCACCTATCACTTTAAACAAAATTGGACGTTCATGACCTTTAGCTCAGTCATAAGCAGAGGTTGGAAATGTTTTGTGTGGCACTATGGGTCAGTATCTTACATCGATCCAAGTCGTGGTTAAGCAGACATATGACAAGTTTAACCAATATTTTAATGCTGAGTGGGATGCTGGTGCCATTGTGATTGCAGTATTTTGCAGTATTTTGCGATTGCTTTTATTCTGCCAATTTCAGGAAGTAACTTGTCACTACACCTCAGACAGTTTTCATTTGGCTAATAACGTGAGCATACAAATCTAAATTTCTTAAGTACAAAAATTTTGAAGTGAGTAAGAAATTTGGACGGTAATCCACAAAGCAAAAAAAGTACAATTATGTAAACATTCAGCCAATTTAGTGTCATCATGCCACAGCTCAGAGCAGAACTGATAAAAGCGTACACACAAAATTACAAGTTTCTAACTTTACTTGAAAAATCCTTGTGATAAACATAGCTTGTCTACAAATTTGAAAGATGAGGCAGAATGAGTGTCTGAGGTGTAGTAAAAATTAAAACAGACAATATGAAGTGAAGCAGAGAAGTTTATTCCATACTACTCACACCCACACACACACACACAACCTATACATTCAAACAGAAGTTGTGCATTATTTTCCATGAAAATTCAGCAAGAATTTACATGGCTGAACTGTGACAAAAATCTGTTATGCTATAAGGAAACATGAATCTATTGTCTAATAATCAACTTCAGTTTTTGCAAAATAATATATAAGCTGGACTGTAAGAAAACCACAATGCAAAGACAATTTGTGCATGCTCAGACCTGTCTACTGTCAGGAACCACAAGTCCCTGACCAAACTGAAAGTACATGTATGCCCAGTTCAATTAGACTCTTTGCTAAGCGCTAAAGGGTAGCTAAGGGCCTAAGCCAACTCCATGCGGACAGCAAAGACTCTGATCAGACTGGGAGGATGCTCAAGCTGATCTAAGTCTGCCATGGGTGCTCAACCACATTGTTGCTTTTTTCATGTCGTGGCTCATATGAAATTCATTAGATGCATTAAAAGTAATGGGAAATAATGCATAACTTTTGTCCAATGTAAACAGTGATAAAGATGGTAATAGTGGCACTTTCATTAGACTTGTCATCTCACACTGTCTGTACTGTCTATAACTTATCAATACAGAAGTCCATGACAATATACTGTGTATAGTACTAATTATTAATGTACATACATGTACATTTTAAACTATACTGAATGACAAAAGAAACAGGACACATTTTTTGTTTCCTATTTCAGAGTCTTTGTTG
Organism: Ctena decussata; assembly: GCA_963989385.1. NCBI lineage: Eukaryota > Metazoa > Mollusca > Bivalvia > Lucinida > Lucinidae > Ctena > Ctena decussata. Next base: position 27,490,637 of record OZ022512.1, on the reverse strand, counting down.
TCTTTTTGTGATAGTGGCTTGTTCTGTGTATTTTCCTTTATACTTTTGTAGATCTTGTAAGAAATGCAATAACAGTTTCTTTGTATTTCACCTGCTAAAACTTGAATATAAAGAACTTCAGATGCATTAACAATTTTGAAACAAACAGCATGTGTGCACACAATCCAAACAAAATCAAAATTGCAAAAAGAATATTTTACCAGAAAAGAACTTGCATTTTTGGTTCCATTTGGAGTTTAAAATCCATTTGACTTTTTTGCAGAAAGAAAGCTTTACAAAGTGCTAATGTCAATTTTACAGACTCCGCTTATAATGATCTGAACTAATTCTAGGGTTTGAAGTTTCTTTGGCATTTTAATGACGCTGTAAATGGCCGATGAAAATCTTGTCCTTTGCATTCCATTTGTGTCCATTTAACAGACATTTCAATGAGCAACAGCATGCATACTGCGTTGTTGTGTAACACAACAACAATGCAGTATGCATGCTGTTGCTGTGTTATTGAAATGTCATGGATACTGCGTACCAGTGACAAAGGTAGTGTTGATCGAATGCTGCCACAACAAAGAGACACATGAGAAACTTTCTTTCTAAACAGCTTTTAGATATCCTGCAAATACTATAAGCACTATCACTAATTGCCAGAGTTGCAGTGTACTAATTAGAGAAAAATTTCTTTTGTCATTCAGTATAATAGTGCCAAACAGACCTGACAAAGTCGTTATTGTGACAAACTGTCGAAAGACAAAGTAAAAACTGAGCATGCCCAGACTTTGCAGGAACTTTGTCCCTGAGCAACTGCTCATGCACTGATTAAGACTGCATATGCGCACATGCTAATCTGGTCATGCTGAGTTTGTATATGCCAAGGCAAGTTTTGCTACGTTTCTTTTGACCTGCATTACCATCTTCCCTTTAACAGCACAGTAAGCGACATTCATCTGAAATTGACTATACCTGTATATACAAACCCTAACAAAATCTTGTTACAGAATACATGATACTGTTATGACCCTAAATATTGGGACAGTGCATACCAAGATCAGACTGGAGCAGTCTGATCAGGATCTGCTTTGAAAGTCACGTCTTGACCTCCATTTTTGACACATTAGCTGATACTAACATAATTGTCTTCAAATTTTAGGACAAGAATAGCAACTGATTCTGAAAGGTACCCCAATGTTTATAGCGAATACAGTACTGAGTTCTGACTAAGTGACTAAGCAAAAATTACGTCAACAAATATTGAATTTTTCCTTCTCCATAATGCCATGTGGTGTCACAAACGCCTCAATATGGATATTCTGCGGAGATCCCACAACCTAGGTATTTGTGGGAAAACTCTATCAAAATTTCACCAACAATAATTTTGGCTTGTTTGAAGACATCTTTGACACTTAAAATCCTAAGAAGTATGGATATACTGCCATGTTTTTCTGCCATGTACATATAGGTTAACCCTATTGCACTCAAAGCGACCAAAACTCCATTCAGTTTTGGCTGTTCTGAGTGCAATAGGGTTAACAACTTTTGTGACTTCCTTGTTGCTTCCATAAATGACATATAGTCCTTCCCTAACGATGTCTGTTCTTATAGGGAAGAACAGGCTTCTCAGCAAATTCTTTCCTTCAAGAGTTGATCCCAAATATGAAGGGCAGCAAAAATGAAAATGGCAGAGTTGCTTCCCTTGAAAGTGTACCTTATCATCTTAAAGGAAAAACACTCACTAAAATACATGTTGGACTCAAATTGAAGATTCTAAGAAAACATAAAATTTGCAGAAAATTTCATGAAAATCGGACTTAAATGAAGAAAGATATGCCAGTTAAAGGCTATTAAAATGTTCAGCTGGGAACCAGCAAATCTGTGAGTTAATGACATCATAAGCTATCAGTCAAAAGTGAAAATCCTAAATAAATTAAGTTTGAAACAAACTGTAGATAAATGAAATGCATAAATTTATATTTTACTTCATAAAGAAATGATCAAAACTAAATAATACTGTAAGAGTACGCAATTTATACTGTTATTCTAGATTTAAATATTTATCATGTGACAGGAAATTCCAAAATGGCGGCCTCCAAGACCGCCAGTTTGAATTTTTAAAATCTTCATATATTTCTTATTTTAAGTCAGGTTTTCATTAAGTTTTCACCAAATTTAATTGCTAATCAAGACCTATAATTTGAAGTCTGTTTATATTTAAGAGAGTGTTTTCTTTTAAATAGATTGTGTGTCCGCTTTATGCCAAAATATCCAATTATCTGTCATTAAACCAAACGGAAAGCAGAAAAAGCAATAAAAAATTTCTTCTGTTAAAGAACATGATTATTTGTTGCAATGATTTTATTTTGTAATAATTTTATCTTGAGCTTAACAAATTTAATTTACACTAGCACTTATCAGCGATATTTCCTGCTGACATATGATTAAACCAACTGATTTTGTTTTTACTTTGTGACTTATGTGCATGTTCCAATTTCCCCTACCCTTAATTCTAAAACTATAAATTGGCAAAAGTTACTATAAATTTTTACAACTTTGCCCAACACCAGTGAACATAATAGACCATGTTAATGAACTGCATAAAGTTTGCACTCTGGAAATAATTCTTGTGCAACTACAACAACCAGTTTGCAGTATTCAACTTGCCGGAGCTATGACAAAACTTGATGATTATTCTCCACAGAAGACATAGAAATTGCAACCCTTTCACCAATCAAAGATGCATTTGTTTCCAAATGATTCTGTAGATCCAGATTCTGTGGTTGGTTCCTTTGTCTGCAGGATTGATTCCAACAAACAAATGTCAGTGTTTTTCTACAGAAGTCTAGAGTTTTACATAAGTGCATAATTCACAGACTTAGCAACCAAAATTAACATTTAAAAGTTAGGAACCTGTCCAAAAACATAATTATTAATCAACAAAAATTCTGTACACAAATATCTTCAAAAAATAATTATTTTCAAACAATCTTACAATCTCCATGTACATGTACTTATTACTAAGACTGCTTCATTCTTGAAAATCTGTCGTCCTGTATTTATACTTCTGTCTTCTTCACACTTTCAGGTGTTGTATTTCTCTTGTAACATTTTCATCACCAATCACTTTAAGTTCTTATCTTTCTTCTGCTTTAATTGTTCAGTTTTTCACCACATGTTGCTCATTGAAAGACTGCTTCCTAGTAACAAGTTTCTTTATATACAAACAATTCAATACATTACTGTAACTTCTTATACAACTCGAAGACTCGGAAAATTCTTAATTCCTTTTTAAAGGACAGTTTATGTTATATGGTGAGTTCTGAACTCTGCAGAGAAAGCGGTTGAAGGAGACGTGTCTCGCATATTTTCATACCAGATAAGTTTATCAGTCACACCTGAGCCAGGCAACAATAATAGTTAACTTCTTAAAGTATCAGTCATCTGAAAAGTGATCAAACTCTCCCAAAGTGTGCTTTCATACTTTTTTTTCTTCAAATTGTTCCGATGCAAAGAAAAAAAACAAGAGGCCCACGGGCCACAAAGCTCACCAGATCTCTAGCTCAAAATTGCTATCAAAATTACTGTCACATTTGTACAGCCTAATACAAAATATACAACTACAAAGTCTCAGTCTGAAAGTCTGTTGAGTTGATAACAAAATATATAACTATTTTCCATATTTTGATTGCAGTAAATGCCATTTTTCCCCATTATAAGTCAATGCAACTCTAAGTTGCCATAGCAACCAAACAATAGAGCCGATTTTCATCAAAAACACAAACTTTCAACCCCCCCCAGCCTAAGGATACTAAAGATGAAATCTGGGCCTTATTGGCCCAGTGGCTTCTGAGGAGATAATTTTGTAAGTTTTTTTTCCCATTATTTTTGCATTTTGGTTTCCATGACAACCAGTAAAAGGAGCAGTGGGTCCAAAAACAATAAAGTTAATAGAAGACTTCTTAAAGGAACATTTCTATAAAAGTTATGTCAACATACCTGCAATGGCTAGGCATTAAATGCCATTATTCAATTTTCCCCATTATAAGTCTATGGGAACTCTAAGTTGCCATAGCAACCATACTAAAAAGCAGATTTTCATAAAAAACACAAACTCTCAATACCCCAGCCTAAGGATACTACAGATGAAATCTGGGCCTTATCGGCCCAGTGGTTACAGAGGAGATAATTTTTAAGTATTTTTTCCATTTTTTTTTTCATTTTGGTTTCCATGGCAACCAATAAAAGGGGCACTGGGCCGAAAAACATACAGCTGATAGTAGACTTCTCAAGGAACATTTCTATAAAAGTTTTGTCAACATATCTGCAATGGCCTGGCAGAAAATGTCATTTTTCAATTTTCCCCATTATAAGTCTATGGGAACTCTAAGTTGCCATAGCAACCAAACTGAAGGGCAGATTTTCATAAAAAACACAAACTTTCAATCCCCCAGCCCAAGGATGCTACAGATGAAATTTGGGCCCAATCGGCCCAGTGGCTTCAGAGGAGATGTTGTTTAAAAGTGTTGACGGACATACGACGACGGACGACGACGACGACGACGATGGACACTGCCTATCCTATAAGCTCCCCCGGAGCCTTCGGCTCTGGTGAGCTAAAAATCAACATATTAATTATTCATTCATGCTTCACTATTATTATATAGTCTTCATACTATTATTATATAGTCTTCAGTCACAGCTTCACCACTAATTTCAATTCAATGTCCTTCCAATTATAGATAAATTCTTGTTTATTGGCCACTTTAGTTCTGTAATGCAACATTCCAGTGAACCTGTAGTTTCATTGAAGAAATTCCCTGGTCTTACATACGTAGACATTACATGCTCATACAATAACAGCCTAATACTGTGCAGTCTACACAGCAGAGAATACCGGTAACTGTCTTTAACCTATCCTTAAATCTTTCAGTCCTTCTGTTTCCGTTAGAAATCCTTTCAGAAACGTTGTCCTTTCATTTTCCGGTCTTTTTGTATCCAAATTTGCTAGATCTGTTAGAAATCATCTCTAAGTACTTTGGGCTTGTTATATCAAGTATCTTTGAAAGCAATGCATAAACATTCTAACAAGTGTTGGACTACAAATATGAAATCCTGACTGGTCTTAATTTCCTGTGAATATTAAGACTGGTTTTATCTTTCTGCAGGCCATGACTTTAGCCATTATTTGTGTTTCCAGCTCACTTATGAATCAGTCAAACAGGATACAGAAAACTGTGACCTATATATATGAGACCATAACAAGTAAAAGCTATTACCAAGATCCACCAAGCTGTGAACATATTTTTAAGCACCCAAGTTTGTATTCCCAGCCTACTTATTTACACCACCCATGAAGTTCTTAACATCTAATACAACGGCACATCTTATCTTGTCTGCAACTGCTGTCAGTCAGAATTTAATATACAGTATTTTCGAAGCAGCAGAAATATCAACTCCGATAGCAAGCACCAAACCTGAAAACTTAAGCCTATATGGAAAGCTCTCCAAATCTTGTCAATCTAATGTCAAACTGATCAAATACAACTATTTAATCAGTCTACATACTGTGAATCCTTTCCATCCTGTCGAGAAACTGCACTGCAAAATGTATTTTCTAATTACTGCACTAGGCATCGTCAGCTTGCTTCCCCTTGTTTCACAATTCTTGAGTCTGCTGCTGCTTTAGCCTTTAATTTGCAGCAGTTTCCCAGCATTGTCTCTTTGATGAAGAAAAATCACCATCCCAGTCACTAGAATTGTTGTCAGCACCACTACAGCAATGTTCACTCTCCTGGAAAAGCCAGGTACTGTTCTTGAAAATCAACAGAGTATCTTCAGAACCTTTCAATTTCTGAACCGTACCATATAACAACCTTTCTGGCTTTAGGATTCACTTTCTATACCTTGCCATCTTTGCTTATACTCCATTTTACAACACTGGTAAATTCTCTTCCAAGTAATCTGCATGAAGCTTAACACTATATCAGCATTTATAAGTTACAAATGAAGGCTTCCATTATTTCTGTAATCATTTCTTTAATATATACTATGAGAACTTGAAAATGCATACTTTTGGGTAAACTGAGGTTATCAAATCTATTTGTTTTTTTCACCCCAATTTTGAAAATTCAAGGAGAAAACCAGCTGAAAATAACATATAACTTATGACAAATATCACTTCCACTTCCCCCTAAAATTCCCCCTATCACTTCGACTTCTTGAAACATCAAATGACATTAGCGGCCTTGGACCATGAGAACCTCCCCTTCCAGACCCAAACTGATTACCCATGAAGCCAGGTGGCCTAACTCCCAAAATACCACCCCCAGGGACTTTTCCACGAGGTGTCCCCTCATCTGACAGCTGACGTCCAAAAGACTTTCCCCCAGGCCCACTTGCCCCACCAGACCTATACGGAGGAGAACCCAGTAAAGCAACTCCACCAGATCTTGCCCCATCACTCTCTGACCTAGTATAAGAACCGGCCCTTTGCAAATAGCCCCCTTGGTTGGAGTATCCCATTCCAGAACCAACGTTTCTTCCCATACCTTCACCAGAACCTAAGTCCGGCCCACTTCCAGCATTTGAAGAGCGCCTTCTGTTCAGAGCCCCCACACCTCCATCATTATCCATACCAGAACTGTAACTATCAGAACTAAATTTAAATTGTTTGGACATGCTGTCAGACCTGGACTCAGGTCCATACTTTTGGTACCCACTTCCCTGACCCCTTGCAGAGCTGGATTCAGAACCATAGCTATATTTAGTCATAGAATCAACAGTACTAGTATCTGCTATAGTGTTATCACTACCGTAGCCAAACTGTTTAGAAGCACCATGAGAACCCCCCATGGAAGGGCCAGTGTTAGTGGTCATGCTTTCTGAAGGGAATTCACTGTGCTGCTGGCTTAGTGGTAGATCAACATTGCGATCCTCATGATAAACATCAGCCTGAGCCTGATATTCAGGCTGATCTGATTTAGAATAATAAGTGTCTTCATGCCCATGAGCTTGAGCATATACTGGCTCTCGTTGAGAATAGGGATCTTCTTGAGAATATTCAGTCCCACCCATGCTAACCCTATGCCCTTGTTGTGCAAGCAAACTGGCAAGAGCAGCTTTAACACCAGTATTACCATCATCATTATCTTGTTCAGTGTGACTTGAATGCCCTTCTTGTACATACCCCTGACTACTATAGGAATTAGAGGAATATTTATCACTATATCCACTGGAATTATATTCATACTCAGATGTCTGATTAAAGCTTGGATTCTGGGAAACAGCACTAACTGTATGAGAAGCTTCATTCCCACTACTATGCACCATAGGTAGAACTGGCTTGTTCTGCAAAGTTGCTGCTAGATCAAGCTGCTGTTTTAGAGTACTCAACAGACCTGATGTATGTTCGTCAAGTCTAATATTTAAGCTCTTAGCAACATCCTCCACACTTCCCCCCTGCTGTAGCAGCATTGTTAATTGATGCATATCAGGATCAATATTTGTAAGCGGGCCAGGGTCTGCTGGACCTGTGGGAACAGGTTCCAGAGTAGGAGGAGCAGGTGCATGCCTATGGTCACCCATTTTGTCCTCCTCCTCTAAGTCCTCTGGAGCTTTAAACTGAGTTATATCCATGAACTTTAATGGCAATGTTGGGTCCTCAGGTGAGGGCTCACGAGTACTATGTGTGGAATGTGGCGCAGACAGGGAGGAAGTGTGGAGCACTGGTGGTGGTTCACTGACTTGTTTAGGTATTAGACTAGGTAAACTTGAGCTAGATTTAACATTTGTTATACTACTTGATTGTGTTACTACTGAAGCTGAACTTGGATGAGTTAGCAATGCTGGAGGCATTGTTGGAGCACTATGTGATATTACGGGTGAATATGATTCACTTGTTACACTTTGTTTCACTGCTGAAGCAAATGGTTCACTTGGAGCACTTGGTTTCACATAAGGTGCAAATGGCTCACTCCTTGAACTAACACTAGAAACCTTCACAGGTGAGTCTTTATAAGACACTTTTGCTGACAAATCCTTGTACTGAACCGTCTGCCCAACACTACTTTGCTTACTGCTCATAGAAGCAGCAGGCTGATTCTGAGTAGAACTACGTTTTTCCACTGAAGGGAACTCTTTCTGAGAAGCTCCCCTCTGTATATTCTTGCTCTTATCTTCAGCAGGGGTAGCCTCCCTCTGAGACGCACCCCTCTGTAAACTTCTGCTCCTTTCTTCTGAAGGAGTGATCTCTTTCTGAGAGGCTACCCTCTGTAAGTTCCTGTTTTGTTTGGTCTCAACCTTTGCAGGAATTTGAACACTAGGATCCTCTCCTCTTTGCTTCATTTCTTTTATCACTTTCTTCCTATTCTTGCACCACATTTCATGACAGTCCTGGTCTTTAGGAAGACTGAAAATAAAGCACTTGTTGGTTACTCACATCATCATTTAAACAGGGTTGCCACTAATACTCGAACTTCAAAATTCCCCTACCCTTCCCTGAGTTTTCCCTGACTTTTTGCAGTTTTCCATAACCTTTTTTACGGATCCAAAAGTTATTTTTACTCTTTACTTCAACAATGCTAGTTGTATCATTTGAAAAACGGTGGCTACTCTTAAAGGGAAAAAAATTGCTCCCTGGGGGAAGCATATTCTTTCCATTAAGAGTAGCCTACAATGAGAGTGGAGATTATCTCTCCTCAAAGTACATCCTTTCCCCTTGAACAGAATAAATATGTTGTCTAAAGACTGCCATTGCCATTAGCTTTCAAATGCCCTGACGTTTCCCTGACATTTCATGTCATTTCCAGATTTTTTTGACCAACCACAAACTTCCCTGACTTTTCCCTGACCTGGAAAAAAAGCATTTTCCAGATGTTTTCCCCTCGAGGGATATTCCAGATAAAAGTACCTCCCTGTGCAGAGAACTTCTTATGAGGAAAGCTTAATTACATTTACAAATAAGAAATAATAGTACTTTTGGAAATAATAGTACTTTTGTCTCTTTAACCCCCCACCACCAAAACTTTAATAATTAGTTTCCGGTCCTGCCCCAGGATGTAATTTTTTCCTGGAAAAGCCCTGACTGTGGCAACCCTAATTAGTAAGTTTTGAAAAGTTACATCCTTCACATGCAATTCAACAAAGAAATGAAAACTGCCGACTCAGTCTAACTGAGTCTGTTCACAACCAGTATTGAAAAGTGTAACACTGGTCACGCCCCCTAGCACCGGCATATGCAGAATGACTCTGAATGAACTCAATGAATGCAAACATCACAACAATAGTTATGCATAAAAAATACAGTGCAGTATACAATGGACCCTTTACAAGGACTGCACTGGTTTCTTGTAAAGAATTTGACATTATAAAGATTGCAAATTCAGATCAGTGCAATGACCTACTATATTATAAAAATTTTGCTATTGTAGTGAATACTCTATAAAGTACAATGACCCTACAATGTACTTACTCAGGAGGGGTCACTATATTTGGGTCCACATATTTCAACCAAGGGCTGCTTAAAGCTTCCTCTGCAGTACATCGCTTTGTTGGATCCAGCTCCAACATATTATCCATCAAATCCAATGCCATTTTAGGTAAACTGAAACATATAATCTCTGGTGAATGACTACACCACCACATTTTTCTGCCATCTTTTTAATAAGGGAACATTTTTTTTGTTGTTTTTTTTACTTTTTTTTCCTTCCCTGGACAATAAAGCCCTTCCAAAATGGGGGCAACTCTTCAAAGAAACAAACTGCTCCTTTAGGGAGCAAATTCTGTCCTTTAAGAGCAGCCCCCTTTGAGAATGGAGCAAATATTGCCAAATCAGTTATCTCCCTTTGAACCTTTTGTATGTCTTAATCATGTCATAAGATAACTATGAATTATTTTACAATTGCTACCTCAAAATTTCATGTCTATTTTATAATTTCTCCAAACCTAAAAGACATTGAGGATCTTACACGAATGGTCATTTCATATGAAATCTATTTAATGAGCCTTGGGAGAGCTTCATAAATTTCATATGAATTGACCACGAGTGGAAGATTCTGTTTATCATATTGACCCTTTAAAATTGGATTTTATTGCCTTCAAACTGAACATTATTTCAATGAAAAAACGCATTGCTGACATGGTTGTTGTCAATGACGTTACATGTATGTGCAAAAATGTTATTACACGAGTTGTCATACGATTTTTATGACACGATGTTATCTACTGAATAACAGCGATATCATATGGTAAATGGAATTCTGTTGTACTTCCTGCAACTAAGAAATACTACACAACCCTAGCCTGTTGACCCCTAAAAGTATAGCTGCTGTTGAGCTACATGCACCTGGTTTAGGCATAAAAATTAACTGTATTCCCCAAGCGAACCAAAAACACAAGTCACACAGCATCTTTGGTTTAGAAGAAGAAATCACTCTAGCTGATTTGTCTCACAAACACTGCATACTGGCAGCTCTGTTTCATATAAAATCAGCCCAAGTATCTGTAACTAACAACTTTCAACATATTCTTATTTAATTACTTCTCTGATAGGGTTATTGTTCTTTGACTATGACCTCTTTGATTCCTACAATGTGGCAATTTCTGAACTAACTGACAACTTGAGGGCCATGGCCGAAGCACAGTATGGCTTTCAGTTACCGAAATTTCATTTTAAGTGACTTTTCCTTCAGATATAGACATGGAGGGTGTTTTATAATAGGCAGGTGATGCTTGCTACTGGCGAGCACCTGCTCACACTTCCTACTGGGGTCTATGTCTGTGTACATGTATCTAAATATTTTGGATTTGTCAATGTTTATATGGATTATACTAGTTTGGACACTTTGACCTCTCTATTATTCTTAGACTATGCACTGAATCTCGCTGTGCAGTGCATCAGACATGTTTCACTTTAATTCCAGAGATATAGTCCTCATAAAGTAGCAGACCTGGAAGCTGATCTAGCAGTCAAACCTGCTGGAGACAGGAATTTTTCCAACTGTAAACAGAGTTCCATTGCACACAGCCTTTCCTTATCAGCCTCCCATCCCCAATGTGACTGAAATACTATTAAAAAAGACATAAAATCAAGTCATCCATCCTTGCAAAAATGTGATGGATAGACAAAGCAGAAAATCACCCCTTGTGGAGCATGAAAATAAATGCTGCAACTCTTGAAATGGCAATGCAGATCTGTTAACCTTGCACTAAACTGAAACATACTCTTATCCCATTATTTATGAACAAGAATTTACTATAGCTCTCATCTTCAGTGCAGTTTGATGAGGTGTCGTAACGTATGAGCCGCGACACCACAAAACCAACGAAGTGGAATGTTTCCCCCAGCAAAGACTTAGATCAGCCTGGGCATCCACCCAGTCTGATCTGAGTCTTTGCTGTCTGTAGCAAAGTGATGCTTAGCTACCCTTTAAGTGCACAGCGAAGAATCCGATCAGACCAGGCTGATCTGAGTCTTTGCTGGTCACCATGCCAATTTGTTGGTTTTGTCTTGTTGAGGCTCGTATGTTTTTCTGCAGATTTAGCAATTATTCCTAAATATCACCCTCTTATTTAGGTCTCTGACATCACCCCCTTAGCTCTGAACAAGAACTTACAATGAGAATTCCTCTCTCAATTTCCTTCTGTACTGTTTTTTGGGTTTGAATGTGTGAAACAACGGCAGTTTAATCACGTCTGGCCAGACCGCTGGACAGGGGGAGCCACATGTCTTGCTAATCAACTCCAGTTGTTGTAGCTCCTGACTGGCTTGGAATATTGGCTTCTTTGTAAACAGTTCTCCTAGTATACAACTGAAAACATAAAATTAGGATAAACTTTATATCAAGGGATGCAAACCTGACAGGCAAAACAAATGAGCCGCGACGCGACAAAACCAACGTGGTTGTGCGCCCAGTGTAGACTCATATCAGCCTGGGCATCCGCCCAGTTTGATCATATTCTTTGCTAAGCGCTTAAAGGGTAGCCAAGGGACTAAGCTACCTTCATGCATCCAGCGAAGACTCTGATTAGACTGGGCGGATGCCCAGGCTGATCTGAGTCTGCCCTGGACGCACGACCACATTGTTGGCTTTCTCGTGTCGTGGCTCAAAATAAAAGTCCTACAGGGCTTATGTTATATGTTATATATATTCAACACAACATAAAGTTTGTATGTCTTTTATGCATTCCTTTTTCTGGCCATATATACCCATATGTAAGCTGTCAAATGCATTTTTTTTCAACTTATATATACTGGCCCTAAAGATCATTTCTAACTGATCACCCTGTCTTTGATTGATTGATTGATTGATTTGATGCTTAACCTCCACGGTCAACAACTATGGTCATGTCGGGACGGTCAGTTAACCTAACCACACTATTCCTGGGCAGGCTTAGACCTCCAAAGCGGTTAACCAGTACTAAGTGCACATACTTTCGCCAGTAACTGACAACTGCCCATCTTGAATCAGCGGAAGGAGAAACGAAAGTATGTGGCCAGACCGGGTTTCGAACCCAGGACCTCTGACTTATGAGTTAGGTGCCCTATCGATTGCGCTAAAGCCTATGCGGCCCGGCTCTGATCACCCTGTCCTTTAATCTGTTAATTAATATGTCAGCTGCACTTAAACCTGAGTGCAATGAAGGCCAGCTGCCGTCCTGCTACATTCAAATTTGCATATCAGCTTGTATTCTCCAAGCGAACCTTAGACATGAGTATGACATTATCTAAGGTTTAGATAAAGAATTTACTATAGCTGATTTTCTTTGTAGACACTGCATCACAGCAGCTCCATTTAGTACTAAATCAGCAAACTGACCCTGAGACTGAAAGCAGCTACCACGATGAATCTGTATGTATCAGTACGGCCAATATGTGATGTGGTAATTAGGGATGTATCGAGAGTCCATAAATGACTATTGCGATAGTATTGACATTGCAAGAAGTACCATTGCGATACTATTACTATTGCAGCTTGCTATTGCAATGCATTGCGATAACTATTGAGGACAGATTATTTATCCAGAAACTGAGCTTTTCTGTATAAAAATCTGGTATGTTCACAAATTTACGACTGAAAAGCATTGTTAAATGACTGTTGTTTCACAACATGCACACCTTGGATACAAAATACAAGAAAACATTATTTTTCATTTTTTGGAATCCACATGCATTTCCATTATTCTTTTAGCTAAAGACTTCTTTCAAGAAATAGATGCATGTCTAGAAACTATTGAAACTATTGCGATATTGGAAACACTATTGCCAATAGTATTGACATTGCAGCTTTCCCTATCGATAGTGACTATTGTCAATGCTACTATTGCAATATATCGATAGTCCGATGTATTGTTACACCCCTAGTGGTAATATGTATATAGGTATACAGAGTGTATAACTGACCAGTCTAACTGGTCTGGACATTGTGTGCTCCCTTTCTAATCTTGGAGTCATGAGATTGTTACCTGCTGTGGGCTCTTCAAGAAATGTTTTTCACAGATTTTTCTCTTACTACTACATATATCTGCTCTCACAGGGGCTACCTTAGACCCTTAGCTAAGGGTCTAGGCTACCTTCAAGCAAAATCTCAAATACAGTATTTGCTCAGGCATATTTGTTACAATACTTAATAAAGGGTATAAGACTGAAGTTAACCTTTTTGTGCAGTACCTGTTCTGCAATGATGTGTACAGTGGCAGTATTTTTTTTTCATTCTTCCATTCTTATTCTTTGCTTAGTACTACTTACCCTATACTCCATATATCAATAGCAGGCCCATATCTCTCTTCTCCTAGCAGAAGTTCTGGAGGTCTGTACCACAGCGTTATCACTTTATTGGTATACAATCTCTCCTTATCATCAGCATCATATAGACGGGCCAGACCCCAATCAGCCAGCTTTAATTGTCCGCTGAAAGTCAATGTGTGTTAAAACATTCAAGATGCAAACAGTACCTGCAACATTACTATATTTGAACTTGGGACATCCATACATATGGTCCATTAAGGAAGGCGGTAGTATATACTGGTATCATAACTGAACTCAATTTATTCATATTTTGCTGAAGGTATAGCTGCAAAGGGCTGGAAAAATCTATTCATCTGCTTGCCATGAGAAAAGTGATATAGCTATGCAATATAGGACATAGCTGTTTACTGTCTCTGACATTTCATCATCTTCAACATTTCTGACAGAATGCAGAATCAGTGGAACAATTTTTCCAACCCTGCTATACCTGTCTTGTACTAATCTTAAATAAAACCTCTCTCTTTCTGAAACATACATATACATCTTTTTTCATATTCATGGAGACCAAAAATAATTTAACTTGTTTTTCCAAAAACTTGTGTGACACAGTGTGTTTACTAGTTATCACACGACACAAAAAATTGGCAGTCTCCTGGAGCAATGAATAAACAAAAAGAACAGTCAAAAAGCTAAAGGAACAATGCGATATTCATTTTCCAGATCTGAATTCCACCTCCTCAGTGTCAAGATAACCTTATCAAGCTTAGCATGAATTCTGATGGATGAATGAATGACCTGCAATTTTAGGTCCTTTTCAACAGTATTTCAGTCATATCAGGACAATGGAAGGGTGATAATGAAAGGCTGTCTGCAATGGAACCCCGTTTACGATTGAAAATATTTCCGCCTCGGGGAATCGAACTCTGGATCGCTAGATCAGCAGGCAAGGGCTTAATCCACTGAGCTACTAGGGCTCCTTAGTAAGATTTTTTAAAGCAGCAGGTCCCCGATGACATCATTCATGATGTTGTCAAAAAAGACAACAAAATTTTTTGTTATGCTGTGAATACAAAAGGACAGCTGCAAAAGGAATAATCAAGCTGCTGCAATATTTGTTTAGCTTTCTACCAGTTCCAAAAAAATAATTGCAATAAGTCCAAAATAAGTAACAATATATAAATGCACTGGGACTTACGGGAAAATTAACTTCACAGAATTACATTTAGTCCTTGAATGTTATATGAGAGTGTAATCAAATAGATATGATTGAAAGTTTCACATCCACATGCATTGCAAAACGGCATAACTTACCTGAATGGTTCCTGTGCATTAATGTTTTCATTTACCAAAGATAAAAGATAAAACTAATTCTAAAGCTAATAAGGGAAAGAGATTTTACCAAGTTATCCTCCAATTTTCAGCTGTTCACAAAGTATTCACAACATTTGAGTTGTAGAACTTTCAACAAATCATATCACACATCATCAGGTAATCAGCTATCTTACCAGCTATCTAGTTTGGTAAACTCAGACAAAAACTATTGAAGCAATTGCATTGATAAACAAATAGTAAACTGCTATATTTTTTTTTTTTCAAAACTAGCACTGAGTGGAAGAAATGATATTCACTACCATATGTGTTAGCTTGGCAGGCCTAAACAATGGCACCTCTTGTGTAATCAGGATCTGCAAAAGCTTGCAATTTTGCAAGTGATACTGAACAAATTGCTGAGTATCATATTTTACAAAACTTTAGTACTGGTTTAAGTGTCCAAATCCTCCAGTATTTTTTTTTTCCTTCAGCAATAAGTACCCTCCATTTTATGTTCAGTTTTCACTGGAACTGTATGGTTTTCTGCTGCATGTGAGGTAATGGGGACATGAATTGTCTAAACATTAGAGCTATATTTTATGATGTACAATTACATAGATTATTTTTCCTAGCCAAAACATCTTATTCTTGACATGTCTCTCCTAAATCACTCTTTACAAGAACCTACAACAGGCCACTTTTTCAACTGGTCGCCACTTTAGCTGAAAATGAATAAAACATTAAGTGCCTATTTCATATTGCATTTAAATCACCATCTATGGTTTGAATCACAAATTATCCTACAGATCCAATTGCAAAATAAACCTTGTTCAGAGATTTTATAGCAACGTGAAGTTGGACAATAACTGATACTGAGAAAGACTTCAGTCAAATTTTTCATGCAGAAATATGTGCTTCGACACGAAGAAAAGCAACAAAGTGGCATGTGCACCAAGGAAAGACTCAGATCAGCCTGGGCATCCCCCCAGTCTGATCAGTCTATGTTGTGCGCTTATAGATAGCTAAGGGTCTAAGCTACCTTCATGCGGACAGCAAAGACTCTGATCAGATGTCCAGGCTAACCGGAGTCTTTGCTGGGCATGCATAACACTTTGTTTGTTTTGTCGTGTCGCGGCTCATATTTTTTAACCAATATGAACTGACTATAGAATCTGAATAATTCAAAGTCCTGAAACAGAATGTTTAGATAGGATGTTTATACAAATAAAATTTCATTAATCTGAAAAGCTTTCTAATCTGAGAAAAAAGCTCTGGCAATCAAAACTACACTTACTTACCTATTATTCAATAGTATGTTTGAACATTTTATGTCTCTATGTAAAAAGTTCTTTTTATGACAATAATTCAAACCATCTATCAACTGCTTCATGAATGATGCAATGTGAATTTCTTGAAATGACACCATTCCAGATTCCAGAATTCCCATCAAATCGTGGTCCATGTATTCAAACACTAGGTAAAAGGCACCTGCAAAGAAACAAAATGTTGCAAAACTATTTACTTCTGGTTAAATGTAGACTAGTGGAGAACCAATTTCATAAAATCCAGACACTGAATTTGCGTATTTAATCCGTATTTAGGTTTGGTTTCAACTCATTTGGCCTCATTTTTTCAAGCTCTCATCAAACATAAGATTGTGCTATTAATATTTGTTGTTCTCTGCTCTCATAGGCTTCAGGACAAGTTTTCTAACCACATGACTCAGGTTTGGTTTGCCCTTCAGTATACTGCACTGACAGCTAACTGAATCTTAGCAGAATCTGAACCCGCAACCTTCTGCACTATAGAGGAACCCGCAACCTTCTGCACTATAGGGGAATGCCTCTAACCACTCAACCACAGCACCTCTCTGCATTTTGACTTGAGTCACCAGGGGTCATATTTATAAAAGCACTTAAGTTGTTGCTATGCTGTTGCTAAGGCTTAATTTCTATACAGGAGATTTCCTACAACTATGAAATTTGCTCTGGAGGAACAGTCTTTTTCTGACTGTTCCTCCAGAGCAAATTTCATAGTTGTAGGGAATCTCCTTCAAAGAAATTTAGCCTTAGCAACAGCATAGTAACCACTTAAGTCGTTTTATATATACGGCCCCAGAACTCCAGTTCAGGCGAGCATTTTTCTTGTTTCTCAATGAAAGCATATGTTGAGTTTTTGCACAGATCAAAATAACTTTTAACAAGATTTCTACAAAATGCTATAGCTGGCATGTCTAAACATTGTCACTAAACAGAAAATTCGACAAAAAGTTATGTGGCCAGTGCAAACCATGCTGCCTACACCAGAAAAGTTAGGACTTATTTCAGCTACTTTCTGCTAGTCACAGTCGACAATAATCTGTTATTATTACCATTAACTCAATCTTAGCTGGAGCTCACTGTATCAGCATAATAGCTTGTGTGATATCTAATGATGTGAATTTTGTTTTCTTGCGTTAATTAAAATCTCTAAAAGAGATTGACATCAGGCCCAGAGGTACCATTCTCAAACTCAAAATAAAGCACACTGATTGGCTGCTTCCGAGCACATGCTTGGAAGCAGCCAATCAGTGTGCTTTATTTTGAGTTTGAGATTATTCTCCTCGAACCCTGAAGGGCTTTATCTCAAGTTTGAGAGTGATCCGTAGGCCATTACATATACATCAAGGAACTAAAAAAAACAAGAGGACCATTGGTCCTGTAGCTCACCTGGGTCCATTCAGCCTCAGTACTCTAGGGTTAGTTACTCTAAGGCCATCAGTCAATTGGTTTTGGTGAAAAAGATTTTTAAAGGTTTTAACCATTTATGGGCATGGAGCCATGGAGGACATGTTGGTCATGTGACCTGGACGTTTGAAAAAAAATTTCATTCCCTTAACCCCTGGAGGCTCTATATGAAATTTGGTTTCAAAATTGGCCCAGGGGCTTTTGAGGAGATGGTTTGATATTGTCAAAATGACAGAGTTCTGGGTCAAAAGTCAAAGAATGACCTTGACATCTTGTACTCATGAATCTTCATGTACTCATTAACATGACTGTATATACCGATTTTTAGGCATATATCTTCAAAACTTTCCATGAAATCTTATGTTCTAGCATTTTCCCACATTTGACCTTGCAGTAAAATAGTCATGGTTAACCCAAGGTCATTATTTTGAACAATCTTGATAGTACTGGAATTCCCAATGCTACATACCAAGCTTCAAAGCCATCGGTCGATTGGTTCTGGAGAAGAAGATTTTTAAAGGTTTTAACCATATATGGTCCTGGCGGCCATGTTGGTCATGTGACCTGGACTGTTTGAACAAATTTACATTCCCTCAATCCCTGGAGGCTTTATATGAAATTTCGTTACAACTGGCCCAGTTTTTTTTAGGGGATTGTTTGATATTGTCAAAATATGAGAGTTCTGGGTCAAAGGTCAAAGAATGACCTTGACCTCTTGTACTCACAAATCTTCATGTACTCATTAAGATAACTGTATATACCAATTCTTAGGCATATCTCTTCAAAACTTTCCATGAAATCTTATGTTCTAGCATTTTCCCATATTTGACCTTGCCGTAAAAAAGGTCAAGGTCAACCCATGGTCATAATTTGAACAATCTTGACAGTACTCGAGTACCCAAAGCTACATACCAAGTTTCAAGGCCATCGGTCAATTGGTTCTTGAGAAGAAGATTTTTAAAGGTTTTTACCATATATGGGTGTGGCGGCCATGTTGGTCATGTGACCTGGACCATATGAATAAGTTTTTGTTCCCTCAACTCCTGGAGGCTCTATATGAAATTTGGTTCCAAAAGGCCCAGTGGCTTTTGAGGAGATTGTTTGGAATTGTCAAAATATGACAGTTCTGGGTCAAAGGTCAAAGAATGACCTTGACCTCTTGTACTCATAAATCTTCATGTACTCATTAAGATGACTGTAGATACCAATTTTTATCCCAAAATCTTCAACAGTTTCTAAGATATCTTATGTTCTAGCATTTTGCCATATAAAAGCACAAGGAAGCAAATTTGACCTTACCGTAAAAAAGGTCAAGGTCAACCCAAGGTCATAATTTGAACAATCTTGGTAGTACTCCCGTACCTGATGCTACATACCAAGTTTCAAGGCCATCGACCTACTGGTTCTGGAGAAGAAGATTTTTTTAGGTTTTTACCATATATGGGCATGGCGGCCATGTTGGTCATGTGACCAAGACCGTTTGAATAACTTTTTGTTCCTAAGGTCCCAGGAGGCTCTATATGAAATTTGGTTACAATCGGCCCAGCGGTTTCAGAGGAGAAGTCGTTTGAAATTGTGGACGGACGGACGACGACGGACGACGGAGCCTGACCATACTATAAGCTCCCCCGGAGCCTCTGGCTCAGGTGAGCTAAAAAATCATTGTTCCACATTTTCTTTAAGTGCATTTTGTTCAACTAAATCTTAAAGTTGTTGTCTATACTGATTTACCATAGAAAATGACAACAAAGAAATGGTTTTAAACGATTCCAAATTTTCAGTTCAGGAAATTTACTGTTGCTGGAAAGTTGCTTTCTATCTGGAGCAATTAAACTGCACTAAATAGCATACAACTGTTGAGCTGAAATTGTTACTTCTGGCATACAGTGCATGGCTGTGTATGCTGATCTGCATTTTCACTGTATGCAAATACCATGTGACACCATTTCCTCGTGGCTCAGCTAATGCACACTATACCTCTGTCTTTCCTGAAATCTATGGCATCCTGTTTGTCTGTAACTATCTCCTTCAAGTTCACAATATTCATATGATTGAGCTGTCTTAGGATCTTTATTTCTCTCACAGCTGTTATTGGGAAGCCCTCTTTTTCATTCTCCAGCCGTACCTTCTTCAGTGCTACCAATTCATCTGCAAACATAGATACATGTACTATAAAACACTTATATTTGGCGGCAGCAAAATTTGGCGGTTTCAATAGACGGACCTTTTGGCGGATTTTTATTTTAGCGTATTTGTGATTTCTGATGAAATAGTGTTTTCTGCTGACATCATATGGGCCACTTGAGTCTGAGGTTGAATACAGAAATTACAATCATTTCTATTATAATGTTAAATTTTGCCTAATAAAACTGTTTAAAGTAAATAAATTTTAGAGTTCCTCCTGATTAAATCAACTTGGCTTACATGTAGGTACTAATTTGTAAGGAATGTCTAATTAACATTTTCACACTCTGTTAAAATTTCTTCTCCTTTGTTGGATGCTTTGGTTTGTCTTGTTCTCATTTACATGATGTGTAGTGGCTTTGATAATATAGAAGAACAATAAATTATAGACTTTATGACAGTTTTTTTCTTCACAAACAGTTTATATTGGCGGCATTTTAATTTGGCGATTTTCTTCTTCTTCGCCAATATCACCAAAATAAAGTGACTGCCAAATATAAGTGTTTTACAGTATATATTTTACTCTGAAACTGCATTTATTCAAATAACTTTATAAGACAGGGCCCTTTCTCTCCAAACGTGAGGAGCCTGGGGAACTCAACTGGTTAAGCACTGGTCTGCTGATCTACAGTCCCAAGAGCGATTCCCGGATGTGGAATTCTTTTCAATCATGAACTGGGTTCAATTGAACACAGTCAACTGGGTTCCAATGAATACAGCCTTACATTATCACCTTTTCATCATCCTGATATAACTGAAATACTGTTGAAAAGGACATAAAATCGCAGGTCATCCATTCATCTCTCCAAAAGTACCCAAATATGTGAATCAGTCTTTTGTAATTTGGGGATGAGATAAGGTTTTCTCTTCAAAAACAATCAAAAAAAGATCTAGATCCATCTTGCCAGACAGATCTAGAGTTCTGGGATTGTTTTGTAACCTTCATCTTATAACTAGATAAATATGGTAAAACTAGAAAATTGTGTCTGTAAGACATTAATGATGCCCCCGTGCAGCACCTGTCACCAGACATGTGTACATCCCTAAAACGTTACACAAACTTCATATCTTACAGTGCAGAAATGCTGCCCAAAATAAGTATGTTTAAAAGTTTAAGTCCATCAAAATTATTTTTTTCCCCATCAAAAACCCATATGCATGTCTTCATTATGTCCACAACAAGTAAACATGTCTGAAAAACAGCCACTTAAAGTGGTGAGAGGAGCCGATTACACAAAGTACTTACCCTACAATTCAAACATTTGCCTAAAATGACTACATTCAAAAGGCTGTAATTCTGTCAAAATTAATTTTAGCTCAGCAAAAACATCTTCAATATGTCCACAACATGTATGCAAAATTTGAAAAAGATCCACTGAAAACTGTCGGAGGAGTTGATTACACAAACTCTATACCATAAAGTGAGACGAACGGACAGACGGATGGACAAGAGCAAATCTTCATGCCCCCTGACTATCGTCACTGGGTCATAAAAAAATAGCCATCAGAGGAGATGGCAAATCCCCCGACCGAAGACCCCCATGGGCCTTGGTAAAAAGGGTGCACTTCAAAACACATATTAGTAATATATTGTCGTTCTTTTATGCTTCTGATTGACATTAACTGTTAACAGATGCATGATTATATAACACTCAGACTAAAACAGTATGCTTGACTGCTAAAAAGAGGTAATATCTCAAACAGCCACCATATACACAAATGTATAGCATACGATACATTCAACTTTCAAAATGTGTGAATAACTTCTAAAGTACAAGCCCTACAAATCTAATTTTGAGTTCTCTAGTAAGTGAATTTGGACAAAGAATCCAAATCTGGAAAAAAAATTTATTTTTTTTTGGGGGGGGGGGGGGGGTGCAGGAGGGGTCATGGGAATGTGGAGGGGTAAGAGAGAGTTAGGAACACTGATAAGATATCACAGCATGATCATCAATATTCTAAAAGGTACATGGCTATTCAAATTCTGGAGCTGGCCAGGGTTATACAGTTATGGAGAAGAGACTCAAACAGCAGCTCAAACTACCAAAGGGAAATAATTCACTGAGTCTAAAAGCAAGAGTTATCATTCATGTATGAGACAAATTGTCATGACCTGTTCTGCATATCTGTGAAGTATCATGAAAATATTTCAAAAGGTACTCAAGCTATGGAGCGGACACCTAAAATCATCAAAGGGAAATAACTCCAAAAGTAAGAAAGCAAGAGTTGTCATTCTTATTCGCGACACATCATCATGACCTGTTCTACATATCTGTGAAGTATCATGAAAATATTCCAAAAGGTATTCAAGTTACAGAGCGGACACGAAATCAGACCTAAAACCATCAAGGGGAAATAACTCAAAAAGTAAGAAAGCAGGAGTTGTCATTCTTGTTCGCGACACATCGTCATGACCTGTTCTACATATCTGTGAAGTATCATGAAAATATTCCAAAAGGTATTCAAGTTATAGAGCGGACATGAAATCATACCTAAAATGATCAAGGGGAAATAACTCAAAAAGTAAGAAAGCAAGAGTTGTCATTCTTTTTCGCGACACACCGTCATGACCTGTTCTACATATCTGTGAAGTATCATGAGAATATTCCAAAGGGTATTCTAGTTATAGAGCGGACACGAATCTGCCAAAAAATCACACCTAAAACTATCAAGGGGAAATAACTCAAAAAGTAAGAAAGCATGAGTTGTCATTCTTGTTTGCGACACATCGTCATGACCTGTTCTACATTTCTGTGAAGTATCATGAAAATATTCCAAAGGGTATTCAAGTTACAGAGCGGACACGAATCTGCCAAAAAATCACCAAAGGGGAGATAATTCAAAAATTACAAAAGCAAGAGTTACCATTCTTGTACGCGACACATCGTCATGACCTGTTCTACATAACTATGAAGTATCATGAAAATATTCCAAAGGGTATTCAAGATATAGAGCGGACAAGAAAGTGTTTACGGACGGACGGACGGACGGACGGACGGACGCCAGGCTCATCGCTATATCCCCCGAACCTTTCGGTTGGGGGATACCATCAAGGGGAAATAACTAAAAAAGTAAGAAAGCAGGAGTTGTCATTCTTGTTCGCGACACATCGTCATGACCTGTTCTACATATCTGTGAAGTATCATGAAAATATTCCAAAAGGTATTCAAGTTATAGAGCGGACATGAAATCATACCTAAAATGATCAAGGGGAAATAACTCAAAAAGTAAGAAAGCAAGAGTTGTCATTCTTTTTCGCGACACACCGTCATGACCTGTTCTACATATCTGTGAAGTATCATGAGAATATTCCAAAGGGTATTCTAGTTATAGAGCGGACACGAATCTGCCAAAAAATCACACCTAAAACTATCAAGGGGAAATAACTCAAAAAGTAAGAAAGCAAGAGTTGTCATTCTTGTTTGCGACACATCGTCATGACCTGTTCTACATTTCTGTGAAGTATCATGAAAATATTCCAAAGGGTATTCAAGTTACAGAGCGGACACGAATCTGCCAAAAAATCACCAAAGGGGAGATAATTCAAAAATTACAAAAGCAAGAGTTACCATTCTTGTACGCGACACATCGTCATGACCTGTTCTACATAACAGTGAAGTATCATGAAAATATTCCAAAGGGTATTCAAGATATAGAGCGGACAAGAAAGTGTTTACGGACGGACGGACGGACGCCAGGCTCATCGCTATATCCCCCGAACCTTTCGGTCGGGGGATAAAAAAGAATCGATATATTATGATAACTTTTTATGCCTTCTTTTTTTCACAATATTATTTCATTATAATGTGAATGGACGATATTTTCTGATATCATAATGTCAACTTGTCAGGACTGTAAAAGCATGCATCTTCACAATCCTGCAAGAAATATAAAAGCAAATTTTTACCTGTAAGACTATCCTTTGCTTTATAAACCTGGCCATATGTACCTTCTCCAATGATCTCAATGATATTGAAGAGATCTACACATCTCTCACCCCAGTCTCCTTTTACCCTCTCATTGTGACGTCTTTGGAAACAAAGTCTACAAAACAGTTCATGTATATGAATTTTACAGAATTATATGTCTACCATAAGTACTGTTACAAATGAACTACCATAATCAACCTTATTAGTGCCCTGTGCACTGAACTTTCTCAAAATGGCAGCAAGAACTTGTAGTAAACTGTCTTTCTTTAATGCTCAAATTTCAAAGAATTATTATATATTAAAGGAAACAAAATGAGTGGTTAAACTTAGAGAAAAGCTGCTCATGGTCATAGAGAAGCTTTGCAAGTGAAAGCTGAAAGGTTCTATTTGGTCAAGTCGGGTAACTTCGGACAGCGGGTAAATTCGGACATACCACTGCAAACAGTGAAAATCCAGATTGATTGATTGATTTATTGCTTAACGTCCACTGTAAACAACTATGGTCATGTCGGGACGGTCAGTTAACCTAACCACACTATTCCTGGGCAGGCTTAGACCTCCTAAGCGGTTAACCAGTACTAAGTGCACATACTTTCGCCAGTAGCTGACAACTGCCCTTCTTGAATCAGCGGAAGGAGAAACGAAAGTATTTGGCCAGACCGGGTTTCGAACCCAGGACCTCTGACTTATGAGTCAGGTGCCCTACCGATTGCGCTACGCGGCCCGGAAAAAACAGATGAGATGGCTCATGATGAGCTGTCTCATCAGGATTTTCACTGTTTGCCCAGTTGATTTTGTTTTAATTCCAAACAACTGATATACAAAGGAAACAATGTCACTGTCACTGAATTTACCTGCTGTCAAAATTTACCCGACTTGACCCTACCATTTTCAGTTCTTATAAACAAGCAAACAAAGGGATAAACATTAGAAATGTGCACTTACAGTAACATGCCTAAAAAAATACCATAATGTGCTCTTATTGGGGTCCGTAAGCCAGTTGTGTAAAACAAATTCGGTGAATTTATATCCCCCGCCGAAAAGGCCCTGATGGAAATGATGACTTCACACACACACACATACACACACACACACACACAGAGGACAGAACATGCCTGGGACAAGTAGAGGCAAGAAATATTTAGAGGAACAATTTGAAATCCTTGCAGTCTCATGGTTGTTTGCACATATATCAAGGTGATAAATAACAAGTTTTGTTGAAATTAAAGTTGACCTAATAGGCAACAAAGTATGGCTCTCGAGTATGGGTACTTTGGTATTTGTTTAGTAAACAGGTAGAGCACCAGTCACAGCCTAATAGATACTTGGAAAATCTACAAATTCTATTCCTTTATTGACAAAAAGAATTTTGATAAAATGCTGTTTAATGCTGTTTATGATGAGAGAGAGCATGGCTAGTACAGTCAAACTTCGGTAGTTGGAACGTCAATTCTTCGAATCCATCGGAAACTTCAATTACTTCTGAAGGTCCCAAATTTTTTGCTATGCATTCTATACAAATTTGCCTCCGCAACTTTGAACATTGATAGTTCGAAAAATCGGATTCAGTCCCGAACTGCAATTTCCATTAGAAATACCTCCTAAAATTCGAAGTCGCAATTATTGCCGCAAGGTTCCGTCAGCCATGCTGAAAGATCATGCAGAAGCCCAATGACGCGTGATGACGTTAATCATGTTTCAATAGCAGTTAAGCTTGCGTTGGCGAGGTATTACTACATACAGGTAAATGCTCTTCTTTTGTGACTTAATTAAAGATGTCTTTAGCATGCGATTAAAATTGAATTTGGGTGGAAGACGGCGTTATTCTTTTTATCTGTGTTTGAACTGGGAGTGTTCAAAGATACAGCATCCTGACTTCAAGGTAAGGATTAATGTAAATTGAATTTAATATTAACGAAAATCTATGTGCCACCATAATTTGTTTGTTGTTCGTTTGTGGCAGAAAAGCCCACTTCTTTTTATCAAACTGTCCAAATTATCGGTCATTAAAATTCCAGCTAAAGAGGTTATTTTGTTTCTTTTTTGTCATTAACAGTCCGATTCCTGAAGGCATAAGGGAAGAAGAGAGTCAAATTATCTGTTTGCATCTTCTTTCACACCGTACAGAAGATGTAATTACATGTACCACAATACAGGTGCGTTTCACACATTCGACGCGATCACAAAGTCACGGTAGAGTTCGGACATTTCTGTTATTTACGGAAATAGCCGACTCGGTAACTTCGAAATTCGGATAGTTCGAAGTAAAATGGGGAGTCCCTGGCACTTCGAACTACCGAAGTTCGACTGTACTTAGAATGAAATACAAATGTGTCAGTCTAATGAAAACACCAGAAATGGTTAATTTGCTTTGTGCACAAACTGTCATATTGTGAGCTTTTCCAGTACCTTGGTTTCTTCACTTTTTGCCCATCCTTTCTGTCTGAAGCACCATCCTGATCTGGGGATACCTCATACTCTTGGTCAGCATCATCAATCACCGGGGGCATTGGTAGCTCGGTAATTCTTCGTTGGCGCTGCGGAGATGGCCTGCATATAAAACATACATAACTTAAATTATACGCTCAGTGGGGCCCCTAGAGGCATCAAAACAAAAGCTGTGTTATCTTACAATCATAAATTTCCATACCAATCTGATTTAAATAAGTTCATTATTAGGAGGAAAATTAGGAATTTTTCTGATTTTCTGACCATACAATGACCCCACTGGTGGGGCCAAAATCCAAAACATTCTTCCATATTCTGTCATGGTATCCAACCTTTAAAATTATTACACCATATCAAACGTTTTTGGTCACTCCAATTAAGAAGTGGCAACTATCAAGGAATAATTAGATGAACAGATGAATTGACAATGCCTGCTACAGTATATTTTCCTATAATTTATGTGCGTTTAAAAGCTACAAGTACCTTATCTGGGATCCCGCGAAATACATTTAAAGACGGGCTGCCAGGTGCCTCTACAGCAGATATGATAGTAGTTGTAGCAGAATCTGAGTATCATTTATTTCAGGGGCCGTATTCATAAAACGACTTAAGTCGTTGCTATGCTGTTGCTAAGGCTAAATTTCTTTGAAGGAGATTCCCTACAACTATGAAATTTGCTCTGGAGGAACAGTCTTACAAAGACTGTTCCTCCAGACCAAATTTCATAGTTGTAGGGAATCTCCTTTATAGGTATTTAGCCTTAGCAACCGCATAGCAACGACTTAAGTAGCTTTATGAATACGGCCCCAGGTTAGGTAAAAGTCCTACTAATTTGGAGGCAATGTCTCGATATGACTGAAATATTGTTTAGTGGGACACTGAACAACAACTTAACAACAATAAATTAGTACCGATCTGGTAGGCAAAACTGAGAAGGATCCTTTGGTTTACATTTTTAGTAATTCAAATGAAAACATGGGTCTTTAATAAATACATAGACAGAACTTCAATGTCATGAAGAAAAGACCACCACAAGCTGAGCAATATATTTTAGTGAGTTTCAGCCCCAGTCAGTACCTGGGACAGACCTATTGCCCTGACAATCAGCCACACACGGTACCAGAATAGTCTGTATACACTAAACAAAGGGATGAATTTCAAATTTAAGTATGAGGAAGCAACCATTCCCATACTCCACCCACAGTTTCAAGCTAAGGCACAGTCATCAAGATATAATTCCAAACAATTACCTTGTAATTGTGTGCAAAAACATAGTCGAAGAAATAATCAAAGAGATGTAACTCTGATAGTAAGTATTAAATTGGGGCACTAATTCTTATATGAACGCACCATCTCAACCTCATCTTCATCGCCATAAAGTTTCATTAAGATATTGCAAACAGTAACCTACTTAGGGTTCTCACAAGAATAGCCTTAAAAAATCAATCAGAGGGACTCCAAACAGAAGAAGGCGGGTACAATAATTATCATATGCAACATACTGTCTCAACCAAATACACATTGTTATTTAAGTTTCAAGACATTCCAAAGGCTTATGTACTGACGCCGCACACAAGAATCAGGTTTACAAAGTTATGGCATGCACAAGAATCTCCTTAAAAACTAAACAAAGGGAGCTTACTCCAAAACTAAGGAAGAGGAAGCAATTATTCTTATATGTGACATACCAGTTCAACCTTATACACATTGCTATAAATTTGCATCAAGATATCCCATCAGATAAATCTAGTTATGGCATGCAAAAGAAAGGCTTCAAAAAGTAACCAAAGGGACATAACTCCAAAAGTAAGGGAGAGCAATCATTTTTATATCTGACATGCCATCTCAACCATATACACATTGCTATTAAATTTCAGCAATGGCTGGGGGCGACTATGTCTCGCTGACTGCAAGTTCAACAAAAACAAGAAATCCGCGGAAAGCGGTCTTGCACCTGCGGGATTAACTCACACAAGTTCCAATTGGTATTGAAAACTATATCGCCCATGCTAACGCAGGTGTGACAAAAGCAGGTGTGACAAAAATGACAAAGTTAAGCATGTAAAAAAGGCAGCAAAATTCATCTGGGAATTATGTGCAAACAATACGCACAGCTTCAGACTATGACCAAAACATCTGTGATGTGTCAAAGGGATTGTCCAACAAATCTAGGAGTTGTGCTCACAAGACACCCACTATGGAAGGTATTTTGTGAAAAATATGACTACATGTAAGTAAACGCTTAGTAAAAAAAAAAAAAGTGGCAAAAATTAATTTGGAAATGATATGCAATTAATATGCACATCTACAAACCATGGCCAAAGCATCTGTGAAGTTTAAAAGGGTTTGTTCAACAGATGTAGGAGAAGTTGTGCTCACAAGACCCTACTATCAGTGCTAGAAACTCGCAAGATTAATGTGGTGGCCCAAAAGCTTAACCGGCCTAACTTTCAGTGGCCCAAATTATCTACTACCTTAAGTTCCCATTCATTTAGTATTGCCAGAAAGATAAATTTGGGCCACTAAAGGCCATATTTTGGAGATTTCTGGAGGCCCGAGACAAAAATTAGGCGCATTTGGCCACCGGGCCACTGGCCGTTTCCAGCACTGACTATGGAAGGTATTGTGCAAAAGATTGACTAAGTTAAACATGTCAAAAAAGTGGCTAAAAATTTATCAAGGAATTATGTGCAAATAATATGCATGTGCATCTACAGACCATGGCCAAAACATCTGTAAAGTTTCAAAATGATTGGCCAAAAAGTGTGCTCACAAGACACCCACTATGGCAGGTGTATAATATTGTGTAAAAAATTGATAAAGTTTAATAAACATGTGAAAAAAGTGGCAAAAATTAATCTGGGAATTATCGGCAAACAATATGCACATCTACAGACCATGCCCAAAAATCTGTGAAGTTTCAAATGATTGACCAAAAAGTGTAAGAGGAGTTGCGCTCACAAGACACCCACTGTGAATTGTTGACGAACAGACAGATGGACGAATGGACGGAAACTTGCACGCCAACATCACACCAGCTAACGCAGGTGGGACAACTAGGAAGGGAGCTTACTCCATAATTACTTGCGATACAGTTTTGGTTCTTGTGCTCTGCACTTCAACTAATTGCCCTCAAATGTGCGAAGGGATCTAACTGCATAAATACTTGTAATAGGGTTTTGGTTCATGTATTTTGCACTTCTCCTCATTGCCCTCTATCAAAGTGTGATTCTCAACAAACATTTCTATAAAAGTTTTGTCAACATATCTGCAATGGCTTGGCAGTAAATACCATTTTTCAATTTTCCCCATTACAAGTCTACGGGAACTCTAAGTTGCCATAGCAACCAAACTAATGGGCAGATTTTCCTAAAAAAACTTAAACTTTCAATCCCCCAGCCCAACGATGCTACAGATGAAATTTGGGCCCAATTGGCCTAGTGGCTTCAGAGGAGATGTTGTTTAGAAGTGTTGATGGATGACAGACGACGACATACGACGACCACGGACAACTGCCTATCCTATAAGCTCCCTGGAGCCTTCGGCTCTGGTGAGCTAAAAACACAACAACAAAAACTCACCTAGGAGGACTCGGTTCTGCATCACTGACACTTTCCACATCAAAAGCTGGGGATATTTTTGGTAATGGCAAATTAAGCAGCATGTGTCTTTTGTCTGTATCAGAATTATTCATATAGTCATTATCATTGTTTCTATGATTATCCTGAACCGGTTCTCTATGATATGTTTCTACAGGCACTGATTCATGAATCACCGGTTCCCGAGGAACTGGTCTCGGTGATTCTGTCTTTTGAACATGCCGCTCTTCATATAATTCTCCATGATTATGGTGGACAGTTTCAACTTTCACAACGATATTTGCATCTCTTGCATCTAGCAACCTTTCTTTACGTGAAAATTCCGGCTCTTTATGGACCGGGTCTTGTTTGATTATTTCTGGAGTTCTTTCTCTTTTCAACCGGACTTTCTTATCTAACAATGGAATGTCTTCTTTCACAGACTGTCTAAGTTTAGCAGCAATTTGA
Organism: Ctena decussata; assembly: GCA_963989385.1. Lineage (NCBI taxonomy): Eukaryota > Metazoa > Mollusca > Bivalvia > Lucinida > Lucinidae > Ctena > Ctena decussata. The sequence continues at coordinate 27,460,261 of OZ022512.1, read as the reverse complement.
GCGTCTCTCATTTCTCTTGCTTTTCTATGTTTATACACTTCTGATGCTAAACTGGTTGAGAATTTCATGGAGTGTTTACCACCTGAGCGCTCTCTACTTCGCCGAGGGCTCGTTGAAGATGAGCGTCTTTTAGCTTTTAGCTGACGGGAATGACTTCGAGATCGAGAGTGGCTTCTCACAGACCAATTGCGAGGACTCTTACTTCGTGACTTTCTACTTTTATATACTGTTCGACCCCTGAAAAGACAAAAAAAAAGCGAGTTTTGAGTAGGAAAAGTGAGTTTCAAGTTAAAAAAGAGCCCCATGAGGCCCTGAATCTCTCACCTGAGCAATTGGCAAAGTGGCTTTTTCTTATGTCTGAAATTGTCAAAATATGAGTCTTGGGTCAAAAGTCAAAGAATGACCTTGACCTCTTGTACGCATAAATCTTCATGACCTCATTAAGATGACTGTATACAGTGCTCCAGATAGCATCCGTATCTCCGTATATTACGGATCATTTTTGGCCGATACGGAGGTATTGGAAATTTTATCGGTACCCGGTATGGACGCTTTCTAGCCGTTACTGATCATTTTTTTCCAGTAATCCGTACCACCTGGATGAGTTCCCATAGATGCTTGCATTATGGTACATCAAGTAGACTGGGCTTCCTTATGCGTCGCACTCACCGAGAAGCTGACTGATTCTAAATATTTCCTTCTGAATTAGCCTTTCTAATGCGTGGAAAATAGATGGACTGTAAACCAGTCGCTCCAAAACTGAAAGTAGGAAAGCATGGCTTCGAGCTCTCAACAGGACAAGCAGGCCTCTATTCTGCGTTTTTTTGGGCCTACTGACAAATGAACCGAAATAGTAGATGCGTCTATGAGATAATAAATGCTATTATCTCAGGTGCGGTTATGACTGCATGTAGAAAAGGGAAAAAACATTCTGGTAGGTCAAATTCAAATGTGATTCGCATGAACCCAGTTCGTACTTATACAGGGAGGATGATCATGTGCTTTCTTACGTCATTTTCTTACGTCATTCTGATCAAGGAAACCTTGGGAATTATTCACATTTTAGTTAATAATTTCATTGTTTCTGTATACATTCTTCAGTGAATGTGTAGTCATGAGTACTTTCAGACGATATTTGCGATTTTATCGCGAGTTTAATAGTTCTGTATTTAATGGTCACCCAACATCCGAAACCGAAAGTAGGCTGTGGCATGTGAATGATGTTGTCGCTTCAAAACTGGGGGAGGTTTAAACGTGAAAACAAGTAATTGCTCAGTAAAAACAAGAACACCAGTTAAAGTACTTACGAGCACACATTCACTGAGCTTTATTCTATAAGACTGCATTTGGCAACAAAGAAATCTTGAAAAAATTTCTAACCACGAAACAATCGTTGTACTGGAATCTCCAGTATTTCCTGACATGAAAACCACGTGATCATCCACCCTGTTATATTAGCACTATAAAATTGAAAACTTTAACGCAAAAATGCACTCCAAGACTGTCATAGCCACACAAACCAAAGACTAAAATGGCTGCAGAAACCAACTGATAGTTTGTTGACTTCTTTAGCCTTGATGGACCTTAATGATCATATATTAATTTAAGGAAGTGGCTATTGACAAAAGGTTGTCAATAGCGAATGTTCGCTATTGACAACCGGTTCGCTGGCATATTCATCTACACCTTGGGCAATGTCATCCTGCAAAAAATCACAATTCTGGCATTAGGGGTTCTCGAGGTATTTTGTTCACAAGGTTCCATAGACTAAGTTGAAGAAGGGCATAACTCAGCGGAAGAAAAAAAGATACGGGTTCGCTTATTTTACATATACATGCCACACATAAAATTTAAAGATCCGAGCATAAGCAGATCTCGAGTTTCCCACTAGCCAAAAAGCATTACGGACAGACAGACAGACGGATATACAGATGGACGGACGGGCCCAAACCCATATGCCCATCAAATTCTCCGAAGTTGGGGCATAAAAATGGAATTGATGGCTATCAAAACTTGTCTATCAGATTCTGCAGTTTTGAAGCAATATCTATAGAAGAAAACATCGCTGTGACCTACTTTCACGAAAAAGTACCACTGTTCAGTTTTCGAGGTTGGCTCCATATCTTTCTTTTCATTGGCCCCAGAACATTTAAACTCAATCAGTGCATGCACCTTACCACTCCATGTGACCTCCAACAAAACTAGGTCGCTGTGACCTACTTTCACGAAAAAGTACCACATATTAAGTTTTCGAGGTCGGCTCCATATCTTTCTTTTCATTGGCCCCAGAACATTGAAACTTCATCAGTGCATGCACCTTACCACTCCAGATCACCTACAACAAAACTAGGTCACTGTGACCTACTTTCACGAAAAAGTACCACATATTTAGTTTTCGTCTGCAGCCCCATATCTCCCTTTTCATAGGCCCCAGAACATTGAATCCCCATCAGTGCATGCACCTTACCACTCCACACTCCAGGTCACCTCCAACACAACTAGGTTGCTGTGACCTACTTTCACGAAATAGAACCACATATTTAATTTTCGAGGTCAGCCCCATATCTTTCTTTTCATTGGCCCCAGAACATTTAAACTTCATCAGTGCATGTACCTTACCACTCCAGGTCACCTACAACAAAACTAGATCACTGTGACCTACTTTCATGAGTCATGCAGGTTTGGACCAAGGGTAGCTTTTGAACCTACATGTATTTCATAATTTTTGGTAGAATTTCTCCCCATTTTCGAACATAGGCATTTTGTATACAAAGAAGCTATATGAATAACTTTGTGAACAAAATATCAGAAGTTCAGCAAAGTTATGTTCCTTGTATTTATGCCCCCAACTTCAGAGAAGTTGTGGGGGCATATTGGTTTGGGCCTGTCCGTCTGTCCATCCGTCTGTCCGCTATCTATAAGTCAAGAACCGTAAGAGCTAGGAGCTTGAAACTTTATACACATGATCAGTATGAAAAATAAGTGAAAACGTGTTTTTATGCCCCCATCGGAGAAGTTGTGAGGGCATATTGGTTTTGACCTGTCCGTCTGTCCGCCCGTCAATCCGTCTGTCCGCTATCTATAAGTCAAGAACCGTAAGAGCTAGGAGCTTGAAACTTTATACAGATGATCAGTATGAAAAATAAGTGAAAACGTGTTTTTATGCCCCCATCGGAGAAGTTGTGAGGGCATATTGGTTTGGGCCTGTCCGTCTGTCCGCCCGTCAATCCGTCTGTCCGCTATCTATAAGTCAAGAACCGTAAGAGCTAGGAGCTTGAAACTTTATACACATGATCAGTATGAAAAATAAGCGAAAACGTGTTTTCTCTTTTTTCCGCAGGTCACGTATTTTCAGAGTTATGCCTCTTTTTATACTTACTGGCAAGTAGTGACTGGTGACTCGGGCCTGGGTCCTCGTCGTGATGCTTATGTGCACTCATAAAGGCTTTGCAACGTTTCTGACTAGTTTCGTCAGATTATCCTGACTCCTCAGAGATTTTCGTGCTTGAAGAGGAGTCAGGATAATCTGACGAAGCACGAAAATCTCTGAGGAGTCAGGATAATCTGACAAGCACGAAAATCTCTGAGGAGTCAGGATAATCTGACGAAACTAGTCAGAAACGTTGCAAAGCCTTTATGAGTGCACATAAGCATCACGACGAGGACCCAGGCCCGAGTCACCAGTCACTACTTGCCAGTTTTATAACCCACACCAAGCGCCCGGACCGGGGTCCACCGTCACAGCCATCCACATCAGAGAATCCAACACCGACTAACAGTGATATGTCAGTCAGCACAAGCATGAGCGGATTAACTCTGACAACACCGTCAATTTCTGGCAGTTCACAAATCACAGTCGTCCAACAGGAAACGCCCAAAAAGCGGATTAGGGACGACGAAGGAGATGTAGAAGCCTCAAAGAGGAGGAAGACTTTGGAGCTACCACAAGAAATTCACCCACTCTACAAAGATGCTAGAGGTTACCTGTCGAAGCTAACAAGAACAAGACAGCTGGTGAATTTTCTAGGGGAATGCATAGACAGAAACATCACACCATCTGGCCTTACCATCAGATTACGGCCTACCAGTGCCAAAGATGACACCGACTTCACCAAAGCTTGGCATGACATACTCTCAGATTCTTCCAGAAAACTCACTCATCTGGTACACCAACATCACGCCAAACGCTTAACAGATATGGAAACTTCCTACAAAGCAGCACTAGATTTGCTCTTCGCAAACTGCACCCCAGAACAAAGAGAGACAGCAGAACAAGCTTTGAAGCAAATTAGGGAGAGACTGGAATACACAGGAAAAGCAAAGTACACCAAAAAATTGAACTTTGCTCAAGACAAAATACAACTAGAACAACGCCCGAAAACATCAGGACGACCCAATAGAGGTCCGCGCCAAAGAAAACAGCGCTTCACTGGGCAAGAGGATGGACGGAGGCAAAATCCCTCAAACACAGATAGCAAGAAAGCCAACCAGATGAATAGAACAATAAAGAAACCGAGGCGAAGACGTCCTCAACAAAACACTCAAACACCAAATAATGAAGTTGTAAACATTTTAAAAGTTCTCGCCAATCTTGCAAATGGCAATAACAATTCAAACAATCAAGAAATATATGTTTCGGACTTTGTTGTTAATCTATCCCTCACACCTCTCTCTGACGCACACATCTCTGTGCTAGAGAAAGGGCTAAACTTTTGTCCTAACAAAAGAGAAATAGATCTCGGCATAGCGGCGGCAGAACTGGAAAAGTTCATCAGACAACTACGTCTAAGGGACTTTTTCAAATCTGAAACCGCTAACATTCAGGACCAGAATGACCTTGAGAGCCGCTTATCGCAAAAATTTAAAGCAAAAAGCACTTGGTCACCCCCAATGGGCAAAAATGAAAGCATAGAAAGCTTCTCTAAATTGTGTAAGCAGTTTTTAGTTCATTTCAAACAACCACGTTATTATTCTAACAATCTTTCAGAACAAGAACTTAAAGCCTTACACGATCTAAAAAACAATAAAAATATTGTTATAAAACGTGCAGATAAGGGCTCTGCCATTGTCATTCAAAACAGCCACGACTACAGGAAAGAGGCCTTACGCCAGCTCAAAGATGAGCGGTTCTACATAAGCACAACTATAGATTTGACAGAAAAACACCAAAATATGGTTCTAACACTTCTCAACAATCTACATGCCAAGGGAGAAATCACAGACAAGGTATATAATGGACTTATTCCATATAAAGTAAGAACGGCAAAATTTTATTTATTGCCAAAAATACATAAGAAACTAATTCCTGGCGAGGTACCGGGCAGACCAATAATTAGCGGAAACGGCAGCTGCACTGAGAAAATCAGCAGTTTTGTTGATGAACATATCAAACCTTTCGTGCAAAAAATCCCATCCTATATCAAGGATACAACAGACTTCATTAACAAGCTAGAGTCCATCCACAACTTACCTCTAAGTTATTTTCTAGTTACACTTGATGTTACCTCACTATACACTAACATCCCTAACCATGAAGGCCTCACGTCAGTAGCTCATACTCTAAATAGACAAAGGCCCACCTATCGCTTATCCTATCAAAGCATATTGTCTCTTCTTCGCTTAGTACTACACTGCAACAATTTCTCTTTTGAAGGCAAAAATTACCTCCAAATTGGAGGCACAGCTATGGGAACAAAATTGGCCCCATCATATGCAAACATATTTATGGGTGAATTAGAGAGAAAAAAGCTCCAAACAGCCCCTTATCAACCACACACGTACCTGCGCTACATCGATGACATTTTCATCATATGGACTGGCACTATGGCCCAACTCAATGAGTTTTACAATTACTGCAATAATTTCCACCATTCTATAAAATTCACCATGGAATTTTCACAGAGGCAAATTACCTTTCTAGATACGATCGTACGCCGCACAGACAGTGGCGCCATAGAATTCGACTTATACTGCAAACCAACAGACAAACACTGTTATTTGCACTATCAGTCAAATCATCCAGAAAACCAAAAACGAGCAGGCCCTTACAGTCAATTTCTTCGTATCAGACACATTTGCAGTAATATTACGGACTTTGAAAAACATGCGCAAACTCTCATACAATATTATGAAAGAAGGGGCTATCCTAAAAATATTTTAGAAAATGGCTTAAAAAAGGCAAGAGAATCAGACAGAAATACGCTGCTTCAACCCAGCAATAAACAAAACATATCCAACAGGATTCCATTTGTTCTGACCTATGACCGCTACATACACCACCTAAAACTAGAAAATGTGTTTATGAAACACTATGCCCCCAACCATATGCTTGTCTCTAGAGAAGGTTCATCCAATAACGCTTGTACCTTTGTACCAAAGGCATACAATGCACTAAGTCGAAAAAGGGGCTTAACTCAGTCAAAAATTTACGAATTGTTTTCGAAAGTTAATCAGGTCATCTACACCTGGGGCTATATCAACCTGCAAAAATCATGATCCTAGCATCAGAGGTTCTACAGATATTTTGTTCACAAGCTTCCATAGGCAAATAATGCACTAAGTTGAAAAAGGGGCATAACTCAATCCAAAATTTACAAATTATTTTCAAAAGTTAATCAGGTCATCTACACAACAGGCAGTATCTTCCTGCATAAAATCATGCTCCTAGCATCAGGTGTTCTTGAGATATTTTGTTCACAAGGTTCCATAGGCTTACAATGCACTAAGTCGAAAAAGGGGCATAACTCAATCAAAAATTCATGATTTCTTTTCAAAAGTTAATCAGGTCATCTACACCACAGGCAGTATCTTCCTGCAAAAAATCATGCTCCTAACATCAGGGGTTCTCGAGATATTTTGTTCACAAGGTTCCATAGGCTTACAATGCACTAAGTCGAAAAAGGGGCATAACTTTGTCAAAAATTCAAGAATTTGTTTCAAAAGTTAATCAGGTCATCTACACCTTGAGCATTTTCATCCTGCAAAACCCCATGATCCTAGCATCAGGGGTTCTTGAGATATTTTGTTCACAAGTTTCCACAGACTAAGTCGAAAAAGGGGCATAACTCTGGAAATACATGAATGGCGGAAAAATAAAAAAATACGGGTCTGCTTATTTTCCATACTGATCATGTGTATAAAGTTTCAAGTTCCTAGCTCTTATTGTTCTTGACTATGTGTAAGGGTACCTTTGTACCCCAGGCTTCAATGCACTAAGTCGAAAAAGGGGAATAACTCGATAAAAAATTCACGAATTTTTTTTCAAAAGTTAATCAGGTCATCTACACCACAGGCAGTATCTTCCTGCAAAAAATCATGCTCCTAGCTTCAGGGGTTCTTGAGATATTTTGTTCACAAGGTTCCATAGGCTTACAATGCACTAAGTCGAAAAAGGGGCATAACTCGGTCAAAAATTCACGAATTTGTTTCAAAAGTTAATCAGGTCATCTACACCTTGGGCATTCTCATCTTGCAAAGCCTCATGATCCTAGCATCAGGGGCTCTTGAGATATTTTGTTCACAAGGTTCCACAGGCTAAGTCGAAAAAGGGGCATAACTCTGGAAATACATTTCCAGCGGAAAAATAAAAAGATACGGGTCTGCTTATTTTCCATACTGATCATGTGTATAAAGTTTCAAGTTCCTAGCTCTTATTGTTCTTGACTATATGTAAGGGTACCTTTGTACCATAGGCCTCAATGCACTAAGTCGAAAAAGGGGAATAACTCGATCAAAAATTCACATATTTTTTCAAAAGTTAATCAGGTCATCTACACCACAGGCAGTATCTTCCTGCAAAAAATCATGCTCCTAGCTTCAGGGGTTCTTGAGATATTTTGTTCACAAGGTTCCATAGGCTTACAATGCACTAAGTCGAAAAAGGGGTATAACTCGGTCAAAAATTCACGAATTTGTTTCAAAAGTTAATCAGGTCATCTACACCTTGGGCATTCTCATCTTGCAAAGCCTCATGATCCTAGCATCAGGGGCTCTTGAGATATTTTGTTCACAAGGTTCCACAGGCTGTCGAAAAAGGGGCATAACTCTGGAAATACATTTCCGGCGGAAAAATAAAAAAATACGGGTCTGCTTATTTTCCATACTGATCATGTGTATAAAGTTTCAAGTTCCTAGCTCTTATTGTTCTTGACTATATGTAAGGGTACCTTTGTACCATAGGCCTCAATGCACTAAGTCGAAAAAGGGGAATAACTCAATCAAAAATTCACGAATTTTTTTCAAAAGTTAATCAGGTCATCTACACCACAGGCAGTATCTTCCTGCAAAAAATCATGCTCCTAGCTTCAAGGGTTCTTGAGATATTTTGTTCACAAGGTTCCATAGGCTTACAATGCACTAAGTCGAAAAAGGGGCATAACTCGGTCAAAAATTCACGAATTTGTTTCAAAAGTTAATCAGGTCATCTACACCTTGGGCATTCTCATCCTGCAAAACCTCATGATCCTAGCATCAGGGATTCTTGAGATATTTTGTTCACAAGGTTCCACAGGCTAAGTCTAAAAAGGGGCATAACTCTTGAAATATGTGACCCGCGGAAAAAAGAAAAAACACGTATTCGCTTATTTTTCATACTGATCATGTGTATATAGTTTCAAGCTCCTAGCTCTTACGGTTCTTGAGATGACAGACGGACAGACGGACAGACCCAAACCAATATGCCCCCACAATTTCTCCGAAATTGGGGGCATAAAAAGCAGTAGTACGTATGTGGCCAATCCTCAACATACATCACCCACGCATGTTCGCAAACCTTCCAATTTTTGCCTTCAAAATAGGAAGTAAATTATCTCAAACACTCATCAGAGCGGAATTTAGTACCAAAACACGCGGACAAACAGGAATGACGCACAAAAACCCAGTACAAGATTGCACTACGGTAAATTGCAAATACTGCACATTCATGAACAAATCTAAAGTGTTCACTAGCACGTACACAAAGTACAAATATAAATGTGCACTGAGAGGACACTGCACAACAAGAAATGTTATTTACCTGATAACATGTCAAGTTTGCAAACAACAATACGTCGGCGAAACTAAAAGAGAAATAAAGGTCAGAATGACAGAGCACCAACGTGACACCCGCAATCAAAGGGACACACCGGTCGCTAACCATTTTAACCTAAACAATCATTCCCCACAACATATGAAATTTCAAATTATCGAAATCTTAGCATCAGACCCCGACAGTGAAACAAGCACTGCCATCCGTCGGAGAAAGGAACTCCACTGGATCTATCAGCTCCACACACTACGTCCAGTCGGGATCAATGTTCAAGGGTAAAGCTGGGGTTTTTCAGTCACTCCCATATTTCTCTTTTTATACTTAGCTTGTGGAACCTTGTGAACAAAATATCTCAAGAACACCTGATGCTAGGATCATGTGGTTTTGCAGGATGACAATGCCCAAGGTGTAGATGACCTGATTAACTTTTGAGAAAAAAAGGTGAATTTTTGAATGAGTTATGCCCCCTTTTTCAACTTAGTGCATTGTAAGCCTATGGAACCTTGTGAACAAAATATCTGGAGAACCCCTGATGCTAGGATCATGATTTTTTGCAGGAAGATACTGCCTGTGGCGTAGATGACCTGATTAACTTTTGAAAAAAATCATGGATTTTTTATTGAGTTATTCCCCTTTTTCAACTTAGTGCATTATTTGCCTATGGAACCTTGTGAACAAAATATCTGGAGAACCCCTGATGCTAGGATCATGATTTTTTGCAGGAAGATATTGCCCAAGGTGTAGATGACCTGCTTAACTTTTGAAAGCAATTCGTAAATTTTTGACCGAGTTTAGCCCCTTTTTCTACTTAGTGCATTGAAGCCTATGGTACAAAGGTACAAGCATTATTGGATGAACCTTCTATAAAGGCAAGCATATGGTTGGGGGCATAAACACATTTTCAAGTCTAGTTGGAATACAGTTACCGGCTAAGATGTAGATGAACCGATTAAAACCCCTATTTTACTTAAACATTATGGGATGAACCTTCTTTAGAAGCAAGCATACGGTTGGGGGCATAGTGTTCCAGAAACACATTTTCTAGTTTCAAATATTCATGTTGGCCGAAGAGTACAGTAAACCATATCAAACCAACTCCTGTTGCAGTCAGCTATGTAAAACCAGTTCTTTTGACAGTTAGCCATGCCAGCCCAACTTCAGTGACCATCAGCCGTGTCAACCCAACCCCAATGATAGTAAGCAATGTCAAACCAATTCCTGTGACAGTCAGCCATGTCAAACCAGCTCCTGTTACAGTCAGCCATGTCCAACAACTTCAGTGACAGTCAGCCACATCACTGTGATGTGGCTGACTTTCACTGAAGTTATTCACTTCAGTGACAGTCAGCCATGTCAAACCACCTCCTGTTACAGTCAGGAGTAGTCTGATCAGGTTCTACATCATTTGTTTTGAGACACCTCTCTTGTTAAGACAGGATATCTATATAGAAAGTTGAAATGTCAATCCAGTGTTATACTGGATGGAATCTTGGACCTATTTCCTTTTGAACGTTTAAATAAAATATATATGCAGTAACATTCTCTGACATTATCTACTCTAAAATGACGCATGGATGGCTATTTGGAGTTTTACAGCCTTTTCAACAGGATTTCAGTCGTAGCATATTCTTTGGCAAACGTGAATTTATAAAAAAGTGAAATGAATTACTATCAAACCTTAACTATCTAGAGTTTTGAAGAAATATCTATAGAAGAAAACATCATTTATGCCTTTGCTGTTCATATACTATGTTGATATCTGCTCAAATAAAAGTTCCAAAAAGCATGAAACAAAAACTTGAAGTCATATCTTGACATCTCCATATTCACATTTTCTTGTGAAATACAGTATAAAATTTCATGTTACCAATTTATTTCTTCAAAATTCATAGGTCTTTAACTGACCCATCTTAATTTGATAGGCAATGTTTGTGCCGGTTGTCAATAGCGAACGTTCGCTTTTGACAACCGGTTGTCAATAGCGAATATTGGCTATTGACAACCGGTTGTCAATAGCGATCACCTTAATTTAATGGTTTTGATTCTTCACGCCTGGTAAACTATCACAGGTACCTCCGTACCGATAAAAAGTTGTGACAGGCATCTGGAGCTGCCTGTGAATGTCAAAAAAATGACAACAAACGGTAGGTATTCCTTTTTTTGACAAAGTAAATTAATACCCAGGGAGTATATTAAAAATCAAAAAGTGCTATTCGACCCTTATAGATATAAAGTTTTGTCACACATCATATCCTCCAGAACTTTCCATATTAACCAAAGATACGACTTTTGAAGTGGCTTTGATGTCAGCCCACAGTACTCAAAACATGAAGAATTCGGCCGTTTTTGGTCTTAAATGCAGTGATCTTGCACAGGAATCTGTTTTTCAAGGCACACTGATGTTAAGGTAACCTCCTTGCCCAAATAAAAATGTCGACTGACTACAAATAAAGCTTGATTCTTCAAAACAACAGCTGGAGGTGCCTGCAATGGTGTGGAGGTGCCTGTGATGTAAGCAAATATAGTGAAAATCTGAACATTTATTGCACCTGGAAATACTGACATCTTCTCTTAACCACTGCCTGGAAAGAATAATTCATTCAACGTTCCATTAAGCTATCATAATGCGTATATCATGAAATTCCATGTTAATTCCTAAAACACCATCTCAAAGAGTTATTGCCCATTTTCTTTCCACTTCTGTTAGTCAAACATTGATGAATTTCACACAGTTGCTGAAAATTAACTGCCTAATTCAGTGTTAGAATCATTATCAAATGAACGCTTTATAAACTACAGCAAGTGAGCAGGGACTCACGTATACCCCCGGCCAGTGCCACCGCCTAATCAAAATAAAAGGCCATCGGCCAAGTGTCACCCGACGTTTGAAATGTGTCACAAACTGCAGCCCTTTATTCCGTTTCAGAGTAACTGTATGGCCAAAACCAGAAAATATGTGTACAACAGAATCTGGTAAGGAAATAATAATTGAAGCATAAGCAAAGACATATACCCAATTACTGGGCCTCTATGAGGTTATAAAATACTTAAGTTCAGGACTGGGCGTATGTGTGTAAAATCAGGTTACTGAAACTTTAGGCCCTTACAGAATGACTAAACATCAAGACCATATACCCAATAACAAAATAACAAGGGCCATAATCCCCCTTATATGAATCTGATGAAAAATGAACATTGCATTTATGAAGATTCAGCCCATTAATATGAATAGTTCTTGAGTTATCCTTTTACCTTTAAGTGAATGTCTATTATCTATGAAAGGGGAATAACTCTGTCACTAATAAATTTAGCATATCCTAACAATAATCAGAATACTCAATTTACCAAATGCTAATAGCATACTAAATTTCAGCTCACTCGGTCAAACGGTTCAAAAGTTGGAAAATTGCCAAAAACGACATAACTTTGTAAAATATTGGGCAATTGAAATTCCAAAATCACATGCACATCTTCAGATCATGATGAAACATTCTGCACAATTTCAAGTTGATCTGATAAAAGATGTGGCAGGAGTTGCGGGGACAAGGTCTGAGTCAGCAAGGGCCGTAACTCCATCAAAAATGGCCGAAACAAAAATCAAAAACCACATGCACATCTTCATATCATAAGAATACAATGTGTAAAATTTCAAATCAATCCGATGAAAGATGTAGGAGGAGTTGCGGGGACAAGATTTCGGACGGACAGAAAATGCCAAAAACGACAAAGGGCCATAACTTTGTAAAATATAGGGCAATTGAAATTCCAAAATCACATGCACATCTTCAGATCATGATGAAACATTCTGCACAATTTCAAGTCAATCTGATAAAAGATGTGGCAGGAGTTGCGGGGACAAGGTCTGAGTCAGCAAGGGCCGTAACTCCATCAAAAATGGCCGAAACAAAAATCAAAAACCACATGCACATCTTCATATCATAAGAATACAATCTGTAAAATTTCAAATCAATCCGATGAAAGATGTAGGAGGAGTTGCGGGGACAAGATTTCGGACGGACGGACGGACGGAAGGACGGATGGACGGACGGACTGACACACGGACGGACGAGGGTCATTTTTATAGTCCCCCTCCGCCTACGTCGGGTGACAACAATTTAATACAAAGCTTTAAAGCAAATATTAAAAAATAGACAAACAGACAGGTGGACAATATATAACAAACCCAAAGAAAGGCCTATAGACAACAGCCAAAAGATTCCATTTCAAATTTATATTAGCAAAAAAAAAAAATAAATAAATTTAACACAAAGTTTCAACACAAATTTACATAAATTTCTAAGTCTGTGACCTTGACAGTAAGTCAGCAGCAGCATCCACATGATGTCAACTAATCAGTTTCATCCAAGAAGTAAATCTAGTAGCATGACAAAAATTTTCTTGGGAGGTACATTCAAACTATAAGGAAATAAATACGAATTAACATGTAACTTTAATGCAAAGAGTATACAAATTTCAAAGTCTGTGACCTTGACATTAAGTCAGCAGCAGCATCTACATGATGTCAATTAATCCGTTTTAATCTAGAAGTAAACCTAGTAGCACTGCAAAAGGTTCTATGCAAGTATATTCAAAATATAAGCATAAAATTTAACTGAACACAAAACTTTAAGGCAAATGGTATACAAATTTGTAAGTCTGTGACCTTGACCTTAGGTCAGCAGCAGCATCAAGATGATGCAAACTAATATGTATCTATCCAATACTAACACTAAGCACATATGAACAAGTTACAGTTAAGTCTTTCAGAAAAACAGAGCAAAAGCAGAAACTTAACAAAAAACTTAACACAGCTATTGTACAAATTTCAAAGTCTGTGACCTTGACCTCAGGCCAGCAGCAGCATCCAGATATTGAAAATTAATCAGTTTGTATCCTTAACTAAAATGATAAGCCATTATGAACAAGTTCTGGTTAAAAGAAGCAAAATAAACAAGAGGGCCATGAGGCCCTGAATCGCTCACCTGAACAATTGGTTTAAACATATTTTATTTCAGTCAAATGTACATATATAATCGCAAATTACAGACAAGCAGTTTAAGGATTTGACCTGAACAATTGGCAAGGTGGCTTTTACTTATCATGTCTGAAATTGTCAAAATATGAGTTTTGGGTCAAAAGTCAAAGAATGACCATGACCACTTGTACTCATAAATCTTCATGTACTCATTAAGACAACCATATATACCATTTTTAGGCCAAAATCTTCAAAACTTTCCATGAAATCTTATGTTCTAGCATTTTCCCATATTTGACCATGCCGCAAAAAAAGGTCAAGGTAAACCCAAGGTCACCATTTGAACAGTCTTGGTGGTACTCTAGTACTCCATGCTATTTACCAAGTTTCAAGGCCATAGGTGTATTGGTTCTGGAGAAGAAAAATATTAAAGATTTATACCATAAGTGGTAATGGCGGCCAAGTTGGTCATGTGACCTGGACCGTTTGAACAAATTTTTCATTCAATCAACCCATGGAGGCTCTATATGAAATGTGTTCGCAATTGGCCCTTTGGCTTTTGAGGAAATGGTTGAAAATGTCAAAATATGAGCGATCTGGATCAAAGGTAAAAAATTGACCTTGACCTCTTGTACTCATAATTCTTCATGAACTCATTAAGACAACTGTATATACCAATTTTTTAGGCCAAAATCTTCAAAACTTTCCATGAAATCTTATGTTCTACCATTTTCCCATATTTGACCTTGCTGTAAAAGGTCAAGGTCAACACAAGGTCATAATCTGAACAATCTTAATAGTACTCAAGTACCCAATGCTACATACAAAGTCTCAAGGCCATCGGTCAATTGGTTCTGGAGAAGAAGATTTATAAAGGTATTTACCATATATGGGCATGGCAGCCATGTTGGTCATGTGTCCAGGAGCGTTAGAAAATGTTTTCATTCCCTCAACCCCTCGAGGCTCTATATGAAATTTGGTTTCAATTGGCCCAGTGGTTTTAGAGCAGATTCTTTGAAATTGTCAAAATTTGAGATTTCTGGGTCAAAGGTCAAAGAATGACCTTGACCTCTTGTACTCACATATCTTCATGTACTCATTAAGATGACTGTATATACCAATTTTTAGGCCAAAATCTTCAAAACTTACCATGAAATCTCATGTGCTAGCATTTTCCCATATTTGACCTTGCCGTAAAAAAGGGCAAGGTCAACCCAGGGTCATAATTTGAACAATCTTGATAGTACTTGAGTACCCAATGCTACATACCGAGTTTCAAGGCCATCGGTCTACTGGTTCTGGAGAAAAAGATCTTTAAAGGTTTTTACCATATATGGGCATGGTGGCCATGTTGGTCATGTGACATGGACCGTATGAACAAATTTTCATTCCCTCAACCCCTGGAGGATCTATATGCAATTTAATTACAATTGGCCTAGTTGTTTTTGAGGAGATTGTTTGATATTATCAAAATATGAGAGTTCTGGGGCAAAGGTCAAAGAATGACCTTGACCTCTTGAACTCATAAATCTTCATGTAGTCATTAAGATAACTGTATGTACCAATTTTTAGGCCAAAATATTCAACAGTTTCCAAGATATCTTATGTTGCAGCATTTTGCCATATAAAAGCATAAGGAAGCAAATTTGACCTTACCGTAAAAAAGGTCAAGGTCAACCCAAGGTCATAATTTGAACAATCTTGGTAGTACTCGTGTACCCGATGCTACATACCAAGTTTCAAGGCCATCGCCCTATTGGTTCTGGAGAAGAAGATTTTTTCAGGTTTTTACCATATATGGGCATGGCGGCCATGTTGGTCATGTGACCAGGACCGTTTGAACAACTTTTCGTTCCTAAGGTCCCAGGAGGCTCTATATGAAATTTGGTTACAATCGGCCCAGCGGTTTCAGAGGAGAAGTTGTTTGAAAGTGTGGACGGACGACGGACGGACGGACGACGGACAACGGAGCCTTACCATCCTATAAGCTCCCCCGGAGCCGCTGGCTCAGGTGAGCTAAAAACTTAACGCAAAACTTTAACGCAAATGTTAACTTACGTACGGACGGACGAACGGACGGAAAGACGAAAACTATATACCCCTCGACATACTTCATATGCCGGGGGTATAATAAGAGTCATCCTTTTTGTGAATGGTGCTGACTGTGATCGGGAGGTGCTGCCTGTGAGTCATTCCACAGGGCTCTCACACCCCATTTTGGGAATGGGACCGGGGCCTTTCGAATTGGGAAAAATAGCGTCGTTTTTGCCTAAAATTGGGAAAATTTACATTATTTTATGTGTGAAGTTTACCTTGTCAGACCAACAAAACTTACATATGGTACTGTCATATTTTCAGAGGAATCCAGTCAATAAGCAGTAGCCCAGCTCTGGGCCGGAAAATACCTAGAAACAAGTTTCAATTTAAAAACTTTGTTTCTGAAATAATTTCGGTCCGGAGCTGGACTATAAGCAGACATAGCAGAATGTGAATCATAATAAATTTTATTAAATAGTTGGGAGATTAGATAATAACAAAACTATTTGTGTGTGTTGAGCTTTTCTTTCTTTCCTTTGAACTGGCAACTTCCCTATCTTGCCACTCTCAAATTGGAGACAAGACCGGGACCTACCCAAAAAGTGTTACAATATGACAACAGTATAACACTCTAGGTTTTAAGTACCTTTGAACTAAGTAAGCATAATTCAATTAGACTTAAAACTTAGAATTTATCCATTGTAAGCTGTGGTAAGTATGCATATCATCATTCACTGATCATTTTTATGCAATTTCTAGAACAATTTGGATGTTTAATAATTTCTGTTCAATATTTCTGTTGCAAAATACAGGGGTTTTTTTAAGCGCGGGTCCGTTGGCCCGGGCCCGTTGATTTTGGCCTCGGGCCAGTTAAATCCCACTGTAGCAGGTCCGTCAGGCCAGTTGAATTTCGGGGAGTCATTTCGGGACATTCAGTTTGTTTCAAACTTGAAGCGAAAACCATCTGAAAACCAGTCTACTTTCGTTTTGCTACAGATGATTTCATTGGACGATCAGAAATGTTTAATCCAATGAAATTTCTCCTCGCATTGCAAATAGACAATATGGCCGACCGATGAAGTTTGGGGATGAATCGCAGGTCACATGTAAAAAAATGGACCCCAAAGGACTTCTGCGCTTATTTCAACCCCCGCCATCTAAAAAACAAAAACAGCTGCTTAAGTCCGATGAAGAAAAAAAGCCACCCGAGACAAATACGAACAGTCTGGCCGCCATCGGTACTTTCAACCTGGGTGGCTGACTGAATTCAAGTGCCTGAAGTGGCTCGAGTTTGATGATGCCCTAGGAATGAAATGTTCAATTTGTAAAACTAGGGACACAGTTGGCTCTTATGTTACTGGATGCACCAATTACAAGAAAACCTCATGGCTATATCATGAGGTATCAGACTTGGCTTAATGGGTTAACTATCTTAAACATTCGGATACTAAACAACTACAGACAAGACTAGATATTTGGTGATAAAGGATCATACATTTTAATGGTGGTTTATTTTATTGAATATAATTAGTCCTGTATATTCCGCATTGGAAAAATAGTCGGGCCAGTTGAAAATTTGGATGGCCAGTAGATTTTCCGGCCAGGTGGCCCTGCAGGCCAATGGCATTTTGGTCCCTAGGAAAACCCCTGAAAATATATTGTACTTAGATAAATATGCCTCTTCCTTCAGATTGAATTCCCTATATCCCTGAAAACAATATATCAGAGGTCAAAAAACTTACTCTCAGACACCTCAGTAGCCCTGGTTAGGTTGCTGTTACTATGGAACAGGAATCTTTTCTACTGCCATGACTGGCTATGTAGAACAAAGTACAATATTTATGTGAGGTTGAAAGAAAGTGGACTGTCACAATGCAGAACACCACAAAACTTTCAGTCCATCCACGGTATGTCACTATCACTGTTCTAACTCTTGGACTTCCCGGTAATCCCGTTAGTGATTTTGGATATGGCCGAAAATGACTGTCAAAATTGATTCAGGTATGAAACACAAAAACAGCTGAATCATCCACCATAGGTGGAAGCTCCAATCAAATTTTAGCATTGGAAGGCTTTAAATTAAAGAATAAGTCAAAATATTGTTAACCACAACAATATTGGCCCTTAAAGCAAAGAAAATATTAACATATAATAATATGCAGCCAAAATCGCTAGGCTATTCGCCCTCTAATGGAAGGGAAGTAACTCTAACAGTACATGAGAAAACCCGGTACCGGTTACCAGTAACAAAACATGACGATCGTGATTGAAAATGTAATCGCTTCCTGAGTTTTAAGTTATAAATTATGTTAACATTTTTAGTTTTAGCTGGTTTTTAATCCATTTTGCACTGATACAACTGCATTATTCTTGGACCAAATAGGCTTAGTCAAATTGGGAATTTTTCATCTGGAATTGGGAAAAAAAGATACTTTTTGGCATTGGGAATGGGGCCGAATTTCGGCCCCAAATTTCGGTGATCGAGAGCCCTGTTCCAACTCATTAGAAATTGTCGATGTCACGCGCCATGCCAGCTACACGTATGGTGTGTCAAATGGGTCAAAATTGCTGATACCCGTCAACAGGCATACACGTACAGATATCTATAGTATTGATCCTTTTGGTACCTCATATGTCGTTTGCATGTGTCGTATGAGGCTCGCTGTATGTGTTAACTTTGAGGTAACTGGAGTGATAGGTGCTACAAGTGATTCAGTCTGGCTAGTTTTGAATAGTTGGCGCTAGAATCCAAATACATCCGTAAGGCCGACAGATTACATCATTGGTAGGTGACATATTCTCAACATTACACCTTTTCGTATGATCGGAATCTGTAAATTATGTGTAATTCAAAGTCTCCGAACAGCCACTGGATAAAATTTGGTAGCAAAAGAGCACTTTTACTACGTAAGTCATCTTCCGAAACAATGTTGTTTTTGCAAACGTTTCAAGTAGCTAGCATGGCGTAGGACCTCGACAATTTCTAACGATTTGGAATGACTAACAGGCAGTCATCACCATTCACAAAAACATTGCCTCTTATTTAAGCACATTTTATAACTATTCTAACACTGAATTATGCAGTAAATTTTCAACAGCTACGTACAACTCGTCAATGTTTGACTAACAGATATGGAAACAAAACGCGCAATAACTCTTTGAGATGATATGCTTTGTATTTTGGATTTCTGTTGTGAAGCATCAATGTTACATGTTCATATGTCCGCTTGTCTGCAGTCTTCTGGCAATAAGGTCACCTGTACAGCTGCCCACTTTGCTTTCTGGTTTGTTTTGTAATTTGAAATATAAAATAGGTTAAACAGAAGTTAGCGTTGTTTTCATTTGGGGTAGATGAATGACCACCTGTCTGGAAAAGAGCTCTTTATTCGGTTTACCACGCGTGTCTTTTATGAACTATTGTCAATGTATACTTACTCCCATCTTGGTTTTGAGAGCAAGATGTAGAATCTGATTGTATAAGTTTATGATCATTATCTGTCGTTTTAACAAAAATATGCTTGATATTCACATTATGATAGATTATTGCGACGTTGAATGAACGATTCTTTCAAGGCAGTGGCCTAGAGATGAAGAATATCAATATTTGCAACCGCAATAAATCTTCAGAGTTTCGCTATATATTCATACTATATTTTCTTGGTTTTGAGAGCAGGATGTAAGAATCTGATTGTAAAAGTTTATGATCATTATCTGTCGATTTAACAAAAATATGCTTGATATTCACATTATGATAGATTATTGGGACATTGAATGAACGATTCTTTCAAGGCAGTGGCCTAGAGATGAAGAATATCAATATTTGCAACCGCAATAAATCTTCAGAGTTTCGCTATATTTTCATACATCACAGGCACCTCCATAGCCATAGCATCACAGGCACCTCAAGTTGTTTTTTTTACAGATCCAGCCTTATTTGGAGTTTATCGCCATTTATATTTGGGCAAGGAGGTTTACTTTACGTCAGTGTGTCCAGATCAACAGATTCTTATGCAAGAAAAGGGCACTTAGGACCTAAAACAACCGATTTTTGTTCTTGTTTTGAGTACTTTTGACTGACCTTAAAGCCACTTCAAAAGCCATATCTTCTGTATATATGTAAAGTTCCCGGGCATATATTGTGTGACATAACTTTAATATATAAAGTCCATACCCTACAATGCAAAAACTGCCTAAAATTACTAATTTCAAGTGGCGGTAATTGCATACAAATTAACTCTAGCTTCATCAAAAACCCACATGCATGTTTTCAATATGTCCACAATATGTATGCAAAGTTTGAAAAAAGATCCATTGAAAAATGTGAGAGGAGTTGATTACACAAACTCCATACCCTACAATGCGAAAAACTGCCTAAAACGACTAAGTTCAAAAGGCCGTAATTCTGTCAAAATTAATCCTAACTCCATCAAAACCCCATATGCACATCTTCAATATATCCACAACATGTATGCAAAGTTTAGTAAAGATCCACGGAGATCCATTGAAAACTGTAAAAGATGTTGATTAGGCCAAATAAAAAAAACAATGTCTTGTTTCCGGAAACCCGACCGACCCCTTTTTTTTTGGACCCGACTCGAAATTTTTTAAGGCGCCTCGCTATCGGTAAAAATCAGCAACCTTCATTTTTGCCGGTAGTCCCGGTTTTTATACAAGTTGGTTGGTTGATTTGATGCTTAACGTCCACGGTAAACAACTAAGGTCATGTCGGGACGGTCAGTTAACCTAACCACACTATTCCTGGGCAGGCTTAGACCTCCTAAGCGGTTAACTAGTACTAAGTGCTCATACTTTCGCCAGTAACTGACAACTGCCCTTCTTGAATCAGCGGAAGGAGAAACGAAAGTATGTGGCCAGACCGGGATTCGAACCCAGGACCTCTGACTTACGAGTCAGGTGCCCTACCGATTGCGCTACCCGGCCCAGCTTTTTATACAAGTCCCGCGGCGTAAGCCAGTAAGCCAAACGGCGCATACCGCCATTACTGCAACCGTGTCTTCCAATAATTGTCACTTACGGCCATTTGATCTTGTCCCGACGTATAAAATATAGCCACTGGCTTTAAAATTCTAGCACGTGTCATAATTAATAGGATTACCACAGGTGTCAGCCAGGCGAAAAGACCGCCTACGGCCAGGCTACGGGCCAATCGAGATTGTCTGTATGGAGCACTGAAACAGGTAACACACGTTGGACCGCCTACCTGTCAATAACCAGTGTCAAAATAACGCCCACTCGTAGAACAGTCTGCAAAACAACTGATCAAATCACGATGACTGAGCGTTTGGATAAATTTTTACTATCGCGAGAATGTAACTGACCTGTATGTGTAGGGCGTATACATGCCGTCTTCAAAAGTTTGTGAATGTAGCCATAACACACAAATACTGAAGCATGTATTGACAAACTCTGTCCGAAGTTTTTACAAACACAACATTCATACAGTGTCTATTCTAGGATGCGCGATTGCGGGATTCACGCTAATTTTTCTCATATCCCGCATAAATTCAGACCGATTGCGTGACAGTCCCGCGTAAAAAATAAACAATGAAAACGTCCCAAAACAAAGAATTTACTCTTGCCTCGCAATAAATACAGCTGTTTTGAATAAAACGGCATCAAGCCATCATTGCCGAAGTTGTTTTCGCCATATTGTCCATTAGAGTAGCTTCCCTTGACTTCACAGGTTCGACGAAATACCGGAAGGAATTTCATTAGAGAGTGGGTAAGATGCGTAACCCGCTGCCGCACCTACGTTAGCATACCCGCGGTGGAAATTTATAAATCGCTGAAAAACTATGTATCAGCAAAATAATCACTGTAAACCCATTGAAATACTTAGATATAAGACTAAAACCTTCAAATCAACTCAGAAAATATGTAACTGGAATGTGATAGGGATTTAGAACAGAAAAATCTATCTCAAACTGGGTGAAAAAAGTCAGTTAAGATATTACTGTATAGTCTTGGACAGGAATAAATGTCTAATGTCTAAAGTCAGTTCAGATTACTGTATAGTCTTAGACAGGAATAAATGTGTAAATGTCTGTTTTATGAGCTAAGTGTTTTCTGTCTGTTCGAAAATTGTCCCCCCTATTTTTTGAAAATCCCCCCTATTTTTGAGATGGAGGGGGGAAAATCCCCCCTCATTTTTAGTTTCTAGAATAGACACTGTTCATATTGACGTTTGCCCAAACAACGGAAGATCTTGTCATGATCCTTACTGTCGTCAATGGAGTTTTTAGGAATACGAACCTCTTCCACGAAAAGCGAAGATACACTGTTAAAATAGTCGCTATTTCCGCGCGTTATGGTCCACGCTCTGGTATAATTTACATTGTTTTAATTAATGGTACTTTTAAAATACGAATATTGAAACGTCCATTTCACCGATTTCCTAGTTGTATCGTCATATCGTCATGCAACCCAGTGCGAAAATAATGCCGAACAGTGCACAAAAATAGCGCATTCTGATCAGGGTCTACGCGATTATACATTCGGTACAATACTAACGGTAGTGTTGATATGCAATTACCTGCTTGATTAGGGGTCAAGCACGTTTTGCTTTGATGTTAATATCAAAGACGCCGCTGTGAGTATACGCGTGCCGTGCACAGTGTCATTTTAACTGTGAGGCGGCTAAAGGTACCTCAGTACACACACTGATACCTAACAATCGTATCAGCCAGCGCAACTAAGTAGTCAGACCGGTCTTTCTTGTTCGCATCTAACATGAATAATAATGAACATCGACCTAAAGACAACCGAGTTCTTCGGTGGAAGCGTGTCAATATACGCTCTTCACATGTTTCGTAAGTCACCTATTTCCGACGCGGCCCATTCGGCGGCAATGAAAGGGAATATTATGCAGTAACAGACAGTGCAACAATCGTAACTTGGGCAAATCCCCCGTTTTTAGAATGCTCAGGTCTTACGTATTGCAGGAATGACTCTGATTAGACTGCGCAAATGCTCAGGCTTCCCTTCGTAGAACAAAAAATTTCACAATGGGAGAGAGAGAGAGAGAGAAAGTGGTGGCGAGAGGGGAGGGGGGGGGGGGGGGGGCTTAAGATAACCACGCATAAGTCATTCCTAAAAACTTCAGACTTCCAAAAAATTCTCTCAATACGTCCAAATCTGAAACCCTGGAAGTCTGGACTTCCAAATTTTGAAAGTTAGTGGAAGCCCTGCTTCCATCAAGATGGCGTCGTCGTTGCTGGCAATTTACATCCTATATTTTAATCTTCCATGAGGTCCTCTGGGTTTCTGCAGGCATCAAACCTCTAGGCTAGTTCAACAGCTGAAAAGACTTAACAAATTACATGCAAAAACCTATTAGCATCTAGCGCAAAATGTTTGGAGAAGGTTTAAAAAAATTCTCTAAAAAAAAAAAAAAAATTCCGACCTACCGACCCTATTTTTTTCGGTGACGTTTCCAGAAAAAGGCCATTTTTTTTTACCTTACACAAACTCCATATCCTACAATGCAAAAAACCTCCTAAACTGACTAAGTTCAATAGGCAGTAATTTTGTCAAAATTAATCCTAACTCCATCAAAACCCCACATGCACACCTTCAATATATCCACAACATGTATGCAAAGTTTAGTATTTTTTAAAAGATCCACTGAAAACCGAGGGAGAAGTTGATTACACAAAATCCATACCACACAATGCAAAAACTAATGCCTAAAATGACTAAGTTCAAAAGGCCGTAATTCTGTCAAAATTAATTCTAACTCCATCAAAAACCCACATACACATCTTCAATATATCCAAAACATGTACGCAAAGTTAAAAAGATCCATTGAAAACTGTGGAAGGAGTTGATTACTCAAACTCCATACCCTACAGTGCAAAAGACTGCCTCAAATGACTAAGTTCAATAGACCGCAATTCTGTCAAAATTAATTCTAGCTCCATTAAAAACCACATGCACATCTTTAATATGTCCACAATAACAGGGTTCCCGGGGACGCCAAATTTGGCGTCCCTGAAAATCCGATCCAGACGCCAACGTTTGCCTTCCGAGGATTCCCGCGGACGCGTTATTTTTCCGACAGTACTCCTTTAAAATCTCCTAAAATGTCAGTTTTTACAAGTTGTGAAGTAGCCATGCGTTGGCCGCCATGCGTTGGCCATACCTTGGCCGTACCGATACACAATAAATCATCGCAAATGCTGCCTGTCATTAACCTGGAATTTCACACCTCATTAATCCCCACTACTGTATGTCGTTATCGTCGTTAATCACCAGTAGCAGGGCACGTGTCAGTATTTCACACTTTCTTAATCGCTAATAACCGAACCTTTCCGGGTTTAATAAAAATCAATAAACAAACTGGGTCAACACTGTTTCTTCTTTGATCAACCGCCTCGCATGATTGACCAGTAGTACGACATGGGACACGCACTAATTGACAGCTTGTCTGAAGGTGGCTTTGCCAGAAAAATAAAATTATTAGATCTACGCACGCCAGCAAGATGAGAGCCCATGTGAGTCAACTACGGTCTCAGTAAGAGGATCCCGGAACTTTCCACGCGAAAAAAATAATTTCAGGTTGCCTGCCGAAGTTCTGAGCGTTTCTAGGGGCACTTTTTCTATTTTCTGACTCTTCGTATTAGGCACGTGCGCTGTGCTTGATTAGCGTTACACCTGTGTATGAACGCAATTTTTTACTTGGAAAATGCAATTGGTAACTTCAGGTTCATTGATACGATCATCAGAGATAACGTTATTATATCTTAGCAAGGCCAATCGGAGCAGTTCTCGGAAACCGTTGGCTTCCGAGATCTTCGATTCGTGCACTTTAAAATTATTTCCCCGTCGTTTTTAGTCTGTTTCCCGCCATATCTCGCGCACGATATGCAGAACGAGTACCAGTGCAGATCTATAAATAACGCTTTGGGAAATCCGCGAGCTCTACACGGACAGTTCAGGAACGTTAATTGACGTATATCTGCGGGGATATACGGCAGATTAAGCGACAGATAAGCATTCAGGTGTAAATTTAACTCGATTTGACTTTACCAATCAGCAGAGCTCCAGATAATTTTTACAGTGGTTTCAGTATTTACCAAACAGAATTTTAACCTGTTCAGTAACCTGATGAGTCTTTCAGTATCGGTACTCCTGAGATTCAGTGGTTGTTCAGTATCTTTTTAACGCACAACTGGTCTCCCAAAATGTCAGTCTACTTCTTCTTGTCACGCCAGGGTTCTTGCTTAAAACTCTGGACAACAGGAAGTACACATGTACAGATAGCAAGGAAACCAGAGAACCAGTTTGTTATCTTTCTAATTAGAAAATCACTCAGTTCCTTGACTTGTGCAAGAATACAAAAAACAAAATAACTGAAGTTGAAACACCAGTTTGTTTATCTTATTCTGACTAGACAATTACTCAGTGAACATGTAAATATTATCAAGTGCACCTTACAGAAAACCATTTAAACTACAATCCTGCAAAAAAGCAACTTTGGACAGTTATCCTAAAGTTTTATAGTTGTTTTCCTAACAACGTGACGGGTAGATGTAAAGAGAATGCCAACCAGAATGCCAAACATTTTCTGCAAACACTACTTGACCAAACAGAATGCCAGTCGATCGTCTTTTAGGGTTCTTTACTGTATCTTTACTGTATTTTGAGGGAACCATTGAACCCTTTCAGATTGGCAGAAGCTGTTTGCATTCTGGTTGGCATTTTATTCACATCTACCAGTCACCTTATCACCAATCAAGTATGATGGGCAAGCAGATCTGCGCCGCCGACAATCGCTTTTACGGCGTGAAATAATCAAACAAAGTTTTTTTTATTTCTGGCCAACGTCTTTACTTTCGTTTTTCAGGTGTACTCGATTCGTTCTAATTAGCCTGCGAAGTACGCCGCTGGCTTACACTGGTATAGGGGTCCCTCGAATCACCCCAAACCGCTAAAAGCACCAACAAACTCATTTTTTATTATTAATAATTGAAGTGACTTAGAAATATGTGTTAATGCTTAAAAGAATCGGTGTTTTCATATAAATAAAGTGATTTTTTAATTCGCTGCTACTTTGAAGTAATAGGACCAGGGCCTGACAAATCCATTGTCCTGCTGCCCGGGACAAGTTAAAAGTTTTGCTGGGCAAGTAAAATTTGTTCTTACTTGCCCAGAAAAATGTATAAATTATAGGAAGTGTCTCCTGCCAGCCGGCTGGCAGGAGACTTTTTGGTCTCCTGCCAGCCGGCTGGCACTAGACCTAAAAGTCTCCTGCCAGCCGGCTACTGGAATACTGATGAGAAAATACCTTTTTTCATGGCATTATGATGAATAGCTATATTTTATTGTATTTAACATTTAGTTAACTTATTGAACATTTTATTAACTTAAATTTTCATTTTGGTTGGTCTGGCTTTCAGTATGTAAAATTGGAACATTAATCCATTTT
Organism: Ctena decussata; assembly: GCA_963989385.1. Lineage (NCBI taxonomy): Eukaryota > Metazoa > Mollusca > Bivalvia > Lucinida > Lucinidae > Ctena > Ctena decussata. The sequence continues at coordinate 27,433,777 of OZ022512.1, read as the reverse complement.
TGTTTTGACATTAACAATCTTGAAATTAGCAGGAGACCCTCCTACATTATCATTTGTTTATCATTATACTGCTTAATTTTCTTTTTTATGAATTTTGTCTTGTATACAGATAGGTTTGAAAAGCCCCCTTTGATCTTAAAGTTTCAATATGCACTAAGTTTTACACAAATTTACTAGCTTTCTCACAAGCTGTTCCCTATAGTTGCATTTTTGCAGTTCAGTCAGGCAAATTTATCAACTAATTCTTTCTACCAGGCAAAATATGTAACAGTTTCAATATGAAACTACCATTATCATAAAGGCAATTATGCAAGCAGAATAAGCATATAAAATTTCAGTGAAAATTGTTAAGTAGTAGTTTGAGTTAGTTCCCTTGCAAAGTATAATTTGAGTTACTTCCCTTGTAAATTCTATTTTTAGAATGTCGGCTTATTTATATTTTTTGCTTATTTGTTTGCATATATTATGTTAATGTAATTATACTATTGATGTCACATCAACTTTAAAAGATATATTTAGATATGGAAGTGGCTATTGACAACCGGTTGTCACTAGCCTCACAGGCTGCTGACAACCAGTTGTCACTAGCCTCACAGGCTAGTGACAACCAGTTACTATAAATCCTATTGTTTTCAAATAATAAAACTCAAGATATTTTTAGAATATTAGTTTCATGGTATTACTATTATATCATGATATTTGTTTCCACTCTGATCAAGTTTTAAGTTGATTGTATAGGTCTTATACAAATTTTAAGAACAGGTCTGAACCATAATGGCCAAGTCCACTTTTCGCTAAGGTTGACTGCCCATTTTAGCACAATTTAAGCCTTTTCTGCTACAGCTGACTGCTTACTGATATAACACCTTACCATGACAGCTTTAATTTAACATATTAAAGCTATCTCTTGCAGCAGATGCGATTGTAAACCGAAACTAAGCTGATTTGACTTTCACTGATTTAACTGACAATTATTAATTTGACACAAAAGTGCTGACAGAATGGAAAATACTACTGCAGTCTCTGAACAGTCTGACCTTGGTCTACAGTGTTTGCTCAGACATTACTGCCCCAATATTTAGTGAGGTGGTACAACTTTTGAAGACCATTTTAGAACATTTAAGCGCTTGTTAGACCAAATTCGCACCTTTGTTTGTATTATATCTCTGGAGTGAAAATCCAAGTATATGCTTGTACAGGATATACAGAAAAATGAATAAAATGAAGAGGGAAAGATGTCATATTAAGTCTATGCCGAGAGGTACATCTGGATAGCCTAAAACTGTCTTGGTGAAAACCGGTCAACAAGTTCTTATAGTTTCAAACCAAGGTTGGCCGGGAAATACCGGTGGCGGGAATTTCCAGCGGTAATTACCGGTAATTCCCGTCCTGGGAAATACTCCAGATTTTGCCAAAGTGGGAAATACTGGTAAATATGAAATTTTAGTGCTGTTTTTTCCTTAAATATTCTTAAATATTTCTTTAAATTTAAGTTAATAGAAGATACTTACCATTTATATACACATCATGCAAATAAGGTTATATATTCCAGGACTGGTCCATGCCAGGGGACACAGTTATATACATATCATGCAAATAAGGTTATAAATTCCAATACTGGTCCATGCCCGAGGACACAGCGGATGACTCTTGGTTGTTTCAAAGGCTATCATTTCAAAGAAAACTGCCTGTAAAATTCTTATATAAATATAAAAACAACAACTATAATCCCTTCAACACTGTATTTCTAAACACAAGATCTTTTTATCATTTAGTTCTCACACTGAGGTATATACTAAAGTGGGCTGCAGTTTTACATAAACCTTTTTTCCTGGTTTATCACTACTAAAGACCATAGCTTTCTGCAGGCTGGTATAATCTGTTCTTAAGTTTGATTGTACCAAAATACGAAAGAACCTGTTGAAAGTCTTCAAAGCTGGGCATAGATTCACAACTATTTCACAAGAAAGAAGTGTGACACTGTATCATACTCCAGTTTCTTGCATGTATCTCTGAGTTGTCACCAGATTAATTAAAACAATGATGTGTGGACATTGTGGTCTGATGGTTACCTGATGAAGTCCTGTAATATCTTTTTCCCCTCAAAGGCTTCTAAAGAGAATAGCTATCTTAATGATCAACTATGCTTCCTATTGTAAGTAATGACCAAACACTGCTGAAGGTGTGAAAAATAATTGATTGTTTTGATTCAACAGACAGGTGACAATTACTGCACATTAGGTACCTTTAATCTAAGTGTGTTATAACAACTTATCCCTAGACAGAGACAACTGCACATGCAGACTCATCTTTGGACAGTTCATATAAGAAAATAGTTTGATTGCGTATGCAGATCTAAACAATATTTTTTCTGTACCTTTGTTTGATGGTTAAATAAAGGGTTGTTAGATTAGTTTTTGCTTTGCATTATATAGTTGTATGGCTGTTATAAAATATATTTAAACTTTCCAGATGGGGAGGGACCAATTTCCCAGTAATTCCCGGGAATTACCAGTATTTCCCAGGAATTACCAGTATTTCCCGCCGTCCTGGGAAATATGAGTATTTCCCGCCTTTTTGCCAACCTTGTTTCAAACCTGTTGCACAAGACCTTGTTTTGCCTTATGCCGTTTATTCAAGGCTTTCTAAATAGCAGTTTCCCCAAATCTTTAGTTTTTAGGTCCAGTTTCTGCAAGTTTTTAGTTTTTGTTAAGAGACAAGTTCAAATATTTCAACAGCAGAGTCTAAGCATTCGAATCAGCGGAAGTCTAAAATTTGACCTTTTCGATGCTTTTATTTTAAGAAACACTAGAAAAGAGCCCGCGCAAGCGCGGAAATATTTCATGATGGTCAAGTTTATATAAAAAAGGCGAGTTTTAATTTTTCAATGTAAATGGCCTTAGGCCCAGGTGAAGATATGACCTTTACCATGAATACTCACTAAAGCTTCATTTACCTAATTAGTTGTCTGCATCTACAAACTTTCAGGTAGCAGACTGCATTGTTTCTAAAAAAAAATCAACTTCTTTCACTTTTTCCTATAGAAAAAACTAAGTGACTCAAAAGTTGACCTTGCCGTAAAACAGATCAAGGTCATCCCAGGGTCATCATATTTTGTTGAGCTTTTGAGTCCTTGATGCGACATGCTAAGATTCAAGATCATAGGATTTGTGGTTCTGGTGGAGAATTGGTTGATTTGATGCTTACCACGGTAAACAGCTAAGGTCATGTCGGGACGGTCAGTTAACCTAACCAAACTATTCCTGGGCAGGCTTAGACCTCCTAAGCGGTTAACCAGTACTAAGTGCACATACTTTCGCCATTAACTGACAACTGCCCTTCTTGAATCAGCGGAAGGAGAAACGAAAGTATGTGGCCAGACCGGGTTTCGAACCCAGGACCTCTGACTTATGAGTCAGGTGTCCTACCGATTGTGCTACGCGGCCAGGCGTGGCTCTGGGGGAGAAGATTTTTGAAATTTTTTACCATAATAAATGTTTGCCATCTTGGTTATGTGACCTGTCCTGGGTATTTTTTTTCTGGAAAAATTGGGTCCTGGAACGTTTTGGGGGAAAATATTCAAGCCCTCTGAAGACTAAAGGCTTATTTAGCTTCGTTGAATCATTGAAATTGATTTGTCTGCTTCGCTGGAAAAAATGCCCTTTCTTACCTGGCGCATGTGTGTTAACATTTTTAATTTTTGTCTTTTCGAAAGTTCAGTTCAGTTTGAATTCTCCTAACGACGTTCCCCAAGTGGCTCAGCGGTACGTAACCATAGCCGCACACACTTGGCGCCGTGTGTCCGTCCAACTTTTCGAAAGACCATGTGCGTTGAGCTTTATTCTTCAATGGGCAAGTTCGATTGGCTACTCGTATTGACTATCGTTCTGGAAGAAAATGGGTCGTTTTGAGCCAGGGCCGTCGGGACTATGACCATTTAGTTCTTCATCCGTTTAGACATATGAGCAAAAATACAAAAATAAATCGTTATTTATGGGGAATGACGTACGTTCATGGGTCAGATTTTTGCATTAGAACCTGCTAAATTTAGACTTGCTAAGCAGCGCGCCGATATAACGACGCAGAACCGAAACGAACGGATTAATTTAAAACGTGTATTCGAGTACACGATAATTTCACTCGAACGCACCCATTGTTGACAAAAAAAAAATCGACCAATAGGCGAAGTTTCTAGAAAAATACTTGGGAGAATTTAAAATGAAAGACGAATTTAATTCCCAAATTCTTTAAATCTACGTGAAACTAAAACACACGCTAACCAAAATTATCAATGATAGCAATATGCGAAAGAACCCGTATAGAAATTACGCTTGTAAATGCCACCAATTTTGCAGTTTATGCGTTACTTCGTTTATTTAGTATTAAAGATAGGGATGACTTCTAAGCATGTATTTACGCAAAACTAGCCAGGTGAAAGACTTTGAACAGTGCACTGATTGCACATGCATAGTATGCTAAATCTTACAGGTGTGACATCCCTTATTAAGTGAATAAACCCTACCACCACTGACTAGAAAGTGTAAACAGTTGTAAAATTCATAGAAGATCTATAGAAAGCAAGAAACTATGAAAAAAATCAGATGTACATTTCTGTGTTTTTGTTTTTTTTTATTGTCTGGAAGTCATTGGGTTATTCATACAAATAGCTACAAGAATTAATGCATCACATGCACACAAATTATACATTTACCTTGATGGAAAAAAGGTTTTACATAAATTTTCCAGTTACCATTACATGATCTTCCCTATAGTTATATTCTTGCTGTTCAGTCAAGCAAATTTGTTTATTTACTGATTCTATCCACTAGGAAAAATAAACTACAAATTTATAATATGAATTCAAGTATAACTACTATGATCATGGAGGCAATTGTGCAAACAGAATTAGCACATAAACATTCAGAGAAAATTTGTAAGTGGTATTTTGAGTTAGTTCCCTTACAAAGTATGATTTGAGTTACTTCCCTTGGAAAATCTATTTTTAGAAGGTATCTCTTCTCCATATTTTTGCTTTTTTATTTGCAGATATTTTGTTGTTGTGATTCATATGTAGCTTGATTTAAAGTATAAACCTATTGAGAATTACTTGTGATGTTTTTACAATGAACCAATACTTCCTGTCTTTTAAAATGCATATTAAATTATTAGCTGGTTGTCACTAGCCTCACAGGCTAGTGACAACCGGTTGTCTCTAGCCTGTGAGGCTACTGACAACCGGTTGTCTCTAGCCTGTGAGGCTACTGACAACCGGTTGTCAGTAGCCGTCGCCTTTAGATATACCCAAGAATACTGTGAAATGTGATGTCCCTTTATCTATTTTATTAGCATTTCAATAGCCGGCTGGCAGGAGACTTTGCCTGAATTATATAGGGAAAACCCATGTATTTCAGCTTTTTGGGGCAGAAGCTGTCTACCGGACAAGTAGATCAAAATTTGATTTGTCAGGCCCTGAATAGGACTACCTTAGTCTGCTTGGATTTACTGTTGTTGTTCTTGTATTTGAAAGAAAAAATCTGAAATAGTTCCTTCAAGAGCAGAGAATAGATTCATCAGAAGGAACATGGGCCAGACTACGTAGTTTCGGCGAATAAAGCCTCATCAGTGACCTGACAGAAAGCATACTGTAATTTCTTAATTTTAATTGGGCAGTCGATTCAAAGACTGATTAGTATCAAAAAGGATCCAAATAATATAAAAGACGATGATCTAGAAAGACATTCTAAATCGATCTCAAATTTCAGATTTCTCAGAATATATCCTCTGCACTATGGATGATGTACGGGGAGGCTTTTTACGGCCGCCACACAGCCGTATTGTAGTAAAGAAGTGCGTCTGAGGATTACGCTGATCATCGGAACGCTTGCATATTACTAGACAAACATTTAAAATGGGTGAGAAAGTGAGCTTCTGAAGAAATGAAATAGTTTGACTGGATTAGGAAGTGTTTTTGAAGAGTTAATGCAGATTTGAGCTGATAATTATCAACAGACATGGTCCAGTCGCCCGGAGCGATATTCGAAAATACGGAACAAAACAAAACCGCGTGCGTAAGCTGAGAAATGACAGCCGTAAGTGATACAACTGAAATTTGAAAGACATTTGTATTCTGGCATTTACGAAAATACGAAGCTTATCTGGCTCTCTGAATCAGTCAGGAACTCAGATTGAGAAAGGTAAAGTACATGTCTAGACGGTTTTCTGTGTTTGATGTTGGCGGGTGGGGTTAGGTGCACCGAAGTTGCGGGGGGGGGGGGGGGGGGGGGTTAAAACAAGCTATGCACCAGTCATTTGCAACCACGGTCCCCCTGGGGCCGGGGAATAGCGGGGATATTGATTTTTCACTCTGCAAAGCCCTGGTATATGCCCTGCACTGTGGGGACATCTTTAAAGTCAAATCCCTGGTAAAGGTCTCCGCCCCCAGGGGATCATGTAAATATAACAAGACCTGTCAGGGGGACAGGACAGCTCACTTGACAGCGCCTTGCCCATCACCTAAAAACACTTTAATGTAAAATTTTAACATTTTGCAAACGCAAATGCCGGGGGAGTTCAATAGCTCTTCCTGTACATTCACTCGTACAGGCGAGCTACAAATCCATATTCTGACAATGTGTCACTGTAAATCTCGTTAAAAACACTCCACTAGTTTCCCCCCAATTTTGGCGGGAATCAAAAGCCCAGCATATCCACGGCACTGCCGGGACACCGCTTAGGTAAAAACATGGTACTTAAGCCCTGCTATGCCCCTGCTATCCCCGGCCCCATGGGGGTCGTGGTTGCAAATGACTGGTGCACTATATTAATTAGTGTAATCAATGTTGCACTAAACTGGGCATCACTGAATAGTGCTGAACTGTGGCTAAATACTACACTGCTGCTGGGATTTTAACTTAAGGCTTTTAGAGTTAAATTTTATGTGGAAATCTGTGGGACTCCCAATTTTTCAGGATGGGACTCCTACATTTCAAATGGGACTCCTATTTTTGGAAAAGAGGAGTCCCGGACTCCTACTTTTAAAATTCAAGTGAGAACCCTTAATAAGTATGCAAAGTTTGAAAAAGATCCATTAAGAACTGTAGGAGCTGATTACACAAACTCTATACCCTAAAGTGTGAGGAACACAGACGGATGGACGGACAGACAGGGGCAAATCTTAATGCCCCCTGACTATCGTCATGGCAGACGGATGGATGGACACACAGGTGTGAATCTTAATGCCCCCTGACTATCGTCATGGGATCACAAAAAGTCTTACATTTTAAATGTGGGCCCCTGAAATTTTGGCTAGGCTCCTAATTTTCATTTTTCAGGGGCCCAGCTTGCACCTTTAAAAATGAGTTAGTCATCCTTACACCCCTTACATATACCATACCTGCTTCTGCTCCTGCTTTTCCGCCGACCAAATGGACTTGTTGGTGATCTAGATCTATATCTTTTCTTAGCACTAGGCGGGCTATGATTCCTAAATGCCCCACTGTATTTAGACACTTCTGCATACGCTCTTGGAGGTTCTGCTGCATAGGCACGTGGGGGATTAACATACTGTTTAGTTCTTGGTGGAGAATGTTCTATGTATTTTGTTTTAACTTGCTCTACAGGTGATCGCTCTCGCGGACGTTTCTTTGATTTTCGAGAGCTTCGTTCAGTTCTGTTATATGGACTAGATTCTTGTATCACAGGTGAAGGGCTATGGCTTCTTTCTTTTAGATAAGAACGTATGGCAGAGGCAGGTGACTCAGCCCGTTTACCACTACTAGTACTAGGCGGAGCAACATGCCCAGAAACACGACTGTTAGCACCTGATAAAGGTTCTGACAGGTCAGCAGAATCAGAACTTACATCCTCGTAATCCACAATATTAGTTCTTCCAAATACAGCTATTGCTGTCGAATTACTGTCTTCTCTTTCACGATCTCGTTTTTTGTCAGTCCGGTCTTTTGACTTTTTGTGTGACTTCTGTTTAGATTTTTTCCGCTTTTCTTGCTTCTTACTGTACTGTGACATTGCCTCACCAGAGTCGGCTAAATGTGCATATCTATACGCCCTTGCATCATATTCATCAAACACTTCTTCCTCTCTCCTTCTAGGCATTATAGAATAAATCCAGAAACAGAATTAACACTACCAGTACCACATGACAAAAATATTCTTGAGAGTTACTGTCCTTTACATAGAAATTTCGTCCCGATGGTGTCGCTGTTTATCCAGGTTTCCACGTACCATTTTGTGCCAGATTATTCGAATGCTCACATGATAATCCATCTTGATACACACTGTTGGTAACTAGACTTCCATAATGCATGTCAGGAAAGACAAATCATGAATTGTCACAGATTTCGACAGGAAGTTTGAGGCAAAATTTGAGGGTGTAGGTTTGACGTTCTTTCGATTTCAATTTTTTTTTATTTCTTTATATAGAATTGATAAATAAGCAAAAATAAGGTTTCTTTCGTTTATTTTATTATCTGTCTATATGATTTTGTATAAATTTTGGAAATCTGCATTGTGATGCAGTAGATATTTTCAGATTTCTTTGGACTAATTTTGAGATCAAATTTTGCCGAGACATTTTTTATCTTACACATAAAGTGATGACGTAGATCGCAGACGGTGTGGGAAATTACTTCCTATCAGATTTACTTGTCTTTTCTTCTGTCTGTTTATTCGCAACTCAGGAAATTGAATGTCTTTGTGCACCTTTGTATATGCATTGCTTCATTAGAGTGTCCCAACAGTTCTTCATAATTAACGTCATCGCAAGTTAGTCATTGAGAAATTTATATGTCATTAGTTTTCGCGGCTGATATTTCTTTCTCCTCATAAAATTGATTCAACCACAACTGTCTTAATATCAGAAGACTGATCTGCAGTTTTTACCACTATGGGGTTAAGAAAATCCTCTCTGAATCTATTCCAATCCAGAAGGGAACTGTTGTAGGAGGAGGAGAAAAATCTGTACAGAAAATTTCATCAAGTGCCCTGATGGGGGATCGACCTCATTACCCCAAGATTATAAAGCGAGCAGACAACCACTATGGACCATGTAGACTGGTCAGTTATACCCGGTATATACCTATATATATATTTACACAATTGGGTGAACTTCTACACTCCTCCATCCTAGCTACCAAAGAACATTTGCATCAAATATTCAGGAAATGAAGTAATTATAATCCAGATTCATTTTAATAATAATAATAATCTTTATTTATAGTCGCTTACTTTTATTAACAACTATTAACATAAGCTCTGTAGAGCTTTTATTGCGACTTGATGAGACTATATACATATATACAAGCTGAGCTGTGGATATGTGACTTGCTCAACTTGAGCCACAACAGGTCACAACACTAGGGCCCTGGTGGGATTCGAACTCGGGACCCTTCGATCATGAGTCGGGCACACTACCACTGCACCACTGCGCTCCACATTTTGACTCTGCAGCCATTGTTTTTCCCTTTGGCTCCAATGGTTATCATTCTGGCACCAGACATTACTGTAATAAGAGGAAGAAACTATAAAGAAACTTTTATCGTGCGCTCTAAAGGGGATAAAAGATCAAGACCTTAAGACCAGTATACAGTAGAACTTCAATGGCTCGAACCCCGATGGCTCGTTAACCCTGCCTAGCTAGAGCTCATTTCTGGGTCCCTAGAGGTCACTTTATATCTATCTAATCCTTGATGGCTAGAACTACCTTTGACTGGAACAAATTTTCATGGTCCCAAGCCTGTTCCAGCCATTGAAGTTCTGCTGAAAAAAGTTAGCACACAACCATTACGCTAAACGATCTGGACCAGTTATACTGGTCAGTGATACACTCTTTGTACCAATGTGTATCACATCACTAAATGGCCATACTACTACACGGTCAACAGTTTATGTCAGTGCATCTTAATAGTCCTGTACTACTTGACCCTTAGCTGGGATACACTACGCTATTCCCATAAGGGTCCAGGAATTTTTCTAGGTCAATTTTGGGGCCGAAATCCAAACCCGTTCCCTTAATGAGAATTTAGACCAGCTACAAAATTGGGAACAAACATTTAACTGACAGATGAAATTCACTCCCAACAAGCATCACAAACAAATGAGCTGCAACATGACAAAACCTAAAAAGTGGCATGTGCACCAAGCGAAGACGCAGTTCAGGCTGAGCAGCTGCCCAATGTGATTAGAGACTTCGATGTGCACTTAAAAGGTAGCTAAGGGTCTAAGCTAGCTCCATGCGGACCAGGCTGATCTGAGTGGTTGCTGGGTGCACATGATGCCACTTTGTTGGTTTTGTCATGTCGGGCTCAAATGGTAAATCATCAGCCATGACTGCAACATCCGCTTGAACACTCTCCAGCAGACTTACAAGGCCCAGTATCTAGGCAAGAAGGTGTCACCATATGGACAGCTCTGAGACTATTCTGGAATGCACATCTTTAAAGCAGTATCCAAGAGCGTAAACAATACAGTGTCCGTCATGAGAAGAAATACGTACCTCTACCTGCCCTAAGTATGTGAAGGCCATCAGCTACAAGTCACTTTAAGTGGCCATATCTTGAGTATGGAGCCACAGTATGGGACCCTCATACCAAGTCCAACATCAGCAAGCTGGAAGCCAGACAAAAGCTGCGCTGAAAGATTTTGTGACATTGACTAACAGGCTAACAGCACACCAGCAGTGATTCAGCCATGATTCAAGATATGGAGTGGTAACAGCTTCTCTCCCACTGCCAACATGTCAATACAGTTTCCAGCAGGCACATGACCTCGAAACGACGTCAGTACAATGTCATTTTGACGTCATGTGCCTGCTGGGTTATGCTGTACTGAATCATAAACCAGCTTTTAAATATCCTGGCAGCAACAGTACTAATCCACAAAATGCAAGCAGGAACCCACACCTGAGGACATGTCAACAGATTTCTCTCTCTCTCTCTCTCTCTCTCTCTCTCTCTCTCTCTGACTTTTGTTTACTTGTTTGTAATATTGGTTTGATACTCTTTGTACCTTGCCATTCACATAATTGTAATTTTCAGATTGCTTCAGGAGATGGCTTTTATATTAGCACTTTGCTTACTTCAAATCATGTACCATTATTTATTTTTGTACTTCATATATGTAATTTCTGTGAATAAAATATGGTTTAAACCAACAGATTTCTGGTTCCACTGGAAAAGGACTGGCACAAGCTCGGGGGAAAAAAATGATTCACAGTTTCTATGTGTAGCATATTTATACAGCTACAAGACAGGGATTTTTCCTACCAAAATGACCCCAAAATTGCATCCACTTTTGGACGCCATGGTTATTTTTGGCAAAGTCTGTGAGTGCAGCTGGCCATGAAAAGCCCTGATGGTCAAGTTTGTTTATTCATGGGGCTAGTCTATTGCTGCTCACAAGTTATGTCCGGGTGTGGAGGCTGATACAATATACACCCCTGGCTTATAAGTGACTCGCTATATAGTCAAAGAATTACGCTGTATCTTTGGCACATCATATGAAAGACAGAGCCTATCCCTATCCCTCTCCTTTCGCTGCCTTATCCTTCCCTGATTCAAAACAGGTACCCATTTACTGCTGGGTTGACAGAGAGAGTTTTCCAGTCGTCAGATGGCCAAGCCCAGGTTCAATCTCATGGCCATCTGGCGACTTTCTGCACCATAACTGAGTTGTTCTAAATACTGGACCATGGCACGTCTCAGTTATCTTCTCCTAATATCTGTTCACAAAAGTAAGATTTGTGTTTATGAAAAAACTTCCTTACCAGGCAAAATGTTCAATTTTAAATTTTGACAGGTATGTCGATTGTTCCACATTTTGTTACCAGTACTGTGGAATTGAATTATTTATGGATATCCAAAAAAACAAAAATCAATTTATGGATATCCATAAAAACCAAATTATCGATATCAAAAAAATAATGTCAAGATGTTGATACTTAGTATACAGCCATAGGCACTCGACGTAAGATGTGTGAATTTTTAGCTCACCTGAGCAAGAGGTGCTCAAGGTGAGGTATTGTGATCAGTCTTTGTCCAGCGTCTGGCTTCAACTTTTGCTTTAAACGACTTCTTTTCCAAAACTGCTGGACGGATTTCGAAATAATTGCACAGAAATTTTCCTTTGGGGACTCTCTACCAAAATTGCTCAAATGGTTCCGCTCCCCTGAGCAATATGGCCGCCAGAGCTGAAAATAGAAAAACCTTTAAACGACTTTTCCTCCAAAACTGCTGGGCTGATTTTGAAATAATTTCACAGAAATGTTCCTTAGGAGACCCTCTACCAAAATTGCTCAAACGGTTCCACTCCGCTGAACAATATGGCCGCCAGAGCTAAATATAGGAAAACCTTTAAACGACTTCTCTTCCAAAACTGCTGGGTCGATTTGAATTAATTTCACGGAGACCCTCTACCAAAATTGCTCAAACGGTTCCACTCTGCTGAACAATATGGCCACCAGAGCTAAAAATAGAAAAACCTTTAAACGACTTCTCCAAAACTGCTGGGCTGATTTTGAAATAATTTCACAGAAATGTTCCTTAGGAGACCCTCTACCAAAATTGCTCAAACGGTTCCGCTCCGCTGAACAATATGTCTGCCAGAGCTAAAAATAGAAAAACCTTTAAACAACTTCTCCTCCAAAACTGCTGGGCCGATTTTGAAAAAATTTCACAGAAATGTTCCTTAAGAGACCCTCTACCAAAATTGCTCAAACGGTTCCACTCCGCTGAACAATATGGCCACCAGAGCTAAAAATAGAAAAACCTTAAAACGACTTCTCCAAAACTGCAGGGTCGATATTGAAATAATTTCAGAAATGTTCCTTAGGAGACCCTCTACCAAAATTACTCAAATGGTTCTGCTCCGCTGAACAATATGGCCACCAGAGCTAAAAATAGAAAAAAAGCTTTAAACATCATTGTCTCTAAAGCCAATGGCTCGATTTCAAAAAAATTTCACAGAAATGTTTTACTCATGGCCCTGAACAAAAACTGCTAAAACGGTTCCACTCTGCTGAACAAAATGGCCGCCAGAGCTAAAAATAGAAATAAATCTTAGAATGACACAGAGGGCACAGTCCAATTATCATGAAACTTTTTCAGAATGTTTATCTAAATGAAATCTAGACCATCTTTGAAACTGGGTCTTGTGGGGTCAAAAACTAGGTCACTTGGTCAAATTTTAGAAAAACCTTGTGCACACTCTAGAGGGCACAGTTATGATCCAATCTTCATGAAACTTTGTCAGAGTGTTTATTTATATAAAATCTAGGCCAAATTTGAATCTGAGTCTTGTGAGATCAAAAATTAGGTCACTAGGTCAAATCTTAGAAAAACCTTGTGTACCTTCTAGAGGGCACAGTTATGATTCAATCTACGTGGAAGATTGTCAGAATGTTTATTTTCATGAAATCTATACCAGATTTGAAACTGGGCCATGTCAGGTCAAAAACTAGGTCACTAGGTCAGTTCTTAGAAAAGCAGTGTGAATGCTTTAGAGGACACAGTTTTGTTCTATAGCTCTTATACAAATTTTAAGAACTGGTCTGATGCGTAACCGTCAAGTCCACTTTTTGCTAAGGTTGACTGCCCGTTTCAGCAGAATTTGAACCTTTTCTGCTACAGCTGACTGCTTACTAACATAATACCTTACCATGCCATCTTTAATGTTGACCATAAGCTATCTCTGCAGCAGATGCAATTGAAAACCAAAATTAAGCTGATTCGACTTTCACTGATTTGAATATCATCAGTTCGACACAAAAGTGCTGGCAGAATGGGAGATACTACTGCACTCCCTGAACAGTCTGACCTTGGTCTTCAAGGTTCGCTCAGACATTCCTGTCCCAATATTTAGTGAGGTGGTCACCTTTTACAGATCATTTTGGAACATTTATTTGCTTGTAAGACCAAATTCGTACCTGTGTTAAAGGTAGGTTCCTGGCCTAGCGATAACAATTATGTTCACAAAATAATTTTGTCTTTTTATGGGTAGTATTGAATTCTCTCATTTTTCTGAAACTGTTGCTACTGAGAAAATCATCAGATGTTGTAGAAAATGGTCGTTTTCCCTTTGGTTTATTTTCTTTTGTTGGAATTCCAGTTCTAAAAATAAATATGTATATATGTCTATAAGTCCGCAGTTTCTGATGTCATGTGCCAACGGTTAATTTCCTCTTGCCCATGAGCTCTTCCAGAGGTCCTGGCATGGCGGATGGGTTAAAAACTATCCCGAAATGCAATGCAGCATGACGTCAGCTATGTTATCTACTTTTGGCGCGAACTAAAAATAGCGCTAACTGGTGTGCGAAGCAGAGTTAGGAAATCCCTTGCAAAACGTCTTTTCTACGAATTTTTGATTTACACTTTTTAGTGAAACTTATTCATTTCCTCTTTATAAGTACTTTCCAACAACTTGGATTAAAAATCATCAACATTATGATGCATTCCAAAGTATAGGAACCTACCTTTAATATATCACTTGTCAGAGAGAAAATCAAAGTATATTCAACTTTATGTACAGCCTATACCGTAAAGTGAATAAGGCAAAGAAGCTATCAGAATCCAATTATATCTATGCAAAGAGATATCTTAATTAGCATCAGTTTCTGGAAAGCTTAAACTGCCTTGGTGAAAGCCAGTCAACAAGTTCTTATAATTTGAAAACTGTTGCTCAAGACCTTGTATTGCCTGTATGCTGTTTATTCAAGGCCTTCTAAATAGCAGTTTTAGGTCCAGTTTCCACAAATATCTAGTTTTCGCTAAAAAAACAGTTCAAATATTTCAATAGCAGAGTCTTAGCATTCGAATCAGGAAGTCCAAAATTTGGCATTTTCCATGCTTTCATTTTTAGGAGCCATAGAGATGACTTCTAAGCAAGTATTTATGCACAACTAGCCAGGTGAAAGATTTTGAACAGTGCACTGATTGCACCTGCATAGTGTGCAAAACAATATAGGTGAGACATCCCTTATTCAGTGAATAAACCTTACCACCACTGAACTAGAAAGTGTAAACAGTTTTTAAAATTCGTAGAAGATCTATAATCTTCATGAGACTTTGTCAGAATGTTTATCTCCAACAAATCCGGACCAAGGGTGCAACTTGGTCATGTTGGGTCAAAAAGTAGGTCACTAGGTTAAACCGTAGAAAAACATTGTGTACACTCTAGAGGGCACAGTTTTGATAACTTTGTCAGAATGTTAGAATGTTCATATCCAAGAAATCTAGACCAGGTTTGAAACTGGGTCATGTGGGGTCAAAATCTAGGTCATTAGGTTAAATCTTATAAAAACCTTAGGTACACAATAAAGGGTTCATTTTCCATTTAATCTTTGTGAAACTCTTAGACTGGCTCCAGACTCCAGTAATAACTATAAGCCAGACAAACAAAAAAAAAAAAAAAAAAAAAAAAAAAAAACATCAGATTTTTGTTCTATTCTAATAAGAGCCATCATTAAATTCAGCTATCAGAAAATGTAAAATTAGTATGATTGTTAAATTGTTTGTAAAATTTTGCATTTTTTGGTCACATTATCATTTAATAGACTGATGCCAGTCTATGAAACTCTGTGCGTCATATGGATGTCTTTGAGGTTAAGTTCACTGGATACTCAGGTGAGCGATCCAGGGCCATCATGGCCCTCTTTATTACCGTATATATTATGAAATGTCAATTTATTTTCTACCTCTCTGTATATTTTTATATATTATAAAATGTCAATCTATTTTCTACCTCTCTGTAAAATTTCAAGTCGATTGGTTGCAAAATAAGAAAGTTACAATATACCCCACTGCATGTAGAAAGAAGGTAAAATGGTGCAGTGTTATAATACCTTTACCCTTCTTTCTACATGCAGTGGGGTAAATTGTAACTGTCTTATTTTGCAATCAAAGGACTTAAAATTTTACAGAGAGGTAGAAAATAGATTGGCATTTTATAATACATAAAAAAATTTACACATCTTACGTCAAGTGCCTATGTATACAGCTTAAAGATAGCTTCCTAGGAGCTGCTCCAAGAATTATTAAGAAAATGTACAGCATGCTCTGATGCATGCTGTACATTTTCTTGATAATTCTTGGCCTTGTTTGGTGAAAAATATAACTTGAGCCTATCCGTCGGCACTCCAAGGGAGATCACTCTAATTTGAAAGTTTTTGTCTCATTTCAGACAAAAAACTTCTCATAGAGGAAAGAATTGGGTGACTGTACATTCATAAAGAGAAGCCCCTATCAGGGCCCAATTGCTCAAAGCATTGTTAGCTTGATTAAGTCGTTTGTCAAAGATTTGTAAAGTTATCAGTACACGCAAAATTAAGTGTGGAAAAAGTGTGAGGAGCTTTTGCAGTATAAAAGCGCCTCATGTCTTTTCTTCTTTTTTTATTTGAGGGGTGGGGAAGGCTATATTTTACTTAAAATATGTTTGAAATTTTAACGTTGCGTTAACTATCGACATAGTTAGTTTTGAACAACTGGGCCCAGGAAAGCAAATGCTGCTCTGTTGAAAGTTTTCCCCATAGTGGAAATGATGACCAAACCATGTTGGTATAATGCTGTATTACTTCCTTTTCTTCATTTCCAGAAAATGAAAATTTATGAGTTACTGAATGCCTTGATCAATATCGCAGAAAAAGGTGCAAACATTGCAAGAACCATCAGGTCAGAAGAGACACTTCTAGAATTATTGGTACAAGAAAAGAAAGGAGATCAGAAGAATGATAGATTTTTGCAAGATTTTAAGACCCTAGCTGATGTGTTAGTTCAAGAACTTGTGAAATATGACCTGAGCCAAAAGGTAAAAATGTATGTTTGAGCCGCGACACAACAAAACCAACAAAGTGGCAAGTATGCACAGCAAAGACTCAGATCAGCCTGGGTAGTCACTCAGACTGATCAGAGTCTTTGCTGTCACCATGGAGGTAGCTTAGACCTTAAGCTACCCGTAGACATTAAGCTACCCTTTAAGCACAGATCGAGTGTGGACACTGATAAGACTGGACGGATGCCCAGGCTGATCTGGGTCTTTGCATGGTGCACATGCCACTTTATTTCCTCATGTTGCGGCTCATTTATGAACTATGTCTTACTACAAGTACAACAGCTGCAGTTAAGTTGTATAGGTACATCTACGTTTTTTTTTTTCTGCCATTTCTACAAAGGACAGCAACTTATTGGCATCCCTGGAGGACAAAACATTTTAAAAAGGGGGCATACTCTGATAGGAAAGATTTTGATTCCTTATGATGGCTGGGTGACTTGCAATTTTACGTCCTTTTTGGCAGTATTTCAGTCATATCAGGATGATGGGAGGATAGTAATGAAAGGCTGAGTGCAATTGAGACCCATTTATTGGTTGGAAAGAATTCCATCTGTAGCTGAAGTCTAACCCAAGAGGCTAGATCAGCAGGCCAGCTCTTAACCCACTGAGCTACCAGGGCTCCTGCCCTGAAAGTGAACCTGTTCATTTATCAGCGATTACCTAGAAAGTGGTTGTGGCTGAAAACATTAATAAAGAACTTAGCCTTATGGGATATGAAGCTGTGTGGCTCAATTGTATGTCTTTTGTGCCATGCTGGGCTTGAATAATATGTTGACAGCACCAATTTTGAGAACAGTATATACAGTGTAGCAAAAATTCCTGTGGATGTTTTATTTCTGCATATTTTTTGCAGTTTCATAAAACCTGCAGAAATAAAAAATCTCAGAATATATAACTGGTGTCAATTCTGAGATAACTTTTTTTATTTAATTCTCCCTAGAAACATAATTGTGGCCCCACATTAGAAAGGTCTTGATAAGATGTTTTATGAGGGGTCGCAAACCTAAGTTTTGATGAGAATAAACAAAAATTAGCTGAGTATTATTACCTATTAATCTTCTTATGTTTTGCTCTGTAGGATATAAAAAGCTTGATGGATACTAAAATCATTCCATTTATGGGACACACTAACCATTACCCTACTAATATTTACAGCAGGCTTTTTCATCCTTGAATCTGGCAATGGACAAGTCCACCCTTCACCTCACAGTTGGGTTAATGGCAAACAGTGCACAATGAGCACACTTTGAGAGGGGTATGTTTCTTGATTTCCAGCCATTTATTTAGACTTTTAAAGGAGAATGCCTTTATAAAAGGATCATTTAGATGCAAAAATCAGTTCACACTGCTTCGCTGTCTTGAGAAACTTTCAGCCGATATGTTAATCATTTTATTTCAAAGTAGGATTATTTATCATAATTTACAGTTTTGTGGTATATGGTTAGGATATGTTTTCTTGATTTGCAGTTTCCTGGTATAGGTGAGAATATCTATGGAGAAGAAAGCAACAGATTTACAAACACGCTAGGCGAGTCAGTGACCATTAAAGTGCAACAGACAGTTGAGAAGACTAAAAATCTACTAGGTAATTTCTTACTCTTGTTCCTGGTATATATTTATCCCCCGCTGAAGGCGGAGGGATATAGTTTTCTCCATGTCTGTCCGTCCGTCCATCTGTCCATCCGGAGCCATAAATAAGTAACCAATAAACGGAATTTCATGAAACTTAAAACAAATATACATTTTTATAACCCGCTGATGCAGGTCAAGTTTCATCAGACTGGCTTCAGTAATGCATGAGTTATTGCCCTTGAATGGTTTTAAAATCAGTAAAATGAGTCATAACTAAGTAACCACTGGACGGAATTTCATGAAACCTAAAATTGATATATATCACTATAACCTGCTGATGCATGTCACTTTCATCAGACTGGCTTCAGGAGTGCATGAGTTAGTGCCCTTGAATTGACTTACAATCAATCAAATGAGCCATAACTAAGTAACCAATTACCGAAAGTTCATGAAACTTATACTTGATATGTATCACCATAAGGCGGTTATGCACATAAAGTTTCATCAGAATGGCAGCAGAAATGCATGAGTTATTGCCCTTGAATCAATTTAAAATTAACAAATTTAGCCATAAATCCAATAAATAGAATTCTATGAAACTTTTACTAAAAGTTATCACCATTACACATTTTTGACAAATTTAGCCGTAACTAAGTATCCAATGAACAGAATTCTATGAAACTTTTACTAAATACATATCACCATTACACATTGGTGCGTCTTACATTTTGACAAAATTGCTGAAGTTAGCAATGAGTTAGTGTCCTTGACTTGGTTTAAAAACAACAAATTGAGTCATAACTAAGTAACAAATGAATGGAATTTCATGAAAATTAAAATAATTATGTTTTGTCTTTACATAGGGGTGCACATTAAGTTCGATCATAATCGCATCAGAAGTGCTTGATTTAATGTCCTTGAATTGATTTAAAATCCACAAAGGACCTCTGACAGTTGTAATGTAAATTTGCCTATAAAAATGGTCAAAAATGAACTTTTGGTATACTTCAAAATATCCACTGAAATGTTTTCTTCGGAACTCCCTCTAATTGGCACAAAAACAATTTTTCAGTTATTAAACACACAGACTGATTTTTGGTGTAAAAAGCAAGTTATTACAATTAAATATATGGATTTTGGGAAAAGATTTATAAAGATACTTTTCCCCCCGTGCCTCAGCTAGCCACTTTGCATGTATGTGTGTACTGTCAATATACACATTATATGTGAGTGGCAAGCTGAGGCACGGGGGGAGGGGGGGGGGGGTGGGGGTGCTGTCAATATACACATTATATGTGAGTGGCAAGCTGAGGCACGTGGGGGGGGGGGGGGGGGGGTGATGATAGTGTACGGCTGAAAAACTGAAAAGTGAGTTGGGTAATTAGACCCATTGCATCTTAAAACAGGCTAGCGTATATTTTATTGACATTTAATTGCATGCTATATGCATTTGTAGTGTTTACTTTATTTTAAGCATGTTTAACAAAAAAGGTTTAGTAAATAAGAAAAACCGAAAATTTGGTGTGTTTTGGATGATCGAACATTCCACTTACCCCACCTTGAGAAAGTCAGTGAGAGCTAGTCTGCAGGCGTGATATTTTTTCAAAATCAATACGAAAACTTCTTTATAATGCATACGTCTACATGTAAAAGCTAAAATCATCAACATTGGCTTCCCATGGAAGCTGCAGTAATTTGTCGAGAAATAGGCAAATTTGCATGGAAACTGTCAGAGGTCCTTGGCTGTAACTTAGATACTGGACTGAACAAAATTTCTTGAAACTGAATTTCATCCTAGTGCAGTGATGCTGAGGCTTATGTCTCACTTGTGCCAGAGTATTAGTCCACTCAGTCCAGTGAACGAAATTATATGAAACTTAAAATAAACCATAACAATAAACGAATCAGGGCCTCTTTGGCAGGGGATATAACTTCACTGAATTTGCTTGTTCTGTATTTGTTTGGTTATAAGACAGGGATATTCTTCTCTAAAACAATCCCCAAAAATCTAGATCTGTCTTTAAAGACAGATCTAGATTTTGGGGGTTGTTTTGGAAGGGAAAATGCCATTTTGTAACAAAATTACATGAGATTAATATAGGTTTTATAAGTCATTCTAAAGGAGGTAAAACCCTGTCCTATAGCTGGATTATAACGGTAGACATATTCATTGAGCAAGCAGTCAGCTAAAGAACAGAATGCAGCAGTGTAGCTGCCATTTTGAAAAGTGAAATACTTGTACACATTTTATTGTCAGCCCAAGAAAATTTTAGTGAGGAAGTACACCTTTTCGGATTCTAACCACCATTTAAATTCTAACTGCAGATTTATCTCAACACTAGGCATGATCTTACTATACAGACAATATTATCAGGTGGGGCTTAACTTTTTTTGACCAAGGAGCTCCGGTAGCTCATTAGGTTAAGTGCTGGCCTACTGATCTAGCAGTCTCTGGTTCGAACCCCACAGGATGTGAAAATCTTTCCATTGCACACAGCCTTTCATTATCACCCTGATATGACTGAAATACTGTTGAAAAGGATGTAAAGTTGCAAGTCATCCATCCATCTTTTGACCAGTTTATATTTAGCAGGCCAAACAAACAATTTTTATTCCTGTATGACAGTTAACATGGTAACATGGGTACCACTCTGATTGTTAAGATTGGATACACACTCTATTGCTACATGTATTTTAATGGGATTGATACACCATAGAAAAATAAGTCAACTCTATCCTTGCTACAGAAGTAAATTGAAGTAACAAACTGTTTAGAATTATGTTGCTTCAAAGAGTAAAGATAGATCTCTGTGTTGTTTTTATGCCCCCGAAGGAACTTCGGGTGGCATATTAAAATCGCACCATCCGTCCGTCTGTCCATCCGTCCGTCCGTTACAAATCGTGTGTCCGCCATAACTCAAAAACCGCTGAAGGGAATTCAATCAAACTTCACAGAAAGGTAGACCAAATTGAGAAGGTGTGTCGCGCACAAAATTTAGGCTCCCAAGGTCAAGGTCACAATCAAAGGTCATAGGTTTGACCCTTACAATTCGTGTGTCCGCCATAACTCAAAAACCTCTGAAGTGAATTTAATCAAATTTCACAGAAAGGTAAACCATAAAGAGAAGGTGTGTCCCGCACAAAATTTAGGTTCCCAGGACCAAGGTCAAGGTCACAAGCAAAGGTCATAGGTTTGACCCTTACAAATCGTGTGTCCGCAATAATTCAAACACCGCTGAAGGGAATTTAATCAAACTTCACAGAAAGGTAGACCAAAGTGAGAAGGTGTGTTGTGCACAAAATTTAGGCTCCCATGACCAAGGTCACAATCAAAGGTCATAAGTTTGACCCTTACAAATCTTGTGTCCGCCATAACTCAAAAACCTCTGAAGTGAATTGAATCATATTTCACAGAAAGGTAAACCATAAAGAGAAGGTGTGTCGTGCAAAAAATTTAGGTTCCCAGGACCAAGGTCAAGGTCACAATCAAAGGTCATAGGTTTGTCCCTTACAAATTGTGTGTCCGCAATAATTCAGAAACCTCTAAATTTAAATTCAATCAAATTTCATAGAATGGTAGACCAAAATGAGAAGATGTGTCACGCACAAAATTTAGGTTCCCATGACCAAGGTCAAGGTCACAATAAAATGTCATAATTTAGTCTTGTATGTCCGCAATAACTCAAAAATTCCTGAAGTGAATCAAATTTCACAGAAAGGTAGACCAAAATGAGAAGATGCTCACAAAATTTAGGTTCCCATGACCAAGGTCAAGGTCACAATTAAAGGTCATAAGTTTGTCTCCTACACATCTTGTATCCAAGATATCTCAAAAACTGCTGAAGCGAATTAAATCAAATTTTACAGAAAGGTACACCAAAACGAGGTGTGTCATGCACAAAATTTATGTTCCCATGACCAAGGTCAAGGTCTAGGTCACAGTCAAAGGTCATAAGTTTTTCTCTTACAAATCTTGTGTCCAAGATATCTCAAAAACTGCTGAAGCGGATTTAATCAAATTTTACAGAAAGGTAAATCAAATTAGTAAGTTGTGTCATGCACAAAATTTAGGTTCCCATAACCAAGGTCAAGTTCACTGTAAATTAGTCAAAGGTCAGGGATCAAATACCAGGTGTTAGGGGCCTTCGGGGGCATTTGTTACACACTGTAACATTTCTTGTTTTCCATCAGTTTAATCTCCAATGTTTAGCATTGGCGGTCATAAGAAGAGCACCAACATAAAAGGGATCTACCCTTAAAAAAAGAACTTGCTCCATCTGGAGTAAATTCTCTTAAGGGATGACCTTGATTGAGAAGGGAGGCAGAAAATTTAAATTGGCAGAGTTGCTTTTCCTAAAAGAGTATGTATCCATTCACCTTAAGTGCTGAGAGTGATTTCTTTTTTTTTCAGCTTCTGTCTTGGATGAGAACAAAGAAGCAGCTGATATTTTAGCTAAAATTGTCCATAGTGAGGTCAGTGTCTGTGACACACATTCCACACAGAATCTCGACCAGAATCTCATTGTAGAAAATCTAGGAGTGTGGATTGATCCTATTGGTGAGTTGCTATTTATGTGTTTGCTAGTTTCATTTGAAGACTGTCATGCAGAACATAGTCATATTTTAGCTTGGTAGGGTGAGTGTAATATACTCAACAGCAAAAGAAATGCATATTTTTTAGTGTCTTGTTTTGCCTCATTAAATGTAATGATATTTTACTTTTAACTTAATACTGGAATTTGCCTTAACGTGGCCATAAGTTCTGCAGCATTTTGTTGTCACAGTGCAATTCTTTGAAAAAGATGTGAAGATTTTTGTCAAAAAGGCAAAAATCACAAAATTCTGGCTCACAGTGGCAAAAAAATAAATTATCGATACGATTTTGCTCCAAGTGAGTTCAGCATGATGTAACCAACTGGAAAACGGTATAAAACTTAAAAAAAAATGATTCTAATACAGTTAAATTGCACCTGAAAAAATCTGCATTTTTCCAAAGTTTTTCGAAGTTTTTGAAAACCGTCTGAATCATCAAATGTATAGAAAAACCTGGTAATTTGGGATTCAAAATGAGTAGGGCTATGGGGAAAGAACCCGTTTAAAACAAATTTTGGTTTGAAATCAGCACGTACTTTCCTCACTTCCGGTTTGAGTCACGAAATTTAAAAGCCGATAAAAATGTTTTCCTGGAAAAAATCTTGTCTTCCGAATCGCTAACCGTAGACTGCCCTTTATGATAAAGATGCTGTATGATTTTCATTCAATTTTGCCCAGTGATTTTAAGGATCCAGCGCCCAAAAGTTCAATCTGTGGTTGCACTATTGGGAGGACGTACAGAGTTACTTCCCTTTGTTACATACTCCATTTGATTTTGACCACTTACCCTTTTATTTAACCCGAATTGGAAATGGATTCCAATTCGGTTTGCAGAAAAATCCACAAAAGTTTCTTTTGCTATCGAAAAACTTGCTTACTTTACTGGTTTTGCAGAAAGGGGCATAACTTTGTTTGTAACAAGTAACCAATGCTGAAAAATTTTTGATGTTGTTTGTGAGACATTGTAGCGTCGTAGATAAAGACGGCCTCAGTTTGGGAGCCAGGCACAACTCAGTTCAGGACACTGATTTAACTTATTAGTATTTGTGAATTTTGAAATTGACCCCTTGATTGTTTACGCTTTCGTTACGCATGAATAAACAAATAAAATTTCAATAAGTTTGCAACGAAGTGTGCTCCATGCATTGATAATGTCTTCCCTGTTTTGCCAATTTCAGCAGATTTTCATTTTAACATAAAAATACCAAAAAAGAAAAATATGCGTTATTTTTGCTTTTGAGTATATAAGGGCAACAACATTTCAGTTTATGGAGACAGAAATTGTCTCGGCATTATTCTCAACACAACATTTTATCTGGAAAGTAAAAATGAATATACCCAGCAAAGGCCACATCACAAAACACAGCCTGCCAGGAAGAAATGCAAACAACAAAACAGAACTGCATTTCTTCCATAACTCAGAGGAACTGTATGTCAATACATGAAACTTCAAGAGCAATACAGAATATAAATACACACAAAATATTTGTTTTTATCTATTTAAATTCTAGTTGCAATTCCATGTCCACTCCTTATTGTTATAACACTTCGAATTATTTTCATGATTCTATGCACTTATGAAGAGTAGACAATCATGATGTTTAGTTTACTAATAACTTGAACTGATATTCTGCCCTTAAACATCACATGTTTTTCACCTGTAAGGAAAAATTGTTTCTGAAATAAATGATATTGCACAGTGAGTAGAGCCTCTGATTTGTTTTTCATTTAAGATTCCACAGCTCAGTACATACAAGGTCAGGTAGGGGAGAGGACTGACACTGGTTTGGTCACAGAGGGACTGCAGTGTGTTGCTGTCCTCATTGGGGTCTATGATAAGCTAACAGGCTTGCCAATGATAGGAGTTGCTAACCAGCCTTTTGATATATTGGATGACAAGGGCAAGTAAGTATGTGGATTTTGACCAAGCTTAGTCAACAATCCAAAAATTTATCTCTTTACAAATCATGAAATTAGATTATACATGATGACCATGGCTACTTGAAATAGCAAAAATGAAAATGACAAGCTATATGATTTTGTTGAAAACACTGTCTCAGAAGTTGAGACATTTAGCTGGTTGAAGCCTCTAAATAACAAAAAAGTAGCCGAAACTTATTGGCGTAAAATTAAGGTGAGCGACAAGTCCATCAAACAATTTGGTTTTATTTGTTTCCTATATTGAGAGCAGATTATTGTTCACTATAATGCAAGCTACAGAATAAATTTTGAGTGAGGAGGTTTATGACAGTATTTTCCCCATAACAGGGCTCGGGAAATATTGAAAAATGAATCGGTCCAGCCGATGACGTCATCACCTAACTAATTTATATTGGAAAAAAAATTGATACCTGTCACGAAAACTAATGACAACAAGCGAAGTCCTACGAATAAAACCCGACTTCCGTACAATGGTCGTACATTGTTGTGTTTGGTGGAGTTCTTGGTTTCAAACATTTTAAGACGTTTAGCTACGCATGTAAAAGCAAATACAAGACTAGAACGTGTTCGTAGGCAAAGCGGACGTGAAAGAAGACATCACACTTGATTGACAGGTGGACAGGGGAAACAACCTGTTCAAGCCCATTGCATTAAAATTGACGGTCATTCCTGTTTGTTTGTTCCTGAGCATTAACTCGCCCAAGTTATGATGGTTGTACTGTTTAACGTACCCAAATTGCATAATTTCCCCTCCACTGCCGCCGAATGGGCCGCGTCGGAAATGGTGACTTACAGAACGTGTGAAGAGCGTATATTGACTAGCTTCCACCAGAATCAGAATCAGAATTGTTTACTGGTGATACGTCCAAAGACAATCATTCACCAGGACCTGTGAATCAGGGAAGCTAGTCCCTAGCCCTTATAAGAGAAGTAAACTTAGTAACTGAATCCTCTGCACACTCAGCAGCAGAAATAAGTGAATCTTCCAGGGAATTCCAATCTCTAATAGTCTGGGGGAAGAAACTGGACTTGTAAATGTCAGTCCCAGCCAATGGGGTTTGAAATGTCAGGGAATGATGATTCCTGGTACGCCTATTTGGGGGAACAAGGTCATTTATGGGTATACTGGCTGCACCCCTCAGACCTTTGTAAAGCATTATAAGTCTACTATCTTTCCTTCTCTTTTTTAGGGATTCCCACTTAAGTTTCTCCAGAATGCCAGTCATACTCCCAGTTTCATATGTGTAATTTCCCGTTACAAATCTAGCTGCCCTTTTCTGCACCTTCTCAAGTTCATCTTGAAGAAGTATACTTTGAGGGTCCCAAACTGAACTGCCATACTCCAGGACTGGACGCACCAGTCCCTTGTATGCTGACTCCTTAACATCTTGTGGACATGCTGCCAAGTTACGTCTGAGGAAGCCGAGGGTCCTATTAGCCTTTGTGCAAATATTACTGACATGTGTGTTCCATTTCAAATCATTGGCAATGGTTATGCCGAGATACTTGATAGATTCTACATTACTGAGGACCGTTCCCTCTAAGGTATAGGAAGCATTGATCTTCTTGATCCGTTTCCTTGTAATTTGCATTATATTGCATTTAACAGGTTGAAATCTCATGCCCCAACTCCTTGCCCAACAACCTAAATGATCTATATCCTCCTGAAGTTTCACAGTGTCTTCAATATCTCTGATTTCGCGATAGCAAACACAGTCGTCAGCAAAAAGTCTTAATTCCGAGTCAATATTTTCTGTTATATTGTTAATGTATAACGAGAACAACAATGGTCCAAGCACAGTGCCCTGGGGGACACCTGACAAAACCGGGGCCCAATCCGACTTAACTCCATTTACCACCACACGCAACCGAAGTATTCGGTTGTCGCTAGGTCGCCGTTCATTATTATTCATGTTAGATGTGAACAAGAAAGACCGGTCTGACTGCTTAGTTGCGCTGGCTGATACGATTGTTAGTCATCTGTGTGTGTACTTAGGTACCTTTAGCCGTCATACAGTTAGACTGACACTGCGTACGTTATACTCACAGCGGCGTCTTTTATCTTTACATCAAAGACAAAACGTGCTTGACCCATAAACGAGCGGGTAATTGCATATCAGTATTATACCCAATATAATAAACGCGTAGACCCTGATCAAAATGCGCTATTTTTGTGCACTGATCGGCATTATTTTCGCACTGGTCTGCATGGCGACATGACGATACAACTAGGAAATCGGTGAAATGGACGTTTCCATTTTCATATTTTATTGTTGCATTACTCAGTATTCAAAACATTGTATATTTTAACAAGAGCGTAGACCATAACGCGTCGGAAATAGTGACTATTAATATTAACAATGTATCTTCGTTTTGAAACTACACTTTTCGCGAAATAGGTTCGTATTCCTAAAAACTCCATTGCAGACAGTGTGGAACATGAAAGACTATCCGTTGTAAGGGCAAATGCAAATATGAATGAACTTCGGACAGACTTTGTCAATACATTCGTCAGCATCTGTTATGGATACATTCACAAACTTTTGAAGTCGGCATACGCCCTACACATACAGGTCAGTTACATTCTCGCGATCGTGAAAAAAGATGGACACCTTTCATCCGAAAGCCCAGTCATCGTGATTTTGATAAGTTGTTTTGCAGACTGTCGTAAGAGTGCGCTCATTATGACACTTGTTATTGACAAGGTAGGCGGTCCGACATGTGGTTCAGTGCTCCATACGGACAATCTCGATTGGCCCGTAGGCGGTCTTTTCGTCTGGCTAACACCTGCGTTAATCCGATTAGTTATAACACGTGCTAGAATTTTAAAGACAGTGGCGATATTTCATACGTCGGGACAAGATCAAACGGCCGTGTGTAACAATTATCGGACGAATCGGAGAAAATTTCCTAAGTATTGGGCCAGTATGGGACCGATTTTTTTTGGCTGTGGGCTGTTTCCAATCGGTCCCAATTTCTGAATTTTGGTCTGGGACCGAAAGAAATCCGGTTTTCCCGAGCCCTGCCCCATAAAATGTATGCTCTGTTCCCTAACTTAAATCAACTTGGAGAGATGGTTTTAATGTGGAGCTTACAACATGAATTCAGTGCTCCAGATAAGAAGGGATAATGGGGATAATTCAGGGATCATTCCCCATTTTTCTTCAAAAAAGATACTCTGTGGACCCCACATTAGAAACGTCACACTGAGATGATTCTTAATAAGGGGTCACAACATACAAAACATACTGTGTGACCCCTCATTAGAACCATGTCACCGAGAGGATTCTAATAAGCGGTAACAACATACAATTTCTTTAAGAAAGAGGAAAAAATATTTTAGAATTATTATCAAAACTCATCTGTATCTGAAGCTCCAATAATTTCATGTGGAGAATAGCCAGAAATTTTCTCAGCAAAATCTGTGCATTTGTACTTGTTTATTTAGGTGGACAGGTAAAACAACATGGGGTGTTTGTATTGGTGACATAAAGCAGAATTCAGTATCAACAACTACCTCTTCACCACAAAAGACTAAACCAGCAATTCTTTTGAGCTCTAGTGAATCTCAACATATCAAAGACGCTTTCCAAGACAAATTTACAGTACAGGAAGTAGCTGGGGCTGGTTACAAGCTTCTGGGAGTCAGTCAAGGTCATGCAGATGCTTATGTTCTCACCAAAAGTTCCAATTACAAATGGGATTGTTGTGGGCCACATGCCATTTTACGATCAATAGGGGGAGGCATTGTCAATTACGAGGAAGTACAAGAAATTGCTAGGACTGTAGATTTAGATTATGACCTGTCCAAGTTGATGCAGATCAAATACCATATACCTGATCAGCCCGAGCTGACAGGTCCACAGAGATGGTGTAACGATGGGGGCATTATAGCATATCAGTCACCGAAGATGTTGCAGAATGTATATACAACTCTGTCCAATTTATAATTTATTTGATACCCCTTTTAGAATTTTCCCAAAATATTTATTATACTCCCAACATATGTGTATATCAAGGAGTATGTAGGTTTTGTCTTTTCATCTGGTCATCCTTCTGTCCACCTATTCAGTCATCTTTATGTAAATTAGCATTTATTTTTAAGTTTTGCATTAAGTTTCTGTTTGCAAAGCCATGAGTTCATTTGTTCATAATACTATTGCAGGATAGATCCATAGTCATTTGTATCATCTGGATGCTACTGCTGACCTAAGGTCAGGGTCTTAAACTTAGTAGCATCTCTAATGTTTGCCTTAACGTTGTATTTATGTTTGTAACTACTGCTTGTATTTCAAATATAATTAATCAGAACTTATTTATAAGTGACTTGGTGGCTTCTGTCCTGTATTTAGCTGTTTTTTTTCATAAAAAGACCAACTACCGTTAATCTAGTACCATTTGAGCCGCGACACGAGAAAACCAACAATGTTGTCGTGCGCCCAGCGCAGACTCAGATCAGCCTGGGCATCTGCCCAGTCTGATCAGAGTCTTCGCTGACCGCATGAAGGTAGTTCAGTCCCTTGGCTACCCTTTAAGCGCTTAGCAAAGAGTCTGGTCAGACTGGTCTGATGCCCAGGCTGATCTGAGTCTGCGCTGGGCGCACGACCACATTGTTGGTTTTGTCATGTCGCCGCTCATTTGTTGATATGCAATACATTGAAAGCAAAGATACTTGTAGGCTTGCATTAAGTGCTAAACATTACAGTAGTAAAAACTACCGGTAAACTGCCAGAGAATAACTTTGTGGGCTGGACAATATACATACTTTGTCTGATAATCTAGGAGTGCTTTTCTTGCATAAAGATAAAACCATTTAGTATAAATGTTTTCTGTCATCACAGTTTCTAGATAAATGAAGAGTTGTTAGCTTCATCTAGGTCAAGGTCACAAACTTAGAAATCTAAGCATTTGCATTTCAGTAGGTTAAATTTGGTTTCATTACATGGTAGCTTCAGTCGAGTGTATACACGAGCCCCTGTTCGCAACACTTGCTGTAGTTTTAAACTGTCTTTGATAATGTCAGAGTTTCTCATTAAGGTATAATAATTCAGTAGTTAAATCTACACCTGTTCTGCAACAAACAGGACCAAGTTGTTCAAAACTATTTAACGGTAAATTTTCAAACGTATTTTAAGGAAAAACACTGCCATTTTTGCTTAAAAAATGTGAGCTTTTGCAGTGCTAAGCAACCATTTTTTTCTGCCATTTTTATGAAGGAAGCTAACTTTTGTGACTTCCTATTAGTTTCTTTGGATGACATAGCCCTTCCAAAATGGAGTTTACCTGTACAGGAAAGAATTTGCTCCTGGTGGAACATTTTCTTTTTTACTTACTTACTTGTATACTTGTTGTCCAGGTCTGTGATTAGCCTCTGGGATCCATTCTGGTAGGGTGTTCCAAATCTTTCCTTCAGGAGTTGACTTCCATAGAGAAGGGAGACAAAAATAAAAATGACAGCGTTACTTCCACCTGGCAGTCTTCCGAATTTCTTTTCTCTGAGGCTGATATAATGAGATATAACTCCATTATTTATTGACATTGTTCCTTGGTTAAACCAAAACTAGTTACATCCGTAAATAATTATCCAAAGGGATAAAGAATAGTATAATACAACAACCGTGCCTAACGTTTCACCGAAATGTTAGGAAGGGTTGTTGTATTAATGCTTACAAAACTAGTTAATGAAAAAAAATAAAAAGTAAAAAAGAACAGTTATGAGGAGCTCTGTCACTACATATATAGTTTTAGGGTTGATGGGCACACCTCTGAGTTGCTTCCCCTGAAAGTATACCCATTCATCTTCAGTGAATTTGCTTTGTACAGATATAAATATATAGCCATTATATTGACATTATTACCCTAAATACAGTCAATTCTCAATATGTCACAATGAAAGTTCACCTCAAACTACTGATATCTCAAAGTAAATTTTCTGGTCCCAGAAAATTTACTTCGAGATACCAGTAGTTTTAGAGAACAGAGGCTGCAATGTAAGAAAAAATAGGTATCCAAAAATGTATCCATATATATTCTGAGTGCAAGAGGGTACTTAGAGATATCAGTGTTTTAGATAATGAGAGTCAACTGTATTGGTTACCTAATTATCCTGGGGCTGTATTCATAAAGCCACTTAAGTCGTTGCTATGCTGTTGCTAGGGCTAAATATCTATAAAGGAGATTCCCTACAACTATGAAATTTGGTCTGGAGGAACAGTCTTTGTAAGACTGTTCCTCCAGAGCAAATTTCATAGTTGTAGGGAACCTCCTTCAAAGAAATTTAGCCTTAGCAACAGCATAGCAACCACTTAAGTCGGTTTATGAATACGGCCCCTGAAATTCGCACCAGTTGATTGTACTATCTTGTGATATATCAGTTGTTGGTGAAATGACAGCCAGTGTAGACTATGATCAGACTATGCCATTTAGGAGTGGTCAGTTGTGTCTACAGTGTTTGCTTTAGGGTTATTTGGTGCTTCTTGTTACAGAAGGTAGGAATTATAAGTGCTTTATCATATGTGCAATATCAGGGAATCAGTATGTTCGAAATGTATATTTTTCGTGACGATAAATGAGGATGTCTTGACAAAACCTTTCATATAGCATGTATGAGGTGTATGTCATGCTCAATCAAGGCTGCAGACATCCATATACCATATTAATCCAAATAAATGCCCCTGCTCTTATATACACCCCTGTCTTTTCTAAAAATTTTGTTGTATTGATTCGCTAGCCTCCAAGTTTATCACCAGTCTAACATGGAGTTTTCCCATTTGCTTCTATGGAAGACATAGCTCTTCCAAATTGGATCCTTTCTTCAGGGAAACAGTTTGTTCCTAGAACAAACTGTTCCTAGAGGAACAAACTGTTTTAGTTAAGAGTGGACCCCTGTTAAGAAGCATTTTGGCAGTGGTTGATTTATTACTCTTTAGGCTCTTAATAACGCACCCCTTTTGTAATTTTAATACAATGCTCAGGGGCATTTCATGGGATTAATATGGTATGGCATATACTGTTATTTGCAATATTTGAGGTTGAATTACTTTTAAGTGAGAATTGATATTAACGTATTTGACCTAATTAGAGCACTGTGTGCTTAATTTTTTCAAAAGTGGTGGCAGAAACATCGGACAGTTATTGGCTGAAAAGATCTCTCGTGCACGGATTAGAGATTAATGCTATTGTAAGGTTATTTACTCCACAATTCATAAAATGCACAGCGTGCTTGCAGAAACGCTTTTTTATTACCACGTGGGAGTCAATCAATTTATGGCGAAAAAATGTTCATGAATATTCAAGAAGGGTTTGCAATGATATATTGTCTCTGCCTCTATTCCAAAGACTTTTTGGATGAAGATTTTTTTACACAATTCTGAATTGTGTTGCATACAACTAATCCATTTAATTCTTTTGTGGTTATTTCATAATGAAATACGAGGGAGTATACCTTTAAGGCTTGAAATATACAGATCAGACCGCATTATGTGGATAGGTTCATTTGGGCATGTGTAGTAGGCAATATGCTTTAACTCTTTCACTACCAAAAAGCAGACGACAAAATTTACGTCTGCAAAAATTAAAAAAATGCCTTGTCCAAGACTTTTCATATTGAGAATTCAAAGACTAGAGGGCAAACAGTGTAGATCTAGATGAGGCGGCTCATTATGAGCCGCCTCATCAGGATCTACGCTGTTTGCAAATTTTGCTAATTGCGTCACTTGGGCTTAAAGAGTTAAGACAGGTTTTGTCAAAACAAGTCTCATATATAGCTCTGTTGTGGTTGGTGTGCTTGACATTTCTTTGTTAAATAATATGGTACAATTGTGGCGGTATCTTACTAATAATAATCTTAAAATCACTGATTATTTGTCAATATCATTTTCAGCACCTGGTTGGAAGACATTTTTGTTTGTTGTGTCTTTTCGAGTACACTATCGCCACAATTGTACTCATATTATTTAACAAATTACATGTATTAAATAAGTTGAATTATGGAGCATTATCATGGCAGACTTGTGTAAAGTGAATCACTTTTCAGTGTTACATTGCAGAGATAGGCTCGCATCACTACCGTGTCGATCGTAGGAGGCGAAGGTTGTGATTATCCTTTATATGTTACAGTGTGCCTGGTTATGTGTTTTTTGTTGTAACACAAAGCATTTATTGTACTATTACCTTCTCGTAAAATTTGTGAAATTTTTCTGATCTTAAGATATATGGATACACTTCCATGTTTATCTTCCATAATTTGAAAGGGAGACAACTTTTGTGACTTTCTGTGAGCTTCTCTGGGATACAAAATTCATCCAAAATTAAGTCCACTCATAAAGAATTTGCTTCCATTGAGAAGGGAGGCAAAAAAAGCAAAAGGCAGAGTTGTTACTTCTGAAAGTGTATGCATTAGATTTTACCAGATTCTGGAACAGCTACAGAACAATGACATTAGAAAATTTATCCTGCTTGTGTAAACGGTACTTTTTGCCACAACTGTATTAGCAAGCAGGAGCAACATAGAATTCACTTTCCGTCATCCCCTTTGTTGTTGTTGTCATCAACAATATTCACTCACCAGGGTTAGTTTCGTTTCTCAGAAACTAAAAGACATTTTCAGATTAAACTGCACACAAACCAATATTATGACATTACCTCAGCAACACTGGTATCTTGCTGACAATAAAAGGCATCCATCCATCCATCTTTTTGTGATGAAAATTCACACAAGCTTTTATCATGATATTGTCTTAACAAAGAAGTGTTGCTTACACTCAATGTTTTATTTAACATACTCTACTCACTGGGCTAAGCTCCATTTATGAGAGACTACAGACCATTTGTGATGGAACATCTCACAAGTTTTTTTAAAGATATTGTCTTAATAAGAGCAGTTTTATTTGCTGACTGTGACCTACTCTCCACACACTGTTGAACATCATAGTCAAATTTACATCAGCACCATTTTTCAAACATTCAAGACCTTTTGTGATGAAACTTCACACAAGCTTACATCCTAGCATTCATTCTTCACAATGCTGACATCACATGCTGGCCTTGACCTACTTTTCATACTCTCTTGGACATAATCATAATCATATCTTCCCACTGTCTTATCTCCATTTCTAAAAGATTAAAATTAATCAGCAGTATGGGAAAAAGTAGAGTAAGCTTTTTGTAGTCTCAATGTAACCTTCCATGGAATTCTTGTTTATATACTATCCGCATTTTATTTATCCATCACACTGCCATGACAGACTTTATAATTTCATAATTTTTACATATGTGTGTTATATTTTAAGGGTAGTTATGGAGATTATCATTCTCAAAAAGAGAGGGTATTCAAATAAAGAAGGAAATCATATTATTTGATAGGTAGACTTGAAATTTCAAATTTTGTGAGGTACAAATTCAAGATAGGGGGATATATGAGCTATGACACGAAAAAACCCCAACAAAGTGGCATGTGTGCCATGGGAGGGCTAAGATCATGCTGGACATCTGCCCAGTCTGATCACTGATCAGTGTTTTTGTTGTTTGCTTATAGGGTAGCTTAGAGTCTAAACTAGCTTCATGTTGACAGCAAAGACTGATCAGACTGGGTAAATGCCCAGGCTGATCTGAGTCTTTGCTGGATGCACATGCCACTTTGTTGGTTTTGTATCACGCCTCATATAGATAAAGAAGGAAACAAACTAGTATTAGATCATGATAGAGAGATTTCATCTAAAATGATGTGTCACCCATATCACATAAAAATATTATTTGCACAATTCGCATATACATTTATATTGATAGTCATTGAAAGTTGTGTCAAGCAGAAAAAGTGTAAATTTATACTGACTTT
This sequence comes from Ctena decussata, assembly GCA_963989385.1. Taxonomy (NCBI): domain Eukaryota; kingdom Metazoa; phylum Mollusca; class Bivalvia; order Lucinida; family Lucinidae; genus Ctena; species Ctena decussata. Next base: position 27,399,000 of record OZ022512.1, on the reverse strand, counting down.
GGACACAGTGTCAGCACCCATATCTGGCCAGTAACTCCATTAACTTTTGAGATACATATTTTTTTGTAATTTTTGTTTGTTTACTGACTAAATAAATGTCATGTTAATACTGCTTTCATATTTTCTCCATTAAACATAAGTTTCAGCCCTTCTTTAGAACTGCTCCATACAGGTATATGTTAATGAAACCCTTACAGAAATTGTCAAAACTTTATTTAACCACAGCTTTGTGGGTCTGTAATTTCACCATACCCAAGTTTGGTAAAAATCATTTGAAAGAGTTTGTTTTTATTTCCCCCGCCTTTTCGAGGAAAAGCGGAGGGATATAGTTTTCGGCATTCCGTCCTTCTGTCCTTATTTCCCTCCTTATTTCCCTCCTTCCTTGCCCCTAAAGTAGTAGGTACCTTGTGTGCGCAATTCCTCCTACAGTTTTATGCAGATTCTTTTTAAACTTTACAGCTGTTTTTGTCATGGTCTGAAGATATGCATGTGGTTTGGATATAATCCTGAGATTATTTTTTGTCACTTTTTCCACAAGTTGAACTTAGTCATTTTTTAGGCGCTTTTACTATCAAAGTGATCACTAGATAGTGGATACCTTGTGTGCGCAACTCCTCCAACAGTTTTATGCCGATGCCTTTGAAACTTCACAGGTGTTTTGGTCATGGTCTGAAGATATGGATGTGATTTGGGTATAATCGTCACATTATTTTTTGTCACTTTTTCCACAAGTTGAACTTAGTAAATTTTTAGATGCAAATTGCTAGAATGATTAAATTGAGTAAATTTTTAGATGCAAATTGCTAGAATGATTAAATTGACAATTTATTTCCAAATACATTTTAATGACAGGTTTTTTTTTTCATTGACATGTCCTTTAATTGAAATAGACAGTAATGGCGGGGGACATAAATTCTTTGAATTTGCTTGTTTGTTTTTGTTTTTTGTTAGTGTGAATAATGAGTCCTTATTTTCATCTTCTTATCTATTGACGTATTGTAAACATTTCCATAGTACATGCACGTATGTTTAATGTATTTGTTTTAAGTCAGAAAATTTAGGAGAGAGAAAACTTTTGGAGTTTTGTCTTAAAGCAAAGGGAATTACATCTATGGAAACTGGAAACAGAGCTATTGTTTTTATGTTCAACATTTTTCCTTGTCTGTTCAATGTTTGTGAAGTTTTATTAGAAAATCTTGAAGGATTATAATGCTGTAGCCAAGACAACGGTTCCGAACTGAAACTAAATAATGCGTCACCTTGTTCTTTGCAAATCATCTTCCGTAAAAATCTAAGTATTGGGACAGGCAGGTCAGCAAACAGTGCAGATCCAGAAGGAGCAGCCTGATCAGGATCTTTACTGACATTCCATCTGCATTTTGTTGACCAGAACTTTTTTTAAAAAAGTACCCTAATGTGCTTAAGTATTGGGACACCTAAAATAATAAATTTTCCATTTGTCCCAAATGGAAAATTCATTATATTTAGGTGTCCCAATGTATACGCACATTACGGTATTCAAGTTTTAGGACAGTTTCAGAAATTATTTTAAGTGTCCCAATTTTTAGAAATTTTACAGTAGTTATACTTTGTTGGTGCTGTCTGCAATAGTATTTATAGCTTATTGTATTGTAGCTTTAATAGTATTTCCTTTAATGTATATTCCATATTGAAGGATCTTCTATTTTGTATTTCATTATTTTCTTGCTTGTATGGTATGTTAATGTACATGATTGAGAATGGATTGAGTGTCATTTTCTGTCACTATTTAAGTTATTTCAGCTGCATGTATAACTATAAATCTGCTTCCTTTATATTAAGCGACCCTTGTACTAGGCATCAGCATATCTAGAAAGTTCCTTGCCCCAGAAGAAAGATTAGCATTTGTTGTAACTGAAAAAGTGTAATTTTTTTGGTCTGTGATTCTATGTTACTTGGAAAAATGTCAAGTATAAAAAATCGTGAGTCTGAAGTTCAAACTTTGGCAAGTGAATATAGTTATACTGAAGAATAGTCTTTTTAAAATATACTTACCAATATTGAAGTCTTGGGCTGAGAAACAAAATACAGCCCATTGGTCTAAAATTGGAGTTTTGGGCTTGGAACTGTAGTAAAGCTCATTGGTCCAGTAGTATCAGCTTAAACAAAAGGCTTTATTATAGTTCTCAGCCAAGTTTTCCAATACCATACCATTGGGTTTTACTAAAGTTCTTAGCCAAAAGACTCATTTTCATACTAGAGAGTTTAGCTACAGTTCTCACTGCAAGATTTCAGTATCAGACCAATGGTCATTTCTACAGTTTTCACCCCAAGACTCCACTATCAGACCAGCAAGCTTTAGTACAGTTCTTATGCCTGATTTGTATGTCAACCAATGGGTTTTAGCAGTGACCTATAAATACATACATATGTATTTATAGGTCACTGGTTTTAGCTCTCATCCCAAGACCATAGATTTCAATATTTCTCACACAAGACTCCAATTTCAGACTAATGGTCTTAACTGTAATTTTTAGCCAAAGACTTTACTAAACTAAAAGGCTCTGCAGCAGTTCTCAGTCCAAGTCTCCAATAGCAGACCAGTAGGCTTCACTAAAGTTCTTAGCCCAAAGACTCCAATATCAAACCAATGGGCTTTGATAAGTTTAAAGTGAAATTTATCCACTCTTGAGCTCACTGATCTGATATTGGATCCTCAGGCAGATACAGTTACTGATATGAAAATGTATACACAAGTGTAAGAGTATCTTTTCTGAACAGTCTTTCAGTCAGAGTCCATCTTAAATATTATTTCATGGCATTGTTAAGATATTATGACATATTTTATTGAATGTAACTGTTTTGTCCAAGATGTTACATGTATGTATATGAGAATTTGAATTCTAGTCTACTGTTGGTATACATATTGTATTGATATATCTAACTTAATATATAATGAATAAATGAAAATATTATGCTTGCTATTTCTTACTTACTACATTACGGTATCTCAAATCATTACAGACTTATTTCTTGTTGTCAGCATAAGCATTTATACTTTCATTATGCAGTGACATAAAACACACTTTCTGACTCAATTAGATCACTGTCCCTACATATACAAGAATTGTCAGAAGACAATAAAGCTTGACTGATGAGAGCTTGACTTTAACAAGGGCAAGTTGAATATGGACAATATCCACCAAGTGAAATGAGATCAACTGCAGTGTCAGAATTAACAGTTCTCCTAAGAATAATCCAAACAACTAAAATATTGCCAGAGATGAAGCACATGTATAGGTCACAATGATCTAGAAGTGATATGAGGTCAGTCACTGCATCTGAATGTACCATTACACCAAAAGATACAAGTCAACAAAATAGTGTTAGAGATACTGGCTTAAATCACTGGACCATGAAATACAGGGCACACTGACCTTCCTGTAGCCATGAGGTCATTCATTGTAAGCCCAAACCATTACCCCAAGTATGATTCAAATCCATAAAATAGTGATAGATATATATGAAGCAAAGTCACTGGACCATGAAATATAGGTCACACTGACCGACAATTAGTATGAGGTCACTCACAGTGCTAGCCAAAACCATTAACCTAAGTATATAGTCAGGACGCTGAAATTCAAAAAGGGCCTATTTTTCGAGTTTAATGCCCCGACAATTCGAAAGGATGAATTTGGTATATTATGAAAGTTTATCATCCCAACTTTAACTTAGGGTATGATGTGGTCCTGAAAAGTGGATCCAGGATGTAAAATAAGGGGAGATAACTGGGTACCAAAGAAATGCTAAAAATGATCGACTGCCTTTCTTCTTATTTTTATGTCATTTAAATCAGAGTTTCAAGCAAACAACATATGTTTTAGAAAAAAACTATTATACTGCTAACGACTGATACTTATTAGCTTTCTATCCATTTTGGCTTACGCCCGTAACATTCGGTTATAGACGTTACATATGATAATATTCCCAAAATGTAAAAAAATTGAAGGCAGAATCGTTTTGTTTTCTTTTGCTAGTATATCCTCCTTTAGAATCGTCTTGAAACATTAGAAGAATTACAGCCTGCTTGATTCCTTGTCATTCGCCCATGTTACTTCTCGAATTAACGTAGATAACATTTATACAAAATGTATTCCATTACATCACAGCTAATCAGCAACCTTCACAAACTCCCAGGAAACTCTCATAAATATGGTATTCAGACATTTTTTAAGAAATATTGTTGACAGAAGTTTGTCGCTATTTTTACCACGCAGTTTAAGGCCTTCGCAAGCTGCGTTTTATACGTGAAACAGAAAAGAGAGTTGTTATGTGTTATAAGACTTGACAAATACTGAACAAACAGTCTTTTTTGCTATTTCTTTCTTCTTATAGCAACGCTCAACACTTTTGCTGACATGATTGTACAACGGTTCAATTTTCTTGCTGCACTTCTCATGACACTATCTACGTGACTTTTAGTCAAAGCAATAAAAAAGAAACAAATATATAAATTGAGAGATAGAGAAGATATTACCCCAAGGGAAATAAAACTACTGATGCTCTGAACATTGTTATTTATAGTGGTGTCAGTCAAGTGACAATTAAACATCATCGTTCTTTATGTTATTAATAAATATAAAATTAGGGAATTACATGTACTAGTAGTTTACACTACAAAGCCTGCTGCTACATTGAATATTGAAAATAAAATCGGTTCATAGAGCAAAGAAATTGAAAGACTACAGAAAGGCGAGGAAACTAAAATACACATTGGCATTTAATAACACGAGGCACAGAAAAGTATGTGCCAAATCGAAAATAAGCATCAGCTTACAAAGTACGCTTTCTTTTATGATGTTTGCATGGAGCTATTTTTCGTTACCAATAAAAACGACAATACTCAAGTGAAAGTTTCAGTTAAAATCAAGAAACAGCCAAATTATATCAATTAATTACAATATTTCATTGAATTGACCTTTTTGATAAATTTTTAAAGTCCCTAAAGACGGTGATACATCATGCGCTTGGTAGTACAACATCGGAAACATGTAAACTTCTTATTACTTAATGTTACTGCAAATCAAAATGGTCACTGTCGAAATGCTACACGTTGAGATAATGTATTTTCACAGCCTCCAGCCTCCGGTCAGCTACTCGCCGTCCGACTGTCAGTAAAATGTAACATTTTGTAACATTTTGAGTGCAGATAATACCATGTAGGAAACTCGTCACAACAAGAATAGTTTTAATAGTTTGCCTCATAACTGATGAGAGCGCTACAAACCGGTAACGTGGATGACATTTCAGCAAGTAAACCTTGGTACTTATTTAAAACACTGACAGTTTCTTTAAATGGATACGTAACTAACGGTCGAATACGCAATTCAAGTACAATTTTGAGACTTTGTTTTAGATTTAAGTTGAGATGGAATGAAGTATCACAATATTTTAGCTATGAAAGCTTTCGTGCTTCACTGTTGCGACTGTATGCTCAATAATGATAAAAGTATACAGTTTAAATACACATGATAAGTTAATTGTACAGACTGAAGGCTTGAGGCATGCAGACATTCAGACCTTGAAAGCAGCTTATTCACAAACAAATATTATCGTTTGATACTGAATGAAACAATGTTCAAATTACAATTATGTAACGCAGTATAACGTCTATTCAGATACATGCCAAACAGATGAAAGTTAAATACCTCTAACAATCTCGTATTCTTATTTATTTATTTTCATGGTGGCATGTGCACCCACTAATTTTAAATATAATCAATGGCTGTAGCATCTATGGCTATCTATTCTTTATATATCGAAGTTTTCCGGCATATGTTAGATTTCTAAGAAAATAAGTTTTAATAAGTATTCATCTGGTATAGCCTGTGCAGCACACACTGATTCCAAATGTTTCAAACAGTTACGTCTACGATAGGCAAGATTTTACGTTGAGTAATTATACTAGATGTTTAGTAAGAATCTTTCATTTTACTTATTTATTCGGATACTGAATTCTATGCCGATGCTTTTATTTTCTTCTGTTATATACGTGATATACATATGACGACTGTTGACTGAGTCGATTGAAACTTCATTTTTCGTTGCGTATTCAAATGTCTGAAAACATCCATGTTTATGACAAAACGCCTACGTGTTGTTGCTGCATCAGAAGGAAGTGTGAGGTTGCGCGAATAAAACTAGTTAAAGGCCCCGGTAGATTATGTACAACTGTCTATACAAGTATGAAAACTTCTACATGCGAATCCCATTGGTTGATTTTCTTGCCTTGTGGTTGCCTCTTTATATAGATGTCCTATGTGCTTTCTATTTTATTTTGTGGTTTAAAATAGAAAATAGGTAAAATTAGATGTATTAAATGTTTGAATGTATTTTGTATTGTTTTTTTTGTTTTGTTTTTTTTTGGTGCTTACTTATGTACAGTTCCTCTGTGTTGGAATTGACTATGGAGTGTCTGTTACCAAAGATGTGCTGTTCCGTTTTGTCGTATGCATGTTTCCCATCTTGTTTTTGGTGTCTTGGGTAGGCTGTGTTTTGTAATTGTGGTCTTCCTTTGTAATTTTATTTACATTTTTCTATGTATGTTTTCTACATCTCATATACGTAAACTTTGCTCTGCATGCATATCTAATGAATACACTGTAACAAAGTAGCAGGAAACAAATCAATATAGTCAATATGTAAACGAGTTGTATTACCTGGAGAGACGTACGAACTTGCAAAATTACGCTGTTCATAATGGTTTTAACCTACAGGAGGAAACTCTGCTAGTTTTTATCATATGCATATTACTGAATAGCTTCTTTTGATATCTAAGTAGTTTATGTTGTAATTACTCTTAAAAGCATGACGTTTGGTTATTGTATGAACATAAATTTGAATGCTGTGCATTTTCCCGCCTGTCAGTAAGCGCAAATATTCGCTAGTACATTGTCTTTTTCAATTTTGAGACTTCCATCATGACATGTGCCAATCCAACTTAACATATTTACAGATGCTGTCAAAATACTTCATTTACACACTTAATACCAATTACATGTATAAAACTTCATTTTGTTAAAGTACTGAGTTAGCTTTTAGGACAATGGAAAAATGCAGAGTTAAAAGCACTGTGCATATTTTCAGAATCATATTTGAACGACGAAATGATTTAAAGTTGAAATTTTATTTCATTTTATTTATCATTTTCGTTTCATGGGTAACATATATAATTTGTATTATTTGCTATGAAAAGCTTTTCGAAACTTTTTTTTTACAAATTATAATAACTATACTCTAATGCAGTAAAACAAATATGATCCTATTTTTGTATTCTATATCTTTATATATCTTCTGAATCGCCTTCATTCATTATTCTTTTTATCAAAATTATATTAAGTAACGTATGTAACAATCGAGCAGTAACAGACACGCGCCAGTGACAATGTGAATGCGTAAGTTGTTGGAAGTCTTTGCAGACCCAGAAGTGGATGGGATGGTTTTCTTGTTAAACTGCACAGCATGGGGAAAATTCAAATTGAAATTCAAATTCAAATGAACGTCTGAGGAAAACGGGATCCATGGTGGTGGTTAGACTCCAAAGAGAAACGTTTTATGAAGTACAGAGTGCAGTGTCATTATCATTGGATATTTGCGAGTCATCTGCCCTATAATTCTATGCGCAGTTTGATGAAAATCAGGTAGACAGCGATTTATTATGAAATTTAGTACCTTCAAACACCAACAATTGGTAGGATGAATTATCATTGTGTAAATATGTGTATACACCGGTTTTCTTAATATTTTAAGCATGCATTTTGTAAATTATTAAAGAAACTGATACTTTGCACACAGATACGTCATTTCATGAATTAATCAGAAAACTTTGGTGCACTTCTAAATGGACAGAATTATAGCGTTTTCATTTTGAGCAAATTAAGGTTTAAAAGGGGTAGGGGTAAAAAGGGGTAATTAAAAGCACGGGATCCTATTTCAGTGACCACATCATACCCTATCATAAAGCTCAAATGTTGTGCTTATCAAATTTGGTAAAAATTTCCTTTCGAATCGCCGGGGCATTAAAGTTGCATTTTTTCGGCTTCAGCGTCCTGACTAATAAGGCAAATCCATGAAATAAGTGTTTGAAATAGGAGTTAAAATCACTGGACCATAGAATAAAGGTCACACTGACCTACAATTAGTATGAGATAACTCACAGTGTTAGCCAAAATAATTAAAGTATGATGCAAAATCCATAAAATAGTGAAAGAAATATAGACCATGAAATGAAGGTCACATTGACCGACAATTAGTATGAGGTCACTCAGAGAAATAACCCAAGCCATTAAACCCAAGTATAAGGTAAATCATGAAATATTAATAGTGTCAGAAATGTGAGGCAAAAATCACTGGACCATAAAATTTAAATATTTGTCACTGTGACCTACCTCAAACATTAGGTCATACTGAGTCATTATCCCAAGCAATCGTGTTCATACATTGAAAAGTCTTCAAGATGTAAGGCAATTTACTGGCCCATGAAAATAGGTCAATCTGACCTATTTTTAGTTTGAGGTCAATGGTATTCATGCATCAAATAGTCTTCAAGATATAAGGCAAAAATCAGTGGGCCATAAAATATAAATCAAGGCCCAATATGCATCACAACCTTCAGAAGAGCTTCTCCAGACTTTTCTTTGCATCAAGTTTGAAGACTCTTTCCATTTTGGTTACTTAGAAACATAGCTATAAGCAACAGGTGATTTTTTATTCTATTTTCAATTATCCATCCAATATAGGTCATGGTCAAGTATGCACCATCACTTTCAATAGAGTTTCTCCAGATGTTCACTAGAGCAAGTTTGTAGACTCTACTTCTATTCCTGACTTAGAAACTGAGCTAAACACAACAGGTGATTTTTTTTCTATGTCTAATTATCCATGGAATATAGGTCAAGACCCACTATGCATTGCTGCTTTAAGTAGTTGTTTCCCAGATGTATCTGTGGAGCAAGTTTGAAGATTCTAGCCCTTTTAGTTACTTAGAAAATGAGCTAAATGCAACAGGTAAATAATTTTTTCTATGTTCAATGATCTGTGAAATATAGGTCATGGCCTGGTATGCATCACTGCATTCAGTATATCTTCCCCATATGTATCTATGGTGTATGCACCTTTTGGCTACTAAGAAACTGAACTAAATCCAACAGGTGAATATTTTTGCTCACACCCACAATGGCGCATGCACATGACGCATACTAAGGGTATTGCATAAGCACTACTTTGCTTCCCAAAGTCATGCTGAAAATAACTACTGAACCACTCCTAGGCTAGGCTAGTCAATCCCATAACCTTGCAAGGTCACTAGAGCACCACAGATAACTTTACACTAATCCTTTCCACCTAGTCCTGTCTTCAGCTGTTGTAGTTTAGCTAGCTAAGTCCATCCCTGTTCACTCCTTAAACCTCTTCTTTTTAGCTCACCTGAGCATGAAGTGCTCAAGGTGAGCTTTTGTGATCGATATTTGTCCGTCGTCTGTCCGTCCGTCCGTCTGTCCGTCGTCAACAATTTCTTCAAACGACATCTCCTCCTAGACCAGTAGGCCAATTTCAAAATAATTTCACACAAATGTTTCTGTTATAGCCCTGAACCAAAATTGCTAAAATGGTTCCGCTCCGCTGAACAAAATGGCCGCCAGAGCTAAAAATAGAAAAACCTTTAATCGACATCTCCTCTGAAGCCAGTGGCTCGATTTCAAAAAAAATTCACAGAAATGTTTGACTCATGGCCCTGAACCAAAATTGCTAAAACGGTTCCACTCCGCTGAACAAAATGGCCACCAGAGCTAAAAATAGAAATCTAAAAATAGAAAAACCTTTAAACGACATCTCCTCTGAAGCCAATGGCTCGATTTCAAAATAATTTCACAGAAATGTTTGACTCATGGCTCTAAATCAAAATTGCTAAAACGGTTTCGCTCGGTTGAACAAAATGGCCGCCAGAGCTAAAGATAGAAATAAATCTTAGAATGACACAGAGGGCACAGTTTTGACCCAATCTTCATGAAACTTTGTCAGAATGTTTATCTTAATGAAACCTAGACCAAATTTGAGACTGGGTCATGTGGGGTCAAAAACTAGGTCACAAGGTCAAATCTTAGAAAAACCTTGTGTACACTCTAGAAGGCACAGTTTTGACCCAATTATCATGAAACTTTGTCAGAATGTTTATCTTAATGAAATCTAGACCAAGTTTGAAACTGGGTCATGTGGGGTCAAAAACTAGGTCACTAGGTCAAATCTTAGAAAAACCTTGTGTACACTCTAGAAGGCACAGTTTTGACCCAATCATCATGAAACTTTGCCAGAATGTTTATCTGAATGTAATCTAGACCAAGTTTGAAACTGGGTCATGTGGGGTCTAAAACTAGGTCACTAGGTCAAATCTTAGAAAAACCTTGTGTACACTCTAGAGGGCACAGTTATGATCCAATCTTCATGAAACTTTGTCAGAATGTTTATCTTAATGAAATCTAGACCAAGTTTGAAACTGGGTCAAGTAGGGTCAAAACTAGGTCACTAGGTCAAATCTTAGAAAAACCATGTGTACACTCTGGAGGCACAGTTATGATTCAATATTCTTGAAACTTTGTCAGAATGCTTATCTTTATGTAATCTAGACCAAATTTGAAACTGGACCATGTCAGGTCAAAAACTAGGTCACTAGGTCAGATCTTAGAAAAACCATGTGAATGCTCTAGAGGGCACAATTTTGTTCCAATCTTCATGAAACTTTGTCAAAATGTTTATCTCCAACAAATTTAGACCAAGGGTGCAACTGGGTCATGTTGGATCAAAAACTAGGTCAGTAGGTCAAACCTTAGATAAACATTGTGTATACTCTAGAGGGCACAGTTTTGGTTCAATATTCTTGAAACTTTGTCAGAATGATTATCTTAATGAAATCTAGGCCAAGATTGGAACTGGGTATTGTCGGGTCAAAAACTACCGGGTCAAAAACTACCGGTGGGTCACTAGGTCAAATCATAGAAAAACTTTGTGTACACAATTCTGTGTTTATTGTGCATTGAATCTTCATGAAACTGTCAGAATGTGTATCTTCATGAAATATAGGCCAAGCTTGAAACTGAATAATGTCTGATCAAAAACTAGATTGCCTGGTCAGATCTTAGAAAACAATCATCAAATAGATGATCTTCCATGTTATTTCATCATAACTCAGGTGAGCGATTTAGGTCCATCATGGGCCTCTTGTTCTACCTCTTCTTCTTTTTCCCTTTACAGTTAGTGTGCCCTGCAGAATTTCTTTGCTAAACCAGAAGACCTTGAGATGTGGCCAAACCACCTCATTTTCCATTTCTTGACCAAGGTCAGGAGTTTGTCTAATTCGTCAATGGTTGCTTGGATCTTGCTGCGAACACTGGTGACCTGGTCAGATGTTCAGTAACCTTTGGTAGCATCTCTCCAATGCCTGTGCTCTTTTCTCTAACTCTTTCTGTCAAGGTCCATGACAAGCATACAGAAATATAGATATGACAAGGGAGCACGTCAGTTTCACCTTTGATCTAATGTGTCTTTATCTCTCTGCTCTGTATTGGCTTCAGCTTCGTCAGAGCTGCAGGAGCCTGTACAATCCTTAAGAGAACCTCCTGTTATGAGCCATCGTCTGAAGCAATTGCTCCAAGGAACTTGAAGCTTGCATCTGTTTCCAGCTTCTGTCTTTTAGCCTGGATCTCCACTTGAATTTCATTGGTGCTGTTTGTTATTAGTTTGGTATTCTCACCACTTATCTCCATATTTCTGCAGGTTTGTCAAGACTTCTAGTTCCTGGCCCGAGGTTAAAAAACTTGAGTACATTCTCAAACTCAAAATAAAGCACACTGGTTGGCTGCTTCCGAGCACATGCTCGGAAGCAGCCAATCAGTGTTCTTTATTTTGAGTTTGAGATTATAGTCAAGTTTTATAACCTCGTACCCTGGTCTTCCTCAGCAACAGCATCAATCCCATTGGCAAACAGACTGGAAATAGTTCTGCCACCTTTCCATCATGTTCTTCCAGAGCATCAGACATAATTCTTTCCAAAAATGTTATGAGGATGGGTGAGAGAAGGCACCCCTGTTGTTCTGAACCATTCTTCTGTGCTGCCATTCCTTTGAGCTGGTACCTATAACCTTGTCACAGAGGTGCTCAATGACCCGAACTAGATTTGCATTGATATTGTACCTTGCATGGTGGCCCACAAGGCTGCGTGCAATACCCTGTCAAATATTTTTTTGAAATCTATGAAGCCATTGTACAGATTCTTCTGATGTTGAAGGTACTTTTCACAGGATTCTGAGGTTGAGGATCTGTTCTAGTGTGCTTCTTCCGGCACTGAATCAAGCCTGATCTTCAGCTTGGGGTTTAAGCCCTGTTCATAATGCCTTTCAGCATGACTTTGTACTCGGATGACTGATGAGGCCTAACATTGCAGGTTCCTATTTAACCCGGTGCCGTGAGGTCGACTTCCGGTTTTCACCGAGGGGAGTGGGGGAAACAACTAAATAGGAACTATGCATGCAACCCGACCGTTGGTATTCAGACAAGCAGGTTCTGCAGGTTCTGCAGGTTCTGCTTGTCTGAATACCAACGGTCGGGTTTGCAGGCCTATATAGTTCCTATTCAGATGCCCCCCCCTTCTCTAATATTCTTGACCTTTGTCACACCAATCGCATACTTATCACTTACATCCTAGCGTCCAACGCTAGGCGCGATCATTGCTAAGGTATCACTGGGTCTGTCTTTCACGGTGTTTCTTAGGCAAAATTCAGCCTGACAGAGCCCATCCCTTCCCAAACTGTTTGTAATGACCACAGCAAATTCCATGATAAATTTATGGCTCGCCTTGGTTATGGACACATGACCGTTGACACTAAGAGTTCTTCAGGTTTTCACGGTAGCCTACAAATAAAGTTTAAGTGCGGAATGTGACCTTAACCTTTGAGCTTGCGAAATAGTTCTTGTACGCGACACATTGCCTTGTCATCATGATCGTTTCTTCGAAATAATTTTCTAATCCCAATATGCAGAACAAAGCTTTGGATCGAACACGAACATGTTTTAAACTATAGTCTATGCACAAAGTTTAAGCTCGCAGTATAACCTTGACCTTTCAGCTAGCGACACAGTTCTTGCACGCGACACATTTTCTTGTCATGAAAATAATTTTCAAACCCAAACATGCAGGAAAAAGTTATGTGCCGGACACGATTCTGGTAACACACACACACATTCCGCCATTTCATGGTGGGAAGCCGAACACGTTTTACAGTGGGGGTATCATGTCTGTTTGGGGTTTTAATTGACACACTGTTGGTAGGTAAATGCCCGTCTTGATTCTGAAAATTGTGTGTGCATTTCAATTCAGGTGACGATGCCCCCTTCCCCGCACCTCAGCAGAACTTGGTCCTGCAAGGCGTTATATGTCTCTGTGTGCTGTCTGTACTGTTCAGTTCAGTTCAATTCTCCTAACGACGTTCCCCAAGTGGCTCAGCGGTACGTAACCATCAGTCTGTACTGTACAGGTGTTCTGGTTATCTTTTTCTTCAATGTTGAGGAATCTTAAATAGTCCCCATACTCTTTCCATTAAGAAATTTAAATGTCGTTGAAAAGTTTGTGCACAAGTATGCACAATATTTCGTCTCGTGCACAGACATGGGTAAGACTAAAAATTACTTAATAAAACACTGAATACTTCAATAATATTAATCAAAATCTATAAGAGTTCCCTCAAGAGCAGAGAACACATTCAAAAGAAGGAACATGGGCCGTACTTCGAGGTTTCGGCTATTCAAGCTTCGTCAGTGACCCTAACATGACCTGACGACGAATGCCAGAGAAGAACATAGGCCTACTGTAATTTCTTAATTTCGATAAGGCAGTCGGATCAAAGACTGGTTAGTATCAAACAGTGTCAAAAAAGCTATGTCTAAAGCAAACAAAATTTTATGATTTCTCGAAATATATCCTCTGATCTCAAAGAACAAAAAAGTAATGTAATCTGCACTATGGATTATATACGGGGAGACGTTTTACGGCCGCCACGCGGCACAACAGCAGCTGCAGAGATGTAAAATTAAAATCTATTAGAGTTCCTAGTATTGGAGCAGAGAACACATTCAAAGGAAGGAACATTGTTGTGTGATATGATGACACCCATGATTTCTTTGGAAGTTGGCCGTACAGTGTTATGAAGACATTAATGTGCGACCGTTCCTAAAACTCACCATCTTTGCCAGTCAATGGTACTGAATCCACGTTTTTCCTTAGTACAAGTAACAGAGTGGACTTAGTATCCCTGGCTTGCGAAGATGAATAATCGCTAAATGGTTTTATCTGTCAATCGTCTGTGTTCAAAGCGCAACAAGGTCTTCTGATATGGTGCTATAGTAGATATACTTCATCATCTGTCTGGGTCGTCTGATCTTGTGAAAAATGTTGAATCCAAAATAATCTCAAGTTGTTCAGACAACAGTCTACTATAATCAATTCCCATGATCGCACGAGTCTATTTTTTGACAAACTAAGATGAAATGCGTAATAATTTAATCAGCTTCAGAGCATAATACGCACACTTTCGACACTTATAAATTGTTGAATTCTGCTCGATGTGTTTGGAGAATAAAAGTTCCAAATATAAAATTAAATCTATTAGTTGTTACAGAGGCTTATGATTTCTGTTGGCATCCACTAAGTTAGGTACCCTCGCATCGATTGCTGGATGAACAGTGCTAGGATCTGAATTCAGATGTTCCAGTTGTCTACATGGATGACTGCGACTTTACGTCCTTTTTAACAGTATTTCAGTCGTATCAGGACGATGAGAGGGTGATAATGAAAGGCTATGTGCAATAGAGCCCCAATTACGGCTGGAAAGATTCTCGCCTCTAGCGGGTCTCACACCCGAGAGCGCTAGAGCACCAGGTCAGCACTTAGCCTACTGAGCTACTGGGTGGAGCTCCAACTGTCTATACGCCTGGGCATGAACAATGATGTGATTTACCTAATTTATACCCTTTCGAAGCCACTTTGCTTAATATATATAAAACTGGGATATAGGCATTTGTACGTCAAGCAGTCCATATTTCATGAGATTAACTATCGTTGCTAGCTTTTTCAACACTGCTGCTCTCTTGCAAGCAGAGTTTAGAATCTTAAAATGGATGTGTGCCTCCACTTGTAGTATCCCCGATTAAACATACATTGCCTGATTCGTAGAATCGCAGGAATTGATGTGATCATTTTTAATTCTGCAAAATATGCTTGGAGCAGTTGTCTTTGATGAAGGCTCAAAACAGGAGGTTCTCTCAAGGATTGCACAAGCCACTTCAGCTCTTACCAAGCTGAAACCAATTTGGAGAGATAATATATCTCTTGGCTCAAAGGTGAAACTTATGCGCTCCCTTGTCATTTTCATATTTCTGTATGCCTTTGAATCGTAGACCTTGGCAGCAGAGTTAGAGAAAAGAACACAGGCCTTTGAGATAAGATGCTACCAAAGGTTACTGAACGTTACATACAAGGACCATATAACCAATTCAATGAGGAGGTTCGCAAAAAGATCCAAGCAGCCATTGGAGAATATGATGAACTCCTGATGCTGGTCAAGAAACGGAAACTAATGTGCTTTGGCCACGTCTCAAGGTCTTCTGGTTTAGCAAAGGCGATTCTACAGGGCACAGTGAAAGGAAAAAGAAGAAGAGGTATACAGAAGAAGAGGTGGGAAGACAATATTAAAGAGTGAACAGGGATGGATTTTGCAAGCTCAATAAGGGCAGCTAAAAAAAGACAAGGCGGAAAGGGATTTTCTCGAAGTCATCTGTGGTGCCTCAACGACCTAATAAGGTTATGGGATAAAATACAACAAATAGAAAATATGCTTCATCAGTGTGGGACCCCCATACAAAGGAGCGGATCACATAGACTGACAAAGTCCAGCGTAGGACAGCCCGCTGGACAATTAATAATTTTGATCAGCAGGCAAGTGTAACTCGTATTATACAAGAACTCGGATGGCGAACTTTAAGGCGGGTAGATGCTCGCCTTTGTCGATTTTATAAAATTGTCCATGTTCAATTTGTGGCAGTCCCTTTTCCCGACCATGTCCAATAAAACAAAAGAATCTCGAGGTACTGCACTGCCATTCTATGACTATCAGGCAGGTGCACACGTCAAAGGGATTTTATAAATACTCTTTCCTCCCGCTTTTCATAGTGCACTGGAATGCTCTCCCCGAGTCTGTTGCATGCTTGCAGCTAGAGCCTTGATGCCTTCAAGGCCGCAGTATGCGAGCTGCAACATTTAAGAGTCATTCTCTGTAAGCACCAAAAAATTGCAATAGGGGGTGAAAATGACATATCTCAGATTTTCACGAAACTTAGTGTCTTTTTTGCTTATGTCAAGTGATGAACAAAAATACAAGTTTTTCTCCAATCAAACTGTCCGTTTCCATGGCAACCAGGATTTTCTGTTTTTTGGCCTAATTTGGTGATTTTTCGTATAAAAAATGCCAGATTTGATACCAGTTGTATTGACAGTATTTCTCAGCAAATGTTATTGACACTCATATCTTTTAAGAGACCCATGTAAGTGCTGTGCACGGATAGAGAAAATTTTCTTTATACAGTCAAACCTGTCTTAGTGGCCACCTGTATTAAGCAAGCAACCTGTATTAAGCAAGCATGTTTTCAGTTCCCTAAACTGGCAAATACATTGAAATGAACCTGTATTAAGCAAGCACCTGTCTTAAGCAAGCAGATTTTGATAATCCCTTAGGTGCTTGCTTAATACAGGTTTGACTGTATTGCTATGGTCAAGGAGTTAGTGACCTTGACTTCTATCTAGTAAAGCGTCTCTTTAAAAACACAAAAAATTGGCCAATTTTAAAACCATTTTGTTAAAAAACGCGGCTTTAGATTTTTTTCATTCTCTTGATACAGAGCGTATAACACCTAGCTGTTAATATATCAAAAAATTGGAGATGGTATATTTTTGGAATTGAAAATAATTTTCTTTGAATTTAGTCACCATCAGGAAAATCAGATGAATCTGTCATAGCAGAAAATCTGTTATAAGAGATAGTATCAGGAGAATGATAAGCAAATATGAGCAGAAATACAAATAAATACATTAAATACAGCAGAAAAAAGTGACATAAATACTTTTCTCATTCAGAAGTATGATTAAAATTTACAGTTTGGGGTGCAATTACCCCACCCACTTCCACTGAATATGAAATGAATGCAAAAGTTACATGCCATGGATAATATATCTCAAGTTTTCATAATTGTGAGTAAACTGAAACATTTTGAAAAGATCACCACATGTTTGCTGTCATTTTTACATTGTTTATCATATGGTCACCATGGTAACTGCTATTCTATTATGGGTCAGTGTTCGTTTACACGGATATTTACTGAAAATCGTTTCAATGTTAATGAAACGTATTCCTATAAATTTTCTTTTAACATATGCATACACGTTCTAAGTATTGAATTCGTTAAATGATATACGATAAATCAGTATTTTTATAGTGCTATGAAAACAGCAACCCATTCCTTCCACAAAGAAATTGGGCAATCTGAGTGTATGTAGTACAATGTAGAGAAAGAAGAGCAACTGAGCATAAATAGAGATAGATGCATGCATTGGAGTAGACATAAAACCACACATACAATGTTTATATCTTTTCATTCATTAATATATTTAATCTTTATATCTAGGGGGTGAGTTACCCCACCCACCCCATTTTGTTATACAACAAATTCATAAGTTACATACTATGAGTTTTGATGCTTATATACCACCTGGTACACTTATTTTAAAGTTGCTCATCACATGTCTGGTCCGCATAAACTTTCTTGTCTACTGTCATTTGTTTTTGTTATTTCAACATTTGATTTCCAGTCTTCCATGGCAACTGTATTCTATTCTGGATTCATGTTCATTGAAATTCAAATTAGCATACACACAATATTGTTTAAAGTCAGATGAAAATTGTTAAGGCTGATTTTTCTTTCTATTTTAACATGCTTTGCGATGCAAAGGAGGGGCTAATGTGATAAACTTTGTGTACATCTATGTGTACGTGTAAATATTTGGGCGTATTAGCAAAAGATTCGCCTGTTGCATGTAGCTCGGTATCTAAGTAACTAAAAATGAAAGAATCTTCAAACATGCTTTACAAGACACCTTGGGTAATCAGCTGCATGCAGTGATGCATCACTGAACCATTGAACCATAAGGATCATTGAACATAGAAACTTTTGGTTCACCATTTGCGTTTAACTCAGTATTCAGGTAATCATACGAGATTCAGTCTTCAAACTTGCCGCACAGATACGTCTGGAAAAGATCAACTGAATGCAGTGATGCAATTTTGACTTTGACCTATATTTTATGGATCATTGAACACAGAAAAATTACGGGTACCAGTTGGTTTTAGGTCACTTCTAAGTAATCAAAAGGACTCAAACTTGCTACACAATAACATCTTGGGAAGATCAACTGAATGCAGAGATGCATACTGGGCCACGACCTATATTTCATGCATCATTGTACATAGAAAATGTTTACCAATTGCGTTTAGCTCCAATTGAGTTTAGCTCAGTTTCTATGTAACCAGTAAGGATATAGCCTTCACAGTTGCTGCACAGAAACGTCTGGGGAAGGTTATCGGAACGCGGTGATGCATACTGGGTCATGACCTATAATTCATGGATCAGTCAAGGTCACACTTAAAGGTCAAATGGTAAAATGGTCATATATTGAGCTTGTCCGAGCCATTACTTCTACATTTATAAATGGATTTCAAAATAATTTGGCACAATTGTTCTCCTTTACAAGTAGAAGTGCCGTTTGGAACATTTGGTCAGGTAGGTAGAAGGTCAAGATCACATTTCAAGGTCAAATGGTAAAAACTGTCATACATTGAGCTTGTCCGGGCCATAAGTTACATTTATGCTTGGATTTCAAAATGATTTGTCACAGTTGTTCTCCTTGATAAGCAGCAGTGCTATTTGAAACATCCGTTCAGGTAGGTCCAAGGTCAAGGTAACACATAAAGGTCAAATGGTAAAATGGTCATATATTGAGCTTGTCCGAGCCATTACTTCTACATTTATTGATGGATTTCAAAATAATTTGGCTTAATTGTTCTCCTTTATGAGTAGAAGTGCCATCTGGAACATTTGGTCAGGTAGATCCAAGGTCAAGATCATATTTGAAGGTCAAATGATAGAAATTGTCAAATTGAGCTTGTCCGGGCCATAACAGCTACGGTTATGCATGGATTTCAAAATAATTTGGCACAGTTGTTCTTCTTGATGAGTTCAAGTGCCATTTGAAACATTTACAGGTAGGTCCAAGTTCAAGGTCACATTTGAAGGTCAAATGATAAAAATAGTCATAAATAGGGCTTGTCCTGGCCATAACTTCAACATTTATGGACGAATCTCAAAACAGTTTGGCACAATTGTTCTCCTTGAAGAGTAAAAGTGGCATGTAAAAATTTATTTAGGTAGATCTAAGGTCAAGGTCACACTTGAAGGTCATATGATAAACTTGTCATAAGTAGAGCTTTTCCAAGCCTTTACTTCTTCGTTTATGCATGAATTTCAATATAATTTGGCACAATTGTTCTCCTTGATGAGTAGAAATGTTTGTTTAGGTTGGTCCAAGGTCAAGGTTACACTTCAAGGTCAAATAATAAAATTGTCATAATGTGAGCTTGTCATGGCCATTAGTTCTACTTGTTTTCCTTAACAAAAAATTAGCAAAGAAATATGCTGTATAAGCATGATATTGTTTGGTTTCTTTCTAATAAGTGATTGAAGCTGTTAGTCTTGACATACTTATAAGTCACTAAAGCAAACAGTGGGCTCGACAAGTTGTCCCTGAACAACCATATAATTGATTCTTTCCCACGTTCCAGTGTGTGCCTGTGCAAGTTTGGTCACACTCGATCTGTTCATTCCGGAGATATGGCGCAAGCAAGCCATTTTAACATTGCAAGTCCTCATGTGACCTTGAACATAAGGTCAATGTCATCAAAGTCTAACGGTGTGTCCCCACCTCCTTATAATATACCTGTGCAAGTTTGATCAAAATTCATAGATCCCTTCAGAAGATATGGTGCATACAAACCATTTTCTCTGTTTTTGACCTCCTGTGACCTGAAACTTTGGTCAAGGTCACCAACTTTTTTCAGTTCTTTTCCACTTCCCTGTGATATATCTGTGCAAGTTTGATCTAAATCTATCCACCCCTTCAGGACATATGGCGCCAACAAGCCATTCATATACATCCTATGACCTTGAAATGGGGTCAACGTCACCAAAATCTAATCAGCTCTTTTTCCCCACCCAAAGATGTATCTTTGCAAGTTTGGTGAAAATACATTTATCCCTTCAGGAGATAGAGTGCAGACATGAAGTTATGCTGCCACACAGACACGACACCAATGCAGGCGGGTTCTGCACCAAAACAACATACCTGCCTTCCCTTTTCTCCTCCCCCCACCCCCTCATGGTGGAGGGGACATAAATATGTTTATCAATATGATAAATGTTTAAGCAAATTTTCTTCTCCATTATGAAATATTTAAATGTATTTCTCTCATTTTATGTCCTTTATTTGCTTGCTACCAGATGCATTCAGATTGTCAATTGCTGTTTTGATGGAACATCAGGTTGTATCCATAGCAACTAAAATATACCGAATTATTGTCCAAGATGAGACTTATTTGGCCAATAGAAAGTGTAAACATAGATAGAAAATCACAATCAACAAATTTCAACTAAATTTGAATGTTTTTTAAATATCCAGGAGCCCCCGTAGCTCAGTGGGTTAAGCCCTGGCCTACTGAGGTAATGGACCAGGTTCGAGACCCACTTGAGGCGAGAATTTTTCCTACCGTAAACGGGGTTCCATTGCACACAGCCTTTCATTATCACCGTCCCATATGACTGAAATACTGTTGAAAAGGACGTAAAATCGCAAGTCATCCATCCATCCATTTTAAATATTCGTTTCCAACTAGAAGATTGTCCAGGGACAACTGGTCGAGCCCGCTGTTTGCTATAGTGGCCTATAAGTATGTCAAGACTAAGTAACTGCTTCACTCTAGAAAGTAGCCAAACAACATCATGCTTAGCCAGCATTTTCTTCTCTCTTTTTTAAATTTTCACAAAGGAAAATAAGTAGAAGTGATGACCCAGACAAGCTCAATGTATGACAATTAAAATATCTGATCTTCAAGTGTGACCTTGACCTTGGACCTACCCAAACACGTATGTCACTTGACACTTCCACTCATCAAGAAGAACAATTGTGCCTAATTCTTTTGAAATCTATCCGTAAATGTAGAAGTAATGGCTCGGACAAGCTCAATTTATGACCATTTTATCATTTGACCTTCAAGTGTGACCTTGACTTTAGACCTACTTGAACAATTTTCCAAATGGCACATCTACTCATCAAAGAGAACAATTGTGCCAAATTATTTTGAAATCCATTTGTAAATGTTGAAGTTATGGCTCAGACAAACTCAAATTATGGTCATTTTATCATTTGACCTTCAAGTGTGACCTTGACCTTGGACCTACCTGAATAAATTTTCCAAATGGCACTTTTAAACATCAAGGAGAACAATTGTGCCAAATTATTTTGAAATCCATCCATAAATGGAGAAGTAATGGCTCGGACAAGCTCAATTTATGGCCATTTTATCATTTGACCTTCAAGTGTGACTTTGTCCTTGGACCTACCTGAACAAATATTTCAAATTGCACTTCTAATCATCAAGGAGAACAATTGTGCCAAATTATTTTGAAATCCATCCGTAAATGTAGAAGTTATGGTTCGGACAAGCTCAATTTATGGCCATTTTATCATTTGACCTTCAAGTGTGACATTGACCTTGAACCTACATGAACAAATGTTTCAAATGACACTTTCACTCATCAAGGAGAACAACTGTGCCAAATTATTTTGAAATCCACCCATAAATGTAGAAGTTATGGCCTGGACAAATCCGGACGGATGCACGCACGCAGGGACTTACGCACGGACATACACCGAACTGACATTGTAACAACTATGCCTCCCTTACCGCAAGCAGGCTCGACAACAAAAACAGACCAGTGATAGAGTATTGTTTGCCATGGTTACTACCTGATAAATAAAATAAACTATAAATGTTTCCTTTACAAAAACAGATGAATCCCCTCCTATCCTTTCTCAGCTGTATCATTTTCGCTAAATATTGCAAAGTTAGGATCTCTTGTAAATCTTGAAATTTGGGTCCAGGTCACCAGCATCTAATCAGTACTTTTCCACCTCCCGATTATAACCTTATCTATGTTTGGTAATAATCCATCAATCCAGTTAAGAGTTATCATGCAGACAAGCCATATTTCAACACGCTACAACCTCCAGTGACCTCGAAAATGAGGTCGTTACCAAAATCTTATCAGTTTCTTTTCCATCTCCCAGTTATATGTTTATGCAAGTTTGGTAAAAAAACATCCATCCCGTCAGGAGATATGGTTCAGACAAGCAATTTTTCATCATTTCTGACCTCCTGTGACCTTGAAAGTAGGGTCAAGGTCACCAAAATCTAATCAGTTCTATTTCGTTTCAGAGTGATATATCTGTGCAGGTTTGCTTTAAATCCATCCATCCATTCAGAAGATATCGTGCTGACAAGCCAATTTTTGCAGCACTCAGTGAACTCCCGTGACCTTGAAAATAAGGTCTAGGTCAGCAAAATCTAGCCAGTTCTTTTCCCTTTCACAATGATATATTTGTGCTAGTCTGGTAAAAATCAATTTATCTATTTAGGAGATACGGTGCAGAAAAGCCATTTTTCATCATTCTTTGACCTTCTGTGACCTTGAAAATAGGGTCAAGGTGAATAAAATATAATCAGTTCTTTACCCTTACCCAATTATGTATGCATGCAAGTATGGTCAAAATCCATTTATTCCTACAGGACAAAGAGCGCAGGCAAGGGCTACGCAGACGCTAATTGGATCCGCACCAAAAAAAAGTATGTCCCCCATCTAGCCCCCCACCCACCAACCACTGTGGGAACATAATGAAAAAAAGAAAGAAGACAGAAATAATGAGCTTGTAGAAGCCCCCTAGACCATTCAAAATCAGCAAAGACTGAGATATATTCATTGTAGCATAAAACTTTTAATTTGGTTTTGCATTGAAAGAAAGTGGGTGGGGTAATTTAACCCCAAAATGTAAGGTACTAACGTATTTTTGAGAGTGAAAACTCTCTATGTGGTTTTTTCAGTTGTTAATCATGCATCAACTTGTATTTTGGCTCATATTTCTGGAAAATGTTCAAGATATTGTATTTTATCTCAGAATTTCAATTATGAAAGTTCCTTCTGATTTCTCTGACGGTGACTAAATTCAAAGAAAATATTTTCAATTTAAAAAATATACCATCTCCAATTTTTTGATATATCAATAATTAGGCTTTGTACTCTCTGCACCAAGAGAATGAAAAAAATCTATAGCCGCATTTTTTAGAAAAACGTCTTAAAAATTTGCTGATTTTTGATGTTTTGAAATTGACGCCATACAAGGTGGAAGTCAAGGTCACTGACTGCTTGACCATAGCAATATGAAGAAAATCTTCTGTATTTGTAAGCAGCACTTACATGGTTCTTTTGTAAAATGTAAGTATTAATACCATTTGTTGTGAATTACTAGCAGTTCAATTGGAGTCAAATCTTGCATTTTTCATTTGAAAAATCACCAGATTAGGCTGAAAAACAGAAAATCCTGGTTGCCATGGCAACGGATAGTTTGATCGAAGAAAAACTTTTATTTTTGTTCATCACTTGACATAAGCAAAAAAGACACTGAGTTTCGTGAAAATCTGAGACATGTCATTTTCACCTGATTTTGGTGCTTACAGAGAATGACTCTTAAGGCCTTAGATCCTGGAAAGCTTCCTTTTCACCTGTTTTCGCTACTCTAACTATTTTATCTATCACCTATTTTTATCCTTCACTGTTACACTTTTTATGCCTTCCTGTTGCCTTTTCTTTTCGTGTCTAATATCATCAGACGCTGCGCGAGATTACCTAGAATGTCCGCGAGGGCGTATGGCAATCTGTTTCTGTTTCTGTTTCTGTAAATCCCGCCAGTAGAATGGCGCACCCAGGTCGTTGACCGGTAGATGTTTTACGTTGATTTGTTGTTTCACATAAGTAGGTAAATCCAGGAATAGCAGCTATATACACACTATGTACAGACAGGTTAGACTTGTGGTGGCGGCCACATTGATAAATCGGGGATATGGTTTAATTGGACAAATTTCTGCATAGTTGCAACCTTTTTGCATGCAACCGGAAACAGTACCTACGACTCAGAGCCTCCAGCTGCAACAAGACCTCCTCTGCAACACGGGCCCCCTGCAGGCTCATCAGGTTGTGACTATCTAGCAGAATCTTCACCAACTCCGTCCTTGATCGTGATGCCCAGAATTGCTGACCAAACTGACTAGCCAGGAACACCCTGATATCTTTCAATGACGAGTCTCTAATCTCAGCCAGAGCAGGGCAACGAAGGAGAACATGAGGTAAATCTTCTGGGCCGAGTCTACACAACGGACAGGTCTCATCCACACTGTACTGATTGAATCTAGCTTTTGTGGACTGAAGCATATATACTCCTGTCATCATACGTACTTTAGTGACACTTCTTCTAATATCATGCACGTTGTTTGCAGCTGATTCCCATACTGTATGAGTAACACCTACCGCCATCGAAGTAAGATTACAGTTAACCAGGGTAGACCTCGTCTGTGCATCTGCAACCAAACGCTGGGTCCAGAACTGACATATTGACTCACGAGTGCACGAGTGATCTTTTTCCAATATGAAGAGATAGATAGAAAACGGGAGTGTACGTTCCATTCAGGCGCAAAACGTTGAATCAGCATTGAATCGATGTATGTCTAGTAACCCTCACTTTTCAAGTCGTGGTGAAAAGTGCGGCGCTAGGTGCTGGGTTTTATCATTTTCTGACGGATCCGGGAACTTTCAGGTTTGGTCACGTGAATCACCTCTCAGCGGTCGCCATGATGCACGCAGTGAGAAGGGCATGTGTGGGAGCGCTAAAAGGCTCAAAATGTGCCTTTTCACCACCAGTGGTGCCCAAAACTGGGCTGAATGCATTATCGCCTTGTTTAATATCTCGTGAGTGATGCTTGTAAACACTGTTTACGTCTAAACGCTAATTTTGAACTCGAAAAGTTTACCGGTACAAGGGATTGTTGACTTTCGTTCCATGTCAAAGTCGCATTTTCTGTCGGATGCTCGTAAAAACAAATTACATAGGTGCTTGTATGGCTATTTACTGAGGTGCGATCCTATTTATGGACCTGTCATTTCGCTTTCTCTGTGACGCAAGTCGAAAACCGTTGACGTTTCGAGTGACCTTGACGTGTTGCAGTGGGTGGGGTAGAGAACTGGTATGCACGATTTACCAGTTATCGGTGGTCTTACACTTCACTTGCAATCGAACTTTTGAACAATAACAAAGAATAAAAATTAAAGCTTCACAAAAATTTGTTGGGTGTTGTCTTTAAATTTATCAACTAAATTATAGCCGCCGGTGACTTTTAATTCGGGAAACCGCCGTGACGTCACAGTAATGGCGGCTCCTTAGAGACGGTGATAACAATCCATAGCAACGCATTGTCAGCCTTCCGTGATTTTGGTGTATTTGAATTTTTAGACCTATTTACGCTTATTTTTCATTAAATATACATGTATTTAAGAAAATAAAAATGTTAACTGGTTTTATCAAGCTTATTCAGCGAATTTTACGCGCGAAAGCAGCTAAAATACATTTTTTATGGACCTTTCAAATCACGTCATAGGCTATTCAATTCACGAACGAACTTTACATATTCATGTATCTGTCATGCTAGGCTAAGACCGCAACACATTATTATTATCATTATTATTATTGAAAAAAAATATCATTTGAAAAAATAGTATTGAAAAGAAATATAAAATAAAACAAACAAATATCTATAATGCTATAAATTGCGTGGCAGAACCGTGAAAATACCGATCATGTCCAACGTAATTAATCTTGTTAAAAGAGTTATGATTACTGATAATAATGAAGTAGCACTAATAATTATAATAATAAGATAGGGGGAACAATAATAATAATAATAATAATGAAGGAGGTAAAACAAAGCAAGTGTTTGGAAATATATGGAACTACTGTGCATGCAAAAATTCAAGTAATTTGCGGTGATGTATGAAGTTAGGGGATAAGCATAGGTTGGGAGACTCTAGAGACAAGGAATATTCTTTTTCAGGTTTAGCCTTGAGTAAAAACTCATGGTGTGTCAAGCAGTTGTAACTAGAAATATCACTCGCGCTCCCCGCTCTTGCTGATGTGATCCCCTTTACAAATGATCTCCAAAACTGTGAAGTTTTACTCACCAATTGATTGCTAGGGCTGATCAATTTCTGAAATAAATAAGTGTTATCACTCCTTACTTTACATGGATTATTAGTCATTAGCGTCTTCTCTGCGGTTTTTTTTTTTTTTTTAATTCACGGTAGTAGTAGTAGTAGTATTTCAGTTCTCATATCGACGTTGCCCCCGCACCTCAGCGGAAAGAATCCATAGCCACAGTAACGGGGCGCCGAGCGTCCGTCCATTTTTAATTTTGCGTTTTTCGTTTTCAAAAACAGATTGGAACCTGGGTAGGTTGTGGTGAAGGGAGGAAAGGGTTGTGATGGGGGCTTTCGATTGTTAGTTCTTCATCATCATATTGTTATCATTATCATAACCGTCTTTTGATGTTTAAAAAGTTTAAAAGTAAACATTTTTCTTTGGTGTATGTAGTGTTTGCGAAGGGAGGCGGTGGGGTGGGGGTGGGGGGAGAGAGAAGGGTGCCAGCGGGATTTATTCTCTTGATTAAAATGTCAGCCGGTCTTCTTAATATCTGACCCCTAAAATTAAACATATTTTTAGGGTTTTTTTTTATTCCATTAATGAATTATAAAATTTAACGCCAAAGTAAATATTTGGTTTCCTGGACCTTAACGAAACGGGTGGGTAGTGAATGGGGTGGGATCTGGTAGCCTATAGACTACTACTGTTGCGTTTTTTTTTATTTCTTCATACTATTATTATTATTATTATAATGTGCTTATGCTATATCGCATCTATAAGATCTACTATTCAAATAACTGACTAAATGTATCAGTATTAAAAGTAAGCACAGCATATTATGTCCCGTTCAATGTATCGTGCGCTTTAATTCCGTTATAAATGATTATTTTCTTCTTTTTGACGATCGGCAGCTTTCTGTTTGATTATGGAGATTAAGTTTATTTAATATAGAGTGTTTGAGGCTTGCCCAGGCAATATATGCGTCTTAAAAGTAAAATTTTTACAACTATTATATTATAACGCATATAGCGTAACGGTGTGTTGTCACCGTCGCCATGCGTATCCAAGCAAACCACGTGACCGTAAAACCGGAAGCGCGGTTTCCCGAATACATAAACAGAGAAGACATTATGTTCTGAGGTACATCCGACTCCGGATGACTGATGTACCAGTTATCGGTGTAATAGCAAATAGAGACTAATTACCCATGCTAAAACTTTATGGTAGCACCGTTTATTGCCATATTATGACGTAGCATGACCTCTAGTTTAGGGAAACTGGGTTTGCAGCAGACGCATTTAAGCATCACAATGCTAATTTTATGTTTGTTTTTAGATCCATGAAATTTATGTATGCTTGGATTCATTTAGAATGGTAAATATTTATGTTCTTGGTCTGAAACGTCAGTCACCATTACGTACCTTATTTTTACCTTACTTTCAACAAGTTTTTAGTTTGAAATAGAGCAGGAGTTTCTTGTTCATGTTTATATCTATTATAGTGGAAGAAACCCAAACTGCGCTCAAGAAATTCGGATTATTTCTGATTGCACCGATAACTGATAACCACCGATAACTGGATGACTGACCATACCACTAAACACCCACAGGGATTTACCACATTATAGGGACCCTTTTGGATACATTCCTTTATAATGGATGGTTGCCTGAATTGATATACATGTACAAGTATGCCGTCCTTCGGATGGGGACATCCGAAGGACGATAACTGGAGGCCCTAGTTCTGTACCAAACCCTCAGTTTTTTTCGTCTTTTTCATCGGATATCTATGTTGAAAAAAACTGGGTTTTGTTGGACGGCCCTTGGTAAGGATTAGCCGGTTGCGCAAAAGTACTTTGTGGCGAGATACATCGCTTGCAGAAACTGGTTAAATCGTGAAATTTCAATACCAGCATTAATTGTCCGGAAACATGAAACATTAAACTACATGACTGCAATAATATGAAAGTTGCATCTTACCTTCAGATTGAGATATTTATTTCCATTTCGATTTACCCTCCCTAAATTCTTTCATTTGTTTACCATTTCAAAAATAGGGTTATCACGTGGTTGGCGCGTGCGCTTACTGCGCATGCCTGAATGGCCGGATTTCTGTTTTGAACGAAAACAATTTTACGTTAGGCTCAACAAAACACCGAAATAAATGCGGTCCGTAGAAACACCCGAAAAACAACCAAATCTCTTTTGGGGTGGAAGGAGGAGTTGTAGCGGTCCGTGGAAACACCCCAAACCACCCCAAAACATCCCAAACCACCCAAAACCACTTGCATACACCCCAAACCAGCCTCCCTGGATACAAACTAAAACCCCACCCCCTCGGGCCCTCCCCCACCAAGACACCAACATTTCAGGTCAATTGGTGAGTATAAGTTTTTCCACCCATCCATCCTCTTCATTCGTTTAAATTAACTTGTCACTGCGCGAGGGATGGGGCTCTAGTTTGTGGCTGGTTTTGGGTGGTATAAACGGTCGCCCCTCCTCCCTCCCCCTCCCAAACCCTGCGTGTCATACATAAACCTAAAAAATAATTTACTTTATTATACTGAGATTATTAAGTTTTCGTTAGTATATAAACCAGAAGTTATTAAAAGAGAAACACTGGCAACCACTTATTTTGAAGTGTTCTTTTAATAGATACTGTTTGAGATGGGTTGGAGCAGTGTTGGTGTGTGTGTGTGGAGGGGACGGGGGTGGGGGAGGTGATGTGAATCTGGGGAGGCTGGTTTGGGGTGGTTTGGTAGAGGTTTTGGGTGGTTTGGGGTGTTTCCACGGACCCGAGTTATAGGATATAGTAGGGTAGGGTTCGAGATGGTTCGGGACGGGAGTATGGCCACAGCTTAAGATTTGCCATTAATTACCATCACAACACCCTTTACTGCTGTGATAGTTATTAATGGCAAGTCTTAGGCTGTGGCCATACTTGTATGTATTCCGTCCTACCCCATGATGGTGGTTGTAAAACACGCTTCACTGCTTTACAACCACCATCATGGGGTAGGACGGAATACATACAAGAAAGTAGGTAAAGAAGTGGCAATGTTGGATGGGTGAGGTATGAAGAAGGTAAGTGAGGGCAGAGTCCGTCACTGACAGACACCGGCGCAATTACCCATGCGGGTGGTTTAGGGTTTTTTTCAGCAGTTAGAGGTAACATATTACTAATTAGCAACATTGCCTGTAGCCATACCCTCCCCTCCCGAACCCTTACAAACCCTCATATCATATCATACTCTACTCTTCCCTTCCCGTCCCCACTCTACTATATGAAGTTTGATGTGTTTCTATGGCCCTAAATAAATGTGTGCACCGCAGAAGTATATTTATTTATACACTGTCTCAGTGGAGAAGGGGATTGATGGTAATTTGGTATTTTGTTTAGCTATAAAGCACAAAAGGGAATGCCGAGGCTTCGATCTGCAGAGTTGGTTTAGATGTTCAAAGAAAAAGACTACATGTGTAACAATAAGAATTCTTCTTGGTGCAAAATTCAACACATTGGTCGGAACATACCAGACCAAGTGGCCCTTGATCTATTGTCTGATATAATATGGTATTCTACTCTGGGTTAGATATATTCAGAATAAAAAAAAATGACTGCAAGCATATATTTGTCGTCCTTTGATAATACCTAGTGCTAGGTTTGGGGCCTGGGTACCACTAAACAACTCGCGGCACCCGTGGCACCCATGGAAAAACAAGGCAACAAAAAGTATGTGTATTAAGGATTCATAAGGTGGAGCTATAACGCTTACATCGCTGATTGTATATGTTCTCTCATCGACTGTAAGTCTTTACTGCTGTGACACCCTGATTGTTCATATAACTCAAACTTCAGCCAGTAAGAGGCCAGTCCATAAAAATACTTCACCATCCCAAAACACCCCAAACCACTAATGTGGTGAGGCCGGTAAGGGTAGTAGGAATTAGATTAAGGTAGAGAAGGGGAAAAGGGGATTTGAGGCTGGGGATGGGGGGGCAGTGGTGGTGGTGGTGTGGTTGGGGGGGGGGGGTTAATGGCCACAGGCCTCGGATAAGTACTTAAATACTTACTATCATGTCACCCCAAACTGTTTTAAACTACCCCAAGCCATCATCATGGGGTATGACGGGGTACCCTGGAGTACTGGAGTAGGTAGGATAAAAGTTGTAGTATAGATAGGGTATTTACGAGGCTAGGAAAGAGTAAGAGAAAGGAGAATTTGTCACTGACAAACACAGGCTTCATGCCCGTCATGCCCCATGAGGGTGGTTTGGGGTCATTTTCAGAGTGGTAAGGGGTGATATGACACTAATTGGTGACATGCCCAAGACCTCCCCAAACACATTAACCCTTTTGTACCCTTCCTTAATCCAACCTAATCTGCTGTACCTTCTCCCATTCTGCAATAAGAATGTGGTTTGGAATGTTTTTGCGTGATTCTATGAGCTCTTTTGACACAATTTTGTTTCTTGTTAATAAGGCCTATTAAGTTCTAACGAATGGCCATTTTCAGCTAAGAGCAAGTGTTTCGCCAGTTTCTGTGTTTAGTAAGACCCAGTTTGCCGAATTACGCATATTGTGTAAATACTAGAACCGGGCCGCGCTGTTATTATCACCCTGCGCTCATTTCAACAACTACGCTATGGCGGTGACCCTTTGTAGGGCAGAATTCCTATAAAAGAAAGAAAGCTAGAATCTCGTTAAAAAAAAATCCTAAAATTTGATTTAACTGTCTACTTTTCAAAATAACATGGCGTCCGTCACGGACTCACTTTGTGGAAAGACACTTTTTGGACTATATAGACAGTCAGAGGTAAAATAGATAATTTTATGGTTGAATTTGAGTAAATATAGGATATTATGATTGACAGAGAGACTGTCTTTCCTGATTTTCGTCTCATTCAAGTCACAGTGAATTTTCAGTGACAACTACAGCAAGCAACCCATCACCCTACAAAACGTCATGTTTTTGACATATAAACGTCCGATGAAAAAAATGAAAAAACATGATGTTTTGGTACAGAACTACTGGAGGCCCCTGTGCAAGGAGTATTGGTTTCTTTGAAGGCCATAATTAGCCGCGCTGTCTCCCCTGTGCAGGTTAAAGATCCGTACTATAGCTGCCTGGCTATATGAAGGCTTTCATCCTGCAACACAGGAGTGTACACAAGTACTCCATCTGTGTCCTTCTTGGGGGTTAAGACGTAATGGAAGATAGATAGATAGATGTAGCAA
This sequence comes from Ctena decussata, assembly GCA_963989385.1. Taxonomy (NCBI): domain Eukaryota; kingdom Metazoa; phylum Mollusca; class Bivalvia; order Lucinida; family Lucinidae; genus Ctena; species Ctena decussata. The sequence goes on along the minus strand of OZ022512.1, from coordinate 27,367,280 downwards.
ATATCATCTTTTATCTAGTAACCCATTGTGATATAAAATGCTCCTGAAATCCATTTATTTGCTGCACAGTAACGCCTCAAACATGCGCACACTTTCACTTTTTCAACTTTCTTGAAGCAGCTGCTCGCTAACACGATCAATCTATTAATGTCTTTACCAGTCAGAGAGCGATATCGATTACACAAACTTAGCTGAGAGGCTCACCAAAGGGAAATTGTTAAAATGTGGATTCATCGTCAGGATCCACATTTTTTAGTTTTTAATTCAATGCTATAATAAGAGTATTTTAATGCATTTAAAATTTGGATTCCTGTCTATATAGCGATGTATCAGTGATTTTTTATGCCCCCGAAGGAACTTCGGGCGGCATATTAAAATCGCCCTGTCCGTCCGTCCGTCTGTCCGTCAGTCCGTCCGTCCGTTACAAATCGTGTCTCAGCGATAACTTAATAACTACTGAAGCAAATTTGATGAAACTTCACAGAAAGATAAAGCATAATGAGAAGGTGTGTCGCGCACAAGACTTAGGTCCCTACGCCCAAGGTCAAGGTCGCAACTGGGTCAGAGGTCAAACCTTGACTCAGAATCGTGTCTCAGCGATAACTTATAAACTACTGAAGCAAATTTAATGAAACTTCACAGATAGATAAAGCATAACAAGAAGGTGTGTCGCGCACAAGACTTAGGTCCCTACGCCAAAGGTCAAGGTCACAGTTGGGTCAGAGATCAAACCGTGACTCAGAATTGTGTCTTAGCGATAACTTATAAACTACTGAAGCAAATTTATTGAAACTTCACAGATAGATAAAGCATAACAAGAAGGTGTGTTGCGCACAAGAATTAGGTTCCGAGATTCAAGGTCAAGGTCACAATTGGGTCAGAGGTCAAATCCTGTCTCTGCAATTTCTCAAAGCCTACTGAAGGGAATTTCATCAAACTTCTATGAAAGGTAAACCGTAATGAGAAGGTATGTCACTCACAGTTCCAAAATTCAAGGTCAAGGTCACAATCTGGGGTCAGAGGTCAAAATAGGTCTTGGCAATTTACTCAAGAAAGTACCAAAGCAAGTTTCATTTAACTTAGCAGACAGATAAAGGGTAATGAGAAGGCAGGGCTCTCACACCCCTTTTTGGGAATGGGGCCGGGGCCTTTAGAATTGGGAAAATAGCGTCGTTTTGTCTAAAATTGGGAAAATTTCCATTGTTTTATGTGTGACGTTTTCATTGTCAGACCAACACAACTTACATATGGTATTGTTATATATTTTCAGAGGAATCGAGTCAATAAGCAGACATAAATCTAGCAGATAGTGAATCATAATAAACTTTATCAAATAGTTGGGATATTAGATAATAACAAAACTATTTGTGTGTGTTCAGTTTTTTCTTTCTTTCCTTTGAACTGGAAACTTCCCTATCTTGCCACTCTCAAATTAGAGACAAGACTGGGACATAGAAAAAGAGTGTTTCAATATAAAAACAGTATAACACTCTAGGTTGAAGCATCTGTGAACCAAGCATAATGTGAAGTTGAGAGAAAGTGGACTGTCACAATGCAGAACATGACAAAACTTTCAGTCCTGCAAGTACAAAACATCCATGGTATGTCACTATCACTATACTAACTCTTGAATGTCCCGGTAATCCTGTTTATGATTTTGGCTATGGCCGAAAATGTCTGTGAAAAATTGATTCAGGTACGAAACGCAAAAACAGCAGAATCATCCACCAAAGGTGAAAACTCCGATCAAATTTTAGCATTGGAAGGCTTTAAATTAAAGAATAAGTCAAAATATTGTTCATCACAACAATATTGACCCTTGAAGCAAAGAAAATATTAACATATTGCAGCGAAATTCGCTAGGCTATTCGTCCTCAAATGGAAGGGAAGTAACTCTAACAGTACTGGAAAGGGAAATAACTCTAACAGTACATGACTACTTGATAAAACCTGGTACCACTTTCCAGTAACAAAACATGACGATCGCGATTGAAAATGTAATCGCTTCCCGATTTTTAAAGTTATAAATTATGTTAACATTTTGGTTTTAGGTGGTTTTAAATACATTTTGCATTGATGCAACTGCAGTATTCTTGGACCAAACAGGCTTAGTCAGATTGGGAATTTTTTATCTGGAATTGGGAAAAAAACATACTTTTTGGCATTGGGAATGGGGCCGAATTTCGGCCCCAAATTTCGGTGATCGAGAGCCCTGGAAGGTATGCCAGAGTAAAACAAGTTTGGATCAAACTTCAAAGGTCAGCTTCTCTCTGTATGACACAGGCGAACCGCAGATGCAAATCTTTATTGATAAGTTATGTAAGGTGCAAGGTTATATTCCTACACTCGATGTCAGGGATGACCACACAGATTGAGTAGTGGTTTATGTCCAGGTGTACTCTTAAACTTATGAATTGCAGTTGAATGTCACAGAAAAGTAAAACGAATTGAGAACCTATGTGGTGTGCAAAACTCAGGTTGCATGCCTGTATGGTTAAGGTCACATCCATGGGTCAAAGGCTAGTTCTAGGGGCCTTCGGGGGCATTTGTTACTTACTGTAACATTTCTTGTTTCTCTATATAAGTGGTGCCCATAAAAGGCACCAGTCCCAATTCAAAATAGTATCTTTTTTTCCCAACTGCAAGTTGAAAAATTCACAATTGCAGGAAGAATTTTCCAGGGACCATTCTACAAGCATAAATTCACTTGCTTGCTTAGAGAACTGGCTGATATATAGCTTTAATTGAATTTAAATATTATAATTCAGTTTCATGTCCCCTATCCCACCACTTGAGCCAATGAAGTAGTATCTGAAGTTCCAAATTTAAGGAGAATACGACTCTATTTTTCCCAATTCTATGGGCACTGGCACCATTCCCAAAATAGTGAAAAAAATCACTGTGTATCCACATATTTAGGTTCCTTTATAGATAAAGTTTAATGGTCAAGATTTTGTTGTTGTTGTTGTGTTATTTTTTAACGTCCATGGTAAACAGCTATGTTCATGTCGGGACAGTCAGTTAACCTAACCACACTATTTCTGGGCAGGCTTAAGACCTGTCTTCCTAAGCAGTTAACCAGTACTAAGTGCACTTACTTTCACCTGTAACTGACAACTGCCCTTCTTGAATCAGCGGATCCTGATCCAGGTCCACACTGTTTGTTCAGACCTACCTGTTTCAGTATTTGATTATTTTTATGGTAATCCAGTTAGCGTAAGTGCATGTGATCCTGAGTCAACACATGTTAGTTTTCTCACCAAATTTACCTGGAAGTTGTACTATCAGCATTTATTATGTCACATTCAACAAAATTTTTGGCAGAATGTAGGCCCTGATCAGACTGTTCATAAGCAGTTTGAGCATAGTCTACAGCACTCTACACTGTCTGTCAACAGCTTTGTCTATAAATGGCCTACACTTTTTATGCAGATAAGATGCCCAAATTTTAGGGAATGGAAGAGTAACTTTCTATAGTTTTTTTTGAAAAAAAAAGAAAGAAATAAAATGGGCAAGCAGGTCTTTCTGCTGGACAAATTTTGGAAAGTTTTGGGACTGCAGAATATGTTTCCATAGTCGGAGCTTCACAGTTTCTTGAGGCAGTAACTCACCATTGAAACGAAATTTGGAAGAGCTGCCAAACCAGATAAAATGATATGTTTTTATTTTGGAGAAAATCTGGTTCAGAAACTTGCTTTTGTAAAAGCTTGTACTTCAGACGTTACCACATTAATGATTAGTATTATGTAACAACCTGTTTGCAGAAATGATTAGTAGACAGTAGTAATTTACAAATTAGCTCTCATTTCAGATCGTAAATATGCTGCACAAGCACAAGCTAAAAAAGCAGCCCTGGCCAAGGGCCATGTGGTGGCAGTCATTGGTGCTGTGGTGGACGTACAGTTTGAGGATAATTTACCTCCTATGCTTAATGCTTTAGAAGTTGAAAACAGAAAACCAAGATTAATTCTAGAAGTAGCACAACATTTAGGCAAGTATTTGTTATGCAAAAGTCACCAACAACCTGGTCTAGGAGCCTAGTCATATGTCATAGTTGTCAGACGGACAGCAATTTCTGAAACTGGATAAGTAAGAATAAGCTAAAACTTGCAAGCTATTCCAGTGTGAAACAGGATGACAGTTACAATCAAAATTTAAGAAGTATTAATAGGGCTTTGTAAGGGTTGCGGTTTGTGATTTTTATGGCCCTGTGACGATAGTCAGCATTCGAAATGCTGTAATTGTTGTTTTGCTTTCTGTCTTAGAGTAACATTCATTTCTGACAGTGCAAAGCTGGTTGAAAAGGGAATTCCACATGGAGCATCCTTGTACCAACATCTTTACATAAATGCAGAAAAATAGCTCAGATGGAAAATATATTTGATTGGCTTATTTCCCAGTTGTTTATATATTTCTCACTTTTTTTAATGCAGTCTAATGCGATTGCTAATTAAGGTAGGTTTTGTGTCTGTTCATAGGTGAAAACACAGTACGAACAATAGCCATGGACGGTACAGAAGGTCTTGTACGTGGTAATGTATGTAATGATACAGGTCTGCCAATCTCAATCCCAGTAGGACCAGCAACCCTAGGAAGAATTATAAATGTCATTGGTGAACCAATCGATGAGAGAGGGCCAGTAAAAACAGACAAGTAAGTATAAGCAACTAGCTTAAAAAATGCAGTCTCACTTGACTGCTAGTTTCAATGTTTTTGCCCAACTGAGCAAATAGAACACAGAGCTCTAGATAAGAGGAGTATTTGATGATAATTGAGCAGTGTTCCCATTCACGTAGAATTGTGCGTGAATCACGCGGAAATCATTTTAATCACGCATAAATTTTTGGGCAAGAACGTGCATTCACGCGCATATGTTTCTCTCAAAAATATACACAATCATCTTTTTTCTTCATTCTATTGCGAGTCTGCCAGGCCAGATGATTTTTGTAGCCGAGAAGAGAGTCAGAAGTCGCTGTTTTGATCTGAAATGCAGGCCGTAGTAAGATACCATGCTTTCATTCACGTCAGTCACATCCGTTCTACGGCCAATCAAATTCATTATTGGAAAACACTATGGCTGCATGAATATTAATGACATGCTCGGTCATGTTGCGCACTAGAACTGTCATAATGGCCGACAGAATTTGTACGTATTTTTGCGTTTATTTTTTCGCTGTTTCTGTTTGGAAACGGCACTTTATATTTTTTATTTGGAAAGGAATCCATCAAATGATTAATATTGGATAAAACGAGGACCGGAAAAAGGCATGACAGCCGTTTTCTTCGTTTTTTTCAGGCTTCAAGTGGAAACACATCGGCACCTTAGTGTTTGTAAAAGAAGCGGACCAAAGGTTCGGGGTCATTTCGGCCCATGTCCATTTCGGCCCATAACTGTTTCGAGATAAAATGTCATACCCGTAAATTTTACTTCATACCTGCATATTTTATAGATAGGGGGTATAAAAACCCTCAGTTTAAAATTTTGTGGGAACACTGAATTGAGGGATAATTTTTGTCGCACCTGCTTTAGCAAGGTGCGATATAGGCGTCCGGTTTTCCGTCCGTCCGTCCGTCAGACCGTACGTCCGTCCGTACGTCCGTCCGTTCACAATTTACGTCGACCCTGGCGTTAAGATTTGCGAAGTTAATTTCTCCAAAACCACTGCACCCATGGTTCTCAAATTTCATATAGAATATAACCAGACTACACGGCTTCAGTTTAGAGAAATTCGGCCTGGTCGAGAATTCAAGATGGCCGCCATTGCTAAAAATAGCAAAACAATAAAATCAACATTCACAATTTACGTCGACCCTGGCGTTGAGATTTGTGAAGTTAATTTCTCCAAAACTACTGCACCCATGGTTCTCAAATTTCATATAGAATACAACCAGACTACACGGCTTCAGTTTAGAGAAATTTGGCCTGGTCGATAATTCAAGATGGCCGCCATTGCTAAAAATAGCAAAAGGATAAAATCAACAGTTCCTCTGGAACCATTACGTATAATTGGCTGAAATTTGGCATGGAACATTAGTAGGACCTTGTTTTTGAAAATAATAAAAATGAAATAAAAAATTATAGTGGAATTAGGTCACAGTGACCTGCTTTTGGTTAATGAGCCCAATTTTTGCTGGAATGCTAATAAATTCAAGACCACCAAATGGATTTTGCTCAAATTTAATCTGAATGATTCCTTAAGTGTTTTTTTTTCAAATTTGTGAGAACATACCAACCAAGATGGCCTCTAGCTGTTGTTAGTAAAAATAGCAACAACATGCAAATGACAATATCTCAGGAACCCATGAATGGATTTTGGCTGATTTTGACCACTCTTGTGTCAGAATGATTCTTGCATAAAGCTATTACAATTTTTGTAGATGGAAAATCGGTCATCCAAGATGGCTGCCATCTACCATTACTAAAATAGCACAAACTTGAAAATGGTAGTACCTTAAGATCCACTTGATGGATTTTCACAAATTTTGTGTCAGATTAATCCTTGCATGAAACTATTTAGGTTTTCTAATTTTCAGGTTTTTCTTTCACTTTCTTTTCTCCATGACCTCTGCTACTGTAGAAGCACAATGCAGGTGCGACATAGCATTCCACGGAATTCTTGTTTTTATTTCTCATTGAAACCATATATTGTGACCCCTCATCTGAACCGTCTCGTCGAGACGGCCTAGATGAGGGGTCTCAATATATGTTGTTGTTTTTTTTCAGAAATAACAAAAATTATCCTTATCATCAAATACTCCCTCTTATCTAGAGCTCTGAGAACCTCAGTTTGTAATGAGCATTTTGCATGTGCTTTTCATTGTTTTGAGACCTGCTGGGTTTCTGACAGTAACTTTGAGTTAGTGACATGCTGCAAAGCTAACACAAGAAGGTAGTCCTGAATTTGATCAGTATTTTGCAGCTGTCAATTAAACCATAAAATGAAATTTATATTTATATTTGTATAAGTTGTGAAAGTAACCAGTGTCTCCTGATGATGGCAGCACACAGGGTAAAAAGAGGGAACCAGGGTCATGTTCACTTGCATTAAACTTCTGCATTAAGTTTTACTTTATTAGAAGGTGGCACTGGCTGTGGGTATACATGAGCCATTGCTGACTTACTGCAGTTATTCACATTGTTGAATATTTCCAGATTTTCATCAATTCATGCTGAAGCTCCAGAATTTGTAGAGATGAGCGTCCAACAAGAAGTATTGGAGACTGGCATTAAAGTGGTAGATTTGCTAGCTCCTTATGCCAGAGGAGGAAAGATTGGTATGTTGGTCTGATATTACAGTGCTCCACATAAGAAGAGATAATTTTCCATTTAACATGCTATGTCCCCTTATTAGAATCCTTGTAGTGTGAAGGTTCTAATGAGTTGTCACAACCCAGGTTTTCGTTGAGAAATAGGAGCAAGTATCTTAAAATTATCCTCTAAAGCCAACCTTATTTGGAGCTCTGGTCAGATAGAAGAAGAGGATTGATATGATTGTCAATTAAAAAGTCTGATATTCTCCACAGCTTCACTAAGTATTGATGGTCAGTAAATTTTATGGGAAGCACATCAAGGTACCAAAAATGATACAGTTTGCCCTGTAATTATTTTAATGAACTACATGCTAACAAACCTTTGATTGTGCACGTGCTATGTCAGTGAATCATCAGTAGCTTTAGGTGCCATGTATATATTCTAATTCTTGGTTGCTGACAATGGATTAAAAATGACAAAGTACCTAGGCTATCAAGTTTCTGTAGATTATTCATATGAAATCAGATGTCCAAAAGAAATGTTAGAGTAAATCTTAACAGTAACAACATTGACTTTGATGTATTATGTTTCAGGTCTGTTTGGAGGTGCTGGAGTAGGCAAGACAGTATTGATTATGGAACTGATCAACAACATTGCCAAAGCTCACGGTGGTTACTCAGTGTTTGCTGGTGTTGGTGAGAGAACTCGTGAAGGCAATGACTTGTACCATGAAATGATCACATCCAAAGTCATCAGTCTTACAGATGATACCTCAAAGGTTTGTTGAAAGAGAAAAGCATTTTTAGCCAACTTGTCCAAACACCATATCAGCCATTGTCATAGCACAGTGTCTGGCATATAGAAGAAAATTTGATCAGACTACTACTCAGAAACCACTACAGCCATGGTTCAGATTTCACATGGAGCATGACTAGACTATCAGGGTCAAATTTTAACATTCAGCCTAGTTGATCATCAAGCATGGTCACTTTTAGCTACTAAACAGAGAAAGAACCTCTTTTTCAGGATATAATTGGCTTAAAGTCGGTATAGTGCATAAATGGACTAAACTGTTTTGGGTCTCAACCCCATCTTCACTTAAACTTACATTTTAAAATAACAAAGCTTGTGTCCACTGTAACTTCGAATCAGTCGAAGAGACTTAAAAATATTTGACTTAATCATGGAATTATTATTTTTTCTTCCCCACTCCAGCTTTTGACTCTTAATATTGTTCAGAAAGAGAAGCAGTTTACATCTGATTGTATTGCTGAATGTCATGTTTTCCTTTTAGGTAGCTCTTGTATATGGGCAGATGAATGAGCCACCAGGAGCCCGTGCCCGTGTTGCCTTGAGTGGATTGACAGTAGCTGAGTATTTCCGTGACCAGGAGGGACAGGATGTATTGCTTTTCATTGACAACATCTTCAGATTCACACAGGCTGGATCAGAGGTGAGGAATCAAAATAATGGGTCAGTAATATAAAGTAAAAACAAGAAGTTGTAAATTGATATTTTATCATCTGTGGGGAAGGGGGGAAAAGCCAACACCTTCGTTACTGATAATTCTCGCTCTGACAGAATTTTATAAGAGAATAATATCTTATTTGGCCAAAATTTAGGTCAGAGAAAGTCTTCATTGTCAGTGAGATTTTTAGGAATTATCCATTGTTAAATTGCATTTTTTGGCATGTGATTTTATCCTCTCATGTGACATATTTCACTGAGATACTTGGAAAAAATTACAGCAAATCTATGCTAAAAAATGATCCCTGCCTCTCGTGGGCATGATGTCCACATTGTGTAATCTGTGTTGTGAAGGAAACGATGAGCCTCAAGAAATCACCAACCTTGGATGGGAAACCACTACCCAGCCACTTCAACACTGGACATCTAACTCTGGCCACAGCCTTACAAGCAAGAGACATACCTCAGTACTATACTGGCTTCAGTGATACAGACTCAAATACAGTGGATTCTCTTTAAAATGACAGCATTTGTTCCCCAAAATTTTGACATTAAACTGCATTTGCTGTTATAAAGAATACATATTTAGAACAATAAAGCCATTCCATGCATATCAAAATGATGTTATAAAGAATTTTGCCATTTTAATGACTGCCATTGTAAAGAGGGTTGACTGGAAGTCAGTCAGCTTTCTTCTGAATCCTTTTTTGTGTATCTTAGTGTCTTTGAAAATGCATGTACTAATTCACATGCAATACAAAGAAAATAAAGTTTAACTAACTTCAGTAAACCACAATTGCAGCAGCGCCATGGAACGGTCCAGTCTCTGAAACATCTGAATGTTGTCAGAGAAAAGAAGTGAGGTTTACCAGTGTAACAACTTTCAAGAAACAGAAAATCATAGTTACGCAGCACATACTGATGGCATGGAGCCATCCATAGTTACATAGAATATACGGATGGCAATAAATCTTGCCCTGTTACACTGCTTTTTCGCTTGCCTGAACAAAGTTCAGGAAGAGCTATTGTACTACCATCAGCGTTAGCCATAGCGGCGGCGGCGGCGTTAGCAAAATGTTAAAGTTTTACGTTAAAGTTTTTTATGTGATGGGCAAAGCGCTGTCAGGCGAGCTATCCTGGCCCTGTGACAGGTCTTGTATATAAAAATCCTGTTTTACCATGCAGTGTGTTAAATTTTCAGGTATCTGCCTTGCTGGGTCGTATCCCATCTGCCGTAGGTTATCAGCCAACTCTAGCCACAGACATGGGTACTATGCAGGAAAGAATTACAACAACCAAGAAAGGCTCCATCACTTCAGTACAGGTAAACAAACAAAATGTGCTATAATAGTACAGCCACATGCAAAAAGAATCTTGAAAGTATATCTTTGAGCTACCCACCAAGATTTTTCATGTTGCACCTCTGCCATATAAATCTGCAGGCACCCACTTCCATATGTCGGTAGACTCCTATAGAGCTTTCTGTAAAAGGTAACAGAATTGAGGGCATCCGTATGCTGTGGACAAAATTCTAGTATAATTGTTGTATTTCAAAATTTTTGAAGTCTGTCATATAGATCCATAGATAATGTTGTTTTTTGAAGCTACAGCTTCTTTTGCAAAGTTTACAGATTTTGTCAAACCTTTGTCAAGAAACATTACTGTGTATGACTGTATGTCCACTACATTCAGACATTAGTGTCTGTGCAAATATATAAGAACAGCTTGGTGTGCATAGTTTTCAAGCATTCTACAAAATCTCACCAGAAAAGATGAAAAAACGTTTCGAAATTCAAAGAATAGTGTTGTCAGTTAAAACAGAGGCTGTGGTATCAAAATATTTATACCCCCCGCAAACTATGTTTGATTACACAGAGCTCTGGATAAGAGGGAGTATTTGGTGATAATTAGGGAAATTTTTGATACTTCTGCATATAAAACATATGTTGTGACCCCTGATCTGAACCGTCTCAATGAGACGGTTCAGATGAGGGGTCACAACATATGGTTTCGATGAGAAATAAGGAAAATTATCCTTAATTATCATCAAATACTCCCTCTTATCTAGAGCTCTGACAGATTGGTGTTAATTCAGTCGGCATGTTTGATCTTGTATTCTCTGAAAAGCCTGTACTTTACAGGCCATCTATGTGCCAGCTGACGACTTGACAGATCCTGCACCTGCCACCACATTCGCTCACTTGGACGCCACCACTGTATTATCCCGTGGTATTGCTGAGTTGGGTATCTATCCCGCTGTAGATCCTCTAGATTCCACATCACGTATATTAGATCCCAACATAGTTGGAGATGAGCATTACGCAGTTGCTCGTGATGTACAGAAAGTTTTACAGGTTTGCTATATTTCATAATGATACAAAACACAATTTCTAACCACCACTAACTAACCATTAATAGAAAACTTTTGTATATTCAATACTGTCATTTGTCCATGCAAACTTATAGGTGTTGGACTTCCTTGCTAGTAGAAGCGGTACATGTATCCACAGTTTCAAAATTACAAGAATTGGGCAGCAGTGGGGATGATTTCCACATTAAGACTGATTTCTGCAGATTGTGCATTTCAATAACCCTATATATTACAATCACAAACCCAATTAACCATCACAACATTTTCAAAACAGTTTTATTCATATGCTAATGACAGTCCAAAATGTGATTCTGTCTGAATCCTGAAAAAAAAAGCTAAAATGTTGCTAAAATGTTGCTGTTAGCTTTTGCCATATATGTGCTTTATTAATAACGAAAAGTGTCAACATATAAATGATATCACTTTTTCTGATAAAATTTATCTAGAACGTCTCCAGACTGATGAGAACATCCTCATATTCAGTAGGCTTAGAAAAGCTCCACATGTAAACAAAAGATTCAGTTTGCATAAAAAATGGTATTAAAATGCTGTTGTATCACTTTACAATTTTTCCTAAGTTTATGCTATGTTTCATTTAATATGAATAAACAGGTACATATTGCAGATGTTATGTAAGAAGTTTTAGAGTAATAACTGTATGGTGGGGTTGGGATGCATGCAGATGACTCTAATTTGATAATTCTGCTTCAGAAAGACAGCTTTTTTAGACAAAGTTTTTCAATAAAACGTGGACTTCATGCAAAAAGAAAAAGTAATGGCAAGGAAACCAGAAACATTTTATTTGCTCAAGTGATGGTGTTATGGTGGGTTACTTATCCTGTCTGTCAGCAAGCATTTATCAAGATTTCCATAATTCTTTCATTCTTCCTTATTTCAGGACTACAAATCATTACAAGATATCATTGCCATCTTGGGTATGGACGAATTGTCAGAAGAAGACAAATTGACAGTATCAAGAGCTCGTAAAATGCAGAAATTTTTGTCACAGCCTTTCCAGGTTGCTGAGGTGTTTACTGGCTCAGAGGGAAAATATGTACCTTTAAAAGAAACCATCAGTGGATTCAAGAAAGTTTTAACAGGTGAGCATATAAATATGATTCTAATGCACTTTTGAATGAAACGCGATGTCTGATTGGATAACAAAAAAGTTTTGCGACAGTATATCCTGTGATATACTGTTGCATACTTGATGTCACCAGAAATGTCAGTTCTTATTGGTTAAAGTCTGGTTTTACGTTGCTGAAAGCGCTTATGATGGGTGCAAAAAAATAGACTGTGAAAGGTTAAAAAGTGCATTAAAATGAGGACAACTGTTTAAAAAAACAGTCGTTTGGGAAAGGTGAAAATGTGAAAAAGTGCATTGAAATGAGGACATCTGTATTAAAAATAGTCATTTGGGGAGATAAATCAAATCAGCGGTTTTATGGTCAAAAATTACGTTTTACTACTCTAAGGCATCACCGTCAAACGAAATTTCCCTCCATAAACCGACTGATGCAGAGCCGTAAAACGCAATTTGCAACCATTAAAATGATGATCCCCCCCCCCCCCCCCCCCCCCCCCCCCCTCCTCCAAAAAAATGACAGTTATCCAATAAATGAGAAAACTTCCAGAGGAGATAAGATTTTACCACAAAAATTAGTCTGCTCTGTAAGGAAAAAAATTGCATACCTTGTGGAACAAATTCTTTCTTATAAGAGTAGTTTCCATTTTGGAAGGGTTTTGTCATGAAAAGAAGCAAAGAGGAACAAAGTCATTTCTACCAATATCTGCTTCAGTAACAGATCTGGGCCCGGTTGTTCAAAACTAACAACGTTAGTTAACAAGACGTTAAAATTTCAAATGTTAATATCTCAAATATGCCATTTTTTTGTTTCAAAAAAAAAAATCAGTGTATCTGGCTATTAAGTTGCAAAACACTTAAAGAATTGATATCTTAAGGAGCTCGTTAGGCTAACGATGCTTTGAACAACTGGGCCCTGGTCAACTTAAAAAATGCTCCAGCAAAAGTTACAGACTGCAATTTGTAGGAAACTGTCATGGAAAGCTTCGGTAAGGGGCGTTTTAGGGCAGTAGAAAGCAAACAAAAGTTTTAGTGCTTGGTATATGCTAGATTCCAGCTTTATAATATGACCTGTTGTTCCCTACAGCAGTATCTGTATACAAACTTGGCTTTAGGAATTACTCTGACTTTGGGACATTGTAACCAGTTTCTGTAATTGTAATGTGCTTAAATTTTGAGACACCGAAAATAAATGATTTTCCATTTGGAACAAATGGAAAATTGATTATTTTTGGTGTCCGAAGCTAAAGTACATTATGGTATTCTTAAACTGAAACAAGTTGATTTTACTGTAAGTATGCAGGGTGAATAGGAAACAGCAGATCCTGTAGATCTTATGACATCTGCATCCACCATGCTTCTGTTTAAATAGGTGACAAGGTACACAATGTTTTCCCACCATTTTTACACAGGGGAAACAACTTTTGTGACTTCCTGTTAGCTTCCATGTATGACATAACATTCTAAAATGGGTTAGAACCCTGTTCGCTGATAGGCTTAAGTGTTTGCCTGCAAAGCTAGTGATCCAGGTTCCACTACTGCTGGAGATGGTAATCTTTTGAAACATAAAAGGGTTCCATTGCACACAGCCGCAAATTATCTCCCTTCCACGGGAAAAGCGACATACTATTGAAGGGATGTAAAGTTGCAAGACCTCCATCCATCCAAAATGGTTGTACTCAAAAAGGAAAGAATTTGCTCATAGGGGAGTAAGCTTTTGCCCTTTAGGTTGCCCAACGATGAGAAAGGAAGCAAATATAAAAGTGGCAGAGTTGCTTCCCTTGAAAGTTTACCTGTTCCCCATAAGTCATTTCAGTATGATAATGTGCCTAAATTTTGGGACACCAAAAATAAATAATGAACAAATGAAAAATTAATATAGGTGTCTCAAAACTTAAGTACATTACCATACTTGTTCAATACCCAGGACATTAGAGAAGATGTCAGATGATCTAAGATAAAACAGTTGAATTTTGTGAATGGCTTTTACAAGCTGTCTTATCTTATGTTTTTCAGGTGAAATGGATCATGTCCCAGAAGTAGCCTTCTTCATGGTTGGACCTATTGAAGAAGTTATTGCAAAGGCTGAGAGGCTCGCAGAGGAACAGAGTTAATGTGGGGCCCAAAACTAGTGTACCAGTTTGTTCTATTGACATAAACTAGTGTACCAGACTGTTCTGTCCGAATAGACACTGTGGCATGTTTAGTACAATTTTAAATTATTCAAAGCGATATTTCCTTAATACATAGTACTGAATATTCCAAACTAAAGGCACAGCTAAGTAATGGAGTCAAGATCTATTCAGGCAACATGTTGGGAGCAGTTGTTAGAAAAATATGTTGTGGATAATCTCGACTAGTGCTATTATGGGTTTGAATTAAAGTTTAAAGAATAATTGTTGCTTTTGATTATGTTGAATTCCTATGAAAGAGCCCCTTTGAGTCAAAACTTTGCAAACAGGGTCTCATAGGTCTGTAAAAGGTTAGCCAAGTATGTTACCCTACCAGACTGGTTTCAGCCTTTGCTCCTTGTCCACGCCATATCTAAATATCTACAGAAAAGAACGATGGATTTGGGCAAAAATTTAACAGATACATCATTAGGAGACTGGAAAGAGCTGTTTTGGGTGATCATGACCCCATTTTTAAGCTGCCGGGCCGCGTAGCGCAATCGGTAGGGCACCTGACTCATAAGTCAGAGGTCCTGGGTTCGAAACCCGGTCTGGCTACATACTTTTGTTTCTCCTTCCCCTGATTCAAGGAGGGCAGTTGTCAGTTACAGGCGAAAGTATGTGCACTTAGTACTGGCTAACCGCTTAGGAGGTCTTAGCCTGCCCAGGAATAGTGTGGCTAGGTTAACTGACCGTTCCGACATGACCATAGCTGTTTACGGTGGACGTTAAGCATCAAATCAATCAATTTTTAAGCTAACATGAGGTCTTAGAAGCATCCAAAATGGCTTCTCTATTCTCTCCTGAATAAAATTTTTAAGTCCGACCATACTAAGTTTGAATCATCACTGGGAGAATGCACTCTGAACTTTCTGGTGTATATCTTTAATGAAAAATTTGATAGGAGTGTAGAAAGAACTGATCCTTGTGGAAGACCCAACTCAGTAGTGAATAGGGCTGGATAATCACTCTGAAACTAGTGATAATTATTACTCCTCTCAATCGATTTATAACAGATTAGTTAGTTTCTAAATTTGCATTCTTGACACGAGATAGCCTACAGTTTGGTCATATCCTTTGTTTGTGCTGACGCTATCTTAAATTAAATTCATGAAAACTATTATTTGATGACTGTAAAACAACTGCAAGAAATATGAAATTGTGACTAATTGGTAAGATCATTGATCCTAATTACCAGTTAACGAGTGGTCCACCATATTCCTTTTAATTCACTTAACAAACCTACCTTGTATAATGCAACGAAAGCTCCAAATCGTCAAAACACAACACCATAGTAAGTAACAGTTAAATAAATTAATAAATTAAGCAACCAGGTTAAGTATGCCATATAATTACATATTATGACATAGCATGCAAGTAATTAACAAAATTTAGAAACAGTTTTGTTTCAAAACCACTCAATAACAACATTTATGACGGTAGAACCCGATAAACCCATCCTGTCAAATCTTTATTAACTTCCAGTAGAGCACACATATTAAACAAAATATCATCCTGAATCTGAGAAATCTTGCACATTCCCATGACGAAGTTTTAATCAGGTAACTGATTGACTGATAAGCTATATCGATTATCGTATTCTGATTTCCATCGTTAGATCAACAGATACTAAGAGTCTATGATAAATCAAGGCAGCACTAATAGTGAAAACAGACTTCTCTGCCTCCTTGAGGTGGCAATAAGCAGTTCTGGAACTAGGGAAATTCTGAATCCATTTCCACATTTCACCTTGAATATCCATATCAAATAACACTAACAATCCATTTCTCTATACTGAATCATTTGCTTTTGACATATCAGTAAAAACTGCTGCTGATAGAGAACCTGTAGTTAAACTATTAACAATGTCCTGTACCAGCTGTAACAATGCCATTGATGTTCCATGGAACTTTCTAAATTCTTCTTGTTCTGGGTCTATAATGCTGTGATGTTGCACATACAATCTGGAACAAACAACTGTTTCCATGCACTTCCCCCAGGTGCTGGTCAGACGTACAGGTCTGTATGCACTTGTGTCTTGAGTTATGGTAATTTTTCTTCCCTGCTTTAAGAACTTTACTTTTGCAAACTTCCACTCATTTGGTAAACAACCCTCCATCCAAGATTTCTAAATGTTTGACACTAGTTGTGGGTCTGCTTCTTTAAGCAAATCACTGTATATGTTGTGTGGTCCTGGCGCTTTACCCTTCTGTAGCCTCTGTATTGATGCCTCGTTCTCTTCCCAAGTTATATTTCTGTTTAAAAAATCTTCCCCAAAATCTATACTATCTTTTTATTTGCTCTATCGACGACAAAATGGCTGCAAAACTTTTCTCTTCTCAAAACAAAATAATTCTAAAGATTGATCAGAACAGGTGCATGCTCAGGCTGATTTGAATCTTGGCATGGGGCACATGCCACTTTTTATACGCCTGTTTTGAAAAAAAAACGGACGTATTATGGCATGGCCATGTCTGTCCGTCAGTCTGTCAACATACTTGTGCGCACTATATCTCAGTAATCGTATGAGATCTCTTCATGAAATTTTGTAGGCATATATATTAGGATGGGGCAAAGTGTCAAGTATAGTAATGGTTGCTCCCCCTTAGTTTCCAAGTTATGCCCCTTTGATTATTTTTTTTACCCTACTAGTCTTGTGCATGCCATAACTAGATAACCGTTTAGGATACCTTGATGAAACTTCGTAGCAATCTGTATGAGGGTCAGACGATGTGTAGTGTATAATAATGGTTGCTCTCCCTTTCTTTGTTTTGGAGTTGCATCCCTTTGATCAGATTTTTAGCTCGCCTGAACGAAGTTCAGGAAAGGCTATTGTCCTACCCCCGACATCGGCGTTGGCCTCAGCGTTAGCAAAATGTTTAAAGTTTTACGTTAAAGTTTTTTAGGTGATGGTCAAGGCGCTGTCAGGCGAGCTATCCTGTCCCGGTGACAGGTCTTGTTTTAGGCTATTCTTCTTGTGTATATTTGTCTTGTGCATTCAATAACTTAGTAACCATTTGGAATATCTTGATGAAACTTAAAGCTGTGTCAATATAAGAATGGTTGTTCCCCCTTACTTAGTTTTGGAGTTACCTCCCATTGATTAGTTTTTTAGGCTAGCCCCATTCACTCCATAACTCCTTAACCCTTGAAATATTGAAATATTGTAATGAAAATGTGTATAATAATGGGGCAATGTATCTTGAGCAAGAACCACAACTCTGGCTTACTTACTTCCCGAATTATCTGCCCTTGCATCAATTTTGATTTTACTCTGTAACTCCTTAACTGTTAGAAATATTTTAACAAAACTTTATGGTGATGTGTATATTGTCAAGGAAATGTTTTATGATTGAGAATGGTACTCTCGTTTACTTAGTGTATGAATTATCTCCCTTGCTGGCATGTCTCAACTTCTGAGCTGCTACACCCTGGAAGCTGATTTTTGGTATACTAATAGTATTTGTCTATTTGATGTGCTAGATGTTTTAATAACATTGCAGTCATTAATTACAGAGTTGTTTCCCCTATTTGTCTGCCTGTCCATCCTATAAACAATCTTGTTCATTCTGTAACTCCTTCATGACACTGGAATGGGAGTATTATGCGCAGCTTGCGAAGCTCTTGTTTGGTTTTCTCGTGTCGTGGCTCATTTGATATTAAGACAAATCCACTACAAATAAAAGCTAGTGAGGCTGAGCTCTACCTACTAAAGGTAAATCTAAGAAAAGATGTTCACTTTGAAGGCGATAAAATCCCTTTAGAATCTTACACTGGTGGTCATTTCATATGAAATTCATGAAACTCACCGAAGGCTGGTTTCATAAATTTCATATCAAAATGACCACTTGTGTAAGATCCTCTATGCATGAAGCTGATGAAAAACTATGATGATCCGATATGCAGTATTCTGCCTTTAATACAAACAAGAGGGCCAAGGGGCCCTGAATTGCTCACCTGAGCAAAAATGACGTCAAATTAGGATCATCATTTGAACAAACCTGATAGTTTGAAACTGTCAGAATATGAGAGACATTGGTTGAAGGGAAAAAAATGATAACCTCTATTACTCAAAAACGTTCATATACTCATTTAGTTGTCGGGACTGCATTTATCATATTTTGCACCAAAATCTTCTATAATTTCCATTAACTCATATGTTTAATCATTAACACCAAAAAGGAAATTTGATCTTGCCGCAAAAAAGTCAGGGTCAATCTGCTGAGTAATAATTTACTGTTAGGAGGTCAGTAGTAGATCATATCACGAGCTTGGAGCCGGATTGATCAACTAACAACTGACAGACAGTGACTCGTTATTCAACAATTAAATGCTAAAGCTGAACTGTTTTGATTCTAACTATCAAAAACGCTGAAAAATATTCATTTCACTCAAATTCTAACCTTCCTGCCAGCGTGTTCGTGATCCCGCCAATATATTTTACTGTATCAGATATCTACGTTTTATGGCGATTTTAGAGACAAAAGAGACATTACGCTGTCTATCGTCGTTGAACGTCACAAAAACGAAAGATACGCACGGTAAACCGAATGAGCAGCCTTTTTTTTCTGCTACCCTAATTAAAAAAACAACAACAGCAACATCAATTTTTACCTATTTTTATATTACAAAACAAAACAAAACAGAAGGCAGAATAGGCAGCTCTTCGGGTGATCAGATTGCTAGATACCATAGACCAGGGAACATAACATGTAACATTGAGAAACCACAACAAAAATACCGCCTAGGAACGGGCAGCAAAGACACAAATTGCTTCTTTGTTGACACTTGTTTGAAAGCATTTTTTCTACTCTTTTGGAGAGAGATTACGCACACACAATCACACACACACGTTTATTCAGTTTAATGTGTGTAAGAATAACAGTCATCCATGTATTATTCTGTGTGTTGACGTTTTCTGGCGAAAGTTTATAAAAGTAGAAATAAAGAAAATGATTGAAAGACAGTTTAAAAGATATAAGAATATCATTCAGCTGCTTGTATTGTCTGGAACACTGATGAAAAACAGGCATATTTGTTTCCTTACATCAACCCTTACAGACTGGCCACGTGGAAACGCATTGAGCACGGGTCAGTGTACTCGTAAATCGTTGAGCATGGAGAAACACTGCGTAGCACGGCAATTGTTAACAAGTGACTTTTTAGAAAATGTTGCACTTCACTCACAAATTAAGATGTTAGTTTTTTTCTAAAACTTGTCAATATCAACCAATATATCTGACATATGCCAAAATGGTTTATTTGGCAAAACTTACCATATTTTGTAAAGTAGGATGCCACAAAGTCAAGCTCACCACTTTTCCTGCAAGCAGCTCTTTTGGGTTAATGTTCTCGACAATTCTATTTTTGCATCTCATTCATGCAGTAGCATATTCAGCTAGTTAGAATCACTATGTTTAATCATACATTTGTTTTCTAACACTTGTCAAATCAACCAATATGTCTGACATGCGCCAAAAATGGTTTATTTGACAAAACTTACCATTTTTTTTTAAGTAGGATGCCACAAAGTCAAGCTCGGTACTTTTCCTGCAAACAACTCTTTTGAGGCAATATTTTTGACAATTCTATTTTTGCATGTCATTCATACATCAGCATATTCAGTTAGTCAGAATCCCTACGTTGAACCGACCAGAATCAAACATAAATTACTAATATACCTGTGGATGCTGCTGGATAACACGGGTTTGCCTGCTTCTGGCAAAGACGTAACTGTGACAGAAAGGTATAAGTTATTACACCGTGACTTTGAAAATGGGTGGTGTCTTGCAATAAGCCATTTCGTGGTAGTATCATAAAAATTCTTAAATTTTTATCGACAATTGCCTGAAATATATCTATTGAATTATGTGTTTATTTTATTGACCTAATGTTAGAACAAATATCGTAGATATAACGGGGTAAACTTTAAGCGTAGTTATGACTTAGCAGCAGAATTTATACAGTATGAGCATAAATTTAGGTTTTAAAGTTTTCAGGGTGCCAGGTATACCAAACCAAGTTAAGTAAAACAGCATGCCAACCTACCTCTTTCCTTTTTTGTCCTTCGAATCTGAAGTGACCTACCCCTTGTAGACAACTCCATGCTCCACCTTGTTGCTCCGTGCTCAACGCTTTAAGGGCGCACTGACCCGTGCTCAACGCGTTTCCACGAAGCCGGTCTGTACGGGTTGTACATGGATTGATATAAACTGGTAAAAATAAGTTAAACCCCATGTCAATTATTTACATAGACGCAAAGGTCCCAAAGTTTCGGTTGAAAGCATCCAGTGTTTTTCGACAAGTGTTGAAATTCTTAGTAGCACCTGTTTCTCGCCAATTTTACGATAGAAATGATAGGGAACGAAACAGGACCTGGGGTCGTATTTATAATGCCACTTAAGTCGTTGCTATGTTATTGCTAAGACTAAATTTTTATGAAGGAGATTCCCTACAACTATGAAATTTGCTCTGGAGGAACAGTTTTTTTAGACTGCTCCTGGAGGAACCCTGACGCATTTAGAGAAGAGGTATTGTTGATTCTTTCTCTGAAAATTTTGTTTGAAAATTAAAAGCCTGTGAAAAGTTACGATAAAACAAATCTGACGAATCTATGGGAAAAATATAGGTGGGTGCTTAACTTTTGGCCAGTTTATCTATCTAAGTCCCATGTACCATATTGTCCCTGAGCATTTCACAAAAGTTGGGCATTAATCAGAGTAAAAAGATAGGCAATTATTAGGAACTTCTGCAATCAGATCCCATATTTTGCCCTCAAAACCAAAAGGGAAAGAATTTTATGCATAAACTGATTAGCAGTTCACGACCGGTACGCATAGTAAGCCTAGTGAACAGCTTTTTCCCAGACAGGTGGTCAGTCAGCTACTCCAAATAGAAATACCACTCACACAACCACAGTGTCGGAGCGGAAATGTACAGTGTTTGAGATTGTATCGTCTCCTGTGATTCTGTACAGTGAGAATCCGACACTTGGTGTAAAGCGATACACGGAGAGAGTAAGTAAACATGACGATGGTTTCTTTAATTTCATTATTATCTTGCTTATTGCGATTTCTATGGATTGCTTATAATATACGAAGAACTTCAGAGGATGAATGCTTTATGTTTTTCCCCAAGTTGTGCACACACAAGTTCTTGATCATTTGAACACGCAAAACAGCCCACGATTTCATCCATGTGAAGGGTCGTGTATTCTCGTGTCAAGGCACAAATAAACTGTTATTTTTTCAGCAAATGAGTATTGGTCTTTAAAATATCTGAGGTTAACGGTAGTACCTCGGTTTTTATGTTTGGTGTGAATAAAAGCGATGAAATGCTGAGTTGTTCATCGATTGATATTCGTACAGTCACTTGCAGAAGACAGCTTGGAAATTGTACAGTGACCCGCTATTATCTTTGTACAGTGACTCGGATCGAGTTGTTTTTCATCTAGCTGAGTTAATGCATTTCATTTCGACAGCGACGACCCTTCGACATTTTTTACTTCCAGAATTCAGAATATAAATCCTGTAATCAAGTTTGGACCCGAATAGTTTACTGGTGGTACGCCAACATTTGTTTCTTTCAGCTACTGACCACTACAGTTTTGTCTCATATAAGACAGTTGTCGCGGACAGAAAGAATACGCCGGACCGCGTAGCGCAGTCGGTAGCGCGTCTGACTGAAGAGCCAGAGGTACCGGGTTCGATACCCAGTCCGGCCACATACTTTCGTGGAAATTGATCATGAAATCTTTTCTATCTTGGTGTTTTTAGTGACTGCCAGTCAAAATCAGAAATTTCCTCACGAAGTTCATCATAATTACCTCTATCGTAAAGCCATACCTGTCTTGAAAATACTTTAGTTATTACTTTCTTAAAATCTAAAACACAAAATATCGGACAGTGATACCTCACGGCTTGTTCAAGACAAGGTTCACCAACTCCACTTAGCATAACACCATGTTTGTTAGAAGTCAAAATAAGATCTATAATAGAAGCAGAAGACTCAGTAAAATGGGTGGGCTCGTTTATTAAATTTTGTAGATTAAACTGCTGGCATAAGGTTTCGATCTTCCTACTAGATGCCGGTTTTAAAGTATCGAAATTGAAATCACCTGTTATCAGAATATTATCAATATTAGTATCATAAGCCAAGCCTATAGAATTTTCAATAGATTCCAAAGTGGAATGAGGAGAGTTAGGTGGCCTATAGAAAGTGCCGATAAGAAGTTTGTTTCGATTAGAAGATACTTCAATCCATAAACATTCTATGTCGTGAAGCTCCAGATCAACTCTGCGTTTGGCATATACATTTTCTTTTACATAGACACAAATCCCACCATGGTTGTCACCTTGACGGTCCCTCCTATAAGGCTTGTTAAAACCATGCATATTGATATCATTATCAGTTGTTCTTTGGTCTAACCATGTCTCAGATAGGCACACAACGTCGAAACATCTTAATTCAGATTCGAGTATATCGACTTTGTTTGACAAACTCTGTACATTATAATGCACAACAGAAAAGTGTTCCTGCAGGATGATATTAGAAGACGAAGAAGAAAAAGAAGAAGAGGCAGATGAAGAAGAGGAATCGGAAAAATCAGGACCAGGATTAGGCTCAACATCACCACTCTTCAAGAGTAAAAGCGACAGTATAATCATCAGTTCAAAAGAAGACAGAAAAGTAAGACCTTTTACCTTTTATTGACACTTATACGAAAAATGTAGCAGATTTTATTATCAACACGTCTAAGAAGCATATTCCAAATAAAACTGTACATGTAAGAAAATCTGATCCTCCCTGGTTAAGCAGTAAAATAAAAAGAATGATGCGAAAAAGAAAAAGATTATATGACAAATATAAACGAACAAATAATGACAATGATCATACTAATTACAAAACATATAGAAATAAAGTAACGAACGAGATAAGACAATCTAAAAAACTTATTAACGAAAAACTAGCAAATAAACTACTAAACAGTGACCTGCGCCCCAAAGACTATTGGAAAACACTAAAACATTTCATTACCAAAGAACAATCTTTTTCGATACCACCACTTAAAGTTGACGGAATTATTGTTGAAGAGGATTTGGAAAAGGCAACCGCGCTAAATGACTATTTTACAGAACAGACAGTTTTGGATGACACACATGCATCTCTTCCTGCAACCCCAATTGCTGACTTTCCTTCCCTGAGCTCTATCGCCATTACCTCGGATGAAGTACAATCAACTCTCCAGTCATTAACTATTGGTAAAGCAGCTGGGCCAGACTCTATCAGCAACAGACTCTTAAAAGAACTAGCAATTCCGCTTTCCACACCATTATGTGACCTGTTTAATTTCTCCCTTCAGTCAGGCCAAGTCCCATCCACTTGGAAAGAAGCTAATATATCGCCTGTTCACAAGAAGGATGACCCTTCAGTTGTCTCGAATTATCGCCCTATTTCTCTTTTAAATACTGTTGGTAAAGTCATGGAAAAGATTGTACATAAGCACGTCTTCAACTTCTGTAGAGAGAATAGTATTATAACTGCATTACAATCAGGGTTTGTTCCAGGGGATTCCACTGTCAACCAACTAGTAGATCTATATAATACATTTTGTAAAGCGCTTGATGAGGGTAAAGAAGTGCGCGCTGTCTTTTGTGACATTAGTAAAGCTTTTGATAGAGTCTGGCACAGAGGTTTACTTTATAAACTAAGACGTATAGGCATTTCTGGTTCTCTTCTCTCTTGGTTTGCTGATTATCTTAAAGATAGAAAGCAGCGGGTTGTCCTACCGGGGGCGTCCTCAAACTGGTCTATTATAAATGCTGGAGTTCCTCAAGGCTCTATTCTCGGTCCTCTCCTTTTTCTTATCTACATAAATGACATTGTTGAGAATATAAACTCATCTATCAGGCTCTTTGCTGATGACACCAGTCTCTATATAATAGTAGATGATCCAACAGATGCAGCTATTACTTTAAACTCTGATCTTCTAACAATCCATAGATGGGCAGCTGATTGGCTAGTCTCGTTTAATCCTTCAAAGTCAGAGTCACTTATATTTTCTAGAAAAGTAAATAAACCCTATCACCCGCCTATATTTATGAATTACCAACAAGTTAATGAAGTGTCTTCTCATAAACACCTAGGTCTTTACCTTTCTAACAACTGTTCTTGGCATGAACATATTGACTATATTAAAGTTAAAGCGTGGCAACGTATCAATACCATGAGGCGGCTAAAATTTGTCCTCGACCGCAAATCTTTACAAATAATTTACTTCTCTTTTATAAGGCCGCTGTTGGAATATGCTGATATTGTGTGGAACAACTGCACACAGTATGAGTCATATGAACTTGAAAAGATTCAGTACGAAGCTGCACGTATTGTTACGGGTGCGACAAGACTTGCTTCTATTAATTCACTTCTAACTGAAACAGGTTGGGAAACCCTATCTTCTAGGAGGAAAAACCATAAGCTTGTAATGTTTTACAAAATGCGAAATAACCTATGCCCTGCTTACTTATCTTCACTCGTTCCTGGAACTGTTGGATCATCTGTCAGCTATAACTTACGCAATGCAGGTGATATACAAACTGTCAATTCTAATACTCAGCTTTATTACTCTTCATTTTTACCTTCTGCTATTAGAGATTGGAATGACCTTCCTGGAGAAATTCAAAATGTAAATAGTATAGCTGCCTTCAAATATAACCTAAAACGAATGTCAAATATTATCTCACCCCCATTGTATTATTCATCTGGAAATCGTACTTGTCAGGTTTATCATACACGGTTAAGAACTAATTGTAGTTCCCTCAACCAGCATTTATTCTCTAAACATATCGTCCTAGACCCACACTGTGCGTGCGGTGAGGTAGAAGATTCTCGTCACTATCTGCTTGAATGCAACCTTTACCAAAATATTCGCAATGATATGCTAGCTGCTGTTTCAAGAATATGTTTACCTACATTGAACTCATTGTTGTATGGAAGTACCGCCGTCTCTATTAATGACAACATAATGGTTTTCAAAGCTGTTCAAACTTTTATACTCAAGTCCAAACGATTCCATCAATAAATAATATTACTATCTAAACCAAGCACTAATCTCATGATGTTGACTAAATTACCTTTTGCCTAAAAAATGTATTTTTTGTTGCCTACTGCAAATCTATACGTGTTTACTACATAAATATCATACGAGAATTTATGAAATGCTTCTCCTTTCCCCGTGGAGGCAACCATAGCTATCAAACATAATGTTTCTCTTTACAGTTTAGGTTTCCGTACTTATATTCCTTTTTTTTCCTGTTCATACTCAATTTCTTGTCTTTGTCTTTTTTTTCTTTCTTTCTTTTTCTTCTGTATAGTGTGAATGTATATAATTATCTGACTAATGTTATATGTAACTTCGGCTTATCATGGGTCTGAAATTTACAATGTAAATTATGGGAGACAGATTTAAAAAAGTCATTGTGACTTTCTTCTGAATCCCTTTTGTATGAATAGTTTATGTCCATGAAATGTATTTGTATGTATGTGAGAAATTTGTACAAATAAATAAAGTTTAAACTAAATCTTTTCTACGGTCATTTTCCCCCTTCCACTGATTCAAGAAGGGCAGTTGTCAGTTACTGGTGAAAGTATGGACACTTAGCACTGGTTAACCGCTTAGGAGGTCTAAGCCTGCCCAGAAATAGTGTGGTTAGGCTAACTGACCGTCCCGACATGACCATAGCTGTTTACCGTGGACGTAAAGCAACAACACAACAACAACAGAAAGAATACACTTACATGGCAGCATTTGATGAGCAGTTTGAGATACTGGTTTATCGCCTTTGATGCCATGAACGTAAAGCATACATACATACATTGTTGAGCCACAATATGCTATCATACACAAAACGCTACCGAGATAGCATTTTATGTATCCCTGCCTACACAAAATGCTACCAAAAAGCATATTGTGTAGGCAGTGTACACAAAATGCTTTCTGGTAGCGTTTTGTGTAGGTAGGGTACATATGTTATTTGACTGGTCGTTCGAGGATAAACAATATGCTCTACCAGGAAAAAGTATCACTGTTAAGCTCGACTTAATGACTTGGACTCAGAAACACATGTTTAAGGCAACCCCGGTCTTAGTTGACATTATCGTACCCATGCGCGGATACAGGGGCGGGAGACGGGGGTTAACCCCCCCCCCCCCCCTCATTTTCCAACAATGAGTTTTGCAATCATTATGGTAAAATTTGTTGGAACCCTCTGATCTGAAGCTGGACGGAATGGACGCCGAGGAAATTTTGGTCCCTCATTTTCATGTTAGATGGAGCATATTGTGTAGGGCATATATGATACCTTCACAATATGTTCCCAAATTGTGAGACAGCATTTTGTGTAGGCAGGGATACACAAAATGCTATATCGGTAGCGTTTTGTGTATGGTAGCATATTGTGGCTCAACAATGCATGTACTTTGAATATGCACATAGCGCGTTGATAAAATAGTCATACACCAATTACATTGCCGAAGTCAAATGTCTTTCTACAAGTAAAAGCATCGACAAAATAGCTTTCCCTACACAATACTAGTACCGTTGTATCACAGTGTACTTTCTCAGAAGATACACACACATGCACGACACACGATAATTCCTTCAATTTCACATGTACGCTCAGCGAAGACTCAGATCAGTATGTGCATTCGTGCAGTCTTATCAGAGTCTTCGCTGGCTACATAAGGCAGCCCCACGACCCGTAGTTATGCAATGAGCGCCCAGCAAAAACTGCTTAATTTCGTGCCTTGGGGAGCGCTGTGGCCTAGTGGTAGAGCCTCGGACTCCGGAGCGAGAGGTCGGGGTTCGAACCTCACTCGAGGCGCCGTGTTGTGTTCTTGAGCAAGGCACATTTACTCCCTAAAGATACTGGTGATACCCCGGAAGTGGTGACTCCGTCCCGACTTGACTGAAAAATTGTTTACTGGGACGTTAAGCAAAAGCGAAACGAAAATGTCGTGTCTCGGCTCTGAGTCGGGGCACATCATTTCCTACATTTTCACAAGTGCGCTCAGCGAAGACTCTGCGCAGTCTGATCATCCTTCTCTGGGAGTGGCGAGCGAAGACTCTGATCAGACTGCGCAGACGCAAAGGTTGGTCTGAGTCTTAACGGTGCGCACTGGGGAAACTGTATGGAATATTGTGCCTCGGCTCATTTATCTTTATGTCAGCGATTCCTTTTACAGAAATAGTATTTTAAGCTTGATAATTTTCAATGTGTATCTTATTGAAAGTCATAGATATGCCATAAACTGATTCCCAAAGACGTCGAAACGTTACATTTTGAGGTTACGTTTTGTACGCCAGTAATATGCGCAATATCCGAGTGAACTTTGTTAAATGCAGGTCCGTACACAAGATTTTGATAGCTAGCCACACCCAGGCAAGGACCCTGCGGCTAGGAGTCATGAAATGAAAGCTTACCCTCCAAGGTACCTTTATTTTTTTGCTGAGTGGTTACTGAGATACAAAGTTTTTGAAGAACTTGGTTTAAGGTGAGGTGGTGTTACGCAGAAGGTTTTACACACGCTCGACACGGGTGTAGAGCCTTATGCGTCGCCAGGACGGCGGAGGGTGACTTCCGGTTAAAGGGTTATCTACCAGTGTATTTCACTAACAAGGAAACTCTAACAACGTTAGAATTTTTTGAAGTTTATATATATATAATGTAAATTTTATATACAACAATACAATTTACAACTGTCACAATTACAATAATATACAACACAAATCAGTTCATGTCGCTGGCCCAAGTAAGGTGTTTGTTTCAAATCTGTAATCGATTTGCGTACAATACGCAAATAGATTACCGTCTGACGTCAACACCGTACTCGGCTCAGCGCCATGAACTAAAGGAAAATACAAAGGACAAAAAAACGTTAGTTTGAGCTCATACAAAAAAAAACAAGGCCTTATGTTGGTAGACTTCACTTTGTCGTTCCCTGGATCATGTCATGGGCCAGTCCATATATCATGAGGAACACCAACTTATAATTACACGTGCACGATTATATACTGGTCGCTCCCTGGATTGTACCAGGGACCAGTCTATATATATTAACACACCTTAGTGGACGAACACTGTCCCACACTTGATGTGACCTTCAGATCTTATCACAGAATCTGGCAAAACTGTGCTACCCACTTCCGCCTACATTTTGTGCTTCCCGCCTCTGCTTAGGAACCATGCACAAACGGCGTTGTAACTGCCTCTACCCGGGTTGGTATTAACCTGGAGACGTATATCGCATCTCCAGGTGAGACGTGGCTCTAAGCCCTAACAGCAGACTGCCGGACTTGATGTGCCTAAAAATAACGAACTTACACTTAATACATTGTAACTACATAATAACAATACGTAAGACTTGGGCCTGTCTTGGAAACACAATACAACGCCCTCGGCGAATGCCGAGCATAACGTGCACACGCCAGCCGTGTCACTAGACACGACTCGCGCTCACGATGTAAAGCTAAAAGTGTGCTTACCACTTCCGCCAATGAAGAAACGTAGATCCTACCACGCATGTGCGTCGAAGGATCTGACGTCAAACATTGTCAAGAAGTATACTGACGTCAACAGGCATTACCATGACATACCCCACATAAAACATGAATAATCTAAACAATGACCTATTTACATTAAATTGATTGACCAAAATCTAACTCGCCTATGTATTAATTCATTTCTTTAAACTAAGCGTAATGCCATTTGCCATAGAATATAATAGCTGAATAAGCGTTTCTCACACATTTGGGATCATAACGTTTGATCTGACATCATGACATCAATGATGTTATACCATATGACGCCGTCTAATGAAGGCAAATCAAACGCATGATGACCAAATGTTACCATTATAACTTATGGAAAAAACCCTTAATGCGGTGCATGCTATGGCGTCAATTGACGTCACGAGTATATAAATTAGTTCCATTACAAATCAATCTACTTCTATAGGCCACGTATACGTGAAACTAATATAAAAGTGCTGACGTCGCAATAACATGAATGCAACTGACGTCACATGAATAACATGAATGCAATTGACGTCACTGGACGTCAAATAGACGCACACCATTGCAACCAACATCAGTGATATAAACTATTTCCGAAATTTACAAAACTTCCTAATATACAAATATTATGCGCAGCATGCTTACTAACAAAATCGGTCGACACATGCGCAGCCTGATCACTGCCAACAAAATCAAATCAGTCGACACATATAATCATACCATATCAATCAGAAGTCACATTTTTCATTCTTAGCCAAACTATTCTAAATAAATATAATAAAATCTTACCCTTCTAGGTCTTAACACAGAATCTGGGCACACAACAATATAACATCCATCAAGAATTAAACAGCCACGTCTAACTTTTCATTAAAAGATAGGCGTATAAATACTATGCGTCTCACATTAAAATCATGCAACACGCTTTCCACAATCAAAAGACTCGTGCAGGTATTCACCTTAAAATCATGCAATACGCTGTCCACGAGAGGTATTCACAAACAACCCATGCATAACGTAGCCACAATTTCCGTAAATGTTTTATTACCACAGTTACCCTAAAAACTGTAGCCTTACTGATTGAAAGGATTAAAAATAATCTCGACGACATAGTGGACGATTAGATCCATTTCGTAACAGGTGGGAGTAATTCAGCGCCGCCGTGCGGCAGTTTTTGTCGCAACGTTACGTAACAGTGGGAACGCGTATCCATGGCGGAGTGATATTTTTATACAGATAGCAACGAAAAAACGTTCGAAATTCGTCGGATTCAGATTCAATCGACGAACGGGTCGCAATTTCAGTGCTGCTTTGTCGGCGAATCAAACTACACACAGCCGAAAATAATACACGGTTTTATTCCTTACATCTTAGTTTAATTTCCTAGTTCTCTGAGATCCGAACTGAACACCGAGATACTCGGCATTCGAGCAGTTGACACCAAGGTTTTCCCTCGGCCTTGTATTTAAGGAGTCTTTGGGACCCACATACCAAATTTTTAAGAGTCCATTGCCAAAAGTAAAGGGTACTGTACCCTGAAAAATGTTATAAAATATCCAAATCAAAAATCAGAATTTCATAAATACTGGTCCTTTATTTTGAAAATCATTACTTTGTATTGTGTCAAGAATAATATAATTTCTATAAGAATTCATCACATTGAATTGGGACTTGGATTTTGTTTTGAGAGTCCCAGTGGATGCACAGTTTTTTTCCTGGGAGTCCCAAACACCATTATGGGAGTCTGAGACTCTCAATCTTGAGTCCGGGAAACCCTGGACACGATCGTCGAAAGACGACTTTTTAAGTCAACTTCAAAAGCAATTTTCAAAACAATTCGACTTTCTCCCGCCGGCGGACATATGCCATGAAAAACCATGGTATTCGCCCTTTCCCTGTGACAAAAATCAAGTAATTCGGTGTTTGGGACAATTTTCTTTGCAAAATAATCTTCGGGTACTCTACGCAATTTGTTGTTGTTATTTTCAACAAAATGGCGGACAACAGTGTTTACATCACTGGCCCGGCTATGCATTTCAACGTTTGCGACAAAATCGCGAGAATCATTATTCCATGTATTGCTAACGTACGTGGCCCTAAAGTCGTCAGGGTCCTAAGGTCGTCATAATTCCTTTAGCTTCATTATTTTCCATCTGTGTCACAGAAATGTGTAGAAGCGGGCGAAATTCAGAAGATAAATATCTTAATTTTGTTATGCAGTTTAAATTTTAAGCTGGTTTTAATCGATTTTCCATATAACGAAGTGACAACAAGGTAACCCATTTTTACTTGAAATTCCAAGTCTGTCGACAGAGCACGCTGGTTTTGATATCAGTCTGGCGAACCAAGATTGTCACGCTAGATTCAAGAATCAGATGTATGTTTGCATTCACCCAAACACAATAAACATTAAACCATCAAGATTTTCTTACCTTTGGTGGTCAGAGAGGAAATTAAACGAAACAGACATCAAAGAACAGTGATGACGACTTTAGGTCATACCTGACGACTTTAGGGCACATACTACTAGACAACGAAAAATTCATTTCCCCACTTCTTATATGCTCTTCTTTCACTCCAGTTTGACAAGCATGTATTGTGATTATTTCCGTATAAATTAACAATGTTATGTTGGTTCGTCTTCATAAAATCAAATGAAACCAAAATGATTTAAATTTAAAGACAGAAAATGGTAGAAAGTTGTCTATAAAAAACAGGCACAGTTTCAGTTGTGCCGGATTTGGTGTGAAACAGCAAATTACCCATTAGCAAATGTTCCAGAAATACAGCTTTTACACGTTTACTGTCACTTATAAACCTCATATAGAAATACGAAAACACATTTTATCTTTGTGCAACTCAAGTATTTTGTTAATGAAAATAGAATATTAAAACAAAATAAAAGAATCTTCGATACCATGAGACCTCAAATAATTCAATTGGTCAGCCACATCCCAATAATTTTATATTCCATTTCCGCCGACAACAATGCTATCTATCGAATGATTAAGAACTTTTGACAAGAAGGTATCCCAGAACAAGGGATAACGTGTGCAGTCTTATCGGGATCTTCAATGACCATATTTTTGACAGCTTAAAACATATACCTATATACCACCATTGCTACAGGAAAACAATCTGATCAGAACCCAGACCAGACTCTGTGTTTGCACACGCCAATCTGGTTTTTAAACCAACATTATTATAAAATCCTTTCTGTTTGATGATCATTTAACGGCAAAATAAATAAATATTTGTTAATTTGTTTCTTGACATGAACCTTATCTTTAAAAACGTAAAAAAAGACAATACGACCCCATGACGACACTAGGGCCGCACTGATGACGACTCAAGGTCTCATAGGTCCTAAGGTCGTCAGGCCGACCCTTCCTCTGTTAAGAGTCTGTTTTTCGATGTTTTCTGCATTAAATTGACCAGTTTCTTTATTGAACATCCCTTCTGAATGGCTTGTCCTGCTGGTACCATAACGCAACTATAAATACCTGTCACCATATGCATGAGGTATTCGTTTAAATGCACTGAGGTGACGACCTTAGGGCCACGTACGTTAGAATACCAAGCGCGATGAAATTAAATATGTTTATTAAAAATACAATGCATGACAGAAGTCTATCTTTATATTTTATTCACAAATAATTACAATTCCATACCCACCCGCAGAGTTTGTAAACAAGGAAGCTAGCTCAGTAGTGCTAGTTACGTCATGAAATTGTGACGTAAACAGTAAATTGATTGTATTACTGATATTAACTTGTGAGTCGGCTGACAGCTAGTGTGCCAATATTTCAAATGCTATATCGCGCGACCCTGTTTGAAAAATTAAAGCAAGACAATATCGCTACACCACTAAACAACTATTCAATTAAGACAGCACGTGAAATTTCACTTTCGGAGAGAAAACTTAATGGGTCCTACATCTGAAGGATCAAATGGAATGGTTGTGCAGGCCCGTACACATACTTTTGCCAAGGGATTAGGGGCGGAGGGTAAGAAGGTGTGGCTGGAACGAATTTCAGTGTGAGTGGGGAGGTGGCGGGAGGGGAGGGGTGCCCTAGGGTGGTGGGGGTTGGGGTGGGTTAAAGGGGGTAAGAAAGTTAAGAAAATCAAGATTTTAAGGACACTTTTAGAGCTTTAGTTTAGGGGTGTAAACTCGCTTTCTGGCAGAAAACTGCATGTTTTTTATTTATTGCTCGGTTATGGGAGGTGCACCCTCCGCTCTCCGTCGTACAGGCCCGGTGTGCTGGTTGGTGAGAGGAACGGGGAGGCGGAGTGGGGGGGGGGGGGAGGGGGGGTAAGGGGGAATCGACTCTGTCGCCTGGCAGCTTTGACAAGTCTGCACCTTTTCTCAGGTCAAATATAAAACAAATATCGAAAAGTATGTGTATGTGTGTTTTTGTTGTGATGTCATCAGCGACAACACGCGGAACAGACACGATTACAAAGATCTACAAATTTGTAATTTCCTTATTCTAGAAATCGTATGAAAACTCAACCCATTCTAGAGTCTGAATCTACAAACCAAACATTGTTTGCAACTCTTGTTCGGCTCATACCGACTCCCACAGTCCAAAGAGTCTCGGTAACGCAGCTGCCAAGTGGAGTCTCGCCGGTAAAATTTACTTGATCAGTCGACTTTCTCTTTAATAAATGTCGACTCAAAATAGGTTAGGCCCTATGGCATTCATGGGGTGATAGCCAATGGACTGACATGGAATACAGAAGTATTAAAGGCTCAGCAGACATTCAATGCTGAATCAATGTTGGGAGTCAGTGTTGAATCAATGTTGAATTATACATTGAATTGAACTGAAGCCTCAATACTCCATTAACAAATTCGCAAAAGTTTTAGCCTATTTCTAGCAATTTCGTGAGTACATTTGCGCAGTTCGATACAAAGTAATATAATATAGAGACAAACACTTCAGATCTTGGTCGGACTGATCCCGAAGCAGGATCTACGCTGTTTGTCATTCCATCTGCATCTTTAGACGCATTACTGCAGTGAAAAACCAAACATCAGTTTTAAGACAGTTATGCTTAATTCCAATCTTTAGACTTCGGACTACCCATCCAGGGGTCGCAAGATCGATCCCCCGCTTCTCCGGTCTTTCGTATACTTTAAACCGAGGTCCCGTCTCCATATGACCTCGTTGTTGGTGGGACGTTCAATCCGAGTTCACTCACTCCAATCTTTAGAGACTTTATGGTACGTCAGCCAGTTCAATATAAGGGAAGTTACTTCTCAAATCACTATTATAATTCTTTCTGCACGAGTTTCTTCCCATGTGTTGCCAAACACGGTCTCCTTTTTTCCCCTTACTGAAGAGATTGAAAGTGGGGGCTGAAGAGATATACAGCATACTGTATAAGTGAAATTTTCACATATGTAGACTAAATCCTCCGAAGACCTTGAAAATAAGGTCAAAGTGATCAAAATCTATTATGCTCTTATGTTTGTCCTAATGATATATCCATGCAAGTTTGGTGAAATTGGTTCAAGAAATATTGTGGGTACAAGAAATTGTCATGCTGACGCAGACCACAGAAGGTCAAGTCTAAGGCCTCTTGTGACCTTGAAAATGGGGTCAAAGTCACCAAAACCTAATCAACTTTTTAGATATCTTTACAAACCAAGGGTACTAAGACCACTATGCAATCCAAGGGTACTAAGACCACTTTGTTCCTTACATACATAAGAAACAAAGTGGCCTTAGTACCCTTGACTTGCAAAAATGCTATTTGGCTTGTCCAAACGATATATCCATGGAAGTTTGGTAACATTTGACCCACTTATTCAAAAATATGGCAGATACTTACTGCCTTGTGCACAGAAACTGACTTCCCTTGGGTAAACCTGTTATAGCAAAATGTTGAGAGTCAGTGTTGAATCAATGTTAAATTATACATTGAATTGAAATGAATTGAATTGAAGCCTCCATATTCCTTCAAGGAAAATTACCGAATTTGATGAAAAAAGTGATTAAAGTGCGATGAAAGTGCGATAGATCCCGAAGCAGGATCTACGCTGTTTGTCATTACAACTGCATCTTTTAGAAGACAACTTGTCCCACTTTCAGAAGACAACTCGCCCCATATTCTCAGACACTCACCTTACTAGAATATCTACGTTCTTGTCCCCGATGCAGAACACAACTCGCCCCCTCCCCCCACCCCTGTGCCCCCCCCCCCCCCCCCCCCCAAAAAAAAAAAAGAAGAGCTTCGCCGTGACCCTGGTTGTGAATGGGTGGACCTTGGTAAATACATTAAATACCCAAAGCACTTCAACGATAACCTGGTACACACAGGGGCTGAGCAGCGAGGTTTTGAGGGTTCTGCAGCTGCAGAGTAATTATCAAACTGTGGTTGGGAGGCATGCTAAAGTCATGCATTAATGCTTATTAGTATTTGTTGTCCCCTTTAGGGACCGATCATAAGAATAAGGGCATGGGCTAGCTTGCATTTGCAAACCAGTGCCTGGAGCATGTTACCCTGTTCATCTATGGTACAGATGCAAACGTCCCTGTATGCTTTTATTCGCACTTTTGAAAGTTTGATAAATACCAAGAGCCTATCACACAAGTGTGATGTGCTACTTGTAAATACTTATTGATAGAGTCACATTATAAATGAATGCAAGTTAATAAATGGCTAAAAGTTCTTTGCTAAGAAGTTAACAAAGGAGGTCTAGGGGGCAACGCCCCCCAGAAGCCAAAGCAATTTCCCAATTTTAATGGCAATTTTAAGATTGGAAAAAATAGAGCAAAACTAGGAATGATGATAAAAGAAATAAAGGGTTGTTTTTTTTTAGGAATTTTGCCTCCTTTTAGAGTGTTTATTTTGCCATAATGGCTTTGTGTCCCACAAGCTAGTGACTCTTTTGCAATTCAGTTTAATTTAGTAGAAACATTTACTTGGTAATGCGGCTGATCAATAATACATGCATGTGAATGTTGTATAGAATTATTTTTGGTAAAATGTATGAACATATGATATGTGTATGGGGGGGGGGGGGGGGGGGGGGTGCTGCTGTTGTAAAAAAATGAATTGTATATATTAAAACATTACTATAAATATGGGGAGCCTGCGCCCCCAGAAGCCAGTGACATTTTAAAAACTCAATTCAAATGGAATTATCTGCAGACTTTTCTTAAGAAATTTTGGGTGGAGCCAGGTTTTTTTTTCATTGTTTTTCGATGTCTGATTTTTTTTAAATCCCCTCATGAGCTAATTTATTTATTTTTTCTTGCATATCCAAAGCCCCCCTCCGCCCCCCCCCCCCCCCCCCCAGAATATCAAATGGTCGGTCCCTTAGCGCCTAACGGGACAGGGTTTTGACAGATTTATGAGTAAGAGCAAGCAAGCTGTCTCTTGTATTTTTTGTGGGATGCCTTCTGAAAGGGTACGTGTGTGTTGGGGGAGGGGGGGGGGGGCGGGGGCGTCGTCCGGGACAGAATTCTTTAGAAGGGCGAGTGGTCTCAGAATGTGGGGCGCGTTGTCTTGGGGAAGTTGTCTGGGGGAGTTGTCTCAGAATGTGGGGCGAGTTGTCACCTGAAGGAGGGGCGACTTGTCTTGGGGCGAGATTTTTGTGGGGCGAGTTGTCTTGGGGCGAGTTGTCCGTAATTCGACTAAAGCATGTAGGTTTCACTTGAAATATTTATTATCATTCCGCTTGCTCTTTCTTGTTCCACTATTTAATA
Organism: Ctena decussata; assembly: GCA_963989385.1. Taxonomy (NCBI): domain Eukaryota; kingdom Metazoa; phylum Mollusca; class Bivalvia; order Lucinida; family Lucinidae; genus Ctena; species Ctena decussata. The sequence continues at coordinate 27,330,648 of OZ022512.1, read as the reverse complement.
AAAAAACAGCCGGTCAATCACTCAATGTTTTTCGTTTGTGGTTTACTCGAGTACCAGTGTGTTTGTTTTGCTTTCTCTCGTTCGTTCTCGGCGTGTAGGGGAGACCGGGGCTAGTTGGTCCGCGGGGCAAGTTGGTCCGAGGGCGGTTCCTCTAAACTGAGAAAATTTATGACGACAGTATATGACGCTAAGGAATCTTTGACCACGTTACACTTACTGACGAAAAGAAGATGACGATCGGAGTACGCATATTAAAATTTGAGAAGAAAAACTGATTTTGTACCAAACAAGTAACTTTCTGCACCCTTAATGTTATGTTTTTGTATTTCCTGTGTATCGAATAACACACTAATGTTATACATTTCCTGAAAGCACATCACCTTTGGTATTCACTCGTGCATATTAATGGTTTCCAAATTCAATGGCGTTTCGGTCATGAGTGAAGATTTACAGTGCGGTATGGTCGGGGTAAGTTGGTCCATCAGCGACGGGGTAAGTTGGTCCGTCGGAAACTAGCATTTTCCAAACGAAAAACTATAAAATAAGTTAGAAAAAAATGATTACCGGTAGATATTAGTTATCTAATGCGAAAATAATACCAGAAATGAATATCATTAACCTCCACATTTGAAAAAATGAAAAGTTTCGGACCAACTAGCCCCGGTCCCCTCCACATGTCCACCCCTTTAGGGCTCACAGACTTTTCAGACACAATTAACATGACATAACAACAAGTGGAACATCAGAGTGAAATTTCGATGTCCAGATAACTATAAAATCGCAAAAAGGCGGCATTATAATAAATGATATAATGTGATCCCATGAAACTCTGAAAATCAGCCATCAAACATATTCTTGGTTTAACCCTTTGATTGCCAGCGGACCACTTTTGTGCCACTGTATGTTTGCAATAAAACATGCGTCTTCGGCAAAAGTATACTCTTATATAAAATTTATGTAAAATAACACACTTGCGAAGAAAAAAAGAAGACTAACGTTATTAAGATTTTTTTCTTATATATCGACCCCACAAATTAACACCGAATCGGCGTCGAAGCCTTTACGTGGCTGAGGTATCAAGCAAAAACATAGATGCGCACTCTTTTAAAATAGTTTCATACTATTTATTGTTATGAAAATATATTTGTTTCAGGATTATATTTATTTTCTTTCTTACTTACCCCGTCTGTTCAACTTACCCCGCTGTCCGGACCAACTTACCCCGAGTTGGTCCAGTTGACCTCGTCTCGGAAAACGGCTATATTTATCAGAACCTGTCATTTTCCGAATGAAAAACTATAGAATAAGTTAGAAAAATGATTATACTAGTTACACAATGCAAAAATAATACTAGCAAATGAATGTTAGCGTCAGCATTTGAAAAAATGCAATTTTCGGACCAACTAGCCCCGGTCTCCCCTAGCCTAAATTCAGAAGCCCAAAAAATCACAGACAGGCAGACTTACGCAAAATCTTAATAAATGCACAGTATGCTAAATGATTACAAACTTTACTGTACCATAAATGAAGAAACAGTTGGTCTCCTCAACTGGCTCAAGTCGATCCAGCAGAAAAATGTCCGTGTGTTGACAAACGCACGTGCTGTAAAAATGACCAACTTCATTATCGATTTTCAACGTAAATAGACTTTCTCCAGTAGACACAGTATCCGAACTACATGTACATTCTCTTCCGGTTTTCATAGTGTTGAATCGAGAGTACAAACGTTCGCTTATAACCAGTAGTCGGAAATCATTATGTTTTGAGTTTTTATGTGGAATCTGCTGCGTCATTTATAGCTATTCAGCTTCGAAAATGTAAAGGGGTAAGTTTAATATAATTTGCTCTTCGGTCTTTTTCTTTATTACCCTGTACAATGTCGTGTATGGGTGGGTAGTAATTAGTACAGTATTCAAATCGCCCTTGGCATGATTCTCAAACCATTTTGAGCATTTTCTTACATGTTTTATAAAAAATCTTTAGAATAAACGGAAGGCGTTATCAATCTACAGTTTGTTAGTTTTGATAAAAGAATGATAGCCAGGTTTTGCACGACACAATCTCGTGTTAAATTAAGCTGTTCTGAAAAAAAATCTGCGACGTCAAGGAGTTTTTCATTGTACAGGGCAATAAAGTAAAAGACCGAAGAGAACATTATATTAAACTTACCTCTTTACATTTTCGAAGCTGAATAACTATAAATGACGCAGCAGATTCCAGATAAAAACTCAAAACATATGATTTCCGGCTACTGGTTATAAGCGAATTTGTACTCTCGATTCAAGACTATGAAACCCGGAGAAGATGGTACAGTGTGTTCGGATACTGTGGTAGATATACCTCGCTGAAAGATGGTCGAATGTATGAACTACGGTTCAGTTATAATGTCATCTAATTTGGTTTTTGGGACAATTTTCTTTGCAAAATAACTTTGGGGTACTGTCTTAGGGTTTTAATTTTCTGAAAAACGGTTGTCAAATTGTGATCGTTGTTTTGGGTGTGCAAACTGCATTGAGGTACCGATATGCATCTGATTTCAATAATAAAACATAAAATTTCATTGTGATCTGGTCCGTCAGAAAACCACGACTGCATATCTTTTCAAATGAGCATTATTTTGGGGCTGTTTCTGACAAAAATTTCCCGCCATTTTTCTCCGGCGAAAAAAGGGATTACTTTTTTGTGCGTAGACGACCATTCAGAAAATGAATTACTCAAATGTGATGAGTCTGCGTTCCAACTGTAATGACGTCAAACGTTCTGTCTGAGAAAAACAAGATGGCGTCAACATTGTCCACTTCTGTGATTACATGTACAACATGGTCTGATTACAAAATGCAAAGAGGCTGAGCGCTGGGTGAAAATAAAAGAAGATAGAAAGTGTCATGGAGAAGAAACTGCAAAAAATATAGCTAGTTACTACTAGCGGGAAAGCTTTTCTCTGGCGGTTTCTCATCAGCTTGTTAGATGGACTTTGCACCTGCTGTTGCAATTATTTTATTACAAATTTCATACGATACCGCCTCATGAAATTGAAATGAGAAGTCAGATCACTGTCTACACTTGGACCACGCATTTTAGATTTCCGCCTCCAGTTCTCAAATCCGTAACCGCTAGATCAGCAGGCCAGCGCTAAAACCTAGCGAGCTACCGAGGCTCCTCGGGTGTTATCAGATAGATTGGGATGGAGTGATGGATGGATGGTTGATTGGTGGATGGAGATTTTACGTCCTTTTTAGCAGTAATTCAGTCATATCAGGACCATGGTAATGTGATAATGAAATGCTGTGTGCAATGGGGTGTTATCTTTATCATACCACCCGCACTTACAATACTAATCAGTTAGAATTAGGCCATTGCAGTGTTATTAAAAATTCTTAGACTGTCCCTAGCGTTTGAACAACGCCAGGCAGCCATATCTACGTCGATGCAATATCAGCAGGACCTTTTATCAACGTTGATATGGTAATTCAACGCTCTTTTCTGTCAATAAGATAAAAGAAATGTGTCGTTTCTTTTTTCTTGCCTTTCTTTCATTTTTCTGTCGTTCATTTCCTTATTTCTTCAAGTGTATATCAAAGAATCGATTCATTGAATCTCCTAGGCGCTAAGTGAATCCAAGCTGCATTTTCACAGTCATTTTCAGAGAGAGAGAGAGAGAGAGAGAGATGGAGAGAGAGAGAGGGGGCGGGAGAGAGAGAGAGTCACAAGAGCCCAAACGCAGTGCGAAATATTATAGGTTCCTTTCTTTGGTCGGATCATGTACTGGAAAACTTGACTCGCTAACACTGTACAAACGACAAGGGAACTGTTCAAATGTCATAACATGTGGACGCCCAACCTAAAGTTGTTGCTTCAGAGAGTTTGTCAACTCAGGCGCCCGTAAATTTTATGGAAGGGCATAATGGCAATCTTTTCGATTCTTTTTTTTTTTTTTTTTTTTTTTGTCATTATTAAAGAAAAGTTAGCCAAGACGGCTAATGCACTGAGAGAAAATGTTCTACATCCGCTTTCCCGAGTATGACAATCATAAATGACGAAAGTCCTATAAAATTTAACGGGATCCTACAATAAGCGACGGTTGCATAATGATCATTTTTTTACTGTAGTGCAACCTTTAACGCTTCAGTCTAAAGAGACAGCACGCTGGGCATTTTATGCACTTTAACTCAAAAGTTAAGTCGGCGACCTACTATTTTTATTGCTTCAATGTAAACTTTTATCATTTGGCCATACTGTGTTAGTTTTTAAAGAAAAAAAATGTGTTTTCTTTCTCAGAATGAAGGTTTTTATCCAAGAGAGACGTACGAAAAAGTACGTTTTCCATAGAACGCCATTATCACGTCGTGTCGAAAATGGGTTAAAACTGACGTTTTCGAGGTCAGATATCTTGAAAATGAATACGGCGACACCCCCTTTTTATTACATTTTCTGAAAGAGGACCTAAAAAATCATGTGTTTTGTCAATTACTCCCACCTCACCTTAATCGCATGCATATGGAATGGACCAGATGCTGACATACGCCACAAAGGGTCGTCTACATCAGATAGGAGGCGAATACGGCTGTAGTGGTGGTAATATTTGCTTTCGATGTGCTTGAAGGTCAGCTGGCGCTGTGGTTTATCGTAAACATGGTAAAAGAAGCAGATACTATATACAAGTGACTGTACAGAAAAATTCTTGAAAATCGCAGTTGTCTGTACGACAGCATACCAAGTCACTGTACAACAATCGATACATGCAGTGTCCTGTAAAATGAAGAAGTTTTAGGATTTATCTCCAGTGCAGATCCGCTTCGAAGATGTTATTTCACAAATAATGTTTCTATAATGTGGTCCTTATGAAAACAATCGGTGTTTCGTTCGATAATGCGATAAAAACACATTTCGTCATTGATGCGATCATGCATATTTGTGCATGCAAAGATGATTGAGACTTGTGCATTACACTAAGAACACTTTATAAATGACATTTACCTTCTTGAGGTATTCCAAATTTACTGATGCGTCAAACGGACCAAAACAGTCTGGCTTTTTAATCATAACTTGAGAAAATCGCCAACATTATTTACCGTGTATATTGACATCCTTTACACCAAGTGTCGGATTCTCACTGTACAGAATCACAGGAGACGATACAATCTCAAACACTGTACATTTCCGCTCCGACACTGTGACAACTGGTGAAAGAAAACATCGACATGGACAATATGTATGTAGGAGCGGCTGTAGCGTAGTTGATTACACTCCGGACTACCAATCCAGGGGTTGCTAGATCGATCCCCCGCTTCTCCGGTCTTTCGGATGAGACTTTAAACCAAGGTCCCGTCTCCATATGACTGTAACCCAGCAGGCATATGACGTCGATTGACGTCGATAGGACATAATGTCGTATACTGACGTCGATGGGACGTAATGACGTCGACTAATGTTGGTGCGACATAATGACGTCGGCTGACGTCGACGTGACGTTGTGACGTCGCATTACGACGTCATTTTGACGTTATTAGCCTGGTGGGAAGGAATTGCATTGGAACGGTTAGTATTAAATTACATGGGGAAGGGAGTGGGAAGGGGGGGCTTAAATTTGTTTTACAAGATCCAAACCCGGGCCCTTAGCTTCTTCAACGATTTTATACTTCGAACGGTCAGCGCGACGGTTTCCTTATCTATCAATGAATCATCACGGGCAACTAAAAATCACAGATAAAAACTATGATGTTTCATTGCGACAGCTGGAGATCCCCGGGGTGTGTTAAACAAACGTAAGGAGGAAAATTCTTAGAAACTGGCACAATTCAATTCCAGATCCAACCCAAGACACCAGTGACAACACAAAGTTAGTCACCTCCAAAGACAACATCAGCGGCAGCTATGTGAACAGACATTTCCCATGTAGGTGGCCAGTAATGAAACCACTGAAATATAGGAGTAAATGAAAAAACACGAACGGACCAGCGACAGAGAAGAAAATCTCAGATCCCAACCAACTAAAACAAGCTTATACAGTAGTTTAGTCATGATGAACTACATAAATGTTCATACAGTCAAACCTGTCTTAGTGGCCACCTCTATTAAGCAAGCAACCTGTATTAAGCAAGCATGTATTCAGTTCCCAAAACAGGCAAATACATTGAAATGTACCTGTATTAAGCAAGCACCTGTCTTAAGCAAGCAGTTTTTGATTATCCCTTTGGTGCTTGCTTAATACAGGTTTGACTGTATATACAAAGTTTTAAATGCAGACAGGATCTGACGGTAAGCGTGATGCTTATATGATGGCTGTTGTTGTTTTTTGAGTTGTGGTTTAACGTACCGGTAAACAATAAACTGGTATTCCAGTCACATCAAGACGTTGCCTCCGAATTTGTAGGACTTTTACCTTGCCTAAGACAAATAACACTCAGATCCTGCTACGCGTCTACCGCGGACACACCAAGCAGTCCATCAATTTTGCAGGGTCCAATAGCTATCCCTTTAATATAAATCATTCATCAAGGCGCTTCAGACAAACTCTAGGCAGCTTTTAAATATACTGAACGCCAAAAGAAACGCATACAAGTTTAGGTTCAGTTTTCTTCTGTCAGCTGATTTATGGTTTTAAATCATATATGGCAGAAAACACTACTGACGTCTGCCAACAATATAAACTTATCTTCTTGCAAAATTAAACTTGGATTAAAGAGTTATCTCAATTTATCGTGAAACATTCAAAGTTGTTGTAAGAGTTGTCTTTCCTTTGGCGGTTTAACAAATTGTTTCCAAAACACGACTCTGATGTGTCGTTATGAAAAAGACGTCGGTTTTATTACCATGGTATTCTTCTTAGAAACATGACAGCAGTTTAAAATTGAACACTTGTCAGTTGAACACTTGTCAGTTGAACACTTGTCTCCCTTGCAATTAAACAAATAGCAAGATAGGAAGTCCAATAACATCTTAAGTTCTGCAGTGCTAGGAAACATTTCTTTGCAAACCTTTTTATTTTACTCTTGTTAATCTCTTCTTATGAATGGTTTCTGTTCTTTTCAAGAAATTCAAGGTGTTAAAAGGTCCATGGAAAGCCAATGGTAAGCCAGTGTTACTGTTTCTACTGCCAACTTTCACCTGATTGTTTCTCTAAAAAGCAAGGCTCGACTGCTTTGATTTTTTTCGCAATTTCTTACCCTTGCCGCAAACATTATGCCTGGAGAAAATAATTAGCTGAGCATTATATGGAATTTAAAATTTAGCTTCTGAAAGTATGGTCACTTTAAGTTTAACCCCATCAAAAAAGCAAGAGTTCTGGTCTCTAAAGTTTATGGAATATCGATGCATTAAGGGGCTCACTCTGTCGGAATATCATAAGCAAAGAAACTCAAAATGTCTAAATAAGAGCATATACCTATACATTCAAATAAATTGGGCGTATACATTGTATGCGTTTCTTTTGACGTTCAGTATATATAAAATAAGAACTACACTTTTCAATAACTGGAGCGGAACTGACAATGCAATGAAATACTAGGTGTACATTTGGTCACGATTTATGCACTGTTGGTATGCCATTCTGAGACTCAAAGGGGGTAGGCGAAGGGGTAGGTAAAGATTTCCCATGACCTAGCTGTCTTAGGGACAGTGGAGGTTTAATAGAGGCCAACTGTATCTTGGGAAGAGCATATAAAAGGTGAAGCCTATTCCTTTCCTTTCGCCGCCTTATCATTCCCTGAATCCAAACAGGGACACATTTACTGCTAGATTGACAGAGTTTTCCAGTTGCCAAACTCGGGTTCGAATCTGCGACCTTCCGGCGACCTTCTGCACAATAACCAAGTCGTTCTAATCACTCAAACATGGCACCTGTCAGGGTTGTTGACTACCATTTTATTACGAGAGTCTTGCCACTAATGAGACTTTGTAGCTTTCTATCGGGTATTTTTTAAATCGTTCCGTTGCGCTTATATACTTTTTCACTAGCTAACAATCCCGTTTTATTTCGGGCAAATTACTTTTAAAGTGACCGAGATATTTCATTTTGAGTTATATGCAGTCAGACTTACTGACCAATGTACACGTCATATTGTAACGCAGGCAAAAAACTACAAAGTGCTTTTAAATTGACCATGATATTTCATTTTGAGTTATTACCAATCATATACTAAACAGTGTAGCTGTCGTACTGTAACATGGGCACAAATCTGAATTTCGGGGCTGTATAAAATGCCGTAATGTCTTTGTATAGGTGCAAAGCAGATATTTTCTGATCAGTTCTGAACTGTATGATATAAATGGACCTTAGTCCATTTGCAAGCGCACAAGATTTAGGTGTGTTAAAGCATCCAAAAATGAAAATTGTTCCGGTTAAGGTGATGCTCGCCATGGTAGACCTAAAATCTATGCTAGTTGAGTACCTCATTTGCTCTCTACGAGTAAAAGAATCAGCGCTTAAAATGTGCCCGAGAACTTCTGAAACAAAAACTGTAACAGCCGTGTCATTTCTAATTTGCTAACAGTCGACAAAACCTGGGAACAAGTGTTTGAGCTGACAACAAGCAATACAGCTCCGGGTCTAGGGGTGGGCTTTTGGGCTTCAGCCCCGCCATCTTTGTCTCTGTGTTATGTAGAATATGTAGGCCTCCAGATAATAAGGAGTATCTGATGGCAATTTGAGATAATTTATCCTTGTGACTAGATTAAAATATATATTGTGACATCTCATTAGAATCGCCTCGGCGAGGTGATTCTAATGAATTTCGCAACATACATTTTAAGGCAAAAAAGACACCATCAAAATATCTTATCGAATTGATCCCTTATGTCGTATATTTCTCCCCCCCCCCCCCATCCCCTTCCCCCTCCCCCGCCAAATACACGTACATCTCGCCACCTCCCACTCCCACCAGTTATCCAGAGCCCCACCTGGATCCGGGCCTGCAATGGGAGTGAAAAGATGAGCGTGGCCATGTGTTGCCAGAAGAACAATCAGTATAAAGATGATGTACGCTAATTTCTTCAATTCCAGTGGGCCAGTCGTTCATACGCCATGTCCATATGGTCACTCCAGCACTGGACGCTGCTTTTAGAACTCTATGTTCTGTTCTGTTCTTCGTAGAGTTCGTCCGCTGACTTTCCGGACCAACGTCGTTTTATGACGACGTCAAAGAGGGAGTTGTCTTAAATTTGTAAATAAAGAGCTCATTTCAAATTTGCTGGTGATATATACAGCTGTGCTATTTATGTTGAAAAAAGTTAAAAGATATCGTTGCAAGAAGCGTCCAAATAAAGGATGGTCAGGGGTCCATCTGATCAGTGACCTATATATAGAGTGACTCGCATCTCCAATTAAATATAGGTATTTTTCCAATAGAGGCTTGTCGTGCCGGTGGACAGGTGAGTGGCTGAAAAATTCGGTAATTCTATCGACCGCTTATTTCGCATCTAGAAATATTTTAATATTGTCATTGTTTTATTTTATCTGTATAAATCATGTGTTCTTACAAACGTTTGCGTTAAATTGTGTACTTAATTTCCGAAATTTTGATACCAAACTTGCCTACTTTTTATACGGTAGTTTTACTTGACGTAGTTAAAAAAAAAAAAAAAAAACACGAAAAACGGGCTGGAGGGCTTTTCAATATAAATACGGGAAACTTTTTTTTATTATGCATTTGGATGAGGATTTTGATCTTGGCTCTCTCTTACTTAGGAGAATATGCATGCATTGAAAATTGAAGTAAGTAAGTGACATAGGTTTTAATTAAGCTGAGTGGGTTGGAATTTCTGTCAGAAGTTAACGACGTGAATCGCCCATTTCATTAATGTTTACGTAATCAAATTATTATTCAATGTTAAGGTAAGCTTTGAATTTTATGATGATGTATTAGAATATTTAGTTTTATCATTATTTTGCTTGGTTTTGGGATTAATTTTTATTGATGTGAAATAAGAACTTTAGTCCCTGACAAATTCTTCAATGCATATTTAAACTAACCAACCCTCTGAACTCATTGTTGTATGGCGAAAACTGTGAAAAACAGTTTTATTTTAAGATTATTTTGACCCATTAAATCGGCACGGAATTGCATAAAATAGCACTCAAACAATTTAGAAGGCATTCAACTTTATGAAAAATATCATTGCGAGGCTCAAAATTAGTTATTATGGGAGCCTTATTCAAAAACGGGGGAGTGGGGTTTTGAACATCCTGATTTGCCGGTTTTCGCTACTTTCATAAATAAGCCTATTTCTATACTGTCATAAGACTATCAAAATAGTAAAAAATTGTCCTGAAATTGATATTAAACAACATTTTGGTCCTTCCCCTTTCGTTTTCTAATGCTAAAATATTACCTCAAACCTTATTAACGACGGAGTACATCGTAAAAGAAGTGATGGTTTTTACGGGATCGTCGCCATTTTCTTCCGAGTGACCAAAGTTAACAATTTACATCGTTAAAAATGAACTCCAAAACCAAGCAATATCATTATAAAACTTATATACTGATACATCATTATAAAATTCAAAGCTTACCTTATCGTTGCATAATAAATTCACTATGAAAACACCGATTAAATGGGCGATGCACGCCGTTAACTTTTGACAGAAATTCAAGCTTTTTCAGCTTGTATTAAAAATGGCGCTCCGGTAGGAGGCGCTGCAGTCGCATGCACGACACGCCTTTTTGGACCGAAAGGTGAAGACGCGAGTCACTGTATTTATAGGTCACTGATCTGATTCATGACAGGGCCTCCTCGTAATAATGTTTTCTTGGCGTTGAAAACGCTCATGGCTTTAACTATTCACCTTACTCAGCAGAACTGAGTGCGTACGACTGGATAAAAATGTTACAAAATATTTCGTCAAAGGAGGAAGACTCGGAAGTTCTGTAATAGAAACATTTTTGCTGAAACGCTTCAGTTAAATAATCCACCCAAATGACAGAACTCTTGCAGGACCATTATATGAGCAAGTAACTAGTCGAAGTTTGAATGAATTAAACCGTACAGAGTCAAGTTAAGCATAAAGCACAGATATAAGCATGCAGCACAGACACAATTGTCACAAAGCTTGAATGAATAAATTAGACAGACAAAATAAACCGTAGAAAATATTTATAACTCGGCCTAAATGGGCAAAATCTACCAGGTGGAATGCAGCCCCAAAGAGTGGGAATAATATCCATATAGACTAATTTTGATAAAACAATTAAATGATTAATTATGAGAAGGTATCCGAACAACTAAATGTTTTATACCACTTCAGAAACTGAGGGTGAGGTTGGGCCTGTAAAATCGATTTAAGCCCCCCAGTAATTCATTACTGACCGTTCCAAGGCGGTAGTTCTGTTGTGGTTCTCTGTTGCCTGTTTTTGGTGTCAGAGTTTCTGTGATGTTTTACCTTATGTATGTTCTTATTATTTTTGGTTCGGTTTGGGTTGCTGAGTGGCCACCTTTTGGGAACAAGCTGCTCACTCGGTTGGCCATATGTTCTCTGTATCTTGATTATTTGTAATCTTAGTTGTTTCCAACTATGGTTTGAGGGCTGGATTTGGATTTTGATTGTTTCAGTTCCTGGTCTTTGCATACTTTTTACATCCAATAAAAGACGGTAAGATTAGGTACGGATTACGGAGGTACGGTTTGTGGTTTTCATACCCGACCATTAATTTACAACACGGTTCGGTTTTTAGTAGGACTAATCATCTGACGCTTGTTTTACTAAGCCTTTGTTGACCTGGAAGCTGATTAGCATTTTTTGTAAATATTGACAGATTTGTAGGTATTTTTCTGAATATTTAAGCTGCCTTTCTGTATATTTATTAGCATGTCCTTATATTTAATGTGTTAAAACTATCTGAGTGAAAGGGAGTGTCAAATTAATCATCAGAAACCTATGAAACGATAACTATGTAACCACTGGTCATTCACCCTGTTATCGGTTGTTATCAGTTGTCGATACAGTCTGAAAATATCTTTTTTTCTCATTGACAGTTTTGTTAACTCCCATTCTGGCAAAAAAAAATCTGACAGATAAATTAGGCTTCAAATTGAATTCATAAACATCTTGAAAATAGTTACAATCAGCGTTTGCGTTAGCGCAAAAAAATGCGTCCGGGACGCGATTTAACTAGTGCCGGACGCAAAAAAATTACCGTCTGCGTCCACAGGATGCAAAGTATCTTTTAAAATGCGCCGCCAGTCAAGCTGCTTTTAGTTCAAAGACGCCGACAAGACATCTTGGTAGCTCGATAGGGTGCTAATTTTATCTACTACTTGAGATGAATAGGTGTAATTATGTATGCACCGCATGCAGACCACTTCAGATTCTCACTAACTGAGAAATGAATATCAACTTTCTCCCGATATTTTTGATGATTTTATGTCCATAATTGAAATGAATTTCGTAGAAAGTGCCATACTCTAGTAGATATAATCGAACACGCGGATCTGTTTATAGCCATTACACTGACTGTGTAGTGTCGGGAGAAAACACGTCGGGATGTTAAAACTTTATCTGTTTATATATGGTTTGTTTCTGCATAAAAGGTTGGTAATAATGTATAAATATTGTAAATGTTGCAATTGGTTTAGATTGCATCTTATATCAGTTTTTTTTTTTGCCTTTTTTAAAGGAAAAGAAACAAAAATAATGTCCATCGTAATGGACCAGTTTAGCAAGGACGCGAAATAATGAGTCTTGGACGCCAATTTTCAGACCTCTGCGTCCGCAGGACGCAAAGCAGAAACAGCTAGCGCAAACGCTGACAATGGTCTTTCTTTCTATATTTACTGCTACACCCTCTTTTCAGAGTATTATGAGCAGGTGTACTTTTGTACACTCCAGTGTTGCAGGATGAAAGCCTACATATAGCCATGTAGCTATAGTAGGGATCTTTAGCCTGCACAGGGGATGACCCTCCCTGCACAGGGGGCCTCCATTTAACGTCCTGATCCGAAGGACGGCACACTTGTTAGCATCATCCCTACAAATGATGCTAGAAAAATGCTTCGGACATAGGAAGACTTCACCGTCGGTGAGGCTAGAACCCACAACCTCTGACTTCAGAGTCAAGTGCACTAACCACTGAGCCACCGCACTTCTCTAATGGTCTGAAGGGTTCAACCAGAAAGCATCATTCCCTGGCATTTCAGTCCCACTGGCTAGTACTGACAGGTCCCCTTGATTACTGGCCCTTTTAACTGCAGCTCTACATTCACTGTGAAATACAGGGAAATATTTTGTGTTATCTTGATATGCAGAAAAACTTTGATAAAGATAGTTCATTTTGACTTTTAATTCTCAAAGTATATTCTGTAATAGTTTGAATCAAGTGATAACTTTTAGTCCACCTTCTCAATGTGTCTTGCTTGCATACACATAGCTTGTCATAGTAGTTGGACTATGTTAAATGAAATAATTCATGTCTTAAATGGCTACTCACCAGTAAACTGTTGTCACAGGGTTGCTTGTGTCAACACTTAAAAATTTCTGAGCGAGACACCATGATCTCATTGAATCCTACAATGTTACCATTTCTAAAATTATTTGAGCTGCAACATGACAAAACCAACAAAGTGGCTTGTACCCTACTTGCAGACCCAGATCAGCCGGGGCATCCCCCTAGTTCTATCAGATACTTTGCTGTGCGTTAAAAGTGTAGCTAAGGGTCTAACCTAGCTAAATGCAGACAGAGTAGACTCTGATTAGACTGGGTGGATGCAGCTCATTTGTTATTTCTGACCTGATGGCCACAGCTGAAACTAAGTATGGCTTTCAATTACTGGAGTTTCATCTTCTCTGACTTTTCTTATCAGATAATTAGACATGTCGCATGTATTAAAATAGGCAGGCGATGCTTACTTCTTGCAAGCACCTGCTCACACTTCTGTTTTGGGGGTCCTGTGTATGATACTATCAAAGTTTTTCAGACTTTGTCAATATTTACAGGGCTTGCACTAACTTTCAAAATTTGGAAGTCTAGACTTCCATGGTGTCAGTTTTGGACGTATTGAGAGACTTTTTTGGAAGTCTGAAGTTTTTAGGAATGACTTATGCATGATTATTTTTATCAGCGTCCATATGTCTGTAATTTGTTTTCATTGCAGTCTAGTTGTATTTGTAAGAAGCTGGTTCCATTCTGTTGTCCCATATTGCTGCTGGCTGCCATCTTTAACTTTACTCCTTATTATACACCATACAGTACTGTAGACAGCATTCTCTTCCCTAAGAACAACTATACTATTCTACTCTTCCCTAGCTAACCACACTTAGCACTTGTTCTTTCTTGCAATCACCATATAAAATCCATCCTAATCTTTCATAACCTACTGTATCACACCCTGCCTGATGTTACTTTACCAATAACCACCCATCGTACTTTCATATTATACTGTATCTAGTCCTGAACTACCTATGCCTGCCGGAAAAGCTCATGATTTGTCATGTCATGTTTGTATGATCTGAGAGAAATAAAGGTTTTGTTTACTGTCGCACCTGCTTTAGCAAGGTGCGATATAGGAGTTCACTTTTCCGTCCGTCCGTCCGTCAGTATGTCCACAATAACGTCGACCCTAGCGTTCGGGTCCATTATTCTCACTCTATGATACCTAGGTTCATCATACCTGGTATAAAGTTTCTTCTTAGAATGATCTCAAGGAACCTTGCACTTATTTTGACCTTTGACCTATTATTCATGCTCTGATGACTTCATAAAATCTATGCCAAAAAGTATGTCAACCCTAGTGTTTAAGTCCATTTCTCTCCATCAATGATACCTGCAATTTTCAAATCTGGTATGAAGTTTTTTCTTAGGATGGTCTAGAGGAGTGTTTCCTTTATTTTGACCTTTGACCTATATTTTATGCTCTGCTGACTTAGTAAAATTTTACTTCAAAAATTACGTCAACCCTAGCATACTGGTCCATTTCTCTCAATCTATGATACCTACGGTCATAAAACCTGGTATAAAGTTTCTATTTAGGTTGATCTAGGGGATTGTTGCACTTATTTTGACCCATATTTCATGCTCTGCTGACTTCGTAAAATTTTAATTTTGCTTACAAAATTAAATTGACTCTATCATTGAAGTCCATTTCTCTCTGACAATCTATCATTCTATGAGAGCTAGAATCATCAAACCTGGTATAAAGTTTCATCTTAGAATGAACTCGAGGATTAATGCTTTTGTTTCAGCCCTTGATATATATTTCACGTGCTACTGATTTTGTAAAATTTCACATCCAAAATTGTGTCGACCTTAGGGTTTGAGTCCATCTCTCTTTAAATACAATGGGTGTAATCATCAAACCTGGCTTGAAGATTGTCCTGGGATGCTGCTATTATTTGTGCTCTTGCCCAATATATCATGCTTTATTGACCTTATAAATTTTATGTCAACCTGGCATCCATGATTATATGGACAAGAGCATTCAAGTCCGTTTCTCACTAACTATACCACCTACAATCATCAGACATGGCATAAAATGTTTTCTTAAGCTGGTGTCCTCAATTGTTTGACTGCTTTATACCTTTAACCTTTATTTTCAACTCTGTTGACTGTAGAGCTTTATGTATAGAACTGCATCTAGTTTGTAAGTCTAATTTGCTCAAATTTCTACATAAATTCATCAGACCTAGTGTACACTTTCCTCTAACCATGGTATGTACTACTGAGAAAGCATAAGGCAGGTGCGACATAGCATTCGGCGGAATTCTTGTTCGTTTTTTGGTAGCTTGCAAGTTACACTAGCCAAATCTAACATAACCTTTTTTTTCGTCCACTCGTCCATCCTACCATCCATATTCCTTACCCTATCTGATCATCCCTACCTTGTCTGATAAGGCAAGGTATGCTCCACCCTACTGAGCTCTACCCTCCCATACCAGTTCCTGTTTTGTCATGTTTAATGTAAAGAAAGGACCAAACATTCTATAGAAGGATTTATTATCTTACTATTTCCATCTTTTAAACACAGATTGAAAATAAAATAAAAGAACACTAATAGCACTGTTAACTAGTAAATCCCCTTTCAGGTTCTGTTTGAAACTATATTAAATATAACATACATTGTATACTGTTTTTGTTGCGTTTACTTTAGCAAGGTGCGATATAGAAGTCCTGTTTTCCATCTGTCAGTTATTCCATTCGTCAATCTGTACATCTATCCATAATTATCTAGACTGTAGCATTTAAGTCCATTTCTGTAACATAGCGATACTTACAATCATCAGGAGTAATAAAGTTTCATTTTGAAAATGATATTGAGTACTTTTGCACTTATTTTTATGCTTGATCTATATTTTATGCTCTGCTGCGGAGTTTGTAAAATTTCATGTCCACATTTGCATTGAAATTTGGTATGTAGCATCGCCTAGTCGTCCTCTACCAAGTTTGTTTGTTCAAATGGTGACCCCAGGGTCTAAAATGGCCCTGCAGCAGGGAGTCCTAGGTTGAACTATAGAAATACATTTACATAGAAAAATAATAAAAAATCTTCGTCTTCAGAATCACTTAGCTCAGATGCTTGAAATTTGGTATGATGCATTGCCTAGTGGTCCTTGATGGCCATGGGGTCTAAAATGGCCCAGCCCTAGGTGGTCCTGGGTTTTAACCATAGAAATACATAGAAAAATATTTAAAAATCTTCTTCAAAACCTCTTGGCTCAGATGCTTGAAATTTAGTGTGTACATGTAGTATTGCCTAGTGGTCCTTTAATGATGGTCAGAATGGCCCCGCCCCAGAGGGTCCTGGGTTTGAACCATAGAAATATATAGAAAAATATTCATAATTATTATTCTTCTTCAGAACCATTTGGAAATGGTTGCAAACTATCAGGTTTGTTCAAATGATGACCCTAGTTTGACCTTTAACCTTTTTGCTCAGATGGGCGATTTTAGGATTTAGGGCCTCTTGGCCCTCTTGTTTTCATTGGATTTTCACAAAACTTTCAGAATATTGATATCAGTACATGACATGATCTTGTTGTATTTGGGTCATGGTTGGACCCTTTCTGCCATAGTTGCAGCCTTTTATCTGTAAATTTGTTCAAATCTTGTGGCCACAATTCCTCTTTCAGTTGTCAACCAATTTCATAAAACTTTCAATTCACCGTTTCAGTTTTGACATTGATCATACTTTATTGATGACATTATCAGACTCATTCTGCCAGAGTTATTGCCCTCTGTAAATCTGGTCAATTCTTGTGGCTGCAACCCCTCCTTCAGTTTTAATAAAGTTTCATTAAAGTTTCTGGATAGTGCTGTCACCATTTGATGTTGATCTTATTTTGTAGGAGTTACTATCAGACCCTTCTTGACAGAGTTGTAGCCCTTTACATATCTCGTAAAATAATTGTGGCTGCAACTCCTCCTCCAGTTTTCAGTTGATTTTCATCAAACTTTCAGGATATTGATATAATCAGTTAGTGTAAGCAATATTTTATTTATTATACTGTACAAATGAATATAAATATAACAATCTTTACATTACATAGCAATATATAGTGAGAAGAAAGGGATACAGAAGTAAGTCATTAACTTATATAAAATGATTTATAAAATCTGTCTCCCAAATCAGTTGACATTGATAATATTTTATTGGGGTCACGATCCATTGCAGATGACTTTGCATGGCAAGATCTATTTTGAAACAGGAATTAAGCTCTACCGAGCTTTGGAACTGACCATTTTAATAAGAATTGTTGTCGTTTGGCACTGTTGCTGTTCAATCTGTGTTGTTTCAGTGGATTTCAGGAATTGGTCCTTTCAGGCTGCTCTTGGTGGGTGGTTTGATTGATTAATGGGAGAAGAGGTGATATTTATCCCAGTTAGCATGGCATTAAAATCAGTAGAAAGTTCGTTAATTTATGAGTTGACATTTGATGGTGTCAGCTGTTAATTCAGAACTTGAGTGGTTGCTTTCTTTATAAATATCTGGTTAAAAATGATTGATGACAGAAATTTGATACTGTAGTCAGTTTAGCTGGTATCGTATTCTGATATAAGAAGGAGGTTGTTCCATTCCAAAAAAAAATCCCCAAAATTTAGATCCATCGTGTAACGGAGGTTTTTTCCTTCCAAAACAATTACTAAAATCTAGATCCATCCTATCAGATGGATATGAATCTTTGGGATTTTTTTGAAAGAGAAGCATCTGTTTATTCACGGTAAAGGTCGGAGTTAAAAGAAATTTGCGTCTTCATTGCTATCTGTTTTTATGCCCCCGCGACGATAGTCAGGGGACATTAAAATTTGCTCCTGTCTGTCCGTCCATCTGTCCGTCCATCCGTTCATCACACTTTATGGTATAGAGTTTGTGTAATCAACTCCTCCCACAGTTTCCAATGGATCATTCTCAAACTTTGCATATATGTTGTGGACATACTGAAGATGTGCATCTGGGTTTTTGTTGGGGCTAAAATATATTTTAACAGAATAACGTCCTTTTGAACTTAGTCACTTTAGGCAAATTTTTGCATCGTATGGTATGTAGTTTGTGCAGTCAGCTCCTCCAACAGTTTTTAATGGATCTTTTTCGAACCTTGCATACATATTGTGGACATATTGAAGATGTGCATGTGGGTTTTTGTCGGTGCTAAAATTAATTTTTACAGAATTACGGCCTTTTGAACTTAGTCATTTTAGGCAAATTTTTGCATCGTAGGGTATGTAGTTTGTGTAATCAACTCCTCCCACAGTTTTCAATTGATCTTTTTCAAACCTTCCATACATGTTGTGGACATATTGAAGATGTGCATGAGGGTTTTTGTTGGAGCTAGAATTTATTTTGACAGAATTACGGCCATTTGAACTTAGTCGTTTTAGGCAAATTTTCACATTGCAGGGTATGTAGCTTGTGTAATCAACTCCTCCCACAATTTTCATTTGCTGTTTTTCAGACATTGGAGACTTGTTTGTTGGTTTTTGATAAGAAAAAAAAAACAATTCTGAAGGAGTTATAGCCTTTCAAACTTAGTCAGTTTTGGTTGCATTTTGCACTATAGGGTACAAAGTTTGTGTAATGTTTTCAGTGGATTTTTTGTAAATAGCATTTGTGCTAAAAGGTGCTTCAGGGATGTACATGTCCTGTGACAGGAGCTGCACGGGGGCATCAATAATGTCTTACAGACACAATTTTCTATTTTTTCATTGAGCTGGATTGAGAACCATTCTGTGAATAACATGTGGCTTAGGGTAATTCATTGGACCGATGAATCTGTGAGATATATATCAATGTTTTTTGTCGCACTTGCTTTAGCAAGGTGCGAGATAGGTGTCCGGTTTTCCGTCCGTCGTCATTCCGTTCACATTTACGTTAACCCTGGCGTTAAATTAAAGACTTTTAAATTAATTTCTTTAAAACCACTGCACCCACGGTTTCATATGGGGCATGACCAGACTGCAATACTTCAAAATGTTAAAACTCAGCCAGGTCGAGAATCCAAGATGGCTGTCATTGCAAAAAAATGTTCACATTTACGTTAACCCTGACGATAAATTATAGTCAATTAATTTCTCCAAAACTGCTGCACCCATAGTACTCTGATTTCATAATGTTCAGTATGTCCAGACTGCAACACTGCAGAATGGTAAAATTCAGCCATGTCGAGAATCCAAGATGGTGGCCATTACTAAATATGGCAAAAACAACAAAATCAGCTTCTACATGTATTTCAGAACGACTTGGTATAATTAGTTGAAATTTTGCATGGAACATCAGTGGGGCATGACCTCTGACACTGTGGAACTGCAATGCAGGTGCGACATAGCATTCCGAGGAATTCTTATGTCAAATCTGCAGACTAATGTTATAAAGCCATACTTTAGCTTATATATATATATATACACACTTACCAAAATTAGAAACCTGCATGTAAAACTGCCCTTGACATGTCGTCAAAGAGGATGTTATTGTGTGAACCAATCCGGATCTCGCTGACCTATGTACATTTACTACATGTATTTGCATACCGGATTCAGGAGTTGTCGCCTGATGCACACCTTGGGCACAGGGATTGGTAATTTCATTGGCGGGCAGGAGAGTAGTGGATTTAACACATATGCGCAACAGCATAGACATGCTTTTAATTTTAATACCAGTACTTCTCTTAGCACGAATGCTCATCGGGCTCCATCATTAATGACGCTTTATAGCACACACTCTCCATAAAAGCGGAAAATATGAGTTGCATCCAATAAGTTTACAGGGGATGTTTTTCCAAAGCAATGTCTTTCTACAGGGACAATGACGCACCATGTTAGAAGCTTGTAAACCGAAGCATGTGGAAAGGAAACATCATGGGAGTTTTTTGTTTTATCTTTAGGTGACAAAACAGGCAGATCCTTTTAAATTTCCCAGAGAAACGTGGAGCTGAAATTTCTTTGCCCATAGCACTGCAGTGCTTGCAAGATGCGTTCAGAGAAGTGCCCTCAGCAGCTTTAAAAGAAACAGACACTGTCGCACTGACCCAAAATATTTAACAATATGTGTCTTAGTAAAATGTGTCGACCCAGATCAGACTATTTCTCGACCTGGTCAAGAGATTTAACCGCTTGCCAGTCCTCCAACAAGTTTTAGATACATAAACGGATAATAGAAACGACATATTCAAGTTTTAAGATAGTTGAAATTAATGGTAAAGCTGTCATAATAATTCCGATATTACCTGTAATTGTCTTAGCTTGAAGCAAAAATCTATACGAGTGAGAGAAGATATTGCAGACAATTGGTGTAATATTGCTTTCACTGCAATATTATTGGTTTTTATATTACACGGTTAGGACGTTATTACAAACACAATAGACAAGGCTAGTGACAGCTAGAATTTGATGTAATAAGATGGTGGAAACTTCAACCGATTGATAAGATATGCACGTCTAAGGCTTTTTACTCTACACTTATGAAGTTTGTGTGTGTGTGTGTGTGGTTGGAGGGGGTGTATGAATTTCATGAATATTTGAAAGCGGGTGCGAAAGTTGAGAAAAATGTCATATTTGATACCAAATTTAAAGGGTGTTAACTCGGATTCTGGCAGAAATTTGCATGTCTTTAAACTATTTTGCCCAATTTTAAAGAGTGGGGGATGGAGGCTGCGTTTTCACCCTTCGCACCCCGTCTACAGACAAGTCTGCTATATCGTTACTACATATAAGTCCAGGTTTGTTTATCAATTGGAGATATTAGGAAAACACTTAATTTTTGAACCTTCTGATCGTTTAGATTTAATTTTCAGCGGCAGCATTTTGTTAAGAATCTTGGAAAGTTTTGAGTTAGCATGCTAGTTACTTGTCAACTATTGCGCAAGAAATGGCTCTTTTCCGTCTCAGTAAGATTAAATTAAAATCTCTTCCCGTCTTGTCTCTGTTGCAGTCTTGGAGACAGGCAAGTTGGAAATAATTATTTCTGAGCTGCCAGACACCCACTTATTCAATGGCTTGACCGTATTGTATTTGTTTCATTGATAATTCTTGTCTCCGCTTCTGCAGGACTGCGTATGATTGGTTCCAAATTACGATGTCACTAACTGAAAAATCAATGAACAGCTGAGTAGATGGAGCTAGTATTGGAATTGGTTCTTGGACAAGGTTGTGTTTGTATTACAAGCTGTATTAAACTTACCATATGGTGACTATTTTTTGACAGATTTAGAGAAAGCATACAGTCAAGGAGGATAAAGCTGTCTGATTATGGAGAAAGGGTTCGATACTTATTGTATTTTGTATGCATGAATATGAATATTGTAGTGAACTAGAATTTATTGTGCTAATACAGCGTGGCCTCGTCTGGCGAAGCATGTTGTGCACGGCGCACCCCATACTTGGCGTATGTACGCCTTGATTGACATATGCACCTGTGCCGGCTGCTCGGGAAATGGACAGTTCGCTTAGCAAACTTTACAAGATACAGTTGTCTGCTGCCAAATCCTGACTCTGAATAGCTGAGCTGGGTGTGTGAAAATTGCATTCTGAATCTGCGTTTTCATAACGTTGACGTGGCTCAAGTCAAATGATAGTTTTAGTGCTGAACTCATAGTTAGGAAGATGCAAACATATGTTTACATAGGATCCTGTTTGTTGTACTTCTAGCATTGTGGTCACTTGTACAGCTGTCCGCTTTGTTTCCTGTTTTGTTTTGTGGTTTATGATAGAAAATAAATAAGATAGATACCGTATATTATATGATGTATATTTGAATTTTTTTTTTGTATTTATGTACAGCTCTCAAGTGTTGGACTAGGTTATATAAGACGTACTAGTGCCCCGCTTCGTTGTTTATTATTAAATATCCGGCATGTAAAGTATGTTGAGCGGTGTATATAGAGATTATTACATGGGGTGTTCCTTATTTCCCGATTTATCAGCCCTCGGACCGGAGGCATCAGCCCGAGACTCAAATATCGGAGGTCCGATATTGGTCGAGGGCTGATACAGCGGGTGATAACGAAAACCCCATGTTATGATCTGTTTATCATATAGATACAGAATTTTGGACTGTCTAAGAAGCAATCTGCAGTTTGATAAAAATTGAAGCTTAAGCGTCTTTATCCTGCCCGCCGGTCCTATAAATGTGTTCCCGGGCTGATAAAGGTTTATCAGCCCGGCTGTCTTTGACTAACATCAACGGTGTCGAGAGAGACTCTTCGACGTTAAATGATGCAAAACAGAAAATTTCCCGTCCGTTCACAGCTAATAACTCTATTATCTATCAATGGCATAAAGTGTGACCACTCATTTTAATTAGATCAAAAGGAACACGTTGGTATCAAGATAGATATAAAATGACTGACTTATTTTGTGTCGCTACAAAACGGCAAGCGCTTCGCTTCAAATATGTTTATCGGCTACCCAATCTTAATTGTGACAATTAAGATTAGGTAGCCGAGAAACATTTCAGCTGGCGCCGTTATGCTGTATGATTTTACTAACACGCTTATCGTAGAATGCCTGCCTCGTCTCATCAGACAATCAAATATTCCAATCACACTCGGGCGCCCCCGCTGTTGCGTATCCTTAATTCCCTATTAGGCTATTTACGCCTTTCAGCAGCGGTAACCGGTTTCCACCACTTCAAGGTATACCCACTACTGTGGCAACTATTTCTGTAGGTACATGCATTTTCTTTAAAAGTAGAATCTATATGATAAGTGTGGTATCTATATGATAAGCAGATCATAACTTGAGTTTTTTGTAATCACCCGATTTATCTAATTAAAAAAATGAGTGGTCACACTTTATGTCTTTGATAGATGATAAGAGCGTTATTAGCTGTGGACGGATAGAACGTTTCTGTTTTGCCACGTCGCACTCGCCATTTTGACGTCGAAGCACCATTATCAGCACGGGACCCATTTATTGGACTGGCGGGCAGGATAAAGACGCTTAAGCCTCAGCTTAATCAAACACGCAGATTGCTTCTATGGCAGTCCAAATTTCTGTATTTATGTGAAAAACAGGTCATAGCATGGGGTTTTCGTTATCACCCGATTTATCAGCCGTCGACCACTATCGGACCTTGGGCAAGCCCTCTGTCCGATATTGAAGTCTCGGGCTGATAAAACGGGTGATAATGAAAACCCATGTAATAATCGCTATTTGTCATATAGATTCTAGTTATAAAAATATACAGAAATAGTTGCTAGAAGTCAACAATTTTTGAAGTTGTGGAAACTTGTTCTACTGCTGAAGGCAGAATCCAACAAACACAACAGCAGGAACGCCTTAGTGTGATTGCAATATCTTATTGTCAAACGAAAAGTGGCAGGCAACTGACGATAAGTGTCTAATGAATCGAGGCAGGTATTTTACGAAAAGTGTTAGTAAACCACACAGCATCACTGCGCCAGCTGAAATGTTTACCGGCTACACAGTCTTGTAGCGCTCGCCGTTTTGTAGCGAAAAAAAAAAATAAGCCATTTCATATTTAGACCAACGTGTTCATTGTGATCTAATTATGAAAATGAGTGGTCATACTTTATGTCTATGATGGATAATATGAGAAATATAAACTGTGAAAGGATGGGAAAATTTCTGTATTGCCACATCGCACTTGCCATTTTAACGTCGAAGTATTTCACGCGACGTTGACATTAGTAACGGACTGATAAAGGTTATCAGACCGGGAAAACTTTTATGGGACCGGTGGGCTGGATATTTGAAAGCTCAGCTTTATCTAACATGCAGATTGCTTTTTTGGCAGTCCAAAATTCTGTATTAGCCATTTTGGCGGGGGATATAAATTCAACGAAATTCCTTTTTTTTTTTTGGCTCTTTTTCATATTGTTTTTGACTTGTGTATTATATTTTGTATTTATTTTTGAGGGCCTCATGGAAGATTAGTTAACTTGCTAAATGTTGACAACGTCGTTAAATAAAGTCTTTACTTACTTACTTATAGGATAAAAGGCGTTAGAAGTTTAGCGGTTAGACCCTGCTACCACAGCTCAACGCTATGAAAACACACCATCGAGGAAGTCTTGGTGTGATTGTAGTATTTTTTTTTTTTTTTTTTTTTTTTTTTTTTTTTATTAATTCACTTCTGTTCGAAAAGAGTCAGGAGTCTTATGATCAATGTTTGTTAGTAAATCCATGGAACATCACTGCACTGGCTGAAATGTTTCACAGCCACTCAGACCTGTAGCGCTAGCCGTTTTGCGTGTTTTGTAACGAAACGAAAAGTCAGTAATTTCCTTTTAAGTTTGATGCCAACTAGTTCCTTTTGAACTGGTTAAGAAAATGAGTGGTTTTCACTTTACGTCTACGATGGATATTAAGAGAAAGATGACGTCTGAAAGTATGTGAAATTTATTGTTTTGGCACATCGCTTTCGCCATTTTGACGCTGAAGTATCTCACGCGACCACGTTGACGTTACGTTGACGTTAATAACAGTCTGCCGGGCTGATATTTCATTTATCAGCCCGGTAAGTCATTTATTAGGCCGGCGGCGGGATAAAGACTCTGAAGGCTCAGCATTATCAAACATGCAGATTGCTTCCTTTACGCTCCAACATTCTGTATCTATATGATAAAGTTGACTACAGAAGTACAGAAGAACTATTGTATTAACCCTGACATCAGCGTCTGCGTGTGCATAAATGGACAAGGCACAGTCAGGCGAGCTTTCCTGTACGTGAACAGATCCTGATGCCTTTCCGTTCGTCCGTCCGTCCATTTGTGCGTCTTTTTAACATTTGGGTTAAAAATTCTTTTCTGTTTTTCTTAAAGCATTAACTGGAACTTGTTTTCACGACCAAGGTCAAGCTCACAAACTATCAAATGTATTAAAGCTTTGCGTTAAGTTTTTGCTTTGCTTTGTTGTCTGAAAGCCTCATTTGAATTTGTGCTTAGTGTTAGTAGAGGATGAACTCGTCGAAGTATTTAAAGTATTTTTTTTCAAAGCTATATACCGTAATATCGAGAATTTAAAACTTAGAGGACAAACAGCGTAGATCTAGATGAGGCGGCTCATCATGAGCCGCTTCATCAGGATCAACTTTGTTTGCAAAATCTGCTATTTTCGTCAATGGCGTTTTTAAAAAAGTGCTAATATGCCCTTGTTTCATATTATTTACAGCTATGAGAGTATGGAGAACTATCAGAAGGATCAGACCCCTACAAACCTCTGTTTCTTCACAATTCTGATACTGATCATCCAGGGCCTTGGTCTAACTGCTGTAATTCTCGTAGCAGTATGGATGGGACACTACCTTGGAGGCTTCGCATGGCAGAGTAACCCAGCACTAGAATTCAATTATCATCCTGTGTTTATGATAATTGGAATGATATTTTTATATGCTGATTGTAAGTATCAGTTTTACAAGGGGGAATGGGTCTTTGGGGATAAGGATTATGAAGTAATAAAGTATTCATTTTAACCATTCCGGCCCTGTAGGTAAGGATGAACCGTATGTTTTTTTTTTAAGTCTAAATAAACAACGTGAAACAGCTATTGAAAATAAAAACGTTCTACGCGTCTTTATATAAAAATATCACTGTCAGAAGTTGTTGAATAAGTGATTGTATATCTATTACTACAGGAAAAATTGTTGTTTATGTAATGTTTCACAATTTTTAGGTAACATTTGGACGTTTTGAACCACATCACAGGTTAATTATATTTATGTAGATAGTTCCAACAGCTCGATTCAACAGTCAAATAAATGATACATCATATCGAAATAGTAAACCAAGCATCTCGTAGCATCATCTTACACAGTAAAAGAACAAAATGTCAAAACTAATGAAATGTCAGACCGTTGCAAATTTCAAAACTAAAGTGCTGTTTGGGTCTTTATTTCAGCTATTTTAGCATACCGAGTTTTCCGAAATATGAAGAAAATATACATCAAGGTGATACATGCTGCTATCCATGCAGGTGCCCTTATTTTCGCCAGCGTAGGTCTGAAGGCAGTGTTTGACTCGCACAACCTCGCCGAAAAGCCTATTCCTAATCTGTACAGCATGCACAGCTGGCTAGGCTTGCTTACAGTTATACTTTTTGGGCTGCAGGTATGATTTATTATAATTTGACACTTAAGATGTATAGGTACATGTACACTTAAGGAATGAATTTCATTTTTCTGAGGTTTATCAAAGGGTCGCGTGCAAAGTGAATGAGTCCGGAAGGGGCTCATGTAAACATTGCAAGTGATCCAATGTCGTTTACACTTCGATGTACTTCAGAAAAATTAAGTTCTTTGCTTATATTTACATTCGTTTCAATCAAAACCTTGATAAAAAATCTTGTACATGTATAAGGGCTAAAATTGAAGTAGTAAAATGTTTACATGCAGTTTTTCTGCTAACAGCAGAACAACGTCATGGCGTCGCCGACGGCCACTCAGATTGTAGAGAGCCATGGTTCATTTTGACGTCATTTAAAGTCATGTGACGTTGGTGTCTTAATGCAATTATTGGTATGTAAACTATATTATGTGCCAATGGTTTACAATAGGGCTTTTCAGTAAATACACCAAGAATGTAAATATTTATGCTGTATCATCATTTAAAGAAAGATTGAACGTAAGTGCAAATTTGATCCTTTCCCAGGTTGATATGGGATCACTTGATCAACATTATTTTGCCAGAGAAATTTATACATTGAGTGACAAAATGATCAATAGTTGATGCCTATTCTATTCTATTCTATCCCATAACCTAACTAAGTCGTTGGGCAAAATCCATTCCTGTCCACTCATTAGCTCGCCTGAACGAAAGTTCAGGAAGAGCTATTGTTGTCACCACGGCGTCCACGTCCGCGTCCGCGTCGGCGTTCGAATTGGATGTTTTGGTTAAAGTTTTTTAAAGACCTATATCTCCTTAACCCATGGATGGATTCTTTTGATACTTGCACTGTAGTTAGATATTGGTCCAAAGTTTAACAGGGTACCACCCCCACCCCACTCAGTGACCTTGATGCCAAGGTCATGGACTTAGAAAGTTGGGATTTTTTTGGACTGGATGTTTTGGTTAAAGTTTTATAAAGCCCAATATCTCCTTAACCCATGGATGGATTCCTTTGATACTTGCACAGAAGTTAGATATTGGTCTAAAGTTTTCGAAGGTTCTACCCCCACCCCCTCAGTGACCGTGATGTCAAGGTCATGGACTTAGAAAATTGTCTTTTTATTGATTGGATGTTTGGTTAAAGTTTTTAAAGACACATATCTCCTGAACCCATAGATGAATTCTTTTTATATTTGCACTGTAGTTAGAGCTACAGAGTACTACCCCAACCCTGCTCAGTGACCTTAATGTCAAGGTCAGGGACTTAGGAAATTCGGTCTTTATTAAAGTTTTGTAATTGCATACTGATTCATAATGCTTTGCAGAGATTTAGTTTATATTTGAACTGATGTTAGACACTTTTTTGAGCTTTTATAAAACACCTTATACTTACCCCACTGGATGACCTTGAAGTCAAGGTCATCGACTTAGAATTTTGTCTTAAAGAGTTTGATTAAAGTTTTATATTTATGAAGACATAATTTCACTGTGCCACGATGATGGACTCAGTTGATACTAATACTTGGACTGATGTTAGATAATGGTACATCCTACATCCCCCACCCCCCTCCCCCCTCTCAGTTTTTTTTTACCTCAAGCTCATGGACTTTGAAATTTTATTTCATTTTTTTTTTAAATTTTGTTTATAAATGTGTTTTTATTTTGGACATGCTTGCCTGAAGTTTTATGCATAGCAGTCCACACCACCATAGCGGCTATGTGATCGGCAAGCACCAATTCAGGCGAGCTTTGCTGTCAGGCGACAGCTCTTGTTGGTATTGTCTTCCCACCTCTTCTTCTGTCTACCTCTTCTTCTTTTTCCTTTCACTGTGCCCTGAAGAATTGTCTTTGCTAAACCAGAAGACCTTGAGACGTGGCCAAACCACCTTAGTTTCCGTTTCTTGACCAGCGTAAGAAGTTCATCATATTCTCCAATGGCTGCTTGGATCTTCCTGCGAACCTCCCCATTGGTTATATGGTTCTTGTACGAAATGTTCAGTAGCCTTCGGTAGCATCTCACCTCAAAGGCCTGCGTTCTTTTCTATGACTCTGCTGTCAAGGTCCATGATTCACAGGCATACAGAAATATGGAAATGACAAGGGAGCGCATAAGTTTCACCTTTGATCCAAGAGATATATTGTTATCTCTCCAAATTGGTTTCAGCTTAATAAGAGCTGAAGTGGCTTGTGCAATCCTTGAGAGATCCTCCTGTTTTGAGCCATCATCTGAGACAACTGCTCCAAGGTATTTGAAGCTGCTTACGGTACCCAGCTTCTGCCCTTTTACCTTGATCTCTCTCTGGATGCCGTCTCCGCTGTTCGTCATCAGTTTGGTCTTCTCAGCACTGATCTCCATCTTATACCTTGTGCAGGTTTGGTCGAGGCTTTCAACTAGAGCTTCTAGTTCCTGCTCTTCCTCAGCTAGAGCATCTATGTTATCGGCAAACCGCAGATTGGTAATGTTTCTGCCGCCTATGCTAACCTTTCCTTCATGTTCTTCCAGAGCATCAGTCATGATCCATTCGAGAAAAATGTTGAAGAGGGTGGGTGACAGAAGACATCCTTGTCTTACTTCAACTGTTGTTCTGAACAATTCTCCTGTGCTGCCATTTATCAGTACTGCACTTGTAGCCTTGTCATATAGCTGCTGAATGGTGCGAACTAGATTTGCACTGATATTGTACTTCCGCATGGTGGCCCATAAGGCTGCATGCCATATCCTGTCAAAGGCTTTTTTGAAATCAATGAAGACATGGTACAGATTCTGCTGATGTTGGAGATACTTTTCACACAGGATTCTAAGGTTGAAGATTTGTTCTGTGGTGCTCCTTCCTGCTCGGAACCCAGCCTGTTCCTCAGCGATTATCTCCTCGGCTTGTGGTTTAAGCCAAAAAAGTTAATTGAAAGGTCCAGAGTATGCCACAGTCACAGATTGCAGCCAACCCACAACACTAAGAGGAAAAGAAAAAGGACAAACACAAACGTGCAGAACAACAGATGCACAAGAAGCACAAAAACCAGCTCCCTCTTCCCCAGCGAGGTGATCAGAATGCTAAACCAAATGCAGAAACAAGCCTTTTCTTGGGTGTCAAAACTTGGTTCCGGGTTTTTACCCCATGTCAGTACAACCAGCTTCATAGTGCTGATAGCAGACAACAAAGAAAGATTCACTGATGTTGTGCTAAATGTAAAAGCCGAGTATAAAGTATAAACGAGCCATGAGCAGAAACTCCACTGAATAAGCTAAAGAGTTTCATTAATTTTATAACCTTTTATCTCCCCGAGGTTAAATGATTTTTTGTTGGAATATTTAAAGGTGATTATTTTAGTAACATATTTGCCTAGGTTTGAGATGGAGGTTATCCCTTCCAAAAAAATCTTAAAGTTCTAGACTCATCTTGTAAGACGTATCTATAAAATTGGGATTGTTTTGGAAGAGAAAAATCCCATTTTATAGCTGATTTACACAGGACTGATTTACATATTTGCGGTAATTTTGGAAGGGTGAACTCCCGTCTTATAACCAAATAAATATAGCTTGTAACATTTCTTGTTTCAGTGGGTATGTGGCTTCTCCTCTTACCTGTTTCCTAAGCTTAGTTTTGGACTCCGTTCCATGTACATGCCACACCATGTGTTCTGGGGACTCGCTATATTTGGACTTGCAGTTGGCACAGCTCTGACAGGAATTACTGAAAAGGCTATATTCCTCTTCATGCAGAAGAAACTGTAAGTTTTGTATGATGTTATTGCGGTTTCTCTTTATCATATGATGTCTAATGATAGATATTACATATTAAGAAAGAACGAACTGTTGATAGAGGTGCACAATTAAGTGATATCGCTAGATTTCTCAGTCAAGATACAGTTGTTGTTTTTCCTTGTAACTGAAGTATATTTGAGTAACCATAGCATTTAATTTATGATAAAGGGACTAGGCTGTTTATGCAAATATGTACAAGCGTCATCAGTACACAGTTTTGAGAAGGGAAAATAGGGATACTCAGACTAACTTGTAAAGGTTTGGTCTTCTGAAACCCAGCAATGGTTTCTGACATTGCCCTGTTGCTTCCAAGTTATGGTTCCCTTAAAACCCTAAGTTTCAGCATTGTTTGAGTAATAGGCTTGCCATTCTTCAATGCTCAGATGCATCATTCTGGACTTGTTAAAGACATGTTAGCGCAGTGACAGTCAAGGTCATTTCTGATAAATACGTTTACAATGTATAGCCAGTAAGATTGTTTCAGAAATACACCTTAGTGCCATAATAGCAAAAAGAACCCATTTATTCTTTTATACTTTTCAATGAATTATAGAGATTTCACGGTGAAATCGAAACTGATAATTTCATTGTTTCAGAAATATGATTTTTATACCCCGCCACACGTAAGTGTGGTGGGGGGGGATTATGTTTTCATTGTGAAATAGCCTCAATTTTTTGTTGATTAATTAGCTAAATCTTATCTGGCTTGACAAAAAATACGTCACACATGTTTGCACGTCATTACGACGTTAATGACATCACTTAAAGCGCCAACGTAGCATTGTTACTGCACGCGACGTCAGGCCGCCTAAGTCTCCTGTAAGCATTCTTTCTTGGCAAATTTTTTTAGGTATGTTTATCAAAATGATATTTGAAGCTATTTTTCAGTTGCAAACGTTGTTTACGATTAATATCATACCCAATAAACACGCTGGAAGCATCAAATTTGACGCAAAACGGCTAGAAAAAAAGTTGTGTTTCTGTCGTGATGGCTGACGCTCTTGAATAAACAGAATTTTTTCGATTTTCAAGCATAAAAGAAATAGAAAATTTGACTTTTTCAGTGTAAGATGAATTTTTACTTCACTCATGAACACCAAAAGTGGTATTTGCACTCGTGGCTTCGCCTCCCCACTTGCCATGAGTGAAAATACCACTTTTGGTGTTCATTCGGTGAAATAAAAATCGATCTTACATTGAAAAAGTCAGATATCCTCTATCTAATCTATGAAATACAGTAGCACAGTTCCCTATCAGGATAAAACTGGTATAACATAAGAATAGTACAACCAAACAAACTTCGAAAAGTGGTAGAGCTGTCCTCATGTCAAATAAATTGGAGGTGACAAGCTGTAAATTACAAACATTATCAATATTTTTGACATAATCATTTCTAGCTTTCCAAATATTTCAGGGCATATTCTGATTACCCTGCCCATGGCATCCTGATAAACTTCCTTGGAATCATCATCATAGCCTTTGCTGCGTGTGTGTTCTACGTTGTGACGCGACCAGAATACAAGAGACAGAATACTCCAGATGAGGAGCATATCCAGTTAGCATCAAACTAAAGCCTGTTAACTACTTATGGGCGCACCTCAAAGGGAAGCCACTCTGCAGAAGAGAATTGTTTACTTGGTGTATGAATTCCTTTTCTTAAAGGGATACCCTTTAATGGAACAATTTGCTCATGGGAGCAAATTGTTTCATTAAAGAGTAACCTCGCTCCCCCTATGAGGAGGAAGACAAAAGTACTTCTTAATCAGAGTGACCTCCCTTGTAGGAGACTACCCCAGGCTAAGTCTTGAGGATGCTACTCAAATAGCGCGGAAATATTTCTCAAAATGAGCTGTGTTACTGGAAATTGAGAGTTTATTATACCTATTAAAGATTCAAACTTTACAAGATTTATGTGGTTTTGTTAGTATTGAGTCTGGCATTCATGATCTTGGATGGAGAAATAAAGCTTATTTTCTTATGACACAGCTCAGATATGTTGCTTTAGTAGTTGTGGGTTGTGCAGCAAAAGTTACGGTTAATGGTAATCAGCTGTATATTTGCTTTTCTAACTAAATCCAGTAACTAGAAGTACATTCCATTTAGCATTTTAGGTACATACTTAAACAGACTGGTGATAATTGATATTTAAACACTTTATTATAGAGCCATATCTTTTTTACAGGATAGACAAAAAGAAATATTCGAAAAAATTAATTGATGCAGTGCAGTCTTGTTAAAAATGCTTTCCTAATGGAGATACATAGATTTCAGAGGAAATTTTTTTAATAACTTTTGCAAAAACAGTATTTTCTAGTGATGATTATCACTTCATTGGAAACTGCTTTTCTTTTGACATAAAATTGCTTTTGGATATATGTCATCATAGTAACATCTTAAATCTAGATGATTTGATCCGTGATTTGACAAAACCAAGAAAGTGGCATGTGTGCCTAGCAAAGACTCAGATCATCCTGGGCAACCGCCAACCATAATCAGAGTTTGCTGTGCATTTAAAAGGTAGCTAAGGGTCAAAGCTACCTCCATGCCGACATCGAAGACGCTTCCCAGACTTGGGGGGGGGGGGGGGGGGCCCAGGCGGGGGGGGGGGGGGGGCCCAGGCTGATCTGAGTCTTCACTGAGCGGACATCCCACTTTGTAGGTTTTGTCATTTCTTGGCTCATTTATGTTTAAAGTTTAGTGTCATCGTTAATGATCAGATACTGGCAGGATGATAAGCCAGTTGTCTTTAAAGGTTAACAATTTTTTGTCATATCAAAGGTACTTGTTTGGCGAGTTTATGTTTGTGCAAGCATTTGAGGGTGTGTGTGTACATGCAAGTCTGTAATTCCTTTCTCTCTCTCTCTCTTTCTCTCTCTCTGGGTGTATGTGTATATGTGTGTGAACAAGCAAATAGGGATAAAATTAATAAATAAATAAACTGAAATGCTTGCACTGCAGTGAGTTACTGTTGTATCACAAATCTTTTCAACATACAATTTTTAGCTCGCCTGAATGAAGTTCAGGAAGAGCTATTGTACTACCCCCCCCCCACCCCCAACCTGTACTACCCCCCCCCCCCCCCCCCCGCGTCGGCGTTAGCGTTAGCGGCGATGGCGTTAGCAAAGTTTTATGTCAAAGTTTTTTATGTGATGGGCAACCCCCCCCCCCCCCCCCCGCGTCGGCGTTAGCGTTAGCGGCGATGGCGTTAGCAAAATTTTATGTCAAAGTTTTTTATGTGATGGGCAATGCGCTGTCAGGCAAGCTATCCTGTCCCTGTGACAGGTCTTGTTTGATATAACAGTGCTCCAGATTAGGTGTGTAACAGGGATAATTTAGAGCTACTTCTCAATATTTCTCCATAAAAGCTTGACCCTCATTAGAGCCATCTGAACTAGTTATGTGACAACATACATTTTGTTGAGAAATAAGAAAAAAATTATCCTCAAAGCCCATCTTCTCTGGAGATCCAAATATAAGAAGACAAGAACAGTGCATTATTTTGTTATAAATTAGTCATGAAATTCAACTAAACTTACTACGTACATATGCAATATTTATTTTAGTGTTGCCTGAGACAGACTGGACTACAAATTGGTATATCTCCTTCATTTTACACCATTCTGCTCTTTCGCTGGTACTGATGGTGATATTTTAGTCATAGAATCTTTTGATTCACATTTTTTTGCATTTATTGTTATATCTTCATTGAAATTACTATATTGATGGTGTAGAAGGACCCTATTTGGAAGTTTTCTTTTGGGGTTTTACTAACACAATATTTGATTTATCTTTTGTTGGTTGTTGTATTTAGTTTGCTTCGTGGTTACATGCCATCCAAGGTTCACACCATACCTAAAATAGAAAACCTCTGTAAGAAAAAGTCTTCTCATACCAGTAGTTCCTTTTGGAGAAGGGGTTTAGGAGGCATTTTTTCTGGATGTGGATAGTGACTTCTTGACACAAAGACTCTGGTGAGCAAATAAGGACTACCATGGCTGTCTTGTTACTAGTAGGTATGTGTAGAAACAAAAATATGCCAGCAAACTGGGGCGTCAGACCTATGTTCTGCAATTTGAAACAAAAGATTATTTAGAGAAGTACTCTCAGTACATGTAATGCTAACAGTGTTGATGTGAGCACATATGAGCCGTGACACAACAAAAGCAACAAAATGGTTTGTGTGCCCAGTGAAGACTCAAATCAGCCTGGGCATCTGCCCAGTCTGATCAGAGTATTTGCTGTGCACTTCAAGGGTAACTAAGAGTCTAGGCTTGCTATATGCGGACAGCAAAGACTCTGATCAGATGGGCAGATCTGAATCTTCGCTAGGAGCACATGTAGCTTTGTTGGTTTTGTTGTGTCACGGCTCATATGCTCTTAAACTAGGGCTGTGTATGTATTTTGAATTTCAAAATGAAACTTTTGTTTACTTAAAGGCTTTCTTTAAAAATCTAATGTTTGCTGTGCCTGCCCTGACAATTTTGGTGGGTAATTGGTAAGGTTGTTTTAATCAGGTGCAAGAAGATATTATAAGGGGCCGACCATTTGATATTCTTGGGGGGGGCCTGGTATATTTATCAAAAAAACTCCCTGTCTTTGGAAATGCAAGAAAAAAATAACCTGGCTCATAAGGGGGTTCAAAAAAATAATCTGGCTTCAAAAGTAAGAGAAAAAAATAACCTGTCTCCACCCAAAATTTCAACAAAAAAAAATATTGTCTGCAGATAATTCCATTGGATTTGAGTTTTTATAATCTCTCTGGCTTCTGGGGGCTGCGCCCCCAGACCCCCATATTTATAGTTATGTTTTAATATTATCTACAATTGGTTTACACCAGCAGGCCCCCATGTGCATACATTTACAAAAAAATCCTTTACAACATTCACATACATGTATCATTGATCTGCTACATTACTAAGTAAATGTTTCCACTTAAACTGAATTGCAAAAGAGTCACTAGCTTATGGGAGACAAAACCATTATGGCAAAATAAACACTCTAAAAGGCAAAAGTCCCAATATAAAAACCCTTATTTTTACCATCATTCCTAGTTTTTCTCTTGTTTCCAGTCTTAATTTTTTTGCCATTGAAATTGGGAAATCGCTTTAGCTTCTGGGGGGCATTGCCCCCCAGACCCCCCTTTCTTAACTTCTTAGCACATAACTTTCAGCCATTTTATAAATTTTTTACAAACAGGGATGTTTGTATCTGTACCTTAGATGAAAAGAGTAACATGCTTCAGGCACTGGTTTGCAAAAGCAAGCTAAGCCATGCCCTTCGCCTGGTTAAAGACGGCACCATGTTCTTTTTGTGAGAAAAAAAAGGTGTAAAAAATACTGATGTGGGTAAAGTAAAAGGATATTAAGATCAAGTAAACAAGGATCTGATAGTTCAGCTATAAAATAAAAAAAAATAACCTGTTTGAGTTAGTTTGTAAAAAAATAAATTAGCTTCCACAAGGTGAAAAAAAAAGAAATTGTTTCCAGAGGCCAGTGAAATAAAATGTTGTGTCTTCATCAAGAATACCAGGCCCCCCCCCCCCCCCCCCCCCCCCCAGAATATCAAATGGTCGGTCCCTAAGATTACTATACATTTGCAAATTGTGCAGACCTAGATTAGACTGCCCCTAAATCAGTCTGATCAGGGCCTACGCTGTTTTCTATATTACAATGACAGATATAGCTAATGCAGAAACCAAAGATAAAATAATTGTTTAAATATGGCAATAAATTTAAACAGTTGTTTCCTTTGGATGGCAAAAAATAGGCAAGGCCAAAAAAAAGGGCAATAGGGAGACAGCAAATCAACATTTTTATGGCATAATTTCAAAGTTTCTCTTGAGCAATGCCAGGTGAGAAAATAACTGATAGCAAATGGCAACCAACTTATATCAGCTTTTCACGACTTGCCATGACATGACAAAACCAACAAATTGATATGTGCGCCTAGCAAAGACTCAGACAGCCTTCATGAGCCTTGGCATCTGCCCAGTCTGATCGGAGTCTCTGCTGTCTGCATAAAGCTAGCATAGATCCTTAATTACCATTTAAGGGCACAGCGAGGACTGATGAATCGGATGCCCAGACTGATCTGAGTCATGGCTGGGTGCACATGTCACTTTGTTGGTTTTGTCATGTTGCGGCTCACTTGATATTTTTTGCAAAGAGAGACAACTTTTGGGATTAAGTATAGGCTTCCCTGCATGGACAGCCCCTATTCAAAAGGGAGTATACATGTATACGAAAAAATTTTCTTGAACACCACAGAGCTCCAGATAAGAGGGGGTATTGAGGATAATTCGAAGATAATTTTTCTTATTTCTGAACGAAAACATATGTTGTGACCCCTCATTAGAACCGTCTCGATGAGACGGTTCTAATGATGGGTCACAAAATATGTTTTTGTGGAGAAATATGGTCAATTATCCCTAAATTATCTCTGTTACCCCTTCTTATCTGGTGCACTGACACCAGAAAGGGATATCCACATGCTTCACCTGTACTGACAGTTATTATCTCACCCATGTTATCTCACCTAGGACTGGATAAAAGTCAGGTGAAGTCAATGCATTGGTTGTTATGGAGGTCATGTATCTGTGTTGGTCATCGGCGTTTGCTTTTTGCAAAATGACATCAGTTTATGCACGCCAGACATTGGCATAAAAAATAAAATGATGGTCCTTGAAAGCAGCGCCTTTTTTCAAAAACAAATAGAAACCTCTCCGGCACAAAAAATAAGCATTTTATCAAGTTCAAAAGTAATGGCGAAACGTGATTTGCAAAGAAAAGTGTCTGTCATTGATGTAAGGCACGGATAGAAAAAAACTGCCTTTTGGGATCACTGTTTTGCATCATTCGGCAAGCCTCATGATGCCGAACAGTGACCCTCGTGACGCATTTTTCTATCCACACCTCGCATCCATGATAGACACTTATATTCTCCAAAGGAATAGTGTTTTGACACCTGTTTAGAAAGTAGGCCAAAAAATGGAAACGGCAAAGTTGCTTCCCTTGAAAGTTTATTATTCACCTCACCGGTAATTCTCATATATTGAGTTCTTCGTATTATAATTCTTCATAGTCCATATATCGTTTTCATGAACTGGGAAGAAACTGGTCAGACTGTATGGATGCACAGGCTGGTCTGAGTCATCATGGTATACATATAATAGGCCAGTATTTTATCGATAGTCATTTTTCCAAAGAGAAACAACTCTCCAGAACTGACCGGTCATAGTGACATGAATCTTAGCGGAGTTTGACTTCCATGTGCTTTTGACCTTGGCTTTTTGTAGGTTTTCACCCTACAATTGGCTCAATATGACTTAAATGCTGTTGAAAGGGCCATAAACCCACAAGTCATCCATCTTCGATACACTTTCATGGGAAGTAATTCTGCCATTTTCAGTTTTCCCCTTTCTCATTGGGGGTCAACTCTTTAAGGAAAGAATGACCATTATAGGTGCCTGTTCTTAAGTCCTGGTTCATATAAGGTATGCTGAATTATGGTAGTCCTGCATCATAATAGTAAGTACATGTAGTATAGGATTTCAAAAACGTATGACAGGAACATAAACATTATGGTTGCAGTTAAGGAAACTGAGTGCACATTTTATGTTTTGCCACCATTTTGCAAAGGGAAACAATTTTCGTGACTCCTTGTTTGCTTTTCTGGAAGAAATAACCCTTCCAAAAAGGGGTTTACTCTAAAAGGAAAGAATTTTCTCCTAGAAGAGCAAATTCTTTCCTTAAAGAGTTGACCCCCATTGAGAAAGGGAGAAACTGAAAATGGCAGAGTTGCTTCCCATGAAAGTGTACCGGTTTACCTAATTACTTAGTTGAGTGATTCTTGGAACTTGGATCTCTGTAATCTATTTAAATATACTATAATTTATTGTACATATTGAGAAAGAATAAATAAGTATAGCATTTTACAACCTTCTTTGTTTTTATTATAATCAATCCTCTCAGAAGGGGTTTTCACTCGGGGTGATCAGACAAATCCCAAGGTGCTACAACGGGCCTGGTATGATTTATGCACCAGTCATTTGTAACCACTGCCCCCCCCCCCCCCCCCCCCCCCCCCCCCCCCCCACACACACACCGACGGGGAATAGTGGGGCTAATAACTTTTCATTTTTAAGCCCTGGTATAAGCCCCACCCTCTGGGGAAATGCTGATGGTTATAGCCCTGCTGTTAGCCCTGCTCTGTATAACAGAAAATTCCACTGGGGTAAAGATCCGAAAGTTAGAATCCCGGCACTTCCCTGGCACTGTGGGGACAATAAAAAAGTCATTGCCCTGCACCTTAGCCCCGCTACCCCCACCCTACCCCATAGTTGGGGGGGGGGGGCGGGGGCAGTGGTTACAAATGACTAGTGCATTAGGCCATATTTGGCCCCATATTTATGAATTTTCAAAATTGTATCTTTTAAGCTCTGCCAATATTATATATGAGTGTTGAAACCTTTAACTAGTATTAATATTCAAATTTTCTACATTCATGCGATTTTTATGTTTTTCTGCACGTCTAGTTGCACCCTACTCAGCCGTTTTTTTTTTTTTTTTTGCATTTTCGTCCATTTTTCGTCTGCATTTAGGCTATAAAATATGTCAGCACAGTCAAGTGCACAGCTAATTTGTTGCACAATGATGCATTTTAATAATGTCAACAATATATGAAAATTCAGCTGTGCACTTTACTGTGCTGACACTTTATTTTATCCCTTTCTTTAAAAAAATCTTGTAGATTCTTGGACATTTTACCTGTACTTTCAACATAAAAATGCCCATATCTCCACTCATAGACAAAATAAATATATGTTGTGGATATCCATTTTTCTTAGAACACATGTAATCATTTGGTACACATTTTATTTTGATCCCTTGAATTTTTTTGTTAGCATCTATCTACTTGCTAAGTTGAGTGGGTGGGGTACCTGGTCAGGCTTTGAACAGTACACATCTGTTTAGCAGTGTTGTACCACTTATTGGTGTACCACCAAAACCCATTATCAATTGCTCTTTAAAGCTGTATTAACTGACATTTTATTTTAAGAAAACCTCTTTTAAACATAGTTTTCTTGCCGTTTTATTTAAAACAAAACAGGCATGTCTGAAATCATATTCTGAGGATTCACGTAGAAGAAACATTAGTTCTGTATGAACGTGTTTACTCAGGTGATGAGCCATAGAAACCATGTAATTTTAAGTAAATTTGAATGGAGCCAAAATTGCCCAAATCATATCGGATCCTTTGAGATTTTAACCAATAGTAAAGATTTTCACATACATAAAATCTCATTATATACTGGACTGGTGTAAAGCAAAGTAAATGGGCCGGTGCTGACTCTTCTAACATTAAGTCTGTCACCGCTGTGTGTTCAAGTCTCGGAGAAGCACATGTTAGAATGCAAAGTTCTGCTTACGGGAGGTCAATTGTTTTTTTCCCCCGGAAACCCCGGTTTTCGCCCGTCTCTGCTAAACGATCGGCTCGACATAAGTATTATTCTTGAAAAAACAATAAATGAAAATCTTAACGAGTTCCTTCAAAAGCAGAGGAAGAAGGAACATGGGCCAGACTACTTAGTTTCGGCTAATAAAGCCTCCTCAGTGACTCTGACAATATCTGAAGACGAAACCAGAGAAAAGCATTCTGAAATTTATTAATTTAAATTGGGCAGTAAATTCAAAGACTTGACTACTATATAAAAAAGGTCCAAATGATATAAAAGACGATGATCTAGAGTAAGAGTCTAAACCAATATAAAATTTCAGATTTCTCAGAATATATCCTCTGATCTCAAAGGACGAAAATAAAATCTGCTCTATGGATGATGTACGGGAAGACGTTTTACGGCCGCCACACGGCACAACACCAGCAGCAGTCAGTGACCTATATATAGCGGGTTTTCTTTTTTCAGCCACTCACCTGTCCAGCGGCGCGACAAGCGTCAGTTGGAAAAATACCAACATTCAACTGGAGACACGAGTCTCACTGCTGCAATGAAGTAAAATGAAAATCTTAAATAGTTCCTTCAAAAGCAGAGAATACATTCCGAAGAAGGAACATAGGCCAGACTACGTAGTTTCGGCTATTAAAGCCTCATCAGTGACCCTGACAATATCTGAAGACGAAACCAGGCAGTCGATTCAAAGACTTGACTAGTATCAAAAAGGATCCAAATAGTATAAAAGACGATGATCTAGAATAAGAGTCTAAACCAATCTAAAATTTCAGATTTCTCAAAATATATCCTCTGATCTCAAAGGACGAAAATAAAATCTGCACTATGGATGATAAACCCATATAAAAAATTATAAACAAACTTTTGCTGTCATATTCATGTAAGCATTACCATGTTACCGTCATTATGTGACCTGTACTCGCGCCCAGGGGTTGGTAGTGCATGGTGGTACGAAGGGGGGCGGTGGGGAGGGATCGGGGGAAGGGATAGTTTACTTTTGTATCTGCACAACGAAGTTGTGGAGGGGACAAAGAGTTTGTCCTGTACGTAAATACGTTCCCTTTTATCGTCACTCTGGCAACCTCATTTATGAACCGATTTTAATGTTACTTCACACAAAGTTTTTGTATGTCAATATCTTGGACTGGTTCACGTTTCAGTGTAGGAGTCCCGGTAGCTTCGTGGGCAAAACTTTGACCTGCTGACCTAGTGGACCTGGGCTCGATTCCCGATGGCGGAAAGTCTTTCCAAATGTAAACGGGGTTCCATCGCGCACAGCCTTTCATTACCACTCCCATCGTCTTGATATGACTAAAATACAGTTGAAAAGGACGTAAACTCGCAAATCATACATCCATTTACGTTTCAGCATTGTAGGTCTGAGATCAAGGTCACAAATGCTCTTTTTATAACAAAAATGCCATTTCTCTGGCTCTGTCATTTATGGACCGATTTTCAAATGTTAAGTGTGACAATGTCTTGGATAAGCTGGCGTTTCAGCGGTCTAGGGCTAAGGTCAAGGTCACAGTTGCTATCTTTTTGTCAAGACACTGAAAGAAGAGGGGAGAAACGCCAACGACAAAACGGAACAGTTCAGTTTTGATGATAGACACAGCAGTCCAACCATTCCGCGTAGATTCCTCACAGTTAAACACATAAAATCATAAGAAGACTATGATGAAGCAACATTGAGGACTGTGTACAATCTGAAGCCAGAACAAAACGAAACAGCTAAGTGGACCACGATGGACAAAACCAAACAAAGAACAAGAACAGTTGGAGTTAGGCAAGGATGCCTTCTCTCACCCGACTCAACATTTTTCTCGAAATTATGTCTGATGTCTGAAGCACGTCCTGAAGATCGTGATAAATAGAGAATACCATGTCAGTGTCTTTTGATATCAAGTTTATCAGGCGAGATCAGAAACAGCGTAGGAATGGCGAGGCTTGCCGAGTGTGCAAGGTGATGGAGCATATAATTGCATCCAACATTTCTAAACACTTGACTCAGCATGATGTTCTTATGAATTGCAACACGGCTTTCGGGAAAAACGTTCCTGCGAAACACAACTTATTTAGCTTGTGGAAGACCTTGGAAGGCAGCTGACTTTGGGAAAGCAAACAGATTTAGTTGTTTTAGACTTCAGCAAAGCCTTTGACAAAGTGAATCACTTGAAATTTTTATTTAAACTTTCGAATTTTGGCATTAAAGGAAACACTCTGAAATGGATTAGGTCTTCCTTGATTGGTCGATCTGAAACTGTTGTACTGGATGGGGAGTCTTCAAATGAAGTTTCAGTAACCTCTGGGGTACCCCAGGGGTCTGTATTGGGCCCGCTCCTCTTTCTGTTGTACATAAACGACCTTCCTGAAAATGTACAATCTCA
The DNA here is from genome assembly GCA_963989385.1 of Ctena decussata. Lineage (NCBI taxonomy): Eukaryota > Metazoa > Mollusca > Bivalvia > Lucinida > Lucinidae > Ctena > Ctena decussata. Next base: position 27,288,550 of record OZ022512.1, on the reverse strand, counting down.
AGTTAGGCTCTTTGCTGATGATACCGCTGTTTACTTGACTGTATCTAGTTCAGGGGACGGTAGTGTACTCCAGTCCGATCTAGACATTCTGCAGAACTGGGAAGGAACCTGGAACATGGAGTTTAATCCAAGTAAATGTCAGGTGCTCCACATTTCTAGGTCCAGAAACCCGTTAAGGACAAAATACTATATGCATGATCAGGAACTGGAGGCTGTAGATGCAGCCAAGTATCTTGGGGTAAGCATCAGCACAGATCTTAGCTGGAATTCTCACATAAACAATATAACTGCCAGTGCTAATAGAACTTTAGGCTTTGTAAAAAGAAATGTGAAAACAAAAAATGAAGAAATCAAAACACTGGCACGCATATAACTCACTAGTAAGACCGCAGGTTGAATATGCATGCGTCTTCTGTCTGGAGCCCATACACAAAAGAAAATATAGAGAAAGTTGAAATGACTCAACGAATGGCAGCAAGATGGGTTTCCAATGATTACTCTCCCTACAGCACCGTGACAGAAATGATGAGTAATCTTGGATGGCGGTCGTTTGAGTGCAGACGTTACGATCGGATGCACGTCTCGCTATGTTTTATAAGGTAGTGTATGGCCTGGTTGCTATTCCCGTTCCGTCATATTTCGAACAGCCCACCAGATATACTCGTCACATCTTCTTTCTTACAGCAGATCCATACATCTGTCTGTTATTATCAGTATTCATTCTTTCATTCATATATTGTATTATGGAACAGATTACCAGCTGATCTCGTCCAAGTTTCAGATCTTGACTCCTTTAAATTAGGAGTCAGCAAGATCAGTCATACCCTCCCCTTAACATAGATAGATGATAAAAGCTTGGTATAGGCGGTAGTACTATAAAACAATTATCGGTTTGACATTGATGCTCTTGCTGAGTAAGAGTGGGAACTGTAGAAGCTAGTTGCAAGTCTCGACAAAACCTGCATAAGATATCATAAGATTTAAAATTGTGATAAGTGCTGCAAAAAAATCCAACAAACTCACTTCAGTTTGGTACCTCTACATTTTCGATCCGGTAATTCTGAATCCGACTATAGACCCGGTTCAATTTGGGGTACTCGGACAAAACGGACCATGGACAAAACGGACCAGACAGAACGGACCACGGTTAGGACAAAACGGACCACGTTTCAGGACCAGACGGACCACGCTAGAACTCGGTTGGCCATATGTTCTCTGTATCTTGATTATTTGTAATCTTAGTTGTTTCCAACTATGGTTTGAGGGCTGGATTTGGATTTTGATTGTTTCAGTTCCTTGTCTTTGCATACTGTTTACTTATACCAGACCATTAATTGGTGCCAATTAAAAGATTATGGAGTATATAATTACCAAAGACAATGTTAAATGGTCACAGTTATTTGACTACTGTTCATGATCTCAACTATCTTTGGTTGTCGCAACTATCTAATTAATTTAATGGAAAGATTTTTATCTTTTGAGCATGCAAATTGCAACTAAAATATCGCCAAGTGCCCTTAAATCGCGGAATCCCCAAAGTCGCGGACATTATTGTTTACCTCGTAGTCTCGTGAGAACGTGATCCCATGTCATGTGACCATGGTAAAACAATTACTATCGTAGTATTTTCACTCCTGCATGGAAAGAGGAAATATGCCTTTCAAACTGGCAATCTACACTCCAAAACCACAATTTTCATATACATTTTATGTAATTTCACTATTACTTTTCTTTGCTCCACTTCAGGATTCATTTTTACAAAAACAACTACTGCCTTGCAAACCGCTAGCATGTCGTCTGCTTTGTTTGGATTTCATGAATGGAGGTCACGTGCCGGAAGTTAGAAAAAATTAGGCCAATCAAACAAAATATTGGTTTCATTGCAGACTATGGCTTAGGACTAATTTTGGTAGATTTCATTGTTAGAAAGGTGAAACAACGCATCTGACCCCCAGACACTGAACTATCAGCAAGGATTAGTAATATTTGTTAAGACATTAAGATATGCATTTTCACCTGTAGTAAATAACTTGAGTTCTTAGGCTGAATGACAAGTTTTATTACACACATTGTGTTCCTTCATTTGAAGAAAAGATTTACCCAGGTATACACCAAAAAGCCCATTGTTCAATACTTTTATTGTTTCCAGATGATTTCTATGAAATTGAGAGATTAATTACACTTCACTAGTATTTTCACAGTTAGAATCACCAAAAACTCTGAATTGTTTTGCTTGACCTAAAAATAATGAGGTCGCGACCTTGGGATTTTTCCATTTGCCGCCATATTGTTTTTACCATGTGGGTTATGTTGATGTTCTGATAAACTTATAAGTTTGTTGAATATTTTGAGGATGGAATTGAAAGTTGGATGAAATTTTGTTGCAAGGTAACAAAAAAATCTATGTTCTATCTTCATATAGCTATCAGTTACCAAAACTGTCTTATGGTCGCGATTTTTGGGCACTCAAGGATAAAACATGCTTTCTCGTGCTCTGAACGTGGTCCGTTTTGACCTTAAACGTGGTCCGTTTCGTCCTGAACGTGGTCCGTTTTGTCCCAAGCGTGGTCCGTTATGTCCGTGGTCCGTTTTGTCCGTGGTCCGTTATGTCCCTAATTTCAATTTGGTACCGATTCGGTAGTTCGTGACACCCGATTACGAATTTACCTGTCGCGAATCTGTCAGAGTCCGAATTGACTGGTAACCCATATTTTTCTCCGACATAAAATATAGTGCATTATTATTGTATGATTTTTATATTAATTTGAAGAAATAAAGAATTAATTTTGGAAAAAGGAAAGAAAGTGAAACATTTAGAAATGACCAACCCTTTTCTCTTAAAGTTGGAACATGTTTTACATAAATAAGCAGCATGACGAACCGTGTATTGATCGAGAAAGAACGCTGGAGAAGCGAGCAGTCTTCGAAAAGTTGGAAACGCGCGCTCTTCTCAAATCTAGCTGACTAAAGTCTCCTGCATACCTTGCTGTATTTGAAGGTTCTTTTATAGCTATTGTTCTATGGGTGTTGTCATTTTTAGTCATGTACACGTTCCTACCAGCTGAGCCAGTGGTCTGTCGTGCCAAAATAACACCGTTGTCTTTGAAAACGTTTGGATTACTTTAGACCTCAGGCTGCAGTAACTTTCTGACTGTGGTAATCTTTGCCAGAAAACAAGCGTTTATTTCTCATTCTTAAAATTACGCATAGCACTGATGTCCATTAAATTCAATCAAATCAATTCATCGTCTCAACACATGAAAATAAAGACCACATTTAGCTAAAGCTTTGATATCTTTGTTGTCATGTGGCGTCTTTTCACACGGCCGCTTATCTCCGTCAGCACAACACCGAGTTGCAGAAGCGGAACTTCGAGAACTTCTTAAAGACATTCTCTTCTGAGCGGAGTTGGCTCCGCATTAGTGTAGAATTATCATCAGTACTTTTTCACGTTACCTGTCTTAGCCTGAGCAGTTTGCCACTACAACACCAGCTTTGTCAATAACGGATTAAAGCTAAAAAAAATCCTCCATTGCACTACCGCAAAGATGGCTACACCAACGGGCAAAGGCCTAGATAGCTTTGTCAAAGGGGCCTGCGGCCCTTATCTATCGGGCCCTTCGGGCCCCCTCTGGCTCAGCATTAGTGTAGAATTATCATCAGTACTTTTTAGCTCACCTGAGCCGAAGGCTCACAAGGTGAGCTTATAGTATAGGCTTGGTCCGTCGTCCGTCCACACTTTTAAGTAGTAATATCTGCTAAAGTAGTTGGCCAATCTTGATCAAATTTTATGTGTAGCATGGTTGGGATGGGGGATTGATTGCATATAGTTTTGGGACAGATTGGTATAAAACTGTGGTTACCATGGCAACAAAAAGGTCCCATAGATTTATAATGGGGGAAATGTTGTCCGGGCCCTAGCTTCTTCATTTTTGATCGCAACTTCTTCAAACTTGCAGATAAGCAGGACAGTCAAAACATCTTGGACTCGAATTTGGGTCAGGTTGGATCAATCTTTTCAGAGTTACTTGCCCTTGAGTGATAAAATATTTTCCCATAGACTTATAATGGGGAAAATGTTGTCCGGGCCATAGCTTCTTCATTTTTGATCGCAACTTCTTCAAACTTGCAGGTATCCAGGACAGCCAAATCATCTCGGACCAGTTTGAATTTGGGCCAGGTTGGATCATTCTTTTTAGAGTTACTTGACCTTGAGCGATAAAATATTTTCCTATAGACTTATAATGGGGAAAATGTTGTCTGGGCCCTAGCTTCTTTAGTTTTGATCGCAACTTCTTGTAACTTGCAGGTATCTAGGACATCCAAAACATCTCGGACCTGTTCGAATTTGGGCCAGGTTGGATCATTCTGATCAGAGTTACTTGCCCTTGAGCGATAAATATTTTCCCATAGACTTATAATGGGGAAAATGTTGTCCGGGCCCTAGCTTCTTCATTTTTTATCACAACTTCTTCAAACTTGCAGGAATCCAGGACAGTCAAAACATCTCAGACCAGCTCGAATTTGGGCCAGGTTGGATCATTCTTTTTAGAGTTACTTGCCTGTGAGCGATAAAATATTTTCCCATAGACTTATAATGGGGAAAATGTTTTCCGTCATCATTCTAGTGCCTTCATTTATGGAATGATTTAAATTGTACTTCACACAAGTGATGAGTATGATAATATCTTGGACAAGAATGTGTTTCAGCGTTTGTGGGTCAATGTGAAGGACACAGTGGCTATTTTTAGAAAAACTTTGTAATCGCTGTAGTGCATCAGTTTGTGGACTGAATTCAATTGGATATCACACAAGTGATTAGTAAGACAATATCTTGGGTTAAGGTCAAGGTCACAGTGGCTATTTTTAGAAAAACTTTGTCATCCCTCTAGAGCCTTCATTTATGGACCCATTTTGATTAAAATTTCACACTAATGTTTAGTATGACAATATCTTGAACAAGCTCGCGTTTCAGCCTCCTACGGTCAAAGTCAAGATCACAGTGGCTATTTATAGAAAAACTTTGTCATCGCTCTAGGGCTTTCATTTATGGACCAATTTCGATTTAACTTCACACAAGTGATAAGTATGGCAATATTTTGGACAAGTTTGCATTTCAGCATTCTTGGGTCAAGGTCAAGGACACAGTGGCTATTTTTAGAAAAGCTTTGTCTCCATCGAGCCTTCATTTATGGACCGATTATGATTTAAATTCACACAAATGTTTAGTATGACAATATCTTGTACAAGTTTGCGTTTCAGCATTCTAAGGTCAAGGTCACAGTTGCTGTTTTTAGCTCACCTGAGCCAAGGCTCACAAGGTGAGCTTATAGTATAGGCTTGGTCCGTCGTATTTCCACACTTTTAAGCATTAATATTTGCTCAAGTAGCTTGCCAATCTTGATCAAATTTTCTATGTAGCTTTGTTGGGGTGGGATCTTGATTTAAAACTGCCATGGCAACAAAAAGGTCCCATAGACTTATAATTGGGAAAATGTTGTCCGGGCCATAGCACAGTCTTTAGTTTTGACGGCAACTTCTTCAAACTTGCAGGTATCTAGGACAGCCTTAAAACATCGGACCGGTTCAAATTTGGGCCAGGTTGGATGATTCTTGTCTTTTTCATTTTCCACCCTGAGGGTCACAGGTATGATACCACCTATGTGTTCAATTTGCCTTAGAGTAACTTACCCTGGAGTACTGAGGTTGAATGGACTCAGGTGAGCTATAGGACCAATGGTCCGCTTGTTTAAGTTACCTGTCTTAGCCTGAGCAGTTTGCCATTCTCCATTGCGCTACCACAAAGATGGGCAACCGCCTAGATAGCTTCGTCACAGGGGCCTGCAGCCCTGGTCTGTCAGGGGCCCTTTGGGTTCCCTCTGGCTCCACATTAGTTTAGAATTATCATCAGTTCTTTTTCAAATTACTTAGGCTGAGCAGTTTGCCATCAAAAAGCTGTGCACGAACTTGGTCCAGTGTCCATTGTATTACAGGCTGGCGAAGTTCCGCTTCCGCAACTCCCCTCAAGGGTAAATGTGTTTGCAAAGTTCCGCTTCCGCAACTCCGCTCAAGGGGTAATGTGTTCGCGAAGTTCCGCTTCCGCAACTCCGCTCAAGGGGTAATGTGTTTGCCAAGTTCCGCTTCCGCAACTCCGCTCAAGGGGTAATGTGTTTGTGAAGTTCCGCTTCCGTAACTCCGCTCAAGAGATAATGTGTTCGCGAGTTCCGCTACCACAACCCCGCTCAAGGGGTAATGTGTTCGCGAAGTTCCGCACCCGCATCTCCGCTCAAGGGGTAATGTGTTCGGGAAGTTCCGCTTCTGCAGCTCCGCTCAAGAGATAATGTGTTAACGAAGTTCCGCTTCTGCAACTCCGCTCAAGGGGTAATGTGTTCGCGAAGTTCCGCTTCCGCAACTCCGCCGTTCCACTTCCGAAACTCCGCTCAAGGGGTAACGTGTTCGCGAAGTTCCGCTTCCGCAACTCCACTCAAGGGGTAATGTTATCACGAATTCTGCTTCCGCAACTCCGCTCAAGGGGTAATGTGTTCACGAAGTTCCGCTTCCGCAGCTCCGCTCAAGAGATAACGTGTTTGCGAAGTTCCGCTTCCGCCACTCCCCTCAAGTTTGCCAAGTTCCGGAACTCTGCTCTGGGACTATCTGTGTCTGAAGTTCTGCTTCTGCAATTCTGCTGTAGGTGAAACGCTTTCCCAAGTTCTGCTTCCGCAATTCCGCTCTTAGGAAATGTTACCTGTCAACATAACCCCACCACCCACCCATTACCTTGGTATGTTTTTCGTGCTCTCTTACATGAAGGATGAACCAACGTTTTAAGGCTGTTCACAGAGCGAATGTAACAATATTGGCCATGCACTTAATTGGTAGATGTAGAATAAACTGATGAAAATTGACTACAAGCTACAAAGAAGTATGAGCATGGACTTGTTTTTTTTTTTTTTTTTGTTGTTGTTTTTTATTTTCCAACAGATTTTTTCCCTTTTTTTTTCTTCTTATTTTCCTTTCTCATACTTTTGTTTTGGTCTTGCCTGTGATCAGCAGAGAACCAAACAGTATCAAAACTGGGACTAAATAGAACTGAATTGAACTGTGACACAAGTAGGCTGGCACTCCCTATTTTCACGTTACTTAAGATACCAGCAAATCTGACCAGAAACGGAGAAATAATTCAACATACAACATGTAATTATGCTCTATAATATCTCATCTAAGCCTCAAGGCAAATTACTTGTTGGTTTTTTTCTTCTGACATTCTGTTTCTTCAAACATTTCTTTTTGTCGTCTTTTCACATGGCGTAATTTCGTCTTTTCGCTGGCCTCTTTTCGCACATGCATCTTTTTGTCTTTTCGCATGGCGTTATTTCGTTTTCCACGAGGCGTTATTTGGCATAGCCTTATTTCATCTTTTTGCGTGGCATTATTTCGTTTTTTCCCATGGTACTTTTCATCTTTTCGCATGGCATTATTTCGTATGGCATAATTTCGTCTTTCTCGTGTGTGTGTGGGGGGGAGGGGGAGGGGAAGATACGCGAAAATACAAAATAATGCCAAGCATAAAGACAAAATAACACCATGTGAACAATGCTGGAAACTCGCAAGATTAATGTGGTGGCCCAAAAGCTTAACAGGCATAAAAAAAAAAAAAATTACTAACTGCTGGCTATTCTTTACAGGATTTATATGCATGCTTATGCATGATTTATTATCTGTGACTAAATTAATATAGATATGCGTTCTATTACAGGATTATACTGTGAGTCATTAATTTGACTTTACTTATAGTAGTTTATACAAGTGAGACAGCACGGCTAATTATGGCCTTGAACCAAACCAAACCAAGCATAACTTTCAGTGGCCCAAATTATCCTCTAGCTAAAGTTCCAATTCATTTACTATTGCCTGAAAGATAAATTTGGGCCACTAAAGGTCATATTTTGGAGATTTCTGGTGGCCCGAAACAAAAATTAGGTGCATTTGGCCACCGGGCCACTGGCCGTTTCCAGCACTGTGCGAAAAGACAAAATATAATGCCACACAAAAAAGATGAAATACATGTAACCATGCAAAAAGATGAAAAGACTAAATAACACCACCAGAAAAGACAAACACCACCATGCAAACGGACGTAAAGACAAAATAAGGCCACATGAAAAGACAAAATAAGGCCATGCGAAATGACAAAATAATGCCATGTGAAAACACGGCCGCTTATTTCCGTCAGCACAACACCGTGTTGTGTATAGGAAAATGTGCAGGAGATTTCCGGTGGTTCTGCAGGCGATTCGAAAATAAAGGTCACGAAAGGTAGGTGTCTCGGTTTAAAAGGGATATATTCTTTTCCAGCGTAAAACAAAAGAAAAGGAAAATGTCATGCAACCCTTCAATCGTTTTTCTATGAATACGAGTCTTGATTGAAGCCAGATTCGCAGTTATACATCAGATTTCCATTTTTTCCCGGAGCGAGGTGGCCGTTTTGTTGACATGCAAACATTTCAAATTTGCATTCCTGAAGTCGCCGAGTATTTATGTTTTCATCTATCACCTGTATATTAAATGTCTCTCATATAAGTACCAGTTACGAGCCTAAACAGAATTTGCTACCTTCCTTCAGCCCAGATAATGAAAGTTGTTGTGGAATTCGTGATCCAGGAGATCGGTGGTGCTGAAGGCGATAGGTGGCGGTGCAGGAGATTGTTTTATGTTGTGCCACCAATGACCGTTTTTAACTGTTTTATAACGTAAATAATGTAGTAGCATGGCATGGTACAGATTCGCACAGCTTTCAGATTCGTACACTTGGCTGTACAATGCCTCTGCTGCATTAAGCATGCTAATCAAAATGAAAATAACGACTCCAGCAATCAGGGGATTGAATTATCAGTCAATCATTTGCACTGCAAAGCTTCTGTTAGAACTAAATGGTACGAAAGTAATGCTAGTTTGTCAATTGGGTACTTACATTCGTCCCACTTTCTTTGTTTAATTACATTGTGCACACGGCCACCAATCTAGCTAATTCATCGCATATGCCAATGGGGCAAAACTTTCTGTTCCTTATTTTTGAGACCAAAATTCGATAAAACAGGCAATGCTATTGGATGGGACATTCATTGGAATTTTGGACACAGGTATTGGTTTATAAAGAATTTTATGCTTGACCGTTTGAAATGCTTTGTAGCGGAGAAAAGGGCACTTTCTCCATCTTCAACGCAGATTCTCAGATCAGTCTGATCTGAGCCAATGCTGTGCTCACGTTATGTTTTAACAAATATCTTACGAGGTGGGTGACTAAAACAAGTTCAATGCATTAGTGTATCGGATGATGCGGTCGAATCTACAAAATATTCATCAAATATACATAGAGATTATTATATTTCAATTTTCATATCATGCCCCGTATCAACTCTCTACTACCATATCAGCCCGCTACTCCAGTATCAGCTAGAAGGGAGTAGAGGGTAGGTAGGGGTATTAAGTGAAAACTGACATATCATAATCTATTTTTCATATATTTTATCGTGTCATTTTGTTTGTTGTTGATGCTTAACGTCTCAGTCAACAATTTTTCAGTCATGTCGGGACGAAGCCGCCCCTTCTTGAGCTCACTAGTGATATTGTATACCTAGTTGCTCACGAGGCCGTTTTGTGGCATGTCACTTTGATAGAGACCAGCGAACCAGATAACTTGTTTTCAAAAAGCATGACTCAAACAAAGATTCACCCTGCAACACATGTTTTGGGCCTTTGGTGGCACAACATAAAACAATCTCCTGCACCGCCACCTATCGCCTTCAGCACCACCGATCTCCTGGATCACGAATTCCACAACAACTTTCATTATCTGGGCTGAAGGAAGGTAGCAAATTCTGTTTAGGCTCGTAACTGGTACTTATATGAGAGACATTTAATATACAGGTGATAGATGAAAACATAAATACTCGGCGACTTCAGGAATGCAAATTTGAAATGTTTGCATGTCAACAAAACGGCCACCTCGCTCCGGGAAAAAATGGAAATCTGATGTATAACTGCGAATCTGGCTTCAATCAAGACTCGTATTCATAGAAAAACGATTGAAGGGTTGCATGACATTTTCCTTTTCTTTTGTTTTACGCTGGAAAAGAATATATCCCTTTTAAACCGAGACACCTACCTTTCGTGACCTTTATTTTCGAATCGCCTGCAGAACCACCGGAAATCTCCTGCACATTTTCCTATACACAACACGGTGTTGTGCTGACGGAAATAAGCGGCCGTGTTTTCACATGGCATTATTTTGTCATTTCGCATGGCCTTATTTTGTCTTTTCATGTGGCCTTATTTTGTCTTTACGTCCGTTTGCATGGTGGTGTTTGTCTTTTCTGGTGGTGTTATTTAGTCTTTTCATCTTTTTGCATGGTTACATGTATTTCATCTTTTTTGTGTGGCATTATATTTTGTCTTTTCGCACAGTGCTGGAAACGGCCAGTGGCCCGGTGGCCAAATGCACCTAATTTTTGTTTCGGGCCACCAGAAATCTCCAAAATATGACCTTTAGTGGCCCAAATTTATCTTTCAGGCAATAGTAAATGAATTGGAACTTTAGCTAGAGGATAATTTGGGCCACTGAAAGTTATGCTTGGTTTGGTTTGGTTCAAGGCCATAATTAGCCGTGCTGTCTCACTTGTATAAACTACTATAAGTAAAGTCAAATTAATGACTCACAGTATAATCCTGTAATAGAACGCATATCTATATTAATTTAGTCACAGATAATAAATCATGCATAAGCATGCATATAAATCCTGTAAAGAATAGCCAGCAGTTAGTAATTTTTTTTTTTTTTTATGCCTGTTAAGCTTTTGGGCCACCACATTAATCTTGCGAGTTTCCAGCATTGTTCACATGGTGTTATTTTGTCTTTATGCTTGGCATTATTTTGTATTTTCGCGTATCTTCCCCTCCCCCTCCCCCCCACACACACACGAGAAAGACGAAATTATGCCATACGAAATAATGCCATGCGAAAAGATGAAAAGTACCATGGGAAAAAACGAAATAATGCCACGCAAAAAGATGAAATAAGGCTATGCCAAATAACGCCTCGTGGAAAACGAAATAACGCCATGCGAAAAGACAAAAAGATGCATGTGCGAAAAGAGGCCAGCGAAAAGACGAAATTACGCCATGTGAAAAGACGACAAAAAGAAATGTTTGAAGAAACAGAATGTCAGAAGAAAAAAACCAACAAGTAATTTGCCTTGAGGCTTAGATGAGATATTATAGAGCATAATTACATGTTGTATGTTGAATTATTTCTCCGTTTCTGGTCAGATTTGCTGGTATCTTAAGTAACGTGAAAATAGGGAGTGCCAGCCTACTTGTGTCACAGTTCAATTCAGTTCTATTTAGTCCCAGTTTTGATACTGTTTGGTTCTCTGCTGATCACAGGCAAGACCAAAACAAAAGTATGAGAAAGGAAAATAAGAAGAAAAAAAAAGGGAAAAAATCTGTTGGAAAATAAAAAACAACAAAAAAAAAAAAAAAAAAAACAAGTCCATGCTCATACTTCTTTGTAGCTTGTAGTCAATTTTCATCAGTTTATTCTACATCTACCAATTAAGTGCATGGCCAATATTGTTACATTCGCTCTGTGAACAGCCTTAAAACGTTGGTTCATCCTTCATGTAAGAGAGCACGAAAAACATACCAAGGTAATGGGTGGGTGGTGGGGTTATGTTGACAGGTAACATTTCCTAAGAGCGGAATTGCGGAAGCAGAACTTGGGAAAGCGTTTCACCTACAGCAGAATTGCAGAAGCAGAACTTCAGACACAGATAGTCCCAGAGCAGAGTTCCGGAACTTGGCAAACTTGAGGGGAGTGGCGGAAGCGGAACTTCGCAAACACGTTATCTCTTGAGCGGAGCTGCGGAAGCGGAACTTCGTGAACACATTACCCCTTGAGCGGAGTTGCGGAAGCAGAATTCGTGATAACATTACCCCTTGAGTGGAGTTGCGGAAGCGGAACTTCGCGAACACGTTACCCCTTGAGCGGAGTTTCGGAAGTGGAACGGCGGAGTTGCGGAAGCGGAACTTCGCGAACACATTACCCCTTGAGCGGAGTTGCAGAAGCGGAACTTCGTTAACACATTATCTCTTGAGCGGAGCTGCAGAAGCGGAACTTCCCGAACACATTACCCCTTGAGCGGAGATGCGGGTGCGGAACTTCGCGAACACATTACCCCTTGAGCGGGGTTGTGGTAGCGGAACTCGCGAACACATTATCTCTTGAGCGGAGTTGCGGAAGCGGAACTTCACAAACACATTACCCCTTGAGCGGAGTTGCGGAAGCGGAACTTGGCAAACACATTACCCCTTGAGCGGAGTTGCGGAAGCGGAACTTCGCGAACACATTACCCCTTGAGCGGAGTTGCGGAAGCGGAACTTTGCAAACACATTTACCCTTGAGGGGAGTTGCGGAAGCGGAACTTCGCCAGCCTGTAATACAATGGACACTGGACCAAGTTCGTGCACAGCTTTTTGATGGCAAACTGCTCAGCCTAAGTAATTTGAAAAAGAACTGATGATAATTCTAAACTAATGTGGAGCCAGAGGGAACCCAAAGGGCCCCTGACAGACCAGGGCTGCAGGCCCCTGTGACGAAGCTATCTAGGCGGTTGCCCATCTTTGTGGTAGCGCAATGGAGAATGGCAAACTGCTCAGGCTAAGACAGGTAACTTAAACAAGCGGACCATTGGTCCTATAGCTCACCTGAGTCCATTCAACCTCAGTACTCCAGGGTAAGTTACTCTAAGGCAAATTGAACACATAGGTGGTATCATACCTGTGACCCTCAGGGTGGAAAATGAAAAAGACAAGAATCATCCAACCTGGCCCAAATTTGAACCGGTCCGATGTTTTAAGGCTGTCCTAGATACCTGCAAGTTTGAAGAAGTTGCCGTCAAAACTAAAGACTGTGCTATGGCCCGGACAACATTTTCCCAATTATAAGTCTATGGGACCTTTTTGTTGCCATGGCAGTTTTAAATCAAGATCCCACCCCAACAAAGCTACATAGAAAATTTGATCAAGATTGGCAAGCTACTTGAGCAAATATTAATGCTTAAAAGTGTGGAAATACGACGGACCAAGCCTATACTATAAGCTCACCTTGTGAGCCTTGGCTCAGGTGAGCTAAAAACAGCAACTGTGACCTTGACCTTAGAATGCTGAAACGCAAACTTGTACAAGATATTGTCATACTAAACATTTGTGTGAATTTAAATCATAATCGGTCCATAAATGAAGGCTCGATGGAGACAAAGCTTTTCTAAAGATCTTGACTTTGACCGTAGGAGGCTGAAACGCGAGCTTGTTCAAGATATTGTCATACTAAACATTAGTGTGAAATTTTAATCAAAATGGGTCCATAAATGAAGGCTCTAGAGGGATGACAAAGTTTTTCTAAAAATAGCCACTGTGACCTTGACCTTAACCCAAGATATTGTCTTACTAATCACTTGTGTGATATCCAATTGAATTCAGTCCACAAACTGATGCACTACAGCGATTACAAAGTTTTTCTAAAAATAGCCACTGTGTCCTTCACATTGACCCACAAACGCTGAAACACATTCTTGTCCAAGATATTATCATACTCATCACTTGTGTGAAGTACAATTTAAATCATTCCATAAATGAAGGCACTAGAATGATGACGGAAAACATTTTCCCCATTATAAGTCTATGGGAAAATATTTTATCGCTCACAGGCAAGTAACTCTAAAAAGAATGATCCAACCTGGCCCAAATTCGAGCTGGTCTGAGATGTTTTGACTGTCCTGGATTCCTGCAAGTTTGAAGAAGTTGTGATAAAAAATGAAGAAGCTAGGGCCCGGACAACATTTTCCCCATTATAAGTCTATGGGAAAATATTTATCGCTCAAGGGCAAGTAACTCTGATCAGAATGATCCAACCTGGCCCAAATTCGAACAGGTCCGAGATGTTTTGGATGTCCTAGATACCTGCAAGTTACAAGAAGTTGCGATCAAAACTAAAGAAGCTAGGGCCCAGACAACATTTTCCCCATTATAAGTCTATAGGAAAATATTTTATCGCTCAAGGTCAAGTAACTCTAAAAAGAATGATCCAACCTGGCCCAAATTCAAACTGGTCCGAGATGATTTGGCTGTCCTGGATACCTGCAAGTTTGAAGAAGTTGCGATCAAAAATGAAGAAGCTATGGCCCGGACAACATTTTCCCCATTATAAGTCTATGGGAAAATATTTTATCACTCAAGGGCAAGTAACTCTGAAAAGATTGATCCAACCTGACCCAAATTCGAGTCCAAGATGTTTTGACTGTCCTGCTTATCTGCAAGTTTGAGGAAGTTGCGATCAAAAATGAAGAAGCTAGGGCCCGGACAACATTTCCCCCATTATAAATCTATGGGACCTTTTTGTTGCCATGGTAACCACAGTTTTAAACCAATCTGTCCCAAAACTATATGCAATCAATCCCCCATCCCAACCATGCTACACATAAAATTTGATCAAGATTGGCCAACTACTTTAGCAGATATTACTACTTAAAAGTGTGGACGGACGACGGACCAAGCCTATACTATAAGCTCACCTTGTGAGCCTTCGGCTCAGGTGAGCTAAAAAGTACTGATGATAATTCTACACTAATGCTGAGCCAGAGGGGGCCCGAAGGGCCCGATAGATAAGGGCCGCAGGCCCCTTTGACAAAGCTATCTAGGCCTTTGCCCGTTGGTGTAGCCATCTTTGCGGTAGTGCAATGGAGGATTTTTTTTAGCTTTAATCCGTTATTGACAAAGCTGGTGTTGTAGTGGCAAACTGCTCAGGCTAAGACAGGTAACGTGAAAAAGTACTGATGATAATTCTACACTAATGCGGAGCCAACTCCGCTCAGAAGAGAATGTCTTTAAGAAGTTCTCGAAGTTCCGCTTCTGCAACTCCGCTCAGAAGGGAATGCCTTCACTAAGTTCTGCTTCCGCAACTCCGCTCAGAAGAGAATGTCTTTAAGAAGTTTCGCTTCCCCAACTCTGCTCAGAAGGGAGTGTCTTCATGATGTTCCGCTTCCGCAACTCCGCTTAGAATTGACTGTCTTCACAAAGTTCCGCTTCCGCAACTCCGCTCGGAAGGGACTGTCTACTAGTGGTGTACCGATGATCAGGTGGTATTGATTAGCGGCGTGCTGGAAGCTCCCGATTCCGATAATCGATTGAACTTTGTCAAAATTGATCATTGGAATGAAATGGAGGAGCGGTATGCGAGCCGTCTCTGCACCGTCCGGTACTGGGTTTTATAGGTGGTGTGGCGCACGCCGCCGCTCTTGTTTTATCAATAGAGCGTGCCTATGTCTCCAATATGGCTTCCAATGACAACACTTTCCGACAGTTTTATGATCATCCCGGCACTAAAAGAAAATCCGACGTGTGGAAATACTTCGGATTTTACAAAAAGAATGACGATCTGCCACCAACAAGCGACTTGATATGAGTAAAGGGGTTTGTACTTTGTAGGGTAAGAATCTTTCGTCAAAACAAGTACCGATTTTCAGTAAAAGGTGACGGCGTCTGTTATCTTACAACCAAGTCATGACCACTACATTCGATCTGGGATTAATTCCATGCTATGATAAACAATCTGAATGAATAATTCTTGCTCTGAATATTTGTTTACATAATAATTCTGGCACCCCACCCACTCTTTCTTCATGTTTTTTGTTTTCACCCCATCTTTATTATGGGTGGGGGGTTAACGAATGTGGCCAATGACTAAGGGGAACCTCTGCTTGAATCTATTTAGGTGTGGACTTAGTTTTTGTGTGTGTGTGGGGTGGAATTTTGGAATGGCAAACAGTGTGGACCCTAAAAGAGCAGTGTGATCTCAGTGATCTGGGTCTACATTCTACACTGTTTGGCTAGACCTGTCTGTCCAAAAAAATTATTGATGCTATCAGCGCCTGGTTAATGGTTCATATGGACATGCATCATATCATCCCCCATACTAATGTGTTACTAAGCCAACTTAGGACTAGCACAAAGCTGAGGTGGTTAAGAACCAAAAGGTGCATATAGAAAGCAGTTGCAAAACTACAAAAGCTACTACACTACAAAAGCAGCTATTATAGTCAATAATACATGGATTTTACAAGGATTAACAGTGAAACATGCATGCCTTTTGCATGGAAAAGCAAACTTATCAAGAACCGATTAATAATTGGAAGAATCGCATTGACAGCAGTAACCGATTCCAACTGATGATCGATTATGATTTCCAGCCGATGTCCCATCACTACTGTCTACACAAAGTTCCGCTTCTGCAACTCCGCTCAAAAGGGACTGTCTTCACGAAGTTCAGCTTCCGCAACACCACTCAGAAGGGGCTGTCTTCACGAAGTTCTGCTACTGCAACTCCGCTCAGAAAGGACTGTCTTCAAGAAGTTCCGCTTCCGCAACTCCGCTCAGAAGGGACTGTCTTCAGGAAGTTCCGCTTCCGCAACACCGGTCAGAAGGGACTGTCTTCACGCAGTTCTGCTTCCGCAACTCCACTCAGAAGGGACTGTCTTTACGAAGTTCCGCTTTGGCAACTCGCTCAAAAGAGACTGTCTTCACGAAGTTCTGCTTCTGCAACTCCGCTCAGAAGGGACTGTCTTCACGAAGTTCCGCTTCCGCAACACCGCTCAGAAGTGGCTGTCTTCACGAAGTTCTGCTACTGCAACTCCGCTCAGAAGGGACTGTCTTGACGAAGTTCCCCTTCCGCAACTCCGCTCAGAAGGGACTGTCTTCAGGAAGTTCCGCTTCCACAACACCGGTCAGAAGGGACTGTCTTCACGCAGTTCTGCTTCCACAACTCCGCTCAGAAGGGACTGTCTTCACTCCGCTCAGAAGGGACTGTCTTCACGAAGTTCCGCTTCCGCAACAGCGCTCAGAAGGGACTGTCTTCACGAAGTTCTGCTTCCGCAACTCCGCTAAGGTGGGACTGTCTTCACGAAGTTCCGCTTACGCAACTCAGCTCAGAAGGGACTGTCTTCACGAAGTTCCGCTTCTGCAACTCCGCTCAGAAGGGAATGCCTTCACGAAGTTCTGCTTCCACAACTCCGCTCAGAAGAGAATGTCTTTAAGATGTTTCGCTACCGCAACTCTGCTCAGAAGGGAGTGTCTTCATGAAATTCCACTTCCGCAACTCCGCTTAGAATTGAGGGGCGGCTGTAGTGTAGTGAATAACACTCCAGACTACCAATCCAGGGATCGCAAGATCGATCCCCCGCTTCTCCGGTCTTTCAGATGAGACTTTAAACCGAGGTCCCGTCTCCATATGACCTCGTTGTTGGTGGGACATTAAACCCGAGTTCACTCACTCACTCACTCACCGCTTAGAATTGACTGTCTTCACGAAGTTCTGCTTCCACAACTCAGCTCGGAAGGGACTGTCTGCACAAAGTACCGCTTCCGCAACTCCGCTAAGAAGGGAGTGTCTTCACGAAGTTCCGCTTCCGCAACTCCGCTTAGGAGGGACTGTCTTCACGAAGTTCCGCTTCTGCAACTCCGCTCAGAAGGAATGCCTTCACGAAGTTCTGCTTCCACAACTCCGCTCAGAAGAGAATGTCTTTAAGATGTTTCGCTACAGCAACTCTGCTCAGAAGGGAGTGTCTTCATGAAGTTCCGCTTCCGCAACTCCGCTTAGCATTGACTGTCTTCATGAAGTTCTGCTTCCACAACTCAGCTCTGAAGGGACTGTCTGCACAAAGTACCGCTTCCGCAACTCCGCTAAGAAGGGAGTGTCTTCACGAAGTTCCGCTTCCGCAACTCCACTTAGGAGGGACTGTCTTCATGAAGTTCCGCTTCCACAACTCCGCTAAGAAGGGAGATTCTTCACGAAGTTCTGCTTCCGCAACTCCGCTCAGAAGGGACTGTCTTCACGAAGTTCCGCTTCCGCAACTCCAGTCAGAAGGGACTGTCTTCACGAAGTTCCACTTCCGTAATTCTGCTCAGAAAGGACCATCTTTGAGAAGTTCTGCTTCCGCAACTCCGATCAGAAGGAAATGTCTTCACGAAGTTCCGCTTCCACAACTCCGCTCAGAAGGGAGTGTCTTCACGAAGTTCTGCTTCCGCAAGTCCGCTCAGAAGGGAGTGTCTTCACAAAGTTCCGCTTCCACAACTCCATGGGAATGCCTTCATGAAGTTCAGCTTCCGCAACTCCGCTCATAAGGGTATGTCTGCAGGAAGTTCCGCTTCCGCAACTCAGCTCAGAAGGGAATGTCTTCATGAAGTTCAGCTTCCGCATTTCCGCTCATAAGGGTATGTCTGCAGGAAGTTCCGCTTCCACAACTCCGCTCTAGGGGTTATGTGTTTGCGAAGTTCCGCAATTCCACTCTAAGGTTAATGTGTTTACAAAGTTCCGCTTCTGCAACTCCGCTAAAAGGGCAATGTGTTTGCAAAGTTCCGCTTCTGTAACGCCGCTCTAGGGGTAGTGTGTTTGCGAAGTTCCGCTTCTGCAACTCCGCTCTAGGGGGTAAAGTTCCGCTTGCGCAATTCCATCTTAGGGGGAATGTGTTCTTATAGTTCAACCAGTTTGAAGTCATTTTCGTGCTCTCTTACATGAAGGATTAGCCAAAACGTTCATTGCTGGGAGGTTCTAATGTACAGTTAAAATCAGTTAAAACATGCTGTTTTAAATCATGGTCTTAACCCTTAACACCATAGCTAAGTAGTGTTAATCAGATAATCGATTGACTGTTACAGTGCTGGAAACTCGCAAGTTTAATGTGGTGGCCCAAAAGTTTAGCAGGCCTAACTTTCAGTGGCCCAAATTATCCACTAGCTAAAGTTTCCATTCATTTAGTATTGCTAGAAAGATAAATTTGGGCCACTAAAGGTCATATTTTGGAGATTTCTGGTGGCCCGAAACAAAAATTAGGAGCATTTGGCCACCGGGCCACTGGCCGTTTCCAGCACTGCTGTTAAGTTATATTGATGATCCTTTTTGCTAGATTAACATACATTTACTATGATTAATTGTGGCAGCACTAGTTATCGTTATTATTAGGTATAATACCAAAATTTAAAATCAAGCTGCAAAGAACATACATGTACATTTAAATCTGTAATTCTGTTTTGAATCCTCATTTTTTGTGACATTTATTGATGTTTTAAAAGCAGGATTTTTTTTTCTGCACATAGCCTTAATTTTCCACAAGTTTCTAAATCAAGTAAAAATTCTATATATTGGGACAGTTAAGTCTGAGCAAATAGTGCAAACCCAGATCAGACTGCTCCTCAAGGAGCAGTCTGATCAGAGCTTACACAATTTGCCATCCCATTTGAATTTTTGGACACATTACTGCACTGTAAAACCAAACTATTCCAATTTTAGGACAATTATGGTAATCATTTTTGGTGTCCCTCCCAATATTTAGAATTTTTACGGTAGGTTCTTCTGTTCTAGGAAGTCATGCTCAACCTTAATACATAGTAGGCAAGTATGTCGTTCCTGTCTGCTCCACCAGCTGGAGGACAGAGCGGCCAAGGTGCAGCCGGTACAGGACTAGTTCCTTCTGCCCAGGACCTAGCACGACGGGGTAGCATTGGTGTCACACCTACAAGGAGCAGAAGAAGAAGTACTGTTGGCAATGTTTTACAAACTGCAGAGAGTATCAAAGAAAGACAGGTATTTCGCTGGTTTTGGCTACTACTATATGCAACTCTTTGGATATATATGTAAACTGCTCGATGTACTATTAAAGTTACCAGACTCAAACTCTGGCTGCTTCAGCCCAGGGTCAGCTGCTGACGTGCTCTGAGATACTCATGACTAACAGCATACAACACACATTATTTGTGCAAAATACAATTTAGGGCTTCTACATGTACACATGTAAACCGATATACATGTACATTGTCATTTTGAATCTGGGCAGTTAATGTTATTTTTTATTTTTTTTATTTATTTAATACTTTATTTAAAGAGGGTGACATAGTTAGTAAAACTAATCTTCCCTATGGCCCTCAGTACAAACATAGAACATTATAATACATGTAAATTGATAGAAAAAAAAAATCATATATAGAATTTATATATCATATATAGAATTTATTGAAATTTTACATTCTCTTTTACCGGGTAAGAACGTGATCAACACTTGATGGTTTGAGTCTCTAAGATGATAAAATAGATATGGGCCACAATTCAGTATTTAGTCTGAAAGGGGTACATTTCTGCTAAGTGCATAATTAGTAAGGTGTGAAAAAACAACAAAAAAACACCACTTTGCATAGTTCAATCCTGAAGGGTCTTTGATTGTGGCAGTTGTGTGCACATTACTGCACAGTGTCCATGTCTGAAACTAGAGAGAGATAAATAAAATGGTTGGGTAAAGTGTATGTAACATTGACAAAGCAGTTCCATATACTTGGTGATGCTGTGATACATACTTATGGAACGTTACTTACTTTGTGGTTTACAGACTCGCTGGGCTTTTCACTCAGCAATACATTTAACTGAAAAAAATCTTGATCACTGCTTTATGGAAAAAAAGGGTTACCAAATAATTTTCTTGTCAATGTTACATACAAAAAATTCATGCAGAGTTTGCTTTGTGAGTACTTGGGTTTTAAAGCAAGCATTTTTCACAAAGTTATACACCTTACCTGTAGGCTCGGGCCAAGGAAAGTCGAGAGGGAAGACGGGTATATCTTAATACACCAGGACACAAATACATCATGAAAATGGTTGCAGATTACCTCCAGATAGACGCATCAGCTGTTGAAGACTTCATTTTGGATTCTGAGAGAGTAAGTTGAAAAAGTTTGTTGGTGCTGACAGAAACAGACGTTTCTTTACATGAACAGTTAATTCATCATGCAAGCTTTTTTTTCCAGTCAGGTCTGTTTTTAGCTCACCAGAGCCGAAGGCTCCGGGGGAGCTTATAGTAAAGGCAGTTGTCCGTCGTCGTCGTCGTATGTCGTCGTCTGTCGTCCGTCAACACTTTTAAACAACATCTTTTCTGAAGCTACTGGGCCAATTGGGCCCAAATTTCATCTGTAGCATGCTTGGGCTGGGGGATTGAAAGTTTATGTTTTTTATGAAAATCGGCCCCTTAGGTTGGTTGCTATGGCAACTTAGAGTTTCCATAGACTTATAATGGGGAAAATTGAAAAATGGCATTTACTGCCAAGCCATTGCAGATATGCTGACAAAACTTTTATAGAAATGTTTCGTGAGAAGTCTTCTATCAGCTATATATTTTTTTGCCCACTGCTCCTTTTATTGGTTGCCATGGAAACCAAAATGCAAAAAAAGGAATAAAATGCTTAAAAAATTATCTGCTCTGAAGCCACTTTGCCAATTAGGCCCATATTTCATCTGTAGTATTCTTGGGCTGGGGGATTGAAAGTTTATGTTGTTGTTTTTATGAAAATTGGCTCTTTAGTTTGGTTGCTATGGTAACTTAGAGTTGCATTGACTCATAATGGGGAAAATTGAAAAAAAAGCCATTGCAGATATGTTGACAAAACTTTTATAGAAATGTTCATTGAGAAGTGTTCTATCAGCTATATGTTTTTTTTGGCCCACTGCTCCTTTTATTGGTTGCCATGGAAACCAAAATGCAAAAAAATGAAAAAGAAGTACTAAAAATATTATCTCCTCTGAAGCCGCTTGGCTGATTAAGCCCAGATTTCATCTGTAGTATCCTTGGGCTGGGGGATTCAAAGTTTGTGTTTTATATGAAAATCAGCTTTTTAGTTTGGTTGCTATGGTAACTTAGAGTAGCATTGACTCATAATGGGGAAAATTGAAAAATGGCACTTATTGCCAAGCCATTGCAGATATGCTGACAAAACTTTTATAGAAATGTTGCTTGAGAAGTGTTCTATCAGCTGTATGTTTTCTGGCCCACTGCTCCTTTTATTGGTTGCCATGGAAATCAAAATGCAAAAAATGGGGGGAAAATGCTTAAAAAATTATCTCTTCTGAAGCCACTGGGCCAATTGGGCTCAGATTTTATCTTAAGTATCCTTGGGCTGGGAATTGTATTTTTTTTTTTCATGAAAATCAGCTCTTTCGTTTGGTTGCTATGGCAAATAAGACTTACGTTGACTAATGATGTGGAAAATTAAAATGGCATTTACTGCAATCATAATGTGGGAAATAGTTATATATTTTGTTATCAACTCAGCAGACTGTCAGACTGAGACTTTGTAGTTGCATATTTTGTACTAGCCTGTACAAATGTGACAGCAATTTTAAGCCTATACAAGTTTGATTGCAATTTGTGCTAGAGATCTGGTGAGCTTTGTGGCCCGTGGGCCTCTTGTTTCCATATCTAATGAGCTGGAGTGTATTATTATGGCCTGCTTACTGACTAATCTTGTTTTCTAGTGTTCAAAAATGCCAATCACCATAAGATCAGGTAATTAAACCACATCTGACTTTGATAGAACAGGAAATCCTCAGTGATTTTTTTACAAATCTCCTTCTTTGAGTCCCAGGACTCACAAGACCTAAAATCTTTGCATCCCAAGCTCAAGGGTTTGCATCTTTACTGGGATGCAAAAGCAATATTTTCTCTGCATCCCAAACTTAACGGGCTTCAAAGGACAAGGTCTATAAGTAAAAAATAACCAATGTCAAGCTCCTGTGGTCACAGGAATAAAATAAATCACCTGTTGTCTCATTGTCAGACAGCGTATTGGATTTGGAGACATCCGTTGTCATTTCGGATTCGGAAGTTTGATCGGTCGCATCATGATCTGCAACATCTGGCCTTGCGTGTTTGTCTTGCCCAAGAAGACCAAATAATGTTTGCTGCTTGAATCAAGTTTGATCTTTTTCTTGTTTTTCGGAGGCATGATTACTTATTGACCCGGTGTATTGATAAAAGTTTGCACTTAGGTAAAAGACATCACCGTGGTCTATAATACTATGTTCCTCCGGTACTGGACAACTACTATTGATTATTGGTATTACAGGTAGACTTCGGTTTTTAGCGGGAGTAGGAAAGACTATGGTACTGTTTTTTACCAGTAATATAACAATCTGCTAATGCACCGTTGCTATATTCTTAAAATGAAAGTAGCTTTGTAAACGAAGCCGAAATCGGAAGTTGGACTACCAATCGGCTATTTTTATGCGTCCCGAAACGCAGCCAAGGAAATATTTTGCATCCTCTGGGAAAATTATGCGTCTAGGACGCAGGACGCAGGGGTAAAAAAATCACTGAATCCTTTTCAGAATTATCAGAATTCAGTCCTTGATAAATTGGTAATCCATTTAAGGCATGATTCTGATGAGATACCAAATTTATCAAGTTCAGTATTATAGCTAGTATTTTATCTATTTTTGACAATTCAGGTGGGTTTCAGCCATTCTTGGTGCTCAAAAGAGCTAATTTTGGTGCATTTCTGCTTCTATTATCCCCTAAGATATTTTTGGAGGAGACAATGGTTGGTTGGCTGTTTTGGTTTTAATGGCCTTTTGAGACTCCTAGAGAGGGAGAAAGAAAAGATCTTTGATAGGTGAGAGAAATAATATCCAAACATTCCTCACCTGCACCTACTTTAAGCACAGTAAGCCCTTGCCCTACTTTTATCCAAATAAGTAAGGCGCCCCGGCACTGAAAGTTACCCAGCACCATCGCCCAACCCAACTACCCCAGGGATAATTCTTACTCAGAAATTTTATGAGAGAAAATTATCTCATTGAGCTAGGGTTTATCAGAAATTCTCCATTCTCTCTGAGAATTTCAGATACTATCCATTATTAAATTGTATTTTTGCATGATATATTTCCTACCGTTTGACAGAATTCAGTGAGATTTTTGGCAAAAATTTGAGCAAATCTCTCAAATTCTTGCCGAAAATGATCCCTGCTACCCCATGAGGAAGAGAAACAAATTGCAACAGTTTGTGCCTAAAAAAAAATCAGTCTGACACTTCGATTTGTTCATCAGAACTCTAGTTCCAAATATATGACAGTTTTCATTAAATCGAAAAATCTGACTGTCTGAAATGTTTCTCTTTTTAGACTGAATTAGACAGGATAACGGGTTTCTCCGCTACTAAAGTGCAGGTGTACAACAGTATTTTAGCTTCAAAGCAAACCGTCTTGTCACAAAAACAACGGTACCTGTCAGCGGTATTATTAACACATAAATCACAAAACACGTGGCAATGCTCTTCAACATACGATGAAATCAATCAAATAATAATAGTGAAAAAGGATATCAGTCAAGCCCGACTGCGTAAATAATGCGCTATAAAATGAGAAAAGGCATTGTTATTATTATTATTTGATAGAAAAGTGCAGAGTTCCTGGTGGTTTAAAACGGCGGTGATAGTTTAGCAGTAATGGGTAAGGAGACACTCGGGCATAATTCGCCGCCCGTGTACATTCTGGTAATACTGGTGAATACCCCTACCTGAGCTGTCATTTTAATAGAGTCTCGACATGAGAAAGAAGTACCTATAGACATGGGCAAATAGCGAGCAGTTAAATCCATACCATAGCATGTCTTGTGCATTGTCCTGTTACCGTCCGATATAACTGAGCTGCAACAAGCAAAATGGGTACTTAACGTATCTGCTAACACACAAGACTCAAACCAGTCTGGAACAGTGCTGTCTGACCATAGCTTTGCATATAGCCTTCAGTTTCATCAAAATCCATACATGGTGTGTATGGACGAAAGAGTTCTAATCAGACTGTGCCGCTGCGCAGGCTTATCTGAGTCTGTTCTTGTCGTGTATGACATGAGCACCGTTTTGCATACATCACTGGGGCTTAACTTCGCCGAAAACAGCTATTTGGGATGAGTGTGCAAACTGCGAAGAATGAACTCTGCCTGAGCATTCACTCAAGTCTGATATGAAGTTTTACTGTTGGCAAAAATGCGAACAACGAAGGCTCTGTTCAACCTCAGACAGTGCAGGAGTACGCCATTGACGTAGTTTTGTTTCGGTATTCTTCTCAAAAGGATCATCTTTTTTGAAGAATAGAAGTTAAGCGCTTTCCTGGCGAATTCTTGCCTTTTAGTGTAGTCTCCATTTTCGTCCTGGCATTGTTTAACTCGTATGCCCACATTTGGGTGTTGAAAACCAACTCGTGGATAAAAAGCTGTGGAAACCGATCATAAGTGAATATGATCTAATCATAGCGGCAGAACTTGACCTGTAAACCACACAAACCGATAATCTGCTGTCTCGTAAGAGACGTGACCGTCGGAACTTTTGGCAGGAAAATGTACGTTGAGTCAAACAATGTACTTTGAGTCAGACAACATTTTAAAATAATTCGATAATTCTGAGATTTTTTTTCGTATTTATCAATAAAAATACGTTGTGACCCCTCACCGGGCCATTTTGACCCTTCGTTAGAATCGTCTCGCAGAAAAGTTATTCACATTTTATCTTTTTGGAGCAACACTCTTGATGTTACCGGGATGCTTTGAACCACCTGTCCCAGGACGTAACCCAGCAGGCAAGAAATATCGAAACAGCGTCATATGAACGTCACTACAACGTCAGGGTTCGAGGTTATAAAACTTGAGAATAATCTCAAACTCAAAATAAAGCACACTGACTGGCTGCTTCCGAGCATGTGCTCGGAAGCAGCCAATCAGTGTGCTTTATTTTGAGTTTGAGAATATACTCAAGTTTTATAACCTCGAGGCCTGGAAAAGTTACATTGAGATCAATACGACTGTGTTTCAACGCTATGTGTCTGCTGGGAACTTGACAGTGTGCATATCTCTGCATGTAGTAAGGATCACAATACTGCGAATGAAAATATATCTACGCCATAACTATGTAAAGTTAGTTCGGATTTTATTCTTTTGTTGTAGCTAACTAATTACAAATGGTGGTGAAAAATGCTTGTATTTCATGATAATGGGACCCCCTAGCTCAAGCGTGAACCGGGACAAAATATAAAGGGGTTGTTAATTTTGCCGAACGTAAAAAAATATGTGTCGAAGTACAAATGTATCAGTATATGAGCGGCGCGACGAGAAATATAAAGGGGAGACTGAAATCAGCCCACTCAAATTTGCTCTACATTTTCCTTGACTCTCAAATGAGGACACGAGTAACGCTGACAGGACAGGATGATCTGAGTCTTCGCTGTGTTCGCACATGTCCAAATAACTCCCTTGAGTATACTTACATTCAGTTTGTAATCCGAAACAGTTTGGGAGTTGTATGAGTTTAAACCAACTTAATTCAGTTCATTGAGAGAAAATGCTCTTGAATAATGAAATTTATTAGCTTCATCCATTCTGAACAAAGTGTTATTTCTGCCTTTTGACGTATAATCCCAATTAATTATTTTGTTCTGCACCATAAGACTGAACACAGTGCTAGGTACTCTGTGAATACAAAAATGATTAAAAGCAGCTAAAGCACTTGCAACGCATGATCACTTTTCATGTTTAGAATTGATTATTCATTAATCATAGCTTGGTTGTTTGTAGGTTTTTTTTGTGACACGGCTCAAAATCCCTCTTAAGTATCAGAAGGTCATTTTACATAATTGACTTGTCAATGTTATATTAATGTGTCCAACCGTCAGAAGCAGACTGGACTTTTATCACTAATTTATTCACCTATTAGGTCACTTTTTGTATATTTAGTTAGTTATTTATTACCCCAGATGTTTCGTAATACGATACATTTCAGGTATCAAATAATTGCATATGATGCAAACTGAGTGAAAAGAAACCGTATGACATGTACCAGATCAAACATATTTTTTGTTTGTTTTAATGAACAGCCTAAAAATCAGCTTGGCTTAGCTGAGTCCCTGCTGTTCGTTGGTGTCGCATAATCGTCTTTTTTCGTGACATCACTTGTGAACTAATTCGAACTTACGTAACAGCGACGAGAGTCCTGAGAGTCCTTTTAGCGAAGAAACAAGATGAGTGAGCCGGAACAAAAGTGAAAATTTTCAGTACGGGTACAGGTAATATCAAATTACTCTCAGAAGAATTTCAGCAACCCAGTGGGTACATGACGTCGAAATGACGTCCTACTGACGTCGATGCGACGTCATAATGTCGCATCAACTTCAGTACGACGTCATTTTAACGTCATGCGCCTGCTGGGAATAACAAAAGGCCGTAATAAAAAGATCCGACTCGGACAAATTGTAGGAAAATTAACGTAGTTTTTAGCGCGTCTTTGCGAAGCAAAGGAGAGCTTATGCTATACCCCCGGCGTCGTAGTCCGAGTATGCGTTAGCGTCAGCATTAGCGTTAGCGTCAGCGTTAGCGTACCCTTCAGCGTCCTCGTCGGCGTCCGTGATCAGGTTAACCAATGTTAACAATTGCGTTTAGCTCCATGTTCAACTCTGTATCTTAGAAACTACAGCAACTACAATCATCATACTTGGTACATATATACATCCATATGACTGCAGCAGCAGCATGACACAATTGTATGTCCTTGACCTATATGTTACGGTTGACTGACTTTGCTCTTTGGCACTGTTTTTAAGGCAAAATTTTCAGTTTTGATGAAACCTTTGACAGAAGAGACTTGATACTTGGTCAAATAGCATATCCCTATAATTGCAGCAGCTGCAGAGCTACCTTGCTGACACCTGTGCCCTTGACCTTTGTTCATGGTCCAATGATTTTGTCTTATATTTCAAGCACTGTTTGATAGATTAACATCACATCTGGCATAGTGGATCGGTCTTTCAAGCACTGTTTGATAGATTAACATCACATCTGGCATAGTGGATCGGTCTGACATCCCGGATGACCTCATATTATTTATAGATCACTGTGACCTATATTTCATGGTTCAGTGATTTTGCCTTGTGTCTCCAAAGCTGTTTATAGATTATTATCATATTTGGGAATTTGAGGTCACTCTAACATAAATTTTATCATTCAATGATTTGCTTCATATTTTAGGTGTATTTAGTATGTATTCATCATGTACCTGGGATAATGGCTCAGTCTGACACTGCAGATGACCTGATATATTTGTAGGTCTTTGTGACTGTGAAAATCAGGCACCCATAAGGCGCGCTTTGTTGTCTTCTGACAACTCTTGTTAGATATATAAACTGAGATGCACAAACCATGCGAAAGAGAGATGCCCAATGGTGAAAATACTTCCCATTCGGGGAAAAAACTAGACCGGCAGTTCGATATATACGGGCATGCACCTCAAAAGCACTTCCTTGCTGTTTCCTGATCGGAAAATCGACCCTACTGGTTACGATCATCAGAAAGCCGAAAAGAAAGTGAGCATATGGTAACTGCGAGTTGCGCACTGAGATATTGAGACGCCCCCTACTTACCAGTGCAGTTTATACCAACTGACCTCAGCAAAAGTCAAGAGATAATGAGCTTAAGTTTACTCGGGAAGCTGGTGACAACGTTCAAGGTCAATGGAGAACTTTGTAACGTTTTCTCTTCTAGGGCTGGCACGATTAATCGAAATATCGGTTAATTGGTCGATAAGCAAAACGAAAACAATTATCGATCGACGAAATTAAGTAATCGATTACCTGCAGAAAATGTCCTGTCACTTTCTGCAATAAAATTTCCTCGTTATTCACTTCTTATTTCCTTCCAAAGGAAAACGGAAGTCTCGGAGACCAACCGGAAACGTTGAAGAGTATTTGTGATACGGTGAATAGGTTGTAACGAATAGCATAAACCCGTTGTGTTCTGGTCAGTTCAGACGACCAAGTTAATGTTTTGCGCAAAACCCGGAACATTTTATGAGTTCAGTAGCCTCGCTTATAATTTTATTTAGTCTTTTTAATAATAGGTCCTAATTAACACGCAAACCGATAGATATTGACCCGGTAGTTGTACTGAAAGTAGGTACTACCAACTACCGAAGGTTGCTTATCTTAATCTGAATAGAACAAGATGGTCGCTTGTCGCCAATCAGCTGCCAATTAGGAAGCCAATTAGCGTGGATTGGCATATCAGAAGACAAGATTTAATCAAATGTAATTGATAATTTGAATAGTTATCAACTGTATTGTTTGTAAGGGGTGTACCTTGTCAAAACGTTTTAGCACAAATCTGTGCCACCGAAGCTTCTAAACATACCCATTTTCAATTTGCCTCGTTCAGCGATTACTAATCGGTTAATTATCGAAACGACCGGACCGATAATCGATTACCATTTTGGATTCGATTAGCCAGCCCTATTCTCTTCTAACGTCTGATCAAATACATTATAAGATCATCTCTTAACCAAAACAAACTGGCCAAATAATGTGGATCCAGACAATACGGCTCATCCCAAATGGATTTGAAGTCTAGTTCTTTTGGTGTGTGCAAAGAACATCATTTACTGACCGTTCCAAGGCGGTTCTTCAATTTTACATATTCTTAGGTCCGCTTGTCTGTGGTCTTCTAGCAATATGGTCACCTGTAAAGCTTCCCACTTTGCTCTCTCTCTCTTTCTCTCTCTCTCTCTCTCTCTCTCTCTCTCTCTGTGATTTATAATAGAAAATAGGTGAAAATAAATGTAACTTGTTTTTGATGACCGCCTATTTGGGAAGGAGCTGTTCAAATGAAATCAAAAACTGTAAGTTGCCTTAAATGAGTGTCTTGTCCATTGTCGAAGTCAACAGCTCAGCTGCATGCAGTCATGCATCAAGAGGTTAATTTTTTACTCTGGGTTGACAAAAATTTTCAGTCGTTGTCCGGGCCGGGTTTCGAAGCCGCGACTTTCTGTGCAATAGCTATGCGCTCTAACAAATGGACTACTGTGTGACACACAATCACTAGAAAACTGTGCAGTCCAAAAGTCTGTAACTCTGGTAACACACGCTGGTTGGTTGTTTTGAGTTTAACGGCCCTTTGAGACAGGATTTCAGTCTATATCGGGCCGTCGGGAGAAAGAAGAGAGGTGTGATAGCTCGAGAAAAATGTCCTAACAGCCCCACCTGCACCTACTGCAAGCACAGTAGGCCCTTGCCCCACCATTATCCAAATCAGTAGGACGCCACGGAGTTGGAAGTTATACCCAGCACCATCGCACCACCCAACCACCCCGGTAACACATGTGAGAGTCGTCAGGCTAACAGTAATGCTTTAGCTGTTGTGCACAAAACACAGGTTGGTCTGAGTCACCAAAGCCCACATATGCCCTAACACCCTTTTACGCGTCGGTAAAAGGGACGATCGGAAATTAGCGAGCTGCCCAGTCTGGGATTAGACTCTGCATTCGTACATAAATCCCGGGCTCGAGACCGTTGGAAGTGGGTATCTTTTCAGTCATAACCAGCCTTTCATTATCACCAACCCATCGTCCTGATATGGCTGAAATTATCCGAAAAAGGGCGTAAAATCGTTATTCATCCACAATCGTCAAAATTTTATAGGTTTGATTTTCAACAAATTAATCTAATAAAGGTAGCAGATCCGAATTTGTTAGCCAGTCAAAGCAGCTAAACATCTTTTCAAGCGCAGAAATTGATTGACACTTCCGGCTACTGATTACATCTGTCTACCGTTAGATTGTCATGTGTACTCAATACAAGAGTCACAGGTCTTTGAGATGTTACCGTTATGTCTGTCACTGACCCGTTAAATCGTCTAGAGAAAGTAAACGTTGTAGACGCTCAGATTCCACGAAATTATGAAATTTGCCATAGTGGAAATCATGTCCCCCAGGGGTTTTCCTATGCCAAATTTGGGGCCGAATATCGGCCCCTATTTATCCCAATTTAGAGTTAAAATTTCTCAAAATAAATAAAATGTTTCCCGATTTCTCATTTAGTTCTATACTCGGTTGAAAAATTCATGAAAATTGGACCAAAATTAGCAAAGCTACATTTACAGATGTAAACATTCACATATGTAGCAATTATTCACCCATAATTCTAATAAAAGCAAATTCAAAATAGTTCAGCATCACTGTGTCCATTCGTGTACGCCTATATATGCGAGTTGGAGCAGTGTACGCCAAGTTAGAAGAAAACAAAGCTCGGAGATGCCATCATGGCTTTAAAGTAAGTTAATTTATCAAGGCTTTTCATCATCTAATTGTAATAAACTAGTATGAGTGTATCTGTAACTGAATAAGCTTTCAGAGTGATATAGTTTCACGTGAATGCAATGTTCGGTTTACAGAATATTTAGCGAATCAGTAGATCCTTTCAAGTGAGAGTGCCTTTACTGAAACAAGAATTCACTATTTCTTTATAAATACATGTATCTTTTGATTGATAGGTCCCCTATTTGTTAGGTAGATATATTTTGAAGCTATTGTAATTGATGAATCGGTCAAAACCTGTCCCCTTTGAATATAGAAATCATTTGTAGGCAGGCTGTAATGCTTTGAAGTGCAAGCCGAGTTGCAATTACATAATTAACGAAAAAACGGCGAGTTGGAGAACCCATGTACGCCGAGTTTAAGCTGTTTTGTCAAAAATGGTGTACGCCTAGTTGGATTAAAGTACTGCTCTGTGTGTGGTTTTAAACAAAGATGAGACTAAATTTAGTTGCAGCGGTATAGGTTAGCATTTATTGACATTGCTTTGTACTGATAATATCTAAAATACCAAAGTCAGTCAGTTGTTGACGGCTGTCCGATTGAAAAATGATGGCGCAATTTGTGCATCCATGTAGTACGTTCAGAGTCTGCTGTTTCTAAAAGGTGCTCTATTCTTAAAATACAGAAAAAATGCTTCGAGCTGAGCAAATTCTTTCTTTTAAAAGTTGACCCATGTTGAAAAGGGGGGCATAGTTCCTTCCCCTGAAAGGGTACCTTAAGATGGTTGTTTTTATCGTTGTACAAAGGGAAACATCTGTTGTGACTTCCTCATAAAAAACTTCCAAAATGGGGCTCATGGGGGCTCTCTTCTTTAAGGAAGGAAGGACTTCTATGTTTAAGGTGTCAATTTTCCCCATAATTAAAAATCTATACAGATCACTGACTTTTGCTTTGCATTTATGACTATCACATGTAACTTGCATGACAAATGAATTTTCAAGTGTTTGTGTCTCTGTAAGTACGTTAAACATACGTTGACGTTGACATCATTGTTGAGATTAATTCTAAATTATCCTCAAACTGATGGTCGAAATAATGATTTATTGTATACATTTCACATTTTTTACTTACATTACTTACATAACAGACACCACTGGATAGTTTTGACTTTATGTATGTGACCTTGACCGCATTTCAAGGACATTGTAAACAGTTTAATTCTTCAAGATCACAGTGCTCTTAACCATCCTTCTTCTTTGGCTTACTGAGTATCCCCCCCACCCGTGACCCAGCTTCCCACTCATATATATTGCGTACTTGCCATACATAAGTCTGCTGCATTAAAGAAATGCTGGGTCACGGGGGGGAAAGTACTTGTATTTTAATCATAGCGAAGCGGTCCCTTTTGGCCGTTTTAACCGGAAGTATGACTATGGTTTTGCAAGTTTAAATGCTAATCAGGCGTAACAAGAAGAATATCATTGCTTTGTATTGTGATATGCATGTATTTAGCATGCATTTATGACAAAACTTTATGGAATGAATGACTGATTTAAATATTTGTATTCCGTCAAAAATGAGGTATGAGAAAACCTTGAATTTAGGGTAGGTAAGGTCAACCTGGATTATCTCCCCATGTCTTTGGGTCTGAATCACAAATGATCTGATTTCGTACGGTTTACATATTTGTGGAAGCTCTACTACGAAAAATATGTAGACTTTATACTTTTGAAAATTCGAACCTGTCGTGCCGGTCTGATGAGGAAAATCCTCGCCTTAAGCATAAAAGTTCTTTGCTGCTTGGGCAGCAGTTTTTCTCTTCAAGAATTTAGAAGGACGGAAAGAATGAAAATGACAGAGTTGCTTCCCACGAAGGTGTATTCATTCACCTAAGCAAAGTATCATTTTCTAAAGAAAACGAAAGTTACTTTTATGCAAAGGACAGTGATTTATTGACTCTTTTGTAAGACTCTTTTCTGATTGAAATAGCTTTGAAATCTCTCTCTCTCTCAGTCGCTCTTTATTGGCAGACGCTTCTCTAAATCAGATTGATGGATACGCGAATAGTTCCACGTTTACTTTGCTTTACTCCAGGTCGGGTCACTCTGATCCCTCATTTTTACAAAAGCAACCCTAGAAAGAAAATCTGGTTGCCTTTTTCTGTTATTTTCGTGTCCGTCCCAATTTTCGTCCCTCCGCATATTTTCATAGAATGTAATTGTCCGTACGTCTGCATAAATATGTTAACTGCGAGACCGTTTCGCAGATAGAATTATGTTGCAGGCATGTGGAGGGGTGTTAACATTGTTTCCGAATATACATGCGCAGAAGGGCGGCAAAGCCCTTAAAGTAGCGACTACCTTCGCTTAAACTTTGTGCTTATTACTGGGCTTGAAGGGGTGATCATGTTGTTTGTTGTTTGCCCATTCGTTCATGTTTTAAGGAGACCACAGTGCCTGGTTACGAAACCATACCAGGCACACTGACTTAGTGTGTGTTGTGTTGTGCGTGCACATGTACAGTTTTGCCGGTTTTACAAGGCGGACGCTACCACCGACTTTCATTGACGCTGTAATCACCAACTGCCACTCTGATGCCACTTATTTCAGCTCAGAACACACTGGCTATGGCTGTGTATTTTCTGGTTCATTGAAAAATGTATCAGACATGTGCCGTCCGTGGGAGTCGAACCTGCCACACTTTGAGTGAAAGCCGAATATTATCCACTAGACAAGGCGCTCCACAGGGTGGGGAGGCGGGGTAGGGGTACTTAGGTGTTAGATACCGATATTTCTATTGAGTTGTGTCAAAAGGGACTGCAGCTTATAACAAACTTATCAGCTTGTGCGTGTGGTTAAGGGTATAAAGCTTATAAACATGGGCAGACTGCTTTTGTAGTATGTGATACGCAACCTTTTTACTCGCAACTCAGTCAGGTTAATGGTTGGTGCTTGCTTGTTTTAGCTAGGATGCTTCGAAATTTTCTTCTTGAACAGTTTTTTCGTATTATCACTGTACTTCAACGCAAATGTAGCTTCATAATAGTGAAAGAGCGTTCAGATACACGATATCCTTTCAACAAATACAAAATTTGTTATTTATGTCAGATCTGTATCAAATAAGGCTCATAAATACAGAGCATGGTACATGTTTGGTCACTAGTCTTTGAGCTTGACGTTTAATGTACTCCAACTCGCGGTACACCCTTATGTCAATAATGATTCAACTCGGCGTGCACAGGTACTGCAACTCGGCGTGTACTTTGGCAACACCCCTGGTGCAAACAAATGCAAACAGCTCTCTCAGTTTTACGATCTGCATTTTGTGACTTCGCTCTGATGGTCACAACAGTGTCATTTCTTATTACATTTTATAATTTTGGTAAATGAAGACAGTGTTTACGTATATTTAGTACAAATTCAGACCAGTGGTAAATATTTTGACATGTTTTGCAAGGATTTGCGATGTTTCTTGTGTTATTACAAGAGGTGGTGCTTTGAAAATTACCTGCGGTTGTAGATGATGTCTAAGAAGAAAACTGTCAAGAAGAGAGGGATATAGACCTTAGTTAGCTGTTAAAACACATGACAAATACTTACCTCTCGGTCGCGAGCATTCTCTGAAGGTGTTCTAACTCGGCGTACACTGCTCCAACTCGCATTTACAGGCGTACACGAATGGACACAGTGAGCATGTTAAAACAGAGATCTTGTTTTTATTATCCAGTCAAATTTTCCCAATTCTATGATTCTAAGTTCAGACAGGTAGGAAAATCCTTCTCCCCTTAACTACCCATATGTTCCAAAGAATATTTCTCATTTGGGACATAATGTCCCCATTAGTGTTGTTTCTGAGGGAAAACTCCATGTGTTTTGTGAAAAGTGAGAAGAAAAGAAATCAGTTATTGTTCCTGAAAGTTTTGCTTTTTGGGAGCTCAGAAACTGAATTACAAATGAGCCACAACACAGAAAACCAACAAAGTGGTTGTGTTCCCAGCGCAGACTCAGATCAGCCTGGGCAACCGCCCAGTCTGATCAGTCTTGGCTGTCCGCATGGAGGTAGCTTAGACACTTAGCTACCCTTAAAGCACTTAGCAAGGTGTCTGATCAGACTGAGCAGATGCCCAGGCTGATCTGAGTCTGCGCTGGGCACACAACCACTTTGTTGGTTTTCTCATGTCGTGGCTCAAATACTGTTATTTGATATGTTTCTGTTTGCAGTTCATCAAAATATTTGACAGCTTTATGAACAAAGATGGAATCAAATGCTTGAAGTTTTACTACCAAGATTCAGTAGTACCTAGTTTGGAAGGTAATTGTAGATTGTTATGCCAATTCTTTAATATCATATTTCTTCAGTTGTAAGACAGAGGATAGCAAAATTACACGACAGATTTACATATTTGGAGTATTTTATGGAGAAAGAGAACCCGGTCTTGTAGTCAAATAAACACGGTAGTGGACATTTTCCGGGGTAGTTCTGGCTCAAACTTTTATGAGTGTAAAGTATCTCATTTGGTTGAAGTGTTCTAGAAATATTCCATGTTCATTGAGAGATTTATGTTTTGCAATTTCTGTTGTATGCTTTTCCATGAGTGTTTTCCTCCCATTTATCAGATTTCTGAGATTTTCAGCAAAAAAATAAAACAAAAAAAACAAACCAAATCTCTGAAATTTTGAAAATCTTTCCCAAAATGATCCCTCAATAGAAACAGACCAAATCTATGAAAGTTTTTCCCAAAATGATCCCTGCTTTTAAGGTTTTTGGCACCTCTATGGATTTAAAAATATGCAGTAATCATAAATCATTGGGTTGGTAACACATTTATAAGGATTTATAAAGATTTCCTTCGAACATACATTTTGAGGTCCATTTTAGCCTGAGCAAAGTTCAGGAAGAGCTATTGCACTACCCTGGCGGCGTTGGCGTTGGTGGCGGCATTGGCGTTAGCAATTTTACGTTGAAGTTTTTAAGATCTCATATTTCTGAACCCTTCAATGGATTTGAATCATATTTGGTATGATAATAGATATTGGTCCTAAATTTTATTCAACACCATCCCCATCACCCAGACATGACCTATAGGTCAAGGTCACAGACTTTGAAATTTCATGTTAAAGTTTTAACAAAGTTTTGAAGATATCATATTTTCTGAACCCTTGGATCAATTTGAATTATATTTGGTATGATGGCAGATATTGGTCTGAAATTTTGTTCTACAGCATCCCCACCCCTGCACATGACCTATAGGTCAAGGTCATGGACATTTCATGTTAAAATTTTATGTTAAAGTTTAAGATCTCAGAGTTTCTTAACCCTTTATTCTATTTTATTTAGTATGATGATAGGTATTGGTCTGAAATTTTGTTCAACCACATCCCCACCCCTGCTTATGACCTATAGGTCAAGGTCACAGACTTTGCAATTTTTATGTTAAAGTTTTATGTTTAAGTTTTCTTAAGATGTCATAGTTTCTAGCCCATTTGATCTTTGTCACACAGGTCATTTTCAGTAACTAGCTCAGAATTAGATATCAGGAGTTTGAATCACTTTGCAGCCTTTTAATTATGTAAAGTAAAATATCTGTGATATGTACAGTCAGCTGCAAACATCGTAAACAATTCGTTTCTATTGAGAGGGCATTCTAGAAATCCTCTCGGTAGTATATTTTTAGCTACTCCTGATATAGAATTTATAAATAGCGCCTGTCATCATAATCCAATCAGAATCCTTCTTTTAACAGTGTGAATGTTGAATTGCGTCAGAGTAGTTTCTCCACAATACTAACCAATCGATAACTGCATGTCATTTCACAAAATCCAATGTGCGCGCTCTAACCAAAAGTACATGCGCATTCGCCATTCCTTTGTCTTGCTGGGACGTTGTCAAAACTCCTGCCAAGAACTTTAGAAGTTTATATTCCCTATATTTACTTCATCTTTATTGATGCACAAGTCAGGTATGTCTTCCGTTCTTTGCAGTAAAGCATTGTTTACATGTAATTTGTGTATTGCGATAGTTTTCTGCAAATCAGCTGTTGAGTGTTGACATAGATTTCAGTCATGTATTTTGGCGCAGTGTATCAATACTTTATTTCAGTCATTTTAGTTGTTTGCAGTTATACCTACCTTCCGATAAAAGTAATTAAGAGTATCTTTCTGCATAAATATTCTGATAGTCTGAAAAACGTAATATTCAGGGGCCCATTTCTGGATGAATGTTCATGGTTGGAGATTATACAGAAATGGGACATGTAAATTCCAATATTCGTATCTATTGATAGCCGCATAGTTGTAAACATACATGTATTTCATTCGTGTGAAGTCTGTCTGTAAATAGTGTCTGTAGTGTGTTTTATGTTTATTCTAGGACACCCTTTTTGTGTGTATATAATAAACCTGTCAACTATGGATCTCGTTGTTTCTACCTGCTGACATCTTTTTGAATTATATTTGGTTTAATGATAGATATTAGCTAGATATTTTATCAACCACATCCCCACCCCTGGACATGACCTACAGGTCAAGGTCACAGACTTAGCAACTTCATGTTAAAGTTTTACATTAAAGTGTTTAAGATCCCATAGTTTCTAAACCCTTTGATTGATTAGATGTATATTTGTTTTGATGATAGATATTGAATAGAAATTTTATTACACTGCATCCCCACCCCTGGACATGACCTATAGGTCAAGGTCACAGACATAGAGAAATTTTATGTTAAAGTTTTACGTCAAAGTCTTTGAAATCTCATAGCTTCTAAATCCTTGGATAGATTCGAATTATATTAAGTTGGAAATTTTATTCAGCACCATCACCATCCCCAGCCGGGCCGCATTGGGCAATTGGTAGGGGACCTGACTCATGAGTCAGGGGTTCTGGGTTCGAAACCCGGTCTGGCCACATACTTTCATTTCTCCTTCCACTGATTCAAGAAGGGCAGTTGTCAGTTACTGGTGAAAATATGTTCACTAAGTACTGGTTAACTGCTTAGGAGGTCTAAGCCTGCCCAGGAATAGTGTGGTTAGGTTAACTGACTATCCCGACATGACCATAGCCCTGTTACCGTGGACATTAAGCATCAAATCAATCAATCAATCAGCACCATCCCCACCCCTAAGAAACAAATACTAGCACTTGAAGATGGACAAGTGCAGGTTCAGGCAAGCTATCCTGTCTGGCGCAGGTCTTGTTCACATTGCATTGCATGGCCAGAGGAGAGAGATTGATTTCCTGGCCTGTTGTCTCTACTGTTTCTGTCAGATTCCTTTTGCACATGATGAGTAATGGTGCAAGTACAGTAGTTGGAGTATGCTGTCGGCATGGAGCTATCTTAGTCCCTTAGCTACCCTTTAAGCCCACAGGGAGGACTCTGATCAGGCTGGGTGGATGCTCTGGTTGATCTGAGTCTTTGGTTGGCGCACATGCCACTTTGTTGGTTTTCATATGTCGTGGCTCAAATACAGTCAACTCTCGATATCTGGAACTCTAATATCTCAATATACTATCTTATATCAAAAAATATTGTTTGGACAAATTCCCTATTTTATTATCATTTCAACTCATTTTATAAATCTCAAACTACTGATATCTCAAAGTAAATTTTCTTTGAGATATTAGAAGTTTTGGATGGACTTGGTCTTTGAGATATCAAGAGTTGCCTGTAAATGTTATAGTTTTTAGCTCGCCTGAACAAAGTTCAGGAAGAGCTATTATACTACCCCCAGCGTTGGTGTTAGCGTTAGTGTTGACAGCGGCGGCATTAGCAAAATGTGAAAGTTTACGTTAAAGTTTTTAAGATCTCATAATTTCTAAACCCCTTGATCGATTTAAATTGTATTTAGTATAATGATAGATATTGGTCCAAAATTTTATTCTGCACCATCCCCAGCCCTGGTCATGACCGCTAGGTCAAGGTCACAGACTTAGAATTTTTAGCTCGCCTGTATGAAAGTACAGAGAGCTATTGTTGTCACTTGGACGTCGGCGTTGGCGTGGGCGTGGGCGTCACACTTTAAAGTTTTACATTAAAGTTTTTTTATGTGATGGGCAAGGCACTGCAGGCGAGCTATCCTGTATGGGGACAGGTCTTGTTATGTTAAAGTTTTACGTTAAAGTTTTTAAGATATCATAGTTCTTAAACCTTTTAATTGTTTTGAATTATATTTGGTATGATGATAGATAATGGCCCAAAATCCTCACCCCCTGGTCATAGCCCATAGGCCAAGGTCATGGACTTATAATTTTTTTTTAAAGTTTTACTTAAAGTTTTTAAGATCTCATAGTTTCTAAACCTTTTGATCAATTGGAATTATATTTGGTATGATGATAGATATTGGTCCAAAGTTTTATTCAACACTATCCCCTCCCCTAGAGATGACATATAGGTCAAGGTCACAGACTTAGAAGTTTTATATTGAAATTTGAGATGTTCTTGGCTAAATCTCCTTAATCCTTAGATAGATTTCCTTTATACTTCCACAGCTGTTAGGTAATGGTCTAAATGTTTTATGCAGTACCACCCCAACCCCCTTGATGACTTGGGTCAAGGTCACAGACTTATAAATGCTCTATTAAAATTTTTGGTTCATAGTATGTGGATGGATTCAGTTGATACTTAGAATTCTGTTAGATGTTGGGCCAGAGTTTTACACAGTATACCAACCCCACCTCTCATTGACCTTTAGGTCCACATCACAGGCTGACAGTTTATAGTTCCACACTTCCTAGATGGAAAGTTATACCCCGACTGATGACAGATACTGCTTCAGAGTATGGTAGTTGCTTCAAAGTTTTACATGCTAGTGGCATCACTTTTCTAATTAACTGTGGAGGTCAAGATCACGTTTTTAGAACTTTTGTGTTCATAATGGGCCAGCACCAGTTCAGGCGAGCTATGCTGTCTGGTAACAACTCTTGTTTATGGTTGATTCTGGGAGTTTCAAAGGAAAACAAATGTAAATATTGAAATTTGTATGGTTGTTGTGCAGAGCCCCAAGAATCCTGTACCTACCCAGCGGGCACATCAATCCTTTACCTACCCAGCGGGCACGACATTGAAATGATGTCATACTGACATAATTTTTACGTCATTACGACAACCTGTGCCTGCTGGGTAAAGTTCATATAAACATTGATAAAGTGTAATGATGACGTGCTGCCCTTACCTTTCCACCTGTCTCTGAAGAGGAATGGTGCATATTGCTTTGTGAATAACAAGGCGGAGAATCACGTGACTTACTTTGGTTATTTAGTACCTGTATTCGGACAGAACGAATGAGAAAATTGTTCATTACTTCTTTAATACTCAACAAATTTTCATGCGGTAAAGAGCAAATACCATGTCTTAATGCACAGAAAATGAATGTGTAAATGCTCAAATGAATGTGTAAATGCTATTATGCTGTGGGCTGTAGTTTTTCACACAAGATCAAGCAAAGGCTTTCATAATTTGCTCAATCTTGTATGGAAAAATAAACCTTGCAGGTAACGGCTCCTATACTATGGCTTTGCTGCAAAAGCAACGACGTATCTGCTTTTTACCGCATGAAAATTTATTTAGCATTGAAGAAATAATGATAAATTTTCTTACCTGTTCTGTCCGAATATAGGTACAAAATATCAAATGATTCTCCAACCTGATAAAGTATGAATCATTGCCATATGATTTAATTTGTCTTTAGAGTGTGGTCGCACAATGCCAGGGGTGAGTAAAGGTGGCATAGCAAAGCGGATGTTCATAACAAGTGGAACAGGAGAGAAGCTGGCAGGAATTTGTGTCTACTTTATAAGACTGAAGACCGATATCAACATATCAATCAAAAATGTCTCTGAGGTAGGTAACTTTGCAGCACCTCTAAATTCGTGTTTATTTAGGGAGTGAACAGCATCATATATATAACTCAGTACAGTTTTCTTAGGAACACTCTGTCAGTTGCTGGAAAACAGTAGCAGCACTGAAAAGGAGAAAGTCCACCTGAGTTGATAATATACCAGTAGAACTTGTTCAAGCAGGTGCAGAGACCATGATTGATGCTTTGACAAAGATCTGTAACAACATCTGGAGAACAGGAGAGTGGCATAAACTGAGTCAGTGATTATTATACTTCCAACAATGGGCATTCTGTAGCTCTGCCAGAGCTACTGAACCACCAGCCTCACCAGTCATCTGACTAAAGGCATGCTGAAAGTCATGTTGAACAGGCTGAAACCCCAAGCTGAAAGGATAATTGCTAAAGAACAGAGATCTTCATCAGACTCAGTTTTTAAAGGTCGTGGGCTCAATACCGGGTCCCGCCACTTATTCCCCCCCCCCCCCCCCCCCTCCCCCCCCAATACAATAATATTCAGTCAACTCAAAAGTCTTGGAAAAACCTTTTTTTTCACTGACATCACACTAGCTGACATCAATAATTTTATTCTGGGCCAGATTGCCATCAGACTCAGTTTTTAAAGGTCGTGGGCTCAATACCGGGTCCCGCCACTTATTCATTTCTCTTTCCGCTGATTCAAGAAGAGCAGATGTCAGTTACTTACTATAGTAGGTGTACTTAGTACTGGTTAACAGCTTAGGGGTCTAAGCCTGCCCAGGATAGTGTGTTTAGGTTAACTTACTGTTGTGTTATGACCAAAGCTGTTTACTGTGGACGTAAAGCAACAAAATAACAACAATTACCTGCATTTGGAGGGGATTGGGGCGTGGAGAGGGTGATTTTCCATTGGTTTGGGTCAAGAAGTTTTTTCTTCGGTGGTATATCCGATTTTAATGCAAATTTCACCAAATCAATACGAAATTAAACCGTAAGTAGCGAGAGTTTATAAATCGGATGTTTGAAAACAATTTAAGTTGCGTCTTTAGAAAAGAATCAGTTTGGCATGTGGATATGAAGACACACTGAAGGGCATGTGCACAGAAAAAATGTGCCATAAGGAATTTTCGTGCCCCGTCCAGTCGGCGAGGACATAGTTTTTATACGCCCGTTTTTTCAAAACGGACGTATTATGTCGTGGCACTATATGTCCGTCTGTGCGTCCGTAAACATTCTTGTACACGCCCTAACTCAGTAACCATTTGGGATATCTTCATGAAATTGGATAGGCATATGTATTAGGTAGGGGGAATGTGTCCCGTGTAAGAATGGTTGCTCCCCCTTCCTTAGTTTTCAAGTTATGCCCCTTTGATTTATTTTTACCCTGCAGGTCTTGTACGCGCCATAACTAGATAACTGTTTGGGATATCTTCATAAAACTTCATAGCAATGTGTATGAAGTCCCAACTACGTGTCGTGCACTACAATGGTTGCTCTCCCTTTCTTCTTTTCAGAGTTACATCCCTTTTACTAGTTCTATTAGATTATATTTGTGTATACTTATCTTGTGCATCCCTTAACTCCGGTAACTGTTTGGAATATCATGATGAAACTTTAAAACAATGTGCATGATCACAAGATGATGTGTCACATATAAGAATGATTGCTCCCCCTTTCTTAATTTTGGAGTAACCACCCTTTGAATAGTCCGTCCATTAACATTCTTGTGCGCCCCATAACTCAGTAACCATTTGGGATATCTTCATGAAATTTTATAGGCATATGTATTAGG
Source organism: Ctena decussata (assembly GCA_963989385.1). NCBI lineage: Eukaryota > Metazoa > Mollusca > Bivalvia > Lucinida > Lucinidae > Ctena > Ctena decussata. The sequence continues at coordinate 27,245,960 of OZ022512.1, read as the reverse complement.
TAGGGGGAACGTGTCCCGTGTGAGAATGGTTGCTCCCCCTTCCTTAGTTTTCAAGTTATGCCCCTTTGATTGTTTTTACCCTGCAGCATCATAACTAGATAACTGTTTGGGATATCTTCATAAAACTTCATAGCAATGTGTATGAAGTCCCAACTACATATCGTGCACTACAATGGTTGCTCCCGCTTTCTTCTTTTCAGAGTTACATCCCTTTTACTAGTTCTTTTAGACTATTTTTGTGTATACTTATCTTGTGCATCCCTTAACTCGGTAACTGTTAAGGATATCATGATGAAACTTTAAAGCAATGTTCATGATCATAAGATGATGTGTCACATATAAGAATAGTTGCTCCCCCTTTCTTAATTTTGGAGTAACCTCCCTTTGAATAGTATTTTTAGGATTTTCCATTCACTCCATATTATCCTTAATCTTTTGAAATATTAGAATGAAACTTTGTTGGAATGTGTATAATAATGAGTAAATGTATCCTGAGCAAGAACCACAACTCTGGCTTACTTACTGAATTATCTCCTCTTGCATAAATTTCCTTAAATTAACCGTTTAGAACATTCGAACACAACTTGATGGTGATGTGTTTATTGTCAAGGGAATGTATTAGAACCAAGAATGGTATAGCTAATATATTTAGTTTATGAATAACTGCCCTTGTTTGACTTTGGCATTACTCAACTTAGGAGTCACTTCCCCTTGGAAGCTGATTTTTGGTATACTAATAATATTTGATATGTTAAATATTTAAATAATGTTGCCGTCAATAATTTTAGAGTGGTTTCCCCTGTTTGTCTGCCGGTCTATTCCTTTTGTAAACAGTCTTGTTCATTCTGTAACTCCTTTATGACATTAAAACGGGCGTATTATGCGCCGCTTGGGAAGCCCTTGTTTCATATGTAATTTTCGTACGCATATGATGCAATGGCACGGGTCAAAATGATCCCTGCATAGACTAAGATTTCATATTGATGTCAAAGTGAGATCATAGAGGTGTCATTCTACCAAGCTACAAAGCACAACAGTTGGTATAGACACTATGGTATTCCAGCAGGACTTCTCTTTTGCCTTGGTTACTGATATTTTTTTGAGAATCTCAACCACCAGTCCACACATCAATTGATAAGATTTGTTCTGTTTAACTCTCATTTGTAAAACCATATTTGAGGATGCCATCCTATGGTCAAAAGATTTACATTCGGCTGGTCAAAAGATTTACATTCATCTTTCAGTGCCCTGGAATTGAAACCAAAAGTTTAATGATGAATTTCGATCCAAGCTCAAGTTCCAAGAGGGAAAAAAGTTCATACATGTTGTACCTACTGACGGTCCATTTACATCTTTAAAAAAAACGGTTTAGGGGAAGAGAGTTCATACCTACCAACCCACCTCTAAAATTAGGCTGAAATCAGAAACAAGCCTATGTTTTTGTAATGCCTAAAAGTAAAACAGATAAACTTGACAGATGAAGAGGACAGTTACAGCAACGGTGAGCTGTCAGAATATTTGTGATAAAAATGGTACACTGGAGCGCCGTTATAACGCTGAAGCCTAGAGACATTAAATCGAACCGCGTTACAAGTGATCTCCCGGTATAACGATTGGCACTGAATACCCCATCCACAAATGAAAAACCACGTTTACATGTTCGTAGCGCTTATTTAGCCCTAACCAGGATGTTTACTGCTTGCCCGACACAACGAAAATCATTGCTGAAGTAGCCGTCTAGTCCCTGTGTTCTTATTGTGCTGCAAAACGCTTATACAAAGTGAAAGTAGACATGCCGTAAACCGGCCAGTGCCATAAACACATGATTTGCATTACTGCCAGTGGCATATGGGCCAATACTGTTGAGCCAGTAACCAAAATATTTTTATTCGAGTTAATTCCCTTGAAATTTGCATATACACACTTGCCAAAAGGTACCTTCAGACTAATAAAAAATACTTACTTGCTCAAGCACTGACAACCTCTGAAAACTCTAACCAGCCTACAGATAATCAACTTAAGTTTAGGCTTTTTTTTTTTACTTGTTCAATTTTTTATAATGCTTTCTCTGAAAGTAATCAATGACTACTTTGCAAAGCCTTCTTCCGTGCGTCGGCCTGTGTATTGTGGTGACCTTCGCCGCTGGCCAAATTGGTGTCACATGCGCTAATTATCGAAGTCTTCTAAAAACATGACCAGTGTTCACAACTTGGCAAGACAAATGACGCTTTGATTATCTGTGATAACTTTTGACATGTTATTGATTAAATTTATGTAAACAACCCAATTAACTTTTAATGGTTATTTTCTATTCCAATGTCGTAAAAACTGCCGAAAACCGCCGAAACATCTGCAATCTGTTTAAAAAAAAATGGGTGACATATGACGACCCCGTTAAACCGGTTTCCGCGGTCTATCTGTCCGCGATATAGCGGCGCTCCAGAGTATTGCAATACAGCCCCACAGATGTAAACTTTTGTTCGCAATGTTATAGTAAAACGTGTTGTCTTATTTTTCAGGAGACATTTTTTGGTACCTTGGACCTGACTAGATCTGATGGTATCTTGACAGCATTTGAGACAGTGTTAGAAAAAGTTTATCACCCAGCAATACAAGCTTTTAAAAACTGGGGTGACCTTAATACAACTCCTCAAGGCAGAAAAGCTGTTCAGCAGTTTGTAGACAATATGGGAGGCTTCATCACATACTTGTTAAGTAAGGTTTTCATGTAATGTTTTTCTTATATGTCTTCTCAAGTTTATTTGAATGACGTTTCAAAGTTGATAAACTCAACTTTTGAGTACTTGCAAGCATTGCAATTGATGTTGCTTTACATATCTTCCGTAGATCTTGCTTCACAAATTTTTAGTCCGCCTGTAGAAGTACAAGAGGAGCTATTATTGTCACCTTGGCGTCAGCATCTATGTCCTATAGATGTTTTGGTTAAAGTCTTTATGTGATGGGCAAGGCGCTATCAGGCAAGCTGTCCTGTAGGTTGACAGGTCTTGTTGTTAATACTTTATTGTATGCCCCCGCCATTTAAAATGGGGGGGGGGGGCATATAGTATCACCCCTGTCCGTACGTACGTAGCGTACGTACGAAATGGTTTCCGTTCAATATCTTTTGAAAGCATTGGTGTATTGAATTCATATTTCATACTTAGCTATATAATCATAAAATACAGGTCGAGTTTGATGTTTGGTAAAATCCGGCTATTATTGTGGGAGTTATGGCCCTTTTTCGACTTCTGTTTCTATGAAAAAATGGTTTCCTTTCAATATCTTTTGAAAGCATTTGTGTATTGAATTCATATTTCATACACAGCTATATAATCATAAAATACAGGTCAGGTTCGATGTTGGGTAAAATCGGTCAATTATTGTATGGCCCTTTCGGCTTCTGTTTCTATGAAGAAATGGTTTCCGTTCGATATCTTTTGAAAGCATTGGTGTATTGAATTCATATTTAATACACAGGTATATAATCATAAAATACAGGTCAAGTTCGATGTTGGGCAAAATCCGTCGATTATTGTGGGAGTTATGGCCCTTTTTAGACTTTAATTTGTATGAAAAACTGGTTTCCGTTCGATATCTTCTGAAAGCATTGGTGTATTGAATTCATATTTTATGCACAGGTATATAATCATAAAATACAGGTCAAGTATGATGTTGGGCAAAATCCGTCAATTATTGTGGGAGTTATGGCCCTTTTTCAACTTTATTTTTTTAATGAAGAAATGGTTTCCGTTCGATATCTTTTAAAAGCATTGGTGTATTGAATTCATATTTTATACACAGGTATATAATCATAAAATACAGGTCAAGTTCGATGTTGGGCAAGATCCGTTGATTATTGTGGGAGTTATGGCCCTTTTTCGACTTCATTTTGTATGAAAAACTGGTTTCCGTTCATTATCTTTTGAAAGCATTGGTATATTGAATTCATATTTTATACACAGGTATATAATCATAAAATACAGGTCAAGTTACGTCAATTATTGTGGGAGTTATGGCCCTTTTTCGACTTCATTTCATACAATAATGGTGTCCGTTTGTTAGTTTTTGAAAAGTTACTTGTTTCCGGGCTATTTCTTTTGGAAAGTTGCATGGCATCCATTTCTGCGATAAGATACAGAATACCATCACATATCAGTCATGACACCCCCACATCCAAGCCCCCCCCCCCCCCCCCCCCCCTACCCCCCCAACCATGTAAGAAGCACAATACATCTGCCCAAGGAAAACAATAAAACATGTACGACAGAAGTGTGCCTTTGTGAACCTAGGTATGCTACAAGTGCCTTTACCTTAAACAAGGCGCCATCTTACTTAGGGCACTAGGCGGGGGCATCCGTGTCGTATGGACACATTTCTAGTTTTTGTAGGAGTTGAGGACCAGCTTCTAGCAAAGGAAAAGAATCTCTCATCAGAGAGCAAATTCTTTCCTTTAACCCTTTTTATTATCCCCCGCCAAAGGCGGAGGGATATAGGTTTCTCCATGTCTGTCCATCCTTCCGTCCGTCCTTCCGTCTGTCTGTCCGTCCGGAGCCATAACTAAGTAACCACTGAACGGAATTTCATGAAACTTAAATATATATTACTATAACCGGCTGATGCACGTCAAGTTTCATCAGACTGGCTTCAGTAATGCAGGAGTTATTGCCCTTGAATTGTTTTAAAATCAATAAAATCAGCCATAACTGGGTAACCACTGGACTGAATTTCATGAAACTTAAAACAAATATACAGTCAAAGGACATAATTATTCACCACTTTCAAAATGGCTGCCATCAACAAAGAAATGATGCACTAAATTCAAACTGGCACTGTGCAATCATCCTGAATTTTTTTTCACTGAAATTTTGAAAAATAAATCTCCTTTCTATTAACTACATGCCGCTTTCCTTCAATATTTTGCTGTTAATCTCTGAAAAATTAAAACTGCGTGTATTTTCAAGCAGGCTGAATTGGTTCCATTTGTTAAATGAGTGAGGTTGGCTTTCAAACATAAATTTCTTGACTTCACTTTGTGACAAAACATGATCTTTGTAGAAATTTCGTGATTGTAGTGTAAAAGAAAAATATAGATCAACTATTTAGTTCCTGGGCCTTGTGGAAATTTAAGGGGTATGTCATTTGTACAGAGGGGGTCCTGATTTTGAAGACTGATCTTTAATTGCAAATTATTTGGTACTAGTTAAGTTTGAAGTTTGTTTGGTATCTTTTCATACTTTTAGGGCATTCATACTGTATTACTCCTGAGCTAGATTCCTGAAAGCTTCAAAAACAAACAGTCACAAAACAATAGTATTGACTTACTGTCTACAGTGAGGCTCCTGCCAGTGACGGGCATGCAATAAATTGTCTCTCCACATCCCATATTTGTAAGAAAATAAAACATAAAGTAGCTGACAATCATCACTGGATGTCCATTCACCCCCATTGTATGTCAATAATCCAGTCCCTCTACTCCTTATCCTATGCTATCCTCTTTATCATCCCACCTCCCCCAACCCCACCCACCTCATATGATCCTTGTATTTTGTGACAACCCTTTGTCGTTTTCTCTTAGTTATCTTTTCTGTAAAATCCGTACTTGATAACGAATTCCAGTATACCACTGAATTCTCCCACAGTCGTCTTGCTGTTAATTTTTCACTAAACTATAATTTAGCGATCTGCTTTGGATGTAAACAAACATCTATCATCACAGTCTGGCTTCATTTCTTCACAACACAAACTATATTTTTCCTTCAACAGTCATGAAATTGTGGCCCCAGACATGCAAAATATGACCTTTAAGTTTTATTACTTTTTGTCATCTATAAATCAACTTAACATTTCATTTAACAGCCCACCTGTCAAAATTATTGTGCTTGGTAGCCATGCTGTTTACCCATCATGCTCTCTGTGTCCATGGTAATGATGTCATCAAACAACCTTGTGACATCATCATGAGGTTATAAGCAATTAAATCATATAACTTCCAATTATTGATTATTTGTGTAGGAGTAGCACAGAGCAAAATAAACACACTGTGTAAACCAAGTCTACCAATTTTCTTCTTGGGTGGCGAATAATTATGTCTTTTGACTGTATATCACTATAACCCGCTGATGGATATTAAATTTCATATAGTGGCTTCAGGAATGCATGAGTTATTGCCCTTGAATTGACTTAAAATCAATAAAATGAGCCATAACTAAGTAACCAACTATCGAAACTTCATGAAACTTAAACTTAATATGTATCACTATAAGATGGTTATGCACATAAAGCTTCATCAGAATTGCATCAGAAGTGCATGAGTTATTGCCCTTGAATCAATTTAAAATTGACAAATTAAGCCATAACTAAGTAATCAATGAATAGAATTCTATGAAACTTTTAATAAATATGTATCACTGTAACACATTGGTGCATCTTACGTTATGTCGAAATTGCTTCAGTTAGCAATGAATTATTGCCCTTGACTTGGTTTAAAATCAACAAATTGAGTCATAACTAAGTAACCAATGAATGGCATTTCATGAAACTTCAAATATTTATGTATTGTCTTGACATAGCAGTGCACATTAAGTTTGATCATAATCGCATCAGTAGTGCATGATTCAATGCCCTTGAATAGATTTAGCCATAACTTAGATACTGGACTGAACAAAATTTCTTTAAACTGAATTAAAAATGTATCATCATAGTGCAGTGATGCTGAGGCAAGTGTTTAAGAACAGCTTCTGCTTATGCCTCACTTATGCCAGAGTAATAGTCCTTTCAGCCCAGTGAACAAAATTACAATGTACAGTCGAACCTGTGCTAACGGTCACCTCCGAATAACGGTCTCCTGTCAACAAGGGTCGGTTTGAATCCCTCCCGTCGAATTTCCTTGTTAAATTACCTGGGAATAGCGGTCCACTGCGAACTACGGTCAAAACCCAAACCCATCCCGAAATGCGCTATTTTCTCCGAATAAGTGCCAGTCCTTGTGTCAAAACACAGCTTCAATTTCATACTCACGTGTTTGTGTAATTGCCAAATCTATTTTTAGCACTAGACTGGTTATTGATCTTCGGGTACAGTATAATTTATGTAACAAAGTGTATTCTACGCAATTAGCGCATTCTACAAGTGTTAATTTCTGTAAGGTAATCAAGGTCAGTTTTATTCGGCTATTCATGCCTTATGCAGTAAGTTCAGTCAACCGATAATTAATAATCAGTAATTGGTTTAATCAGTCAATCAGACATATCGCCGAAATGTGTGCATCAGCCGTGAAAGCAGACGTCTTTATACCGATATGTGTATTTTGAAAACCAATTCTTTACAGAATTTAGACCTATGTAACAATAATATTTTGGGAATTTATTTTCTAGAATATTTAGAATATTTAGAAGTAATTAAATGGTTAAAATGCACTTTTAATATTGATTTCGCGCATGTGCAAAAAACGCGGTAAAATTTTAGATCTAACGATCGTCTGCAAATAAAAGCGCCCGAAAAGATTCTCCGACGAAGTTTACATTTATCATCTGTCAGTCGGTCAAAATTGTGAAATCATTGAATCTCCTAACAACGGCCACCTGTCAACAACGGCCAATTTAGTTCTTTCCCATGCCTGGCCTTTGTTCACAGGTTCGACTGTATATGAAACTAAAAAAAAAACATAATAATAAAAAAATCAAGGCCCCTTTGGCAGGGGATATAAATTCACTGAATTTGCTTGTTAGACTGGAAACCCATTTTGGGGACATATGCAGACAGTGCAGATCCAGTTCAGGCGCCACAGAAAGTAGTGGTGTGTGATCAGGGTCTAGACTCTTTGCTTGCCGGAGTTTGTATGCGAAATACTATAAAAATGAAAAAATCCACCAGAAACGCCTAAAACTAGAAGCAGACTCATCCAAATGATAAGAATAGACAAGTCCACTGGTCAAATAAGGGTTAAAGTTGTTGCCATTGAAGAAGGGATTTATCCACCAGGGAAGCAAGTAGCTTAAGGCTGTTATAAGGCTGTTAAAGTTCTCACTGTTGTAAAAGGTTTGTTAAACCATGGCTGGCTTTTGATGTAGATGAACATTGAAAACATTGATCAGCCTGGCATTTATTATTTGCCTACACTACTTGCAGATTTCTCTCATGCATTCTTTCCTATGCAGGTGCTCAAGCAAATGCTGGTGAAGGGATTATACTGGAGGACTACCAGGGGGACACAGTAGACCTGGGCAGTATCAGGGCTGTCTCAGAATGTATACAACATGCCTCTAATCCTGATATTGTTAGTGACATGGAGGATATTGCCAGTGTATGGTGTAAACAGATTGAACAGGTACAACCTGAAGTGCCATATTTTTCACTTCTAGCCTCAGAATGATTGCTGTTGTCAGGATGTGACTGCTGTAGATTGGACTTAAAAACTGAAACCTGCCTAAACTGTTGTGTGACCACTTGTTGTATGTTCACAGCAAAACACATGCCAAAACTTCATCATATACTGTACATTAACCGTTTGCAGTTTAAGAATTATTCTAAATTTAGGTGCTGAATTTTGTGAATTTGAAATGTAGCTTCCTATTTTATTAGTGCAACTTTGCATAGCAACCTTTGTGAGCTTTAGATTGCATCCCCATGTTCATGCATGTATGCATTGTTAGCAAAAGATTCACCTGTTGCATTTAGCTTTGTTTCTTAGTAATCAAATGGGATACAGTCTTCAAACTTGCTATACAGTAGCACCTGGGAAAGATAAACTGAATGCAATGAGGCATATGGACCATGACCTATATTTCATGGATCATTGAACATAGAAAATTTAGGTTTACCTATTGTGTTTAGCTGAGTCTCTAAGTAATCGAAAGGCATATCTGGTGTTGACCTATATTTCCTGGTCCAGTGATTTTGCCTTCGGCCTTGGTTTTCAACTGCTCCCTCAGGACCTGGCAAATGTAAGTGCATGAAAAAACAATGTTTGGTCGCTATTAATATTGATTGAATATGTTTAGGCACTCATTTTCAGCCTCATCACCATACTATGTTATTCTATCAAAATCCTTGTTTACGGCCATGGTCAGATATAGTGATTTTTATACGCCCGTTTGAAGAACGGGACATATATTTTTATGGCTCTGGTGTTCGTCTGTCCATCGCAAACTTTTAGTTTCCGAATAACTCCTCCTACAGTTTCCATCGGATTGAGCTGAAACTTGGTATACAGTAAGACTAATAGGTGGACCAGCCCATATCGTTTCGAGGTTACGCTCCAATGATTTTTAGCGGAGTTACAGCCCTTTACTCAGAATTTTTGGGGTGTTCGTTTCCGGATAATCCTCCTACAGTTTTCATCCAATTAAGCTGAAACTTTGTAAATAGTAAGACTACGATATGGAGTAGCGCATATTGTTTGGAGATCATGCTCCGATGATTTTTAGCAGAGTTACAGCCCTTTGAAAAACTAGACTATGGGAGTTTGTATGGCAAATCTTTAGCATTCCATAACTTGGTTACTCGTTGGAGTATCATGATGAATATTAATAGCAATGAAAATGAGGCAAAGACAACATGTCTAATACAATAATAATAATAATAATAATAATAATAAAGAATGGTTACTTTCCTTTACTTAGTTGTTTAGTTACCTCCCTTTGATTATTTTGTCAGACTATATTTGTACACCTCATATCTAACTAACCCTTTGGACTATTGTGATGAAACTTAATAGTAATGTATATTAGGTTGACACAATATGCCACATATAAGAAGGATTGCCTCCCCTTATGTTTTGAGTAACCTCCCTTTTAATATTTTCTTAGTCTGTTCTTGTGCAAGCAATACGTAGGCAACCATACGGAATATCTTGATGAAAATTGATAGCAATGTGTATTAGGTTGAGGCAGTGTGTCTTATATATAAGAATAATTGCTCCCCCTTCCTTATTTATGGAGTTACATCCTTTGATTAATTTCTACCACTATTCTTGGGCAAGTCATTACTACAGGGATACAGACTAACTCATTTTTCATAGGAGCAAGCTGGGCCCCTAAAAGCTGAAACTTAGTCGCCCAGCCAGAAATTTAGGGGCCCGCATTTATAACGTGGGAATCTTTTATTCAGAATCTGCGCGAGAATTGCGCCGTTTCTGTAGGCTTTGTAGTAAATCCTCCTTTCTTCATGGTTTTGTTTCCGTTTAGCAACCGGGTGTGAAACACCAGCGATGTATCGCCATATTACGCGCGAAAAATTTATAAATGGTTAACATTTTTCGCTGTCAAATCGGTCTGTCTATCTATCTTCCATTACGAGGAGGCGGCCATGTTGTTTCTCGATAGTGAGTAAAATCCAACACACAAGTATGACGGAACACCGAATATTCATAGTCGATATCGGCGCGGAAGTTAGCAATACCCTTAGAGGTGGCGGATTTTACTCCAAGCCGAAAACATGCCAGACACACGCCGACAGCTGACGATCGCAAACTGGGCGACTATCATTTTAATTTTAGGCGCCCACCCGATTTTTTACTCGCAGTGGGCGAGTGGGCGACCGCTAGTCTGTATCCATGTTACTAGGTAACCGTATGGAATATCTTGACAAAACTTTGTAGCAATGTGTATTAGGTTGAGACAGTATGTCTAATAAAAGAATAATTTCTTCCCCTTCCTTATTTGTTTGAGTTACATCCCTTTGATAACTTTTGGCTTGCGCTGTCGAGCGCAAGCCAGTATTCAAGTGGTTTAGTGATACCGAGTTATTTTGGGAAGAGACGATACGTCACGCTTAGTCGGAAAATACCAAGAGAGTCTATTTTTATCCATAACCGATTTACCTCATCTGCTAAAAATAACAGACGGAAAATCTATTTTTGATAGTGCATGTACTTTGTTTTTGATATTTCCGTTAAAAAGCACGTTTTTCTTTCACAAGTGCCTTGAACTTGGCCACATATCTTTTGCTTGCAGGCGGCGTCGCGAAAAATAGGCCTTAGGGCATCACATAATCTGACTAGTCAAAGCAGCCGGCACACTGTCCAGAGCCGGTGCATTCTTGGGGTCTGATCAGTCTTTTTCGGCATATATATTCTTCATGATGCATACATCTTTCATGCTGAGGATAGACTGATCAGACTGCGCTTATGCCAGAATGGGCTGATCTGTGTATCTGTAAAAAATGGCGAAGTTCAAATTCATTGTTTTAATTTAGAAACATGCGCTTTTAACGATTTTTCCCGTTATCACTCATCACATTTACTGAAAAAAGTATCCCATCTATCCGTGTGTGTGGCTTTTATGTGCAACTGACCGTGTTATGTATGTAAAAGCTGGTAATGTAGGTGAATAATATCAACGCATACGCATTGCAACAGACATAAGCGATATAATGTACACATTTTTAGCTTCTGATAAATTTCCTATTCGCCATCAACATGTTCATGAATAGCCTGAACTGGAAACCTCTAACAAAGATACAGGTACAGAAAAAGGGGACAATTCAGAACCGTTAAAATTTGAATCTCGTTGAGGCCGACTGTTAGGGAATCATTGACAGCTTTATGACAATGGAGTGGTTGGTTGGATGATGCGATGATGCTGGGTATAACTTCCAGTACCGGAACGTACTACTGATTTGGCTTATAGTTGGGCAAGGGCCTACTGTGATTGCAGTAGGTGGGGGTGAGGTTGTGTGGACATTTTCTTGCTTTTATAACACTCTCTTATGTTGCCTTTTTACTTCACCTATACAAATGTACAGAGAAATATTTACACTCGTCGACGTTTTCCTTAGATGAACCTATACTGTGCTGACGATGTTCATACATCCATGAACAACACTCATTCATACAAGCGTAAGCGACGTCACGGATAATTCAAAAAGATGATTGGCCGATGTAACGTTTGATATACGTCATGTCATAGTGGCGGCTGTTGTACATCATTATAAAACACGTTGATTACTAGCTATTCTTCGTCCTTTCCTCGGCGTTAAATTAGTCAGAACTTCACGAATAAGTTCTGAAAACATAGCATAAATATAAAAGATATATTTCATTTCTCGGAAGTTCATGGAAGTATGAACGCAAGGGGTTCCATGCTTTGTTGCTCCCAAATGGTGTAAAGAAATTTATTGTCTCGAACAATAGCAGCATGCATTTTCTTCTCAGAGTGTCAAAATTGCCACTGATGCCACTAAAACCAAAAATAAACTTCAGTAAATATAAATTTATCGTCTTCTTTGATGCCTAGTTCAGATATGCCAAAATTCCATACACATGGGGTTTAAACGGTCTTTCCTAAAATTTGATTCAAACTAAGTGACTCAGCAGCCGTAAAGAAAAGACTTGAAATAGGTTCATATGGTAATTTTCCTTGAGACATGCCTAACAGCCAAAACGTTGGAAAACTCTCTCTCTCTCTCTCTCTCTCTCTCTCTCTCTCTCTCTGTGTGTGTGTGTATGTGTGTGTGTGTGTGTGTGTGTGTGTGTGTGTGTTTAAATATTTCCTCAGTTTGTTTGTTTGTTTTTTCTTCAAATAAATCCTACATTTGTTTTTACCTCACACCTATGGATAATGTCACCATTCAAAACGTTAAGAAATTAAATGCTTTGCTTGTTAAAAGATAGCAACAGAAAGTGCACCAACAATTGGGTTCACTTCAATAATTTCACTGGCTTAGCTGGGCAAGCCTTCCTTTTTAAAGGAAATTTTATATAAGGCTTTTCTTTTGAGAACCCTTATGTTTGGAATATCTTGATAAACTTAATTTGCAGACAAGGATGAAACAGTGAGTGTCATATTAGAATGGTTGCTCCCCATTACTTACTTTCAGAGTAACATACCTTTTAGTATTTCTTAGACTATTTTTGTGGGCACTATTACTAGGTAATTATTTTGGATATCTTGATGACACTCTATAGCAATGTGCATTTTCTTGATACTGTATGTTGAGTATGGGAATGGTTACTTCCCTTTACTTAATTTTGGAATTAGTATTTGCAGACTGTTCTTGTGCATGCATTAGTACCTGTTTGTGGCTGATTGTCAGGAAATAAATCTGCCCAAACTCACTCAAAAATGGGCGTATATTGTCCCGCTTGCAAAGCTCTTGTTTAAAACATTCAGCAGCAGTTCACAAGTCAAAATCGTGTTCATTAAAGTTTTCACACGCACTTCCATTTTTACAGTATCTGAATTTTGTATAACTGTTGTGTGCAGGCTTTTTATCGATACCTGTTTGATCCCCATATAAATTGATGAATTCTGAATTATATGCTTAAGCTTCTCAGGATATCTGCAAATATTTATCAGATTCTGTATAACTGTTGCGTGTAGGTCTTTTATTGATACCTGTTTGATACCCATATAAATCGATGCATTCTAAATTATATGCTTAAGCTTCTCAGGATATCTGCAAATATTTATCAGATTCTGGCAGAGAGTGATCAAATGAGAAAAGAAGCTGACGACACAGGGCCACTGGCTGAACTGGAACACTGGAGGCAACTGATGGCCAGATTTAATGCTCTACTGGACCAGATCAAGAGTCATAAGTGTAGGATGGTGATCAACATTATTAATATTGCCAGATCAAAGGTTCTGAAGGTAATAAACATGGTTCTTTTTCTTGGTACTTTTAAAGCACTGCTATAATTATATAATTATAATTATATGTTGGAATGAAGAGGTCAGGTTTTAAAGTAGTTTAAAGCATGTTTCATATTTTCTTAAAATCTCAGTTGATATATGGGCATAACCATTGGTGCTTACATGATGAATATGACTTAAGTAAATACTTAGGTCTTGGAAATTTGTGGACATAAGATGAGCATGACATAATAAACCAAATTTGTAAGTCTTCAGTATGGCAGAGAATGACAAACTGCTGGTGTATAGTAGAGAACACAGAAACACTTTGATTTGACTTACTGGATGATACACCAGTGGATATCAGGTATTATCTAGTGAAGACCTTTTTTTGACAATTCTGCTGTTTCAGAAATGGAAAGAACTTGACAAGCGAATTACAGACAGTGCTAATGAAGCCAAAGACAATGTGAAATATCTCTACACACTTGAGAAGTACTGTGAACCTCTCTATAGACAGGATCCAGTATGTATTAAGCCTTGGTTTTTTATCATATTCTGAAAATTCAGACACCAACAACCAGGCAACCAGTGAAAATCTAAATCAAGCTCCTCCAGAGGAGCAGTCTGATCAGGATACAAGAGCGAGTCAATAACAAACCAGCCTACCAGATTTTGGGGCACAGCAGATGTAGAATAAAGGTTATAAGATACATGGCATTTGTCAGTTCTGTTGTTGGCATGGAAAGTAAAGCAAAGCTGTATGCAGTTAGGTGCTTTGCCAGAATTTTTCAGGCCTCAGCCAAGTGCCTTTGAAATTTTGAGACTTCAGGCTTTCAGACAGAAGTTTTGGTTCATTTTTTTTTTTGTATTTCCTAATATGTGCAACTTCTCCCTCAACTCAGAATGCCAGTTTAGGGAGATTTTATCTCCCAATATGCCCTCTAAGGCTCAGCTGAACCCTAGTATTTTAAAACTGTAGGATGATATAATAATTATTGGTTAGATCTATGAACATCCAATATGCAGCAATAATTAAAGCCCCCAAAAATTTGTTTCGTAGATAATATGCTCATTGTATTGGTGGAAAAATAAAGGTAAATGATGCATAGAATATCAGTTTCTCACAGACAACAGGAGTGGAGTGATTCTACTGTTGTCTGTGATCCATTGTTGGAAACCTTTAATATTAATTTCAGTTTGTTGGAAATGATTCACTGTACTAATTTATCAGCCACCATATACACTAGTTACACAGTATTTCAGTTTTGTGTGCAGCTTGGTGTGCAGATGATTGACTGTTATTATTGTTAGATCTTCTAACAGTTCTTGTTTGTTAGTGAAACTGTTCTAACAACAGATCTCTCTCTCTCCATGTACATTACTTGTCACATTTCATTGAACAAAATCTAATTGTCACCCGACGTAGGCGGAGGGGGACTATAGAAATGACCCTCGTCCGTCCGTGTGTCAGTCCGTCCGTCCGTCCGTCTTTCCGTCCTTCCGTCCGTCCTTCCGTCCGTCCGTCCGTCCGAAATCTTGTCCCCGCAACTCCTCCTACGTCTTTCATCGGATTGATTTGAAATTTTACAGATTATATTCTTATGATATGAAGATGTGCATGTGGTTTTTTCTTAATGTTTCGGCCATTTTTGATGGAGTTACGGCCCTTGCTGACTCAGACCTTGTCCCCGCAACTCCTGTCACATCTTTTATCAGATTGACTTGAAATTGTGCAGAATGTTTCATCATGATCTGAAGATGTGCATGTGATTTTGGAATTTCAATTGTCCTATATTTTACAAAGTTATGGCCCTTTGTCGTTTTTGGTATTTTTCCAACTTTTGAACCGTTTGACCGAGAGAGCTGAAATTTGGTATGCTATTAGCATTTGGTAAATTGAGTATTCTGATTATTGTTAGGATATGCTAAATTTATTAGTGACACAGTTATTCCCCTTCCATAGATAATAGACATTCACTTAAAGGTAAAGGGATAACTCAAGAACTATTCATATTAATGGGCTGAATTTTCATAAATGCATTGTTCTTTTTCATCAGATTCATATTAGGAGGATTATGGCCCTTGTTATTTTGTTATTGGGTATACAGTCTTATGTTTTGGGCATTCTGTAAGGGCCTAAAGTTTCAGTAGTCTGATTTTACACATATACGCCCAGTTCTGAACTCAAGTATTTTATAACCTCATAGAGGCCCAGTAATTGGGGTATATGTCTCTGCTTATGCTTCAATCATTATTTGCTTACCAGGTTCTGTTATACACATATTTTCTGGTTTTGCACATAAATGCCCCTCTAAACTTAAGTATTTTATAACTTCATAGAGGCCCAGTAATTGTGCTTCAGTTATTATTTGCTGACCAGGTTCTGTAATACACATATTTTCTGTTTTTGGCCATATAGTTACTCTGAAACTGAATAAAGGACTGCAGTTTGTGACACATTTCAAACGTCGGGTGACACTTGGCCGATGGCCTTTTATTAGCTTATTATAGGCATCCCATAGAAAAATAACTTCCGATATGTGTGTGTACGCAGCTGTGAAGTTTGGTCAGGCTTCTCTTCTTGCATATACAATCTGTGAATACTGCACTGGAAATCTAGAACTGATCAGTATATGGAGATGCAAAGGCTGAATCAGATATTTACTGCACTTACATTGCTTAAGATTCTTAATAACATGGCACCCATATTTTATAGGTGTCGATGATAAACTGTCTTCCTGGTCTGCTGAATGCTATCAGAATGATTCACAGTATCTCCAGATACTACAACACCTCAGAGAGAATGACATCACTCTTCATTAAGGTATGTGTTTGAAGCAGCATTGCATTCAATGGTTTCCTGTATACTTTTATTATAAGCAACTTCTGTGGAAAAAAGGAATCATTAATCTTATTTGTGACAAGTAAATTTTTATTTAGAATGCATTCAGACTTGATTTTAAAGCTCACAGAAGTAAATAGTGGTAAACCAGATAAATATCTGCAAGACACAGTAGTTTCTTCCCATACAAAGGCAGATGTTTTACAGTGATTATCTCCGTTTCACTGGCCTGTACATTTGCTATAAGATATGAATAGTTTCCATTTATGCTTTACTTATTTATGATATCATAAAAGTTTGGCCTAACACCTTGTGTCCAAAACTTGGGATGTGAATAAGCACAGGTTGGTTGAATGACATATTGTAGGTTTCTCTCTATAGAATTGAAGAGAACTCCATGCAAACATGTTGCCTACGGGCAGGAATTTTCTGTAAATATATGAAAAGAAATTCAACAGTGGCAAAGGCATGAACTAAACCCCCCATATCCAGATATTTACAATGAATTTCTGCAAGTCAGTAACTGACGAATGTCTATTTATATGAAGTAATCATTCCAAATATGTGCTATTATACAGGTGACCAACCAGATGGTGAAAGCATGCAAACTGTTCATAATGAACAATAGTTTAGACAGAATATGGGACATGGAAAGACAGCCTCTGATAGAGAAGTTACGCCACTGCTGTAACCTCTTCAAGAACTATCAGGGAATATTCCACAAGACTAAACAGAAGATAGAGGAAACCCCAGAGGAGAGACCGTTTGAATTCTCAGAGATGTACATATTTGGAAAGTTTGAGACATTTTGCAAGAGATTGGAGAAGGTATTTTGATAATATGTCATAACTATTTTCAAGAAAATCGACAAGAGAAAAAAATAAAAGTTAAACTTTATGGCCACAGATAAGCTTCAACCAGCTTGAAAATGCCATGGACTGCCAATATTATTCAAGAATTGAAATTTTTACTTTTTGACAGTCATGGAGTACTGAAGCTTGTGGGAGGAGCTTAAATCCTTTGAAGCACAAAGCAATTCAAGGAATGTTTTAGTGACAGTCTTAAGCTTCTTTACCTAAAAACTAAAAGGTCAAAATATTATGATACGGTAACAGTATCATATAGGACATCTTCTACTATGATAGTATTGCAAAACAGTTTTTCTGGCAATAACTAGGTATATTTGTTCATCACTTGAAAAAAAAACTCTTTATACAAGTTAGCTGCAGGAAATCAGAACAATTAGGAAGTTGCATAAAATAGTTTAAAATTTGTTGGCTTTTTATATATCAGGTATAGTGAAGTATTGATACTGGCTGTAAGTTTCACAGTACATATCACATTATCTATTGATAATATTGACCCAGCTATAAAACTTACATTTTGGCATACAATAAAAATTCGGCTCGAGTCAATTCTAATGAGACTTGATAGGCGGAGGGATGATGTTTTGTCCATGTCTGTCCTTCCATGCATCCATCTAACAGTCTGTCTTTCTGTTGGTCTGGAGCCATAACTAAGTAACCACTGAACAGAATTTCATGAAACTTAATACAAATATATATCACTATAAAGGGCTTATGCATATTAAGGTTCTTCAAACTGGCTCCAGTATTGCATAAGTTATGGCCCTTGAATTGATTTAAAGTCAATAGAATAAACCATAGTTAAGTGATCAATTACTGGAATTTCATGAAACTTTCAACAAATATGTATCACCATAGCACAGCTGTGCACATAAAGTTTCATGAGAATTGGTTCAATAGAAGTTCATGAGTTATTTTCTTTTAATCAATATAAAACTGACAAATTCAATGGTAACTAATAAATAAATGAATGGAATTCTATGAATCTTATACTGAATTATTATAACCATAAGACAGTGGTACAGTTCAAGTTTTGTTGGAATCACTCCAGTGATACATGAGTGATTGCGCTTGATTTACTTAAAAATCAGCAAACTGAGTCATAAGTTAATAACCAATGCATGGAATTTCATGAAACTTAAAACAATGGAGTATTGTTATTATAGGGCAGTGCACATTAAGTTTTGTCATAATGGCATTAGAAGTGCATGCTTCTCTTGTCCCAAAATAGAGTTCAAATCCATAAATTAGCTTTAACTAATGTACCATTGAATGAAATTTCTTGATACTGAATATCATTATATAAATGTGATCATGTTGAGGCAAGTATTTTTTAGAATGACTTCATTTATTCCTGAGTTATTGCCCTTGATTTAATTTGAAATCCACAAGTTTAGCTGTAACTAAGTAACCAATGAATGAAATTATATGGAACTTAATACTTTCACAAATCAGAGCTACTTTGACGGAGATATAAATCAATGAATTTGCTTGTTTCAGTTTGTTTTGATTGAAAAGAAGAAGACATATTGTTTGGTATTAGACAAGTATTGGTTGTTTTATGACAAAACCTATCATAGGGCACATGGGAACATTTTGTCATTGTGTAGCTCATACATGCCATATCTGTACCATATGGTGCTTAAGAGAGCCTCAGTTGATGTTTTTTCTTCACAGATCATCACTCTTCTCAACTATATAGAAGCCTTCAGTACACTGGGAGAGTCAAAGATTGAAGGCTTGGAGCCATTTTCTTCAAGGTTTCTGCAAATTCTTACCAGCATTAAGAAGAAGCCGTATGATGTCCTGGATCAGCGCAAGACAGAGTTTGATCAGGATTATGTTGACTTCAGGCGGCAGCTGTCTGATGTTGAGATAGGAATAGAAAAGTTTATGGACAATAGTTTCAAGAAAGTTCCCTCAACTATCCAGGCTCTTCAGCTGCTAATAAGGTTTGCTTTGTTCTAACGCCATACCCAACCAGCAGGTATCTACTTATTTACTGTAAACTTTCTGGCACTGCAATCATATCTGCAGAAGACATCAAGCTTTGAATGTGAATAATTTAATTTGTCCTGTTGGTGATTTTTTTTATACAGGTTGTAAACAGTCTAGACAGGGAGACCTTGATCAAAGGTCTGTTTGTCCCGACAGTTTGTCAGTATGAAGGGTAAACTCAATATTTGGTAGTCTGATAGAGCCTAAGACTGGACAGATGATAGATGTACATGCTGATCTGAGTCTAGCTGCAGTTAATAACTGTATAAATTGTTCACAAATCAGTAGATTAATCTGATTGCAGTTTTTTCAAAGATGTAAAATTCAGCCAGGTTGAGAATTTAAGAGGGCCACTGATACAAAAAATATATATAGCAGAAATAACGAAATCAACTTTTTTCATGCATCACCCAGTACATTTGGCTGAAATTTTTTATGGAGCTTCAGTGGGGCCTTGGTATTCAAGATTATAAAAATGAAATAAATCTGTGGTGGAATTAGGTCACAGTGATCTTCCTTTCTGTTTAGCAGTCTGATTTTCACAAACGCCAATATCTCAAGGAACATGAACAGATTTTGGTCAAATTTGGTCAGAATGTTCCTTGAATGAAATTCATTCAAAGTCTTGCAAATGGACCAGCCAAAATGGTCACAAGCTGCCAGTACTAGTAATAGCAAAACATGAAAATGACAGTATCTCAAGAACCCCTGGATGGATCAGAAACATATTTGCATGGACATTTTGCAAAGTTATGCAATTGACCATCATTAGAAAATATTGATACCTTGAGGCAAAATATCCAGGCCCCGAGGTTATAAAACTTTTTTCATGCTCAGCTGAGTTGAGCATGAAATTTCACCTGGTAATAGTTAACAAATTGTTGATGAGTACAGTTGTTTTCCTGCTCAGTTTGGCTGAGTATGACATTTTCTCTGCTTATGAATATGAAAATGCCAACATTAGTTGGCATTTTCATATTTATCAGCAGAGAAAATTTCATGCTCAGCTGAGTTGAGCATGAAAAAAGTTTTATAACCTCGGGGCCAGGATTGTGATTTCAGATCCATTTGGGGCTCTTGTTCTGGTTTAGCTATATAAGAAGTAAAGGGGCCTCATCATGACAACATGTCGACAGACAAGGCAAAGGATTCTGCCAAATTCTTGTTTTGATCACTGTTATTGTTCATCCAGAAAGTTTTTCTCATTTCCTCAGGTTTGAGAAACTGAACATTCCAAGGTTGAACATTGAGCAGAAATATTCATCCATATTCCTACAGTATGGAGTTGAAGTGGAAGAAATCAAAAAGGTATACAATACTGTATGCTATAGTAAACCATTTGTGTGTTCTGTGCAAACCTGTAGAGCATTAGAAATTTTGCAAAAGTTGTTTACCATCATGGTAGCCAGAACAAGCTTAAAGAGACAATGGAACTAAGCCATACTGCTAAGAATTAATTGTACCTTGTCCTATTAAGACATATCTTGTCAATAACACTCACAGGACAAACTTTTGAGGGACAGACTCTAAATCTTACTACATTCACTGGGGGAGATGGTAGTGATTTTTATGAGGTCTAATTTTACTGGGGAGATAAATTTGGGGATGTAATCCTCAGAAGCTTCAGCAGAAGAAATAAGCAAAAAATGGAAACATATTCTGATCCCTAGCTGTGGGTAGTATGAAGCTGGGCTTTAAACTATCAGTCCACGCATAATTATGGTATTTTAAATGTTAAAGAATGAGCATTTAAAAGGAAAATGAAGTTATTTGTGGGTATATATTACAGCCTAACTTTTAGACCCTTAAAAAAGTATAAGACTACTCTCTACTCTGTTGACACCTGATCTTTCTTCCACCTGAGAATGTGAAAAACACTTGTCATATGAAGCCTTAAAAAGAACCATACAATGTTTGAAATAAAAGGAAAACAGACATTCTGAAATGGACTTTCATGTACAGTATTGATCTCAGGAGGTAAATGAGATGTGTTGGATAAATTAGATAAAAATTTTGTATCAAATATCTTGGTAGTACTGTACCAGCATTATAAAGTATACTTTGCATGCAAATGCTCACTCTTCTTCAGTTTTATTGGCTGTATAGCAAGACTAGGTATTGTTGCTATTTTCATAACTGGGCAAAACTTGCAAATTGCAGCAAGTCAGTTCAGCTTACCTGCTAGTATCAAAAGTATATATTGAAAATAGAAATATATAAAAAAAAGAAAGACATATTTTTCACAGCTTTAGGTATTATTATTCTAGTTGGCAACCAAGGAAAAGAAACAAAAAAATAAATAATCCTGCACACATAAAGCTGTTTTTAAAAAGTAAAAGTGTCTATAGCACTAAATAATAATTTTGAGAGTTTCTCTGCATTAGCTGGCCAACTGATTCTACAGAATGTTGAAGTGGTCTGTTTCATAGTAGCACTCAGTGACTGTTCACAAGTGACAGAGGATAGAAGAAAATCATGTTGCCTTCTTTTCATGTCATGTGTATGTGGCTTGCTTGAAAATTGCAGAATTCTATGGCCAAGCCTTGCAATTTCTTTGTGTTACATGGCTAACTCAATATGAACTTCAAAATGTCTATGTATAACATTCAATAGAGCCCTCCCACCCTCCCCCCCCCACCCCCATGTCCCAGAACTGTATGCAGGCCAGTAGCAAAGGTGCTGCTCAGATGGCACTGATGCATAGACTGGTCCGAGTCATTTGCTATTTTTTACCTCGCAAATATGTCATGAAATGTTCTGTATTTCTCATATATTTAGCTGTACAACAAGTACAAAGATGATCCACCAATTCCTAGAAATAATCCTCCAGTGTCTGGTCGCATCACATGGGTGAGACAGCTTGCTAAAAGAATCCTGGATCCTATGGAAATCTTCATGGTAAGAGAAAGACTTCATTACAGGTTGCTGCAGCAGCCGATTTTGAGGGACAAATTGTTCCAGTTTTATTATGATACGGCAGGCTCTCTCAGGCATTCTTATTGCTGCGGTTGTATATTAATTTACAGCTAGATACAGCTAGATTAAGATTGTGTTAAATACACAGTACTTAGCCACACCCAGAATGCCACTCAAAGTCACCTGATAGTGTATCTGACCAATTCAACGACCATTTAGCACGTGACATATTGTCACAAACAAAATCGCAATGTCTTACATGAGTCAGTGATTTTACCATACAGTTAATTGAGGGATGTGTACCTGTTTAAAGTAGGCATGGTTTTCTATCGGTATAGTGGTTCAACAATCCATTGTTAATAACATATTAGTTCTTGGAAGTCACTGTGATCAGCTGCTCCTTTTAGTGTAATACAGCCATCTAGATGCTGCAATAAGTATTGCATATGATAATGTGCCCTCTTTAAAGCATTGAAGCTCTCGTAAGACATGCTCTAGTGTCTTGTTAGTAATTATGGCTGTATCAGTCAGCACTGTGATATGTTTTAAACAGGATCATTCATCATGTTTCAATGGAGATGAAGCCAAGAAAATTATCCGTAACTACAACCAGATGGCAAAAGTTCTCACAGAGTTTGAGCTTCTTTATCACATGGCCTGGAAGAAGTCAGTTGAAATCTGCACTAACAGTAAGTTGCATTGATTGTAATATAGTATACATCAGTGGCTGTAAATATTTCATAAAATACCGAATTCTCATTGACTTATGTGTATTTCCAAGTTTACTTTTTCAGTTTCTGTGGGTTCAAGAATGAAGTTATCAGGGAGAAACTTGTATGAAAACAAAGGAAAATGAATTTGACATTGAAATATAATTTATCAAACTTGATACAATATACTATTATATGTAGCTGTTAAAAAGTGATCAAGATTTTTTGAAAAAGTTCTTTTGTATTGACATCAAAGGCAGCGTACACAATTTTAACCAAAAGTAACACCACTAGGTGTCCGCGAGCTAAAACTTTGATGACAGTAGAGAAAAAATATTGAAACATTTGTGTGTAAAAAGCTCCAGTAATCTCACTTTCAACTAGTATATTTTGCATAAACAGAAGCAGAGTAATGAATTATCTTGCACACTGAAAAATGCATTAAAGTCCATGGGACTTCGGAATTTAATGAAATATTTATGGCCACTGACTGTAGTTCATACCCAGTTTTCCTGATTTTTTCACAACCAATTAGATATATGCTTGGTAATGAAAACTCAGAAAAATTGGGTTTGTTAGAATGTGGAAACAGCAAAGACAGCAAACAGCAGTGATGAAAATCAGACAGTGTATATAAAGGGTCTGCTAGGACCACATAGCAAAAGTCATGATTTGGTATAAAGTCGTGCATAGTGATAGTTTTGGTTGATTGACAACCTAAAAAAAAAAAAAAGAAATAAATAAAAATAGATAAATGTGAATAAGTGAAGGCTGAGTTTTATGCATCAAATATGGAAGTAATTTCTCCATGTCTCCTGATTAAATAATGGGAATTAGAAAATGAATCCAACTCAAGGAACATAAATGTGGGCATATCGGCTTCATTTGTAGGCATTTGGGGGCGAGGTTTGCCAGTTGAAAGCCAGTAAAACTAGTTTAAGCCCCCCAGTAATCAATACTGACGGTTTTAAGGTGGTACTTCTGTTGTGGTTCCTGAATGTTACATGTTCTTATGTCTGCTTGTCTATGGTCTTCTGGTGGTGTGATCATCTGTATAACTGTCCACTTTGCTTTCTGTTTTGTTTTGTTATTTAAAATAGAAAAAAGGCAAGAATAGATGTTACTGTTGATTGGGGAGTTGAATGACCACCTGTTTGGGAGAGAGCTGTTCATTCGTGTCTTTCGTAAACTTTTGTCAGTTTATGTATATACTTCTTTGTCACTTGGTTTTGAGGATGGGGAGAGGAATTTTGGTTTAAGCTCTGAGCAGAGCCTTTCCTTTAAGAGAAGCCTTATAGGAGAATGGATATATCCACCTGCCACCCAGGGCCCAGTTGTTCAAAACTAACGACATCGTTAGTTGACATTTCGTTGAAATTTCAAATGTTAGTATCTCAAATGTGCCAATATTTTTTGTCGAAAATATGTGAGAAGCTTTTGCATTGCAAAAGCTTCTCAAATTTTTTCAACAAAAAATATCAGTGTACTTAACAAGTTGACCTCTTAACGATCTCGTTAGGCTAACGATGCATTGAACAACTGGGCCCAGGAAGCAAATTGATTTGCTAAGCTGTCTTGTCTTGTGAAGCTGGTGGCCAAACTATGGAGGTGTATTCTTTTACCATAAGCTCTGTTTCTCAGACATTGAAAGTGCTCTTTGCTTATGCTTTAATGTTGTGACTGTTATAATGTTTTCTGTGAAGATCTTCAGGTGCCAGTACTAGTGAAGCATCCAAACACCCAGGAGCTGCTGACCAACTTTGATCCATATATCTTTGAGGTGATCAAGGAGTCTGAATATATGTTGAAGAGAGATCTAGACATCCCTTTGTCAGCCAAGGTTCTTGTACACTCCAGTGACAGACTGAGGTCATACCAGTCACAGATGCAGGTATTTTAATATAGGGCTCCTTAGAATCTTGGTGTTTCCTTCAAACTGGGGGAATACCATCAGTTTTAAGACAGATTAAGCACAAGCTATGTGAAGCTCCAGAGATTTTTTTCTCCCTTTCTACTTTGATTTTATCACGCCTGATCATTACATCAGACGATTGTTCTGTTGAGGCAGAAAGACAGTAGTAGATCTCAGCTACATTGGGGCTGGGAAATACTTAGTGAAATCACAACAACCCAAAAGGGAACAACCGACCATTCATACTTGCCAGGGCTAACGCCTCCAGCCAGAATCAAACCTGCATAATAGAGTTATGTAGCTGTTTGTGAGACAAACCGTACTAGCGACTAACTCAGACATAACTATCTTGGGGCCTTTGTTGACGGATAAAGTGTACGCTTTCATATGCCCATAATGTTCTATTCTAATCTGAGTCAGATTGTAAAAAAAATCACTGTTATCATAAAAAGTCAATGATCATATACTAATATTGTACACTGTACCTGAATAAAGTATGTGTGCATCAATATGACTAGTAGGACTGTATTGACCTATAAATTGGAGAACTGTACATACAGTTGTTTTTGAAAATGACAGAAATTCTTATCTTGTTTGGGTTCTTGAAAATATGGAAAAAGCTATTGGAGACGAGAAAATTGGGAACCTTGGTAGTGCTAAATATGCTAAACTTTTTGAATTATAAGAAAAATTCAAGCAGGAGACAGTGTTCTTTCCTTTCAGATTTTTCATGAGTCAAACAGAAAAGACGAGAGAGATTAATATTACATGTTTGCAACTAATAACCAACACTGGCATATTGATGGAAAAGAAGTGAAACCATGTTTTCATGGTTAATGTTCAGTTTCTAGTCGGATGACATCAGCTGCAAGCATCTGTGGTTGCTCAGTATTAATGTTGACCAATATATCTTTCAGAATTTATTAGATGAAAATAAAAAGACAAGAACATCCATACCACCAATATTCTTGACGCCTTTAGGGCCGTCTTTGAAAAAGGTACAGTGCTTTATTTACATGCGATTCAAGGTTTTAAATATAATTCATCAATTATTTACTTGCAGAAAGAAAAATCTTTTCAACTCATTAGACTTCGATAGGGTGTGCAGGACTGATGTGATCACTTTTTGTCTTCTTTTGAATACATCTATTAACATTTAGTTCTATTCTGAAGGCTGGCACACTAACATAGCAAGATCAAGGCCAAAAACTTACATCATTAAGCCCATGATCTATGCCATTCAGCAAGTGACAAATTTTTCTAGGCACATTTTTTCGACATCCATCGTTTCAGAATACCAGTCAAAGTTCTTATGTTTACAACTTACAGGAAAAGGATTGCATGCACCACATTTGTTCACAAAAGGACAATATTTTAGGATAAAAGTGACCTCCTTGGATGTTGTAGTTATTGCAACTCTTTGACCAGTATACCATCAAATGAACTGTCTGACTTAGAAATTGTATGTTTCGTTAAAGTGTTTTACAGCTCAGTAGGGAAAATTAAGTCAGTTGGGAAACTAGCTTGAAAGGCAGTTCATTTGATGGTCTCTTCATTTTGGAGGAAAGAAGAGTGCCTGAAGACCTACAAGCTGATAATGTCACAAAGTCAGGTGATAATGTCACAAAGTCAGTGACATTATTAGCTCACCTGAGCCGAAGGCTCAGAGGTGAGCTTATAGGATGGGAGTCTCTGGTTTCCATGGCAACAGATAGCCCCCATAGGGTTATAATGGGGAAAATGGCGTCATCACGTTTTCTCGACTGTTTTCTATTAGATCCTTATCATACTTGCAGGTAATGATGACATACACAAGAGCTTGGATGAGTTTGAAATTTGGCCGGATTCGAGCACAGACTACGGAGTTAGCTGCCCTTGAGTGTTTGAAAAAAATCCCATAGGGTTATAATGGTGAAAATGGCGTCATCACATTTTCTCAACTGTTTTTGCTTAGATCCTTATCATACTTGCAGGTAATGATGACATACATAAGAGCTTGGGTGAGTTCGAAATTTGGCCGGATTCAAGCACAGACTACGGAGTTAGCTGCCCTTGAGCGTTTGAAAAAATCCCATAGTGTTATAATGGAAAAAAACGTCATCACATATTTTTAGAAAAACTTTGTCATCGCTCTATTGCCTACATTTCTCAACGGATTTTAAAATAACTTCTCACAAATGTAGGGCATGACAATATCTCGAGCAAGTTCGACTTTCAGGATGCTGCGCCCAAGGTCAAGGTCACTGTGGCTATTTTTAGAAAAACTTTGTCAGCGCTCTAGCACCTTCATTTCTCAGCAGATTTTAGAATAACTGCACACAAATGTAGGGCATGACAATATCTCAAAGAAGTTTGACTTTCAGGGTGCTGCACCCAAGGTCAAGGTCACTGTGGCTATTTTTAGGAAAACTTGGTCATCGCTCTAGCACCTACATTTTTCAACAGATTTTAAATCAACTTCACACAAATGTAGGGCATGACAATATCTCAAACAAGGTTGACTTCCAGGGTGCTGCGCCCAAGGTCAAGGTCACTGTGGCTATTTTTAGAAAAACTTTGTCAGCGCTCTAGCACCTACATTTCTCAATGGATTTTAAAATAAATTCACACAAATGTATGGCTTGACAATATCTCGAGCAAGTTCGACTTTCAGGGTGCTGTGCCCAAGGTCAAGGTCACTGTGGCTATTTTAGAAAAACATTGTCATCGCCCTAGCACCTTCATTTCTCCATGGATTTTAAAATAACTTGACACAAATGTAGGGTATGACAATATCTCATGCAAGTTCGACTTTCAGGATGCTGTGTCCAAGGTCAAGGTCACTGTGGCTATTTTAGAAAAACTTTGTCATCGCTCTATCACCTACATTTCTCAATGGATTTTAAAGTAAATTCACACAAATGTAGGGCATGACAATATCTCGAGCAAGTTTGACTTTCAGGGTGCTGCAATCAAGGTTTTTGATTAGATCCTTATCATACTTGCAGGTAATGATGACATACATAAGAGCTTGGATAAGTTCGAAATTTGGCCGGATTCGAGCACAGACTACGGAGTTAGCTGCCCTTGAGCGTTTGAAAAAAATCCCATAGCCTTATAATGGAGAAAACAACGTCATCACATTTTCATTTTTCATCAGATCCTCTTCATACTTGCAGGTAATGAGGATATGCATAAAAGCTTGGATTAGTTAGCATTTCGGCTAGATCCCACCACTGACTATGGAGTACCTGCCCTGAGCATCCAAAAAATCAATTCAATTCAATTCAATTCAATTCTTTATTCAGATTGCCAAATACATTTTAGCGCATCTACAACATATCATAGAAACAAGACAATGATCTAATCACATTTACCTTCCCAGCAGGCACATGGCGTCGCAGTGACGTCCCACTGTCTCCACTGCGAGGCCACCGAGACGCCCTGTGCCCGCTGGATTTAAGGGCTGGGATGTTCTGGCCATATACCCTGGTCGGTCAGGATAGATGAGAAAGAAAGGAAGTCAGGGCAGTGTCTAGAGCTGTGCATCCAATATCAGCAGCTCTGCTCCAGACACTGCCGCCCCCCCCCCCCCCCCCCCCCCCTCAAAATCAATGTCCCACTTTTTCTTGGTTTCTACTGATCTGATCCTTTTCAAACTTGCAGGTAATGAGGAAATGCATAATATCTTAAACAAGTTCAAATTTTGGCCAGATCAGGCCAACCACTACAAAGTTAGCTGCCCTTGACAGCTCTGTCTATTGTGCTGTTGATCGGATACTTTTTAAACTTGCATATATTAAATGAGGGCATACATAATGTTTTGGATGAGTTTAATTTTCAGCCTGATTGGACCACTGACTGTGGAGTTAGCTGCCCTTGAGCATCTTAAATATCCCTATAGGTTTACAATGTCTCTCAGGTGAGCAATTGTTGCCCTTTGGGCTACTTGTATTAGAGTATTTTATGACGCCAACATGTGACACCAACAGTCATAATTGGGTCAGCTAAAGTTCTACTAATGTTGATCAAATGTCCTTGGGCCGTGTTACATCTACAAATCTATCAAAAAGGTATTTAAGATTTTCAGAAATAAAAAAAAAGGTCATGTTGAGCCTGTCTCAATAAGTGGACTAGAAAGTGTGATTTGGATCTTTAGTTTGCTCAGGCACTTCAGTCCCAGTATTAAGGGTCATTGTTTGTTGTGATACAGAATCTTACTGATCTTTCTATTTGAGCTGTGACATGACAAAACCAACAAAATGACATGGGTGCCTAGTGGAGATTCAGATTAGCCCAGACATTCACCCAGTCTGATTAGAGTCTTCACAGTCAGCAAGGAGGTAGCTTAGACCCTCAGCTACCCTTAAGCCCACAGCAAAGACTCTGATCAGACTGGGTGGATACCCAGGCTGATCTGAGTCTTTGCTGGGCACATACGCCACTTTGTTGGTATTATCGTGTAGTGGCTCATTTGTTGAATATTAAGTATAAATTCTCTTTCATCAGGTTGACAATGCTCTTCGACCTGGGTTGTTTGCGCACACCTGGACCTCCCTTAGCCTGCCAAGTTACTTCAGTGAAGTGAAAGATGCTCTGAAAGAATTGCAGATTGTTGTCAAACAGGTTTGCGTAAAATTTATCTAGAGACGATTTCTTTCTACCTATCATCACAGGTTTTTAGTATATCTGTTACCATCATGGTGGAAATAACAACCACCTTAACATATGTACCATACCATAGACAAAGTGACTCACAGCATATGTGTATTGTGCCAACCAATCAGATTGCTCACTACTGGGTTAAAACTTTGTGGCAGCAGTTACGTTTAGGAACAGCTTGGCCTGTGGTTTTGAAATTTCATATTTGAAATAGCCATGTAAAGTGGACCAAAGTCCAATCATAGCTTTTCCTATAATGAAGTGGTGAAACAAGCATATAATGCCCTGCTTGGGGTGCTGTTGTTATTAGGATAACAAATTTTTTTATCAACAGCAGAAGGTGATTGAATAAAGTTACCTACCCTATCACCCCTCCCATAGCTGTGTAGGGGAAAGGGGACACAAGAAATATATAAAAAGGGTGGACATCTTAATGGTACCAATCAGATTCTGATTATTTGGACAGATATACCATACAGATTTTAGATATTTGGACAGAAAAGTCGCAGCAAACAGTGCAGAACCATATCAGACAAGGAGCTGCCTGATCAGGGTCTACACCATTTGTCATTCTGTGTGCATCTTTTAGAAGCATAAATGCTTTGAAAAGCCAAACTGTATAATTTTTTCTTACATGTTCATTCGTCCCAATTTATAGAAATTTTATGGTATTTTTCTATTTTATGGCAGGTGAATGATATAAAGGTGACTCGAATAGATCACATGTTGACAGAGATCAGTGAAACAATGCTCTGTGATCTACCAGAGAGGATACCTTGGACAGTGAAAGAATTCCAAGACAATATGGAGGTATAGTTGACTGTTGCTACTGTAATTTTCAAAAATTTCGAGATAACCGAAACCCATTGCTCTATTTAAATAGCAAAGCTGCCATGTGAGATTTGAGGTTGCAAAGAAACAGTATGAGAACTTCTTGGGCCTACCTGTGGTGCCATTGCACTAGAAAACTATGAAGGAATTGCTTAGCATTAGTGTGTTTTAAAATTTTTTAAACCTGCTTGTGTAACTGCCTCAAATCAGCAGAGAAAATAGCCCCAAATCATTGGTAGAATATTGAATAATTGGAAATGATGCTTTCCATAGCATCAGCCAGTCAGTTTGAAATCCTTAATTTGAAGCTTAGAAATTATGGAAGTAGAAAAAAAAGACAAAGAAGTTGTGAGATATCCAGCTTATTAACTATTTTCTGGCAATACTGGAGTGAGAATTTATTGGTCTATATACAGCTATTCACATACACTAGGTTCTTGTTCTTGTTATAATTTCTGCCATCTGAGGCACTTCCTATCCATAAGTAGGTTGTCCATCACCAATAAGAAATTGAAAGAAAGTTAATCACCACTGGTCCATAAGATAATCCAGTTTCAGTAAAAGGAATTAAGTATCCCACCACCTGTTAAAATGACACCCTGGCTGAGATACACACATGCCATTCTGAGGAGCTCAATCCTTATTTTATTAAGAGGCTCATTGTTGCTTGTTGTTTATTTAACAGGAATACTGCAGCCTTATGGCATCAGAGATCAACAGAATGAGCCAAGTTGTTGAGGATGCTGTGAATGAACTTATTCGTATATTTGTGCATCGAGCTGCAGCATTGCAGACCTTAGAGAGTGAGCCTTCAGACAGTGCATGTAAGTCTTGATCTGTTAAGTACTCTCATGTTGAAATTTGCCCTACACCACTGTTGGCTTTGCCTGCACACCTATGCAGCTGGATAGAAACCTATACTTTTAGCTGCCAATATTCTGTGGTCCTGTTTGTACAATCTTTCCTGTTAATATTTGGACTCTTAACCATTTCTGCGATGATTTTTATCATTACTTGAATGCACTGTAATGCAGTGGTGGCAGGTCAGTTCTTTGGCAACAGACATCTTACCAAATCAGAATCTGTAAAAAAACTTTTGCATTTATTGCATCTATTGTCACGGAATCAGTGTGTCATCACTATTTTCTTGTGCAAAATGATATTTTGGACTGATAACCAATTGTGCAGACCCTTCTCAGACATTTCACAAGACCTTCCTCTTCATACACACATGTGCATGGAAGATATGTATATATTATTCACAACTCACATCTGTTTAATTCACTTGAACAAAAGTGCAGTCACTCTGGCAGTGGCATCGGCTTCCAGGATCTGCGTCCGTTACTTGCTTTTTGAATTTTGTCTATTTATGTGATGGGCAAGTGCACATTAATTTTAAGGAGATATCCCATCTGATAGCAGACTTTGTATTGCAGATTTTGTAAGTAACAATAAATGTTTTATTGCCCAGGTAAACCTTTCAGTTTTATGAAAGAATTCAAAGAAAAGAACTTGTCTAGTGTGGAGCATCAGTTTGAATGGAAAAAAAAAAACACATGAAAGATTCTCATATGATCAGGGTTGCCATGTCAGGGAAAACATTTGGAAAATGATTTTTTCCAGGTCAGGGAAAAGTCAGGGAATTTTGTGGTTGGTCAGGGAAATTTGGTAAGGGCTTGAAAAGTCAGGGAAAAGTCAGGGAATTGGAAATTAGTGAGTACTACAGTCTTCAGAAAATGTACTCAATAACTCTGTTCAAGGGGAAAAGATGTCCTTTTTAGGGAGATAGTCTGGATGCATCTCCTTCCTTATTGAGAGATACTCTTTAAGGGAAGAATTTGCTCCCTGGGGGAGTAACCCCAGTTTCTAAGTGATACAGTTAGCACTGTTGAAGTAGAGTAAAAAAAAATGGATTCGTACAAAGGATATGGAAAACAGTAAAATGTCAGGGAAAAATTGGGAAAGTCAGAGAATTTTGAAGTGAAAGATGAGTGGTAACCCTGAATTATTATTGATTCTCTTCAGCTGAAATAACCATTGATGACAAAGCCAGTGAAGAGCCGGAGTCAAGTGAGGAACAAGTTGTGAAAGAGGCTTGTGATGAGCTCACGGAACATTTCAAACACAGACTGATAGAGGCCTTACTCAGATCTACAAGACATTCTCTGGACATCATGAGAAAGAGATTCTTGGCCAGGTGACATAGCTAATATTGTCTCCCAATACTGAGTGGGTGAACTGTGGTTTAACACCCCACCCATACACATAGACAAGGACATTTAAAGTCTCATAGAAAGCTTGAGGTTTAAGGTCTTAGGCTGGCATGTAAATTTGGCAACATTTAGGGAAAATGATACTGCTGGGAAAGCGCGGGGGTGGGGGGGTGGGGGGGGGGATCTGTTTTTGTCAAGAAACATCCCTAGTTATTCTGTTAAATGAATGAAAAAGTGAAAATAGCAAGAAAACTGTTGCAAGAAGTTTAATGAAATGCTTCTCTGTTATTGATACTCTGCCACATGTGTCAGTGGAACACATCCCTGTTATTGATACACTGGTGTCTGGGTAAACTTCTGGCAAGGCTGTATGTGACTGGCTGTATACAAATTGAGCTGTGACACAACAAAACCAACAAAGTGTCAGCACATGTACCCAGCGGGGATTCGCTCAGTCTGATCAGAGCCTTTGCTTGCGTTTAAAGCATAGCTTAGGGACTATAGGGACTAAGCTAGCTTCATGCTGACTGCAAAGACTCTGATCAGACTGGGTGGATACCCAGGCTGATTTGAGTCTTCGCATGGCACACATGCCACTTTGTAGGTTTTGTGGTGTTGGGGCTCAATTAATTTTGAGATAAACTGCTTTCTTACCTGCCTACATGAAAATTTGTACCTTGTAGCAGAAGCAAGATGCACCACTTCGATGAAGGCAATGGTGGCGCAAATGACAGAGTTCCATTCTTCAGAGTGGATATAACATTGGCCATACCAAATGTGGTTTGTATGATTAAGTCTTTCTTTCAGTTATAACTGAAACTGAGCTAAAGGCTCAAAAGTGAGTTTATAGTATAGGCAGGCCTCTGTTGGCCAACGCTAACAGACATTGATTATTTTTAGCTCACCTGGCCCGAAGGGCCATAGTGAGCTATTGTCATACCAATGCGTCCGGCGTGCGTCTGCGTCGTGCGTCGTCACGGAATTTGTCCGTCAACACCTAAAAACAAATATTCAAACATCTTCTTCTGTAAAACTACTGGTCCCATAGTTCTCAAATTTCACATGGAGCATGACCTGACTACAGGGTCTCAGAATTGTAAAATTGGGTCAGGTTGAAAATCCAAGATGGCCGCCATTACTAAAAATAGCAAAAACAACAAAATAAACTTCTTCTCCAGAACCACTGGGTATATTTGTCTGAATTTTGGCATGGAACATCAGTGAAACCTTGGTATTCAAAATTGTAAAAATGAAAAAAATCTGTAGCGGAGTTTTGTCACAGTGACCTACTTTCTGTTTACGTGTGTAATTTTGCTCAAATGCCAATGTCAAAAAATGACCTATTTAAACAACTTCAAACAACTTCTTCTCTAAAACTACTGGTCCCATGGTTCTCAAATTTCACGTGGAGCATGACCTGACTCCAGGGTCTCAGAATTGTAAAATTGGGTCAGGTTGGAAATCCAAGATGGCCGCCGTTACTAAAAATAGCAAAAACAACAAAATCAACTTCTTCTCCAGAAACATTTGGTATATTTGGTTGAAAGTTTGCATGGAACATAAGTGGGACCTTGATATTAAAAATTGTAAAAATAAAAAAAAATCTATAGCGGAATTAGGTCACAGTGACCTACTTAGTGTTTACAAGGCGGATTTTGCTCAAATGTCAATATCTAAAGAAAATGCAACCATTTCTTACCAGATTTGGTCAGAAATGGTTCTTGAATGGAATTATTTCAATTTTGTGCCAGTTGACTATCCAAGATGGCCACCATGGGGGCCGTTACTAAAAATAGCACAAACATAAAAATGACAATTACTCAAGAACCCTTGAATGGAATTGGACCAATTTTGCGTCAGAATGTTCCTTGCATGAAGCCGTTTCGATTAATCGCAATTTGGCATTCCAAGATGGCCGCCATCTTGTGTTACTAAAAATAGCACAAACATAAAAATGACAATTACTCAAGAACCCTTTAATGGAATTGGACCAATTTTGTTTCAGAATGTTCCTTACATGAAGTCGTTTTGATTAATTGCAATTTGGCATTTTAAGATGGCCGCCATCTGCCGTTACTAAAAATAGCACAAAACATAAAAATGACAATATCTCAGTAACCGCTGAATGGATTTTGACGAAATTTGTGTCAAAATGACTCTTGCATTGAGATGTTTCAAAAATATCTAACTGTAGACCATTCATATTGGCCTCTGTTACTAAAAATAGAAAAATGTGAAAATTAGTAAATCTCAATGGAGTTGGATTAATTTTGTGTCAGAATGGTCCTTTAATTAAGCTTTTTCGATTTTTCGCATTTTGGCATTCCAAGATGGCCGCCATTTGCCGTTACTAAAAATAGCTCAGAATATGAAAATGACAATATCTCAGTAACCGCTGAATGGATTTTGACGAAATTTGTGTCAAAATGATTCTTGCATTGAAATGTTTCAAAAATATCTAACTGTAGACCAGTCATATTGGCCTCTGTTACTAAAAATAGAAAAATGTGAAAATCAGAAAATCTCAATGGAACTGGACCAAATTTGTGTCAAAATGGTCCTTGCATGAAGGCTTTTCGATTTTTTGCATTTTAGCAATCCAAGATGGCCGCCATCTGCCGTTACTAAAAATAGCACAAAACATGAAACTGGCAATATCTCATGGATTTTGATGAAATTTGTGGCAAAATGATTCTTGCATTGACGTGTTTCAAAAGTAAATATATAAAGACCAGGCAAGTCGGCCTCTGTTACTAAAAGTAGCAAAATGTGAAAATGAGAAATTCTCAGTGGAATTGGACCAATTTTGTATCAGAATGGTCCCGTTGCACAATAGCCAGGTGAGCGATATCAGGCCCATTTGGGCCTCTTGTTTTACTAATGGAGACACAATTTGACCCCTGACTGCATCCTGGACCATGGATGTGGGTGCCTTAATCTTTTGCAGAACACATCTACTCATTATGCTTTACCATTCTTGATACCTGTGGGTTAATAATGTTAGAGAGTTTTGAAGCTTGAAACACATGTCTTTTCTCACAAAGAATCGTAGAGCAAGTAATTTCACTTTCTTTAATATGAATTTTGCATGGATTAAGTCTGTTTTGAAAATTTGCCGCTTATGTCTCAAATACAACATTTTTCTTTTATTTGTTTTTTGCAATTATTTCTTTTGTCAAAATTGAAACACATGTCTGTGATGACATGATAGATTTGGGGACAGGTAACATCCTTGTGCTTTTGCATGGATTATGGCCCAGTTCAGACAGAATTATCACTTTGAAATGCATATTGACTGATAGCTTTGGCCATCCTTAATAATCGTTTAACAATTTAGAAACGCTTGATTATTATCACATGAAGCAATATTATTCTGTTAGGCATTTTGTACAGAGTATACCCTTTTCAAAATGTACCATTCTAATTCATTTTGAAATAACATAAACTTCTGATTTCCTTCAAGAATTGATTTCAAACAGAATTTCGTCTTACATGGATTAAAGGCCCTTCTGAATATTATGAATGGGAATTGTGAAATTTTACCTTGTCTTTCAGACATTACACACTGCATTTGTATAAAAGCAGAAGTTTTGCAGCAAGCATTATGTATATGCTTTATGATTATGTGTGTGTGTGAGGTGGGGTGCTGTTTCAAACACAGGTCTAGTTCATGTTGCTTTTTGTATGATAGGTGATGCAGCCTAGTCTTGAAGATATACAACAAGCTCTGAATAAAGGCTGTCAGCTGGTGGTGGACGTCAGTAAAGGTGTTCATCAATGGGGACAGGACAGAGGTTTTGTGATGGGGCGGCCGCCTTCTGATGGTAGAGCATCTCAGACCTTAATAGTTCCAGGACTTGCATTCGCTGTTGGTAAGCTGACTAAAACCTGGTTTCTTAACATATCATCACACCTCACAAAACGTACGTACATATCTGCTGAAAAGTTGCCAATCCAAAGAATATCTGTGGACCAAAAATAAAAGAAGTACAGTTTCAGTGTGCGTGTGTGAAGGGTGGGGGGTACAACAATAACAACAAAAAAGAGTAAAGTTGATCTGAAGGCCTTCATTGTTTCCACATGGTGAAACACATATTTGTTTGACCAGGATTTTGGGCAGCTGGTCTTGGTCAGTCAATTATGCCTTTAAAGAAACACAGTTGGACCAATGTATAGAGCTTGTTTGTGAAAATTTGTTTCATATTCAGCAATTTAAACAATACAATTTTGTATGATTAAAATCAGGATAGGATATAAATGAAACAAATCTTGGGATTTGAAGTGCAGTAGTCAGTCAGTTTTAAGCTTGCCTGAACGAAGTTCAGGAAGAGCTATTGTACTACCCCTGGCGTCGGCATTAGCAAAATGTTAAAGTTTTACGTTAAAGTTTTTTATTTGATGGGCATGGCGCTGTCAGGCGAGCTATCTTGTACCAGTGACAGGATTTATTTAATGAGGAGAGGCATGACACATTAGCAATAGTATGCATGACATATACCCACACAGCTGTTGGTGATATCATAGTGTTGTCACCATATTGGTGCCATCATGATCTGACATTACTGATGTCACCAATGGCAGCAAGGACATGTGATCCACATCAGCAAGGGTGTGCCATAATTTCATTATGAAACAGCAAGTGAAATCTGTTTAATTGAAAAAGAAAAAATTCTCAGGCAAACAATGTAATGTCAGGCTATTTGATACTTTTTTCTTGTAGACAGTCTGCTGTGCCAGTGCAGTTTGCACATGCAGCAAAACGTCTTTTTTGTGTATTTCAGTGCATTTGTAAGTTTTCTGTTGTCTCTTTCAGATCAGGCATTTGGTTCCAGATTGCATCCTGATTTAGCAATTAAGAACTATTACAAGAGTGTTGCTGAAAACAAGGATGTGTCTAAATATGTGATGATGATGTCCTCAGCTGTCTCTGCACTGAAGGCTGACATTCTAGAGGCCTTGCACGGCTACTCAGATTATTCTTTCCTTTGGGAGAAAGATAGGGATGAAGCGGTCAGAGTAAGTTAATAGTGAAATAAGTTTTTATGATGTATGGAGACATCTCCAAGGCAACTTTTACAGAATAGTACATGTATTTGCTTTTCTATGAATTGAATCCTTTTTCCTGTATAATAGGGCTATTCCTAAAGGAAAGAATTTGTTTGAGTCCATAAGGAGAGCAAATTCTTCCCCTAAAGTTTAACTTTTGTGAGAGGGGAGAGAAATTCTTCTACATCAAAGTGATCTCCCTTTAAGGTTTTTATCCATACTCACGATAGACATTGATGTAAGGAACCATGTTATGTTCCTGTGACGATCGCCAGAGAGCATTATGTTTTACCCATGTCCATCTGTCTGTCTGTCCATCACACATTTCTGTAGGAAACATGGGAAATTAACTGTCACCGCTTATAGTGAATATTGTATGACAACATGCACACATGTTGCAGACATATTAAAGATTTGCATGCAGGTTTCATACTTAAAAGTAAAGTTTTGTAACTGATATAATTATGGTAGCAAATTTTTACAACCAACTTCTTCCACAGTTTTTATTGGATCCATTTGAAACTTTGCACTCATGTTGCAGACAAACTGAGATCTGCTTGAAGTATGTTCAAGGTTAGATGACTTTGTTTTGGTGCAGATGATTATGGGTTCTAATCGGGGTTGGGTCAGTGGCTGACTGAAGACTTCTGTCAGCCCAGCGGTAAATAGGTACCTTTTTTGAATCAGGGAAAGATGAGACAGGGAAAGGAGAGTGATGGGCTTCTCATTTACTGTGGGCAAGATTCAACAGGCCTCTAAATCCCACTACCCATATTGCTTCTTGGCTATTGGAAGCCTTTACTTTTCTTATTGAAAGCCAAATACTTTTTATGCCCCCGAAGCTTATTAAAATCGCATCGTCTGTCCGTCCGTCTTTCCGTCCGTCCGTCCGTTACAAATCGTGTCTCAGCTATAACTTTAAAACTACTGAAGCAAATTTGATGAAACTTCACTGATAGATAAAGCACAATGTGAAGTTGTGTCGCGCCTAAGACTTAGGTCCCTACGCCCAAGGTCAAGGCCACAATTGGGTCAGAGGTCAAACTGTGTCTAAAAATCGTGTCTCAGCGATAACTTTAAAACTACTGAAGCAAATTTGATCAAACTTCACAGATAGATAAAGCATAATAAGAAGGTGTGTCGGGCACAGGACTTAGGTCCTTACACCCAAGGTCAAGGTCACAGTTGGGTCAGAAGTCAAATTGTGTCTCAAAATTGTGTTTCAGCGATAACTTATAAATTACTGAAGCGAATTGAATGAAACTTCACAGAAAGATGAAGCATAAGGAGAAGGTGTGTCACACATAAGATTTGGGTTACAATGGTCAAGGTAAAGGTCAAATCTTGCCTCTGCGATAACTTGAAACCTGCTGAAGCGACTTTCATCAAACTTCACAGAAAGGTAAACCATAATGAGAAGGTGTGTTATACACAGTATTTACGTTACCAAATCCAAGGTCAAGGTCACAATCTTGGGTCAGAGGTCAAATCATGTCTCTGCAATTACTCAGAAAAGTAACAAAGCAAACATTACAGAAAGATAAAGCCTACTGAGAAGATTTGCCATTCACAAGACATACATTTTCACATCCAAGGTCAAGGTCATAGCCAGAGGTCAAAGGTCAACTCATTTATCCTCAATTAATAACTACTGAATGTCATGTGCAAGACTCAGGCTCCACACTCAAGGTCACAGTCACAACCAGGACTCAAAGGTCAGTTAAAGGGGCAAAGGTCAGTTTAAGGGGCCTTCGGGGGCATTTGTTACACACTGTAACATTTCTTGTTTGGAAATGTGTTTCTACCTTTAGAAATGTGTTTCTACCTTTGATATGTCTTGTAAGGGCTTTGAAAAAAGTGGCAATTGCTAAGAACATGTCATATATTAGTGAATCTTCAACTACTGATTGAGGAAAATGCCTGCCTTCACCATTATTTAGATAATTGTAATGTCTTGCAAATAATATTCTTGATTTTATACACTTTCAATGACTGGCTTTATATGTTTGTGTCAAGGTCATTGTAGCTGCCCTTGTTTTTTGTGGATGATCATATTCAGCTCTTTCTTTAATGTTGTTTGTGAACGGTTAAAACAAATATTTCTTGTTTTCTCATAAGAGTGCATTGCCAGTTTAGGTATACGTGTATGATATTTGAGCTGCGACATGACAAAACCAACAATGTGGTTGTGCGCCCAGCGCAGACTCAGATCAGCCTGGGCATCCGCCCAGTCTGATCAGAGTCTTCGCTGTCCGCATGGAGGTAGCTTAGACCCTTAGCTACCCTTTAAGCGCTTAGCAACAGTCTGATCAGACTGGGTGGATGCCCAGGCTGGTCTGAGTCTGCGCATGGCGCACAACCACTTTGTTGGTTTTCTTGTGTCGCAGCTCATATGTGTATAATATTTATATCCAGCAAAGCATAAAGAGTATACTCCTTCTCTATCCACATTGTATTGTAACAGTGTTCACTCTGAGAGAAAAGTCTGAGACTGACATTCTGGGGCCGTATTCATAAAACGACTTAAGTGGTTGCTATACTGTTGCTAAGGCTTAATTTCTTTGAAGGAGATTCCCTACAACTATGAAATTTGCTCTGGAGGAACAGTCTTTACAACTATGAAATTTGCTCCGGAGGAACAGTCTTTTAAGACTGTTCCTCCAGAGCAAATTTCATAGTTGTAGGGAATCTCCTTCATACAGTTTTAGCCCTAGCAACAGCATAGCAACCACTTAAGTTGTTTTATGAATACGGCCCCTGTAATTTTATTGTGACAGGAATTTCTAAAGGAAGAACCAATTCTGTCAGAGTACAAAACCAAAGTGACAATGTTCAAGAAGCTTGAGGCCAACATTGATGATATTCACACCTCAGTAGTTGTTGGACCAATAGAACTTTTTACAGGTATTTCACTAGCTATCAGTTCATACTGAAAACCAGTCAGACCTAATAAATTTACTCTGACAGTAATATATGTAACCAAAAATCTCTACAGCACTTACAATAATGTCAAGTCTTTTCGACTGGAAGAAGAAAAAAAAGAAAAAAATCCATTCTGTATATGGTGTAATCTGTGAGCTAACCTACTTACTGTAGCTGGGTCACAGGCTGGCAAAATCCTTCTTTGAGCCTCTTTATCATATTTTCAACAACACCGTTGAAAATTCAGCCAAAAGTGACCAATCACATTGAAATGTACCATGTGCATATCAAAATTTGCATGTACAATTGTTTTGACCTGCTTTCTATGATGTCCCTTGTTATCAAGTTTAATACATTGAGTAAGTAAGTAAGGTCTTTATTTAAAGAGAGTAACTCACTTGGCGAACCAATCTTCCTTGAGGCCCTCAAGAGATTGGGATCTTTTTATATCATTTGTCTGGCATACCAAGTATATCGGAGCATATGTACAGTTTTTAGCTCGCCTGAACGAAAGTTCAGGAAGAGCTATTGTTGTCACCCCGGCGTCGGCGTCAGCGTCGGCGTCCGGATTGGATGTTTTGGTTAAAGTCTTTTAAAGGCCTATATCTTCTTAACCCATGGATGGATTCTTTTGATACTTGCACTGTAGGTAGATATTGGTCCAAAGTTTAACAGGGTATCACCCCCACCCCACTCCATGACCTTGATGTCAAGGTCATGGACTTCGAAAATTGGGAGTATTTTTGACTGGATGTTTTGGTTAAAGTTTTATAAAGCCCAATATCTCCTTAACCCATGGATGGATTCCTTTGATACATGCACTGTAGTTAGATATTGGTCCAAAGTTTTCCAAGGTACTACCTCCACTCCCCTCAGTGACCTTGATGTCAAGGTCATGGACTTAGAAAATTGTCTTTTTATTGATTGGATGTTTTGGTTAAAGTCTTTTAAAGACACATATCTCCTGAACCCAGTGATGAATTCTTTTTATATTTGCGCTTTAGTTAGATATTAGTCCAAAGTTTTGCTGAGTACTACCCCAACCCCGCTCAGTGATCTTGATGTCAAGGTCACGGACTTTGGAAATTTGTTCTTTATTAAAGTTTTCTAATTACATACTGATTCATAATGCTTGGCAGAGATTTAGTTTACACTTGAACTGATGTTAGACACTTTTTTGAGTTTTTACAAAACACTATATTCTTACCCCACTGGATGACCTTGAAGTCAAGGTCATCGACTTAGAATTTTGTCTTAAATATTTTGGTTAAAGTTTTTTATATTTATGAAGACATAATTTCACAGTGCCACTATACTTGGACTGATGTTAGATAATGGTTCAAGGTTTTGTTACGTCCTTGCCCCACACCCCACCCCACCCCACCCCACCCCACCCCACCCCTACCGCTTAGTTCTTTGACCTCAAGCTCATGGACTTTGAAATTTCATGTGGATTTTTTTATTTTAATTTTATTTTAAGATTTATTTTTTAGATAGCTTTTGTTTATAAATCTGTTGTCATTATGGACATGCTTGCCTGAAGTTTTATGCATAGAAGTCCACTGTGTGATGGGCAAGCACCTATTCAGGCGAGCTATGCTGTCAGGGGACAGCTCTTGTTGTAAGCATATTCATCTGTTTAGATATACCTGCAGATGGCATTTTTCACCACCCGGTCATTTAAGTCCTGGGATTGATACCTGGTCCGGCCACTTACTTTCATTTCCCCTTCTGCTCATTCAAGAAGGGCAGTTGTCAGTAACTGGTGAAAGCAAGTGCACTTAGTACTGGTTAACCCCTTAGGAGGTCTAAGCCTTCCAGGAATAGCGTGGTTAGGTTAACTGACCGACCGTCCTGACATGACCTTAGCTGTTTACTGCGGATGTTAAACATTAACACAACAACAACAACAAAAGTTAAGACACCTTTACCAGACTGACCTATGTATTTGTCATATATCAAGAAACCTTGTACATGTGTTGATGCCAGCAGATGATGCTATTGTCATTTTTCATGTCTTATGGTCTTGCACTTTTAGAGTCTCTGAAGTTGGCTCTTCGAGTTGAGATCAAAGCCTGGAAGTTACTGTTTGGTAAAGAACTCAACCACACATACTGTGAGAAGATGGAGAAAATCTTGTCATTTATTGATGACTACAGTAAACGGCTCAGCCGACCAATCAGAGACCTAGAAGATGTGAGACAAGCCATGTCAGCTTTGGCAGACATTAGAGAACATCAGATACACATGGATATGAGCCTAGCACCAATAGAGGTAAGTTCTAAGATAGACTGATATCAGTTATAATTCTGTAATAGATTTTTTTATCGGTTTATTTGCCTTTGGTAGAAGTTTTTGTTGTTGTTTTATTTTACATGTAAACATTATTGCACTGCTTTTTCTCCTGACAACATTGATATCTGCTTCACTGAGAAGACTCTAAAGATCAGTGACATTTTAAAAAATAAACCTGTTAAGCATGAGTTTTCACTTTTACAATCTACCTTAGTTTTGGAAGGTAAAGAGTAAAACAGATTTTGGCTGGAGGTCTAGACTACAATATCTAAGAAGATAATCTGCAAGATTTATTAAAAGCAGCCACAATGGTGCACTGATCAATTTACTAAACCCAGAAGCAAAAACAAATTAAAAAAAAAACATATTTCTCCTGTCTGATATTACTCTTGGAACAAATCACTCTTAGATATCTTTGTCTGTATGTCTTGTCAAAGTTTTCTTTATTCAGATACTTTGGAAATTCAACTACATGTACATGTACCACTTCAGGAAAATATATGCTCAGAAATATGTGAAAACTGGTGATTATGATGACTGTGATAGCAAAAACACCCAAACTCTACCTTGTAACAGAGTAATTAGGGAAGCCTCCTAATATAGCCATGTTACATATGGAGTTGAAAAGAGAATTTGCCAAATAGTGACTTAAATGGACCTCTTCCTCCAAACTTACAAACTGGTTTTGATCTGTTTTGTATAAGTCATTGCACATTGCTACCATATCTTTAAAGAACTTGTCCACTTAATATTCCTATTCAGACAAGTTTCTTATATTGTGATATCAAGAGATTTAAACTTGGTAGTCCTAACAGGCATTACATCTTGGCTGTAGAGTTATTCTTATATTTAGGATAAATATGATACTGTCTTAATTGCAGGAGTCCTATGCAATGCTGCATGATTTTGAAGTTTCTGTCCCACAAGAAGAAAACAACAAGGTGGACTCGCTGAGATACTCATTCCAGAAACTCATGGTCATTGCTGTAAGTTGATCAAGTGACATTATTATGTCAATAGATGCTGTATATTAGAAAAACCCTGTTGTCCCTTTATTAGGCTGTGATTGGGTAGAGCATTATCAGTGAAATAAGATTGCATTATATCTAAAATCTAAAATAGTATCCAAAAATGTTATAGTGAGTAGCCAATGATTTCTCATGTGCACTTTGGAAAATTGAGGATTCCATCTTAGTATGGATAATGTGCAAAAGTCCCTCTCTCAGAAGAAGCAAAT
This sequence comes from Ctena decussata, assembly GCA_963989385.1. Classification (NCBI taxonomy): domain Eukaryota; kingdom Metazoa; phylum Mollusca; class Bivalvia; order Lucinida; family Lucinidae; genus Ctena; species Ctena decussata. Next base: position 27,201,957 of record OZ022512.1, on the reverse strand, counting down.
TTCACTATAAACACATGCTGTGAATGTGACTGTGTAGAAAAAACAGAGTAATTATCAAGCTTAAGCTCTTATGATATCTCTTACAACACTTTTTTTTTTTGAACAGAACAAAGTTCAAGATGATCTTGTGAGACTACAGCCTGGCTTCAAGAAAGAGCTCCTTCACTCTGTTCAAGTATTCAGAGTTGATGTAGATGATTTTGGAACAAATTATGAAGTGGTAAGTATTTTATTGTCCCCCACCTTTTCGTAGAAAAGTCGAGGGACATAGTTTTCGGCATTCCATCCTTCAGTCCTTATTTCCGTCCTTAATTCCGTCCTTCCGTCCCCCTAAAGTAGTAGATACCTTATGTGTGCAACTCCTCCTACAGTTTTATCCCGATTCTTTCGAAACTTTACAGTTGTTTTTGTCATGGACTGAAGATATGCATGTGGTTTGGATATAATCCTGAGATTATTTTTTGGTACTTTTTCTACAAGTTGAATATAGTCTTTTTTTAGGTGTTTTTACTATCAAAGTGACAAGATGGTGGGTACCTTGTGTGCGCAACTCCTTCAGTTTTATGCCAATGCCTTTGAAACTTCACAGGTATTTTGGTCATAAACAATAATGGCGGGGGACATAAATTCTTTGAATTTGCTTGTTATTTCCATATCCTGTCACGAATTGCATATATAATTTAAGCTTGCATGTATTCTTTTGAGGTTGGATTCGGTAGATATGCATGATATGCATCACTGCACACAGTTAATAGAAAAGGTCTATATCTTGTTAACATACGAGGGTTGATCCAGAAGTAATGTCACTGCAGCTATAAAATCATGTAGAATAAAGGGAGACCAATAAAATTTCGTATCCAAGTACCTTAATCTATTTGCTTTATATGCTGAAAATGTCATAGAAATACAGTGCACAGTAACTGAGATATCGAGATGGACAGAAGGCATGGTAACAAAACGCGCCGCACGTCAATGACGTTGTTGTCGCACCAGACGAAATTTCGATATTGTGTCATGTCCAAAGTAGCATATTCGCTGTTCCAGCATAGCACTAATGACTCTTCACCCATGTTTATCTCATCTTTAATATTACTTGAAGGGCCCCGCAACTCAATTTAAGAATTTTACACAATATTTGAATTTCAGAACATTGATCTTCATATATGGGGTCCAAACAAGAGTGACGTTTTTGTCTGACATTGCACATAAAGGTCTTCCGGTTTTCAGACTATCCTCTAGCGACTCATCTGCACGTGTGTTGCGCTGATTGCAGCTTTAAATAAGCCTCATAATAAATGTTATTTCACCACATGTCTAACTAAACAGCTCTAGAGTCTCTAATGGTGAAGTTCCAAATTCGAGGCAAAACCGCACATATCAGCGGACGCGTTTTCCTAAGAAATCATATTTTTTACTTTCGGCAGTAACAAGCATTAGCGCTAGCTAACAAACTTCAAACTGCAGTGACGATATTAAAATTTCAACATTGGGCGACATAAATATATTTCATCATCGTATCAAATTCTCATCTGATTTGGCGCGTTAGTTTTATTTTGATTTCTGATTGCCTTTGAAAATTATGTTCCTGTAATTAACGTTATTCTGACGTGCGGCGCGATAGCATCGGTGGCATACTTTGAACGTCTATATAATTGGAAAGAAAAAAGAGTCCGATTATATATTTATTCTGTAAATCAAAACTGAATTACAGTGCACTTTGATATGATTTTTATAATAATGCTACGATGAATAAGCGCGCAGTGAACGCAGTGACATTACTTCTGGGTCAACCCTTGTACCTAGTACTTTACAGTATTCTCCCCAGAAATTTCAGAACGCATGTTTTAACACAATAATCAAATTTTGACTTGTTGATCAATTTCAAAAATTCCTTAATACAGCAATGCTTTGTCAAAATTAGCCTAAATTTACATTATAGATAATTTATTGATGATCCTTAATTCGTTTAAAACAACTTTACTGGTTAAGAAATGAAAATAATGGCATTTTCATAAATTTTCATTGGAAATTAAGGCATGTTGCAAAGGTAATTGAAGTGGAAAGCATGTTTCAACTGACATGCCTTAATGATCTGCGGAGATCCCTGCTTTACATGTTTAATGTTCTCTTCCATTTTCATCGTAAGACTCTTGACATTTGTTCAGTTTATAAGCTTATATGCATTTTAATTTTTCATATGTTTATGATGGTAGCCGGGCTGCGTAGCGCAGTCGGTAGGGCACCTGATTCATAAGTCAGAGGTCCTGGGTTCCAAACCCGGTTTGGCCACATAATTACGTTTCTCCTGCTGATTCAAGAAGGGCAGTTGTCAGTTACTGGCAAAAGTATATGCATTTAGTACTGGTTAACCGCTTAGGAGGTCTAAGCCGGCCCAGGAATAGTGTGGATAGGTTAACTGACCGTCCCGACATGACCATTGCTGTTTACCGTGGACATTAAGCAACAAATCAGTCAATCAAATGTTTATGATGGTGGGGAGATAAATATTGAAGAACATTATTTTGAATTGTTATTGACTACAGTCAAACCTGTCTTAAGGGGTCACTCTATTAAGGGGTCACCTGTCTTTAGCAGCCACTTTTTGGGGGTCCCTTAGACCAAAATACAGTGCAAATGAACCTGTATTAAGGGGTCACCTGTCTTAAGCAGCCATTTTTTGTGGGTCCCATGGGGTGACCCCTTAAGACAGGTTTGACTGTATCTAAACATTTATAATTTTAGGAAGGACCTATGGTTGAGGGTATTACTCCTGTGGAGGCAAATGACAGACTTCAAATATTTCAGGTTTGTGAGATTTGATACATGTGAAAGACTTGACAGAGCAAACAGTGTAGACCCACATCTAATTGTTCTCAAATGTATTTAGCCAGTAGTTATGTATAACATATCTTGATACCCAGATTTACTTGTACAGATTCAGAGATGGGAAAGTTAGTTCTAATGGTTGTGATATCCTATTTGATTATCACTTTGGTGCTTTGTCTAAGGTACAGTTGTATACAAAAACAAATCTCACACTGGCCCTGACAAAAATTAAAACAGCATTTTAGTTAACAAGTAACTCTTGTTGTGAAAGAAATCAAATGAGCCGTGACACAACAAACCCAGTAAAGTGGTTTGTGTACCCAGCTAATACTCAGATCAGCCTGTGCATCTGCCCAGTCTGATCAGAATCTTTGCTGTGGACTTCGAGCATAGCTAAGGGTCTAAGCTACCTCCATACAAACAGCTGATCAGAATGGGCAGATGTCAAGGCTAATCCGAGTCTTCACTGGGCACAATGACACTTTGTTGGTTTTGTTGTGTTTCAGCTCAGATGCTGTTTACATGTGAACATGCTTTCACCATACTTTTAAGGGTGGACCTGTAGCGAGAAACAAAATTGCTGTCCTACAGTACTTTGGATAAGATATTTCTTTTATTGGGTGATATGGAGACAGTTAAATTTCACCTCAATACCTTCAAATGTGTGTGTGAAAAACAAAAGACCATATAGCAAATGCTGTCAGTTACATTGTTTTTGGTCCTCCCATTGGAATCCAGGGATTTTTAGTGCATTCTTTTGTAAGAAACTTTAGCTGTTGTATTGCTTTGGCTGCAAAGTAATGATTTGTCCAGTTGTTTGAATGTAGAAGTAGAAAGTACTACTGCACTTATGGGAAAGTGTTGAATATTTCTATGACAGTATTAGTACTGCTTCATTTTCCATAATTCTGCATTTTTCCCTGCCAGATGTTTGTCAGTTTTACTTGATGTTGTCTGAGTAGTGTGTAATAATACACTGATGCCAAAATGGAGTGAAACACTAACTCAGGTAGTGTTTTTCTTTCACTGCAAATCAATATTACAATGTATTGCATAAACATCAATGCTACATGCTACTAACAGGCATGTTTTAGAGACACAAAAGCATGTATTAACAAGATATTCACATGCTATTAAAAAACCAGCTTAACAACTTTCAGTATACTCATTATGGGGCCAATAAAATTATTCCCCCATTCACTTCTGATTGGTTAATCGTTCTTATATATCACTTGGCCCTGGCAGGTAGATCTCAGTTAGAAGATGTACTCATGTTTTGACCATCAAATGGTGACAAAATATTGTTCCATAATTTTTGCAAATGGTAGCTATCAAACATTTTTGCAATACATTAATGTTTGCAAGGTCCAAAGGGCGATGTTGAAAACTGAGGGAAATAGTGTTTGCAAGGTCCAAAGGGAGATGTTGAAAACAGAGGGCTTCCCTCAGTTTTCAACATGTTCCAAGGGAGATGTTAAAAACTGAGGGAAGCCCTGGGTTTTCAACATTCCCTTTGGAACATGGCAAATATTAATGCAGAAAAAACGATGTATTCAGCTAAACCATATTTACTGTATCTGTTTGAAACATTCCAGAGTCAGTTTGATGAACTGTGGACCAAGTTCACAATCTACAGTGCTGGAGAACAACTGTTTGGTCTGTCTATTACTGACTACCCAGCCCTGGCTCGTATTAAGAAAGAACTGAATCTCCTACAGAAACTGTATGGTTTATACAGTGCAGTGATGACTTCAATCAATGGCTACTATGATATCCTTTGGACAGAAGTGGACATTGAGAAGATTAATCAAGAACTCCTGGATTTGCAGAATAGGTATATAAGTTTTAAAGTTTTAAAAAAAAAATTATCTCTTGTCAAAACTGTTTCAAATTTTAATTTCGATAGGTTCATTTTCTAGTTTCTGTTGGTATTAGATCCGCTTCAGCTATTAAACCAAATATTTTATACATAGTTTTGACTTGACCAGTATGGTAGAAATATGAGAGAAAGAGAAAAAGAGGGTGATAAATTAGGTTCTCAAACATTTTGCATTGTTTTGGGCAACATTTATATGGCGAGTTTCTTTGACAGGTGCCGTAGACTGCCGAAAGGTTTGAAAGAATGGCAAGCTTTCATGGATCTGAAAAAGAAGATTGATGACTTCAGTGAATCCTGTCCCCTACTAGAGTTGATGGCAAACAAAGCCATGAAGGAGCGACATTGGGATAGGATGGCAAAGTTGACTGGTCATACGTTTGATTTTGACTCTGAGGGTTTCACCCTAAGAGATATCATGAAGGCACCCCTGCTGCAGTATAAGGAAGACATTGAAGTAAGTGTCACCCATATCTAAAATGCACCTTTAAAAAATCAGCTCTTTTGTAAGATTAAGTCCACTGTTCCAGGTATCAAATGGAAATAATAAAGTCTTTATTACAGGTAGCTGCAACATCTCAATATTTTCAAGTTTCAGTTCATACCAATTTATACTAACAGACACAGTGAGACGTTGCATGTATGAAATGTTGCAAATATATAGGATAGTGAAGTTTATTATATAATCTGTATGCATTCCAGTTGTTCAGAGGCTAATTTTGTGAGGTAGACAGTAAATCATGTTGCATATTTTGAGATGTGGCATCTTAATTTTGCATGGTTTGTGCAGAGAACGGCAATGTCTAATCTACTAAAATGACAAGTAAATTATTGTTTAATGCTTAACCTGCCGACTGTGACAATTGTTGTTTTTAAGGGGTAGGTCTTTCAGAGAGCCTGTCAGGCATACTAGATATAAAGTCACCACGTTAGTTCAGGTTGACCTAAGGAATCTGCCTTGTACCTGAGCAAGGTTTTACCCTCATCATTGGTTTGCAGACTTTTAAACGTGGACAATACATAAAAAAATTATGATTTGAAAACACCACTTTTCAAATGGTACTTAGTTGATCTTGATTTTCTGAAAATTAGACTTTGCTGGCTGTCCAGGGGAGAAGTTATTCTTTTGACATGACTCTAGTGTTCAGTAGCTGTTGAAGCTAACAAATTAATGTTTTATCGTCCTAGGATATCTGTATATCTGCTGTGAAAGAAAAAGACATTGAAGCAAAGTTGAGCCAAGTGATGACAGACTGGAATTGTCGTGATCTCAGTTTCGCTAACTTTAAAGCAAGAGGAGAGTTACTATTGAAGGGAGGAGAAACATCAGAAATAGTTGCCTTTTTAGAAGACAGCTTGATGGTTCTTAGCTCACTGCTTAGCAACAGGTAATTATGGTGTATAAATACACCTTCAGGGGAAGCAACTCTGCCATTTTCATTTCTGCCTTGGCCGGGCCGCGTAGCGCAATCGGTAGGGCACCTGACTCATAAGTCAGAGGTCCTGGGTTCGAAACCCGGTCTGGCCACATACTTTCGTTTCTCCTTCCGCTGATTCAAGAAGGGCAGTTGTCAGTTATTGGCGAATGTATGTGCACTTAGTACTGGTTAACGGCTTAGGAGGTCTAAGCCTGCCCAGGAATAGTGTGGATAGGTTAACTGACCGTCCCGACATGACCATAGCTGTTTACCGTGGAAGTTAAGCATCAAAATCAATCAATCAATCAATCATTTCTGCCTTATTTCTATAAAGACTGTACCCTATTTCGGAAAGGCTTTTTTGTCCAGAGAAGCAAACAAGAAGTTATGAAAGTTGTTCCTATGTAAAAATGGCAGAAAAACATGAGGTGTATCCATACACCTTAAGCTAACTCGGCTTCTAGTACTGAAATTGTTTTGAGGTTTGGGCTGCATTCATCAGCATAACTACATTAAAATTTGTATAAAAGTTAAAATTGAAATTAGCCAGGCGAAGACTTACAGAGAAAACGACAAAAGTGAACTTAGATATAATCTTTCATATCATTTCAGGTTTGTGGAAATAAAAATGCTATCAAACTCATAACCATATAAGGCCAACTTAAGATTGAATATGGATTTGTATGGCAGAAATTTAGTAGATACCAATTCATGAGGGACATAGCACTGGAGCCTGTTGAAGATTATTTGGTGCATTATTCAGAGCTTGAATTTATAAATTGGGGCATTTCCTGAAGCGGTTCTGCAAACAAAATATTTTATCAGGTGCAAGCTAGCTTACTCTGTCAAACATGATTTCAGGTACAATGCTCCATTCAAGAAGAAGATTCAGGAATGGGTTGGTAAACTCTCTAACACCACTGACATATTAGAGAATTGGCTGATTGTACAGAACCTCTGGGTGTACCTAGAGGCTGTCTTTGTGGGTGGAGACATTGCTAAACAGCTACCTCAGGTATTTTAAGAAGTCTTCTGATCGAGACTGCTGAGTTGTCTTAAGATTAATTAGCACACTTTTAAGGGAAGCAACTGTGTCATTTTCATTTTTGCCTCCCTTCTCAATGGGGTCAAGTCTCAAAGGAAATAATTTGCTATTGGAGGAGCAAATTCTTTCCTTTAAGATTAGACTCCTTTTGGGGCTTCAGCCTCCAGGGAAGCAAACAGGAAGTCAAAGAAGTAGTTCTTTTTTATACGCCCGTTTTGAAAAAAATAGGAGGTATTATGGCATGGTGCTGTTCGTCTGTCTGTCTGTCCACCCACCTGTCAACATTCTTGTGCACACCATATCTCAGAAACGGTTTGAGATAACTTCATGAAATTTTGTAGGCATATATATTAGGATGAGGCAAAATGTAGTGTATAGAATGGTTGCCCCCCCTTTCTTAGTTTCCAAGTTATGCCCCTTTGATTATTTTTTACCAACTAGTCTTGTGTGCGCCATAACTAGATAACCGTTTGGGATATCTTGATGAGATAGAAACTTGATAGCAATGTGTATGAGGTTCCAATGATGTGTAGGGTATAACAATGGTTACTCTCCCTTTCTTTGTTTTGGAGTTGCACCCCTTTGATTAAATTTTTACGGCTATTTTTGTGTTTACAAATCTTGTGCATTCAGTAACTTAGTAACCATTTAGAATATCTTGATGATACTTAATAACAATGTGCATGATCACAAGACGGTATGTCACATATAAGAATGGTTGTTCCCCCTTACCTAATTTTGTAGTAGCCTCCCTTTGATTAGTTTTTTAGGCTGATCCATTCCTCCATAACTCCTTAACCCTTTGAAATACTTTAATGAATCTTTGTAGGAATGTGTATAATAATGGGGCAACGTAACATGAGCATGGACCACAACTCTGGCTTACTTCCTGAATTATCTGCCCTTACATCAATTTCCGTTTTACTCTGTAACTCCTTAACTATTAGAAATATTTTAATAAAACTTTATGGTAATGTGTATATTGTCAAGAGAAAGTATTGTTTTGATAAAATTTCAGTCATTAATGACAGAGTTGTTTCCCCTGTTTGTCTGCCTGTCAATCCTTCTATAAACAATCTTGTTCATTCTGTAACTCCTTCATGACACTGAAACGGGCGTATTATGCGCTGCTTGCGAAGCTCTTGTTGTAAAATGACAGGAAAACGTGGAATTGTGCCCATACACCTTTAGGCAACACATTAACAGTGTAATCCCAAAATGTTTAGTTTAAACATATTTTATTGCCACAAAAGTACAAGCTATTGGGTTGGACCACAAGTTCTATCAACATTAGTTACGGTCCTCCCAAAATGTTTAGAATCAAAACTTTTGTAGTAAAAGTCTAATTAATAAAATTACAAGCAGAATTACAAACCTGAGCCATGTTTTTCCAGACCGTTTGTTAAGGTTCGTATTTGTCTTGTTGGCTGAAAACATTTGAAGTAGTTTCATATTATGTGTTTTTATATGCTTCATGGTAGGGGTGCGCGATATTACCGGTATACCGGTAAATTGCGATTCAAAATTCCAACGATACGAATCATGATACGTTTTGGCCATACCGGTACGCTCGGTAAATTTCGGGTGTTTCCGGACATTCTCGTGAAAACGTTTTATATGCTTTTAATTAACAGTTCCCTTTTCATTTTGCCCCAAATACTCTTTTTTTTTATAAAACGGATCTAGGTAGTAAAGTCAATTAAAGCCAATAGTCTTTAAAAACAGGTTTTGATTGTTTACTTTTGCCAGAGGCTAGCGTCCTCTTTTGTCTTTTATCTCGGTAATTATCACCCACAAAGAAGATGTAAACAAATATTACCGTGATTGTAGATAATAGTGTCCAGTTTAATCCTTTTGTCAGTATCCAATTGATCCTATCACTCCAACGGTATGATCATTTTGACACATATTCCCATTCATAACTTACGTAAATATTCGAACATCTTTTAGAACATTTTTTTTTGTGTGTGTATATCACATTTTCACTTACGGGAAGTTTCATTATTTTGTTGACATACTAGACTGCAGATCCTGATCACACTGCTCCAATGCGCTGTCTGATCTGGGTCTACAACATTTGCTCAGCAATTACTGTCCGATTATTTAGTGTATTTCCTTTTCATGTCACCGATAAAATAATTCACCTAGACTTCAGACACGTGTCAATTCCTTTGATCTTTGATGACAACTGGTGTTGAAAATCTGCATGCTTTTTTCATTCTCGCCTTGGGGCAAAACTGGGTCAGGGCAGAATAACAAATAAAGAAGTCATGCACCAGATGCATGGTCACCAGGGTCACGTCAGTAAGTAAGTCAATTAGTTAAATAAAATGAGATCGCAGACCAGTAACAGTTGCATTTTAATAAAGTACATGAGCTGGTTATAATTTGTTTTGGTGTTAAAATAAACAGGTAAAGAATGGGATGTTCATTTTTAGCTCGCCTGAACGAAAGTTCAGGAAGAGCTATTGTTGTCACCCTGGCGTCCGCGTCGGCGTTGGCGTCGGCGTCCGAAATGGATGTTTTGGTTAAAGTTTTTTTATGTGATGGGCAATGCGCTGCAGGCGAGCTATCCTGTACGCGGACAGGTCTTGTTATTACAATCATTTAATAAAAGACAGAAGCAAACAACACAGTAAAAGCATGTAACATTGAAGTACATACTTAACAAGAGCTGTCGCCTGACAGCATAGCTCGCCTGAATAGTGCTTGCTCATCACACAGTCGCTTTGGAGGTGTGGACTTCTATGCATAAAACTTCAGGCAAGCATGTCCATAATGACAACACATTTATAAACAAAAGCTATCTAAGAAATAAGTCTTAGAATAAAATTAAAATAAAAAAATCCACATGAAATTTCAAAGTCCATGAGCTTGAGGTCAAAGAACTAAGCGGTAGGGGTGGGGTGGGGGTGGGGTGGGGGGGTCTAGGAGCTAGCATGTAACAAAACCTTGAACCATTATCTAACATCAGTCCAAGTATTAGTATCAACTGAGTCCATTGTGGCACTGTGAAATTATGTCTTCATAAATATAAAACTTTAACCAAAATCTTTCAGACAAAACTCTAAGTCGATGACTTTGACTTCAAGGTCATCCAGTGGGGTAAGTATATAGTGTTTTGTAAAAACTCAAAAAGTGTCTAACATCAGTTCAAGTGTAAACTAAATCTCTGCCAAGCATTATGAATCAGTATGCAATTAGAAAACTTTAATAAAGAACAAATTTCCAAAGTCTGTGACCTTGACATCAAGGTCACTGAGCGGGGTTGGGGTAGTACTTGGCAAAACTTTGGACTAATATCTAACTAAAGTGCAAATATAAAAAGAATTCATCACTGGATTCAGGAGATATGTGTCTTTAAAAGACTTTAACCAAAACATCCAATCAATAAAAAGACAATTTTCTAAGTCCATGACCTTGACATCAAGGTCACTGAGGGGGGTGGAGGTAGTACCTTCGAAAACTTTGGACCAATATCTAACTACAGTGCAAGTATCAAAGGAATCCATCCATGGGTTAAGGAGATATTGGGCTTTATAAAACTTTAACCAAAACATCCAGTCCAAAAATACTCCCAATTTTCTAAGTCCATGACCTTGACATCAAGGTCATGGAGTGGGGTGGGGGTGGTACCCTGTTAAACTTTGGACCAATATCTACCTACAGTGCAAGTATCAAAAGAATCCATCCATGGGTTAAGGAGATATAGGTCTTTAAAAAACTTTAACCAAAACATCCAATCCGGACGCGGACGCGGACGCCGGGGTGACAACAATAGCTCTTCCTGAACTTTCGTTCAGGCGAGCTAAAAAGAAGTCACGATATATCATGATACATATCCCGATACGGACCAGTGTATCGCGATTTATCGCGATACGGTTTTCAGTGGCGATACCCATCCCTACTTCATGGGCTGTGCTTATCGTATGTTTATTTCCCATTTATCAGTTGCCAAATGCATGGTAATGACACAATCTCTATGAGTTCTAAAGTCACAAAATGGCCAAAGAGGCTTTTTGGTTGATGCATTTTTACGGCAGAAGTATACATAATTCTTTCTACTGTTTTATCATGTTATATTTACACAAGTGACCCAACAAGAATTTTCATCCATAAGAGAAAGTCTTAACAGCACATTGAATCTCACTTTGTGACAAAATCTCCTTGAAATTCATTATTCTGTGAAATGCAGTGCTGTGAAATTAGGAGTAGTAGGGTATGAGCATTACTAACACCATAAAGGCACCAAGATTCAGGTTTTTTGCTGCAATTGATTGTTTAAATGCGGCTGAGCCCTTACACACCTAGAACTAGATCCTTTTTTTTTTTTCAGGAAGCAAAAAGATTTCAGAACATTGACAAGTCCTGGGCAAAGATCATGGTGCGAGCTCATGAGATGCCAAATGTTGTGCAATGCTGTACATCTGATGAGACCATGGGCCAGCTGTTACCTCATCTATTAGAACAACTGGAGCTTTGTCAGAAGTCACTTACAGGGTATGGTGGCATAAAATGCCTGAAAGATCCAGTGTACTTACATGTGCATACTGGAGGATATGCAGAGTGATTTGAGACCAGGCCCTGAGGTTATAAAACTTGAGTACATTCTCAAACTCAAAGCACACTGATTGGCTGCTTCCGACACATGCACAGGGGGATTTTCTTTCTGGATAGAAAGAAGTCTTGAATATTTAATTGGGAGGTTTGAAAGTTCAGATAGGGAGACAAATACTAAAAAGAACAAATTTTTAGCTCACCTGAGCCGTAGGCTCACAAGGTGAGCTTATAGTATAGGGAGGCTCTGTCGTCCGTCGTCCGTTCACATTTTCAAACAAGAATATCTCCATAACCACTTGGCCAATCATGGTCAAATTTTATGTGTAGCATTGTTGGGGTGGGGGATTGCCTGCATAAGGTTTAAGGGCAGATTGGGTTGGAACTCTGGTTGCCATGGCAACATATAGCTCCCATAGACTTATAATGGGAAAAACTTAAAAAAATCTTCTTCTCTGAAACCATGAGGCCCAAAGCTTATATAGTTAGTATGTAGCAATGGTTAGTGGTCCCCTACATAAATCCTGCCAATCAAGCCCCTGGGGTCCAAACTGGCCACGCCCTGGGGGTCATTAGCTCCCATAGACTTACAATGGGAAAATCTTAAAAAAACTTCTTCTTTGAAACCATGAGGCCCAGAGCTTATGTATTTAGTGTGTAGCAATGGTTAGTGGTCCCCAACATAAATCCTGCCAATCAAGCCCCGGGGGTCAAAACTGGGCAAAGCCATTTAGTGTGTAGCAATGTTTAGTAGTCCTCTACATAAATCCTGCCAACCAAGCCCCTGGGGTCCAAACTGGCCACGCCCCGGGGGTCATTAGCTCCCATAGACTTACAATGGAAAAATCTTTGGAAAAATCTTAAAAAAATCTTCTTCTCTGAAACCATGAGGCCCAGAGTGTATGTATTTAGTATGTAGCAATGGTTAGTGGTCCCCCACATAAATCCTGCCAATCAAGCCCCTGGGGTCAAAACTGGCCACACCCCAGGGGGTCTTTTGTTTATATAGAGCTATATAGCTAAATAACCTTCAAAAATCTTCTTCTTTGAAACCATGAGGCTGAGAGCAAAGACATTTAGTATGTAGCAATGTTTCGTAGTCCTCTACATAAATCCTGCCAACCATGCCCCTGGGGTCCAAACTTGGCACGCGTTACGGGTCATTAGCTCCCATAGACTTACAATGGAAAAATCGAAAAAAAACTTCTCTGAAACCATGAGGCCCAGAGCTTTTATATTTAGTATGTAGCAATGGTTAGTGGTCCCCAACATAAATCCTGCCAATCAAGCCCCTGGGGTCAAAACTGGCCACACCCCAGGGGGTCTTTCGTTTATATAGAGCTATATAGCTAAAGAACATTCAAAAATCTTCTTCTTTGAAACCATGAGGCAGAGAGCAAAGACATTTAGTGTGTAGCGATATTTAGTAGTCCTCTACATAAATCCTGCCAACCATGCCCCTGGGGTCCAAACTGGCCACGCCCCGGGGGTCATTAGCTCCCACAGACTAACAATGGAAAAATCTTAAAAAAATCTTCTTCTCTGAAACCATGAGGCCCAGAGCTTATGTATTTAGTATGTAGCAATGGTTAGCAATGGTTAGTGGTCCCCAACATAAATCCTGCCAATCAAGCCCCTGGGGTCAAAACTGGCCACACCTCAGGGGGTCTTTTGTTTATATAGAGCTATATAGCTAAAGAACATTCAAAAATCTTCTTCTCTGAAACCATGAGGCAGAGAGCAAAGACATTTAGTACGTAGCAACGTTTAGTAGTCCTCTACATAAATCCTGCCAACCATGCCCCTGGGGTCCAAACTGGCCACGCCCCGGGGTCATTATCTCCCATAGACTAACAATGAGAAAATCTTAAAAAATCTTCTTTTTTGAAACCATGAGGCCCAGAGCTTTTATATTTAGTATGTAGCAATGGTTAGTGGTCCCCCACAAAAATCCTGCCAATCAAGCCCCTGGGGTCCAAACTGGCCACGCCTCAGGGGTCCTTAGCTCCCATAGACTTACAATGGAAAACCTTAAAAAATCTTCTTCTCTGAAACCATGAGGCCCAGAGCTTTTATATTTAGTATATAGCAATGGTTAGTGTTCCCTAATATAAATCCTGCCAATCAAGCCCCTGGGATCCAAACAGGCCACACCTCAGGGGGTCTTTTGTTTATATAGAGCTATATAGCTAAAGAACATTCAAAAATCTTCTATTTTGAAACCATGAGGCAGAGAGCAAAGACATTTAGTATGTAGCAATGTTTAGTAGTCCTCTACATAAATCCTGCCAACCATGCCCCTGGAGTCCAAACTGGCCACGCCCCAGGGTCATTATCTCCCATAGACTTACAACGAGAAAATCTTAAAAAATCTTCTTTTTCGAAACCATGAGGCCCAGAGCTTATTTATTTAGTATGTAGCAATGGTTAGTGGTCCCCCACATAAATCCTGCCAATCAAACCCCTGGGGTCCAAACTGGCCACACCCCAGGGGGTCTTTTGTTTAAATAGAGCTATATAGCTAAAGAACCTTCAAAATCTTCTTCTCTGAAACCATGAGGCAGAGAGCAAAGACATTTAGTATGTAGCAATGTTTAGTACTCCTCTACATAAATCCTGCCAACGATGCTCCTGGGGTCCAAACTGGCCACGCCTCGGGGGCATTTGACTCATAGACTTTCAATGGGAAAAACTTAAAAAATCTTCTTCTCTGAAAGCATGAGGCCCAGAGCTTATATTTTTAGTATGTAGCAACATTTAGTGGTCCCCCATATAAATCCTGCCAATCAAGCCCCTGGGGTCCAAACTGGCCACACCCTAGGGCATCATAGAGCCTGTATAGCTAATTTAAGAACCTTCAAAAATCTTCTCCTCTGAAACCATGAGGCAGAGAGCTAAGATATTTAGTATGTAGCAATGTTTAGTGGTCCTCTTCATAAATCCTGCCAACCATGCCCTTGGGATCCAAATTGGCCACACCCCAGGGGGTCATTAGCTTTCATAGACTTATAATGGGAAAAAAAATCTTCTTCTCTGAAATCATAAGACCCAGAGCTTATATATTATAATAAAGCAAAGTTTAGTGGTCCCCTACATAAATCCTGCCAACCAAGTCCCTTGGGTCAAAACTTAACCCAAGAGGGGGTCGGGGTTGGGTCAGATTGTTACTCAGGTGAGCGATTCAAGGCCTCATGGCCCTCTTGTTTAGATTTTGATTTGGAGAGTCTCCCTTCCAAATCGGGAGATGTTACATGTATGTTCGGACTTACTGCTTGTAGGAACTGTAATAATGAAGTTTTGGTTTGTGGCTTATTAACACTGACAATCACTTTAGGCTTGAAATGCTAATTGCAAAATGAGAGACCTGTAGAGAGGATGGTAAACTGTTAGAAGGTCCAGCTCTGAAGTGCTAAACCTCTTTTTGAGAAATCAGCCATTTCTTCTGTTGAAGTAACTGTTTTTAAGTTTTGATATGAAAATGAAATATGACGCTTTAAAGAAGCTGTCTTATAGTAAAGACCTACTTTAGTATGCACATCAGTGTGCGGTCATTTTCCTTTTAAGTTACATATTACAGACGATTCAAAAACAGATGTGAACACGAAGGTGAAATAGCATTTTATGTGCTCAGGAACTGGCTTTTATTTCCAATTGGTAATGTGGTTATCATTTGAACTGTTGCGCAAGAAAATATTCATTGTAGCCTGTGTGAGCATATATGAACAGAGTAAGAGCCAATTCAGGTTAATGGCAGTTTTGTCAGAATTATCCTTTTTGGATGACCAACCCATGAGACATAATGAAAAGTAAAGGTAAGTCTGCACAGATTTGCAGGCTTATTGAGCTTGCACATGCCATAGTAATACTTTTCTTGTGGATAGGACAGTTAGAAGGTATATTTGCTGCTTGGTTGTTAGTTTATGCTTCTTTCTAGATATCTTGAGAAGAAGAGGTTAGTGTTCCCAAGGTTCTTCTTTATATCAGATCCAGCCTTGTTAGAAATCCTTGGACAGGCCAGTGATTCTCATACTATTCAGGTATGTCTTTTAACTTGTTCATGTGACACAGACTTTAATCAGTTTGCTGTGAGCTGTCTAAATTACGAAATAAGATATCTTGTATTGTTTAACAGATATCTACTTAACAGAATAGATAGTTATATGGCTAGTCATAGATTTTGCAGATGAACATGTTGGGAGACAGGATATTGCAACAGTTGTAAATTGATTTTACAGAATGCATTTACAAATGTTTGTTCAACAAAACTTACTCTTTGTTAGCTCACCTGGCCCGAAGGGCCATAGTGAGCTATTGTCATACCAAGGCGTGCGTCGTGCGTTGTGCGTCGTGCGTCGTCACGGAATTTGTCCGTCAACACCTAAAAACAAATATTCAAACATCTTCTTCTGTAAAACTACTGGTCCCATGGTTCTCAAATTTCACATGGAGCATGACCTGACTCCAGGGTCTTAGAATTGTAAAATTGGGTCAGGTTGAAAATCCAAGATGGCTGCCGTTACTAAAAATAGCAAAAACAACAAAATAAACTTCTTCTCCAGAACCACTGGGTATATTTGTCTGAATTTTGGCATGGAACATCAGTGAAACCTTGGTATTCAAAATTGTAAAAATGAAAAAAATCTGTAGCGGAGTTTTGTCACAGTGACCTACTTTCTGTTTATGTGTGTAATTTTGCTCAAATGCCAATGTCAAAAAATGACCTTTTTAAACAACTTCAAACAACTTCTTCTCTAAAACCACTGAGCCCATGGATCTCAAATTTCACATGGAGCATGACTAGACTGTAGGGTTTCAAAATTGTAAAATTGGGTCAGGTCAAGAATCCAAGATGGTTGCTGTTACTAAAAATAGCAAAAACAACAAAATCAACTTCTCCTCCAGAACCAGTTGGTATATTTGGTTGAAAGTTTGCATGGAACATAAGTGGGACCTTGGTATTAAAAGTTGTAAAAATAAAAAAAATCTATAGCGGAATTAGGTCACAGTGACCTACTTAGTGTTTACAAGGCCGATTTTGCTCAAATGTCAATATCTAAAGAAAATGCAACCAATTCTGACCAGATTTCGTCAGAATTGGTTCTTGAATGGAATTATTTCAATTTTGTGCCAGTTGACTATCCAAGATGGCCACCATGGGGGCCGTTACTAAAAATAGCATGAACATAAAAATGACAATTACTCAAGAACCTTTGAATGGAATTGGACCAATTTTGTGTCAGAATGTTCCTTGCATGAAGCCGTTTCGATTAATTGCAATTTGGCATTCCAAGATGGCCACCATCTGGTGTTACTAAAAATAGCACAACATAAAAATGACAATTACTCAAGAACCCTTGAATGGAATTGGACCAATTTTGTGTCAGAATGTTCCTTGCATGGAGTCGTTTTGATTAATTGCAATTTGGCATTTCAAGATGGCCGCCATCTGCCATTACTAAAAATAGCACAAAACATGAAAATGACAATATCTCAGTAACCGCTGAATGGATTTTGACGAAATTTGTGTCAAAATGATTCTTGCATTGAGATGTTTCAAAAATATCTAACTGTAGACCATTCATATTGGCCTCTGTTACTAAAAATAGAAAAATGTGAAAATCAGAAAATCTCAATGGAGTTGGATTAATTTTGTGTCAGAATGGTCCTTTCATTAAGCTTTTTCGATTTTTTGCATTTTGGCATTCCAAGATGGCCGCCATTTGCCGTTACTAAAAATAGCACAAAACATGAAAATGACAATATCTCAGTAGCCGCTGAATGGATTTTGACGAAATTTGTGTCAAAATGATTCTTGCATTGAGATGTTTCAAAAATATCTAACTGTAAGACCAGTCATATTGGCCTCTGTTACAAAAAATAGAAAAATGTGAAAATCAGAAAATCTCAATGGAATTGGACCAAATTTGTGTCAAAATGGTCCTTGCATGAAGGCTTTTTGATTTTTTGCATTTTAGCAATCCAAGATGGCCGCCATCTGCCATTACTAAAAATAGCACAAAACATGAAACTGGCAATATCTCAGTAACCCCTGAATGGATTTTGATGAAATTTGTGGCAAAATGATTCTTGCATTGAGGTGTTTCAAAAGTAAATATATAAAGACGAGGCAAGTTGGCCTCTGTTACTAAAAGTAGCAAAATGTAAAAATCAGAAATTCTCAGTGGAATTGGACCAATTTTGTATCAGAATGGTTCCGTTGCACAATAGCCAGGTGAGCGTTATCAGGCCCATTTGGGCCTCTTGTTAATGAATGTGTTTTACCAGTAGTTGTGGAGTTATGCTTAGTAGTTTTTCCCTGTTTCTTTTTAAAAAAAGATAATGTAATCTTGTCTTTGCGATTGTGATTTCAAATACTTGTATTACAGGACAAAAACCTTTACAAGGAATAACATGTTAAATGGAGAAAGAAAGGCATTGTATATTCATACAATGGATATACAGACCACCTTCAGAAATAATATTTTAAGAAGGCTTTTATATTTTATTGATAACCCTATGGAAGCCCAAATCAGACTGCAGAGGTGAAATGGCTGGTCTTGGAATAGGAGACTGGGGTTTTCACATGTTTAGACTAAGAGACACACATTCTTTTTTATTGGGTGCCATATCTCATTATGCAACAAAACATGAAAAGTGATGTTCATCAAAGGTAAGACCTTGTCTCACATACACAGGCGCAAAATAGTGGAACACAGGGTGTTTTCCATATACTGGAGAATAAATGAGCCGCGACATGACAAAAGTAACAAAGTGGTTGTGCATCCACAGCAGACTCAGATCAGCCTGGGCATCTGCCCAGTCTGATAAGAGTCTTCGCTGTCTGCATGGAGATAGCTTAGACCCTTAGATACCCTTTAAATGCTTAGCGAAGAGTGTGATCAGACTGAGTGGATGCCCAGGCTGATTTGAGTCTTCACTTGAGGCACAAGCCACTTTGTTGGTTTTGTCGTGTTGCGGCTTATGTCTTTTATTATATACTTATTCTAGGCACATCTGCTGGGAGTGTTCGAAAATGTGAATGAAGTGGATTTCCATGAGAAAGACTATGACAGAATGATGGCTGTCATATCTAGGGAAGGAGAGAAAATTATGGTAATTATAATTCTGTATGAATCCTAATAAACAGTCTCTCTAGTAAATGCCCCTCCACTTTTTCTTTGAACATGTCTATCTTGTCTGACAATAAGTGTATCTTGACTGACCAAAGCTGCATAAATTCAGTCAGAAAATCCTTGATAAATATTCTTGATAAGGTATTTCTGAGGATTTGAGTTTCTGGCTTTATGCAAAACAGTCATATTTTGACCTCATACTGTGCAAATTTGAGTCACACAGAGGTTATTTCAAGCAGTTTGGCATGAGATGGATTTTTAGCCTTCAGATCTTGCGTAACACCCCCTTTTCTGAAAATAAAATGCCCCATTGGCATATGGTATGTGAATGCTGTCTGAACTTCATATGCATTATAGGTTTGCTATACAGAGGTTTATGTACTTCAGAATTTTGAGTCAAATATTCATACATGTATCGTTTTCAACTGGCTCACTGAAATTTTATTTTTTTGTGATTTTTTTTCTGACTATATACATGCATGATCATCATGTAAAAGTTATAGTCATTTCCACCTATGTGTTAAGTTAAGGGTGTAGCTGCAATTGACCAAATTTGAAGTGTGAGCAGTTTTTGTCTCGCCTGCGAAGCAGAGGCGAGACATATGTATTGCTTTTCCGGTGTCGTCGTCGTCGTCGGCGGCGTAAACTTTGTCGATGTTTGGCGTTTAGGTCATTATCTCAGAAGCTATAAGGGCTAGAGCCATGAAACTTGGGACATGCATACATCTGGAAGAGTACAACTGAAAACCATCATCAATGTTGAGTCTTGACCTACATTTTACGGTTGACTGACTTCGCAATTTTTGTCGCGTTTTCGGGTTTAGGTCATTTTCTTAGAAACTTTAAGGGCTAGAGCCATGAAGCTTGGGTCATGCATACATCTGGAAGAGTACAGCTGAAAGCAATCATCAATGTTGAGTCTTGACCTACAGTTTACGGTTGACTGACTTCGCATTTTTTTGTCGAGTTTTCGGGTTTAGGTCTTTTTTTCAGAAACTATAAGGGCTAGAGCCATGAAACGTGGGTCATGCATACATCTGGAAGAGTAGATCTCAAAGTCATCATCAATATTGAGTCTTGACCTAGATTTTACGGTTGACTGACTTTGCATTTTTTGTCAAGTTTTTAGGGTTTAGGTCATTTTCTCAGAAACTAAAGGGGCTAAGGCCATGAAACTTGGTTCATTCGTACATCTGGAAGAGTGAATCTCAAAACCATCATCAATATTGAGTCTTGACCTACATTTTACGGTTGACTGACTTTGCAATATTTTGTCGAGTTTTCGCGTTTAGGTAATTTTCTCAGAAACTATAAGTGCTAGAGCCATGAAACTTGGTTCATGCATACATCTCGAAGAGTAAATCTCAAAGCCATCATTAAGATCGAGTCTTGACCAACATTTTACGGTTGACTGACTTTGCAATTTTTTGGTCAAGTTCTAGCGTTTAGGTCTTTCTCAGAAACTTTAAGGGCTAGAGCCATGATACTTGGTTCATGTATTCATCTGGAAGAGAACTCAAGTCATCATCAATATTGAGTCTTTACCAACATTTTGTGGTTGACTGACTTTGCAATTGTTTGTCAAGTTTTCTCAGAAACTGTAAGGGCTAGAGCCAAGAAACTTGGTTCATGCATACATCTTTGCTGATTTAGCTCTGTTTTTGTGGCAAAGCGCCAGCAGGCGAGACACCGCATTCCGCGGAATTCTTGTGATAGTGTTAATGCAGTGATAAATAGAAGTTCAGAGCAAAGGCATGATAAAAAAAAATGAAAGCTGTTCAATTGGGTTTTGTAGCTGGAGACACCTGTGTATGCAAGGGGTAATGTAGAAGTATGGCTTGGTGACTTGCTGAGAGAACAGATGAAGTCTCTTCATGGGGTGATACGAGATGCCTTTAGGACCATCACTGCTCCAGAGTTTGAACTGCTCAGTTTCTTGAACACATTTCCTGCTCAGGTATTATATAATCAGAATATTTTTTGTACCAGTTCAAATGCGATATTTTTGTAGGAACAGTAAATTAATTTGAACTTTGACAAGTAATAGAAGAAATGAGAACAGTATCAAGAACCTTATTTGAAAAAGTGGTATGCAAAATTTTGAGGTACAAGAACTTGTAAGTTTGAGCAGTCTGATAAGTTTGATGGAGTAAAAAATATCAGTGCCGATGAAAAGAAGGAGGATTCTGACTTCACTGGAAAATATTGCTTTCATTTAGGTCTGTCCATTATCTGTATATGGAAGCTGGTTGATAGTTGTTGTGAATGAAGGTTTGATATATATGGGACAGGGTATGTCTAGACCAGCCTTCTACACATACTGTCAGATGAAATAAAAATTTGCCATATTAAACAATGCCCGAAGTTGAGACTTGATCTACTATGTTTGCCTTTCTGGGAACCTGCTAAGCTCTCCGGTATAGGACTGATGAACATGTTTGGAGAGATAGCAAGATCTTGCAGCCGGTTAAATTGATTTTATCCACCACATTTCCAGAAGGGTTTGCCCAGCTTTGATGGATGGATTGATAATTTTCATTTTAATGTCCCTTCCAACAGTTTTTTGCCCGTAGCAAGTCGATGATAGGTTGACAATGAGAAGCTAATGAACAGTGGAATCCTGTTTATGATGCCAGTGGGACTCAAACTGCTAGGGAGGCAGAAGGGCAATGAGCTGGCACGTAACATGTTGTGCTACCAAGGCTCCTGTTTAGCTTTGAAGAAGAAACTCTTCTTTCAAAATTTAGGATGTGTGAAAAACACTGGGAAAATTTGTCATTTCAGGTTGGACTGTTAGGAATACAGATGATCTGGACTAAAGATGCAGAAGAGGCTCTTACTCATGCCAGAGTTGACAAGAAGATTATGCCAACTACAAATCAGAGATTTCTGGACATACTGAATCAACTGATTGACCAGACCACACACGATCTTACCAAAGTTGAGAGAGTCAAGTTTGAAACACTTGTCACCATTCACGTCCATCAGAGGGACATTTTTGACGACTTGGTATGGAAAGCTTTCACTTTACATACATGTCTTTATACAGTGCAATCCATTTGTTACAATATGTTTAAAATTCATTAAAAGGTGTTGTATTATGTGTGGATTGTGTTCACAATTTACATTGCTAGTCCTAGGAACCTACAGGTTATATACATGCACTGCTATGAACATCCAAAACAAAAAGAAACAAGTATATTTTGAAAAAGAAAAAGACATGAAAACAGTTTGAAAATAGCTACTTTAAACTACTTTCAAGAAGTTCTGATACTTGTAAACCTTTCTTGAACATATAACAGATCCTAACCACAGAACTTCTTTGTGGCACTATGGTTACTATGTCATCACTGTATGTACAGTGGTACCTATACCTGTGTTTGGATTCAGATGGGTTTCTACAAATAATTATAGCAGAAAACTTTTTTTCTGTCTCAAAGTTTAACTGAACTTTGTGTTCTATATTTTAAGGTGAAAATGCACATCAAGTCTCCAGCAGACTTTGAGTGGCTGAAACAGGCAAGATTCTATTTCAAGGCAGATACTGATACATGTATTGTATCCATCACAGATGTGGACTTTATCTACCAGAATGAGTTTCTAGGTTGTACAGACAGGCTTGTAATTACTCCACTGACAGACAGGTACAAACACCATTTCAAGTCATATACTTCTCGTCTTGAACGTAAATTGATTTGAAGTATTGGTATAATCAGTTTCTGGTAATATAGTAGTGTCTATAAAAGGTACCAAAATTGAAATGATTATGTTCTGGACTCATTGCTAAGCCTTAAATTGATATGGTAGGACTGACTTTTAGGAGAGGACTTGCGTGCATATACGATGTCAAGAAAATTTTACTAAAAGAAACAAAACTTGTGACTTTGAAGTAGAATAATTTCCCTTGATGCAGCGAAATAATTTTCCTTGATGCAGTGAAATGTACTGGTAGAACAATTTTCCTTTTAATACTGCTACACAATATATGAGCCGCGACACGACAAAACCAACATAGTGGTCGTGCGCCCAGCGCAGACTCAGATCAGCCTGGGCATCCGCCCAGTCTGATCAGAGTCTTGGCTGTCCGCATGGAGGTAGCTTTGACCCTCAGCTACCCTTTAAGTGCTTAGCGAAGACTCTGATCACACTGGGCGGAAGCCTAGGCTGATCTGAGTCTGCACTGGGGGCACAACCACATTGTTGGTTTTCTCGCGTCGCGGCTCATATGTTTCTGGGATCTGCAAGTTCAGTACATGAACCCTTGGAAACCTAATAAAAGTGAAAACTGTGATCAGTCTGGATGGTTATGTAGGACAGCTTGTACATGGCTTAAGGTCCCTTTTCATGTGACTCTAATATATATTTCAGATGTTATATCACCCTGGCCCAGGCTCTGGGTATGTCTATGGGAGGAGCCCCAGCAGGACCAGCCGGGACTGGGAAAACTGAGACAACCAAAGACATGGGGAAAGCACTTGGCAAATATGTAGTCGTCTTCAACTGTTCTGATCAGATGGACTTCAGAGGATTAGGGAGAATTTATAAAGGTTGCATTATATATTGTGTCACGTTATATATTCGATTTGAAATTCTTATGTTTGAATTGGCAATGTAAATACAGGTGAGATGGATCATATGTCATCTGATCTAGACCTGAAATTTTTGCAAAGGTTTCTAATTTTATCAGTTATTATTGATTTTAGGGGCTTGAAGAATACCTTTTCTGTTTCTGATAAATTAGTAAGAATGAAAGCATCTTTTATGGCTCTGTTGAGATCCAGCAAAATTTTGTATTAGGAAAAAAAAAAGTTCTATTTTCATACATGAAATTTGTGTTTATGGAACTCTGACACATGGATGCATTTTGAATGCTTAGGATTTTGATTTAATGGTCTGATAAAGTACATGTTTGTTCAGAAAGAGATTGTGATTGAAATGAGCTATGATTGTTCCTTCAGAAATTAAACAAAAATGTGGAAGATTTATTCCAAAGTTGGCTTATCTTGAACTGTGTCATTCTAGGTCTTGCTCAGTCAGGTTCCTGGGGCTGCTTTGACGAGTTCAACAGAATAGAGCTGCCTGTATTGTCTGTAGCTGCCCAGCAGATATACATTGTTCTTACAGCAAAGAAAGATCGTAAAAAGGAGTTCATCTTCTCTGATGGTGACCTGGTGGATTTGAACCCCGAGTTTGGCCTCTTCCTCACCATGGTGAGCTTCCTGTGTGACAGTGTCATAAATTTCTGAACTTTCTTTTGCTAGGGGAATATAAAGTGACATGCTTTGTATGTGTGTGATATCATTTTTCAAACTCTTTTTATGAATGCCATTTTACTGAAATTCTCAATCTGACTATCCAGAACGTTTTGTTGAAAGTTCATTGTTTGTGTTTGGTGTGACTCAGGCCCATTTAACAACATTGAAAGGACAACAAAATGACATTTATGTCATGCTTTGGGCTTGCTTTATAGTTCTTGGTTTTATGGGCTACCTAGAGACAGTACAGCACTAGTGATAATGTTGTCTGTACCACACAATACCTGTCTGATAAAGGTAGCAGTGTAGGTTTCATAAGTGGAAAGCTTTATGACTGATTTAGAACCACAATGTCTGACAATGATGTATTTTCTCACTATTGTGACTGATTCAGATACATATTTGGAGTCATCCAAGGATGCAGTTTCCATCCAAGGTTACATTTTCTCATGTACCTTATAATTGTGCCACGATCAAGAAACACTTGCTTAGAATTTATTGCCGTTTCTCATGTCATCAGGGCAAGGCTATTAGGGCATTAAGAGGCTAGACAGGAAAGGAGATAGGGGAACAGATGCAAGGAATGGAAAGTGATCTCTGTTTTATCCCACAGAGCACCGAAGAACAAGGGATTAGGGAAGAAAAACTGTCATGCTGACTCCAAAAAAGGTTGACGATAGTAAAACTATTAAAGAAGTGAAGTGAATAGTCAGTAAATGTTTGGTGGTTCCGTGTCAATTAGATTTTTTTCCTTTCTTTTTGCTGCTTTGATGATTTTCTTTTATCGTATTTTCATTTAGAATCCTGGTTATGCTGGCCGTCAAGAATTGCCAGAGAATCTTAAAGTTCAATTTAGAACAGTGGCTATGATGGTGCCTGACAGACAGGTATGTCAATAACAGATATATGTGGATTGGAAAATAACTAGTAGGTATATCATGCAACACTTATACGCAGATATAAGCAGTCTGATGAGGGCCTTGTGTGCCTACATAATGTGTCTATGCCTACCTAATGTAACTATGTCTGATTCCTTATGAAATTATTAAGCAGATAGTAAGTCTTACCAGACTGGATGTTGCTTTGGCGTTTCTGGTTTTTCTCAGTTTTGCTATTTACAAAAACAGGGGATTTTCTAGTTCCTGTCTGCTGATGAACAGCATTGGCTCAGTTTAATATCTGCAAAACTTTGAGGGTTTCTCATGGATAAGATTTTCACCCCGTGTCGGAAGCTCAGGAATAGTACATATTCTTTCAGTATTTTCATTTGTATTTCATATTCATATCACTTGATGACAGTATTGTGAAAATGATGTTATAGGTTCAAATTCTATTAGCGTCAGATTAGAAAGTGCTGACTAGCATGCAAATTGATAAAAAATGGATCCTTGAAAGAAAGAAACAAATAAAAGAAATGAAAATACCCACAGCAAAACAGTTTTTATTGAGCCTCTTTATGTGCAGTAATTTAGTGCAAATAGTTTGTCTTAACCTTTAAAGGTAGGTTCCTGGCCTAGCGATAACAATTATGTTCACAAAATAATTTTGTCTTTTTCTGGGTAATATTGAATTCGCTTATTTTCCTGAAACTGTTGCTACTGAGAAAATCCTCAGACGTTGTAGAAAATAGTCGTTTTCCCTTTGGTTTATTTTCTTTTGTTGGAATTCCAGTTCTAAAAATAAATATGTATATATGTCTGCAAGTCCGCAGTTTCTGATGTCATTTGCCAACGGTTAATTTTCTCTTGCCGTGAGCTCTTCCAGAGGTCCTGGCATGGCGGATGGGTTAAAACTATCTGGAAATGCAATGCAGCATGACGTGAGCTACGTTATCTATGTTTGGCGCTAACTAAAAATAGCGCTAACTGGTGTGCGAAGCAGAGTTAGGAAATCCCATGCAAAATGACTTTTCTACGATTTTTTGATTTACACTTTTTAGTGAAACTTATTCATTTCCTCTTTATAAGTGCTTTCCAACAACTTGGATAAAAAAATCATCAAAATTATGATGCATTACAAAGTACAGGAACCTACCTTTAACAATGGTTATGCATATATTTCAGATCATTATGAGAGTGAAGCTTGCCTCCTGTGGTTTCTTAGAGAATGTCCTGCTTGCCCAAAAGTTCTATACACTCTACAAACTTTGTGAGGAACAACTATCCAAACAGGTAAACTGAATGGACCTTGTGTAAGATGCATGATATTCATTAGCATTCTATGCATTGTCTACATATGTCCTAGCCATTCAAAGAAGAGTTTAAATTATGGCATCTAGATTTTGTAAGTGTGTGTGCTCAATATCTTGAAGATGCCTTAGAATGTTTTCATGATCCTTCATAAGTATATAGAATATGTAAAGACAATGTGTCTCCAACAAGAAGAGAGTGACTGGATAGTCTGAGCCGGGCCTCTTCCCTCTCAAGGCTCCTGTTCTGTACTCTACTCCTGGTAAAAATGTTAACTTGACCTAGGTTTCCTCCATGAGTGGACTCTTCAGGGTTTCTTGTATAATGTAGATTCTGTGGCATATGAATCCAGTGTACTCTAAAAACAGCACGATGCGCCTTATATCGTTCCAAAATCAAACTCTAAAAAAGGCTCCCTGGCACGAAAAACAGGCTCCCAGAGCCAGTGTACAGGCTAAAAATCTAACTCGGAGCCACCAAGCGGGCTTCAGAATCTAGTCAACTACCGGGCCGCGTAGCGCAGTCGATGGGGCATCTGACTTATAAGCTAGAGGTCCTGGGTTCGATACCCGGTCCGGCCACTTGCTTTTATTTCTCCTTCCGCTCATTCAAGAAGGGCAGTTGTCAGTTACTGGTGAAAGTAAGTGCACTTAGTACTGGTTAACCCCTTAGGAGGTCTAAGCCTGCCCAGGAATAGTGTGGTTAGGTTAACTGACCATCCTGACATGACCATAGCTGTTTAGCGTAGACATTCAACAATAACACAACAACAACAACATTCCAGACAGAAAAGGAACCTTGGAGGAGACATTCATTTCCAGATCTTAACAGGCTACATGCATAAGCCCCCAGACTTTGGCTCTCCCAACCAATATTAGTTCCATATTTTACCAGTTTTGAGTTATTTTATACCTAAGTGAGCGTGGAGCTGTGCATAACTGAGTGGAAGCAGCTGCAGGCCCATGCTTTTGAAAACAGAGACAGAATTCAACCTCACTGTGTAGGATATTATTTTTCCTTTAAGAATCAACATATTTATATCATTCATGTGCGGTAAAAATAAGTAGTTATAGGTTTTTTATTAGTGTTATAGAGAGAATTGGCCCTCTCCATCAAAATTGAAAACTTTGGAATTGATACTCGTTAATCTTCTATCTTTTGGCGGTGTTTAACACTAATTTCTTATCAGCTCCTTACCTTGAAGATGTCGTTGCATATTCCAGTGTTATTTCTTACATAGAATAAGCATGGGAACTCTTGCTTCCAAGCTGATATGGTAATGAATTCTGCTGTTGTAGGTTTATAAAGAGAGTTAAATACTTCACAGTCACACAGAACATTTCATGACAATGTGTTGCATACAAGACTGACAACTGTCCCTGCTCTCATTACCAGTGTCAGGTTGCAAGAACTTTAAAATCATATGTGATAGTTGCTAATGAAATCGGAGAGTTAGAAGGAATTATCATCGAAAATCGATTTCAGGTGCATTATGACTTTGGTCTGAGAAATATTCTGTCAGTTCTGAGAACCCTGGGAGCTAATAAGAGAGCAAGACCAAATGACACAGAAAGTACCATTGTGATGAGAGTCTTGAGAGACATGAACCTCTCGAAATTGGTAAGAATCAGATGATAAATTGCTATGATTAAATAAAATTACAAAAATAGAAGCTTTTATGGAAAATAGTCCACTTCTACTGGAACATCATGGAATAAGAAAAGTGGCAAATAGAATTTGTGTATGGAAGTCTTTTGCTAAATTCTATTCTAAAATTTTCATGCACCCAAATCCATGTCAGACTGTCAGGAAATATTAACAGGGGAACATCTGTCACTTTAAAAACTACCATCTATGGCTAAAACATTTCTTCCAGTATGTTACATTCCTTCTAGATGTATGTTCTTATGGATGCTTCTAACTGGAATAAGTTTACACAACACATTAGCATGTGTGTAAGCTCATGTTGATCTCAAAAGTTTAACATTCTATGAACCAAACTTCTATGACTGCTATACCGTCTATTATAACCAACAGTATCTTTTAACAATTTGTGTGAAACAGGATTGAAGTACAAGAAATGGCATCTTGACAGTGTTTGTATTTATTCTAAAGGAGGCAGTCTGCGGCATGGCAGTCTTGTCAAAGCATACTAGGTTCCTCTTGTCTAGACTGGTGCTTAAAGTGAAATGAATTCACTTTCAAGTGTTTTTTTTTTTTGGGGGGGGGGGGGGGGGGGGGCATTTTCATTAAAGGGAAACAGTTTTTGTGACTTCCTGCTTACTTTCCCTTAAAAAGAAGCCTTTCCAAAATAGGAGTTACTCTTGAAGGAAAGAATTTGCTATCCTGATTCTTTCCTCTATGAATGGCTGCAGCGCAGTGGGAAACAAACTATTCCATAGAAGTGTTCCTAATTACCTTAAACCATATCTTTCAGGTTGATGAAGATGAGCCTTTGTTCATGAGTTTGATAGCTGACTTGTTCCCTGGTATAGTCTTAGACAGTGCTACATATGCTGAGCTGCAGGTTGCCATTGGTAACCAAGTTGAAGCTGCTGGGCTTATCAACCACCCATCATGGAATCTCAAACTTGTACAGGTACTCTTTTACGGGTAAAATCTTTACAACTTGACACACAGAATTAGAAACAGTTAGGGGTGGCTGATCATTTGACAAGTTCTTATGACATGATCCATTTGAAGTTTGAGTGCTTTAAAGGATCTGCACACTGCCTCTGCCTGGGTTAAGTCATATCCCTAGGGCATAAATCAAGTGCCACATGGTTTTATGAGAAAAGATGTTGCTGTGAGAAACTTTTCATCAGTTTGTCCAAGTCCCATCCATTAACTTTCTAAACAAAGGCTAGGTTCGGCCTTTCCATCACACTGTTTTAAATGGCAAGACAGTTATAAAAAGTCTGAACTTGTTAAAGATGTGGCTGTTTACTTTGTATATAGTTATGTAAGTGTTGTTAATGTATGAAGATTTGCACACAGGTTTTCATTATCACCCTCCTACCATTTTGATATGACTGAAATAATAAATAAAAGGATGTAAAATTGAAAGTTATCCTTCCATCTATCTATTGCTTGAATATGGAAGAGTACTCTTTGGTAGGCAGTCATTCAGTCTACTTTGGATATTTTTTTCATTACATTTAGCTGTATGAGACACAGAGAGTACGACATGGAATGATGACTTTAGGTCCTAGTGGGGCTGGCAAATCCTGCTGTATCAATGTCCTCATGAAGGCCATGACAGACTGTGGGGCTCCCCACAGAGAGATGAGAATGAACCCCAAGGCTATCACAGCCCCACAGATGTTTGGGCGACTGGATGTAGCCACCAATGATTGGACTGATGGTATCTTCTCAACACTTTGGAGAAGGTCACTGAAAGCTAAGAAAGGTAAGGTGAAGGTCCTGGGGCCGTGTTTCTAAAATTTTAAGTTGTTGCTATGCTTTTCTTAAGGCTGAATTTCTATAAAGGAGATTACCTACAAATATGAAATTTTGCACTGGAGGAACAGTCTGAAAAAGACTCTTCCTCCAGAGCATATTTCACAGTTGTAGGGAATCTCCTTCATAGAAATTTAGCCTTTGCAACAGCATAGCAACCACTTAAGTGGTTTTATAAATGCTACCCCTGTTATTTAGTGTATGGATACGCCACCTTGTTGCTACTGTTTTCAAAAGGGTGACAACTCAGTTTTAAGTATTTGTGATGTGATAAGAAAAACAACCATTTAATCTCCTCAGAGAGCACATTTTATAAGAGTATGTCGCTAAGGGGGAAATACTCCATGTCAAAGTGACCTCCTGTGGATATGTATCCATAAGCAATAAATGTCATTAATATCATTAGAAGTTTCTATTGTATAAGTTGTGAGGTCTATTTTTTTTTTGTGTGTGTGTGTGGGGGGGGGGGGGGGCATTTTTGTGACTTCCTGTTGTTTCCCTTGAGAAGGAAACCTTCCTGAAATGGGGTCTACTCTTGAAGGAAATAATTGGCACCAATTGGAACAAATGTTTTTGCTTTACAATTTGATCCCCATTGAGTAAGGAGGCAAAGAAGAGAACAGCAGAGTTGCTTACCCTGAAAATATACCTATTTACTTTGATGTCTGAAATTGACTTCTTCTTTAAGTTATTAGCATGTTGCCAAAAAGTCAGCCAGCCATTGACATCTTTGATCTCAGGTTAGTCTGGCTCAAACGGTAATTTACCTTTGGTAGGTATACCATAAAATTGTAAAAATTTGGACACCTGAAATATTTACATAATGCATTTAAAAGATGAAGATGGAATGGAAACAATATAGAACCAGATCAGACTAGGAGCATGTCTGATCTTGGTCTACACTGTTTGCTCATACTTATCTGTCCCAATACTTGGAAGTTTTATGGTAGCCCCTAGACATTATCAAAACAAAAATTCCAACTCTGTATAGGAGAACATATGTGGATAGTTCTGGATGGACCAGTAGATGCTATCTGGATTGAGAACCTCAACTCTGTGCTGGACGACAACAAGACCTTGACACTGGCTAATGGTGATCGTATTCCCATGGCTCCTAACTGTAAAATTGTGTTTGAGGTCCACAACATTGACAATGCCTCACCAGCTACGGTGTCTAGGAATGGTATGGTGTTCATGAGCTCATCAGCTCTAGATTGGAGACCTATTGTACAGGTAATGTTCACATGATTGTTAAAGACAGAACAAGGCTCAGGACTAGAAAACATTCAAGATGGCATATGCAAACCTAAAACGTATGGACCAGCCTCAATGTCCACAAAAGCTTTTCTTGATGGCTTTGTGCTTGACTCATGCATGAATTACATATTGTCTCACTGTAATGTGAAATTTAACCAGTAATTTTGATAACTAACTTACATCTTGAGTAAATTGTTGCAAGATCACTGTTTGGGTTTAGATCACTTCCTCCAGATCAGATAGGTTAGGGTCAGAGTATATATACACTGTAAAACACATAATATTGTTGGTATCGAATTATGGCAGTTTTATGAGCAGTCATTTCAGTGCATTTTAATTCTGATGCTTTCATAATTGAAGATATATGTCTAGCTATGTGACTCTGTCAAAACCAATAAATATTGGAGAATTCTGTTTCTGACAGCACTTTTCATCTTAACAACCAATAGCACCAAAATTGTGTTGCACCAAATGTAAGTGTTTTACACACCTTTAGAGAACAGCATTACAGTACAGTCATTTACTTCATTCTTAGAATAAACGATTGCTATCTAGTGAAAAAGTGCTATATGGAATGCAAAAACAGAAAAATTGAGATCAGAAAGCAGTTCTGTACAGTCCAACCAGTCTTTGTAATGTATCCTGCATATACAAGCTCTGAACCCTAAAAAATCAAAAAAAAAAAAAAAAAAAAAGGGGGGGGGGGGGAAAGCTGATTTGAGTTGATAGTACCCACTTCGCTTCAGGCCCCTTTTCACATGATGCTATTCAGATGTTTTTGACTGACTTCATATTATTTAGGTTCACTCACTGAGTTTGATTTCATTTCTTCCTCTTGTCCATAAGAACCGTGCAATATTTCTTCCTCCTGTCCATGAGAATCAAGCACTGATTGCACTCTAGCACTGTCTTGTAAAGATTGTTCTCAAAACTGTTATCAAGCCAAAATTCTTTGCAGTTTCTGTAACAATTCGACTTTCAGGGATGGCTGAAGACAAGAAGTCCCCAGGAAAATGACATTTTGATGGGGTTGTTTGACAGGCTGTTTGCTGACTTGTTTACATATGTCACACAGAATCTCAATCTCAAAATGGATATTATGGAGTGTAACCAGATTAGACAGGTACTAATAAAACTATATACAGATTCACAAATATAGAGAGTAAATGAGCCGTGGCATGACAAAAACCAACAAAGTGGCATGTGCATCCAGCGAAGACTCATATCAGCCTGGGCATCTGCCCAGTCTGATCAGTCTTTGTTGTCTGCTTGAAGCTAGCTTAGACCCGTAGCTTCATTTTAAGTTCACAGCAAAGAATCTGATCAGACTGGGCAGATGCCCAGGCTGATCTGAGTCTTCGCTGGGGGCACATGCCACTTTGTTGGGTTTGTCATGTCATGGCTCAGGTTATATCTATTTAAATCTATTTTTTCAGTAAACTTCTTATACATGTATCTCCATAAACTGTTCGTGGCATCTTGTAAAATCATAAAACTGTCCTTACTAAAGGTTTCCAAGTGAGATGGCCTAACATACAATATTCAGGAGAAACAATGAAATAACGTATCCATATCTATGTACAGCTGAACAATCAGTGATGGTTGTAAGCCTGTGAAGATACAAAAATGAATGAGAGGTGGAGAAAAATGTACAACTGTGAAATTGATACTTGTCTTGCTAATATTGATTGTCTCGCCTGCGAAGCAGAGGCGAGACATATGTATTGCTTTTCCGGTGTCGTCGGCGGCGGCGGCGTCGTCGGCGTAAACTTTTGTTGAGTTTTTGCGTTTAGGTCATTTTCTCAGAAACTATAAGGGCTAGAGCCATGAAACTTGGTACATGCATACATCTGGAAGAGTACAGCTGAAAGCCATCATCAATGTTGAGTCTTGACCTAGATTTTACGGTTGACTGACTTCGCAATTTTTTTGTCGAGTTTTTGCGTTTAGGTCATTTTCTCAGAAACTATAAGGGCTAGAGCCATGAAACTTGGGTCATGCATACATCTGGAAGAGAAGATCTCAAAGCCATCATCAATATTGAGTCTTGACCTACATTTTACGGTTGACTGACTTCGCAATTTTTTGTCGAGTTTTCGTGTTTAGGTCATTTTCTCAGAAACTATAAGGGCTAGAGCCATGAAACTTGGGTCATGCATACATCTGGAAGAGTAGATCTCAAAGCCATAATCAATGTTGAGTCTTGACCTACATTTTACGGTTGACTGACTTTGCAATTTTTTGTCGAGTTTTCGCGTTTAGGTCATTTTCTCAGAAAGTATAAGGGCTAGAGCCATGAAACTTGGTACATGCATACACCTGGAAGAGTTAATCTCAAAGCCATCTTCAATATTGAGTCTTGACCTACATTTTATGGTTGACTGACTTTGCATTTTTTGTCGAGTTTTCGTGTTTAGGTTTTCTCAGAAACTATAAGGGTTAGACCATGAAAATTGGTTCATGCGTACATATGGATGAGTTAATCTCAAAGCCATCATCAGTATTGTGTCTTAACCTACATTTTACGGTTTACTGACTTCACAATTTTTAGTCAAGTTTTCGCGTTTAAGTTTGTTTTTCAGAAAACATAAGGGCTAGAGCCAAGAATCTTGGTTCATGCATACATCTTTGCTGATTTAGCTCTGTTTTGTGATAAAGCGCCAGCAGGCGAGACACCGCATTCCGCGGAATTCTTGTTTGACATTAACAGGCAACAGATCTGCTTGAGGGCCTGATTCCGAAGCGGGATGACAAGAGCACACTGTCAGCCTCACATTTGGAGAGACTGTATATATTCTGTTTGATGTGGAGCCTTGGGGCACTACTGGAACTGGAGGACAGAGCTAAGATGGAAGCTTTCATTGTACAGCATGAGAGTAATCTGAGTCTCCCACCAGTGAAAGGTGATGAAACCATCTTTGAATACCTGGTGGATGACAAAGGTAAAATAATGCAGAAATTTTTTCTTCCTTTTTTATCCCCCGACCTTTCGGTAGGGGGATATAGCGATGAGCCTGGCGTCCGTCCGTCCGTCTGTCCGTCCGTCTGTCCGTCCGTAAACATTTTCTTGTCCGCTCTATATCTTGAATACCCTTAGAAATATTTTCATGATACTTCACAGATATGTAGAATAGGTCATGACGATGTGTCGCGTACAAGAATGGTAACTCTTGCTATTGTACTTTTTGAGTTATTTCCCCTTTGGTGAGTTTTTTGGCAGATTCGTGTCCGCTCTGTAACTTGAATACCCTTTGGAATATTTTCATGATACTTCACAGATATGTAGAACAGGTCATGATGATGTGTCGCGAACAAGAATGACAACTCTTGCTTTCTTACTTTTTGAGTTATTTCCCCTTGATGGTTTTAGGTGTGAGTTTTTGGCAGATTCGTGTCCGCTCTATAACTTGAATACCTTTTAGAATATTTTCATGATACTTCACAGATATGTAGAACAGGCCATGACGATGTGTCGCGAACAAGAGTGGCAACTCTTGCTTTCTTACTTTTTGAATTATTTCCCCTTGATAATTTTAGGTGTGATTTCATGTCCGCTCTATAACTTGAATACCTTTAAGAATATTTTCATGATACTTCACAGATATGTAGAACAGGTCATGATGATGTGTCGCGAACAAGAATGACAACTCTTGCTTTCTTACTTTTTGAGTTATTTCCCCTTGATGGTTTTAGGTATGATTTCGTGTCCGCTCTATAACTTGAATACCTTTTGAAATTTTTTCATGATACTTCACAAATATAGTTATCCCCCCACCGAAAGGTTCGGGGGATTTAGCGATGAGCCTGGCGTCAGTCCGTCTGTCCGTCCGTCCGTCCGTTCGTCTGTCCGTCCGTAAACATTTTCTTGTCCGCTCTATATCTTGAATACCCTTAGGAATATTTTCATGATATTTCACAGATATGTAGAATAGGTCATGACAATGTGTCGCGTACAAGAATGGTAACTCTTGCTATTGTACTTTTTGAATTATTTCCCCTTTGGTGAGTTTTTTGGCAGATTCGTGTCCGCTCTGAAACTTGAATACCTTTTAGAATATTTTCATGATACTTCACAGATATGTAGAACAGGCCATGACAATGTGTCGCGAACAAGAATGACAACTCTTGCTTTCTTACTTTTTGAGTTATTTTCCCTTGATGGTTTTAGGTGTGAGTTTTTGGCAGATTCGTGTCCGCTCTATAACTTGAATACCTTTTAGAATATTTTCATGATACTTCACAGATATGTAGAACAGGCCATGACGATGTGTCGCGAACAAGAGTGGCAACTCTTGCTTTCTTACTTTTTGAATTATTTCCCCTTGATCGTTTTATGTGTGATTTCATGTCCGCTCTATAACTTGAATACCTTTTAGAATATTTTCATGATACTTCACAGATATGTAGAACAGGTCATGATGATGTGTCGCGAACAAGAATGACAACTCTTGCTTTCTTACTTTTTGAGTTATTTTCCCTTGATGGTTTTAGGTGTGAGTTTTTGGCAGATTCGTGTCCGCTCTATAACTTGAATACCTTTTAGAATATTTTCATGATACTTCACAGATATGTAGAACAGGCCATGACGATGTGTCGCGAAAAAGGGTGGCAACTCTTGCTTTCTTACTTTTTGAATTATTTCCCCTTGATAATTTTAGGTGTGATTTCATGTCCGCTCTATAACTTGAATACCTTTAAGAATATTTTCATGATACTTCACAGATATGTAGAACAGGTCATGATGATGTGTCGCGAACAAGAATGACAACTCTTGCTTTCTTACTTTTTGAGTTATTTCCCCTTGATGGTTTTAGGTATGATTTCGTGTCCGCTCTATAACTTGAATACCTTTTGAAATTTTTTCATGATACTTCACAAATATAGTTATCCCCCCACCGAAAGGTTCGGGGGATTTAGCGATGAGCCTGGCGTCAGTCCGTCTGTCCGTCCATCCGTCCGTCCGTCCGTTCGTCTGTCCGTCCGTAAACATTTTCTTGTCCGCTCTATATCTTGAATACCCTTAGGAATATTTTCATGATACTTCACAGATATGTAGAATAGGTCATGACAATGTGTCGCGTACAAGAATGGTAACTCTTGCTATTGTACTTTTTGAATTATTTCCCCTTTGGTGAG
This sequence comes from Ctena decussata, assembly GCA_963989385.1. NCBI lineage: Eukaryota > Metazoa > Mollusca > Bivalvia > Lucinida > Lucinidae > Ctena > Ctena decussata. The sequence goes on along the minus strand of OZ022512.1, from coordinate 27,165,806 downwards.
TTTTTTGGCAGATTCGTGTCCGCTCTGAAACTTGAATACCTTTTAGAATATTTTCATGATACTTCACAGATATGTAGAACAGGCCATGACAATGTGTCGCGAACAAGAATGACAACTCTTGCTTTCTTACTTTTTGAGTTATTTTCCCTTGATGGTTTTAGGTGTGAGTTTTTGGCAGATTCGTGTCCGCTCTATAACTTGAATACCTTTTAGAATATTTTCATGATACTTCACAGATATGTAGAACAGGCCATGACGATGTGTCGCGAACAAGAGTGGCAACTCTTGCTTTCTTACTTTTTGAATTATTTCCCCTTGATCGTTTTATGTGTGATTTCATGTCCGCTCTATAACTTGAATACCTTTTAGAATATTTTCATGATACTTCACAGATATGTAGAACAGGTCATGATGATGTGTCGCGAACAAGAATGACAACTCTTGCTTTCTTACTTTTTGAGTTATTTCCCCTTGATGGTTTTAGGTGTGAGTTTTTGGCAGATTCGTGTCCGCTCTATAACTTGAATACCTTTTAGAATATTTTCATGATACTTCACAGATATGTAGAACAGGCCATGACGATGTGTCGCGAACAAGAGTGGCAACTCTTGCTTTCTTACTTTTTGAATTATTTCCCCTTGATAATTTTAGGTGTGATTTCATGTCCGCTCTATAACTTGAATACCTTTAAGAATATTTTCATGATACTTCACAGATATGTAGAACAGGTCATGATGATGTGTCGCGAACAAGAATGACAACTCTTGCTTTCTTACTTTTTGAGTTATTTCCCCTTGATGGTTTTAGGTATGATTTCGTGTCCGCTCTATAACTTGAATACCTTTTGAAATTTTTTCATGATACTTCACAAATATAGTTATCCCCCCACCGAAAGGTTCGGGGGATTTAGCGATGAGCCTGGCGTCAGTCCGTCTGTCCGTCCATCCGTCCGTCCGTCCGTTCGTCTGTCCGTCCGTAAACATTTTCTTGTCCGCTCTATATCTTGAATACCCTTAGGAATATTTTCATGATACTTCACAGATATGTAGAATAGGTCATGACAATGTGTCGCGTACAAGAATGGTAACTCTTGCTATTGTACTTTTTGAATTATTTCCCCTTTGGTGAGTTTTTTGGCAGATTCGTGTCCGCTCTGAAACTTGAATACCTTTTAGAATATTTTCATGATACTTCACAGATATGTAGAACAGGCCATGACAATGTGTCGCGAACAAGAATGACAACTCTTGCTTTCTTACTTTTTGAGTTATTTTCCCTTGATGGTTTTAGGTGTGAGTTTTTGGCAGATTCGTGTCCGCTCTATAACTTGAATACCTTTTAGAATATTTTCATGATACTTCACAGATATGTAGAACAGGCCATGACGATGTGTCGCGAACAAGAGTGGCAACTCTTGCTTTCTTACTTTTTGAATTATTCCCCTTTGATGATTTTAGGTGTCAGCTCCATAGCTTGAATACCTTTTGAAATATTTTCATGATACTTCAGAGATATGAAGAACAGGTCATGACGATTTGTCTCATATATGAATGACAACTCTTGCATTCATACTTTGTGAGTTATTTCCCTTTGGTATTTTGAGCTGCTGTTTGAGTCTCTGCTCCATATCTGTATAACCCTGGCCTGCTCCACAATTTTAATAACCTTATACCTTTTAGAATAGTAATGAACATGCTGTGATATCTTATCAGTGTTCCTAACTCTCTCTGACCCCTCCACATCCCCCCACCCCACCCCACAAAAAAATTTCTTTTTTATCCCCCGACCGAAAGGTTCGGGGGATATAGCGATGAGCCTGGCGTCCGTCCGTCCGTCCGTCCGTCCGTCCGTCCGTCCGTCCGTCTGTCCGTCCGTCCGTAAACACTTTCTTGTCCGCTCTATATCTTGAATACCCTTTGGAATATTTTCATGATACTTCACAGTTATGTAGAACAGGTCATGGCGATGTGTCGCGTACAAGAATGGTAACTCTTGCTATTGTACTTTTTGAATTATCTCCCCTTTGGTGATTTTTTGGCAGATTCGTGTCCGCTCTGTAACTTGAATACCCTTTGGAATATTTTCATGATACTTCACAGAAATGTAGAACAGGTCATGACGATGTGTCGCGAACAAGAATGACAACTCTTGCTTTCTTAGTTTTTGAGTTATTTCCCCTTGATAGTTTTAGGTGTGATTTTTTGACACATTCGTGTCCGCTCTATAACTTGAATACCCTTTGGAATATTCTCATGATACTTCACAGATATGTAGAACAGGTCATGAGGGTGTGTCGCGAACAAGAATGATAACTCTTGCTTTCTTACTTTTTGGGTTATTTCCCCTTGATCATTTTAGGTATGATTTCGTGTCCGCTCTATAACTTGAATACCTTTTGGAATATTTTCATGATACTTCACAGATATGTAGAACAGGTCATGATGATGTGTCGCGAACAAGAATGACAACTCCTGCTGTCTTACTTTTTGAGTTATTTCCCCTTGATGGTTTTAGGTGTGATTTCGTGTCCGCTCTATAACTTGAATACCTTTTGGAATATTTTCATGATACTTCACAGATATGTAGAACAGGTCATGACGATGTGTCGCGAACAAGAATGACAACTCTTGCTTTCTTACTTTTGGGGTTATTTCCCTTTGATGATTTTAGGTGTCCGCTCCGTAACTCGAATACCTTTTGAAATAATTTCATGATACTTCACAGATATGTAGAACAGGTCATGACAATTTGTCTCATACATGAATGATAATTCTTGCTTTTATACTTTGTGAGTTATTTCCCTTTGGTAGTTTGAGCTGCTGTTTGTATAACCCTGGCCAGCTCCAGAATTTGAATAACCTTGTACCTTTTAGAACATTGATGATCATGCAGTGATATCTTATCAGTGTTCCTAACTCTCTCTGACCCCTCCACATTCCCATGCCCCGTTCCGCACCCCCCCCCCCCCCCTCCACCCCCACCTCCCCAAAAAAAAAAAAATTTTTTTTTCCAGATTTGGATTCTTTGTCCAAATTCACTTACTAGAGAGCTCAAAATTAGGTTTGTAGGACTTGTACTTTAGAAGTTATTCACACATTTTGAAAGTTGAATGTATCGTATGCTATACATTTGCGTATATGGTGGCTGTTTGAGATATTACCTCTTTTTAGCAGTTAAGCATACTGTTTTAGTCTGAGTGTTATATAAGCATGCATCTGTTAACAGTTAATGTCAAACAGAAGCATAAAAAAGACAATATATTACTAATATGTGTTTTGAAGTGCACCCTTTTTACCAAGGCCCATGGGGGTCTTCGGTCGGGGGATTTGCCATCTCCTCTGATGGCTATTTTTTCTCCAGATTTGGATTCTTTGTCCAAATTCACTTACTAGAGAGCTCAAAATTAGGTTTGTAGGGCTTGTAGTTTAGAAGTTATTCACACATTTTGAAAGTTTAATGTATTATATGCTATATTTATGTATATGGCGGCTGTTTGAGATATTACTTCTTTTTAGCAGTCAAGCATACTATTTTAGTCTGAGTGTTAGATAATAATGCGTTTGTTAAACAGATAATGTCAATCAGAAGCATAAAAGAATGACAATATATTACTTACATGTGTTTTGAAGTGCACCCTTTTTACCAAGGCCCATGGGGGTCTTCGGTCGGGGGATTTGCCATCTCCTCTGATGGCTATTTTTTTTTTTTTTTTGGAGAAAATTAAACATAATTCTGTTTCTAATGATTTGAGGAGAAATAAAAATACTGAAAGCATTATTGATACTGGCCTGCACTGTTATCTGGACATCTCAACATTTTGATTATCAGACTCTACCATCTTTGAATTGGTGCTAGTGAACTTTTCCTGTCGGGGATGTTTCATGATGTGACAAACAGTCAAGGTGTAGTCTGATCTGGGTCTTAACTGTCCCAACTTTGGGCAGATATGACAAAAAGAAACAGACATTCATTACCATGTTTGTGCATAAATGTAGTTGATATTTCAGTTGGCTTAGAAATCAACACTAAATAATGCATGTATTGATGTTGTTTATATTTTAGGCCAATGGTTACACTGGCTGAACAAAGTGGAAGAATATATCTACTCCTCGGAGATTGTGCCGGAGTTCAGCTCTATCTTGGTGCCCAATGTTGACAATGTCAGAACTAACTTTCTGATTGATACCATTGCCAAGCAACACAAGGTAACATTCGAGTATATGAGTAAGACTTCAACAGATAGTACCATAGTACCTACTTTGTTTGCATGTTGTGCATGCATTTACAAAAATGATAGACTCTGCTGTCAACAGATAGTACAAAGATCTTTGTTCTGATTTATATTACTGCTTGCCTTAGTACTTCGTTCAACAGATCTGGAGTTTGTTTTTGTCTTGTCTGCAAATACATGTAGCTGAAGCAAGGTGTGGGCATTACTTTTATGGTGTTTGAACAGAGGCTGTGTAAACTTTGCATTTTAGCTCTGTCTTCTGACATTGTGCAGACAGGTGAGATGCCACATTCCCCAGAATTCTTGTTTAGAAAAAATACCATACCAGATGAAAACAGTGACATAGAACTCCAGATCTATACGTCATCATTAGGCTATGGAAAGTGGGCTGATATACTTACTGCTCAATGAAAGTATATACATGTAGTGATATTTTATCAAATTTGCATTCGCAAGATCATTCTGATGAGGTACACATCTTCTATCTGAACAGCAAAATCTGGAGCTTGAGTGATAACTATAAAGAAAGAAATGTTGTCCTATTTTTATGCCCCCGCCATGAAAGGGCGGAAGGGCATATAGAGTTTACCAGGTGTATGTGTGTTTATGTGTTTACAGAAGCGTGTTTGGCCCATTCATCCTGCATTGTGAAATTTGAAAATTACATTTCACAGAGTATCATGTTTGGGGTGCAGAACTTTGTCCCAATTTGAAAGGTCAAGGTCATACTGCATGCTTAAACTTCGTGCATAGACTATATATGCTATAATGAAAATATGTTTGTGTCCGTCCAGTAACTTTGTCCTGCATAACGAGATTTCAAAATTATTTGGCATAAATGATCATCATAGCAAGATAATGATTGTGTGGTATGCAAGAAACATATTGAGATTTCAGAATTATTTGGCATAAATGATCATCATAGCGAGATAATGTGTGGTATACAAGAAACATATCACTGTATCTTGTAACTTCATCCGGCATGATGGGTTTCAAAATTATTTAGCATAAATTATTATCATGACGACAATGTGTTGCCTCCAAGAATCATATGGCTCACTCAAAGGTGAAGGTCACAGTCTGCACTTAAACTTTGTGCATAGGCTTCGGTGAAACATATTGATGGCCCGCTCATAACTATGTCCTGCATGGAGGAATTATTGTCCCCCTCCCCTTTCCCTAAGAGAAGACTACATTTTGGTGACCTTGATCTCATTATCAAATTCTAGTTAAAAGTGCCAGTACCTTAATCAAGAGGCACTAGGCGGGGGCATCCATATCCTGTGGACGCATTTGTGGTCAAGGCTTATTTATCATTTAGGCTGTATTGCTGATTGGAGAACAAGGCACAGCTAAGACTGTGATGATCAAAGGTAACATGGCAAAGTATGATCCTGATGCACATCTCAGCAAGAGTTTCAACTTCTCATCTGCTTCAACACCCATGATGTTCCAGGTAATAGATTGACATACCCTAGATCACCAAATTATCTGAACAATTTCCTGTCAGAACAAGTAAAATTATCACCATAAATCTTTTTTAAGGGTGAAAGCATCCAAGTTCATATGGTTATTACCATTAAGCATTTATTTGTGAAGTATTTATTGTGTTAACATTGCACCTGTTCATGGTGATAGCTGTCATAACAAAGTTATCCCTCTAAAGATGATGACAATTTTTTGTAAGTTGTATCCATCGACCTTAATTACCAACTCCAATACTATGTTCACTTGTATAAGTTCTGCTGGTTAGTGTTCATACTACAAATTATATTGCCTGCTAAGAAAGAGGAAGGCTTCCCGAAGCAATATATAAATCACTTAACAGCCAAGGCCAGAATTAGCCTTACTAACTCAAACTTTGCTCTTCAGATGTCATCTACACCCTTTGTACAATCTGTACAGCAAACAGCAATACCGCTGATCAGGCTTTTGATTTGGCAAACTGTGCATGACCTGACCAGGCTGACTGGATGTTCCCCGTACACATAGTAAACTTTTGCAGTGGCTAAAAATCTGTTGACTGAACATCTTTTCTTAGACTTTCCTCCTCATAAAGTGACCTTTTCTTAGACTTTCCTCCTCATAAAGTGACTGTCTCTGTTAAAGCTGATATAGAAAGTGCATATATTTACCCCCATAAAAAAAAAAAAAAAAAATACTCAGGAACATGCTGTAGCATGAGTCAAATAGTTTTGGACATTGCAGATGCTTGAAATATTTTCGGAGCTAGCTGTATTCTCAAATTTGATGTCATTAGAGGGAAGCAACTCTGTCATTTTCGATTTTGCCACCTTTCTCAGTGGGGATCAGCTCTGAAAGCAGAATCTTTCCTTTGAGAGTAGACTTCTTTTGAGTAAGGGCTTGCCTTATAGAGATGTCAATACCAAATCCTTAATTGTTTCCAGTTGAAAAAATGTTTGAAAGCATGGAGATACAATTTGAAACACTGGTACAGTTTGTTAGAAGTGATCATATCAGTCCTTCTATATTTGAATTTTGTAATTTATATTTTACAGAGAACAATTGAGAGTTATGTAGACAAGAGAATGGGCAGTACATATGGACCACCTGGGGGACGACGTATGACAGTGTTTGTAGACGACATCAACATGCCCATCATCAATGAGTGGGGAGATCAGGTGAAAACATGTTCTTTTTTTTTCTATCATTTGTACTTTCAACTGATTTACTTTTCCATTAATATACAGTCTACTCAACTAATTTTGCTTTGGACCCCTGAGAGCTTTTAACTTTTAACAAGTCTGACCTACATAGAGATACATCATTAAACTGTTATCAAGCTATGCAAACTTTGATCCAGCTAAGCTGTTTCATCCTGATCCCTGCTACCCTAACATGCTTAAGTATTGGGACACCTAAAACCATTAATTTTTCATTTTTCTCAAATGAAAAATTAATGGTTTTTAGGTGTACCAATATTTAAGTTAATCTGACCTATCTGGATAGGTATGGAATTAACTTCCTAGTACTAATGGCAAACAGTGAAACTAGGCAGACCTTGATTCAGCTAATGCTGTCTCATCCTGAATTGTGCTAACCTAATGTGCTTAAGTACTGGGACACCTAAAACCTTTAATTTTCCATTTGTCCCAAATGGAAAATTAATGTTTTTTAGGTGTCCTAATATTTAAGCTTACTTGGGTATTTGCTCCAGCAGTTTTATTTAGATATTCAGGGTTATAGCTATATGCCTGTTCTGGCAGTTTTGCTTTCAGTTACTCAGTAGGTAGAGCTTCTTAGGTAGAACTGTTATGACATGGCAGCATCTCAAGAATACACATGATGTATTGAGGCTTCTTTGACAGATACTAAAGCAGAATTATGCCAGACAAGGCTGACATGATGTCATATTTCAGGTTGTCTTCTTGAATTTTCCATATTTTAATGTTTGAAAACATCTAAGCTTGAGAACATGAAATGAATATGCATGAGTAATGACTGGTCTGGGTCTGTGCAGGTTGTGTTTGTGTTCACTATTTTCTATAAAAGTCCCATCCTGTTATATTCTGAATGAGCTTTATACTGTCCTGCTAAAGGTGTAGTTAAACTGCATATGCTCAAACCATCCTGGGCAGATTGCCTGGTCTTGGCTAACATGTTGCGTGTGCGTTTGAATAGCTTTGTCTCAATGCGGATCATGTTGCACTTTGACCTTGATTATTCAGGTGACCAATGAGATCACAAGACAGATGATGGAGATGCATGGAATGTACAGCTTAGATAAGCCAGGAGACTTCATTTCCATTGTTGACCTCCAGTTCATAGCAGCCATGATTCACCCTGGTGGAGGTCGCAATGACATTCCAGAGAGACTGAAGAGACAGTTCTGTATCTTCAACTGTACCCTACCATCAAACAACTCCATTGATAAAATCTTTGGTATGTACAGTCAACCCTCTTTACAACAACACTCATTACAACAGCAAAATTTTTTATAATGTCATTTTGATATGCACGAAATGGCTAATTTGTTTTAAATATGCATTCTTTACAACAGCAAATTCAGTTTAACGTCAAATTTTTTGGGAACAAAAGCTGTTGTTGTAAAGAGGGTCCACTGTATCATGTTACAATTAACTTACTTCATCTTAACCATTGTCCAACTAATGTAGATAAGAACCTCTACCAACTTCAGACCTGACTGTTTGTTGCAGATGAAGCCTTTGCTTGATTTTCTTCAGCTTTTCAAAATGGCAACTGCTGTTTCTTAATACATGTATTACTGCAAGTGCCACCTGAACACAGACAACAGACAAAACTCCGAGGCTTAGCTGACCTTGACCATATAAGTCCAGTGACAACTTTAATCAGATTGGCTAGAAATTATGCAGGAAGTTTTGCCATGATCTGAAGATATGCATGTAATTTCAAATTTTCAGTCGTTATATTTTTATGCCCCCACCAAACAGTTATGAAATGTGTGGGGCTTTACTGGAGTCACTTCTTCATTTGCATAGCTTACAGGGTAGCTAAGGGTCTAAGCTAGCTCCATGCTGACATCAAAGACTCTGGCCGGGCCATGTAGCGCAGTGAGTAGGGCGTCTGACTTATAAGCCAGAGGTCCTGGGTTCGTTACCTGGTCCGGCCACTTACTTTCATTTCTCCTTATGCTGATTCAAGAAGGGCAGTTGTCAGTTACTGGTGAAAGTAAGTGCACTTAGTACTGGTTAACCGCCTAGGAGGTCTAAGCCTGTCCAGGAATAGTGTGGTTAGGTTAACTGGTGCACTTAGTACTGGTTAATCGCCTAGGAGGTCTAAGCCTGTCCAGGAATAGTGTGGTTAGGTTAACTGACCATCCCGATATGACCATAGCTGTATACTGTGGACATTAAACAATAACACAACAACAACAACTGATCATACTGGACGGATGCCCTGGCTGATCTGAGTCTTCGCTGCGTGCATATGCCACTTTGTTGGCTTTGTTGTGTGGCAGCTAATATGCTGTCAGACTATGCTTGTATGTTTGTCCTGACATAGCTTATGCCATTTATATTACTAATTTCAGGCATCATTGGTTGTGGCTACTTCTGTGCAAGCAGATTCAATTCCCAGATTTGTGACCTTGTGAAACTGTTAGTACCAGCTACCAGGATTCTCTGGCAACAAACCAAGGTATCTACATACTGGTTTGTCATTTTTGAAACGGCAGACAGGTTAACAGTGTTGAAATAAAGAATAAAATTAACTTTTAGATCCATTAAAAGGGACTGAAAAACTGTAAAGTATCAGGGAAAAATCAGGTAAAAGTCAGGGTATTTTGAAGAGGAGGGTATTTGGCAACCTTGTTAAATATAAATCTAAAATTGGTATATGTTGATTTTCCTTTCTGGCAATATGTCAAAATACCTTTGTGGAATGGTACACAGTCTAGACCCTGATTTGAATGTTTCATACAGGAGCATCTGCTGATTCGGGTCGACATTATTTGCTCAGACACTTTTCTCTGATTATTGAGGGTCATTATGTTACATGATAATAGCTTTATGATATTGTCATTTTCAGGTGAAAATGTTACCAACTCCAGCAAAGTTTCACTATATCTTCAATTTGAGAGATTTATCTCGCATCTGGGAGGGGATGTTGAACATCAAGGGAGATGAATGCAACCAAAAGTCTACCGTCCTTGGACTGTGGAAACATGAGTGTACACGAGTCATCGCTGACAGGTAGACAGTAATAATGCATTTATGGTTTGAAAAGCTACAGAGAGGATTAGGTTTGATGATGACTTGCAATTTTAGGTTCTTTTTAACAGTCTTTCAGTTATATCAGGATGTTGGGAGGGTGATAATGAATGGCTGTGTACAATGGAGCCCTGTTTAGGATTGAAAAGAATTCCACTTCTGGGAATCAAAAACTTGGGACCATTAGATCAGCAGGCCAGCGCTTTACCCACTGAGCTACCGGGGCTCCAAGAGTATTAGACATGTGGCAAGTAAAGAAAATGATTTCCCTGTGCTTGTTTAGAGAAATAAATTTTAGCTGAATAACTAAGGCAAAAGTTGAATGTTGAAATTAGTTACCGGGTGGAAGCAGATTCATGGCTATTTAAAGCTTAGTTTAGCTTTAATTTAACCACTGCTTGATCCATTTGTAACCATTTCTGCGAGTCACTGTTAATACATGTACTTTTTCAAGTCACTGCAACAAAACCTCTGCAGCCTTATGTCTCAGTTTCATATCATATGGAACATGATCAGGATCAAGGCTATTTGAAGGGACTGACAATGCAAGATAGCTACTATTACTAAAATAGCAAAACAACGAAAATCAGCTTCTTCTCATATTTGGGTCACTTTTAGTTTGGATCTTATTGAGATATAGATTGTCATAACTAGGAAGAAAATCCCTATTGGAATTAGTCAGATTAGTCACAGCTGGAGTCAGTCAAGGCTAGCCACAATAGATTTGATTACCCAAATCTGCTGGCCCTGTCTCTGCAAATTTCACCAGAACATGCATATGAAAACTGCCCCCGAGGTTATAACACTTTTTTCGTGCTCAACTCAACTGAGCATGAAATTTTCTCTGCTGATAAATATGAAAATGCCAACATTAGTTGGCATTTTCATATTGATAAGCAGATAAAATTTCATACTCAGCTCAACTGAGCAAGAAAACAACTGTACTTATCTGTAATTTGCTATTTATTAGTAGATGAAATTTCATGCTCAGCTGAGTTGAGCATGAAAAAAGTTTTATAACCTCGGGGCCTGATTGTTATCTAAGATCTTACATTAAAAAAAAAATGCAGGTCATTAAGCTATCCAGTTGAGGTTATTGCCCACTGGTAAAACAGAAAACAAACACGAAGTAAAAATTGTGTAAATGTATTTAAGGTTCACAAATCCTGAAGACAAGAAATGGTTTGAAAACGCAATCACCAACGTGTGCAGGACCCAGGTAGGAGAAGATTTTCTGAGTGACCTGCCAGAAGAGCCATTCTTTGTTGATTTCTTGAGAGAAGCCCCAGAACCAACTGGAGAGGAGACAGATGATGCCTCTCTTGAAGCCCCAAAAGTATATGAAGAGGTAAATTAACTTTTTAAAATAAAGAATTAAATGGGGAAAAAAAGAAACGTCAACATGATAACGAAAATATAAATTAATTAAAGGCTAGATAGATGAGATTTAAATTAATTCCAAACCTTTTCATGCAAAATTGGACTTGTCTTGCTTAGCAGGGCAATTCTCTCTGTAGTGTCCATTACTTCCAAATAATATTGCAAGAACTATTGATCTCAGGAAGGTGAGTGCTGAGTTACTTTAGCCTTTTTTGGCTTGAGGGGCATTGGGCAGGTAATAGAACCATTCCATCTGAATTGGGCAATACTGGGTTGGCAGAGCAAGTTTTTCAGTCATTGGCCTTTGCAGATTTGACCTTGCGACTGTCAGCACAAAAGCCAAATGCTTTAAATACTTTACCACAGTGCCTCTCTGTACAAACAACAGTATAGTCCCTTTGTTGCTATATCGTGGTGCCCAAAGAAAGGCATACCATTAAAGTGAGCAGTCTGATAATGAGAATATACTGAGAAGGAAAACAAGGCAAATGAGCATGTTATGCTTATTTGCCTTAAATTCCTTTGCTCTTTATTTGCCTTGCAGTTCATTTGCGTAGCAGGTTACATTATAATCCTTTGTAGTTTATATGCCTTGTAGCTCATTTGCCTTACATTCCTTTGTCATTTAGTCTGATGGGAGCTATTACATGATTGGTAGCATTATACCCAGTCTAGCATTTTAATGACAATTCTAATGCACTTATAAATATAACGCGACGTCTGATTGGATAACGTCAAAAATTTGCGACAGCATATTCTACGATATACTGTTGCAAATCCGACGTCATTTTAAAACGTAGCTTCTCATCGGCTGACGTTTGGTTTTACGCTGCTGAAAGCGCTTGCAATGGGTGCAAAGAAGTAAACTTTGAAAGGGGAAAATGTGAAAAAGTGCATTAGAATGGGGATAACTATATTGAAAATTGTCATTTGGGAAGGTAAATCCTCGGTTTTATGGTCGCAAATTGCGTTTTATAGCTCCGCTGGCGCGTCGCCGTAAAATGAAATTTCCGACCATAAAACCGACGATTTACCTCATCAAATGACAATTTTGAATACAGTTATCTCCTAAATAACATACGAGCTTGCTTTATTAGCATAGTCAAACGTAAAAATTCAGAGAAATGATTGAAGACCTATCAGACCTCTTGTTATTTACACAGATTAATGATCTAGAGTTTCTGAATGACAAGTTGAAGACATATATGATGTCGTACAATGAGACAGTGAGAGGAGGCTCAATGGACCTTGTCTTCTTCAAAGATGCCATGGTTCATTTAATCAAGGTAAGGTAATCTTAGCCCATTTTTGTTGGATCTGCTCTGGCATTTACGGTACACTACAAGTATCTCTTTTTTTTAATTCATCCATTCATCATTCTGTTCACAATTACATTTCTACAGCAGCAGTAGCATTGAAAGCCATTTCTCTCAACCAAAATAGACCCCTACTTCCAAAGCTAAAGGCAGATGGGAATTATGTTTTCTCATCTACAAGTAAAACGCATAGTGTGAAAAGAACTGTTGTAAGATAGTGATGTCTAAATGTGCATCACTAGCTGCAAATTTACAAGTACAGTGTTATGGGAAGTTCAGATGTCTGTTAGTATGTATTTTCTAGTCTTATATCAAAAGTGTAATTACTTTATTGTAAAAATATTTACATATGTCACAGACTCATTGAATCTCAGACTTCTAGCCCAGATTCGAACCTGGATTTCATGCACAAAAGGCCAACACTCTTCCATGTGGCTATAAAAGCCGGCTCCTACCACAAGGCAGTACCGTTGTATGATATATCTGAACTTGCTCTAGTGTATCTTTTCTTAATTCAGATATCCCGTATAATCCGAACACCTCGAGGTAATGCTTTGTTGGTGGGTGTAGGTGGTTCTGGAAAACAGTCACTGACGCGGCTGGCATCATTTATTGCTGGATACAGAATCTTCCAAATCACTCTTAGCAGGTAGGATTTGTATGTACCAAGTATTCCATGTATGAGCCGCGACACAAGAAAACCAACAATGTGGTTGTGGGCCCAGCACAGACTCAGATCAGCCTGGGCATCCGTCCAGTTTGATCAGACTCTTCATTAAGTGCCCAAAGGGTAGCTAAGGGTCTAAGCTAAGCGCACAGCCACATTGTTGGTTTTGTCATGTCGCGGCTCATATATACAATGCTTAACTGCCTGTTTAAACAACATAATTTAAAAGGCATAATTTGAGTAGTGTCTTCTCTGTTTCCCTGACAACTTTTGACCCAATCGAGATGAGCAGATGCTAATAGTGGTCTTGGGCCTGTCTGTTTATGCACCCAGTAAAACTGAAGTACTATTTATCACTGTCAGTTTAAGGTCGTGGCTTTGCAGCCATGCAAATAGGACAATGCTTCAGTCTTGGTAGTTTGCCACATAATAATTGGTGGCCATAGCACTCATTGCATTGACCTTCTTAGCTGATGTAATAAATGCATTCCAGAAGGATGAGCTTTCAAGTCAAGGTTGGTAATCATGTCATGGAAAACAATCAGAAAATTGAAATACAGCTGCATAGCTGTAACCTCAAAATACACTGTATTTAGAATGAAAAATAAAAAAAATAAAAAAAATAGAAAAATGATTAAAATCTCAGGAGAGACCATAAAGCCAAATGAGTTTAAAATGTTCATACCAGCAAATGGGAAAGTATGCACTTTCTCCAACAAATAGAAAGACATCTTGCCTTGGACGAAGACTTTCTAAATCGCTCTAGTCATCTGGTTTTTGTCTGCTTTGTCCATACAGAGAGAGATTTCTTTGTTGTAGACTTAAAACTATTGAAAGAACATACAAGTCCCAATTGTCCTTTGATCAGCTTTGTCTTTAGAAGGAAACTCAAATAGAATTTGTTTCTTATTTTGCAGAACTTATGGAGTGAACAACCTAATGGATGACTTGAAATTCCTGTACAGAGTGGCAGGTGGTGAAGGTAAAGGAATCACATTTGTGTTCACAGACAATGAAATCAAAGATGAAGCCTTTCTGGAATATCTCAACAATGTTCTCAGCTCTGGTGAAGTATGTATCTCATATAAACTGCCTTCTGCTTCATAATTTTAAAATTTGTTACCTGTCCAAATAAAAAGTAATTGTCAAAATGCATGAAAGTCCATGGGATTTCAGCTTTTGTTGCTCTTCAAAAGTCTCTTTTGTAACTAGTTTTTGAAGTAAATTTGTAGAGTTGTTGATGTGTTTGGAGTAGGAGAGACTATAGTGGGGAATAGAATTGCAGGAAATTCATAATCTGTGGAAAAATTTGAAGAAAAAAATGCTTACATGAATTATTGTTAGTTATATTTCAAGGATTTTTTTGAGTATATGAACTCTTTATTATGACCAATAGCCAAACAAGATTGATTTTGTAACAAAATCAGGTTGTATTATTTATGACGGTGTTATTTGGTCATTAGGTTTCCAATCTGTTTGCCAAAGATGAATTAGATGAGATCACTCAGGAGTTGATTGCTGTCATGAAGAAAGAACATCCAAGACGTCCACCAACACCAGAAAACCTCTATGACTATTTCATTTCCAGAGCTAGAAATAACTTACACACAGTTTTGTGCTTCTCTCCGGTAGGTTGAAATGAAGTTCTATGTTTCTGTAAGGATACATATAATAATTTGAGCCACATCATGTGGTTTCCAATAAAGTGGCATTGATGACAAGCAAAGGCTCTGATCAGGCTGCACATGAGTGCAGTCTGATCTGAGCCTTCACTTGTCACATCAGCCATCTATGGAAGCGACACAAATCATATAGCCAACAGTGAGGTTTCTGATTACCCTATAACAATGAGAAGGAGGATCTGAATATAAGGTGACATAATTGCCACATTGTCGGAAGTCACATGACATGGCTCAATTATTTCTTGATCTCCTCATGCATTTACTAAGTAGGGTGATAAATAACAATGACAGAAAAATTAAGACTGTCAGGAAAGCATGTTTTCTTAAATTTAAATACTGCAAGTATTTATTAACTACCTATTTAACCTTCTTGTTTCTGTAATAGAAACCTATTCCAGTACGGCACACCTTCCAAGAACATCTGTCAGTTCAGCTGATTCTTTTCTTCTGTTTTGCAGGTGGGAGAAAAGTTCCGAAACAGATCATTGAAGTTCCCTGGTCTGATATCAGGCTGTACAATGGACTGGTTCAGTAGATGGCCAAAGGATGCCCTGATTGCTGTGTCCAATCATTTTCTCAAGAACTTTAATGTGATCTGCTCACCACAAACCAAACAGGAACTTGTCAACTCCATGGGGGTTGTTCATGACAATGTGGCTACAATTTGTATAGAGTACTTTCAAAGGTAACTTTAGTTAAATTTTTATTGGCTTGTCTTTACAAAGTACAAGAAGAGCTTTTGTTGAGGCCTAGGCATCTATGGCATTCACAATAGATGTTTTCTTAAAGTGTTTTAAAGACTTGTGTATATTCATGACTAGAGACTAAGGCAGAGTCATCTATATATATGGGACATGTTTCTTATGGTCAAGCTTTATGCTGTCAGCTCCCTTACACTCATAGACAAGCAGGAACAGGATTGTTAAAAATATATTGGTCTTATTCATGTCTGTAAGTTTGCATTATGGTATGATCTTATTCATGTCTGTAAGTTTGCCTAATGGTATGATATTTATTGTGTTTACACTCTGTACACAGGTTTCGTCGACAGACACATGTTACACCCAAATCATACTTATCTTTCTTGGATGGCTACCTTAACTTGTACAAAAGCAAGTATGATGAAATTGGTGAATTAGCCAGACGAATGAATACAGGTCTTGAGAAGTTGATTGAAGCTAGCACTTCAGTTGATATCTTGTCCAAAGAGTTGGTTGTGAAAGAAAAAGATCTTGCAGTGGCCAATGTGAAAGCAGACAAAGTAAGTGAAAAGCGTAAAGGTGTTCTGAAAAAAATTGGTGATACATATGATGCATAAGCAGTGACATTGGAAAAGGTGCTTATAGCTTGTAAAGTCATCAGAGACCAAGATCAGCTGGCATTTCCACTCTGCCAGATGAGTCTTGCCTTTTTGGAAATGGGCAGAGAAGACTGCAAAGATGGGCAGAACGATATGAGTCTTCACTCTTATCTCATAGTATACTGGTCCAATTCTGATAGGAGCTCTGGTAGCTCAGTAAGTTAAGAGCTGTCCTTCTGATCTAGCTGTCCTAGGCTCAAGCCCAGCTGTAGGCGGGAATCTTTTCAATTATGAATGGGGCACCATTGCACACGGCCTTTCATTATCACCCACCCATCATCCCAGTATGACTGAAATACTGTTGAAAAGGATATGAAATCTGAAATCATCCATCCATCTATCCAATTCTGGTGGCAAGTACAATGTATTTGTAAATTGTTTCCTCCAAGAGGCTCTAGACACATCTCTAGGGCCCCGCCAGACGAAGTCTGTGGAGGCCCTATAGTAATCACCTTGTCCGTCCATCCGTCGGTCCATCCGTCATCATTTTAGATATGGAAATCTTTTCTGCTGTATAACTTTAAAGCCTTTGAAGATATTTTTATAAAACTTGGTACAAATATGAAGCATCATTAGATGATCTGAAGGTGTGCAGAATGCAAGAATGGCAACATCAGTTTCCTGCCTCACAGAGTTGTTGCCCATGCTTTAATCAATCATAATTGTGTATTTTGCCCATATCTTAATGACACTGCCAGAGGCTTAATTTCAAACAACATATTTAATATGAAGGAACAAGATGATAATAGAAGGCTGGTGTTGTTATTTCTGGCCGGGCTTATACGACTTAAATGTCATCAATAGTTTCATAAAGGCGGGGCCCTTTTAGTTACCATGTTTCTAGTTATATTTGGTTCAGCTAAATCAATACCGTGATTGAGTTGTAAGATACATCATAATCAATGTCAGAATATGAGTTATATTTTAGTAACTTTGTTTTCTTGTGGCAGTTACATCGCCATCCATGTATAGATTTGACTTATATTTTATGCTTTACTGACACAATCATATTTCTCAGTCCCTATATGCATGGCACTCATCATACTTGACTCATACATTTGGACAAGAGCCCTTCAACACCACCATTGCTGTGAGAGTCATGCTCATGTTAGGCATGTTTTGTTGTCTTCTGACAACTCTTGTTTTTTCCTCCACCTCTTCCAAAACAATTCCAAAGATCTAGATCGGTCTTATAAAAAGGATGTGGATCTTTGAGATTGTTTTGAAAGGCATAAACCTGGCTTATAGCTGAAGAAATATGTTACTTACATTGACTAGGTGTTAGCTGAGGTAACAGCCAGTGCCACTGCTGCAGAGAAAGTCAAATCTGAAGTACAGAAGGTAAAAGACAAAGCTCAGAAAATTGTGGATGAGATTAATCACGAGAAATCGTACGCTGAAGAAAAACTGGAGGCTGCCAAGCCAGCACTGATGGAAGCTGAGAGAGCTCTGCAGGTGAGTTAGGGATTCGTTCCCATAATGGCAGATTGATACATACCCGCAAACACCAGCACACCATGTGTTTGTCGCACCTGCTTTAGCAAGGTGCGATATAGGCGTCCGGTTTTCTGTCCATCCATCCGTCAACCTGTTTGTCCGTGAATTCACATTTACGTTGACCCTAGCATTTAAGTCCATTCAAATGACTTTTTCTCCCAAACCACTGCACCCATGGTTCTCAAATTTCACATGCTGCATGACCAGACTGCAGGGCTTCAGAATGGTAAAATTGAGCTTGGTCCAGTTTCCAAGATGGCTGCTGTTACAAAAAATAGCAAAAATAATAAAGTCAACTTTTTCTCCAGAACCACTTGGTATATTTGGCTGAAATTTTGCATGCAGCATCAGTTGGGCCTTGGTTTTCAAATTATCAAAATAAAAAAATCTGTAGCTGAATTAGGTCACAGTGACCTACTTTCTGTTTACGAGTCACATTTTGCCAAAATGCCAATATCTCAAGAAAAACATGAACTCAGATTTAGGTCAGATTTGGTCAGAATGGTCCATTAATAGAGTTCTTTCAAATTAAGTGATTGGAGACCATCCAAGATGGCTGCCAGCCACCATTACTAAAAATAGCAAAAACATGAAAATGACAGTGTCTCTAGAACCCCTGAATGGAATTGGATCAAATTTGTTTCACAATGATCCTTGCATTAACTACTTGAAGATTTTCAAATTGACAATCCAAAATGGCCACCATCCACTGCTACAAAAAATAGTGAAAAACATGTAAACGATATTTCATAAACTTCTGAATTGATTTTGACCAAATATACATATGTGATAAAATGATGCTTTCATTGAGTTTTTAATGTGAATGTGCAAAGCATGTGCGACATAGTGTTCTGCGGAATTCTTATATAAAATTTACTGATTTGCCCGTATTTGGTGTTATTGGTCTGTGGACTATATGTACTTGGTCCTTTGGCCCAGTATTTCATAAGATTGCCAGCTTTCTGACAGTGAAAAAAAGTTTGGCCAACAGAAGCTGGAATATTATGAGATGACAGAAGAAAGATGCAGCTTCACTGCATCACAGTAAGAGAAAGCAGATGACTGTTAGTTGTTTTACAGTTAACGAAACAAGCCAGGAGTTATATAATGCCATTTCATCCATTTCTTCTTGCATCAGAATTTTGTGTTAAGCATGCTCTCTCATATTTCGATGGTTGTGCTGTCAGGAGTATATGTGAGCCCTTGCTCTCTTCGTATTTTTTTTGTCACTGATTAATTAAAGAGTTAAACTCTGTTTTGCTCAAGTTGATTCAAATGCAGCATTTAGATTATTGACTGAACAAATAAACGGTAAGTAGTTAAAATTAGTGCCTGTGATTATCAGAAATTGTCTCAAGATTTGGTACTGATACAGATATTTAATTCTTACTTCCACATTATAGATGATAAAACAAATATTATCATAAAACTTTTCATGTGGAACGATTCTAAAAGAATTATGAAAAGACTGTAAAACTGATCTGACACTAAACTGTCCCTATACTCATCGCACACAACTGGATGTACACACACAGACACACAGACACAATCACTGCTGGCCATGACACTAACCATGCCAGGCATCCACCATAACAATCCCCTGCATAGCCCACGCCTGTCTCTGAACATACAAAAGATGAGAAAAAAAGAAAAAAAAAAGACAGGCACCTTGATACCCATAAAGGAAATAATAAAACATAGTGAAAAAGATGAGTCTCAAAACTTAGCTTAGTTAGATTCAAATACAGTAAAACCTGTTTTAGTGGCCACCTCTGTTAAGCAAGCAACCTATATTAAGCAAGCATGAATTCAGTTCCCGTAACAGGCAAATACATTGAAATGTACCTGTATTAAGCAAGCACCTGTCTTGAGCAAGCAGATTTTGATTATCCCTTGGGTGCTTGCTTAAAACAGGTTGGACTGTAATGTAATCTGGTACTATTTTTGGTTTAGACTATCAAAGCATCTGATATAGCGACAGTGAAGAAGTTGGGTAAACCCCCTCACCTGATTATGAGAATCATGGATTGTGTGCTGTTGCTATTTCAAAAGAGAGTTGATCCAGTAACACAAGACCCAGAGAAAGCCTGTCCTAAACCCTCCTGGGGAGAATCACTCAAGGTTAGTTGAGCTGTCTAGCAAGAAGGCTTTCCCAATAGCATCAGTGCTCTAGATAAGAAGGAGTAATTGGGATAATTTTTGTCGAGCCTGCTTGTGGTCAGGGAGACATAGTTGCCCGTTTGGTGTTGGTACATCTGTCTGTCCATCCGTCTGTCCATCTGCCCAGCCCTCCGTCCAGTTTACAGCCATATCTTGCAATTGATAGTCCCTAGGACCTTAAAACTTCATCACAATATGCCCCACAAAAATTCTTATTGGCCCCCACAAAACTAGGTCACTGTGACCTACTTTCATGAAAAAGTACCGCATATTTAGTTTTCTTCTGCAGCCCTATATCTCCCTTTTCATAGGCCCCAGAACATTGAAGCTCATCAGTGTATGCACCTTACCACTCCAGGTCACCCCAACAAAACTAGATCGCTGTGACCTACTTTCATGAAAAAGTACCACATATTTAGTTTTCTACTATAGCCCAGTATCTCCATTTTCATAGGCCCCAGACAATTGAAACTCCATCAGTGCATGCACCTTACCACTCCAGGTCACCCCAAACAAAACTAGGTCACTGTGACCTACTTTCACGAAAATGTACCACATATTTAGTTTTCAAGCTCAGGCCCATATCTCCCTTTTCATATGCCCCAGATCTTTGAAACTTCATTAGTGCATGTACCTTATCCCTTCAGGTCGCTCCCAATAAAACTAGGCCCATATCTCCTTTTTCATAGGCCCCAGACCTTTGAAACTTCATCAGTGCATGCACCTTGTCCCTTCAGGTCACCCCCAATAAAACTAGGTCATTCTGACCAACTTTCACAAAAAAAAGTACCACATATTTAGTTATCGAGGTCAGCCCTATATCTCCCTTTTTAGGCCCAAAAACATTGAAACTTTATCAGTGCATGCACCTTACCACTCCAGGTCACCCCTAACAAAACTAGGTCACTGTGAATTATCCCGGTTACCCTTTCTTATCCGGAGCACTGTAGCATTTCCAACATTTAAAAATGCCTTTCTGTGATTGTGGACTTCACGAGATATCTTCTTCTATAAGTTAGCTAGTTAACACAACTTTTTCATCCTATGGATTTGAGATTAGAGAGTTTTGAATTTGCTTCTATGTACTTAACATACCTGTTTATTTATCGTGAGGAAGCCTCAAAATATTTGGTAATGGTATAGTCAGCCCTATCTTAAGCAAGCAACCTATGTCCAAATATACTGTATTTGTCTTCACTACATCCTCTTCACAGGATACGTAAATTAAAGCTAAAAAGTTTAACATGGAAGCTTGATAAGCGTGATATTTTCTTTACTGTTTGTGCATGCTTTAAGTTAATAAATCTTGTAGCCTGACTCATTGTTTTCTTAAAAAGATATAATTCAGAGAAAGAGAACAGTGAAAAACTTTGTGGGAGTCTTTTCAGCATGTAGCATCAGTTCCATGTAAAGGGCAATTTCATATAAAAGTGGGTTTATTGTGCAGAATTTAGTTTCAGGTAAGGTCATCCCGATTTGGAAAATTTGTTTCTTTCATACTGGGAGATTACTCTTAAAGGAAAGAATTTGCTGTCATTGTTCATAAAGAACTGAATTTGCCAATGTGCTAAAATATTGGGACACCTAAAACCATTAATTTCCTATTTGGCACAAATGGAAAATTAATGGTTTTAGGTGTCCCAATTTTTTAGCACATTAGAGTAGTGTACACCTTTACTAATGGCAAGTGTTTTAGGGTTAAATATTTATACTTATGGCTATTTTACATGTGTTGCTTTTTTACAAGCTACGAGTGGTTTATTTTTAACCAGCTGATGAGTGGATCAGGGTTCCTAGGATCCCTCATGGCCTTCCCAAAAGACACGATCAATGCAGAGACAGTAGAGCTACTTGAACCGTACTTGAGAATGGAAGACTATAACTTAGAGACAGCCAAGAAAGTGTGTAGTAACGTGTCTGGTCTTCTCTCTTGGTCTACTGCCATGGCATTTTTCTTTGGCATCAATAAGGAGGTGTTGCCTTTAAAGGTAAGATTTTACTGTAGGCTTACCAGGGTTCGTGGTTATAAAACTTGAGAATAATCTCAAACTCAAAATAAAGCACACTGATTGGCTGCTTCCGAGCATGTGCTCGGAAGCAGCCAATCAGTGTGCTATATTTTGAGTTTGAGCATGTTCTCAAGTTTTATAACCTCTGGGCCAGAGCTCTGGAAGAGCCAGCACAGTTGTGGATACTGACTGGCTCTAGATGATAACCCCAAAATAACTTCAGAACCTTCATGGTAAAAAAGTATGGTACTCCACATTTTATGGGTTCTAAAATAGGGCCACAACAGATGTTTATATGGAGAAAGGAACCTTAAAATACATTAATATATTCAAATTTCTTTCTACATGTAGCTCAAACTATAAAAAAACAAAACAAAAACAAAATTTAGGTAAAAGCAGTTCCTTTCCTGATAGCACCTTGAACTTTCATGGCCCCCACCAAAAACAGCTTATCAAGCCCCAACCAACTCCCCATTTGACTTAGTTGTGGACAGTATTTAACTTGTATTAAGAGACCTTCTTGCAGAAAGTTAAAACAGGTTTTCTCGCCAGAGTGTTGTTTTAATCTAGGGCTACATTTTTTAATTTCAAGTTACATAACTGCATTCCAGACAGAAGGCTACTTTAATAGCAGCAAGAGTATAATATATATTGCTCAGTAAGTTCTTATTTATTGGAAGTCAAAGTCACAGTAACTTTGTCTATTTCATATTCATGGCATGTCATTTAAGTCTGAATATGAGGTTGTTAGAATGCAAAAGTTATACTTTAAACTGAGGCTGTTGGTAAACAGAGGTAGTTGCTTAATTAAATAAAAGAAATAACAGTTAAACTCAGTGGCAGGGTTTCAGAGTGGTTGTTTAAGTAGGATATTCACTCATTTCGTTTATTTAAGATGAATGAGCACACCTCAAAGGGAAGCAGCTCTGTCAGTTGAATTTTCGCCCCCTTCTCAATAGGATCCAACTCTTAAAGAAGAGGATTTGCTCCTCTAGGAGTAGATTCTTTCCTCTAAGAATCGACTTTACTTTGTAAGGGCTGTATTGTTCAGGGAAGCAAACAGGAAATTACAAAAAAAAAAAGAGGTGTACTCAGGTACCTTAATGAACAAAAACATGTTTTCTGGTATGCTAAATGTCTGGGCCCGGTTGTTCAAAACTAACAATGTCTTTAGTTAACGATTCGTTAAAATTTCAAACATTAATATCTCAAATATGCCATTATTTTTTGTTGATAAAATGTGAGAAGCTTTTGCAGTGCAAAAGCTTCTCACATTCTTTTCAACAAAAAAGATCAATGAATTTGAAAATAAAGTTATAAAGCACTTAACGAGTTGACCTCTTAACGAGCTTGTTAGGCTAACGGTGCTTAGAACAACTGGGCCCTGGTGTTCTAACATTGGCTGTTTTTCATACCCATATTGACCATTCTATATTAAAGTAAATTGACCTGTTTCATCAGACAAGACATAGACAACACTGACTAAAGAAGATCATTTCAGGCAAATCTAGCAGTACAAGAAGGCCGTCTGAATGTAGCAACAGCAGAATTAGATAAGGCACAAGGCCAGCTTGATGCTAAACAGAAAGAATTAGATGCTGTACAGGCATTATATGATGGTGCTATGAAAGAAAAACAGGTATTACAATCTTAGCCATTTATAAGTGTGCTTTTGTAAGGAAAAGGAGGGCTTGTGCTTTACCCAGCTATGCTCATTTTCTTGTTTTTGTTCTTGGACATGGTCCAGGTTTTAGCTCGCCTGAACGAAAGTTCAGGAAGAGCTATTGTTGTCGCCCTGGCATCGGCGTTGGCGTCTGGATTGGATGTTTTGGTTAAAGTTTTTTTAAAGACCTTTGTCTCCCTAACCCATGGATGGATTCTTTCAATACTTGCACTGTAGTTAGATATTGGTCCAAAGTTTAACAGAGTACTATCCCCACCCCACTCAGTGACCTTCATATCAAGGTCATGGACTTAGAAAATTGGGTTTTTTTTTGACTGGATGTTTTCGTTAAAGTTTACTTAAGTCCAATATCTCCTTAACCCATGTATGGATTCCTTTGATACTTGCACTGTAGTTAAATATTGGTCCAAAGGTTTCCAAGGTACTACCCCCACCCCCCTCAGTGACCTTGATGTCAAGGTCATGGACTTAGAAAATTGTCTTTTTAGTGATTGGATGTTGTGGTTAAAGTTTTTTAAAGACCCATATCTCCTGAACCCATGGATGGATTCTTTTGATATGTGCACTGTAGTTAGATATTAGTCCAAAGTTTTACAGACTACTACCCCAACCCTGCTCAGTGACCTTGATGTCTAGGTCATGGACATAGGTAATTTTGGTCTTTATTAAAGTTTTCTAGTTGCATACTGATTCATAATGCTTGGCATAGATTTAGTTTACACTTGAACTGATGTTAGACACTTTTTTGAGTTTTTACAAAACACTATATATTTGCCCCACTGGATGACATTGAAGTCTAGGTCATCAACTTAGAATTTTGTCTTAAAGATTTTGGTTAAAGTTTTATATTTCTGAACGACAAAATTTCACAGTGTAACCATGGACTCTGTTAATACTAATACTTGGACTGGTGTTAGATAATGGTTCAGGGTTTTGAGGTTTTAATACACCCTGCAACCCCTCTCCCCCCCCCACCCCAACCCCACCCCACCCCACCCCACCCTCCTCACCCTCAAGATCATTGACATTGTAATTTCATGTGGATTTCTTTTATTTTAATTTTATTTTAAGAGACTTATTTCTGAGATAGCTTTTGGTTATAAATGTGTTGTCTTTAAGGACAATGCTTGCCTGAAGTTTTATGCATAGCAGTCCACACCACGATAGCGACTGTTTGATGGGCAAGCACCAATTCAGGCGAGCTATGCTGTCAGGCGACAACTCTTGTTGTCTAGCCTGGCACAAGCAATATGCAGCATGTGAGTATTTATCTCCTGCCAAAGGTTGGAGGGATATAAATTTGTCCATGTCCCTTCATCCATCTTTCCATCTGTCTTTCCATCTGTCTGTCAGCAGCCATAACTAAGTAACTATTTAATGAAATTTCATGAAACTTAAATGTATATCACATAATGGAGTGATGCACATCAAGTTTCATCAAAAGAGCTCCTGTAGTGCAAGAGTTACTACCCCTGAATCCGTTCAACATCAATGAATTGAGCAGAAACTAGGTAACCAAGTTATGAAATTTCATAAAACATATACTTAATGTGTATCACTGTAACACAGCCTCGCCTATCAGGTTTTGTCAGAATTGCATTAATAATGCAGGAGTTATAATCCTTGAAATGGTTTAAAATTAAAAAAACTGAGCCATAACTTAATTCAGTGAACAGAATTTCTTGAAACATAAAGTAATTTTTTGTTGGAATGCACAAGTTATTGCTCTTGAGTCATTGCTCTTCATTAATGCATGAGTTATTGCTCTTGAGGCTATTTAAAAACCTTGAATTCAGACAGCTGTGTTACAAACTAATGTAATTTTATGAAACTCAAATAAATCATGCATCACTTTAACAGGGTGGTACATTTCAAGTGTTGTCAGAATGGCATCATTAATGCATGAGTTATGCCCTTGAATTGATTTAAAATTTACGAATTTGCTAGAACCAGTGAACGCACTTTCTTGTATGTATTATCATATGTTGGTGCACATGCTGGTTTGTCAGAGTAGCCATATAGTGCATGATTATTGCTCTGGGATTGATTTAAAATTCTCAAGTTTGTACTAAATAGCCAGTTAACTATGAAACTTAAAATAAACTATTAACAAATCAGACCACTTCCCCAGGGGAATATAAATTCAGTGAATTTGCTTGTTCTTTTCTGTGGTTGGCAGTGGTGGCATAATAAACATTCACTGAGTTTCTGGTCTGGCTGTTTTATGATACTGTGCAAGTGTTTCAGAAATAATTTTAGAGCTGGTGGGCTGCAAAACGTTATGTTTTTTGTTGTTGTTATTTTCTGCCGCAAAAATTATGCAGTGTATTTGCTTACAACACATTTGAAAATGTAAGATCTCTAAATATCAAAGCCTGAGAACAGGGCCAAGAACTGCAGAAAGTTACAACCCTTTTCAAGCTAAACCTGACTTAGGTTTAAGGATCTCTTTAAAATTCCCTCAATTCTAAGAAGAACTCATAGTACATGTTATTGTCGAGCCATAAGACACTGATAACATTTTTGCACACAAAGTTTTGGCTTACATACCGGTTTATCTGAGTACAAAACTACATTTTTCCTGATTTCAAGGACTTGTTGGATGATGCAGAGTCCTGCAAAAGAAGAATGACAGCAGCTTCAGCTCTGATTGGTGGCTTGGCTGGGGAGAAGGTCAGATGGACAGAACAAAGCAAGCACTTTAAAGACCAAATTGACAGGTAATTTATTTGCTAGGGTATGTATAGTTTATAATTTATTTGCTAGGTATGTATACTTTATAAGTTCCATGTATTTTCTATCTAAACAAAAGTGACCATAGTTGAGGACCCAGGAGTTTGGGCCATAAGCAGCTGTTTGGTTCTAGCCACTGGCCCTTATGCAGTCCATTAACCTTGATGGGACTTGTAATTAGGGCAATACCTTGGAGAATCCATAGATCCTGATGGAGTCGGAAGCTTAGGTTGCCATGGCCTTTAGTGCACTTATTAAAAACTTGCTGTGATCTGCAAT
This sequence comes from Ctena decussata, assembly GCA_963989385.1. NCBI lineage: Eukaryota > Metazoa > Mollusca > Bivalvia > Lucinida > Lucinidae > Ctena > Ctena decussata. The sequence goes on along the minus strand of OZ022512.1, from coordinate 27,139,097 downwards.
ACATCAACGAAAGAAAATGTCAGGCACATGTAGCATTTTCAAGTCTATCTTTGAAGAAATTTTCTTTGAATTCAAATATTCAGTCTGATCAGAGTCCCTACCTTTTGTCATTCTGTCAGCTACGTGTATTTTGTGACATATTAGTGCATATGTATAGATGTCAAACAGACATGGATCTTATCATTAAGAAAAACTGACTTGTTTGTGTTGAAATATGTGACAGAGACACTTTTTCTTTTAGACTTGTTGGAGATGTGTTGCTGTTAACAGGGTTTCTGTCATATTCTGGACCATTTAATCAGGAGTTTAGAAACAAGCTGATCACAAACTGGCAGAAAGAAATGTTTCAGAGACGAATACCATATACAAGTGACCTAAATCTTATCAGTATGCTGGTGGATAATGCTACGGTTAGAATTTGTTTGTTGTTGTTTTTTTGGGGTGGGTGGTGGGGGTACATGGTAAACCCCTGAAGTTGATATATACAAATAGCATGCTACGGTTAGAATTTGTTTGTTTTTATTTTTTTTTTTCGGGGGGGGGGCGGGGGGGGGGGGGGGGGGGGGGGGCATAGTAAACCCCTGAAGTTGATATATACAAATAGCAAAGGTCCAGGCACAACAGAGCATATTATAGGGTACCCCCAGTCAGGGAAAAAATCTTGAAAATTATTATTTTTTTCAGGTCAGGGAAAAGTCAGGGAATTTTTTGGTTGGTCAGGGAAATTTGGAAAGCACATGAAAGGTCAGGGAAAAGGCAGGGAATTCGAAATTTATTGGCTACAGCAGTTTTCAGAAATATATTTTAGTCTGTTCAAGGGGAAAGAATGAACTTTCTAGGGATATGGTCAAGGCATGTCTACCTTTTTATTGGGGGCTACTCTTACAAGAAAGAATTGGCTCCCTGGGGGAGCAAATTCTTTCCTTTAATTGTAACCCCAATTTCCAAGTGATACAGTCAGCACTTTTAAGGTAAAGAGTAAAATTAACTTTTGGCTCTGTAAAAAGGGTATGGAATTTGTAAAATGTCAGGGATAAATTAGGGAAAATTGCAGGCATTTTGAAATGGAGGATAAGTGGCAACCCTGTATTTGTCTTTAAAATTTCTGGCTGCAACTGCAGGTCAGCATGATCTCCCTTGAAGGTGTTTCATAGTTTTGTCTTAATCCATGATTCATCTGCATGATTCTTCATTGGTTCTTACAATATCTGAAAGCTATGTTAAGATAATGCACAAATGTGCTATCTGGTCTGAGACTGACCTGTTTGCAGCTTTAGCATGCACCAGGATTCTGAAGGTTTGATACTAGAGTTAATTGATTAGTATTAATCCAGGTGTACAGAATTACAGAATATGTTGAGGGATATAGCTTTTGTCTTTTTCAGTCCATTTTAACAGTTGCATTAAGATGTACTTTATTTTCTGTTCTGTTTTGTTCTATTGTCAAACTTGCGAGGGCCATATATTCAAACCCTGCTCACTTGCCGTAGTTATTAGATTTGGCATTTACATAAAGTACATCTCAAAGCAGAAACAAATGCTCAGTGATTGCACTGATTTTACTGGAGCTGGTATCTCCTTAGTTTAAACATAGTTTATTGCCAAATAATCTGTACTGCAATTGGGATGAGCCACAAGTTCTTATAACATTAATTACCGCCCTCCCCGTACATTTTTAATATGAAGCTGCTTGAATAGTCACCAGGTTAACCCGTTCAGTTTCAATAGACAACTTAATGAGCGAAATTGGGTGGCTACCTTTGTCTGACCATTGTCAGTTTCAGAAGTTAGTTACCATTTATATCATTTTTAATGGTACTGCCGCGGAATATCTGTGTAACATATTGCCTCCTCTTGTTACTGTTATCCCCTAATTTTCAATATTCATTCAGACTGCCTGCTTGTCTTGAGTCCTGTTTTAAATCCTGTTGGTGCCAAAATTTTTGGGACATACAAATACATGTACAGTATAAATTCTGAATATAGCTATGGCTTTGGGTCCATACTGGTGAATGTGTGAGTGAATTTGGGTTTAATGTCCTACCAACACGTACATTATACAGAGACAGGTCTCATCCGAAGACCGCAGGGTTGGGGGTTGAGCCTGTGACCCCTGGATTGACAGTCTAGCTTGTAATCTGCTACTGCCATTCCTAAGATCCATAGCGAAGCATAGCTATCATATATTTTTAGACAAACCAGCATTACTTGCCAGTTTGCTTTGTAGTCCTTTGCAGTTTAATCTCTGTGGGAGCCATTTTATCCAAAATGGCAGTTATAATAGTAGTGTTGTTATGAAGCTCTACTGCATATTTTTGTTGAAGATTGGTGAGTGGAACATACAGGGACTGCCAAATGATGACTTGTCCATACAGAATGGCATTATTACAACCAAAGCTACAAGATATCCCTTGTTGATAGATCCTCAAGGTCAGGGGAAAATATGGGTCAAAAATAGGGAGAAAGAGAGAGAAATACAGGTAAACTTGCCAGAAATTTGAAATTAAATACTGTTTAAAAATCCAGAAACTTTTTTGTTTGACTGAGATTCATATTTACAGATTTTTTTTGATTTTTTTTTGAAGACTAGAGTACTGTAATCTTAATCTGCTAGTTTAATTATGACCCCAATAAACATCACAGTGGTAATTTCTGTGCTTGTGACATTACTGCATATGGTGTCCATTCAGTGAAATAAAGTTCAATCTTAAACTGAAAAAAGCAAAATGTCCTCATCGTCCCTGAGATATCTCATTTTTGGGTTTTCAGCAAATTGACATGGGTTTATAATTGGAACAAGCAAATGAACTTAATAGGTCAAAGTTGCAGGTGAACTTAGAAAGTTATTTTTTTCTTGTCTCTGAGTTAATTCTTGAGTCAGTGAGTGGTCTTCCATCATATTTGCATGATTCTGTCATTGCAGGCATGAGACTTTCCAGATTTTTGGCAGAAATTCAGATTTTTCATTTCAAAAAAATACTTGTAAACTGATTGTATTCCATGCTTAAGTTTCAAAACACATACCTTTGGGAAGTAGGTATATGGTTTTCTTTTTTGTTGCCACTGTTTAGCTCCATTTCTCAGAGACTAAAAGACCTATTATGATCAAAATTCCCACAGGCATTTTCAGTGCAACACCAGTGTCATTTTCAGGTGAAGGTCTGACCCTGAGCTTCTCATGCTCTGTTGAACATAGTCAAATTTACATTTACCCACTGTGTTTAACTCCGTTTCTCGTAGACTTAAAGACCTTTGTGAAAAAAAAATCATACAGGGTTACACCATTACATCATCTGCACTGCACCAGTGTTTGCTGACCTTGACCAATGTGTCTCGCTGTGTTGAATATAGCCAAATTGGCATTGTTTTCTTAATCCCCTAAACCTTTGCTTACAAGTCATAGGGAAAAGCAAAAGGGCTTGTAAGATTTTGGCAAAGCCACGGGAGGAATTAGAATGTCAAGATTTTCTCTTGTCCTAAGATATCTGTCAAACCCATGGTTAGATTTTCATCAGTCTGACACACATCCATCATTGAAAGAAAGCAAAAAGCTGTTCATGTTTGAGTCACAGGAAGTTCTCTGAGGTTTGAGTCACAGGAGGATCTCTGAAAATAAGTTATTTGCACATATCTGTTAAACAGATGGACAGATTTTGACCTGGCTTGAACTATATATGAGCTGCGACACGACAAAACCAACAATGTGGTAGTGCGCCCAGCGCAGACTCAGATCAGCCTGGGCATCCGCCCAGTCTGATCAGAGTCTTCGCTGTCCACATGGAGGTACCTCAGTCCCTTACCTACCCTTCAAGCACTTAGCGAAGAGTCTGACCAAACTGGGCAGATGCCCAGGCTGATCTGAGTCTGCGCAGGGCGCACAACCTCATCGTTGGTTTTCTCGTGTTGTGGCTCATATTATGAGTGATCAAAGACAGACATGCAAGCATAGGAAGATTTTCGAAGACTTTCATAGTGTTTTGGAGCTAATTTTCTTTGGTAATAATGAATCGCTATTTTATGGCATTTTTGGGTAAATTTCTCTTTATTTTTCAGTCTACTTTAATAATTGCAGGTGACATCTCTAAACCACAAATATTTTCGGACACATCTTGAAGACTGTTTGTCACTTGGGCGTCCTTTACTAATAGAGGACGTCGAGGAAGAATTAGACCCTGCCCTGGACAATGTGTTGGAGAAAAACTTCATGAAATCAGGCTCAACTTTCAAGGTAAGTAAAATACTTTTGTATGGCTAATGCATTTTGAGTGTTTACTGATGCATGTAAACCTACTGTTACAAAGCATTTATTGACTGGATCAGAATACCTTCATGTATTAGATGCTGTATGTATGGGATCAGAAGAAAGATGCTCCATTTAAAGTGCATAGTGTCATAATGGGACTACATTATACATAGGCATGCAAGACATTAGAGTAGGACTAACCTCGTTTGCCATCTATTCTTTTGTAATTTAGTCTCAGTAGGAAACATGACATGAGATGCGACACAAGAAAACCAACAAAGGGGCATGTGGGTCCAGCGAAGACTCAAATCAGCCTAGGCATCTGCCCAGTCTGATCAGTCTTCACTGTCCACATGGAGGTAGCTTAGACCCTTAGCTACCCTTTAAGTGCAAAGCGAAGACTCCGATCAGACTGGGCGGATGCTCAGGCTGGTCTGAGTCTTCCCTGGCTGCACAACCACTTTGTTTTCTCGTGTCGCGGCTCACATGACAGTGTTATAGCCAAAATAGCGTAATAATGACTAGTGGTAAAGTGAGGCTCGGCTGTATATGCTTTGACTGCTAGTGTGACAGAGAATAGACTGACCAGCTAGAAGTGTTTGTCAGAAATGATGTATTGTATGTTGTATTTTCGCTTATCGTCAGATTCTTTACCTTATTGTCACCCGACGTAGGCGGAGGGGGACTATAGAAATGACCCTCGTCCGTCCGTGTGTCAGTCCGTCCGTCTTTCCGTCCTTCCGTCCGTCTGTCCGTCCGAAATCTTGTCCCCGCAACTCCTCCTACGTCTTTCATCGGATTGATTTGAAATTTTACAGATTGTATTCTTATGATATGAAGATGTGCATATGGTTTTTTATTTTTGTTTCGGCCATTTTTGATGGAGTTATGGCCCTTGCTTACTCAGACCTTGTCCCCGCAACTCCTGCCACATCTTTTATCAGATTGACTTGAAATTGTGCAGAATGTTTCATCATGATCTGAAGATGTGCATGTGATTTTGGAATTTCAATTGTCCTATATTTTACAAAGTTATGGCCCTTTGTCGTTTTTGGTATTTTTCCAACTTTTGAACCGTTTGACCGAGAGAGCTGAAATTTGGTATGCTATTAGCATTTCGTAAATTGAGTATTCTGATTATTGTTAGGATATGCTAAATTTATTAGTGACAGGGTTATTCCCCTTTCATAGATAATAGACATTCACTTAAAGGTAAATGGATAACTCCAGAACTATTCATATTAATGGGCTGAATTTTCATAAATGCATTGTTCATTTTTCATCAGATTCATATTAGGAGGATTATGGCCCTTGTTATTTTGTTATTGGGTATACAGTCTTATGTTTTGGGCATTCTGTAAGGGCCTAAAGTTTCAGTAGCCTGATTTTACACATATACGCCCAGTTCTGAACTTAAGTATTTTATAACCTCATAGAGGCCCAGTAATTGGGGTATATGTCTCTGCTTATGCTTCAATCATTATTTGCTTACCAGGTTCTGTTATACACATATTTTCTGGTTTTACACATAAATGCCCCTTTCTAAACTTAAGTATTTTATAACTTCATAGAGGCCCAGTAATTGTGCTTCAGTTATTATTTGCTGACCAGGTTCTGTAAAACACATATTTTCTGTTTTTGGCCATATAGTTACTCTGAAACTGAATAAAGGGCTGTAGTTTGTGACACATTTCAAACGTCGGGTGACACTTGGCCGATGGCCTTTTATTGTAATATATTGTACCAGGAGATGACTTTCATAAAAGCAAGTGGCTTACTGTCAGATCCTGTACCATATTGTATATTGTACTGTTTTGTAACCAAGTAGTTTGTATTCAGTGGCGGATCCAGAGGGGGTTCGGGGGGGTTCAAACGAACCCCCTTCTCAGCCCAAATTATCTTATTTTCATGGGGAATTTCAGGAAAAATTGGTCAAACTGCATAAATCGAACCCCCCTTTCAGCTAATTTGAACCCCCCTATCCAAAATTCCTGGATCCGCCCCTGGTATTAAATAAAATATTGTTTAAACCAGAAGTGCTGTTCCAACTTAGATGGCTGCTAAAGGTTTAGTTTGATATTCAAGGTCAAATAATAGACTAGTCAGTTTCAGAGATTCAGGCATTGAAAGGTTATCTGCAGCTGCAGGTTAATAATTAGCGATTTGGGGAACAGACATTTCATTTTGATGTGTTAAGTACATGTAGTTGATTTAGTATAAAGCATCATCTACTTCTATCAACTCCATTGTGAAACTACTTTGATAGCAAGACTTGTTGATTGACTCTCATAACATGTATGTTGCTTTTCTACCAAGTGAACATGCTACATACTGACACTTTCTGAGGAAAAGAAAAGCTCAATCCTTGTTCTTGTCAGCTGAAGTTGAGACAGAGCATATTTTTGGGAGGAAATGTCATAAGTATTTCATGTTTCAGGTGAAAGTAGGAGATAAAGAATGTGACATAATGTCTGGATTTTACCTGTACATAACAACAAAACTTGCCAATCCAGCTTACACTCCAGAGGTAAAGTTTTTGGGTGTTAGTTCAGTACTGTATTAATCATATTAAACACCCTCAGGGACATTGCATTTTGCAAAAATGGGGGTGTTATTTAGAGCTTAAAGTATAGTTAATCATCCACTGCCCAAATGCCAAAGATAAGCTATATAAAGGGATGGGTATACTTTCAGAGGAAGCAATTCTACTGTTTTGTCTCCTTTCTCAGTAGCTTAGCTGGAGAAAAATGTGTACATTTAATACTTAAGATGTTTACTAGGAAAAGAATAACATAATTCCATTCACCGAATTGCAGTTATTTATAGAGATAGATATCCTTTAAAAATTATCATTTGTGTGTAGAAACTTTTGTATTTGAAGTTTAAATGAAAAGCTTAACTGTATATTGTTTCTGGCTCTACTTGAACTTGATTGGCATTTGCAAAAAAGCTGCCTTACAGGATATAGACTTGGAGACTTAGGTCAGCCTGGGACAGAATTGATTTTTCCTGTTTGCTTAAGTCTTTGGATTCTGAAGAGTTTGAAAATGACTACCGGTAAGGTCTTTTTTCATGCATTGTCAGTCAGGAATATAGATAATGTGTTAAAAGCACTTTTAATAACCATTTCAGGTTAGTGCAAGAACAGCCATCATTGACTTTACAGTCACTATCAAAGGTCTAGAAGATCAGCTACTAGGGCGAGTCATCCTTACTGAAAAACAGGTATAGTAAAGTATCCAGTGGAAACTTACCATTGCACAATTATGCACATTGGCATTGCACAGAAGAAATGGTGCCTTATTGGATATGCATCCATGCAAGCTGATTGGAATTTTTTTTATATCTATCACATCTGGCCTGAGGTTATAAAACATTTTTTCAAGCTTCACTGAGTTGAGCATGAAAATTCAAACTCATAATAAATGAAATCTATGCTTTACTCAGAGATTTTAATTGTTTAAAGTGCTTGCTTTTCTTATAATTTGTCTCATCTGAATGCTCAAACCAAATCTTGTTTTGTATTCTGAATTTTATTCCATATTAAAATTTGAGCACAACCTCAGCTGAGCATGAAAAAAAGGTGTAGCAAGTTAAGATATAGGTTTCCAGTTTTGTCGCACTTGCAACTAGCAGAGAGGAAGATAAAGGTATTGCTTTTCCATCAGAGGCACAGCTTTTGTGCCTTTCCACCTAGTCTTCAGCTTCCCTAGTGGAGCTGGCAAAGTCCATTCCTGTATACTCTTTAATATTGTCTCCCTACCTCTTCTTCTGCCTACCCCCTCTTCTTTTTCCTTCACTGTGCCCTGCATAATTGTCTTTGCTAAACAAGAAGACCTTGATATATAGCCAAACCATCTCAGTTTTCATTTCTTGGCCAAGGTAAGGAGTTTGTCCTATTCATCAATGTCTGCTTGGATCTTTGTATGAACATCCTCATTAGTGACATGGTCCTTGTATGAGATGTTCTGTAACCTTTAGTAAAATCTCATCTAAGAAGCCTGCATTTTTAGCTCGCCTGAACAAAGTTCAGGAAGAGCTATTGTACTACCCCTGGCGTCGACATTAGCGTCGGCGTTGGCGGCGGCGGCGGTGTTAGCAAAATGTTAAAGTTTTACATTAAAGTTTTTTATGTGATGGGCAAGGCCCTGTCAGGCGAGCTATCCTGGCCCTGTGACAGGTCTTGTTTCTGCCTCCTGTCAAGGTCCATGACTTTCAGGCATACAGAAATATGGATATGATAAGGGAGCACATCATTTTCACCTTTGCTTCATGAGATGTTTTGCTCTCCATATTGGCTTCAGCGTTATGAAAGCTGTAGTGGCTTGGTTATTCCATGAGAAAGGTTTACATGAAAGTACTGATTGTTAACCATGTCCATGTTCATTTTTTTTTAATGGTGTATTGTAGGAACTTGAGTCAGAGAGAGTGAAACTGTTAGAAGATGTTACAGCCAACAAAAGAAAAATGAAAGAGCTGGAAGATAATCTACTCTACAAACTCACAAGTACAGAGGTTAATATAATATGTACAATCAGCTCTCGATATCTCAAAGTCGAAGTTCAACCCAAACTGCTGATATCTCAAAGTAAATTTTCTGGCCCCAGAAAATTTACTTTGAGATAGCAGCAGTTTGAGATATCCAGAACTGAAATGTAAATTACAGAGGACTTATTCATTGATACAAGAGTGTACTTTGAAATATCAGTGTTTGAGATATTGTGAGTTGACTTTATGTATATGCAGTACAGTAAGCTGATTTTAACAGGACCATCATACAATCTTTTTTTGTGTTTTGATGAAAACTGGAAGAACATGTATATTGAAAGTACATACATGTCCAGATGTCATCACCTGAGACATCCATTGACTCAACAGAAACTTTGCCATGACCAATCTACCCTAAAAATACTAAGCCAACACATCAGAATGTGATGTACTTTCCAAGTTACACCATTTTGTATGGTCAGTTGTTTGGAATCTTACTGTAAATCTTGCAGTTTTCAAAGTATCCCAAATTCCACTTGGTTACCAAATCTGCTCATAAAAAAGCAATCTTGCTACTTCCGAAATTCTGAGTCAGCTTCCGAAATTTTGTTATTTTGCAAACACTTCAACTTCACGATGTAGTTGCATGGCCAAAGTCTTTGGCATATATATGGCATTTCAGAAGGTCATATTTATGGTGAAATGCAGTTCTTTTCTATCTACATTTTGTGCATGTGTCTATTTAAGATGAGTTATAAACATTTCTATTGAAGCTGTCTATTTAAGATGAGTTATAAACATAAAGAGATTTTGCAGGTATTCCGAACACATAATTGTTATAAAAGGTGTTCTGTGATCTATTTGGCCTGTACTGAATGATGCAGATCACATGCTGAAGATATAAGAGGTTGTTGGCTTCAGCTTGAGGTGGAGTCCCACAACATATGAGCCGCGACACGAGAAAACCAACAAAGTGGTTGTCAGCCCAGCGCAGACTCAGATCAGCCTGGGCATTCACCCAATCCGATCAGACTCTTCGCTAAGCCCTTAAAAGGTAGCTAAGGATCTAAGCTAGCTCCATGCGGACAGTGAAGACTCTGATCAGACTGGGCGGATGCCCAGGCTGATCTGAGTGTGCTGGACGCACAACCACTTTGTTGGTTTTGTCGTGTAACGGCTCATATATCTTGTAAACAAGTATTATATATAAAAACAGATTCAGCGTATGGCTGATATGCAGGTCTAATAATAAAGAATGTGTTATTTTATTATAGGGATCATTGGTAGATGATGAATCACTGATTCAGGTATTAGCTGTGACCAAGGTCACTGCTGCTGAGGTTAGTGAGAAACTGACAGTAGCTGCTGAGACTGAGATCAAGATCAATGAGGCCAGAGAAGAATTCAGACCAGGTATAATCTTCTCAATTAATATTCCAAGTCCATGAACTTCGAATATGTGTTATTTACAACATTTTGTTCAGTTTTGGCCATTAGACTTAATAACCAGGACTGGTTGTTCAAAGCATCGTTAGCTTAACAAGTCGTTAAGAGATTTTATGACTTTATAGTCAAATACACTGATATTTTTTGTTGAAAAAATGTGAGAAGCTTTTAAGCATTCACATTTTTTCAACAAAAAATATTGTCGTTTTTGAGATGTTAAGTTTGAAATTTTAACGTCTCGTTAACTAACGGCGTTGTTAGTTTTGAACAACCAGGCCCAGCAATGCTGATCTATCACCAGTCATTTGGCTAAAATACAAGCAGTGCTGACCCTGATCCCACTGCTCATTTGTTCCAGTTCAAGTGGCAAAGAATACACAACAGAACAGAACAAAACTTAATTTTGCTTAACACTATCAGGCCACACATTGATGGCATAAGAGAACACATATACATCAAGATATTGATGTGACAATTTTAAGGATGACTGCTTAGTTTATCAAGAAACAACATACGCAGGATAGTTATTGCTTTGGAAAAAATAGGATAGTATTGTTAAGGTGTATGACTTATTATATACACCATTATAGGGAGCTAATCATTAAGATTGAAATTTATTTTCAGTATTATGAATTAAGACTTTATGTTCAGACACTTCATCAATTTTCATGATGAGGAAGAGGATGGAAAAGGGATTTTTTGTCTCTAAAGATGATAGACTTACCTGTACCTGTGATCATTACAGTGGATCTAAAAACTGGACTAAAGTGTCTGAGCAGGCAGTATAGACCCAGTTCAGACTGGTTTTGATGGCAAAAGTCTGCAGTGTGTGCCATTTTGCCAGAAATTTTAATGGTAAAAAAACAAGTTGATGAAATTTTAGGATCATTGTATTAATTGGTAAGGATTATTCTAGAATGTATTTTATTATGCATGTCTCTCATTGCAGTTGCTACAAGAGGTAGCATTCTATATTTCCTGATTTGTGACATGACCATTGTCAACAGAATGTACCAGACTTCCTTGGGACAGTTCTTAGGATTATTTGACCTGTCAATGGCAAGGTAGGGTAGAGATGTATGTCATTGCAGAACTTGTTTTAGACATGAACTGTGCATACCCAGACTTGCCTGCTGAATGGGCAGACTGGTTACCCCCGTAATAATTCTATGTTTTGGGACACCAAAAATTAATTACTTTTGCAGCTGTCCCAATACTTACAAGCTGGTAAATTAATTGATTTTTTCAGTGTCCCAATTTTTACGGTCATGCTCCCGCCATGTCTATAAAATCCAAGCATGAAATCTGTTCCAGTCGGCAGTGCTTCAGGCATTTTAACACGTCCCGCAATTAAAGAGATTAGCTTGGGTACCTTAATTTGTATACAAATGATGAAATAAAATAGATTAGAAAAACTTACAACGTTTTTATCTCGCCGGTAATTATATCCTTAGATCACCAATTACTAATTGGTTTCACACTTTTCCTTATACAGTGGCCTTTCAGTGTATTTTTTTTTTTTTTTTGTCTTTCATCGGATCGGCCGTGACGGCGGACTTGATTAGCGCATTGGGGAAAAAATCGGTACGTTTGATGTTGCATGTGCAGTCCGATTGGGTATCATCAAAGTACAAAGTCGCACATCAGCGCAGACTGATCGTTATTCGATTCCGTCAGTTTTCATGTACGATCGAAGACTCCGATAAGACTGCGTGGATGTGCAGGCTGATCTGTCAGCTCTCTCTGCATATGTAATAAGTATCTTTCTTCTGACACACCTGGACAAAACTACACGTGCCGTGGATCGATTGTCAGTGTCTGGCGGTGTCTTTGAAGTTTACACTTACAATCAGTGTGTTGCGACACCGAATGTACCAATGAAGTCTCCGACAGCTTTCGCATCAGCAGAAACTGTTCAGAGTCTACGTCTTGGCTATTTGTTATTTAGAATCCATAGAATTATTTATGCGCAAAGAAAAGATGATATGCAGGCTGATCCGAGTCTTGTTTGTTCGTTCTAGGTCCAGTTCCTTGCATGACTTCCGCGCGGGAAAACCTTGATCTGACTTCGAGATTTCGGTCGTCGGCTCCATGCCTGTCCTGGGTTTTCTCCAGTAAATTTTACGCCAGCGCCGTACATAGCGCAGTCTTGTTCCGAGGCAACTGGTAGCATGCTAAAACAAAATCTGGCCATCTTCAAGTTTTACAAAAGATAACTATAGGTACCTATATAAGGACAAGACTGTGCAGGCTGGTTTTGGACATTTGCGCACCCACAATTCCAAACGCGTGGAAGCGATCTCACCATGAAATTATGCTGTAACGGCTATCTTATAAAAGCCACCTAACGGCTTGTGCATACAGAGACGACGCAGATTAGTATGCGCACTCAAAAAAACTGTTCGGATGAACAATCTACCCCGGATAAAAGCGGATATTTCATTTCAGATTTTCACGCGACACCAATTAAAGAAACAGCTTAAACTCACCGCAGACGGTCGCTGCATGGGAAGTTAAGTGAGCCGCATCACATAAAATGTATCTTATGAAGCAAGCGCAGCCTGATAAGCTTCCACGGAAGTATTCGCTTTTCTTGGGAAACGTTGACACTCATAACCTCAAGACCCTATTACCGAACAGGAAACGCCAGTCGCATTACAATATTGCGCAGGCTGATACGAGTCTTTGCTATCAGCGTTTGCCTGGGTTAAGATACCTTCTCCCGCCTCTCGGTTCAGTCTGACACATTGAGCTGCACGTGTCAGACGGCGGCGTCCTTTGATCTGAAACTGAAATTCGACAAGGTTACCGTCTTCAACCATTGCTCTACCGGTTTTACACTCGGTAATCGTGTATGTATTGATCAGAATGGGTAACTCGCACTGGTCGCCAATTTTAGCCTGTTCATCCCTAAATTATATTGACGCGTTGAGATAACGTAGAATGATCAGACTGCACAGATGCACAAGACCGTAAGATATCTGTTTCACGCGACGGCTATCAAGCGTAAAATGAGCCATACCACAATAAAAAGCCTCACAGTGTGTCTCCGATCAGTCGGCTCATCCGCCTAGACTCATTTGACAATGGAAATTCTGTGCCGGTGCGCCGGCTGACCTGGGCCACTAAATTTAGGTCAGTCAGTCACAGCTGGCAGTTGGCCAACACGTGTCAGAACGTCGGTACCTTTGAATGCGGTGAAAGGCTTACCGTATAGACCTTAAGTATTGGACTACCTAGGTAAGACAGTTAAAATGATCGTTAGAAATACTCGGTAACGAGGTGTTACCCAGTATATTTTACGATCAGAGCGTCTCAATTAATACAGTCACAAAATTACTGAAATTAATCTGAAATCTTAAATAGTCCCAATATATATAATCATTTAATTAATTACTTTTCCCCCAAACAGCAGGTGTCCCAATACATACAGGGTCCCAAAACATAGAATTATTACGGTAAGTCAAATGCAGTCCCTCCCTCCAGGCAGCAGTTTGATTTACCATGAGACCTAATTGTAGGCAGCCCACTCAACAGTATGATTGATAGTCAAAGCCAGAGCAAATCAGATACATATTGTTCTTGATTCTAAGCTCTGAAAAATGAGCCTTAAATAAGCAGTTTATTAGCGTCTTGGTTTCTTCAGATTACTTAGCCTGAAGCTGGGAACAGAATTGTACCTGTTATTACCCGAGAGTGAAAATGCTGAAATGCCAGTATCTTTAATGTACACACATGGTACACACACATGCATTTGCCCTTATTTTGATTGCAAGTTTTCAAAGAAGGCTTAAAGATTATAAGAATCCGTCATGAATGCCCGTGTTGGATATAGAAATCACATCCAAGGATTGGAAATTTCAACCAGAAACAAGCCTTGCCAAGTCTGGTTGAAATCCCAATCCCAAGATTTACCTGTCCTACATGGACTGGCTCATGATCAATGTATTATTTCTGTCCCACCAGTAGCAAACTTAGAAAACTCGATCAGATTAAGCTTCAAAATAAGAAAATTTCAACTTTTTAACCAAGTAATTTTTTGAGCAGCCCAGTGTGTTTATCGTGTCTTAAAATGGATGCAATGAAAAGATGGGAAACAAGATTTGAAGACTTATTTTATCTTTACAGAGAGAAAAATGCAGCTAAGCCACTTACGTTGTGCTTGTCAAGTTGCTAGTGATGTTGCATAACAGGTTTAAGTGACATTATTGTCATAAACCTATGATCTGCTATCAGACCTCCTGCTAGCTGCTTTCTTATCCATTTTCTTCATTCAATATTGTAATTTTAGTCAAAAATGTAGAATGTCCCATATATTGCCAAAGATCCCCGCAGTTTTTCACCGAAACAATGAAACAATTAAAACATATAGTAGGTGACAGATACCGTAGAGAACCTACAAAGGGAAACACACAGAAATGGAGGTTTAAAAAGTTTAAGTTCTCAGTAATGCAAATTCTTGTCTTGTTTCGAAACAACTGTTACAATGGATTACATAGGAAAAATAGTGTTACATACTGAAACAAAAGAAAAAAGTTTAAGTTCTCGCTGCTGTCTTGTTTCGAAACAGTTTTGAAACGGTCGAAACGAGAACAAAAATTGCTATCCCATCTTTGTTTTGAAACACCTGTTACAATGGATTATATAGGAAAATAGTGTTACATACTGAAAGGAAAGGAAAAAGTTTAAGTTGTTTCAAAACAAAGATGGGATACCAATTTTTATTTAATTTTGTTTCAGTCCGTTTCAAAACTGTTTCGAAACAAGACAGCAGTGAGAACTTAAACTTTTTTCTTTCGTTTCAGTATGTAACACTATTTTTCCTATGCTAATAGGATATGTAATACTAATTTGCCTATGTAATCCATTGTAACAGTAGGTTCTCTATAGTATCTGTCACCTACTCTGTATTTTAATTGTTTCATTGTTTCACTGAAATGAAATAGATACCCGGTGAAAAACTGCCGCGGTTTTGGGAAGTATCTAGAATGTCCTGTTGCTAATGTAAAAAAGATATTGCTAATGAAAGATTATAAGACTCCATCATGAGTGTCCATGTAGGATAGAGAATTCTCACCCTAGAGATTTACATACCCTATATATGGACTGGCTCTTGATGACTATGTTTTTCCAATTCATAGCGTACTATTTAACTTCAAATTGTATTAAACTTCAAGACAGGAAGTTTTCAGCTTTTTAACCAGTGATCTGAAATAACTTTTGAGCAGCCCAGTGGGTTTACTGGGTCTTTAGATAGAGTGTAAACTCAGTTTGCACCTTGGAAATACCTGGGAAACAGGATTTGTTGACCATTTTATCTTACAGAGGACAATATCAAAATGCAGCTTAGCCTCTTACGCCATGCACGTCAAGTTGCCAGTGATGCTACATAATAGGTTTTAGTGATGTCATGAAAATTTTGTGATGTCACAAATCTGTAATTTGCTTTCAGACATGTCCAAGTTGCTTGCATTGCCATTTTCTTTATTAAAAATTGAAATATAAGTCAAACATTGATCATGTTCAGTTTCTAATATAAGAAAGGTGTTGCTACTGAAAGAAGATCCTTATATGAGCTGAAAGCCTATCTTGCATATGTGAAAATGGAAGAAAAAGTTTCTAATATGAACTGAAAGACTTGTCTCAAGTATGTGAAAGTCGGAGAAGTAGTGTATCAAATTACTGAAACAGAATTGTCTAAAATTATTTAAGTAGTTAGCCTTCGCTACATAGCTGAGGCATTCTGAAACTGAAAAAATATACTTGACCGGAATATACCACATTTGATGCTGCTTTCGTTGATCAACATTAGAAGCTAAAAAATCACGGATATGGTTTTGCAGATCTGAGAAGAGTCCAGTACCTTCAAAGAGAATCCAAAACATTATAGACTACCTGACATATGAAGTGTTCCGTTACACTTGCCGTGGCCTGTATGAAGAACACAAGTTCCTGTTTGTTCTCTTGATGACCTTCAAGATTGACATACAGAACAACAGAGTGAGACATGATGAGTTTCAGACTTTTATCAAAGGTAAAGTAACCAGGCCTGGAGGTTATAAAACTTGAGTACATTCTCAAACTCAAAATAAAGCACACTGATTGGGTGCTTCCAAGCATATGCTCAGAAGCAGCCAATCAGTGTGCTTTAGTTTGAGTTTGAGATTATTCCCAAGTTTTATAACCTCGAACCCAGGTTTGACACCGTCTGATGTTGAAATCTTAAGATAAATATTTAGATAATCACAGCGATTGATTTACAAAAAACTGAAAATAGCAAAAGTTTGTAGTTTTTCTTCCTTCCACAGAAGCAAAAAATAACTGAAAATAGCAAAAGTTTGTAGTTTTTCTTCCTTCCACAGAAGCAAAAAATAACTGAAAATAGCAAAAGTTTGTAGTTTTTCTTCCTTCCACAGAAGCAAAAAATAACTGAAAATAGCAAAAGTTTGTAGTTTTTCTTCCTTCCACAGATGCAAAAAATAACTGAAAATAGCAAAAATTTGTAGTTTTTCTTCCTTCCACAGACGCAAAAAACAAACAAACTGAAAATAGCAAAAGTTTGTAGGGTAAGGATTGAAAGATGGAAAACCTGCTCTCAGATCTTGTAGGGTAATTAAGGGTTAAGGTGCCCTGGGATCTGGCAGTGATATCTGTACACAATGTATGTTGGTTCAGTGGAGGTTTGCGACAATATCTGTGTTGAAAGGGTAAAAACACTTTACAGATACAGGGAGGTACAAAGACTACTTATATTTGTACCAGACCAGTCCTGCATGAAAGAAAGTTGGTGCTAATGTTTTGCAGTTTTATTACCCTGATGCACTTGAACATCACAGAGTTACTGTGTTAGCAAATGCTATTCTAATATAGTATTTGCTGGTGGGGCTTATGGTATAGACACCAGTTATAATACTTAACTGAACAGTATTTGCTTCTCTGCATGTCGATTCCTTCTCCAGTGGTGCTTAGTTTTGAAAGGAGGAATTTGCTCTCTTTCTCTCTACTGTCTCTCTCTCTGAGCAAATTCTTTCTTTTGAAATAAGACTTTAAGAAAGAGAGAATATTTCATAGTGATCTTCCTTAAGATGAATGAGTTCAACTGAATTTTCACTTCGGGGAAACAATTGTTATGATTTCAGCCGCGACACGAGAAAACCAACAAAGTGGTTGTGCCTCCAGCACAGACTCGGATCAGCCTGGGCATCCGCCCAGTCTGGTCAGAGTCTTTGCTAAGCCCTTACGGGTAGTTAAGGGTCTAAGCTACCTCCATGCGGACAGCGAAGAATCTGATCATACTTCGTGGATGCCCAGGCTGATCTGAGTCTGCGCTGGGCACATAACCACTTTGTTGGTTTTGTTGTGTCACAGCTCATTTGGGTCTTCATATTTAAAGATGTAGCCCATTACAGCAGTAGGAAAAGGTTTGGCTGTCATGTTGTGTTACATATTAGGACATATATTCTGTCTGTAATCAGGTGGTGCTGCACTGGACCTAAATGCTGTGACACCTAAACCGGCAAAGTGGATATCGGACATGACTTGGCTAAATCTTGTACAGCTTAGTAGCCTGGGCCAGTTCTCGGAGATACTTAACCAAGTTGCTCGTAATGAGAAGGGTTGGAAAGCCTGGTTTGACACAGATGCTCCCGAAGAAGAGATCATGCCTGATGGTTACCATGCTGCTCTGGACTCTTTCAAGAAACTACTACTTATCAGGTATTAGACTGGCAGCTCAGTTTTGATACACTTGTATGCCGTTAGGGTTCAGCTACACTTGTGTGTCATTTGAGTTCAGTAACTGAAACAGTGCTGAGACTATTTAGCATAAACAATAGCAATAGGTTTTTTATTTTTATTCACAATGAATAGATGGTTTGCAGTGTATTTTAACTTTAGTGTATTTTAACTGACATGCTGTTTGAGGTGAGTTTCTTGAAAACCTTTCTTTATTCTTTCATGAATGGAAAAGGAGTCAAACATAAATTAGAGTATGTTCTTCTCCACTAATATATTTGAGCCACAACGCGACAAAATCAAATAAGTGGCGTGTGTGCCCATGGAAGACTCAGATCAGCCTGGGCATCCCCTAGTCTGATCAGAGTCTTCACTGTGAGCTTATTGGGTAGCTTGGGGTCTAAGCTACCTCCATGCTGACAGCAAAGAGTCTGGTCAGGCTGGTCCCCTGTCCAGGCTGATCCATGTCTTCTGGTGGCACACATGCCACATTGTTGGTTTTGTTGTGTTGTGGCTCATTTGTTTTTGCATGAAAGGGCAAGGTTTTCCATAGTTTTGACCAGTGTTAGGTATTTAGCTCGCTTGCACAGAAGTATGGGAACATATATGGATGTATATGAAGACGTGCTGCACTGTCTCACAGCATGTCAGCATAAGCTGCCTCAGTGTTTAAGTGTAACTCTGAAATTGTTATGGAAAAGAATAAGCCCAAGATCAGTTGAGCTACCCTGTCATGAAATGTCTTGTTCATTTGGCATTTCCTGGTGAAAAACTAGTATGTGCCTGTTATAATTTACAGACTACTTTGCTGCACGCTTCTGTTGTACACAATAAGTATACATTCTATCCTTAAAAGTAGCAAGTTTATTGGTAAATCAAATGCTGGAAAAGAGATGTCCTGTACCATTCAAGTTTCATCTCTGGTGAAACAAAATCCAGAGTATAATTCTGTCCAGGCAGTCTGGGCAGTCAGGAAAGTATGCCCATTTTATTTTTGTGATATGGCGCATTCTAGAAGTTTAACAATTGAAGTGCTCATGGATTTTAACAGTGCAGAGAAAGATAATGACAGTAACTGTTGCAGATTCAAGATTGTCAATACTGATTTGGAATAGCAAGCATTGTTGAAAATGTTCTAGTTTACACTTCCTCAGACAATAGTCCGGTGGTTTAAGAGTGAAATTTTGGATTTGTGGGCACTTTCGCGGCATGACGGGCAACCGGGCTCATTGAAGTCAGTAAACCTACCTTAAACCATTTTGCCCGGTTGCCAGCTCAACAGACGTCATATAAGGTCAAAATTGGGTCAAAGGTCATTTGGTGCATTTCTATATACCAGTTTGTGAGTGACTTATTGAATTAATAGAGACTTTCGCGAAATGAGAGACAACTATGGCAAAGGAAGTAAGTAAACATACCATAAAAGTTTCTTGCCATATTGCCAACATCATATTTAATCATAAGTGGGTCAAAGGTCAGTAAGTACACTTTTGTATAGTGGCTTACTATATCATTTATTCTAAATGCAGTTTTTTTAGTTACCAATAGCCCATAGGCCTGCCCCACCAATCTGAATGAGAGGCCTTATACACTTTTTGTTTTTCTAAAAATATATTACAACATTACATGTTACCATTCTCTACTTTCTCACTTCAAAGTTGGTGCGTTTGACAGTTATTGCCTATTTAAATACGTTACCATATCAATCTGCTGAACTCGTATGTTACTATACCTCTTATTCAAATGAATATTGAAGCGTATATAAATCTTGCTATTGACAAAAAGCATCATGCTGTTTCTCTAAACAATCATACAAGCTAACTCCTATAGAGCATAAATGTTGCCTACGTTACCGAGTTTTTTTCCCCATTTAATGAACAAATATATTTCGGATAAATTAACCATTTTACTGAAATCAGCTAATATTTACATTTTACCTTAATGCAAATAAAAAGAAAAACGTAAATGTATCAAACTACGCAGAAAATAACACCGTTACATACGTTACCGGGCATATCTAATCTAAAATCATAAACCAGAAACATGGCCATTGATATTATAAACGGCATCTTACGGACTGGCACTGCATAGATCTACTTTGATCTTTAACAGATGAGGCGATGCAATGTTCTAAATATAGATGTTTGGTTATTAGAGCCTGACCAATGGTCTGCTAGGCAATTTTGTAGATGCCTGGGGCAGTACATTTGCCTCTTCGGAAGTATTTTAGTCAGGCAGCTGGCACTACATAATTGAAAGTGACAATTTGTCGAGAGAATTGGAACTTGTTCTAAAGTGTTGACAGAGAACAAACTTAGTTGAAGAGCAGATATAACTGTCTCTTTAGTTGTGGGTTTTAGGTAGTCGAACATGATAAAGAGGCAGACAGAATATAATATGGAATCACATAACAGAGAGCAATGTCTCTCAAGGGGCTTTGTTGTAGCCTGAATTTCTAAAACCATGCCAATATATCCTTTTTTTTCTTACCCTGTGCTGGTACCACAGACTTTGTAGATGTCTGGCAATACACTGTCTGGCACTGAATTATGTCCATATTCATATAAAAGAAACAACTGCCATGACAATATCTCTAGGGGTATTTCGGTAAATTGAGCAGGTGCCATAGTCGATGCACAGGTTGTGCAGCGGCATAGGCAGGTACCATGATATATGCTGATGTCTTTCAATAGCCTGACCTGACATCACAGTGTTTACAGACGTGTCTGGTAGATTAAGATGGTACCCTTTTATCTATAGACGTCTTTGTAAAGCCTTATCTACAGTGTTACATACGTTACGAAGTATGTATTGCCACACATGGATATTAGCATTATAGGGTGTGCGTTTATGTCTGCCACTACAGTGGTATTTTAGCATACTGGCAGAGGACATTTGGTGGCCAGAACTGGCATGCTAATCACACAAGATGACTTATAGAAGCCTGAGGTGTTAAAACACAGATGTCTTGTAATGTGCTTAGCCAGCATAGCAGTGGCAAACGTGATCTGTACTCTCGCACTACAGTCGCCTTTGCTGTTTTCACTAAATACTTTGACTGTTATCACAACCTATTCAGAAGAGATACCTGAGCTGGCGTAACAGTAGGCCATTAGATGTCTGAAGCTTGCACTACGGTAAAGGTCTTGTTATTGCGAGAGCTTGAACAACAGTTTCAGAAATTTTATGTAGTAGACTGTGTCGATGATGAAGTCCCCTTAGTGATTTATAGTATGGCCATAATATTTTCACCCCTTCTCTTCCATACATACATAAAGTCTATACATATTTACACCTTTAGTTATAACTGGTTTCATTCATTTATGACATTACAACCGTTGACAAATGTAGTGTTAAGATAGTAGGAGTAATATTGTATAAATCTTTCCATTGGGGATGGCTGGCGCTATTTTTACAATTTTCACCCCTTCCTCCCCCACCTCCTTGATTCATCTGGTTCCGTTTGTATTTATATATTAAGCAGCATATTGTTAAATATTTTACATGTACTGTATGCATATTTATATAAAGACACAGTTTCAAGTCAGTGTTATGCCCTTTTTAAAAATTTAATAGATTTCAGGTACGAAATAAACACTTCCTATAACGTAAACTACACAGGCTAACGAAGTCAGTTTTAGTCCATTAAATGGCTATATGCAAATGTATGAGCTTCGAATGCATCAATTAGAATAATATGAAACTTCAAGTAAAAATGACGCGAAAGGTTTGAATACAGCAAACTAGGTTTGTTTTGATGTTTTCCTGAGAAATTCTGAAAAGTGTAAAACACGCCTCATGCAACCTGGAGCAGCTGAGTCATTATTTCAGACAGCCTCTATAAGCTCTGTAGCCACTAAATTAAACTAACTAAGACAATATTCTGTTGAAGTTATGGGAGCCATCTTAGTAGCCTCTACAATGCCGCTTAACAACAGGGTACTTATAAATGAAATCATTTGATTTTAAGTTTTCTCATACTTTTTCAGTGCAAGTTATATAGTCATCAGTCCCATGAGGAATGTCTAGAAGAGGCGATTCAGACGAGGACCAACATAATGTCATATGGGCAATAGCAATATTTATATTCGAATTAATTTATTCGTTTCCCACAGACCTGTCTGTCTTAACGTAAATTACAAGCGATGCTATAACACTCCTACAAAAACGTATAGGTTACAGTAGTTGCACAAATTTGCCTGTATTTAGAATCAAAAGCATGAGGCGATGAGTTTCAAAATGTCGGTCGACAAGTTTCGATATTCTGGATTATACACATAAAATACTCCTGTATAACTGAAAACTTATTCTCGACATCATGCTTACGTGTATTTTATGTCTAAATGTAGTTTGCAAAATGAATTATTGTCAACTTTATAAACAAAAAAAAACATCTATAAACACAGAACATACATGATACTATGCTTGTCTATTTAATTGAATCGCTTAATAGTAATTTAAATGACTAATTTACCAATTTTGGTAACGTAAACTACATGAGATTGATTTATCTACATTGAATTTTATCTGCTTCACAGCTTATACTTTTAAAGTTTTTGCATCTTAATGTGTAAACACCGTTACAAATAATTTTATGGCTATTTTTCTGCATTATATTTCAGATGGCAACTGTAAACAATTTATGTATTGTAAACAACACATGCTAATGAATCCAACTGTTTGTAATGTAAATGTTGAGCTAGAAATATATGATAGCTTGCTTAAAAATATATAATTTACTAAACTGAAACATGTTGTTCATATATTTATACCGTGCAGTCCTCGATTTATAAAATATTAAAGTGAGCTCTATGACTGCATGTACATTCAGAAAAACAGGTGTACGGACGGACACATACACAGTTTTATTGAACAGAAACTATCCAAATATGCTTTACTATTGCCGAATGAGGTTTTCAATATGTTCAGCATTTAACTGCAGTCATATTTATATCTTAAATGTACAATAATCATTTTCTAAGCAGTTTTTTGTGATTTTGCACTTAATGACCTTTGACCTCGTTTATTCGGTACATAATAGGCAGTCATGCTTGGCAACCGGCAAAAAATAAACGAGGACATATCAATAAGTATTTTTAGCATGGTTGCCCATCATGCCGCGAAAGTGCCCACAAACTCATTTTCTAGAGCACTTTTCTCGAATCCGCCACCTGACTACAAGCCTTGTTAACACCTGAAGAGTTACCCAGGGCTCTAAGAAGGAGTTACAGGGATAATTAAGGGAAAGTTTTCCATATATCTCCAGCCGGGCCGCGTAGCGCAATCGGTAGGGCACCTGACTCATAAGTCAGAGGTCCTGGGTTCGAAACCCGGTCTGGCCACATACTTTCGTTTCTCCTTCTGCTGATTCAAGAAGGGCAGTTGTCAGTTACTGGCGAATGTATGTGCACTTAGTACTGGTTAACCACTTAGGAGGTCTAAGCCTGCCCAGGAATAGTGTGGTTAGGTTAACTGACCATCCCGACATGACCATAGATGTTTACCGTGGATGTTAAGCAATAAATAAATCAATAAATCCATATATCTCCATAAAACATATGTTGTGACCCCTCATTAGAGTAGTCTTGTAGAGAATTAAGAAAAATTTCTTAGAATTATCCTCAAAATCCCACAATATCTTTAAAATCCCTCCTTATCTGGAGCTCTGTTACCCCCATGGAAAAATTTTGTCTCCAATACTCAGTCCCAGGAAACCCATTAACTTGTTCACATTTATTTTCTGCAGGTCTTGGTGCCCAGATAGGACAATTCCTCAGGCTAGAAAGTACATCAGTGACTCCATGGGATCTGCATATGCTGAGTCTGTCATCTTGAACTTGGAAGCCACCTGGGGAGAAAGTGAACCAAGGGTGCCCCTGATTTGCTTCTTGTCCATGGGATCTGATCCAACTAATCAAATTGAAAGTCTTGCTAAAAAGCTCCAGTTAGGTATACAGTTAAATTACTTAAGATTTATTTTCATGTGTTATATAGAATTAAGAAAGAATTTGAACATTGAAATTCATGTGATGCAGATCAGTATACTTTTACAAGTATGCATGTATAGGAAATTACCTTCTTTTCCACTGTTAAAGAGAATACAGTGGAACTTCATCGCCTCGAACAGGCTTGGGACCATGAAAATTAGTTTCAGCCAAGGGTAGTTTTGAGGCATCCAGGGTTAGTTTCTATATAAAGTGATCTCTAGCGACCCAGGAAAGAGTTCTAGCCAGGCAGGGTCAGCGAGCCATCAGGGTTGGAGCCATTGAAGTTCTAATGTAAATGAGTTAACAGCTAGCTAATACTGCTGTTGGACATTTGGAAACAGCAGGAGTAGAGATCGTCTAGTGTATTAAGTGCTAGGCTACCAATCCAGGAGTGGCAGGATTCTCTGCACCTCCAGTATTTCAGGTCCGACTTTAAACTGAGGGACAGTAAATCTAAACTCAAATTTACTCACTCACTCATTTGGAAAATAGCAAAGTCTTAATTCTGCTTGTGCATCTAAAGAGCTTAAACTGTTTCTGATACACAACATTTGGGCCATGCAGAATTCATGTAGGGAGGTTTGAAGACTCATTGCAGGCATATCTTTGCGTCTGAGCTCCTTTGTGATCACGTCCTGGCTTATATTCAACTTTGTATATGTATAAGATAATTTCTAATTTCTTACTTTGGCACTTAATTTCAGAGATTCGTGCTATATCCATGGGTCAAGGTCAAGAAATTCATGCAAGAAAGTTGATTCATCAGTTCATGCAGACAGTGAGTTAATTTGTCATCAACGATTCAGATACAAATGCATATAGTATATGATAATAAGAAACTAAATGTGGAAAGGTACTGTCATTGATACCTGCTGAAAAATTTTCGAGATCTGGGCAGAGTTGATCAAAACCAGCGACATTGTTAATTAATGAGAGAGCTGTTAAATTTTCGAACCGTTAAAATTGTTAGTCATTCAAAAGTGGCAGCCAGATCATAGAGATGTATCTGTACATCTTAAGCCAGCTTAGTATTGCTTGCAAGTGCTATATGGGTATGACATGTTTGTGGCTCTCTAATTATTGATGTGACATTATAGAAACTATGTTCCAAGGGGATGTTGATTGTGTCAAAAATTGCAAATTTTGCCAAAATAACACCTTCAAAGCAAACACGTTAAATATGTTTGTCTTCCAACAAAGTTCCATAGGTCATATAGGTTGAGGTATAGATGTGACACAGAGCAGCCCAGGCATCTGCTCATATAGATCAGTTAAGTTCTCTTATTTCACAGAATAGATTTTGGCTAGTACAAACAGGACAGCTTGATCAAACTCAGTGGATGGGTAGGCTGAGCTAGCATTTGACACATGGCATTAGGTAGTGTTTCTTGTGGCAGCTTCAGAAAGTGTAAGACTAATAATTGAGCCGCGACAAGAGAAAACAAACAAAGTGGCATGTGCGCCAGCAAAAACTCACCCCTGGCAGCTTCCCACTCTGACCAGGGTTTTTGTTGTGTGCTTAGAGGGTAGCAAAGAGTCTAAGCTGGCTCCATGCAAACAGTAAAGACTCTGATCAGACTGGGCAGATGCCCAGGCTGTTCTGAGTCTTCGCTGGGCACACATCATGCCACTTTGTTGGTTTTCTCGTGTTGTGGCTCATATGTTTTATAATGGTTGTCTTGTATTGTAGGGTGGCTGGGCACTGCTACAGAACTGTCACCTGGGACTAAACTTTATGGATGAGTTGCTGGACACACTGATCGAGACACAACAGATACATGATCAGTTTAGAGTCTGGATCACCACTGAACCTCATCCAGGCTTCTCAATCAGCTTGCTTCAAGTGAGTCAGAGCTCTAAGAAGAGAATTTAAAGCTAAATCTATGACATGTTAAATTCATAAACATTAATATGAAATTATCCTTGGGAAAAAGCACAACTGAAAAATTTTTGGTGACCTTGAAAATTAATTCTAAGTTCACAGAAGGTTATGTCTAATGGTAGAAAAAGACTTCACCCTGGGTACAGAAGTTATTAGATGTTAGTGACCTTGGTCCTATTTTCAGGGTCTCAGGAAATGAGCCTTCCTGGCTTAATGGATAAGAGCACTGACTAACATTAGGTCTCTCACTGCTGTGTGTTCAAGCTTGGGTCGCACACATGGGAGAAAACAAAGTTTTGTTTATGGGCGATCAGGTGAACTTTTCCCCTTTGTCCTGACAATATCTCTTGAACCAGAAGATTAATTTTCACAAGTATATTTGAAGTGGAGAATAGGGTATGAGGATCCCGACTCCATTTTCAAGGTCACAGGAGAATTCTTCCTTGAAATGAATATATCTCTTGAACCATTTGATGGATTTTTAACAAAGTTGCCAAGTAATATATTTAACAAGCCACTGAACGAGTTATGTATGATGACTTTGACCTAATTTTCAAGCTCACAAGAGGATTTCCCTGAAAATTAATATTCCTATTAAACTATTGGTTGGATTTTTTCAGAATAATTGGGACAAGCCCTGATAAAGCTTAGGTTTGGTTTTCAAGGTTACAGGATAGCTGTTCAGTTCAATTCTCCTAACGACATTCCCCAAGTGGCTCAGCAGTACGTAACCATAGTTGCACACACTTGGCATCGAGTGTCCGTTGCGTCCCGTACAGGATAGATCAGAATGTGACATTTCTTTAGGATGACATCAGGCCCCAAGGTTATAAAACTTTTTTCACGCCCAACTCAGCCGAGCATGCAATTTTACCTGCTAATAAATAGCAAATAACTGATAAGTGCAGTTGCATTCTTGCTCAGTTTAGCTGAATATTGAATTTTCTCTGCTTATAAATTTTCTCTGCTTATGAATTCATATATATCAGCAGAGAAATTTCATGCTCAGCTGAGTTGAGCACGAAATTTTTCTTATATAACCTTGTGGCCTGTTTTGTCAAAAAAGACAAAAACATTTCAGATGTATGAAAGCACGCCTTAAGACCCTTTTAAACTCAAAAGCTTGTCTATTATTCTATGCAAGAAATAGGTTTAGAAGAAATATGTTCACATTAGATATCAATTATCTTCACAGACGTCAATCAAGTTCACAAATGAGCCCCCACAAGGAATCAAGGCTGGCTTGAAGAGAACTTATGCAGGAATAACTCAGGATTATTTGGATGTGTGCAGTATGCCACAGTGGAAACCTGTCTTGTACGGTGTGTCTTTCCTTCATACAGTGGTGCAGGTAAGTCGACTGATAAAATGCATGCAGCTCTATGGTTTGTTTCAAACATTTTCATTATTAATTTAAAGTGCAAAAGAGATGTTACAGTAGCCAAAGTTACAGTCATTTCAGATTCAATATTATTTGTTTAGAAAAGTTGCTTAAAGAAAGAAAAGTAAAGTTTATAAATTCAGTGGAAAAGTTAAAGGTCAATTCTGTATGGCAAGTATGTATACAGACAATGAATTTAGAAAGTTGTCTAACAAAGATAGTATTGCTATTACCTGATAGAATTGGGGTATTTGTTAGTAAATCAATTTTTGAATATTTCAGCATTTCAGTAATTCTTGTGAGTATTTTGCTCTTGTAGTAATGCACTCTTTGTCATGCATGGCTGGCTAGTTTTCCTCCTGTATATTTTTGCTTTTCTTAATCCACCCTATCTAACTGCTATAAGCTATAATATAGGGCATCTCTAATTATAAGGTAGTATTTTACTGCCAGAAATGTTTGTTTTATTCTCTCTCTTCATATGGCATCACCCTCAACTCTTAGGCCCGATTTCACAGTGAACTTACTACACAGATAAGCATTTGTAACACCAAAATTTTATATTGGTGCCTAACAATAAAATAAACCACAGACTTGTTAATCTGAGTTATATTAAACGGGAAATCAGGCCTAAAAGACAAAAGTTAAGCACCACCAACATAGATTAAGACCATTTAAAAAAGAAAAATAGTAGTATTTTGACACAAGTTACTATGTTAAAGAGAGGTCTATGGCTGCCTTGATCCTTTGTATAAGTATTGATTGTAGATGTCTTTTACCACAAATGTTAAAGACAAGGGCCCAGTTGTTCAAAACTAACGAAATTGTCAGTTAACGTTTCGTTAAAGTTTCAAATATTAATATCTATCTCAAATACGGCAATATTTTTTGTTGGAAAAAAGGTGAAAAAGCGAAGAAAAAAAATCACTTTTTTTTCAACAAAAAATGTCAGTATATTTAGTTATAATGTCATAAAACACCTTACAAGTTGACCTCTTAGAGCTTGTTAGGCTAACGATGGTTTGAACAACTGGACCCAGTTTTGCAACCCAAACCTATTGATTATAAAAGTGCAAGTTCGATGTAGATCAGTAACTCTCACTTCACGATGATACAAGTCGTGGATGTGGTGTACATGGCCAGGTGAAAATTGTTGGAATGCCAAAAAGTCAACTTTTGCAGAAATATTCAGAGCAGTAGTAGTACCTGAAATACTGCAAGCTATTTATAGACTTTGAGCAGGTCTATAATCATTCAAAATCCCGTGTACATTGTAGTATCTAAGGCTTCTAAGCATGTTTTTTTTTCACTTAGGAACTGTTTTGTTTGACTGCATGATGTGTGTAGTGCTATTAACCCTTGCTGTTATCCATATACTAACTGTGCATAGTGCATGTTTCTGTATGAGTGTCTTTATGAGATTATACCATATTTCCTTTAAAATATGTAGAGCAATACATACAGTGTAGACCATATACTTAGAAGTCCACATTCATTAGATTTAATGTTTTTAGATAGTTACTTTAACATGATAGACAATAGATTATATGACAAATATGTCTCTCTTAAACTATATACAGTGTATTTGAAATCAAAAGGTTGCACATAGCTAATGCCTGCTTAGTGTGTATCTGGAGTTAGAGATCAGTTATTTCATAATTGGACATTAAGAAGTGATTGAACACAAAAGTATGTTTCTTTTACAAATTTTCGCTAGTCTTTGTCTCAGAATGATTTTCCCTATGAAAATCAACCAACCAACCCTATGAAAACAGAAGAGTTCATTTGAAAATTGCTTCTGATGGGTGGCTACAAGCTCAGGTCTTCAGAAAAATCAGAAGGGTAAAAGTACCAAATCATAAGTCCAAACTCATATACTGTATTAATCCTAATATACACCCCTGCTCTAACAAAACCCCTGCCTCTTTTCCAAAAATATTGTTAAATTCATGCTTGCTTCTCTGGATGATGTTGCTCTTTGACATTGGGTCAACTCTTAATAAAGGACAGGAGCACATTCATTCCTTTAAGAGTTGACCCCTACTGAAAAGGGAGGCAAAAATAGTTGTGTTGCTACCTCTGCAAGTATACCCATTCATCTCAATATTCTTTATTAGAGGTATTTTGGCAATTGCGGATTAACTACATTTTAGCTAAATAACACCCCCCTCCCCCTGCAGAATGCAATGCCTCCAGGGCATTTAATAGGATTAATACGGTAGTCTATCTTAACATCAACAAATCTGAACTATTTAATTACACAGACATGGATCCTATCAGGTAACAGGAATTGGAACAGATTGGAACAGAAAAAAAAATGAGAGCAAAAGAGCTTGAAGTAGATCCATACCTGACTATGATTAAACCTCATCCTGTTTATCAGTATTTAAGTTTTTAACTGCCTTTAATTTCAAAAAAGCTAATGCTCACAGTGTCTGCCGGCATTGCACGTGCTTTGATCACCCAACTCAAAAGGCTGTTAAGTCCAAATTAATCAGTCTACCTGTGCATTGATCAATGTTTTAGCTGCAGTTGAGATACTGAGCTGCAAAACTCAAAAGTCCTTTATGGATGCAAAATATGAGAGTTATTGTGTTGGCAAACAACAGATCAAGTGATTTGATTGCAGGGATTTGAAATTTGCACTTGTCCCGCCTGATGATACGTACAAAGAAGTCAGATATGAAAGTAACACCAGTATCTAATAAACTGAAAATGAGGCTGTTTTAGTTTAAGGACTATTCTATTCTTTTGATTGTCTTCACAGATTCTGTCACTGTAATGTGGAGGTGACAAATAATATTCTGCAAATATCATTTAAATTGTGACATGAAAAAAGGTTCTCCATATAACATACATGTGCAAGTAGTGAGATACAACTTAGGTCTGATCCGATTGTTCAATAAAATTCATTAAGTTTTAATCAGACAGTGTGGACTTGTCAGCCTATTTGTCTGTATGTCTTCTTCAAAAAATTATCAACCTCAAGGAATCTGTTCAAGTTATTAGGCTGACCTGTTAAGATAATATATTGTGGCTCAACCCAAACTTAGAATCTACTCACACATTTTAACAGGAAAGGAGAAAATTTGGACCACTTGGATGGAACATACCCTATGAATTCAACTCTTCAGACTGGCAAGCCAGTGTGCAGTTTTGCCAAAATCATCTAGATGATATGGATTTAAAGAAGGTAAGAGATTTTCCGTGACAGTATCATGGGATGGGGGACAGAAGTAGTGTGTTGGGAAGGGTACAAAGTGCTGAAACAGTTCATTATAGGAGTACTACAACTAACCTTGTCTTTTATGTTTTTTGTGTAATTACCTTGAGATTAACATGTATTTTACCCACCCCAAGTTTGCAGCTTTGCCTTTGCTTGGTTACTAAAGAGACTTTCTGAAAGCCTCTTTGCTACAAGTTGCCAAGACAGTATTTCACTTTTTGCCGCACCTTGCCAAGGCAAAATTGCAAAGTTGGTAAGCTTATTAGCAGAGGAAGGACATAGATTTTGTGCCACTTGTAGCAGTGGAGATCACAGGGTTGGCACATGGTCCAGGTAACAAAATACTTGTAACATTATTTGGCATTTGTATGCCAGTATTGGGACAGTTATAATGAACAACTGAAGATTATAGTTTTGAGTAGCTAAAAGACATGCTAAAAGATACTCAATGGGTATGCCGTCAGCAGTGACTGAGACCAGCCTGCACAGTTATGTAGTCTTCTCAGACCCTTTGTTGTTTGTAGTCTGTAGTCAACAGAAATAATCCCTGAAGAATCTGCAGGCACAAAATGAAGACTGTAACCAGACTTTATGGATTTACAGACTGGTTTGAGTGTAAGCTTCATATGTGCATATATTTGTATGGGTACAGCTCACTTTGTGCTTATAAGACTAGATGAATAGTAGATGAGAGTTAAGTACCTGTTATGTATGTTGCACGTGTTGCAATTCTTAAAATGTCCTGACCCGTAATTTATTTATTTTCCAGGGTGTATCATGGGTCACAGTGCGCTACATGTTAGGTGAGGTCCAGTATGGTGGAAGAGTTACAGATGACTATGACAAAAGGCTGCTTAACACATTTGCCAGGGTAAGTTACAGTGAATTGGAGGCTGAAATGTCATAAATATTCATGAAACATTAGCCAACCAATATCATTTTCTTCCCAATAGTTTCATGCCACTAATTGTTATTTTTACAGTTAAGCACAATTTCTCTGGCATCATAGTATGGAGAAAGTACCCATGGTTTCTTGTAATATACTTGAATAGTGTGAAACTAAGCATTATTAGAAACAAGCACATGTACTATTAAGCAGTGAGTATGCTGTTAGAAATTTATAAAGTATTACTGTGTATATCTTGCACCTAAGTCTCTTCTAATTTTATGTATTCATTTTGAAGTAAGATAAAGGCAATTTGCCATGGAAAAGAATACTATAGGGCATTAGGAAGCAGCAAAGATAATAGACCAGCATAGTATGGTCTTTTCCATCATCACAGCAACAACTTAAAGGTTCTGTGGAATAGAGATAATAGAAGAAAGTCAGCAGTGCTCCAAATAAGAAGGGGTAACAGATATAATTTAAAGATAATTATCCATATTTATACCCCCGGCATACGAAGTATGTCGAGGGGTATATAGTTTTTGTCTTTCCATCCGTTCATCCGTCTGTTAGTCCATTCGTTCGTTCATTAGTTCGTCCGTACGTAAGTTAACATTTGCGTTAAAGTTTTACGTTAAGTTTTTAGCTCACCTGAGCCTTTAGGCTCATAGGTGAGCTTATAGTATAGCCAGGCATCCGTCGTCCGTCTGTCCGTCTTCCGTCGTCAACATTTTCAAACATCTTCTCCTCTGAAACCACTGGGCCGATTGAAGCCATATTTCATATGGAGCCTACCTAGGCCGGGGGAACGAAAGTTTGTTCCAGGTATCTAGGTCACATGACCAAGATGGCCGCCACGCCCATATATGGTAAAAACCCTTCAAAAATCTTCTTCTCCAGAACCAAAAGGCCTATGACCTTGAAACTTGGTATGTAGCATCGGGCTTGCGGGTCCATCATAGTTTGTACAAATGATGACCTTGCGGCGACCTTGACCTAATTTATGACACGATCAACTTTGATAGGTTAGGCTTTTATATGGGAAAACGCTTAAACAGTAGATTTCTCAGAAACTATTTAAGTCTAAGGTACAATACTTGGTATACATGGTCAGCTAAATGAGCAAATGAAGATATTATGTCACTAAAGGTCAAGGTCATTCCGTCGGTCCATCCGTCGTCAAGATTTTCAAACATCTTCTCCTCTGAAACCACTGGGCCGATTGAAGCCATATTTCATATGGAACCTACCTAGGTCGGGGACACGAAAGTTTGTTCCGGGTATCTAGGTCACATGACCAAGATGGCCGCCACGCCCATATATGGTAAAAACCCTTCAAAAATCTTCTTCTCTAGAACCAAAAGGCCCATGACCTTGAAACTTGGTATGTAGCATCGAGCTTGCGGGCCCATCATAGTTTGTACAAATGATGACCTTGTGGTTACCTTGACCTAATTTATGACACGATCAACTTTGATACGTTAGGCTTTTATATGGGAAAACGCTTAAACAGTAGATTTCTCAGAAACTATTTAAGTCTAAGGTACAATACTTGGTATACATGGTCAGCTAAATAAGCAAATGAAGATATTATGTCACTAAAGGTCAAGGTCATTCGTCGGTCCATCCGTCGTCAAGATTTTCAAACATCTTCTCCTCTGAGACCACTGGGCTGATTGAAGCCATATTTCATATGGAGCATACCTATCTCGGGGGAACGAAAGTTTGTTCCGGGTATCTGGGTCACATGACCAAGATGGCCGCTATGCCCATATATGGTAAAAACCCTTCAAAAATCTTCTTCTTCAGAGCCAAAAGGCCTATTACCTTGAAACTTGGTATGTAGCATCGGGTATTCGGGCCTATCATAGTTTGTACAAATGATGACCATGCAGTGACCTTGACCTAATTTATGACATGGTCAACTTCGGTACCTCACGTTTTTATGTGGGAAAATGCCTAAACAGTGGATTTCTCAGAAATTATTTAAGTCTAAGGTACAATATTTGGTATAAATGATCAACTAAATGAACAGCTGAAGATATTATGTCACTAAAGGTAAAGGTCATTCTGTCAGCCCGTCCTTCGTCAAGATTTTCAAACATCTTCTCTGAAACCGCAGGGCCAATTGACGTTAAATTTCATATGACGCCTACCTAGGATGGGGGAACAAAGGATTGTTATGGGTATCTGGGTCACATGACCAGGATGGCCGCCACGCTCATATATGGTAAAAACCCTTCAAAAATCTTCTTCTCCAGAACCAAAATGCCTATGACCTTGAAACTTGGTATGTAGCATTGGGCATTCAGGCCCATCATAGTTTGTACAAATGATGACAGTGCGGTGACCTTGACCTAAGTTATGACATGGTCAACCTCTGTACCTTAGGCTTTTATATGGGAAAAGGCCTAAACAGTGAATTTCTCAGAAACTATTTAAGTCTAAGGTACAATATTTGGTATATATGGTCAACTAAAAGAACAGCTGAAGATATTATTTCACTAATGGTCAAGGTCATTCCATCAGCCCATCCTTGATCAAGATTTTCAAACATCTTCTCCTCAGAAACCACTGGGCTGATTGAAGCCAAATTTCATATGGAGTCTCAATGGGATGGGGTAACGAAAGTTTGTAACCAGGGTCTGGGTCACATGACCAAAATGGCCACCACACCCATATATGGTAAAAACCTTTCAAAAATCTTCTTCTTCAGAACCAGAAGGCCTATGACCTTGAAACTTGGTACATAGCATTGGGCACTCGGGCCCATCATAGTTTATACAAATGATGACCATGATTTGACCTTGACCGAATTTATGACACTGTCAGCTTTGGTATATTAGGCTTTTATAATTATGGGAATGCTTAAACAGTGGATTTTTCAGAAACTATTCGAGTCTAAGGTACAATATTTGGAATATATGGTTAACTGAATGACCAGATGAAGATATTATCACTAAAGGTCAAGGTCATTCTGTCAGCCCGTCCATCTGTTGTCAAGATTTTCAAACATATTCTCCTCTGAAACCACTTTCCCGATTGAAGCCAAATTTCATAAAGAGTCTTAATGGGATAGGGGAAAGAAAGAAGGTTCCCAGGATCTGGGTCACATAACCAAGATGGCCCCCATGTCCATATGTGGTAAAACCCCTCCAAAAATCTTCTTCTCCAGAACTAAAAGGCCTATGACCTTGAAACTTGGTATCTAGCAGTTGGAAGTTGGGCCCATCATAATTTATACAAATCAGGACTGTGCATTGAATGTGACCTAATTTATGGCAAGGTCAATTTTGGCTTTTATATTGGAAAACGCTTAAACAGTGGATTTCTCAGAAAATATTTAAGTCTAAGGTACAATACTTGGTACACATGGTTGACTAAATGACCAGATGAAGATATTATGTCACTAAAGGTCAAGGTCATTCCGTCGGACCATCCGTCGTCAAGATTTTCAAACATCTTCTCCTCTGAAACCACTGGGCCGATTGAAGCCAAATTTCATATTGAGTCTCAGTGGGATGGGGGAACGGAAGTTTATACCCAAGGTCTGGGTCACATGACCAAGTTGGCCGCCATGCCCATATATGGTAAAAACCTTCAAAAATCTTCTTCTCCAGAACCAAATGGCCTATGACCTTGAAACTTGGTATGTAGCATTGGGCATGCCGGCCCATCATAGTTTGTACAAATCATGACCTTGCGTTGACCTTGACCTAATTTACGGCATCGTCAACTTTGGTACGTTAGGCTTTTATATTGGAAAACGCTTAAACAGTGGATTTCTCAGAAAATATTTAAGTCTAAGGTACAATACTTGGTATACATGGTCGACTATATGACCAGATGAAGATATTATGTCACTAAAGGTGAAGGTCATTCCGTCGGACCATCCGTCGTCAAGATTTTCAAACATCTTCTCCTCTGAAACCACTGAGCCGATTGAAGCCAAATTTCATATGGAGTCTCAGTGGGATGGGTCACATGACCAAGATGGCCGCCATACCCATATATGGTAAAAACCCTTCAAAAATCTTCTTCCCCAAGAACCGAAAGGCCTATGACCTTGAAACTTAGGCCTTTCAAGGTATACCAAGTATTGTACCTTGAAAGTACAATACTTGGTATACATGGTCGACTAAATGACCAGATGAAGATATTATGTCACTAAAGGTCAAGGTCATTCCATCGGACCATCCGTTGTCAAGATTTTCAAACATCTTCTCCTCTGAAACCACTGGGCCGATTGAAGCCAAATTTCATATGGAGTCTCAGTGGCATAGGGGAACGAAATTTTATACCCAAGGTCTGGGTCACATGACCAAGATGGCCGCCATGCCCATATATGGTAAAAACCCTTCAAAAATCTTCTTCTTATCCGGAACCAAAAGACCTATGACCTTGAAACTTGGTATGTAGCATTGGGCATGCGGGCCCAACATAGTATATACAAATGATGACCTTGTGTTGACCTTGATCTAATTTACGGCATGGTCAACTTTGGTATGTTAGGCTTTTATATTGGAAAATGCTTAAACAATAGATTTCTCAGAAAATATTTAAGTCTAAGGTACAATACTTGGTATACATGGTCGACTAAATGACCAGATGAAGATACATGTCACTAAAGGTCAAGGTCATTCCGTCGGACCATCCGTCGTCATGATTTTCAAACATCTTCTCCTCTGAAACCACTGGGCCGACTGAAGCCAAATTTCATATGGAGTCTCAGTGGGATGGGGGAACGAAAGTTTGTACCCGGGGTCTGGGTCACATGACCAGGATGGCCGCCATGCTCATATATGGTAAAAAACTTTCAAAAATCTTCTTCTCCAGAAAAGGCCTATGACCTTGAAACTTGGTATGTAGCTTTGGGCATGCGGGAAAATGCTTATATAGTGGATTTCTCAGAAACTATTTAAGTCTAAGATACAATATGTGGTATATATGGTCATCTAAATGACCAGAGGAAGATATTATGTCACTGAAGGTCAAAGTCATTTTGTCGGTCTGTCCGTCATCAAGATTTTCAAACATCTTCTCCTCTGAAACCACTGGGGAGATTGAAGCCAAATTTCATATGGTGTCTCAGTGGGATAGGGGAACTAAAGTTTATACCAGGGGGCTGGGCTACATGACCAAGATGGCCACCATGCCCATATATGGTAAAAACCCTTCAAAAATCTTCTTCTCTAGAACCAAAAGGCCTATGACCTTGAAACTTGGTATGTATACCCGGGGTCTGGGTCACATGACCAAGATGACCGCCATGCCCATATATGGTAAAAACCCTTCAAAAATCTTCTCCAGAACCAAAAGGCCTATGACCTTGAAACTTGGTATGTGGCATGCTGGCCCATCATAGTTTATACAAATCATGACCATGCGTTGACCTTGAATTAATTTACGACATGGTCAACTTTGGTATGTTAGGCTTTTATATGGGAAAACGCTTATACAGTGGATTTCTCAGAAACTATTTAAGTCTAAGGTACAATACATGGTATATATGGTCAACTAAATCACCAGATGAAGATATTATGTCACTGAAGGTCAAGGTCATTTTGTCGGTCTGTCCGTCATCAAGATTTTCAAAACATCTACTCCTCTGAAACCACTGGTCTGATTGAAGCAAAATTTCATATGGAGTCTAAGTGTGATCAGGGAATAAAAGTTTGTTCTCAGGGTCTTGACCAAGATGGCCGCCATGCCCGTATATGGTAAAAACCTTTCAAAATCTTCTTCTCCAGAACCAAAAGGTGTATGACCTTGAAACTTGGTATGTAGCTTTGGGACTCAAGCCCATCATAGTTTATACAAATGATCGTGCGTTGACCTTGACCTAATTTATGACACTGTCAACTTTGGTACATTATGTAGTCTTTTATATGGGAAAATGCTTAAACAGTGGATTTTTCAGAAACTATTTAAGTCTAAGGTGCAATATTTGGTATATATGGTTGACTAAATGACCAGATGAAGATATTTTGTCGTTAAAGGTCAAGGTCATTCTTTGACTTTTATACAAGGTCATTGAGATTCTGTCACTTGTCAACATTTTCAAACATCTTCTCAGAGGCCACTAAGGTCAATTGAAGCCATATTTCATATGGAGCTTCACCGGTTTAAAGGAACCATAGTTTGTTCAGATGGTCTTGGTCACTTGACCAAGATGGCCACCATGCCCATATATATGGTAAAAACTCTTCAAAAGTCTTTTTCTCAAGAACCGAAAGGCCTATAACCTTGAAACTTGGTACCGGTATGTAGCATTGGGCACTCAGGCCCATCATAGTTTATACAAATGATTACTGTATTTCATATGAAGCTTTAATACTGGGTCAAAGGAATCAAAGTTTGTTCAGATGGTCATGGTCTTATGAACATGGTGGCCGCCACACCCATTTATGATATAAACCCTTCAGAAATCTTTGTCCAGAAACAAAGGCCCAGTGACCTTGTGGCTTGGTATATAGAATTGGGACTCAACATTAATCCCCAAGGGAGGGGGCCCCTGCCCTGGTGCTATATACATGTACATGCATAAAAGCATGAAAATATATACCAGGACCAAGTGTCAGGTGAGCTACAGGACCATTGGTCCTCTGGTTTGAAAGCTTCTATTGGAATTTGTTCAGATGTGAATAGTGTTACTACAGGAAGGATACATATTAGTTTGCATCATCTGAATGCTGCTGCAAACCTAAGGGCAAGGTCGCAGACTTGGAGATTTATATAACATTAGTATTAAAGTTTTGTATTAAGTTGTATCTCTTTCCTTATACTTTCGATATACTTGAATGGAATCTTTTGATGTGTGACTAGGTTTACTGCAAGGTTGAAGCAGTTTTGATGACATCATCTGACTGCTGCCGCTGACTGTTGGTCAAGGTCACAAACTTTGAAATTTATATACCATTTGTGTTAAAACTGAACTTTAAGTTTGTATTGTCTTGATGGAACCCAGTGATATGTGACTACATGGGCATGTAAAGTTTATTTCCTGTAGGCAGTGGTGCTGGCCGGGGGTATACGTGAGCCCCTGCTCACTTGCTCTAGTTCTCCATAAAAACATATTTTGTGACCCATCGTTAGAACCGTCTCATCGAGACGGTTCTAATGAGGGGTCACAATATATGTTTTCATTGAGAAATGAGAAAAATTATCTTTGAATTATCCTCAATACCCCCTCTTATCTGGAGCTCTGAAGTGGTAATGAAAAGTTGGAATGGATCAGTCTGAACTAATGCAGGAGAACATGGAAGTGTATCTATACATCTTAAGAAACTTTTACCTGGCTTCTTACCAATTA
This sequence comes from Ctena decussata, assembly GCA_963989385.1. Classification (NCBI taxonomy): domain Eukaryota; kingdom Metazoa; phylum Mollusca; class Bivalvia; order Lucinida; family Lucinidae; genus Ctena; species Ctena decussata. Next base: position 27,100,512 of record OZ022512.1, on the reverse strand, counting down.
GCAAAGTAAAATCACTTTATCCAAACAAAATACAATATTGCTGGACATGTCATTTACAAGTACTTATTCTATATTTAAATCGACCACATTATAAATAAATCTGGATGTTGTTTGCAGGTCTGGTTTGGAGACTTCATGTTTACTGATGCATTCCAGTTCTACACTGGTTATAAGATCCCTAAAGTGAAGCAGTATGATCAGCTGATGAATTTTATTGAGAATTTGCCGCTTGTTGATTCTCCAGAGGCATTTGGATTGCATCCTAATGCCGACATCACGTAAGTCTATATGATATCATATTTGGCTTCAGAACACAATTAATTTTACTATGTAGTTAAATTATCCATCCTTCCATGAAACTTTTTTCACAACACTCCAGACAGTTTATGCTCTCTACTCAAGTCTCTGCGGCATGACAAACTATTTTTTCACAATTTCAACAGAGCAAAACCTGCAACTTTTTTTGATGTTTCTCCAGTAAACAATGACTGTCAACTTCTGAGACAATTTGCCATTATAGGGGCACCTATGAAGGGTATGATTCACTGATTCAGTTCCTCTATAGTTACCTCCAGTGTTTGGGATTCTGTACTAATTATACATTTTCAAGAAGCATATGCAAGGTTCTTTTCAGTGTACTATAACAAGCAGGATATTCAGTCAAACTGGCCTTCCTACAAACCAATGAACCAGGGAACTATTTGCGTGAAAGTATATCCTGAAGTTCCTCAGCCAGTCAAGTTAAAAATGACTATGGACTGATTCCTATTTAACCTGAATTATTTGGACATTCTGCTTGGGCAAATTGTAGACTCAGATCAGACTGCGCTAAATATAAAAGTGATTACTATCATTAGGAACTGCATTGCATGCCACTAGTTGTATCTCCTGCCAGGACAAACAAATTTGTCCATATTCAAAGATGGTGAAGATGAAAGGAAAAAGGGGAACACAGACATAATTGAGATGTCATTAGGTGCTATACTGTGTTGCAGAATTAGCTGGAAAAATAGAGTCAGACATACAGCCACAAGCAAGATTAGCAAACTTCTGTATCTGCCGTGATGAATTAGAAACATTGTCTAACTTGCAATGTTTGTATGAACAAGTAGGAAAAAGAATTTAGTAATTATTATTAAAAAATCTGTTGAACTCTGATGTCCTGTATATTTGACCTCTTCAGCAGCCACCTTGGTGATATTACTGCAATGTTTTCCCAAGTTATGGTGTTGTAATGGTTGATCTAAATCTTCACAATAATTGTAGCAATTTTGATGAAACTGGATCATCAAGATATTCCAGTGCATTTTGTCGTAGTGAAAGTATAAACCCATTGTAATGACTTTATTGGAACAAAAGTTCCTGAGCAAACAGTTTAGTTCCAAATCATACCAATCCAAAAGGAGCAGGATGATCAGGGTCCATAGCTATTCCATCACCTAGCACTATTTTGACATTACCCAAGTTGTAAACTCATTGTTCAACTTTTCTGGACAGTCAGGCATTGAGTGTTTTATGTTGGGTAATTAGCACAAGTAGCATGTTCTGAATATTTTCAGTTACCAGACCAACCTGTCTGCAAGCGTGTTGGACACCATCATGAGTATACAGCCAAAGGAAGGTGGGGGAGGTGCTGGGGAAACTAGAGAATCTGTTGTCTTTAAACTTGCAGAAGATATGTTGGAAAAACTACCTGCTGATTATATACCTCATGAGGTATGCTAGCTTTACAGAAATAGTTTAGTATACTAGATAGAGCCTCTTCGTCTACTCATAATAATACTACTTTGAAGATAATGCTTCAGTCATTTACAATCATCGCTGCATTTAATGCTCAGTTGCAGCATGAACATGTATTGCTCGTTTTCCTATGTTCTGTTGTAGTTTAGTCAAAATATGAGTCAGTCAGTCAAAAGGGCTGAACGTGTAAGGGAACAACAGAGACTTAAAACAGTCTATTAATCTGTGCAGTTTCACATGTTGCGCCTGTAGACAAGGTCCATTACTGGTGTGTGCAAACAGCTTAGGCTCTAACCAGACTGTGCAAATGAAAAACAAAGACTCTGATCAGTCTGAGCTGTGACACGACAAAATCAACAAAAAGGCATGTGCTCAGCAGAGACTCAGTTCAGCCTGGGCATCTTCCCAGTCTGATCAGAGTCCTTGCCATCCACATGTAGCTAGATTAGACTCTTAGCTACCCTTTATGCGAATAGTAAAGTTTCTTTTTTGGTTTTACGGCTCATTTTAGTATTTGCTGTTTGCACATGGCTTAAGATCCCTTTTCATACTCAAAAAAAAACAATCACGTATTTATTGAACAGGTGAAAGAAAGGTCTCAAAAAAAAACAATCACGTATTTATTGAACAGGTGAAAGAAAGGTTAAAGAAGATGGGAATCTTGCAGCCATTAAATATCTTCCTACGTCAGGAGATAGATCGTATGCAGAGAGTCATTGGTGTTGTAAGAATGACACTGACAGACCTTAAACTGGCCATTGAAGGAACTATTATCATGAGTGAGGTAATTATGGTATTTAGGTGAATTCAGACTTGTGATGCCTCAGTGTTATCAATATGAGACAATGTAAGGAAAACTACAAGCTTGCCTTTGCAGACACTGAGTTGTATACACAGTATACTTACTTTCCAGGAAGCATACCATTAATGGGAAGGCCTTTTAAACTTTAAACTATTTAGCATTAAAGGAAAGGAAACATTTGAAGTTGACAAGAAGTGTCAGCAGCTATTAACTGGGCATCCTAAATAAAGATGTGAAAGGACTTGTGCTTCAATGATCATGTAGGTATTCTGCAGTGTTTTTGATTTACATGCTGTTGAAGCTATGTACATTAGAGCAATAAAACATGTTAATACAACTGGTCTCTGCTAACATTTAGGGTGTATTCACAGTAGCTGAAGTGAGCCATTGTTACTTTGCTTCTTTTATTTATCAGAATCTTCGGGATGCATTGGACAACATGTTTGATGCCAAAGTTCCAAACCTGTGGCGTAAGATCTCCTGGCAGTCTTCTACACTGGGGTTTTGGTACACAGAACTGCTTGAGAGGAATGATCAGTTCTCAAGATGGGTGTTTCAGGGCCGTCCTGATGTCTTCTGGATGACTGGACTTTTCAACCCACAAGGTAGGATATCAGCTCTTGTGGTCTGAGCATGTAGTTCTACTAGACTTTAAAACACCCATTATCTTGTGTCTTAGATCTGTGCAAAAAGTCTCTGTTCAGTCTTTTATACGCCCGTTTTGAAAAAACGGACGTATTATGGCATGGCGCTGTCCGTCCGTCCGTCCGTCCATCTGTCTGTCCGTCCGTCAACATTCTTGTGCGCACCATATCTCAGAAACCGTTTGAGATATCTTCATGAAATTTTGTAGGCATATATATTAGGATGGGGCAAAGTGTCGCGTATAGTGATGATTGCTCCCCCTTTCTTAGTTTCAAAGTAATGCCCCTTTGATTATTTTTTACCCTACTAGTCTTGTGCGCGCCATAACTAGATAACCGTTCGAGATATCTTGATGAAACTTCATAGCAATGTGTATGAGGGTGTGATGATGTGTCGCGTATAACAATGGTTGCTCTCCCCTTTTTCCTTTTGGAGTTGCATCCCTTTGATTAGATTTTTAGGGTATTTTTGTGTATACTAATCTTGTGCATTCAATAACTAAGTAACCATTTGGTATATCTTGATGAAACTTTATAGCAATGTTCATGATCACGAGACGGTGTATCACATATAAGAATGGTTGTTTCCCCTTACTTAATTTTGGAGTAACCTCCCTTTGATGAGTTCTTTAGGCTAACCTTTTCCCCCATAACTCCTTAACCCTTTGAAATATTTCAATGAAACTTTGTAGGAATGTGTATAATAATGGGGTAATGTATCATGGGCATGAACCGCAACTCTGGCTTACTTCCTGAATTATCTGCCCTTGCATCAATTTCCGTTTTACTCTATATCTCCTTAACCGTTGGAAATATTTTAACAAAACTTTATGGTGATGTGTATATTGTCAAGGGAAAGTATTGGGACTAAGAGTTTATGAATTATCTCCCTTGTTTGACTATGGCGTTTCACAACTTCTGAGCTGCTTCACCCTGGAACCGGATTTTTGGTGTACTAATAGTATTTGATGTGTTGTTTTGATAACATTGCAGTCATTAATTACAGAGTTGTTTCCCCTGTTTTGTCTGCCTGTCCATCCTTCTATAAGCAATCTTGTTCATTCTGTAACTCCTTCATGACACTGAAATGGGCGTATTATGCGCCGCTTGCGAAGCCCTTGTTTTTTAGCTCACCTGAGCCGAAGGCTCAGAGGTGAGCTTATAGGATGGGAGTTGAGCCGTCGTCCGTCCGTGGGTGCGTGCGTGCGTCAACACTTTCAAACATAAATATCTCAGAGACCAGTAGGCCGATCACAATCAAATTTTATCTGATGTATCATTGGGGTGGGGGAAAGGTTGCATTAGGTTTTGGTGCCGATCACCGATCAGCTCAGAACTCTGGTTTCCATGGCAACAGATAGCCCCCATAGGGTTATAATGGGGAAAATGGCGTCATCATGTTTTCTCAACTGTTTTTTATTAGATCCTTATCATACATGCAGGTAATGGTGACATACACAAGAGCTTGGATGAGTTCGAAATTTGGCCGGATTCGAGCACAGACTACAGAGTTAGCTGCCCTTGGGCATTTGAAAAAAATCCCATAGGGTTATAATGGCGAAAATGGCGTCATCACGTTTTCTCAACTGTTTTTGCTTAGATCCTTATCATACTTGCAGGTAATGATGACATGCATAAGAGCTTGGATGAGTTCGAAATTTGGCTGGATTCGAGCACAGGCTACGGAGTTAGCTGCCCTTGAGCGTTTGAAAAAATCCCATAGTGTTATAATGGAGAAAACAACATCACATATTTTTAGAAAAACTTTGTCATCGCTCTATTGCCTACATTTCTCAACGGATTTTAAAATAGCTTCACACAAATGTAGGGCATGACAATATCTCGAGCAAGTTTGACTTTCAGGGTGCTGCACCCAAGGTCAAGGTCACTGTGGCTATTTTTAGAAAAACTTTGTCAGCGCTCTAGCACCTACATTTCTCAGCAGATTTTAAAATAACTTCACACAAATGTAGGGCATGACAATATCTCGAACAACTTTGACTTTCAGGATGCTGCGCCCAAGGTCAAGGTCACTGTGGCTATTTTGAGAAAAACTTTGTCAGCGCTCTAGCACCTACCTTTCTCAGCAGATTTTCAAATATCTTCACACAAATGTAGGGCATGACAATATCTCGAGCAAGTTTGACTTTCAGGGTGCTGCACCCAAGGTCAAGGTCACTGTGGCTATTTTTAGAAAAACTTGGTCATCGCTCTAGCGCCTACATTTCTCAATGGATTTTAAATCAACTTCACACAAATGTTGGGCATGACAATATCTCAAATAATTTGACTTCCAGGGTGCTGCACCCAAGGTCAAGGTCACTGTGGCTATTTTTAGAAAAACTTTGTCAGCCCCCTAGCACCTACATTTCTCAATGGATTTTAAAATAAATTCACACAAATGTAGGGCATGACAATATCTCGAGCAAGTTCGACTTTCAGGGTGCTGTGCCCAAGGTCAAGGTCACTGTGGCTATTTTTAGAAAAACTTTGTCATCGCCCTAGCACCTTCATTTCTCCATGGATTTTGAAATAACTTCACACAAATGTAGGGTATGACAATATCTCAAGCAAGTTCGACTTTCAGGATGCTGTGCCCAAGGTCAAGGTCACTGTGGATATTTTTAGAAAAACTTTGTCATCGCTCTAGCACCTACATTTCTCAACGGATTTTAAAATAAATTCACACAAATGTAGGGCATGACAATATCTCGAGCAAGTTTGACTTTCAGGGTGCTGCAGTCAAGGTTTTTGATTAGATCCTTATCATACTTGCAGGTAATGATGACATACATAAGAGCTTGGATGAGTTCGAAATTGGCCGACTTCAAGCACAGACTACAGAGTTAGCTGCCCTTGAGCGTTTGAAAAAAATCCCATAGTCTTATAATGGAGAAAACAACGTCATCACATTTTCATTTTTCATCAGATCCTCTTCATACTTGCAGGTAATGAGGATATGCATAAAAGCTTGGATTACTTAGCATTTCGGCTAGATCCCACCACTGACTATGGAGTACCTGCCCTGAGCATCCAAAAAATCAATGTTGCCACTTTTTCTTGGTTTCTACTGATCCAATCCTTTTCAAACTTGCAGGTAATGAGGAAATGCATAATATCTTAAACAAGTTCAAATTTTGGCCAGATCAGGCCAACCACTACGAAGTTAGCTGCCCTTGACAGCTCTGTCTATTGTGCTCTTGATCGGATACTTTTTAAACTTGCATATATTAAATGAGGGCATACATAATGTTTTGGATGAGCTTAATTTTCAGCCTGATTGGACCACTGACTGTGGAGTTAGCTGCCCTTGAGCATCTTAAATATCCCTATAGGTTTACAATGTCTCTCAGGTGAGCAATTGTTGCCCTTTGGGCTACTTGTTCTATAAAGATGAAGGATTTAAGTTTCTAAAACAATACCTTCATACAGTAAAAGCTGTGTCTCAAATTTGTCATATTTAGTGACAACAAAGCTACATTTGAAATGTAACAAGAGAAATTATAAAATTTATGGATATTGGCGGGGATATGCTTACAATCTTTTCCATTCACTAATGGCATGACACAATGCAATCCTGGAATTAGGAAAAACTAGCAGTAACCTCACATCATTACCAACGCAGTGAAACCTGTCTTAACCACTGCACTCCACAGACAGGCATATACAGGTTTTCTAATACAGGTGGCCCCTCATAATATCGATGAAAGTGATTGAGATAGATAAGAATCTTGTCACCAAACCTCAGTTATGCAAAACAATAGGGTTGAAATTCCTTGGCGCTTATAAGGAAACTTAGAATGGACAGACACTGGGCGCCAGGTGTGTGCATCTATGATTACATACAGCTAAGCCACTTGGGGAACATAGATACGAGAATTGAAACAGAACAGAACAGAAAAAAACTTGACTGCTCCATGTTTTTTCTGCCATTTTTACAAAGGAAAACACTTTCATGACTTCCTGTTTATTAACCTTGATTACCTAGCCCTTCCAAAAATGAGGACTATTCTTAAAGGAAAGAATTTGCTGCTGGAGAGTAGACCCCAATACCCTAATGAAAAGGGAGTTAAAAAAGAAAATGATACAGGTGCCTCCATGTACCCATATGCCTTAGATCAGAGCATAACCTGGCAACTAACATGTCCTTGCATCAGTCAGTTTCTTCTGTTCTGGGCATGCTTTAATAGTCATATCTGGATGTCTTAAACAAAAAAATAGATTTTGAAGATGATGTTTTACTAGAGCTGACTGTAAGTGTAGGGTTTACTGTACAACATAGTGATTCTATGAAATTACCATGTGAGATTTTTTAGTTGGGTAGCTTAAACAGAGTGTAGCAGTGAGCTGTTTATTCAAGCTGAATGACTCTCATACATTTCATTACCCGAGTGCGAATAAGATTTCAACTGACAGATCTGACTATAAATTTCACTTTTCAATTAAGTTCAGTATTGGGAAGGCTTCACTGTAACTCAGAATATTTTTTGTAGGGTTTCTCACAGCTATGAGACAAGAGGTGACAAGAGCACACAAAGGTTGGGCACTGGATTCTGTGACTCTGCATAACGATGTTCTCAAAAATGTGAAAGAAGACATAACCAGTCCACCTGCTGTAAGCAAAAATTAATTGTCACTGTTATTGTCTCCTCCATGTCCATATTTTTGTTGGGGTTTGAAGTCCAAAGTGGAATTTGAAACACTTATTTCATACTAAATACATTTCAGCGATGACACAACATGACCACAAAGTGGTATGTGCACCAAGAGAAGACTCAGCTTAGCCTGGGCATCCGCCCAGTCTGACCAGAGTCTTCACTGTTGGCATTGGAGTAGGTTAGATCCTTATCTACCCTTTAAGTGCACAGTGAAGAGTCTGATAAAACTGGGCAGATGCCAGGCTGATCTGAGTCTTCACTGGGCGCACATACCACTTTGTTGGTTTTGTGGTGTCGGGGCTCATGATTTTAGACCAGGATCAGCAGACTGGGATTTGAAGGAGTGACATTCTGTTTTAATTCCAGGATTAGGACATACGTTTGTGTTCAGTAATTTGCTTAAATTCTGTAAGAGTTCCATAAAATTCATACTGTAACAATGGTCAGTTAAACTTATTATAATTAGTCAGTATTAAAAACTATAATAGTGTCAATTGCCATTGCCCTCTATGTTATTTCAGGAAGGGGTGTACATCTATGGTTTATTCCTTGATGGAGCAGGCTGGGACAAAAGAAATGGGCGCCTAACAGAGTCAACAGCCAAAGTTCTGTTTACACAGCTGCCAGTGGTTCATATGTATGCCATCAATTCCACAGCACCTAAAGATCCACGGCTGTACCAGTGCCCAGTCTACAAGAAACCTCACCGTACAGATCTCACATACATCTCATTTATCATTCTGAAAACTGCTCAGAGTCCTGACCACTGGATATTGAGAGGTGTTGCTGCCCTTTGTGATATCAAATAGATATCTTTTCTCCAAGACAAGTTTTATCAGACGTATAGTTAATTATACAAGGTTTTACCATTTTGTTACATTAAGATTTATTGTTATTCCACAGTTAGAAATAAACTTCAGCCTTTGTTAAGCAATGTGTTTAAAGATGTGTTTTAAGTTGTATGGGAACACCTGCAGGTTTTTCCTCCATTTTTACAAAGGTTTGTAACATCATGTTTGCTTCTCTGGATGACAAAATCCTTCAAAAAAGGTGTCAACTATTATAGGGAAGAATTTGCTCCTCTAGGAGCAAATTCTTTTCTTTAAGAGTTGATCCCTATTGAGAAGGGAGGCAAAAATGAAAATAGCAGTTTCTTCCCCTGAAAGTGTACCCATTCACCTTAAGACGCTTGTACTCAGTTCCTTATATTAAGGTGTTTTATCAGTTGTTGTTCAATTAATAAGTATTGTCCCTATATTGATTCTATACAATCATTGCAACTTACTATTCTTATTTCTCCATAACACTTTAGAATCCCATTCTCTGCAACACTTTTGAATCCCATTAGAATCCCAAAGAACACTTTTTGTTGAGAGCTAAGAAAATTTATATCAGACCTGTCAACAATAAATGCACTTCTTTTATTTGCTTGCATGTGATGGATTGATGGGAACATTCTCAGATTCCCCTCTGCAAAAAGAAAAAAAAATGCAGCAAACTGAATTGATGAAGTTGAGGAGGAGCATGTAGACTTTAATTCTTTGAAAACTGTAATCAAAAAATCAAAATATCCATGTCTGAAGCTTTCTATATCTGGACTTTTGCACCACCCTGCCAATCAGAACCTGTTCATTTGTGCTGCGACTCACTAAAAGACCCTTAGCCAGTCTGTGCAGCCATATATTCTTCCTTTTGTGATTGAAGGTTCCTAAAGGTTGATATATGAGCCTCTACATGACAAAACCAACAAAGTGCCAAGTGCGCCCAGCAAAGACTCAGATCACCCCAGTCTGATCAGAGTCTTTGCTGTCTGCTTAAAGTCTACCTAAGAATCTAACCTACCTCCATGCCGACAACAAAGACTCTAATCAGACTAGGCAGATGTCCAGGCTGATCTTTGTCTTTGCTGGGCCCACATGCCACTTTGTGGTTTTGTCGTATTGCGGCTCATTATTGAGTTGGGTTCACAAAGCCCTGACTGGACTGCACAGATGTCCAAACAGGTGCAAATCATTCTCGTTATTTATCCCTTTTATGTGTCTTAGTTCATTCGACACCTATTTGTCACTTTGGATAATTTAATACCCTGTCAGAAAGTAGATTATATTTATTACAATGTTGTTATGGATTAGAAATTAATAAAGTTGAAGTTGGACAGTTTTTCAATTTTGTTTCAGTTCCCTGTGGAGTTAATTTTATTACTGAAAACAAAATGTACTTATGGTGCTGGTAAGCGTAAAGAAATCTGCCATTATGCAGATTCAGGTTTTCAAGTCTGTGGAAATAGAAACTAAAGAACTGTCAGTGTACAGCATAGCTTGGCTGACAGCAACTTGCCCATCACATAAAAACTTAGGATACATGGATTCATTGATGCCGACGCCAAGGTGACAACAATAGCTCTTCCTGTACTTTCTTATAGACAAGCTAAAAATATTGCAAACTAGAGCAGGGGTCATCCAACAGACCATGGGATAAAACATTTTGCTGATGTGCTGCGAAGCTGATACTGTGTAGACTGATTGTCTAGCAAGAATTGTGGCTGCTGACAGATAAATATCAGTATATTTTTGTTAATGACAGTCGAGCTTCTCCTGCTGTCTATTGCTTTGGTATTCAGCCACTTTCTCATGTATGATACTGATTGGCTTGTTTGGCAGCACAGGTAGGGAAACTGTTATTGGATGTTGCCACTGACATAAGTGAAATATCATGTCTTGCCTGAATGTTGGTTCTCACAAAACAGCTAAACCATGAAACTCCACAAAAGTTAACGCCGCTGCGACTCTGGAAAAGCAATACTTAAGTCTCGCTTTTTACTAGTTGCGTTTTTTTGCCAGCAGCATGCGAGAATGATTAGTATACCATGTAATAACATGGGTTGCAAGCATGGAGTAATGTTTTTACCACTGAAATTTCCATCAGCATGCGAGAATAATTAGTATACCATGTAATAAAATGGGTTGCAAGAATAGATTAATGTTACCACTGACTTAAATTTCCAGCAGCATGCGAGAATGATTAGTATATCATGAAATAACAAATGGGCTGCAAGCATTAAGTAATGTTTTTACCACTGAATGAAATTTCCATCAGTATGCGAGAATGATTAGTATACCATGTAATAGAATTGGCTGCAAGCATTAAGTAATGTTTTTACCACTGACAGGATTTTCCAGCAGCATGCGAGAATGATTAGCATATGATGTAAAAACAAATGGGCTGCAAGCATTAAGTACCGGTAATGTTTTTACCACTGAAATTTCCAGCAGCATGCGAGAATGATAAGTATACCGAGTAATAACAAATGGGCGGCAAGTATGGAGTAATGTTTTCACCACTGAAATTTCCAGCAACATGCGAGAATGATTAGTATACCATGAAATAACAAATGGGCTGCAAGCATTAAGTAATGTTTTTACCACTGAAATTTCCAGCAGCACGAGAGAATGATTAGTATACTGTGTAATAACATGGGTTGCAAGCATGGAGTAATGTTTTTACCACTGACTGAAATTTCAAGCAGCATGTGAGAATGATTAGTATACCATGTAATGCATGGAGTAATGTTTTTACCACTGACTGAAATTTCAAGCAGCACGCGAGAATGATTAGTATACCATGAAATAACAAATGGGCTGCAAGCATTAAGTAATGTTTTTACCACTGAAATTTCCAGCAGCATGCCAGAATGATTAGTATACCGAGTGATAACAAATGGGCTGCATGCATGGAGTAATGTTTTTACCACTGAAATTTCCAGCAGCATGTAAGAATGATTAGAATACCATGTCATAACAAATGGGCTGCAAGCACTGAGTAATGATTTTACCACTGAAATTTCCAGCATCATGTGAGAATGATTAGTATACCAAGTAAAATGGGCTGCAAGCATGGAGTAATGTTTTCACCACTGAAAACAATCACATGAAACTTCCACAGGAATAAAAACATCAAAAGACTTTCACCTTCTAATGACATTTTAATCATCTTTGTTTAAATAACAATTGTATCAACATACAGGTCATTGTAGTGAAAAAACAACAATCACTAAAACACAAAGTGTTCAAATTCTTTTAGTTGGAGACATATTTAAACTTCCTGATACCAGCTCTAAAAGCCACAGATGTTGTGTATGTGGACTTTCATATATTCACTGCTAGTATATTTTGCAACTTTTATTTCTTCTTGGTTTATTCAGCATATATGATTTTATTCAGCATGTGTCTGAAATTCACAAACTACGGCAGAACTACTAGCTTAGCCAGAGTACTCTACAAAGCCAGGAATGGACACTGCAACATGAGAATATTTTGCTTTAATATATTTGCTAAAATCAAGAGATTCCTTCCTCACAAATCTGGAATCCTCTAGAATTTTATAGGCAGCCTTAGTTCCATACAGGGCCAATATATTAAGTTACATACAGGGCCAATATATTAAGTTACAAAGTCTTAACATCCAAAATGATTCTGCTGGTCCACATTTGTGAATTTAGGCTATGCTGCAAAACTTCCCATTGTACAGTATGCTAAACCATGTAAGACAATACCCTAAACAACCCTTTTACCACGGTGCACATGTTTTGTAAACAAGACCTGTCCCTGTACAGGACAGCTCGCCTGCAGTGCCTTGCTCATCACATAAAAAAACTTTAATGCAAAAGTTTAAAGTGTGACGCCGACGTCCAAGTGACAACAATAGCTCTCTGTACTTTTGTACAGGCCAGCTAAAAATTACTTCTAAAACCATGTTTTATTATGGTCATTTTTATTTCATTGCGTTCGTTTCTTCAGTACTGTTCCACTGCCCCCTAGGTCAAGAACAATTACCATTCATACTTTCAGTGTTTAAGTCCCCCATTTATCCTAAATATTTGGACATCCCCATTGCAGATTCTTTCTTCGAAATTCATTTCCATCCTTTTTGAAACAAATGGTTAAACTTTCTGGGAGAGCAACTGCCAGTTTCTATTTTGCCTCTCTTCTCAATGGTGGGTCAGCTCTTAATCTTTTTAGATTAGACACTCAATGGTGGGTCAGCTCTTAATCTTTTTAGATTAGACACCTTTTTGACAGGATTTTGTCATAATGGAAAGAAAACAAGAAGTCACAAAACATGTTCTCGTTTGTAAAAATGAAGAGACATTGAGGTGTGCCCACACACCCTACAAATATTTTATAAAATGCAGGCAACCGTGCAACTACTCCTTAGCCTGATTGGGTCTACAACTTTATTATATTGTGTATTTAGGGTAAATTTGATCTTAGCTTTGCAAAAATATACTGAAATACTTCTGTATACAGACTTAATAAAACTTCATACTTCTTTACACATCTTTATACCACCATTGTACCAAAATGCCTCTTTAGAAAAATCAACTACACATATAATACTTTATGTTAATCCATATCTTGCACTGCTGAAACACACTTAGCCATTGTCTGAGATGCTCTGCTCACAGAGTTAGTCATGTAGAAATCTTTAAGATTCAGCTGTGGTGGTGTAATTGGTTTGGCCTCGAAATTTCCTGCACCAAGCTGAAATTAAAAAGTTTTTTGGTCTCATGAATCTGGAAACAAGGTCTCAAGGGAAAACAAGCCCTGAACACTGTCATTATACCGTAAATCAATTTGCATGTTAAGACTGAGGTACGCAGTAAGTGACTTAAAAAAATTAAAATATAATTTGCATCATTATCAATTGCCAGACCAAATGTAAGCTAAATCCACCAAAGGCGTAGGAAACTTCTGATGTTTCAGAATAGATCCACTCTTCAAGCTTATACAGTCCTTCATGTGATATAAAATCCAGATTTTATATACAGGTAGGCATGCCAGGTAGGTCTTAATAATCAGTCTGCACCAGGGTTTATGTTACGGTCCAAAGCCTAACTGGTCCAAAGAACAATTAAACTGGTCCTCTCGGTGTTTCTGCTGGTTTTCATTATAACCTTTTTGCAGTAAACATAAAAATTAGTTGGTCTGGAGGACCAGCTGATACAGAAATCAGCTGGTCCTGCCCAAAAATCACTGGTCCCGGACCAACAGACTAATGGTTATTAAAGCCCCTGTGCACAAGTACTGGGCGTATGAACAAATAAAGTGTCTTGCAAAAAGCCAAAACCAGACCAGCTTGCCTACAGGAGCTGTCTAAATAGTATCACAGTTTATATAATCATCTAATTGGCAAAAATGAGAGGTTCTGTAATTGAGTGGTAAGAGATGCTCGGTTTGGGAGAAGAAGGTTGTTGGTTGTAATCCCGGATGAGGCGGGCGACAAAAACTTCGTCATCCCAGCAGTAAATGGTTATTTTTCAAATGGTAGGATAAGGCAGCTAAAGGAGACAGATGGGCTTCCCCTTTCATATGCTGTGTCCAAGATACATTTGGCCTCTAACCCCACTGCCCCTATGACCGCTAGGCGATGGGAAACCTTATTTTCAGAGAACTGACAAATTGAAGATATCATCAAATACTACTGTTATCCACAGCTCGAAATGCTGTACAAACCTGAAACAGTTCCAAAGCTTGTTTGAAGTAATTAGCATCTTCAGCATCTCCATACTTCGTTAAATTAGGTGAAACCTCTGATAGTCTTTCTCGTACTTCCTGTAGGCGGTCATACCCTAGTGGTAATCCTGCTAACTGCAAGGTGAGAATAAGAGTAAGTAAGAAGCAGGATGACTATAGCTCTTCCTATGCTTTTTCAAGAGTGCTAATATTGTTAAAAATTAAACAAGTAGCCCAAAGGGCAACAACTGCTCACCTGAGACACATTGTAAACCTATAGGGATATTTAAGATGCTCAAGGGCAGCTAACTCCACAGTCAGTGGTCCAATCAGGCTGAAAATTAAACTCATCCAAAACATTATGTATGCCCTCATTTAATATATGCAAGTTTAAAAAGTATCCGATCAAGAGCACAATAGACAGAGCTGTCAAGGGCAGCTAACTTCGCAGTGGTTGGCCTGATCTGGCCAAAAATTTGAACTTGTTTAAGATATTATGCATTTCCTCATTACCTGCAAGTTTGAAAAGGATCAGATCAGTAGAAACCAAGAAAAAATGGCGACATTGATTTTTTGGATGCTCAGGGCAGGTACTCCATAGTCAGTGGTGGGATCTAGCCGAAATGCTAACTAATCCAAGCTTTTATGCATATCTTGAGGACCTGCAAGTACGAAGAGGATCCGATGAAAAATGAAAATGTGACGAGTTGTTTTCTCCATTATAAGACTATGGGATTTTTTTCAAACGCTCAAGGGCAGCTAACTCCGTAGTCTGTGCTCGAATCCGGCCAAATTTGAACTCATCCAAGCTCTTATGTATGTCATCATTACCTGCAAGTATGATAAGGTTCTAATCAAAAACCTTGATTGCAGCTTCCTAAAAGTCAAACTTGCTCGAGATATTGTCATCCCCTACATTTGTGTGAATTTATTTTGAAATCCGTTGAGAAATGTAGGTGCTAGAGCCATGACAAAGTTTTTCTAAAAATAGCCACAGTGACCTTGACCTTGGGCGCAGCACCCTGGAAGTCAAACTTGTTTGAGATATTGTCATGCCCTATATTTGTGTGAAGTTGATTTAAAATCCGTTGAGAAATGGAGGCGCTAGAGCGATGACCAAGTTTTTACTAAAAATAGCCACAGTGTCCTTGACCTTGGGTGCAGCACCCTGAAAGTCGAACTTGCTCAAGCTATTGTCATGCCCCACATTTGTGTGAAGTTATTTTAAAATCTGCTGAGAAATGTAAGTGCTAGAGCGCTGATAAAGTTTTTCTAAAAATAGCCACAGTGACCTTGACCTTGGGCGCAGCATCTTGAAAGTCGAACTTGCTCGAGATATTGTCATGCCCTACATTTGTGTGAAGTTATCTTAAAATCTGCTGAGAAATGTAGGTGCTAGAGCGCTGACAAAGTTTTTCTAAAAATAGCCACAGTGACCTTGACCTTGGGCGCAGCATCCTGAAAGTCGAACTTGCTCGAGATATTGTCATGCCCTACATTTGTGTGAATTTATTTTAAAATCTGCTGAGAAATGTAGGTGCTAGAGCGCTGACAAAGTTTTTCTAAAAATAGCCACAGTGACCTTGACCTTGGGCGCAGCATCCTGAAAGTCGAACTTGCCCGAGATATTGTCATGCCCTACATTTGTGTGAAGTTATTTTAAAATCCATTGAGAAATGTAGGTGCTAGAGCGCTGACAAAGTTTTTCTAAAATTAGCCACAGTGACCTTGACCTTGGGCGCAGCATCCTGAAAGTCGAACTTGCTCGAGATATTGTCACGCCCTACATTTGTGTGAAGTTATTTTAAAATCCGTTGAGAAATGTAGGCAATAGAGTGATGACAAAGTTTTTCTAAAAATATGTGATGTCGTTGTTTTCTCCATTATAACACTATGGGATTTTTTTCAAACGCTCAAGGGCAGCCAACTCTGTAGTCTGTGCTCGAATCCGGCCAAATTTCGAACTCATCAAAGCTCTTATGTATGTCATCATTACCTGCAAGTATGATAAGGATCTAAGCAAAAACAGTTGAGAAAAGGTGATGACGCCATTTTCCCCATTATAACCCTACGGGATTTTTTTCAAACGCTCAAGGGCAGCTAACTCCGTAGTCTGTGCTCGAATCCGGCCGAATTTCGAACTCATCCAAGCTCTTGTGTATGTCATCATTACCTGCAAGTATGATAAAGATCTAATCAAAAACAGTCGAGAAAACGTGATGACGCCGTTTTCCCCATTATAACCCTATGGGGGCTATCTGTTGCCATGGAAACCAGAGTTCTGAGCTGATCGGCACCAAAACCTAATGCAGCCTTTCCCCCACCCAAATGATGCTTCAGATAAAATTTGATTGCGATCGGCCCTCTGGTCTCTGAGATATTTATGTTTGAAAGTGTTGACGCACGCACCCACCCACGGACGGACGGACGGACGACGGCTCGACTCCCATCCTATAAGCTCACCTCTGAGCCTTCGGCTCAGGTGAGCTAAAAATGATTATGGCCAAGATTAAATGTTCTAGTATAGTATTTCTTCGATATAAAGTGTTGCTGTTTTTTTGTTTTGTTTTTTCCTTCCAAAACAATTATTGCAAAAATCTAGATCTGTCTTATAAGACATCTAGATTCAAAGGATTATTTTATTGAGAAAACCTATCTTTCCTTCCAATTAATCTAAAAAATCTAGATCTGTCTTATAAAACTCCGATGCAACTCCGATGTTCTAGTGATTATGCAACTCCGATGTTCTAGTGATTTTGACCTAAGCTGATACTTGTTAAAGCTCGAAATCTGTCTATACAGTGTTTCCCCAAGACTGAAAAAGGGGCAGGGTGCTGCTGAAGAAAAGGGCACTTTTAGTGCGGTGAAGGGCATCTGGAGGGGCAATCATGAATGTCTTATGCAACTCCGATGTTCTAGTGATTTTGACCTAAGCTGATACTTGTTAAAGCTCGAAATCTGTCTATACAGTGTTTCCCAAAGACTGAACAAGAGCTTCGCAAGCGGCGCATAATACGCCCGTTTCAGTGTCATGAAGGAGTTACAGAATGAACAAGATTGTTTATAGAAGGATGGACAGGCAGACAAAACAGGGAAACAACTCTGTAATTAATGCCTGCAATGTTATCAAAACAACACATCAAATACTATTAGTACACCAAAAATCAGGTTCCAGGGTGAAGCAGCTCAAAAGTTGTGAAACGCCAAAGTCAAACAAGGGAGATAATTCATGAACTCTTAGTCGCAATTCTTTCCCTTGACAATATATACATCACCATAAAGTTTTGTTAAAATATTTCCAACGGTTAAGGAGATACAGAGTAAAACGGAAATTGATGCAAGGGCAGATAATTCAGGAAGTAAGCCAGAGTTGTGGTTCACGCGCATGATACATTACCCCATTATTATACACATTCCTACAAAGTTTCATTGAAATATTTCAAAGGGTTAAGGAGTTATGGGGGAATGGGTAAGCCTAAAAAACTGTCAAAGGGAGGTTACTCCAAAAATAAGTAAGGGGGAATAACCATTCTGATATGTGACACACCTTCTTGTGATCATGCACATTGCTATAAAGTTTCATCAAGATATACCAAATGGTTACTTAGTTATTGAATGCACAAGATTAGTATACATAACAAGAGGCCCACGGGCCACAAAGCTCACCAGATCTCTAGCTCAAAATTGCTTTCAAAACTGCTGTCACATTTGTATAGCCTAATACAAAATATACTACTACAAAGTCTCAGTCTGACAGTCTGCTGAGTTGCTAACAAAATATATAACTGTTTTCCATATTTTGATTGCAGTAAATGCCATTTTTTTAATTTTCCCCATTGTTAGTCAATGCAACTCTAATTTGCCATAGCAACCAAACGAAAGAGCTGATTCTCATAAAAGAAAAACACATATCTTCACTTCGCCAGCCCAAGGATACTAAAGATAAAATCAGCCCAATTGGCGTAGTGGCTTCAGAAGGGATCATTTTTAAAGGGATTTTTTTCCTTCTTTTGCTTTATGGCTTCCATGACAACCAATAATAAAAAAGGAAGTGGACCAAAAACATATAGCTGATAGAAGACTTCTCAAGAAACATTTGTATAAAAGTTTTGTCAACATATCTGCAATGGTTTGGCAGTAAATGCCATTTTTCAATTTTCCCCATTATAAGTCAATGCAACTCTTAAGTTGCCATAGCAACCAAACTAAAGAGCTGATTTTCATAAAAAACACAAACTTTCAATCCCCCAGCCTAAGGATACTACAGATGAAATCTGGGCCTTATCAGTCCAGTGGCTTCTGAGGAGATAATTTTGTATTTTTTTTCTTCCATTATTTTTGCATTTTGGTTTCCATGGCAACCAATAAAAGGAGCAGTGGGCCCAAAAACATCAATGCTAACAGAAGACTTCTCACGGAACATTTCTATAAAAGTCTTGTAAGCATATATGCAATAGATTGGCAGTAAATGCTATTTTTAAATTCTCCCCATTATGAGTCTATGGGAACTCTAAGTTGCCATAGCAACCAAACTAAAAGGCAGATTTTCATAAAAAACACAAACTTTCCATCCCCCAGCCTGAGGATACTACAGATGACAGTTGGGCCTTATTGGCCCAGTGGTTTCAGAGGAGATAATTTTTAAGAATTTTTTTTACTTTTTGATTGCATTTTGGTTTCCATGGCAACCAATAAAAGGGCAGTGGGCCCAAAAACATAAAGCTGATAGAAGACTTCTCAAGGAACATTTCTATAAAAGTTCTGTCAACATTTCTGCAATGGCTTGGCAGAAAATGCCATTTTTCAATTTTCCCCATTATAAGTCTATGGGAACTCTAAGTTGCCATAGCAACCAAACTAAAGGGCAGATTTTCATAAAAAACACAAACTTTCAATCCCCCAGCCCATGGATGCTACAGATGAAATTTGGGCCCAATCGGCCCAGTGGCTTCAGAGGAGATGTTGTTTAAAAGTGTTGACGGACGACGACGACGACATACGACAGACGACATACGACAGACGCCGACGACGACGGACAACTGCCTATCCTATAAGCTCCCCCGGAGCCTTCGGCTCTGGTGAGCTAAAAATACCCTAAAAATCTAATCAAAGGGATGCAACTCCAAAACGAAGAAGGGGAGAGCAACCATTGTTATACGCGACACATCATAAGACCCTCATACACACTGCTATAAAGTTTCATCAAGATATCCCAAACGGTTATCTAGTTATGGCGCGCACAAGACTAGTAAGGTAAAAAAATAATCAAAGGGGCATAACTTTGAAACTAAGAAAGGGGGAGCGACCATTACTATACGCGACACTTTGCCCCATCCTAATATATATCCTTACAAAATTTCATGAAGATATCTCAAACGGTTTCTGACATATGGTGCGCACAAGAATGTTGACGGACGGACAGACGGACGGACAGACGGACGGACGGACAGACGGACGGACGGACGGACGGACAGCGCCATGCCATAATACGTCCGTTTTTTCAAAATGGGCGTATAAAAAGGGGCAGGGTGCTGCTGAAGAAAAGGGCACTTTTAGTGCGGTGAAGGGCATCTGGAGGGGCAATCATGAATGTCACTCACTGCGTTTGTTCTTCATCTTATAAATACCCTCAGAAGTATGACATTTCAGTGCAGAAGCACTCATTACTATTAAAAGTTTAATATTTAGTGTAATTCAACAGCACTATTCATAGTGTTGGTGCTGTCCAGTCCACTGCTGAATTGCTAAACAATAAAAAATCTGGCATTCTCCAGCCATCATTCCCTCTCCACTTTTCCCTAACCCACAGTATACACGTCCAAAATTGCAACTCAGATGTTCTAGTGATTTTGACCTAAGCTGATACTTGTTAAAGCTCGAAATCTGTCTATCTCAAAACCGAGTTTAATTCTACACTTGAATGAACATACCTGCCATAAAATCTTTCTATTTTACTTGCATATTAGATTAAGAATGCCTATAGTTCCAAATCTGCATGAGTAAATTTTTAAATCTGCAAATTCCTTCGTGTTGACAGCTGTTGGATGCTGAACATCGCTGATTTCCCAAGATTCTATTTATAAATTCACTGGTTCCCGTTTCACAGCAGTACGCCTGCATCGGCGGGAAATAGGTAGAAAAAAGGGGAGAGCATTCTTAAAGTGAATGAACTGACTTTTATAAAACAGAAATCACCTGCACCGGTGATGATTCCATGGAAGTATAATCTGATCAGCCTGCGTAAATTCCGCATGATCGATATTTATGATGACTGTAAATTACATATCTGACAAGTTTACCTTGAGAAACAATACTAAATAATTGCATTGTCATACATGTCTTAGGCCACGAATTTTGTAGTGGTGTGCACAACATGCATACAATAGTTAAAAGTATTGATGCGGCCAGCTGAACCTTGGTGAAATATTGATTCGGTGAATGCCACACCCTCAGCTGTGCCTGTGCCATTATCGAAGGTCGCAGAAAGCCATGATGCAAGCAAGTTTAAAAGTACTACCCGGCTGCTCACTGTCGGAACAGGCTGGTCACTTTAACATGTTTCTTTACTGCCCTGGTTACCATTGTCATGTCCGATATTCCTTTGACACTTTCCAAGCCAGTAACCAGCATGTGTATACATTTTCTGCTCCAATTAAGACATGGTGATCGAGGAATTAGCGAGGTGATAGTTGACACTGATTAACCACTGTGATTGGTGTTTATTGATGCACATCTGTAAAGATTATCGATTGACTTGAGCTGTCAGTTTTTACAGGTATAGGGTCAACGTAACTAAATCGCAATAGCAGCGTGAGAAAAGGAGCTGGATACTGATATTTTTCGAGCAGGTGGGCATTTATGACACGATTTTGGGGCAGGAGGGCGGGACCAAAGAGGGGCAGGGTGCAGCGCCCTGCCATTCCAGTTTAGGGGAAACAATGTAGATATATGGGATTGTTTTGGAAGGGAAAACCCCATATTAAAGCAGAATTCCATAAAACTGATTTAGATATTTGGGGTAATTCTAGAGATGGAGCCGGGCTGTGTAGCGCAATCGGCAGGGAACCTGTCTCATAAGTCAGAGGTCCTGGTTTCGAAACCTGGTCTGGCCACATACTTTCTTTTCTCCTTTGGCTGATTCAACAAGAAGGGCAGTTGTCAGTTACTGGCGAAAGTATGTGCACTTAGTACTGGTTAACCGCTTAGGAGGTTAACTGACCATCCTGACATGACCATAGCTGTTTACTGTGGACATTAAGCATCAAATCAATCAATCATTTCTACATATTGAAAAAAAACAATTTTTAGCAGAATAAATACGGTATGTACCTCTGAGAGAGCTCTGATAATTTTCCAGTCTTCTCTTGCCATCCCTGGAGGTGTCACAGCAACCTGTGTCTGTTGTGCTCGACCCTCTGTGTTCACGTATGTGGCATCTTTCTCAGTATACGCTGATCCTGGCAAGATAACATCTGCCATCTGTGCTCCTTGATCACCATGGTGACCTACAATTAAATATCAGAATCATCCCCATTACCAGACTGCTCCTCAGCATAAGTCTGTTACGGTCAACACTGTTTACTCTGGGACAATACAGTAGATGGGTTGAACGGCCCTTTGAGACAGTATCTCAGGCTATATCAGAGAGAGGGAGAAAGAAAAAGAGAAATGATACGAGGGGCGTTCGGAAAGTTTTGCAAATGACGTAATTTCTCGGTAACCACCATACAGACAGAACTTCTGATTGCAAAAATACATTCAGCTTTATTATGCAAAGAGAAGTCTGCAAACAAGATGCATTTTTTAAAAAAAGACGCATTATTAACTTCTTTGAAAGAGGTATACCCTAAAGGCACTGCAAAATTTTACTTTAGTAGGCCGTAATTTATATATCAGCAGTCTTTTTGATCTTTGTTAGTTAAAGACAATGCCCAGACAATGTTGTTCTGTAAATATCGCGGAAATCAGTTTTAATCTGGCTTCCGTACAGGGCCTGGAATACGGATTATCCGTATTTTATGCTGTAGCAATTACTCCATTTCTACTAAAATTTGATGATTTTGTAATGAAAACAAGTGTATTAGCATTCAAAATATTGTCGGCAAGAGCATTTACATGGGTCAACGAAAACCTGTCAACATATTCAAATTAATGCCAAAAATGAAGCCTCCACAAGCTTTCAAAAATGACGTTAACGTAAAATTCAATAACGTTATAAGAACTGTGCATTGCTTTGCAAGGAAAAAATCGATAACAGTTGCTGCCCTTCTAACTTTTGTATGGATATTATAGGTAACGATGGACAAGCAAATGACAAAGATTAATTTGGTATTTACAAGGATATTTGACTTGAATGCCTAACACTGAAAAGATTTTACATATAAAATTAGCCCAGTGGTATGACTGGGACCTATTAAAATGCGCTGTAACTCAATAAGGAAAAGTGTCTTTGTATAGTGTTTGGTATCATTGTAAAGACAAAATGCATTGGTTTCAGTACATGCATAGCAGTTGTACCCAGTATGCTCCTAAACAAAGTCATGCGGCCATTTGCAAAACTTTTCGAACGCCCCTCGTAGATGACAGAAAAATATCTACACAACCCACATCCACACCTGTAGACTGCAAGCACAGTAGACCCTTGCCGTACTGTTATCAAAATAAGTAGGATGCCCCGGCACTGAAGTTATAACCAGCACCATCGCCCAACCCCCCAACAGAGTAGAAGTAACTGTTTTATTTTCATTACAGAGTACTAGCCAAATTCAACATAAAGTAAAACCTTAATAGGTTTTATTTGCATTTTACCTCCATGAATATTCCCCAGATGTCATGCTCACAGGTGCAAAGCCACTGCAAACCAATGACTGCTGTAGAAACCAATATGAAAGACAATTTTATCTCTCATGAATTTATGAATCTGCTAATATGTCTGACATGTGGAAATAACAATTGGCAAAAAATTATCTGCTTTACAGTAAAAACAATTCTGTGTAGTCTTTTTATTATTGATAGTGAATTGAAAAGCGTATTTTAAAGGTCACTAGCATTTAGTAGAGCCTACACTACAAAACAATTTAAGGCAATGCTCATTTGCTTTCTATTTCTTTGCAGTTTAGTCACAATGGGAGTCATCAAATGATACTGTTATATCCAAAATAGAGCTCTGAGAATAATTAAAATGAGCCTAATAGAGGCTCATTTTAATTATTCTCAGAGCTCTATTAACGTCTGAATTTAAGAAAAAAATGTAGATAAAATACCTTGATAAATAACAAAGCAATCTTTAGGCAGATCTTCCCTGGTAATAGCTCCTTCATCAGCACCAAGCAGGTACAGAACTTTCGGGGGATTTTGTTTGATATATTCAACACCAGCTTTGTATCCCACGTCTAAGGCTGCCACTTGACTTGCAACCTGATTTCACAAATAGAGATCTTTGATATCATCCATATTTATTAATAGACTGTCCCATTAAAAGGTATTCTCAGCATGTGCCAAAAGGGAAGACATATCTGCCTGCACATCTAGGCAGTCTGATCAGATATAATATGTGTCTTATGGCCTACTCAAGAACAATTCACTTATTTAAAGCCAATCATTTTCCAGAGGTGAATAAAAGACCAAAGCTCCCAGGAAAAAGACACCTGGCCCCAAGGTTATAAAACTTTTTTCGTGCTCAACTCAGCTGAGAATGGAATTTCACCTGCCAATAAATAGCAAATTACTGATAAATACAGTTGTTTTCCTGTACAGTTTAGCTGAGCATGATATTTTCTCTGCTCATGAATATGAAAATGCCAACATTAGTTGGCATTTTCATATTTATCAGCAGAGAAAATTTCATGCTCAGCTGAGTTGAGCATGAAAAAAGTTTTATAACCTCGGGGCCTGGCCTCCCCAAGCAGAGCATGGCTTTGTCACTTGTGGTCTAGGTGAGGCCAAAGCCATAGCAATGAGAAAACTAACGTGTAACAGTCAGCCTCTTATCAACAAGGTGAGGCCTGTCAGTCTGATCAGAGTCTTCCTTTCTGCACAAACTGTCTATGAGTCCTGGGGAATCTGAAACACGAAAAGTGATGACTCTGAACAGTCTGCATAGATGTACAAGTCAACAATTTTATCAAATATTCCACAATATGACAAACCCAACAAAGTGGCATGTACATCCAGCGAAGACTCAGAACAGCCTGGGCATCTCCCTAGTCTGATCAGAGTCTTTGTGATGCACTTAAAGGGTAGCTATGGGTTTATGCTACCTTCATGCTGACAGTGAAGACTCTGCTCAGACTGGGCGAATGCCCAGGCTGATCTGAGTCCTCATGTGATGCACATGCCACTTGTTGGTTTTCTCTTGTCTGGGGTCATTCATAGTAACCAATATTTTTGCTCTCCTGGCTTTCCTTTTTATGGTTCAAGTTATCTCTGATACACAAGCAGAGGCAGGGCTCAATGTTCAGTAAGCATTTGACAAAGGAGCCCAAGTAGCTCAGCAGGTTTAGCATGGGCTTGCTAAGCCAGTGGTCCAAGTTGGAATACGTCTGAATGTAGACATCTTTTCCACTGTCTTTCATTATCACCCTCCTGATATGACTGAAGTACTGCTGAAACAGTAAAGTAAACTCACAAATCATCCATCCATCCATAGAATCTGATAAACTCCTCAAAACACAGCTCATACACTAAGATATTTTTGTATAATGTACAATTGATAAACATACTTCAGATTCAATTTACTCACTCTATGAAGAACGTTGAGTACTTTCCAGTTATCACCACATCCTGATTTCATCTTGGCATTCTGTGATATTTTTGAGACAGCTTTGTGAATAGCATTGCCATCTCCTCTCTGTAAGGCTGAGCTACCAACCACAACCATAGGCTTCTTAGCTTTACCCAGTGTCTGAAGTAGAGAACAGCAAAATATACAAGCAGGCACTCTACAGGCAAAGCAATACAGCATCACATGCTAACAACCATATAAATCCTAATAAACACCCCTGCCCTAATAAATGCCCCCTGCCTCTTTTCCGAAAAAAGTATTATATTATGTTGCATGAATTCCTGTTTGCTTTGCTGGATAAAGTAGTTCTTTGAAATGGGGTCTACTCTTGAAGGATAGAATTTGCTCCTAGAGGTGAATCACCTTTGTATTGCTTATTAGAGGTACTTTGGTAGTGACTGATTCTCTATACTTTAGGCTCTAAATGAAATCTCTCAAGCAAAAGACAAAATTCAACTTTTCCGGGGTGTTCAATATAATGAATATGGTATATAAGTACTGCATCATGAAAACTCAGTCACATTCCATACAGCAATTCAGAGCGTTCGTATCTGGTCAGCCCATGGACAGCTTACCTAGACAGAATCTGAGCTCAGAAGAGCAAAGAAATCAAGCAAAGAAAGATTTTCTCTTTGGATGGCTTGTCTTAAGGTGAATGGGTACATTTTCAGGACATGCAACTCTATCATTTTGATTTTTGCCTCCCTTTTAAATGGGGGACACCTCTCTGAAGGAAAAAAATTGTTCCTGTAGAACCAAATGTTTTCCTTTAAGAGTAGACCCCTTTTTGGAAGGCTTTGTCCCTAGAAAAAGGGCTCAGGAAG
Organism: Ctena decussata; assembly: GCA_963989385.1. Classification (NCBI taxonomy): domain Eukaryota; kingdom Metazoa; phylum Mollusca; class Bivalvia; order Lucinida; family Lucinidae; genus Ctena; species Ctena decussata. The sequence goes on along the minus strand of OZ022512.1, from coordinate 27,074,549 downwards.
TCAAGAAAGCTGTTTCCATTTGTACAAACAGCGGAAAGTCAAAAAGGTATACCCGCAGACCTAAAGTAAACAGCTAATAAACACATGAGTGAGAGTACATCAGACAGCTTTATGATATATCTCCAGCCATAACGATAGTGGTGATTAAATATGTTTCAATGAAATTTTACTCTTCTGACAGCCGGGCCGGGTAGCGCAATCGGTAGGGCACCTGACTCGTAAGTCAGAGGTCCTGGGTTCGAATCCCGGTCTGGCCACATACTTTCGTTTATCCTTCCGCTGAGTCAAGAAGGGCAGTTGTCAGTTACTGGCGAAAGTATGTGCACTTAGTACTGGTTAACCGCTTAGGAGGTCTAAGCCTGCCCAGGAATAGTGTGGTTAGGTTAACTGACCGTCCCGACATGACCTTAGTTGTTTACCGTGGACGTTAAGCATCAAATCAACCAACCAACCAACTCTTCTGACAGTCATATATCACTTATAGGGCAAATGCATGATTCTGAAATATCTTTTCTGTGATTTCTACAAGAAATGCTGAAGAACAGGAGCCCCCAGAAGGTGCCAAACTAGTTTTAAATTTAATGCGAATAAACAAAAATTCTCTCATTGTTAGAAAGCCACTTATCGCCAGGTACCATTTGACAGTTACAGGTTAAAGGTAAGGGTTCCCCATAGCCCTGGCTAGACTGTACAAATGCACATAAAAGATAAGGTGGGGGTTTTTGTGAAGTTAAAAAAGATATGAAATAGCTACAAAACATACTGCAGCAAAAGGATGTTTTCCACTTGCAATATCCTCTAACAGTTTTGTTGAATCTCCAAGGTGCTGAAAGAAAAAAATGCATGGTAGAATTATCAAAAGCCATTCTACATCAACAGAACCTGCATATGAGTCACATATAAACAAGGCATCAGAAGCAAAACGATCCCCTCCCACTGAACATGGTCCATAAATGCAACTATGACCTTGACTTTAGACCTACAGAGCTGAAACATGACCTTGTTTAAGATACTGTCATACATAACATTTGTGTGGTGTGATATCAAAATCAATCCATGAGTAAAGGGGCTAGAGTGATGACAAAGTTTTTTCTGAGAATAGCAACTGCAACCTTGATCTTGGACTTGCAACACTGAAACAAAACTTGTCCAAGATAGTACAATGCTGAGACATGATTCTATCCAAGGTATTGTACTAAACAGCAGAGCCTTAGTGTAGCCTGCATATCCTCAGCCAAGAGTCAGTTTTTCTTGGCTGCATTCATTTGCATCCCATTTGCATCAGTTATCTTTGAATCCTCAAGAATTTGTACAGCAAACAGTTGACACTCAGAAAAGCTTCATGTTTTCTGTCTGACCAGCCTTTAATGTTAACATTTGCTTTATGGCATCTTTTCATGAGGAAGGGCTAAATGAATTACATCTAAAAACTTCAGAAGTGACACACAAACAGTAAAATGGACTGGCAGTATTAGTAACAGAATCAATACCTTCTTCATTATAACACAAAAGATCAGGGCCAAGTTGTTCAAAGTATCTTTATCTTAACCTAGAGCAAGAGAGCAGGAGCTCACATATACCCCCGGCCAGCCCCACTGCCTACAGACAACAAACTTAACATAAAACATTAATGCACACATTAACAAACAGACAGACAGGCAATCAATATCATACTCAGTGATATACTCATGCAGTCATAAGATTCCATCTCAAAGATTTTGCAATAAACAAAACAATACAAACTAAGTTCACTTTTAACACAAATGTTATAAATTTCAAAGTCTGAGCCCTTGACCAACAATCAGCAGCAGCAGCCAGATGATGTAACAGTTTCTACCTACAAGTAAATCTAGTCACACAGAGAACTGTTCCATTCAAGTATGAAAATATAGGCAAACAGACACAACTTAATGCAAAACTTTAACACTAATGTTATACAAATTTCCAAGTCTGTGACCTTGACCTCAGGTCTGCAGCATCCAGATGATGCAAACTAATATGTATCCATCCTGTAGTAACATTAAGCACATCTGAACAAATTCGTATAGAAGCACTCAGAAAAAACAGAGCAGACAAGAACTTAACACTAAACTTAAACACAACTGTGGTACAAATTTCTAAGTCTGTGACCTTGACCTTAGTCCAGCAGCAGCATCCAAGTGACGCAAACTGATCAGCACCTACCTGTAGTAACACTATGCACTTATGAACAAGTTTCAGTACAGACTTATAAGAAAACAGAGCAAAGAAAAAACTTAACACAAAACTTTAATGCAACTGTTATACAAATATCTAAGTCTGTGACCTTGACCTTGATCCAACAGCAGCATCCAGGTGATGATCAGTATCTATCTTGTTGTAATATTAAGCACATATGAACAAGCTCCTGTGAAAACTTTCAGGAAAAGAGAGCGAAAGATGAAACTTAACACAAAACTTAAACGCAAAAGTTAATGAACAGACGAATGGAAAGACAGACAAGCTGACAGAAGGACAAAAACTTTATACCCCTTGATACACTTTGTATGCCGGGGTATGAAAAGCAGTTAGTTGAAGACTTATTAAGCCTGATAGTACTCATAAATTCAAAATGGTAATATTTTGGCTGAAAAAAATTGTGAAGTTTTTGCAATGCAAAAGCTTTTCACATTTTTTTTGAAAAATGCCAAGAGTTTTCACGTTTGAGAATTTAAAGTCCTGTTAACTAAAGACAACATTATTTTTGAACAACCAGGCCCTGATCAACTGCAGTCTTGATACAATTTATAAGTCCATTTCAAGATCTATCATATTAATTGTATAATAGATTCATGTCATTCAGATGCTCTGACTGGCATGGATCATAAATGACTATCCTTTGCATAAATTGTATCCCAACTGATTAAGATTAGGTCTAGTTATTCTCAAATGTATGAGGAGACCTACCTCGTAGTCATATGTGAGATCCACCTTAGTACCAACCATAGCTACAGTTAAATCATTGTTGATCCAGCTGCAAATAGAACATCAACAAACTAGTAGCCTAGATATGGTGTGATTTTGAAGAGAATTCTCAGATTCACATGTATCCTTATGTTGTGGCCCCTCATAAGAACTGTCTCAATGTGCCAGTTCCAATGAGGGACCACAAATAATAAAACTTTCCAAGAATTTCCATTAATGCCCCAGTCCATAATGTTGCTATCCCTAATTTCAACTGCCTCACTACAATAAGTTTTGGCCCCTCATTAGAGCTCTCTCAGTGAGACAGCTCTAATGAGGGGTCAAAACATGTTGTATTCTGATATAAGAAAATAATCAATATCTAAGAATTATCATTATTACCAAACCTTATCACAGCTTCTGAGCAGGTCAAATATAAATCAGATCCTAACGAAATATACAGTGGGTCAGGATTCAACTACAACTGTATCACCTAAATAGATATTTTCCTGTTCCCCTATTAAAATGAAAAGATCTTCGAATTGTGTCCAAAAGCTGAGAATCTGATTATCATGTAGATAGATGTGCCTCAGCAACTAGCTGAAAAAGTTTGAAAAGTTAAATCTGTCTGAAGCAAGGAAAACAGCTGACTTATTTTAACTGTGTGTTCATGACAAGTATTGAAATGTGCAACACTACCCATGCCCCCTTACACCGGTTTAAGCAGGGGCCGTATTCATAAAGCCACTTAAGTTGTTGCTATGCTGTTGCTAAGGCTAAATATCTATAAAGGAGATTCCCTACAACTATGAAATTTGGTCTGGAGGAACAGTCTTTGTAAGACTGTTCCTCCAGACCAAATTTCATAGTTGTGGGGAATCTCCTTCAAAGAAATTTAGCCTTAGCAACAGCATAGCAACCACTTAAGACGTTTTATGAATACGGCCCCCGAACTCTGTTTTCAAAATGGCTCCTAATGAACTCTGTGATCCTAAAGGGACAGAAAGTACATGTAATTAATCTGCACATCAGAAAGAACTCATCTGTAAGTCTGCAATTCTACCAGCAACATTTCACCATCAAAGTAGGAAAATCAACTTGTAACTTTTCTGACCACAGTAACTGGATAGAAGAATTAAGATATAGAAATAATTATGGCAGCATCAAGTCTTTTGTATGTGGTCTGTTGTATACAGAGTAAAATGGCAGTTACTTGTAATGATTTAGGTCAACACTGTTTCAGACAGACTCTAAACAGTTAAGTTATTTAAGTCATCATGAATTCTTTGTAATTCTTTCAAATTCACTCCATACCAGAGATTTTACCAGTCTATATTTCACCAACCTACTGACAGTTTTTTACCAATTTTATCACCAATGGTCATATTTCCAGTAAAATAAATGAGGCGCGACACAAGAAAACCAACAAAGTGGTTGTGCGCCCAGCGCAGACTCTGATCAGCCTGGGCATCCACCCAGTCTGATCAGACTCTTTGCTATGGGCTTAAAGTGAAGCTAAGGGTCTAAGCTACCTCCATGTGGACAACGAAGACTCAGATCAGCCTGGGCATCCACCCAGTCTAATCTGAGTCTGCACTGGGCGCACAAACAATTTGTTGGTTTTGTCATGTCGCGGCTCAAGTTTAGCACTTAAATAAACTGAACAAAAGAATTCCACATGAATTCATCCTTATATTTACAGTACTGTACCTGAATCAGTCAAAAGACTAAGCTGTAACAAAGTATGGCATAATAATACAATTATATTAACTACATGAAATGTTGTTCAATTTAAGCATACAAACCTTTTTCTGACTCTAGCATTAAAGAGAGGAGCCTCAAAGCGAGGATTTGTTCCAATAAAGAGAACAAGGTCAGCTTCTTCTACACCGGCTATCTTGGTGTTTAGTAAATAGTTGGATCTCAGGTCAGTGCTGAAGTATTTACCAAAAGAATATAAAGAGATAAAAATACAAGTGGTGACTTTGACATCACCTCAGAAATGGTACCACCACCATAACTGTGCATCCACAGTCTGACTGAAGCCCTGATTGGGCCCACATCAGCCGCAACATGACAAAGCATCTGCCTAGTCTGATCAGAGTCTTGGCTATGTGCTTAAAGACTAACTGTGTAAAGTTCTAAGTTAAGTTAAGAGTAAAGTTCTAAGCTTGCTCCATGCAGACAGCAAACCCTCTGATCAGACTAGGAGGATGCCCAGGCTGATCTGAGTATTAGCTGGGCATATATTTCACTTGGTTGGTTTTGTCGTGTGGCAGCTCATATGTTATTGACACAAACAGAAAACACTCTGACGCTCAGGACAATCATCCACATATGGTATTGAGGTAAATGGGTACACTTTCAGGGGAAGCAACTCTTTCATTTTTGCCTCTGTTTTAAAGGGACATGAGTTTCAAATTTAAAGTCTTGACTGTTTACCATACAGAGTTCCCTAGAAAATTACTATCCAAACAAAAAATACTGATCGAAGTTGGCTGATGCTCTGTACAATGTACGTCTTCAACAAACACAAATGCCATAAAGTCCCTTGTCTCATGGCATATCTCATGTCGGAATTTATGCTTTTCCCCCATTTTTTACAAAGGGCAATGACTCTGGTGACTTTCTGTTTGTTTCCCTGGGTGATAAAACTATATCAAAAGGGGGTTATTCCTGAAAGGAAAGAATCTACTCCTCTAGCAGATTCTTTCCTTTAAGCAATGACCCTCGCTGAAAAGGGACTTAAAAATGAAATAACTCAAAAATTCAAAATTCCCTGACTTTTCCCTAACATTTTACTATTTTCCATACCCTTTTCACAGATCCAGAAGTTTATCTCATAGTGCTAATTGTATAACACAGAACACTATGGGTTACTCTTAAGAGAAAGAATTTGCTCCCTGCAGGGAGCAAATTCTTTTCCTTAAAGAGTAGCCCCAAATAAGGAGGAAGATGTAGCTAGAAAGTATATCTTTACCCCTTGAACAGAATAAGTATATTTTTAAGAGACTTCCATAGCCATTAATTTTCAGATTCCCTGACTTTCTAAGAACTTTACAAATTTCCCTGACCAACCACTAAATTCCCTGACTTTTCCCTGGCCTGGGAAATAATTCATGTTACAGACATTTTCCCCTGACCATGGCAAAATTGACAGAAGGTGGTATCTTGCCAGTCTGCAAAGTTTCACAGAACAGAGCTAAACCAGAAAACATGATATAAAGTTTACACTGCTGCTGTTGCCGCCAATGGAAAAGTGATAAGTTTGTCTCACTTCTACCAATTGACAAAAAAGAAATTAGTTTACCCTGCTCCATCCATAGGGAAGAATTCCTCTGTGCAAAGTGCCTCACATCCACGTTTATTGAATAGATCTTTGAGGGCCACGAGAGCCTCTGCATCAACCAGACCCCCAGCAATGGCTGCCAGCTGTTCAGGTGGTACTGATGCAATCTACAACAGAAAATATGAAGGTGCATACAAATACATATAAGAGAAACCAGATTCCAAGGCTAAAAAACATTTTTCATGCTCAAGTCAACTGAAATTGTGCTTAAATTCTATTTTTTCCAACAGAATTCAAAACATACTTAAGGACAGAAGTTCTGCATGGATGTAAGATTAAAATCTGTGCAGAACTTTTGTTTCTTAAGTATATAATAAAAGACTTGTTTTGAGTGTTTAATTACCGGTGTGTGAAATGCAAACAATGGAAATGATATAGATCTCAGTTTTCCCACTCCTCAGAATTCAGCACAAAATTTAGGGCTTCTTGAAAGTTTCAATCCCTTCTCAAACAGAAAAGAACCTTTTTCTACCACATCTGAAATCCTTCATACTCAAGATTTAGCTCTCATCTGGAAACAATGTCCTTTCAATATGGCCCCTGTATGATTAAAGTCATCTGCCTTGGAAGTGTCTATTCAACTTAACTTATGAGACATGCTGTTATTTTGCTTGTTGGTTATACACTTTATATCACAAGAAAAATATCGTATAAGTTCTAAAAATAAATACATTGGTACGTAATTGCTCAGACCCAGCTGATGCAATACTTAATAGTTTTAAAGTATTCTTGAGATTTGTAACATGTTTGATACTTAGCAGACTGATCAGCATTGCATATTTTCTCTTGGTACAACTCAAAACATACTTTTTCCCCAGCTGCTATCAAAGCTGTTTCCCAGTCTGCCTGAACTAGTTTTCCGTCTTTCTTCACAAATGGAGTTGTGAGTCTCTGTCTCTTCAGGCCATCATAGGCAAACCTTGTCTTGTCCGATATCCATTCTTCATTAATTTCCTGAGAATGAGCAAAAATGCATTAACAGGTTTTGATATATATATACCTTGTTATATTATGCTCAAACATTCAGCATCGTATTTTAACAGCATACAATATCCTTAGAGTTTTAAGGGAAATCCTTCTCAGTGTAGCTAAACTGTTAAAGGAAAGAATTTGCTCCTAGAGGAGCAAATTGTTTCCTTTCAGAGTTGACCTTTTTTGAATGGCTTCTATGTCCAGGGAAGGAAACAGGAAGTCAACAAAGTTGTTCCCCATTGTAAAAAGGGAGGCAAGAAATGGAGATGAAACCATACACCTTACTGTTTTCTTCTAGCATAGTATTATACAGTTATTGACAAATGAGGCATCGAACATGATGTGGTATCAACAATGAATACCAGTATTGACTGCGGAGACTGCCATGTAATTTGGGCATTCGCTGGTGAAATCAAGTCCAATGCCTCAGTAGTTAAAACTGCTTCTGCTATTGTATAACCTGACAAAACATAGTGCTGTACTTACTAAACCAAATAATAATTTAAGAATAAACCAAAATATCCCCAGCCAAGTGCAGTTTGGCTGTTTCTTAAAAACAATCCTTTCCAACATGAACCAAGCTAAAACAAAGTAATTACGAGAATGATCCAACAATGTTTCAAAATTCAGACTGGAGTTTACAGAAATAAACACAGTTTGTGGAGTTATATTAGCTTATATCCATTAGGAAAATTTCAAGCTTGTGAGCAGTACAAAATAGTCACTGAAAGTGTGAATAGTTTACTTATAGATTATCCAAGTAACATGTTCATTACAAATAATCATGGCGCTGAATTACCTCATTTAGTCTTGGAAGAATTCTCATGACTTCACCAGTACGAGTAGACACTACAATGTTGCTACCCACAGCATCCATCACATCTATTGACTCAGTTTTTCTGCAAGTGGAAAGATATTCTAATTTGACTGGCAACAGGACAAAGGCATGTGCGCCCAGCCAAGACTCAGATCAGCCTAGGCATCCACCCCGTCTGATCAGAGTCTTTGCTGTCCACATGGAGCTAGCTTAGACCCTTAGCTACCCTCAAGGTGCAAAGCAATGACTCTGATCAGACTGGGCGGGTGCCCAGGCTGATCTGAAACTTTGCTGGACGCATGTGCCACTTTGTTGGTTTTCTCCAGTCACAGCTCATTTATTTTAGCTTTTCTCGGTGAAAAGGTAATACTTCCTTCTCTCAAACACCATGTGAACATATTCCTTCATGATATTGTAAAAGACTTATATTTGGCGCCAGCCAAATTTGGTGGTTTTTATAAATGGACCTTTTGGTGGAGTTTTATTTTGATGGAATAGTGATATAAAAAACCTGCTGACATCTTATGGCCATGTGTGTTCCGAGATCTGCATTGTCATGGTGAATGCAGTAATTACAAATCTTTCTAAAATTATGTAAAATTTAGCATACAGTAAACAGATTTTTGTTTTTCTTCCGATTTAATCAACTTGGCTTAGGCATTAAGGAGTGTGACATATCCAATAAACTTTTTCACTCCTTTTTCTCCTGCCTGCTTGCTTGTTATCTTCTTTTGCGCTAATATGTATGACATGTATTGGCTTTGTTTTATGGAAGAGGAAACTAGGTGCATGCTTAGTGGTAGGTAGTTCTCTCGAAAGTATTAGCTTAATTTAGTGGCATTTAAATTTGGAGATTTTCTTCTTTTCTGCCAATATCGCGAAATATAAGTGTTTTACAGTAACAGAGATATTAAGGAAAATAAGGGGAAGCAACTCTACTTTTTTTATATTTGCCTCCAGTCTCAATGGGGATCAACTCTAAAAGGAAAGAATTGACTCCTCCTGGAGCAAATTCTGTAAGAGTAAACCCCTTTTGGAAGAGCTACAATGTCCAGGAAAGCAAGCAGGAAGTCTCAAAAGTTATTCCCCTTTGTTTAAATGATAGAAAAACATGGTGTACCCATTCACCTTAAAAGATGCCACATGATGCAGGCATGTTAACTGCAAACAACTTGTAAGACTGAAAGCTGAAACATGACTTGAATATCAATAAAAAAATATTCCTAATCAAATTATAATATGCAAGTTTGATTTTTATATAAACTGATAAGCATCAAAACAGTTGTCCCTAGATTGTCTACACCTCATTACTCACTTTTCAAAACAAAGCAATTTTAACATATTATAATATAAGACAATTACCGTGTCTCCCAGGGTCTTGCAGTAAATGCATATGGTTTGGAAGTGAGAGCTCCCACAGGACAGAGATCAATTATATTCCCTGATAATTCTGATTTGAACATCTTTTCAACGTAAGTTCCCACCTGCATGTCACCCCCTCGTCCAGTAGTACCAAGGTCATCCACTCCTGCTACTTCACTGGCAAATCTAAGCAACATCAAATTTTCTACTGTATATCAGGACAAAGATATAGATGAATAAAGTGCTCCATATACAAAGGGGTAACAAGGATAATTTAGAAATAATGTGCCTTATCTTTTTGTAACAAGAGCTCCGCAAGCGGGGCAATATACGCCCGTTTCTGAAGGTTTTTTTGCACCGTTTCATCCTTGTCTACATTGCTATCAAGTTTATCAAGACATTTCAAACATTCAGGTTCTCAAAAGAAAAGCCTTAAAAAAGTAATCAAAGGGATGTGACTGAAAAAAAAATAAGGAAGGGGAAGCAATTATTCTTTTATTAGACATACTGTCTCAACCTAATACACATTGTTATAAAGTTTCGTCAAGATATTCCATACGGTTACCTAGTAATGACTTGCCCAAGAATAGCTGTAGAAATTAATGAAAAGGATGTAACTCCATAAATAAGGAAGGGGGAGCAATTATTCTTATATAAGACACACAGCCTCAACCTAATACACATTGCTATAAATTTTCATCAAGATATTCCACACGGTTGCCTACTTATCGCTTGCATAAGAATAGCCTAAGAAAATATTCAAAGGGAGGTTACTCCAAAAATAAATAAGGGGAGGCAATCGTTCTTATATGTGACATATTGTGTCAACCTAATATACATCACTATCAAGTTTCATCACAATAGTCCAAAGGGTTAGTTAGATATCAGGTGTACAAATATAGTCTGACAAAATAATCAAAGGGAGGTAACTCAAAATCTAAGTCAAGGAGAGTAACCATTCTTGTATGAGACACGTTTTCTTAACCTCATAAGCATTGATATAAAGTTTCATCAATATATTCCAAAGAGTAACCAAGTTATGGAACGCTCAAGAACTGCCATAGTCGAGTTTTTTCAAAGGGCTGTAACTCTGCTAAAAAATCATCGGAGCAAAATTTCCGTATAATATGCGCTACTCCACATCGTACTCTTAGTATTTACAAAGTTTCAGCTTAATTGGATCAAAACTGTAGGAGGAGTTATCCGGAAACGAACACCCCAACAATTCTAAGTAAAGGGCTGTAACTCCGCTAAAATTCATTGGAGCGTAACCTCGAAACGATATGCGCTGGTCCACCTCATAGTCTTACTATATACCAAGTTTCAGCTCGATCAGATGTAAACTGTAGGAGGAGTTATCCGGAAACGAAAAAGTTTACGACGGACGGACGGACGGACGGACAGACAGACAGACAGACGGACGGACAGACGGACGGACGGAGGCCAGCGCCATAACAATATACGTCCCGTTTTTTCAAACGGGCGTATAAAAACAGATGTAGTGACCCATCATTAGGACCGTCTTGCCAAGGCAGTTCTAATGATGGGTCAGAACGTATGTTTTCACTGAGAAATAAGAATAATTATCTCTGAATTTTCCTCCTTACCCCTTCTTTTAGGGAGTTTTGATGACATTGTTCCATTCTGTAAAGAAACTTTGTACCAGGTTTGATAATTGTATGTACATGTATTTTAGTTAATGAGAAATGGACTTAAACTCTACGGTCAAGGCTAATGGGTCAAAGGTACAATGGACACCACCTTAAGCAGATTATTTATGCGAAGTTTATGAATGTAGGAATAATGGACTTAAACCCTAAGGTAAATTTACGAGGGGTATTTCAGAAATAGTGTAAATGAGTCTGCAATTCCTTTGAATGTTGACCGATTTTTGAAATGTATGTCTTAACTTTTAGGTTTACATATCACCCAATGACCTTCACTTTAAAAAAATCAGTCACTAATATTTTCTTCAAAATATACCTTGGCGATTGTTGTTAGGGTAGGGACACTGAGTAGAAATGGACGAAATATTTATGTGAAGACAAATTCACATTTTACTAACTCTGGATACAAACAGCTCTTGATTAATACCTATAATATCTGTTTCACTGAAATTATTCCAGTATGCAAGTAATTATATCAGTTTTGCTTAAACATGAGATTTACTTTGCAAGATATGCTCACCATGAAACAGTGCGCAATTCTTATGACGTCACTTCCTGTGCTAAATCGAAACCTACAGCAAGCTTTTTAAACTTCGGTTTTGAGATCAATTAAGGTGGAAGTGAATATTTGATGGCAGATATGAATTAAAAAAATGATTGAAATTGAATTCGTCATGCTAGTTTTCTATAATAGATAATCTTTTACGGCACCATATCCTCTTTTGTCAGTGGCCTACCTGAAATTTTACGATAAGTTATCCCACCCACCAACATGTTTCAATGTATGTATGCCATATAAAATAAAACTTCTATTAAGTCTTTATGTATACATTTTGTTGTCAATATGTCCCTCTAACTTTTGATATTAGACAAGGTGAAATATATTTAACCGATATCTTTTTATAAGAAGGTAATTTCATTTTATTGCTTTCTATTTTACATGAATGGCTGCTACGTTGCAACTTCTGGTGTGGAGTTTGCACATGTATCATCCAGTTTCATGAGTTATATCATGTTAATCGCAACGAAACATGCCGACCTAACCATTTCAGTAATAAAATGCCGGTCGTTTGTTGAAATTTGATGTGAATAAGTCAAACAAACCAATTTATTGATATAATGCGTTTATAATAATTTTGCAGTTATAACCAAATAGCAGAGGAAAAAGCTCGCGTATAATGTTATTTGTGTAGAATCTGGAAACAATTTCTGTAGAACTTTCTTATTTTACATTTAAAGGACAGTATTATGTCTTTCTTTGTTAAAATATATCATTGTCTCATTGAGCAAACAGCAAAAGAACACCAGAGATTTCGGTGAAGATGTACAGTTTCCAGTATCCACACCCTTATGACGTATCAGCACGTGCTGCCATTCATGAGTGACTTAGAAATTATTGTACTACATACCATTCTTAAGCACTTGAATTGATCTTTCCAACGACATATAGAACTACTGCTAAATATCAACCAGTAGGGTACCCTGAGCTCATTTACATTATTTCTGAAATGCCCCTCGTAATTGTAGATGGATGGACCAATGGAATAACTATTAAACAGTTGAAAAACGGAACATTTATTTCACTCCTTGCTTAAGCAAGTGCAACAAAAACAATATTTATTTGACATACAGTCGAATGTTGGTAGTTCGAACACCGCTTTTTCGAAACTTCCGGACAAGTTGAATCACGGTCCCGATCGTAGGCCCATTAATTCTATGCAAAAACACCTCCGCAAATTCAAATTTCGATAATTCGAAAAATCGGATTTTTCAAAAGAAAAATTAGGTCCCGATGGAGTAAAATCCATTAAAAATACCCCCTATTATTCGAAATCAATATTCATTCTCCAATTTCATGCCGAAAAATAACACCTTTTTTTCATCAATGGGATAAATATTAACAGCCTCAGATCATCACTGCCACCTGCACAGGTAATTATCGCTAAGTTTTGATGGCTAAGTCATCAATTACTGTTGAGCAAAAGGTGTCTGTCTAATTGCATAATTGTCGAGGATTTTCTTGTTTGAAGTTTGTAAATTTAAAGGCCATATGTGATGGCCTTTGTAACCAGAAAAGGATTGGACTAGCATGCGCATCCGAACTTAGGTTTCGTTAGTCGGTGATCGTATGGGTTTGCCCACGGATCATAAGGTTTGCACACGGCACTTAATAGTTTCCAGCTTCACTTCGCAGACTGAGAGGCTGGTTTGAGTATTCGTTCCCAAATATATAAATAGAGGTCACTGATTAACTCCGAATGACTGAGGAACCTTTTCTGTGACACTGCTCAGATGACCAGTTGAGTCGTTTTTTTTTCTTCTGAAAATGAAAGTAGCCCAGTTCCCGGAAACATAAACGGAAAGTGAAAGTACAGTAATGTCCGAGGCGTTGAGCGGCTAGCCTGTTTCCGTTCAGTCTGGCTTTGATCTTTGCCGGCGCTGCATTGTCATAAACAATTGATTTGCAGAGCTGGGAACTGGTCGGCAGCTGTGCGGCTTTCGGACAATACACATGTACATGTGCCAAATATGAGGGGTGTCTCGTGACATTAAATGATCTTGGATATTTTGGATGTTTCCAGTATGTAATGTTGATTATTCTACGTTCTGATTTTGTTTTCATTGATTTGTAAATCCATGAACGTCAGTAAGCATAGAGAAATAAAATACGGGACTGCCTGAAAACTGCCGTAATAACAAATTCCGAAAATGTACGGAAATGAACGGGAAAAGCCGAATTCGAAAATTCGAACTACGGGTAATTCAAATAAAATAGTGAGGTCCCTGTCAGTTCGAATTATCGAGGTTTGACTGTACTTGGTGCTACTACAGCACAACCTCAATCCTAACGCAGCTATTTTGGATTGACATGCCTCCCAAATGCTCACTGGCCTCATATTCCTTTGTATTTTGGTCCTGATATAGCAACATTTGCCTAAAGTGCTATGCGTTTAGGAAAATGGATTCCAGATTATATGTTATAAAGATTTATTTAAACTGAATAATAGGGCCCATATGTTCAAAGCATTGTTAACACCTAGTACCCATAAAATCAAATGTACTAATATTTTTGCTGAATAAGTGTAAAGAGCTTATTGCAAAAGCTATTCACATTTTTTCGTAAAAAAAAGGTAGTGCTTTTGCTTGCAATACGTTTGAAATTTAATGTCTTGTTAACTGACAATGTCATTAGTTTTGAACAACTAGGCCAAAATAAAGCTCTTACCTGATACACCTTGTACAGTGGATACACCTGGTCATAATTGTCTTTACTAATGGACCTATATTCTTGTCCTCCACAGCTCTGTAATAGCAAATATTTCACTTAAGGCATGGGCTGTGATGCAAGAAAATGCATATACAAGTTACAGAGACTCAGCTCAGCCTGCACACCTTTGCTAATTGAAGACAGGTCAATTATTTATGTACTTTAAACTTAACATCTGAATTTTATGTATCAGCTACAACCATACCCCAAATCTTATTTATATCAGCAGCATAAAGACAATCAATTTTAAAACTTATGTGAGCCTTTATTATTATAGAATATAAACATTCAAACATCATTTGGTTTGAACATATTTCTTTCCCTTTTCTATTGACATACATATATACCTACGTGTACAAATAACATATCAGTACAAGCTATGGAATTAGAACGGAAGCTGTATGCTTATAGAGTTCTTCCCCACACAAATATCATTTGAAAAATTAATTCTGCATTTCTGTGTATTAGAAATTCTTCTTGAAACTAATTTTATATACCTTTTCCCAGTAAATTCAATATCTGTGAATCTGCTTCTATCACTTCCAAACGCCATTGACTGATCCTGAAACAAAAAAGGCAGCTGGATCATTTGAACAATAAAATAACGCTAAATAGGTTGAATGTAGCCAAAGTTGAGTTAACCCACCACTGGTGGGTAATTCAAAATTAGCTACATTCCACAGAGCATGCTAATAAGTCAACATCATGAAGTGGTGTTACAGTGACAAGGTAATGACGTTAACTTGTACAAAGTTTTTTCATTGACGGTAGGTCTTTCAGTATCCAGAAAAACAGAGCTAAACACAATGAGCACATAGATGTGACAAGCAGGGCAAGGTCAGCAATCAATGCTAGTGTTGTGTTGCCAACATCATGACAGCTTGTTTAACTTTTATCACAAAAGGCCTTTAAGTGTATGAGAATTTGAACTACAGTTGATAAATACAGTGGATGACAACAACACTGCCAGCAAGTGATTCCTGCTCGCTAAAGCAGTCGAGACAAAAAATAGGTTTTATTTTCCAGCGTTTTAACTTCTTGAATGTGCTTTGAACTCCTGGAAGCCTATAATAAACTGTAGCTGATGAAGTAAGACACCATGTCACATACCTGTAGATCACATTCGCCGCCTTGATCACAGATAGGACAATCTAGTGGATGGTTCATTAATAGAAATTCCATAACTCCTTCCCTGGAAATGAATTACTTCACTGTCAGATATATTATATTTGTATGCAAAATGAAGAGGGCAGCGTTATGCATTAAATTGTTCTGTATCAAAGTCACTGAACTACACGTATCAAGTCATTTTTGGCTCAACATTCACCTGAAATTTAGCTGGCGTATAGTGCACAGTGTTCTTTCTTTGGCAGCAGGAAGCTTCTTGTTTTATCTTCCATACTTATTTTTCCAGTTTTTAATTATTTTATCTAATGTGTCAATCAACTCTTCCCAAACAAATGATTTCACTTGACCAGATAATGTTGATTTATAGACATCCAATATATTTGCCATATACTTCAACACAAACTTTGTGATGCAAACAAATGATTATTCTGTCAAAAGGACAAATGCCTTATTCTTTATACAGTGTGTCAATTACACCAATCACAAACCTTATAAACAGTTATTTCTGTTACCCACTACTTCACAAATGGTCTGAAGCTTAATACACTTATCAAGCCATCGGATTTCTGAACAAGTAGATATATTCCTTGTTTTATAACATACTGTATACGCGGTAATTTTCGCGGGTTCAAATTTTCACGGTTAAGGGTCAAAAAAATAAATATTAATTTTTGTGATTTTTAATTTTCGCGGTTAGCAACATGCTCGAAAAGCAAAACCATTTCTTTTTCACTTGAGACATTTCTTTCATTAACCTGCGGCCCTCGCAGGTTAATGAAAGAACTGGCTCAAGTGAAAAGTAGCAGCAACTACCGAAGCAACCACAAACAAAATATATGAACACTGTGCCTACCGAAGAGACTTTGTAAGAAACAGGAAATTATTCGTGATTTTGATATTCACAGTTTCTAAGTGACCGCGAAAAATGTAACACCACGAAAATTACCATGTATACGGTATAAGTCTGATACAACTGTTGATGGACATACAAAATATATATTCCTTGATATACTCCCATACTGGGATTAAATAATACTAACCTTGCTTTCTTTGTCATTTCTGAGTCTGTTTTAACTCTCATTCCCTTCATCACTGGCATGGCACAGGATGCTATTGGCTGTAACAATCAGAAACTTCTGAATGACATTGCGTGGTAAGGGACTATAGGTAATGTGCACACAGTCAATACTCAATTCAGCATTTGAAGAGTGAGTGAGTGAGCTCGGGTTTAACATCCCACCAACAACGAGGTCATATGGAGACGGGACCTCGGTTTAAAGTCTCATCCGAAAGACCGGAGAAGCGGGGGATCGATCTTGCGACCCCTGGATTGGTAGTCCGGAGTGTTATCCACTAAACTACAGCCGCTCCTAGCATTTGAAGAAACTGATCAGTTTTTATTTTTCAAATTCTAACTTTCTCAGGAATCATATAGTGTATATGTCAAAAAGGAAGACCCTGCTCAGCTTAAGTCTTCCATGTTTGCACATGTCCTTAGGTCTATTTACATAGGGGTGACTATTGCAGGCCAAAATGACTATTGCAATACTATTACTATTGCAGAAATCCCTATTGCAATACTATTACTATTGCAGGTTACTATTGCAATGCATTGCAATAACTATTGGGGACAGCATTCTTATCCAGAAATTCTGCTTTTATGTATAAAATCTTATTTGTTCACATAAGTTTGTGGCGAAAAAGCATTATTTAATGACTGTCATTTCACAATGTGCACAACATGACACAAAATACAAGAAAAAATTTAACAGGGAATTATCAATCACGGATAGGACTTCAACCACCAACGTAGATACTATGACACAGGATTTGATTGAAGGGGCTGAGCTTTTTGTAGAGGAGGTCATTAAAGAGAAACAGATACTCTCTAACAAGGATAACCTGCCACACAGCGGCCATACTCTACACCACACATGGGAAACACCCAAGACATTTGAAGAGACAAATTCTCTTTATAACACAAATAAAACAATTATTTTTACCGCATATAAGCTATACAAACATGTTGATTCTTTAAAAGAAAAAGAAAAATTCTAACACGTGAGGTTGCTTCTTGTCTCTATACCATAAGCATAGGCCTGCAGCTGTCCGCACATAGTTGCGGATAACTCCACGCTAGCTTAGGCATACCATACTCTCCAAAATTGTGATTGTACGGTACTTATATGGGTCTGGGAGCCGGATTTCGGGGGTTTATGCATGCAGGACGCCCGAGCCGGCACTATTGGTCTCCATCGCGGCTCCCTGTTGCTCGGTGGGCGGCTCAACTTAGGAGCCGGCTTGGCGGCTCCGGGAGCCGGTTTTTGAGCCTGATCACCGGCTCCGGGAGCCGGTTCTGCGAGCCGGTCTTCCCGGCTGAAGACCGGCTCGCGGAGCCGGTTTTCGGAGCCGGGGGCCGCTTTTGGAGCCGTTCCCAGATACTATATAAGGCGCGTTGTGCTGTTTTCACAGCACTTTGGGTTCAAACTGATAGAATCCACATCATACAGGAAACCCCTGAAGAGTCCACTCTAGGACGAAACCTTGGTCGGGTATACGCGTTCGTCATGAGCACAGAATAGGAGCCTAGAGAGGGAAGCGGCACGGCCCGGACTATCCAGTCACTCACTTCTTCTCAAAATACAAGAAAATGTTATATTTTTCATTCTTTGAAATCCAATGCAAGCTAAAACACATCCTTTCCTATTATTCTTTTAGTTAAAAATAGTTCCTTCAAGAAAAAGATGCATGTCTAGAAACTATTGAAACTATTGCGATATTGGAAACACTATTGCCGATAGTATTGACATTGCAGCTTTCCCTATTGATAGCGACTATTGCCAGTGTCACTATTGCGATATATTGATAGTCCGATGTATTGTTACACCCCTATGTTTACACATGATAACAAATGTTTTTGTTTTAAAAAAAAATCCTGACAAACATATGAATTATTTAACTGTGTTAGCAGGGTAACTACAAAACTGTTCTGTGCAATGTTACATCTTCCAGTCATGTGACAATATGCAAAATCAAAGTGAATTTCAACAATCAATTCTGTAATAAACCATTTACACTTGGAGAATCTCTATAGTGTTTTAGTGTTTTATCACTCAAAAGCATCAGAAATGAAATCACTTGATTTGCAAACTGCATATATCCAGATGATGTGGCTCCTAATGAGCCACCTCAGTGGCTCCTAATGAGCCACCTCATCTGGATCTACATTGTTTGCCTTCCAGTCTTTAGATTGTCAATATGATATATACATGTATGTACCTTGGATGAAACAGCATTTTGGTGCTTTAAGGGTTAAAAAAAACAGAACCAAAGAACCATTTTTGAACAAATTGGACATTGTGTGGTGACCTTTTCACAAACACACACACAAAAATGCTGAAATTCAACATAACATACAAGTGAATCTTAAAACACAAGTAAAAGCAAGTATTACCTTAGGGGATTTTTCCACTTCAACAAGACACATCCTGCAGTTGCCAGCTATAGACAATCTTTCATGGTAACAAAATCTTGGAATTTCTACACCAGCCTCAGCACATGCCTGAAATTATTCCAAAAAATAAACGGAGCTATAAAACTGGATATGGGGTTACATGTAAATACAGAGCTCCAGATAAGAAGGGCTACAGTGATAATTTTGGGACATTTTTCAAAACTTCTCACCAAATACATAAGTTGTGACCTCTCATTAGAACCGTCTCAGTGAGACAGTTTTAATGAGTGGTAACAACTTCTGTTTTCATTGAGAAATAAGAAAAATTATCTCGGGATAAATAACGAGAATGATTTGCACCTGTTTGGACATCTGTGCAGTCCAGTCAAGGCTTTGTGAACCCAACTCAATAATGAGCCGCAATACGACAAAACCACAAAGTGGCAAGTGGGCCCAGCAAAGACAAAGATCAGCCCGGGCATCTGTCTAGTCTGATTAGAGTCTTTGTTGTCAGCATGGAGGTAGGTTAGACTCTTAGGTACACTTTAAGCAGTCAGTTAAGATCCTCAAAGCCCCACTTTATCTGGAGCATTGTAGATACAAAGACTAAATTTTGCAAGCTTCATAAAAATACAGTAAATATCACTGAATACCATAAATTAAAGCTTATCAAATGATTATGAGCTCTTCATTTGTTTCTAATTGTTTAATTTCAACTTTCAACTGCTGTTTATATATTTAAGTGAATGGATGGAGTCTTGTTTTTTCTCTCCACTTTTTACAGCTAGCTTATGTGTAACAAAATCTCATTCTCAAAAGAGGTCTATTCTTTTTACTTTAAGAGGCGACCCCAACTGAGAAGGTAGGTAGCAAGAAGGCTTGTGTCTCAACTGTCCACACAATGTCACAATGAGCTAAAACTAGACATTACATGGGTTTAAGTTCTAACATTTGAGAATCCTGAACTGTAGACTTTCAATTTCTGAATAGGCAATTTTGCCTATTCTTTATATACCGGTAGCTAAAAAAGTCTCAAAATCATGAAATCAGGAATAATCCTGAAAAATTTCACCAGTGAGACTATGAAAATTGCAGAGTTGCTTCCAAGAAAATGTATCCACTCAACTGGAGTGCTTAGTTAGGTATACAAACCTGCAGAATAGTAGTCCCAGGCTCAACATAGACTGGCTTATCATCAACAAACAACTCTACTTGCTCTGGGGCTGCTGTGCTGTTACACCGAGCTAAAAATATAATGATGACACTCAGATAAATAGGAGTAATAGAGATCATTTTCCACATTTCTGCTCAAAAACGTATGTTGTGACTCCTCATTAGAACCATCACTCTGAGACATTTCTAACGAGGGGTCACAACATGTTTTTCATCGAGATCTAAGAAAAATTATCTGAAATTATCCTCAAAACTCCATCATATCTGTAGTTCTGATACTAACATGATGTTTTCTCATGCATTGCAACCCAAATGAACATTTCATGCTGAAATTTCTACTGCATAGGTGGTTCTGAAAACTACTGCACTGTAAAACTGAACAAGCCCTGACCAGACTGTCTATGAGCAGTTCAAGTCTGGTCAGGCACAGTTAACATACCCTAATATAGGTCTGTATTATACTATCTATACCTTACAGGGTTATCATGACAAGGCTCAAAAAAGCCTTTTCTGAACTTCAAAACAACTACTGAATGCTCTGCAGACAATCAAGAGACATTTTGTAAAACTTTTGGCAAGCAATGCACAGCCTTATCAGCAAACAATGCAGACTGATCAGATTGCTGCCCATGAGGACTCTAATCTGAATCCCCACTGGCATTTGGTTCAGACATCACAGTACTAGATACAAGGTTATTATACAACCTACCGTATTAGTCCTATTAGACACCCTGGGGGCGTTGCATTTTACAGAAGGGGGTGTTATTTAGACCCTAAAGTGCAGTAAATCGGCCACTGCCAAATACTTCTAATAAACAGTATTTAGGTGAATGGGTAGACTTGCAGATGAGGGACCTCTACTATTTTTGCCTCCCATTTCAGTAGGGGTCAACTCTTACAGGAAAAATTTGCTCCTCTATGAGCAAATTTTTCCTTTAATAGTAGACCCCACACCAAAGTGCTACCTATCCAGAGAAGCAAACAGGAATTCATGCAAGTTAATATAATATTATTTTGAAAAAGAGGCAGGGGGTGTTTGCCAGAGCAGGGGCTTTTGTTAGGATTAATATGGTTTATATGTGCAAATGCATTTACATCTTTCAAAGTCTGAATCCATTTCAATATCAGAGCAGTCAGCTTTCCAATTTTTCTCTCTTTTTTTTCATTATTATTTTCACAAACAGAAAATCCTGCCATTACAGTTATACAGCCCCCTTTATAAACAACTTAAATGTAATTATGTCAAGCCCTACTCCTGGGATAATTTGCATGCACTATATCAAACCTTACTGTCTGCGAAAAATATATATTTTTCATCTCATTTACCTCCAGAATGCCAAAGAATAAAACAGATGATAATTTATAAATAATCCAAATATCAACAAATTACCAGAAACAACTGCATTTATTCTGCTATAAGTTACGGGCTCCCCTTCCAAAATTGCCCAAAATATGTATATCAGCCTTGAGTAAGTCAGATGGATTTTTCACTTACAAAAATATCACAATACCCTAGAGCCATATCTTACAAGATGGATCTAGATTTTTGGATTGTTTTGGAAGGGAAACTCTTTTCTTGCACACCGGATAAGGATATCCGCGTGCTTCCCCTGTACCTACAAATCTAATCTCAGCCATGTTATCTCACCCAGGACCGGATAAAAATCATGAGCATTCAATGCATTGGTTGTAATGGAGGTCATGTATCTGCATCGTCAAGTGACGTTGGATTTTTAGATGATTATGTCACCAAGACAGCAAATGACGTTAGTTTATGCATGCCAGACGTTGACGTAAAGAACCGGATGGCGGTCGCTGAAAGCAGCGCCTTTTTTAAAATCAAACAAATTACTTATTTTAACAAGTTCTAAAGATAATGCAAAATGTGGTGTGCAAGAAAAAGTATCTATCATGGGACTTGGGTGTGAGGTGTGGATAGAAAAATCCGTCACTCGGGATCACTGTTAGGCATCACTCGGCAAGCCTCCGGATCACTGTTAGGCATCACTCGGCAAGCCGAGTGATGCCGAACAGTGATCCCGAGTGACAGATTTTTTTATCCACACCTCACACCCATGATAGATACTTATAGTCTCATAACAGAAAGAATGAGGTAAAACATACCTGCCAAAGATAAGACATGTTTGGCCCTCAGGCCACGCACCAATGGCCACAGCCGCAACATCATCTAATCCTACAAAAAGAGAGCTCTCTAGATCAGAAGGGTTAACATGGATACTGTTCGTAATTTTCCATATAAATATGTTGTGACCTCTCATTAGAACCGCAGGGCTCAGTCTAGAGGGCGATTTAGGAGAAATAGTCTCCTTAAGCTGGCTGACCTCTCCCTATTTTAAGCTGAAGGAGAAGTGAAAATGTACAGAACATTATAGGGAAATCCAAAATTTGGACCAAAACTTCTCCCTAAAGTACCGAAAATGTTGCAAAACTCTCTCTCTCTGAAACCTCTTGGCTAACCCCTGAACCATCTTGGCAAGACAGTTCTAATGAAGGGTCACAAGACATGCTTTTGTTAAGAAATAAGAATATCCTCAAACCCCCAGACTTATCTGGAGCTCTGAAAACAAGACATTGAATTATTCACTGAACAAAGTCTATAAAATAAAATTGATGACAAAGCTGGCGAATGTCAGCTGTTCTAGCAGTTCCATGACAGGTCAGACTGGTCCTCAATTCCAGGCTGTGAAGCCCATAATGTATATCGGTAAGTGAAAAAATGTATATCGGTTTGCGAACAATGTATATCAGTACATGTATGTGACATTCCTCTCACGAGTGTCAGGGATATGCTACACAGCCTTAAATGGAGGACCCTGGAGCAGAAAGTGGATTTCTAGGTTGAATAAGGTGGATAAGATCCTAAATCACATTATGGCCAGACACAAAGATACTTGCATGTTCTCACAACGATGCAGAAGGAGACTGAGATGCCAACACGGATATCACCAGTAACTGTATTTATTCAGTTATAAGACTGGGTAATTTCCTTTCAGAACAATCCCCATGAGCTAGATCCATCTTTTAAGATGGATCTAGCTCTTTGGGATTGTTTTGGAAGAGAAAATGTGTCCAACAAAGGACCTCCAACAAAAGACAGAAAAGGATCTATGCAACTAAAAAGAACATTCGGGCACCGAGAAGGACTTTTATTTGCCATTTTATGCTATAACAAAGGTTGTCAGTTTGAATCTCTTGCAATTATGGTATGGCTGACGGAAGTTCAGAGGGGTCAGATCATAAATTCATAATCATTGCATTGCTAATGCAAGGTCAAAGGCAACATGTTGCTATGCAGTTTGTCCTGAATGTTTCCACCATAGAACATCTTGTCCATCTACTGAGAGACACCGGAAGTATTGCCAACCGACCGTGATTGGGATATCCACGCGAAACGACACGGCGTCAAGACAGAGCTATTCCTCTTGCCCACCTGCGTAATCGCCACCTTACTGCCACTGAAACCGCTATTAATTGACAGGCAATCATAATTGCCATATTCACCCAAAAACTGTAAGGAACCCATTGCAGGAGGTTGGTCTGCGAGCTCATCCTGCGAGCTATACCAACGTCATGGGGAATGCTTTGCAGACACATGCATTCTACAGAGGGATAGGTTTGGAGTTGGCTCAGTTATGGTTTGGGGAGGAATGTATCATGGGGGAAAGTCACTATTGATTGTGTTAGCTGGAAATTCAACCGACTTAAGATATAGGGATGAAATCCTCAGCCCGGTTGCAGTTCCAATTGTGCAACAGCAACACCTAATTTTCCAGCATGATAATGCCCGGCCCCATGTAGCCAGATTTGCCAGAGACCTTAATTGCCCTACCACTAAAAGGATTTTAGTATATGTTTTATCCATTTCAGTAGATTCTCAGGATAACTATCACATGAAAGTCCCTGGCGTTTAGATTTCGTTGGGTTAACTGATTAAAGAAAAAAGACTGAGATATACTTTCAATATTAATAGTCTGGTTGCCAAATGGAGATTTTGGGTGCAACCCAAAAAAATCGTCCGCACAAAATGTTTTTGCACAAATGTGTTCACCAACATGTCCGTACACTGAAACTGAATGATGCCACCTTGGCATCATTGGGGAAATTAAAATATTCAAGATGGCGTCCAAGATGGCTGCCAAGGGATAAAATCCTCAATATCTTCTAAAGTATGTGGGCTAGAAACATACTTTTGATGACTACTTATAGGTTTTTGAGGTCGAGGAATCGATTAAGAATGTCAAAAATTATTTCAGACAAATCAGTTACAAAATGGAGGACAAAATGGCCGCCAAAGCATAAAATCGCCATATCTTCTTTAGTATATGGGCTAGAAACATGATTTTGGTGTCTGCATATAGGTTTTCGGGGACAAGGAATCCATTAAGCATGTTAGAATTTACTTTAAGGAACTAACTTACACAAAATGGCTGACAAGATGGCGGATGAAGTATCGATTACGGAGCGGAATGTCTTAAGGAATGCACTTTTTGATAGCAGAATTCAGGCTTTAGAAAGTTTTTTAACCCGGAATTTTGAAATTATAAGATCTATGAATTTAAAAAAACAAACAAAGTCATAAAGACCTCATTTTGCATCTGATAGTGTTATTACCAAGGAGACCATGATGATCCATAAGAGCCCAGTCCAGGTATGGGCAGACAGCCCCGTTTAGAAAATTTCAGTCGCAACCGAAAGACATTGACAGCTCGATAATTCATTATTTTAAGAATGTCGTTTTTAATGGCTTTTTTATGTTCATAATTCCATGCATGTACCTTTTGGTAAAGTAAAATGATAGACAGAGATCAAGAACTAATACAATCAGACCCCACATTCCGCCCTCAAAACCAAATACAAAAATGACAAATAGTCGCGAAAGACAAGCATAGTAAATCGAATGAACAGCCCTCTCAGACATTCAGTTACCCAAATTGAAAATAACAGTAACATTTATTTTACCTGTTTTTATCAGTGTTTCAAATAGGACAAAACAGAAAGCAAACTGGGCAGCTATAAGGTAACCATATTGCTAGAAGACCACAGACAAGCGGACACAAGAACACGTAACATTGAGGAACCAAAAGGGAAGTTAACTAGTTTTACTTGATCCAAACACATGCCTTCTGCTTCTGCAGTGGTTCAAAACATTTAGCTAGCATTTGGTCTGCATGAAGGGTACCCAACCCATCAATGAATCATCACAGACAGCAAATCAATCACGGATAAAACCTGTGATGAATCATATATGAGGACTCGACAGAAACAACGTATTGCGACACCTGGAGATCCCTCTGAAACAACACCAATGATATCCTGGAGCAAACAAAAAGCACCAGTAGAACCCCGAATGGCCTAGCAGTGGGGCAAAATTTTGATCTTGGCACAAAGAGTTCTTTTACTTTCTGATTGCTTAGATGGATTAAAGTCCTTTTTTCCCCCTGACTTTATAGGTTTACTTCTTTTTCTGTATATTAGCCTTAAGCAGGGGTAGATTACCCAGAAGGAAAAAATTCCAGTCATAACAGAAAAAAAAATCTTTGCTATGATCTTTTGTCAGGAGCTTAATAAAAATCACTTTCAGGTCTTTGATTTTATGCTGACATTATCTCAGTGTTACGCTTATAGCATATGGTTAGTTAGTGTATGGGCTAGAAGCAGGAATAAACAACTTTTGGCGACACAGTTTTAATCTGCCAGGAAACTGTATTGCAGTTTTGGAAAATCACTTTTAGAGATGGTTCTAACTCTACTTGTAGATCTACCTTTTTCTTTTCCAAATGCAAAGTCATTTATTCAGTTTCTGTAAAGTACGTGCCCCGAGTTTGGGGGCATACGTGACCCAACGTTTACATATTTAAAACTTTTGAGGAATGTGAAATATTACATGAAAATACCAACTTATGTGTACTTCAGTGATTCAGGGGAAGAGGACTTTTTAGACGAAACAATGACATCTTGAGCCGCAAGCATTCATACCAATTTTCGTTCCCTCAAACAAATGGAAGTATAGCTATATATCAAATTATCCCAGTAGCCTTTGCGCCATTGGAGCAATGGGTTGTTAGATTCTCACTGTGTCTCTGGCATAGCGCTATTATGAAAGGTAGGGCTAAATCTATCCTTGTGCCGTCTTTTGACCAACCTTGATTCTAGTCCGGTACGAGTACATATTTTTTGCTAAGTCGACAGATAGCCGTTTTCAGTTGTTGTCAGAGATACGATTCAAACCCCCTGTTGTCTGTGCTTAAGCCAAATACTCTAGTAACTCAAAAAGTGATTTGATCGGCCTAGCAGCTTTGGAGAAGAATCTGTTTGAATGTTATGGTGATCTAAGCTGACGGGTCTATGAAGTCAGTTTATGCCGTTAACTTTCCCGTAGCATTGCTCGGTCTATGAAGTCAGTTTATGCTTTAAACTTTCCTGTAGCATTGCTCGGAAGATTTAGTCAGGTAAGAATACTTGCACAAACCGACATGACAATTATGTACTTTTGAAGCTAAAACATTTTGAATATGTATATACAATTTGTAGTCAACTGTCTATAATCATGGGTAGCACTGTCTCCTTTATACTTGAAAGAACTGGGAAAATACAAAAAAAAAAATCAAAAGCTGTTTACAAAATTTGTTACTGCTTTGAAGTAAGTATGGTCTTTTCTGACATGTAAATTTTCCATACCGGCCAGATGTTAAAACTCTGGCTGTGGCATGGCACGAACCTGCGACCCCCACACCACTAGTGCCGACCATGAGCTATAATTTAACGACGCAAGCAACCAACGAATATTTTGTAAATTTTCCATACCACTCAGATGCTAAAAATCTGGCTGTGGCATGGCACGAACCGCCGACACTCACACCACTCACTGATTGCCGACCATGAGCTGTAATTTTAAACAACGCAAGCAACCAACAAATATATATCAGAGTTTCTTAACCTGAATTTTAATTGAAGAATGTAAAATAGATAATAGAATATAACAAAATTCTTGTAACCTTTAGATTGTTACTCGTAGCAACGGCTTTCTGTAATGACTAAAGCTTTGTCAATGGGTTATCTTCCCGTGCCTGCACTAGGTTCTTGTGAACCATCTTGGCCGTCTTGTTAAAACACTGTTAGAATGGAACTTTTATAACTTCATTTTTATATTTAACAATCTTATACATGCAAAATCCGGGTTTCTAATACACAAATCAGAATTCTGCTATCGGAAAGTGCATTTCTCCGACAATTAGTGACGTGACCGTTGCTATGTCCGCCATCTTGTCCGCCATTTTGTGTAAACGGTTTGCTTTAAGTTAATTTCAACATGTTAAACTAATTCCTTGGCCCCAAAAACCCATATGTAGACACCAAAATTATGTTTCTAGCCTGCATACTAAAGAAGATATAGACATTTTTATGTTTTGGCGGCCATCTTGTCCGCCATTTTGTAACTGATTTGTCTGAAATAACTTCTAACATGCTTAATCGATTCCTTGACCTCAAAAACCTATATGTAGCCACCAAAAGTATGTTTCTAGCCCTTATATTTAAGAAGATATTATGAATTTTATCCCTCGGCGGCCATCTTGGACGCCATCTTGAATATTTTAATTTCCCCAAGGATGCCAAGGTGGCATCATTTTGTTTCTGATTATAGACATCCTAAATAATAAGAATCTGCATCAAACATTTGTGCGGACTATTTTTTCGGGTTCTCGTCCCGGCACCCAGACTATAATATATTTTTGTATCTATATAATTTCCTAAATTTTAAATGGCATATACATATCTATCTGAAAAATTTTCCTCCAGGGTTTGGAATTAACTTTTAAAAGTATGTCTGTGTTGCAATCACAGAGGTATACATGTATAAACTCTTTGGAGAAAAAGCCTGAAAAGTTTGCCATTTTATTATGCATGCATAAAAGATATTCAAAGTATTCAATTGATAGTTTGCTTGCAGAAAAAAGAAAAGTGATCCTATGTATATATATTGAGATGGAGAAGTATTTTTTTTGACATAAATTCGACATAAAGTAAATTTCTATTCATAGATTCATTATTTACACTCACAAAGAAAGACAGGAACAAATCTGTATAGAGATCTATAGGGGTTCAAAGAATAACCAAGAAGCAAAGAAATACCGAAAAGCACCTGAATAACCAAAAAGCATTTTCAAAAATAAGTTTTAATGGGAATGCTTATGTAAGTAGCCTTTTCTTGATCAGAAATCATTTGTAGTGTTATTTGTGAGACTTTAATTAGTTTGGGTGTCATACTATAATACCATTGTAACAGAAAAACACTAATGTAATTAAAAAATACGGCCTACCTGTTTGTCACAGAATAGAGCTATGTTTTTATACCACATATGGCTGCTCCGAGCATGTGTTAACTTCCCAAATATGGTCACTCCAAGCATGCTCGCTTTTGACGAAAATGGCATTTTAGAGCAAGAGTTCCTGTTTATAGTCAACACCTAGCAGTCTATAATATGTGACACTAACCTTGAGTATACTTATATTGCATTTGGGGAAGCCAAACACACATGCACAGTCCTAGTTCTATATACTTTGAGCAGTGGTTGCTCCACGCACCGTTTTTTGGGGGGGGGTGGGGGGGGTTTATTGCGAGCACGAGCATACTTTATCAATCACCTTTCCAATTATGTGGTTCCCCAGCTTGATTTAGAAGAAATGCTCGGAGCACCCTAGAGCATGCTCTGGGTGACCAAAACTGGAATGTTAACGCATGCTCAGAGCAGACAAATGTGGTAAAACTAGAAATGTGTCCATACGACACGGATGCCCCCGCCTAGTGCCCTAAGTAATATGGCGCCTTGTTTAAGGTAAAGGCACTTGTAGCATAACTAAGTTCACAAAGGCACACTTCTGTGGTACATGTTTTATTGTTTTCCTTGGGCAGATGTATTGTGCTTATTGAGCAGTACATGGGGGGGGGGCTTGGATGTGTGGGTTGTCATGACTGATATGTGATGATTTTCTGTATCTTATCGCAGAAATGGATGCCATGCAACTTTCCATAAGAAATAGCCCGGAAACAAGTAACTTTTCAAAAACTAACAAACGGACACCATTATTGTATGAAATGAAGTCGAAAAAGGGCCATAACTCCCACAATAATTGACGGATTTTACCAAACATTGAACTTGACCTGTATTTTATGATTATATACCTGTGTATAAAATATGAATTCAACATACCAATGCTTTCAAAAGATAATGAACGGAAACCAGTTTTTCATACAAAATAAAGTCGAAAAAGGGCCATAACTCCCACAATAATCGACGGATTTTGCCCAACATCAAACTTGAGCTGTAGTTTATGATTATATACCTGTGTATAAAATATGAATTCAATACACCAATGATTTTAAAAGATATCGAACGGAAACCATTTCTTCATAAAAAATAAAGTTGAAAAAGGGCCATAACTCCCACAATAATCGACGGATTTTGCCCAACATCAAACTTGACCTGTATTTTATGATTATATACCTGTGTATACAATATGAATTCAATACACCAATGCTTTCAAAAGATATCGAATGGAAACCATTTCTTCATAGAAACAGAAGTCGAAAAAGGGCCATAACTCCAATAATAATTGACGGATTTTACCAAACATCGAACTTGACCTGTATTTTATGATTATATAGCTGCGTATAAAATATGAATTCAATACACCAATGCTTTCAAAAGATATTGAACGGAAACCATTTTTTCATAGAAACCGAAGTCGAAAAAGGGCCATAACTCCCACAATAATAGCCGGATTTTACCCAACATCGAACTTGACCTGTATTTTATGATTATATAGCTGTGTATGAAATATGAATTCAATACACCAATGCTTTCAAAAGATATTGAACGGAAACCATTTCTTACGTACGTACGCTACGTACGTACGGACAGCGGTGATACTATATGCCCCCCCCATTTTAAAAGGCGGGGGCATAAAAATACCTGCAGAATAAGCTTACCAGAAAGGTTACCGTATTTACCCTAATTTTCTGACACCGTAAATTTTCGGACACCCTATTTTTTCCCAAAACGCCACCTATATTATGTACCCTATATTTCCGGACACGTACTGACCAGGGTATTTTTGTTGTCCGTAAATGTTCGGACACAAAAAAAAAACATCCCTTGTTCTCTCATAAAATTTTCATGTACAGTAAAACCTGTCTTAGTGGCCACCTGTATTAAGCAAGCAGGTATTCAGTTCCCAAAACGGGCAGATACATTGAAATGTACCTGTATTAAGCAAGCACCTGTCTTAAGCAAGCAGATTTTGATTATCCCTTAGGTGCTTGCTTAATACAGGTTGGACTGTATAGGCTATCAGTTTTGTCTGTTGGCTATGTTTACCTTTGCCTTCGGCTAGATGAGGTACCGCAACTCTTCGGCTATAAGGCGAGTCGTTTATAAGACGGAGGGGGGGTAGTTTTTGGACTGTCTGGGCAAGTATTTAGCTTAGCCTCGCCTATAAGACGGACCTATCTTTTTGCCAATTCCCCAAAGGTCATCACCAGTCGCCGATGTCTACGTATATTTAAACTGGTTATGCAGTTACCGTAATATGCATAAATATCTTGGATTACATACCACATTATGTACCGTATGTATATTTCCATAAGTTATCCACATCCTAACTCCGATGTATACAACTGGAGAAAATATATTCGTGACATATTCCAATTTGCAATTTGAAGATGAAAGGATCCATACTAAACAAATTTTTTCCACAGGCCAAATATTTAGCGTAAATACTGTATCCAAACTACTAGCAAGTGGTCAGTCTAACACACCAGTACTTCAACAAACAAATTGTGTCACCTCAAGGTCATTGACCGCTTTGATCTTTTTGTGTACTCTAGTCCAATACCACATCTCAAATTACATAATTGAGCGAGACAGGTTTGACAAGTTGGGATTACCGATAAGTAAAGAGAAAAAGTGCCTTATTTGTTTACATCTAGGTTGCAGGAAAATACCTGAGAATGTTAACTTGAGGAAATAAAAATAAAAGGATGATATTGTTACACATTGTTTGCAGGTGTGGAATTGAAAAGAAGAGTTTAATGGGTTTGCCAGATGCAATCACTGTTCCCATAAGGTATTATTTCATGTGATCGGTACCTGATGTATTGTTTATGTCTCAACACCTGAACACAACTTGGGAGGGGGAATAGACTTAAGGTTACGCATTGAACAGTGACCACTTTGTGGAAAATAGCCACGGTGTCCAAAGCCTCTTCTATAAGATGGGTACAAATTTTGGGGGTCATTTCATGGTTCAACACCTACCAGCTAGACAATACCAGAAGCCATTATGAAGTTTATTTTCTCATATAATCTAATTGATTAAACAATACATTAGTTTAACAAATTTCACACCTATCGGTACTATATACGAAAAAGATACCGTATATACATACATGTCAACTTTTGGAAAATCTCATGGGGGAGAAAGCTAGAAAATGACCATTTCAGCAGACTTTTTCAACAAAAATGCACACGCTCAAAAAGTCATGACAATTTTCATGGGGGAGATATTTGGAAATCTTATACTATTTAATGGAAAAATCTTAAAATTCAAACAAAAAATAGGGAGATGGCCTTAAAATAGTGAGATTTTGCCATTTTTGGCAAAGGAGGGAGGGAGAGAGGGAGTACCATCAAAAATAGGGAGACTCCCTATTTATGGGGGAGAGTTGACAGGTATGTATATATGCCAGTGCATACCCTTGATAATTGGTTATTATTCGGCTTTCG
The DNA here is from genome assembly GCA_963989385.1 of Ctena decussata. Taxonomy (NCBI): domain Eukaryota; kingdom Metazoa; phylum Mollusca; class Bivalvia; order Lucinida; family Lucinidae; genus Ctena; species Ctena decussata. The sequence continues at coordinate 27,042,633 of OZ022512.1, read as the reverse complement.
TAAATACTCGTTCACTTAAAAAATCATAATTTTTGCCAAATTAAATGTTTGGACAGTAAAAAAAAAAAATTATTTTAATCCGTCCGAATAATTAGGGTAAATACGGTAGATAATTGCAGTTTGTAACATTGACAGTAATTATCAATAAACAGGTTTACTTGTAACTTGGTTGTAGTAGAATCATGTAAGTCCTGTTGACTTGTCTTCTACATCGGTTACTAGAAATACCGGAATACACTTAATTACCGGATATACCAAAATACACTGGAATCTACCGGAATATACCAAAATACACATATTTATTTACCGAAATACACTATAATATTACCAGAATAAATGTAATATTATCCAAAATATGTCTTTTAGTAACAGCTGCATGTAAAAAACGGCAAGTGAATGACCCATACAAAGACCCTAACCAGCTTGCAATCTACACAGTGATACCTATCCAAGGCCCATACCCTGGTCCATTTACGTTACGTTACGTTACGTTAGGATGATGGGGGTTTTGAGTTAGGCAGATGCCCCTTGTGCCCCATGTCTGCTTCTATTGTATCGGTCTAGTCTGTTTTTGAACGCATTAGCTCCTGGTGCTGATATGACACTTTCTGGTAAATTATTGCAAGCATTGATAACACGAATGCTGAAATAGTTCACTCTCTGAAGAATACACTTTTGGAGACTTGGCTTGTATATTTTCATGGAATTTCCTCTTGTTGTGGCATTAGCCCTGAATTTGAAAAATTTATCACAGTCAACATTTTCTCTCCCTGTTATAATCTTACAGGCTTCAATTACCGTATTTCTTCGACTATAAGACGGGGATTTTTCCCACTGAAATGACCCCAAAAATTTGCCCCCGTCTTATAAGCGAGGCTTTGAATACCCTAGCTATATTTTCCCCAAAGTCCCTGAGCAGCTGGTCACGATCCATGTTCTTAAATACACAAAGCACTTCCAAGTTATGTCCAGGTGCATCGCAAAACCCAGTAGGTGTTGAGACATAAACAATACGTCTAGTACGGATCACAAGAAATGATGCCGTATGCAAACACTGATTGCATCTAGCCAAACCGAATTTCACTGCTGTGTGCTCTCATTAAACTCCTTTTGAATTCCTAATCCGCAAACAATGTGTAACACTATCATCTTTATTTTTTCCCCAAACATTCACATAGGTATTTTTCTGCAACCTACAAACGTAAGGCACTTTTACTCTTTATCTATCGACTTGACCCCAGCCTGTCAAAACGGAGTCAGTTAGGTAATTTGAGAGCAGTATTGAGCTGTAGTCTGGTGCAAGATCAAAGAAGCCACAACAAGGGAGCCGGTCAATGACCTTTAGGTGACACAATGTTTGTTGAAGTACTGAAGTGTTGGATTTAGATACACAGTAGGATTGCTTGACTGTATTTATGCTAAATATTCGGCCAGTGAATAAAAAAAAATCTTTTTAATATGGATTCTTCCATTTTCAAACTGGGATACAAGAATATGTTTCTCCACTTGTGTACACCGGAGTTAGGCTGCAAAGCTAAATTTAAGTTACGGAAATATGACCTTTGCTCATACTGGATAAAATAATGAGGTAATTAATCTAAGATATTTATGCACATTACGTAACTGCATAGCCGACCAGTTTAGATATATGTTGACATCTGTGACCCGTAATGACCGTTGGGAAATTGGCAAAAAAAATAGGCCCGTCTTATAGGCAAGGCTAAGCTAAATACTTGCCCAGACAGTCCAAAAAACACCCCCGTCTTATAAACGACTCGCCCTATAGCCAAAGAAATACGGTAAATCACCTCTTTGTCTTCTATCCTCCAATGTAGTTTAATCTAAGGCCTTGAGTCTTTCATTATAATCCAAATTCCTCAATTCTGGAACTAGTTTTGTTGCCCTGTGCTGAATCTTTTCCAAGTATTCAATGTCCTTTCTGAGGTAAGGATTCCATGCCTGAACAGCAAATTCCATGTGAGGCCTGATATATGTCTTATATAATATAGAGAAGCTATATCTATCAAAATGTGTGAATGTCCTTTTCACAACACCTAGTGACTGAGATGCCTTTTTCGCAGATCAGACTTGGGGTAATCGTATTCTGTATTCTTATTCGAATACAATTCGAATACATTTTCTGAGTATTCATAAAGTATTCTGTATTCGTGGATTTCTTAGAATAAAAGTATTTGTATTCGAATACATTGTAAATTTCATGTATTCATGAATACTTTTATGAATAAATTATGAATACTTTTGTCATTTTAAGGAAAAATTGATGCATAAAATTATATAAATCATGGGATTGATGTGACTAAAGCCAAGAATGCTAGTGTAGGAACTTTGAAGACTACACCTCAAAGGTAAATACAATACATAAAAGACATCACAGAATATTATTTATTAATTGACTGCTTTGGCTGGTTTTATTTTCATAACTTTCTGTAAAAAATTAAGTTTTTGAAGCCATTATTGAAAACCCTGATCATATGCTGCACTCTACAGTGTCTGATCTTGGTTAACACTGTTAGTCAAGATCTCTTTTATGGCACTAGGCATCATTAGGTTAAACTTCCAAGTTAGCAAATATAATACCTATATGTCACCTTTCAGTAGATTGCCCCATGACAGTATTAAATAGGGACAAGGCACAGAACTGACAACTAAGCCATGCCATACCTGTACAATTTTTTGACACTTGTTTCTAAAAAAATTACAATACACAATTATGATCCCATCTTAATTTCAGCCAAACATAATTTGAAATCAAGATGAAAATCACAACAAATGCCCAATCTCTGATTCAAATGCCATGATTACTTTGAATTTGATGCAATTTATTACTATTTATTTGGAATCAAAATGACAAATAGTCTAGATCCAGATCAAATGGCTTCCAGCTTTGGCATCAGAATATGGAAATAAAGTCACCTTACACCAAATATGCAAATTTGCAAACATAGAAAGATATCCAGCTATATCATAGATCTAAATAAAAGGTTCCTAAAATAGATATGAAGCTATCTAGGACATATCAAAAGAAAGAATCTTGTCATCAAAGTTATTTTATGTAGTAAAACCTCTAGAGTCTGGACTACTAGAGATATGAAAGTTCAGCAAAAACTATTGGTTAATGAAATTTCCATTTTTTATTGAAAAGTATTCAAAAGTATTCGAATACATTTGCAAAGTATTTGTATTTTTATTTGAATACAGTCATAACCATATCCTAGACCATTCTTCAAGTTTTTCCAAGTCTTGCTGTAAAGATACACACTTATTCTGTTTTTCATAAACTTTTGTATCGTCTGCATACATTTTCAGTTTTGCACAGACTACTTCCGGGATGTCATTTACATAAAGTATGAACAGTAAGGGTCCCAGGACTGAGCCTTGGGGTACCCCACTTAAAACATCTGCCGGTTTCGAGAACTGTCCTCTGATCACTACTTGCTGTTTTCATTTATTCTCACTACAGATGCAAAAATAGCCATATCTGAGCTGGAAATAGTTCTTATTTAACTATCCTACCAATAAATATGTCAATTTTTAAATAAAAATGTTTATTTTGGTGTATTCCGGTAATAAGGTGTATTCCGGTAACTCTAGTAACCCCTTCTACATCTCTTCTTACCAATCAATTTAAAACTAACTTAACAGATAACCCCAAGACTGAATGACAATTATATGACATATTTACTATAATTCTGGAAGAGTAGATTCTCGACTTATAAATGGACATATAGTTTTCTGACAATGCAGCACAATATAGCGTAGATCAATCGACTAACCTGGCCTGGACAGTGAGCAATAACAGAGTTATGTAAGGAGACCTGTCAATAGGGGTTTGGGAATGTACGATTTCATGCTCCACTGCAGTCTCAGTTGGAAATGAAGAGGCCAAAATTTACGCTTTTGAAAGTGATTTGATTCAATTAGTTACGGGTCAAGAATTTGAAGAAAATTAGAGATTCACCTTCAACTTTCCACAAGAAATACAACCGGAAAACGAAGTTTATGTCGACACCGCTTTTGAAGTTATGCTAAACACCGCAATGTCACCTTCATGCTTGGAAACCTACATTAGGGACGAGTCATTTATTATCAGGTGTGTGTGGGGGGGGGGGGGGTAACATTTTCATATGAGTCACCAAATTTTTTCCGACCCCTAGTCTCACCAAAATTTTTTCCTACCCCCAACCCCCCCCCCCCACGATTGGTGACAAAAGAGTTTATGACCCCACCCCATCCCAGCTACCCTTCACACACACTCACACACTCACACACACACACACACACACACATTACCTATTTTATGTCGGACAGATTTCAATCAAAACCTGTATGAAACAGAAAGAACATATTCGGACATGTTAATTAATCATGCAGATTAATGGTCTGCTTTAATCATTGCACTTTCTTCTGCTTATGGCCATCTTGAAACATGTTGTCAATGGAACTGTTAATAATATCAATGGAGAGGGCGGGGCGTGGGGGCGCAGCTCCCAGACGCCTTAGAAGCTTTGCTGATGACAAGGAACCTGGATAGCTAATATCACAAACGCAGACCTTAAATTTAATTGAAAACAAATCATTAACATTGTACTCGACATGATCTTATAGACAATTATATACTGTTCCTCTAGCAAGTTAATGAAAAGATCTGTTTTTTTTTTTATAGAGGCTGCCCAAGTTTTGTGTGACATTTTCTTAAATGTCTTTTAAGTTTTTTTTTGAATTTGAAAGAATAGAGTTTGAACTTTTAGGAGTAATGGAGTCTGGGGGCTTTGCCCCCCAGAAGCTGAGTTTTTTTTGTTTTTTTTTAAATGATGACTCATGGAAGAATTCTGACCCCCCAATATGCCTAATAAAATATATGCCCCCCCCCCTGCTCCAAGCCTTATTGATTTCCGACCCCCCCCCCCCATAGCACATCAGCAAAAAAATTCCGACCCCACCCCCTAAATGTTCCTGGCCGCCACCTGATAATAAATAACTCGTCCCTTAAGCCCTACAGGTTTTTAGAACTGTTTTAACCATAAGCTGGTCTCGGGGTGTCTTTTACTCAGCCGTGTAACATTACACTTACCCGTCTTGTGGCTTGTTAGGGATGAGCCTAATTTGGCTGGACTAACTTCATACCACACAATACCATTACTGCATAACACAATAGCTCAGCACATCAGAACCAGTGATACCGTTCAAAGACGATCATTCGCCCATTCGCCAGGACCTATGACCAGGGAAGCTTGTCCCTAGCCCTTTCAAGAGAAGTAATCTTGTAACTGTAACTGAATCCTTTGCACTATAGCAGAAATCAGGCAACATGCCAGAGAGTTCCAATCTCTGATAGTCTGGTGGGAAAGAAACAGCACTTATAACTGTCAGTCCCATCTAATGTTGTTGTTTTTGAGGGCTCCAGTCTATAAGGCTCTACAGATGGTAATCAAGCTGAATGTGTGTTTGGGCAATACCGCATAAAATTCATAGTTTCAGTCTTCGACAGAAGTGTGCCCCCTTTTCGAAACATTGAATGTAAGTTTGTTAACAAAATTTTGGAAAAGTATTTGAGATGGGTTCTTCATATTTGGCATACTGGTAGAGCCTAAGGTGGGGTTCCCCCCGATTAACTGTGGGCTAATTTTGCAAAATAAAAAATGACTGATTTATGCTATTTGTTAACTTGGGCATTCAATTTTGAACCGTTTGACGTAGGTACCTGATTTTTGGTATGCTAATAGTATTTGAAGTGCCAATCATTTTAATGATAACAAAGTTATGTTCATTACTGACAGAGTTACGTCCCTTTCCTTATTTGTACAAAAAATTGTGGGTATGGTCTATTACTCAAAAACTGCAACCGCTGGAGCCTTGATAATTCGTAGATTGATAGATCTTTTAAAAAAAAAAAGACCCCTACATTTTTCTGTTTCACCGGCTTCATGTTCGGTGCTGTTTCATTCTCATTTTAACCCTACTTTAATAAGAATAGAAATAGGTAAACATAGTTGTTAAATGTTTTTCGTATAATTTGCTTAGTCTGTTGAAACCCTTCTGTTGGTCTAAATTATTTAGTTCAGTAAAGATAGCTGAGTTGCCACCTATTTGGGAAAGAGCTGCTGACTCGGCTTATCACTTGTAATTTACTGTTTGTTTGTTTGTAAAGGGAAAGATTGACAAAGACATCCCAACAAACATTAAATTACAAGTGATAACCCCGTTTACGGTTTGAAAGATTCTCACCTCTAGCAACCCAGTAGCGGGGCTCGAACCTGGGACGGCTAGATCAGTAGGCCAGCCCTAAACCTACTGAGATTACGGGGCTCCTAGAAACGGTATGGAAATGGCCCCATTACCAGGTGCGCGATTGTTAGTAGTCAATGGAGATAATAGTCCAATGGTCAATTTAGTTTTTTTTAACGAACATATACTTTATTCCACTGTACAGACATATGAGGTTATGACAAACATATGTACAATATGAACATGGTAGTTATGAATATAATAAAACATATACAATTGCTGACAAGAAAGTATACAGAGGAAAGTTTTAGTGATACCTGTACTATTTTACCCACTTCTTTTAACCAACAGCGTTTAGTTTAGGTTTCAAAAACTTGGACAACATCTATTCTGTTCTATTCTATTTTATTCATTAACCTTGCAAGTTCGTTGGGGCACCATGGATGACTTCGCAACAATCCCTTTTTGCCTTGTCGTGCTTTCAGTCATATTTTCAGCCGCTCTAGTTGAACTGGCAAAATCCATCCCTGTCCACTCTTTAATATTGTCTTACCACCTCTTCTTCTGTCTACCTCTTTTTCTTTTTTCCTTTCACTGTGTGCTGTAGAATCGTCTTTGCTAAACCAGATGACATTGAGACGTGGCCAAACCACCTTAGTTTCCGTTTCTTAACCATCAGGAGTTCATCTTATTTTCCAGTGGCTGTTTGGATCTTTCTGTGAACCTCCTCATTGATGATGTGGTCCTAGTACTAAATGTTCAGTAGCCTTCGGTAGTAAATCGTCTCAAAGGCATGCGTTCTTCTTTCTAACTCTGCTGTCAAGGTACGATTCACAGAGATACAGAAATATGGAAATGACAAGGGAGCGCATCATTTCCACGTTTGATCCAAGAGATAGTCATCTCTCCTAATTAGCTTAAGCTTTGTTAAAGCTGCAGTGGCTTGTTCAATCCTTGAGAGAACCTCCGGTTTCAAGCCATCATCTGAAACAATGCTTCTAGGTATCTGAAGCTTATTACGGTACCCAGCTTCTGTCTTTATGACTTGATCGCCCTCTGGATGCCATTGGCGATTTATTTTCATTTGTTCTTCTTTGCAACATCTCCATCTTATACCTTATGCTGAAGAGGGTGGATGAGTGGAGACATCCTTGCCTCACTCAAACTGTTCTTAAGAACCATTCTCCAGTGCTGCCATTCATCCAAACTGCACTTTTAGCCTTGTAGTAGAGATGCTCAATGGTACGATCTAGTTTTGCATTGATGTTGCACTTCCACAAGGTGGCCCATACTGCATGTCCAATGCTTTTTTTAAAAAATCAATGAAGACATGGTATAGGTTTTGCTGATGCTGGAGGTACTTTTCACACAGGATTCTGAGTTTGAAGATTTGTTCTATGGTCCTTCTTCCGGCTCCGAATCCAGCCTGTTCTTCAACAATTATCTGTTCGTCTTGAGGTTCAAGCCTGTTCAAGATGACTTTCAAAATAACTTTGTTCGAATGATTGATGAGGCCGATGGTTCTGTAGTTCTGGCAGAGCTGTAGGTTGCCCTTTTTGCGGGCTGTAATAATGAGTGACAGAGTTCATAGGATGAGCTATTCTCCCTTTCTCCAGATCTTGTTAGAAAAGAGAGATTTGTTAAAACATCATTCATGGTCTCCCCGCCAGCTGGAATAAGTTCTGCTAGTATATTATCAACTCCGGCAGACTTCCCCTTGTTCAGTGCTGCTACTGCAATCTCAACTTCCTCACAAAGGATCGGTCATAGATTAAACAAAACCAATGAGAACAGCATAACTGGGTGAAAGTCTTCATAGAAGAAGTCTACGGCCAGGATAAAACTCGAATCTGAGTCAAGTCTTAATGGTAATACCCGAGCGAGGTAAAACAGATTGATTAAGGGGAGTCATTGTAGGTTAGGGATAGGCCCAATTACTTTGGCGTTTTGGGTCTGGTCGTTTATATCATATGCAGTGGGAAAGTCATTGAATTGCTGGAAGGAAATAAGACGCTTCTACCTCCATGCCCGGGCCTAAATAATCGAGTATCCCAACCCGATGGGTCAATAAGGAATGATAATAAAACAATATGTGTTGTGTTACATGTCCCCTCTAAAAGAAGGAAACTATAAAGCAAGTACATGTGCGCGCTGTGGAACAAATTTTTACATATTCTTAATTGGCTGTTGCATTTCAATGGCTAAAGAGAAGTGATTTCCATTTAGCTTACTTATAAGATCAGGTGAAACAATTGTTAATTACAGATATGAATAATGCATAAAACTTGAGAGAGAGAGAGAGAGAGAGAGAGAGAGAGAGAGAGAGAGAGAGTCCCAGTTTCAAATCTTAGTGGTTACTAAGGTGCGGCGCATCATCTTTATCGTTACTGATTGTTTATACCTATTGGGGAATGAAACGCTGTTGTGTAGTTTTAGCAAACTAAAAGATGGCTCATATAAGGATAACTCATATTTACATAAAATGCATTCGTTGCTTGATAAAATGTGCAACGCTCAACAAAAAATAATACGCCGTACGTTGTCCAATACTGTGAAAATTTGCAATAATTTTTGTTACTTACCGTACCTTAATAAGCACTGTGATTTTGGACTGGACGTTGCTTTTTTGTCTATGTCGGCGATGACAATTTTAGGAGTAATAAATGCAGAACCAGATTAAAATGCCCTGCTTGCAAAGTGAACACTGTGAAAAGGTCTGAAGACCTTTCCAATAATGTCCCTTTGTCGACTTTGGCATCTTCCACCTTTAAACCATTTGTCCTAGAGGGCTGGTATTTGGTATATTATTACTATTTGGTGTGTTAATTACTCTGATGAAAGTTATATGATACATCTGTCAATGACAGAGCGATTCTCATTTTTAGATAATAGAAATTACTATTTAGTTTAAAGACAACTCAAGAAATATTTATACAGTCAGGCTGAAATTTTTTAATAAATAGTCCATAAAAAATAAGCAGACCCGTATTTTTATTGTTATATTTTCTGTCCATCTTGCATTTTTAGTTATGCCCCTTTTTCGAAAAATCAAATGCCATTTTGTTAGCAATATTTTGCAAAAAAAAAAAAAAAAAATGAGGTCGGATATAGATATCTGGTATACTAGTAGGGCCTGATGTGCAACTAGTTGATTTCGTTCATATATGACTGAATGATGTCCCTTTGTCGACTGTTGCATTTATTATTATTATTTTTCTTTTTACTTTTTTTGCACAAACCATTCCCTTCATTGACATGTCCTTTTTAGGGTCAGGCATATAGTTGAAGGCATAGTGTTTTACAAACATATTTTCTAGTTTTATTTCATATTGATCAATTAAGTAATTAATTAATTATTTATTGGCTGCTTTTTTGAAGAATTCATATTCCGGAAGCAATGACTATTATTAGCCTTAATGAAGGCGTATACCTAATATACTTCCTACCAAATTAATTTCGGGGTTGGTGGAGGCTTGATGGTCTGCCTATTGAGGACCAATGTTGGACTTAGTTTACTCAAGCCTAGAGTGAAGTGCTCATCTGGTTAAATCTCAGTATTCAATCCTAATTTAATTTTGCTGTTTTGAGCCATTGATGGATTAGTAGTTCTTTATACTGATCGAAAAACGTGTATGTTGATGAAGCAGGTAATAGTGTGGATGGATAGATAAATAGATAGATAGATAGATTGATAGATAGATTTGGCTGACAGACGTATGGATGAGTGTAAAGATGGAAGGACGGATGGGCAGACAGGCAAACAGACATATGAATAAGATGGAGGACAGGCAGACAGATAAATAAGATAATAAAAGGTAAAAAGATAAAAGAGATAAAAAAAGCTTTATTTAACTTCGCATATTAGAATTTTAGAAACAGACACCAGAAGCTCTGCTGAGCTTTTATTGCGAAAAACAAGGTATTCACTAACAAATTATACCAACCTAATGGTAAGGTAAGGTAAGGTAAGGTAAGGTGTAGGTGAGGTGAGGGTGGGTGGGGTGGGTGGGGTGGGGTAAGGGAGATAACAACCGACCCACTACGGCTGATGGGAACAGAGTATTAGGTTTTACCCATTACGGACAGATCCGGAAAAGCCGAAACTTGCACGCTCCTTTTCCGTCAACACACCGGCCAGACAACACCGTGAACACGTTGCAGTGAGAATAAATCTTCTCTGTGAAGAAAATCAGAATGGGTTTTGGTGATTTAAAATCTCGTGCCGGTCAAGAAGCGTTGAATAACTATCTGGCTGACAAAAGCTACATTGAAGGGTAATACTTAAAGCTCCAGCATTATCTGATTTCAGAGTTTTTGCATGCAATGAAAGGGTAACCGATTGATACTCCATTTCGGACATTTGGCAGTTAAAGACAAATATTCTCTACTATATAGAACACACCGCAGTCTTTATTGGTTTTATGACCCTGTTATGCCATTACCTATGTGAGAAAGAGTATTTCCTTTGATGAAATAGGACTGTTGCATAATAGGATTATATGACACCCAATAAACAAGAATACTTGTCTGTAAAGATGATTTTCAGTTTACAATGTTCAGATTACAAATTAGCCGATATTCTGTTTTAGTTAAAAATAAAATTTATAATTACATGTCAATGCAAACGCATGCACCAATGAACCAGATACATAAGACCAGAATGGATCAGAGAAGCGAAAGCTTATAGAGGATCTCTACAACAGTAAGAAAGTAAGAACGTGTACCAGTGAGACAGTTCTACTGAGGGATAACAATGAAGGATCACAACATAAGTTTTCATTTAGAAAAAAGATATCTTCATTTTCAAGTTATCCTCAGAATCCCGCTCCCCTCCCCCCGGTATCTGGAGTTCTGTGTCTAGCTGTGGCAGTTCTAATGAGAGGTCACAGTGTATGCTGTTTTAGAGTTTGAGCAGAAAGATTTTATAATTATTTTCAAAACTACCTAAAAACTTTTTTTGCAGATTCCAACCATCTCAAGCTGATGTAGTTGTATTTGGGGCCCTCACTGGTGCACCACCAGCAGACTTGCCACATGCTCTACGCTGGTATAATCATATTAAGTCATACGGCAGTGAAAAGACCAGGTAAACCTTGGCTTGTGAAGTCATTATGGTGAAGGTGAAGGGGTCACTTTCAAAGTGTTTTGTAAATGGGGGCTACTCTCTGAGGCTTTCAGAGGAAGATTTTAACCACCTTGCACAGGTGTAAATTGTTTCCCTTATTTTGAAGAAGACATTCTTTTTTAAGAAAAGCAAATTCTCAAATGTATACCATAGCAGGGTTCAATCTAGGCTGCGTTTTTGCGCCAATGGCGCACTTTGAACATCCTTGACCCGTTTTTAGCTCGCCTGAACGAAAGTTCAGGAAGAGCTATTGTTGTCACCACGGCGTCGGCGTCCGCGTCAGCGTCCGCGTCGGCGTTCGAATTGGATGTTTTGGTTAAAGTTTTTTAAAGACCTATATCTCCTTAACCCATGGATGGATTCTTTTGATACTTGCACTGTAGCTAGGTATTGGTCTAAGGTTTAACAGGGTACCACCCCCACCCCACTCTGTGACCTTGATGTCAAGGTCATGGACTTAGAAAATTGGTGTTTTTTTTTGGACTGGATGTTTTGGTTAAAGTTTTATAAAGCCCAATATCTCCTGAACCCATGGATGGATTCCTTTGATACTTGCACTAAAGTTAGATATTGGTCTAAAGTTTTCGAAGGTACTACCCCCACCCCCCTCTGTGACCTTGATGTCAAGGTCATGGACTTAGAATATTGTCTTTTTATTGATTGGATGTTTTGGTTAAAGTTTTTTAAAGACACATATCTCCTGAAACCAGAGATGAATTCTTTTAATATTTGCACTGTAGTTAGATCTACAGAGTAACACCCCAACCCCGCTCAGTGATCTTGATGTCAAGGTCAGGGACTTAGGAAATTTTTGTCTTTTTTAAAGTTTTGTAATTGCATACTGATTCATAATGCTTTGCAGAGATTTAGTTTATACTTGAACTGATGTTAGACTCTTTTTTGAGTTTTTACAAAACACCTTATACTTACCCCACTGGGTGACCTTGAAGTCAAGGTCATCGACTTAGAATTTTGTTTTTAAAGCTTTTGGTTAAAGTTTTATATTTATGAAGACATAATTTCACAGTGCCACGATGATGGACTCAGTTGATACTAATACTTGGGCTGATGTTAGATAATGGTTCAGGGTTTTGATACATACTAGCGCCCCCCACCCCCTACCCCCCACCCGTCAGTTTTTTTACCTCAAGCTCATGGACTTTGAAATTTCATTTCATTTTTTTTTATTTTAAGACTTATTTCTGAGATAGCTTTTGTGTTTTCATTATGGACATGCTTGCATGAAGTTTTATGCATAGCAGTCCACATAGCCCCCCCCCCCCACTCCCACCCCCCCCACCCGTCAGTTTTTTTTTTACCTCAAGCTCATGGAGTTTGAAATTTCATTTCATTTTTTTTTATTCTAATTTTATTTTAAGACTTATTTCTGAGATAGCTTTTGTTTATAAATGTGTTTTCATTATGGACATGCTTGCATGAAGTTTTATGCATAGCAGTTTTTACACCACCATAGCGGCTGAGTGATGGGCTAGCACCAATTCAGGCGAGCTATGCTGTAAGGCGACAGCTCTTGTTTTAAAATCCAGTGCACCGTAATGGCGCAAAGTCCAATGCATCGGCGCTTTTCCGTTTTCGTTGTGCGCCGGCATAACTTATTTTCAGCAGTATAGCTTTTAGCGGGTCAGTGTTAGAAAACGCTTTTTACAGTATTGAAATTTGAGCGCAAAGTGTTCTGACAACTCAGAGAGCGTGACTGGTAACCAAATATCGATTTATTTACGGCACATTTACGAATGCGAGGGAAACCAGCTATTCTAAACATTCGGCAATCTCGCAAACACGGAAATGAATTGGTGATTTCTTTTCTGTTGACACGGCGGAAATTCTGCCAGTAAGCGAGAACGAAGAAATCGGAAGACACCAATGATGAAAAACAATCAAATGGTGAGAAAAGCTGAGAAATTCTATGCAAATAATTTCAAAATGAGTTGCTACAAAAGCCTTCGTTCAACTGTCACAACGATGCAAAAAAAATGTCTTGAGTTTATATATGTATACAGCAAAACAAAAATAAGGCTTTTTACTGCTTATCTATGGTAAGTTAGAAGTAATTGGGTGTTCAAAATGCCAAAATCCTGGTCATTTAGTTGTAAAAAAGTGCTGGCCCCTCTGAAAAAACTGGTGGCCCCTGTTCAGAATATTGATGGGCCATTGGCCCATTCTGAAAAATTTCTAGATTGAACTCTGCCATAGGCATTACTTTTAAAAGAAAGAATGTACTTCTCTATTTCTAGAGTGGTCTCTGTTGGAAAAGGGGAGCAAAGAATAAAATCAAAGTACTGTATAGTGCTCTCATTCTCTGTCAGTCATGTAGATTCACAGTAATAAGCTAATGCAGCTATTTAATGTACACTTATAAATGTATACAGTTTAGTCATAACTGTAGCTCTGTGATGGGCTTGTAGCTTTGTTAGTTTTTGTGAAGCATGAGAGAATGAACTATGTATATGCAAAGTACAGTCCACCAGTATTTCTGGAATTCACCGAATAAGATATGTTTCTCAAAGCTAAGTTTAAAAAAATCTTAATTTTTAGCCATTTCTTTATTGACCATTTCTGTCTTTGGCTTGTCTTTGAATTTTGGCAAATCCATTTGATAAGTTAAGGTTAAGGGATTTTTACAAAAACTGTTGACAAGCAGTACAGTGCAAAATTTGTTACTCATTTCTCAAATTTTGTCGCAGGACCAGTGCTTCAGATAAGAAGGGGTAACAAGGATAATTTACCATAGTTCTCTTGAGAAACATGTTGTGACACTTCATTAGAACTGTCTCCATGAGACAGTTCTAATGAGTGGTCACAACATATTTTTTCATTGAAAAATAAGAAAAATGATCACGGAACCCACCTTATCTGGAGCTCTACCGGAAAGTAATTTTCCTGTATAGGGTGTGGATTGCAGCGCCCTATAGTGCATATGAGAAGAAATACAATAGTGGGGAGTCGGATAACTTCGGACAGCGGGTAAATTCGGGCAGTGACATTGTTTCCTTTATATATCAGTTGTTTGGAACTGAAACAAAAATAACTGTCCAAACAGTGAAAATCCTGATGAGACAGCTCATTATGAGCCGTCTCATCTGGATTTTCACTGTTGGCAATGGTATGTATGAATTTACCCACCTGTCCGAAGTTACCCGACTCTACCCTAGTTTTGTTATGTGAATGATATTGAATAAGTGTGTGACAACTAACAGTACTCATCAATTTTAAACCAACCTTCTATATCAGTTTGCCAGGTGTTGGTAAGCCACTAGATTCCTATGGCCCTGCCGGGGCCGGGGCAGCAGCTTCAAAAGACGATGATGATGACTTTGGTGATGACTTATTTGGATCATCAGACTCCGAAGAAGATGAAGAAACAAAAAAGAGACTGGAAGCTTATGCTGCAAAGAAAGCCAAAAGTAAGAGACTGCTGCATTTCATCCAGAGGTCGGGATAGGGTTTGGTTTTTGTAACAATTCCTAGATACATGTCTATATCATAGTTTGCAACCAGTTGTTAGATCTACACAAAACTAGTTGGCATTTCATCCCTAATTTTGATAATCATTCAAGAGTTGCAAAACCTACATGTTCCTGTGCATCAGTGCGCAAGTGCTGAAACAAGTTTAAAAGGCTTTCTTTTAGTAACATGTAGTCCATGAGAAGATGATTGGCATAATTTGTTGGAATTTCCAGAATTCTGGGGCAACCCCAAAACAAGTACTTGGACTATATGTAATTAAAAGAAAATAAGATTGGGTAGGGCTCCTTTAGTAGATAGGCTATTTATTCTTAGCCCTAAAACTGTTTGAAAGTACCTTGATTGCAAAAAAAAAAAAAACACCAACAGTACAGAGAGTGTTCCTGGTAAGATGGGTAACAGGGATAGTTTAGAGATGGTTTCCGATATGTCACCATAAATACATGTTGTGTACCCTCATTAGAACAGTCTTGCCAAGACAGTTCTTATGAGGAGTCACAACATAAGTTTTTTCAGAAATAAGAAAAAAATATCTAGATTTACCCTAAAAACCCACCATATTTGGAGCTCTGGCAGTTGAATTTTTCCGTTTCTAGAGCCGGCAGTTATAGCCAAATCAAGTTTGTTGATAGATGTCAAACCATGGGATGATGAAACGGATATGAAAAAAATGGAAGAACTCGTTCGAACTATAGAGATGGATGGCTTACTTTGGGGTCAATGTAAGTAGCACTGTTTGTGTATTTTATATGACTGCCCTAATATGCAGTAAAGTGTTGTTGCATTAGTTTTGATATGATCACCATCACATGTTACACAGTTATTTGTAGCATTGTGTGGCCATTCATAACGTGACACAACAGTCTGTTATGTTAAAATGTCGTGAAACGGTGGTCATATGATAAACAGAATCTTAAACTCATGGTCATTTGATACGAAATTGACAAAACTGTACAAAGATCCATAGTGTAAATATACAATAAAAGATGGTGTTATCACGACCCTATTCACTTGTCCTAACCTAAATGGTTTTTCATTGCACAACCTTTCATAATCTCCCTCTGTTGGTTTAATATGACTGAAATACTATTGAAAATGATTTGACCCTTAATGCGCCAGAAAGCAGACCACTAAATTTATGTCTGCAGAATTTCAAAAAATATTTCGTCGAAGTGATATCATATTGAGAATTCGAACACTAGAGCACAAACAGTGTATATTTAGATGAGGTGGCTCATTATGAGCCACCTCATCTGGATCTACACTGTTTGCAAATTTAACTATTTTAATTTTTGGAGCTTTAATTTTAAAAGCACCAAGTCATTCATTCATCATACCGACTCTCCTTGTTTTGATCTGATATTTCTGCTCCATGCTTCAGATTTTCACAATACAGCTCTGTTCAGAGTGCACTTTAGAATTATTCTCTTTCAAGTGGAGGTCATTGTAACAGGGAAAAGTAACGGGGAAAATTTTTATTTCCCTGGAGCTGAATCCCTTCTCGGAAGGGATACTTTATAGGAAAGAATTTGCTCCCTATTGGGAGCAAATTCTCTTTAATAGAAGTCTCAGGAGGGAGCAAACACTTTCTTTTAGGAATAGTCCCTTATCAGAAGGGATCAGGGTGATTTCCCTTGATGGTGTAACCCATGCATATTCACCAAAGCCAAGCTTGTCTTTTTCATTACCAGCAAAACTGATTCCAGTAGGCTATGGTATCAAGAAATTACAAATCAACGCTGTCATAGAAGATGATAAAGTCAGTACAGATGATTTGGAAGAAAAAATAACAGCATTTGAAGATCTCGTAAGTACAGCTGCAGATAACGAGAAACCTCAGTAGCTCAGTAGGTAAAGCGCTGGTCTACGGATCTAGTGGACCCAGGGTTAAGCCACATTAGAGTTAGAAATCTTTCCAACAGTAGACTGGATTTAATTGCACACAGCCTTTCATCATTTCTCTCCCATCATCCTGATAAGACTGAAATACTGTTGAAAGTGATGTAAAATCACAACCTATCCATCCATGCAGATAGCCACTTTTCGATCAGAGCAGGCCCGGGTAGAGCAATCGGTAGGGCGCCTGACTTGTAAGTCAGAGGTCCTGGGTTCGAATCCCGGTCTGGCCACATACTTTCATTTCTCCTTCCGCTGATTCAAGAAGGGCAGTTGTCAGTTACTGGCGAAAGTATGTGCACTTAGTACTGGTTAAGCGCTTAGAAGGTCTAAGCCTGCCCAGGAATAGTGTGGTTAGGTTAACTGACCGTCCTGACATGACCTTGGTTTACCGTGGACGTTAAGCATCAAATCAACCAACCAACCAACCAACTTTTCGATCAGGTATATTCAGTTACAGATAGACTCAAGTTTGGGTGTAGTCTTTCAAGTGTGAATATTAAGCACTTAAAAGTTACTGCTTCAGACTGGTGACCCCTTTAACACAAGTTTGTTTGTGCAATATTTGGGATCTACCTCTAGTAATGGCTGCATCTGGCGTCAAGCCAAATATCTTGATGATTACTTTGACAGCTGATGAATAACTTAAATGGGTCTCATGAACTACAAACCCGGACTTCTGCCTGACACAGGCTATTTAGGGGCCAATCTCCAAATGTAGCCATGTTTTCTTATACCCCAGGCATACAAGTATGTTGGCTTATAAATGTAGTTTTCACCTGTTAAAGTTTTGTGTTAAAGACAGGGATGGTACTATATAAGGAGGATTAACTTCCAAAGTGTCATTCTGTTTCTTGATCTCATAGTGTCAACACCTCCAGTCAGCCAATAGAATCATCAAATCTGTTAATTCTGGTCCACTGGTTGGTTGACTATATTTTCACACCTTCACCTGTACAGGTAACATTGCTATGTGCTGGGAACATTGCTATGGGCAGAGAAGTTCTGTCTTTAAGTATATGAGCCGCGACACGACAAAACCAACAATGTGGTTGTCCGCCCAGCGCAGACTCAGATCAGCCTGGGCATCCGCCCAGTCTGATCAGAGTCTTCGCTGTCCACATGATAGTAGCTCAGACCCTTAACTACCGTTTAAGTCTGATCAGAGTCTTCGCTGTCCACATGATAGTAGCTCAGACCCTTAACTACCGTTTAAGTGTTTAGCGAAGACTCTGATCAGACTAGGCGGATGCCCAGGCTGATCTGAGTGTGCGCTGGGCGCACAACCACATTGTTGGTTTTCTCGTATCGCGGCTCATATGTATTTTGCCAAGTTTGAAAAGTTTAAAATGTTTGTTTCAAAAGATTGGGTAGTCTGTAATTTCCAGGCATGAGGAAAAGCTATATGCTGCACATAAAAGAAAGTTATGGAATTGTACATACTGGTGACCCAAGGACAGGAAACAGCCAGGAAATTATCTGGCAGTTTGGAAATTTGGCTACTGTGAAAAACTTGTCTGATCAGGGGCTGGTACCTCATTCATGTCTATTTCACAGCCATTTGCTCTTTCACAGCTGACCTTGAAATGTTGCTGATCATTTTGCAGAGAAGTGTATGGTAAACTAATTCATTTACCTGAAGTATTTGGACACCACCCAGGTGATTGGTTTGTTTAACCTTCCAGAAAAAGTTTCTTATGAGCCGCAACACAACAAATCAATGTGGTATTATGCATCCAGTGTAGACTCAGATCAGCCATGTCTGATCCTTCTTTGATCTGTCTTTGCTGTGTGCTTAAAGGGTAGCTAAGGGTCTAAGCTACCTCCATGCTGACAGCAAAGACACTGCTCAGACTGGGCAGATGCCCAGGTTGAGCTGAGTCTTTGCTGGGGGCACATGCCACTTTGTTGGGTTTGTCCTGTCGCTGCTTATATCATATTTAACAGCCATTGCAGTCCCTGATGAGACTGCTTCTTTAGGGCAATTTGATCAGGTACTGCACTGCTTTAGATAGGCTGTCAAAATGTCTAAGTTTACTATGGTATCTTCACTTTATTTTCAGGTGCAAAGTATGGATATAGCAGCATTCAACAAAATCTAACCAGATATACATAATATGAACTGAAGTGTAAAAGTGCTGAAAAATAATGCTAACACAAGAATTTGTCTTGGTGTGTTCTGTTAGTCCCTTTATATATTGCAGCCATACCCTGTTTTTGTTTCTCGTGCCACAGTGTCGTTACTGTAAGTAAACTGGTGAAGTATCAATAAATAAGTCAGTCTAAATAAGTCAGAACCCTGTTAGCTCAGTGGTTAAAGGCTGGCCTGCCGAGCTATTGGTCCCTGAGCAAAACTAGCTGGCAGTGGAATTTCTTTCAAGCATAAACAGGATTCAGATGCATGCAGCCTTACATTATCACCATTCCATTGGGTTTATATGACTGAAATGCTGCTGAAAGGGCAGGGAAATAGCATATCACCCATCCATCCAAAATAAGATCTAGAGCAAAAATCAAAACCCACTTATGCCACTACGACACTGTTTGCCTATTCATTTCAGAATGTGCTCAAATAGAGAGGAATTTGTAGATACTAGGGTAAAATCTATTAACCTTACGCCTTTGGATGAAAATAGTAAATCTGATGATTGTATATCAGTGATAGTTACAAATCAGCTAAACTGAGCCTACAATAAGCTAAACAAGGCATACGATTGTTGTTGCATTATGGTTTAACTTCTCAGTATACAATATTTCAGTTCTGTTGAACATTCTCTCACAATTTGTAGGACTCTTTCAGAGCTCTAGATAAGACGGCGTATTTGATGATAATTAAGGATAATTTTTCTTATTTCTCATCGAAACCATATGTTGTTACCCCTCATCTCGTCGAGACGGTTCAGATGAGAGGTCACAACATATGTTTTTATGCAGAATTAACAAAAATTATCCCTAATCACCAAATACGCCCTCTTATCTAGAGCTCTGCTCTTTCCTGACTTGAGATAAATGACACTTGGGCTCTGCTACAGCTATTAGCGGCTCTGCTGCAGAGGCACCAGGCAGCCCATCTATATCATGGCCACCAATGGGTAGAGGCCTAGGGCGTATGATTATTTGCTGCAATTTATTTGGACTGTTAGAAATAACGATGGTCCTTAACAGATAGAGTGACCTCACAATTTGGGTTTGATCTAACTAATGCCAACCATCACAAATGTCAACCTGCAAGGCCTGTACACCAGTCAACAAACTGCTACAGTGCAGACCAGATCAGACAGTTCCAGTCTGGGTCTACACTACTAGCTTGGATAGACTGGTTAAGGATGAGCAGAGCTCATCCTTAGAGCTCTGCTCATATTCCACCAGTACATCCCTGAGCGCCATGGTTGAGTGGTTAGAGGTGCTCGGTTATGGTGCACAAAGTTGCGGGAAGGTCTTTTTGAGATTGCACCCGAGTTTCGCCATCTGTCGACTGGAAAATTCTGTCAACCCAGCTGTAAATGGGTACCAGCTTTGAATCAGGGAATGACAAGGCAGTGGAAGTAGGGGGATGGGTTCAGCCTTCCATATGCTGTGCCCAGGATACAGTGGGCCTCTAACCCCCACAGCCCCTACGGCTACTACGCAATGGGAAACCTTTACCTTCACTTTACCTAGATTAAATAGAGTATTTGATGATAACAGGGATAGCTTTTGTCTCATCTTGACAACTAGTTAAAGTGACACATTTTGGTGTATGCGTGGATTGAGTTAACTTAGATTTAGCTATATACTGTGACAGTAGGTAGACGGGAGAGGCTGCCTTTGACTGACTTCTTGTTTCTCACTGACCTCTATGAAGATGTTTTTTGTGATCTCTCATCATAACTGTCTCGTCTAGATGACTTGGATGTCACGACACAATGTTTTACTTGAAAGGACCCTAAATATTCGGACGGCCAGGTCTGAGTAAACATTATAGACCCATTGTAGACTCCTTCAGGAAATTTTTTTAAAGGTTTATACCATAAATGGGTATGGCGACCATGCAGGTGGTGACCTAGACCGTTTGAATAATTTTTTGTTCAATCAGCCCCTGGAGGCTCTACATGAAATGTGTTTACAATTGGCCCTTTGTCTTTTGAGGATATGTTTAAAAATGTGAAAATATGAGAAATCTGGGTCAAAGGTCAAAGAATGACATTGACTTCTTGTAATCATAATTCTTCATGACCTCATTAAGACGACTATATACCAGTTTTAAGGCAAAAATCTTCAAAACTTCCCATGAAATCTTATGTAGCATTTTCCCATATTTGACCTTGCTGTAAAAAGGGTCAAGGTCAACCCAAGGTCATAATTTGATTAATCATGATAGTACTGGAGCACACAATGCTACATACCAAATTTCAAGGCCATCTGTCAATTGGTTTTGGAGAAGAAGATTTTTGAAAGCTTTTAATTTTGGAGTAACCTCCCTTTGAATAGTATTTTTAGAATTTTCCATTCACTCCATATCTCCTTAACCTTTTGAAATATTAGTAACTTTGTAGGAATGTGTATAATAATGGGTAAATGTATCCTGAGCAAGAACCACAACTCTGGCTTACTTACTGAATTATCTGCCCTTGCATAAATTTCTTTAAAGTAATTGTTAAGAATATTCTAACACACCTTGATCGTGATGTGTATATTGTCAAGAGAATGTATTAGAAGCAAGAATGGTTTAGCTAGTATATTTAGTTTATGAAAAACCGTCCTTGTTTGACTTTGGCATTACTCAACTTAGGAGCCACTTCCCCTTGGAAGCTGACTTTTGGTATACAAATAGTATTTGATGCGTTTAGTTTTTAAATAATGTTGCCGTCATTTATTATAGAGTGGTTTCCCCTGTTTGTCTGCCTGTCTATCCTTTTGTAAACAGTCTTGTTCATTTTGTAACTCCTTTACGACATTAAAACGGGCGTATTATGCGCTGCTTGCGAAGCCCTTGTTACCATATATGGGCATGGCGGCCATGTTGGTCATGTGACCAGGACCCTTTGAACAACTTTTTGTTCCTAAGGCCCCAGTAGCCTACATATGAAATTTGGTTACAATCAGCCTAGCGGTTTCAGAGGAGAAGTCATTTGAAAGTGGATGGACGACGGACGACAGAGCCTTT
Source organism: Ctena decussata (assembly GCA_963989385.1). Lineage (NCBI taxonomy): Eukaryota > Metazoa > Mollusca > Bivalvia > Lucinida > Lucinidae > Ctena > Ctena decussata. The sequence continues at coordinate 27,020,734 of OZ022512.1, read as the reverse complement.
CCATCCTATAAGCTCCCCCAGAGCCGCTGGCTCAGGTGAGCTAAAAATGTAGGGACTTTATAAAAAACAATGTAGGGACTTGATAAAAAACAATGCTTTACAGCTATATTTTATATCTTTATTTATTGCATTTAAAATACATGTGTAACAATTACACAACAATATCATAACTTTTGTGTCCTCATAATTCCCCCAAATTAGAGTTTCAGACAAAACAACCGTTCCTGAAATGGAGCTTTCCAGTCTCCAAATATGGACATATTTATACAAGCATGGCTGTCCCTGGATGAACTGCTCTTTCTGAGCAGGGTCTACACTAAGGCAGAACATAAGTTGTCAATATGGTATTACAATTTAAAATGGAAATATAACATATACATTACTGAATGAATATTGCAACATTATCCCACTGTGGCATAAGGCAGAAACAGTAACATTCTTAATAGGCCAAAATTTTGTAATTGTTGTGAATGCATAAATTATGGGAGATCATCAGAACGAAGCATTTGTGGCCCACAGGGGACTCGTCTTTGAAGAATTTCCTCCGAGAGAAAACCAAATTCTTTCCCTTAAAAGTGGCAGCAGTATGAAGGGAGTTGATCATCAGTGCCCGGTTGTTCAAAGCATAGTTGCCTTAACCACGTCAATAGTTGAGGATTCATAAAGTCTTATAATACCCATAAAATTAAGTGGACAAATATTTTCTGCTGAAAAAATGTGAGAAGCTTTTTCAGTGCAAAATCTCCACACATTTTTTGGCAAAAAATGGTAGTGTTTTTGCATATAATATGAAATTTTACTGTCTGGTTATCGAACAACATGGTTAGTTTTAAACAACTGGGCCCAGGAATATATTCATTTCTGATACAGCATATTATGAAATTACAAGTTTTAACAAAACAAGAAAAAAACAAGAGGAACATTTAACATCAGCTGTATAACATAATTATGCATATTGTATAGCATCATGTCTGGAACCTGAATTTAAAACTCAAAACCATAACTGAAAATGCACAAACAGGTGTTAATACAGATGTGTACATATGTTAACCTTCCAGCCCTTTTAACACCCCTTTCAGCCCTAAGTATATGAAACCTGCTCTTCCAACTTATACGGGTAAACCTTTACCTTGGAAAACATCTTAAACAACCCATATCATACTATCATTACAAGCCGTCTAATCTGTAGTTTTTAAGGATTATTTGGTCCATCTGTCTGAAATCATAATAACTAGAAAAAGTGTTTACGAAACACTATGCCCCCAACCTTATACTTGCCTCTAAAGAGGGTTCATCCCATAAACTGCTTCCCCTGAAAGTATACCCATGCACCTTAAGCAGCCTCGGCATTGCACATATAGCTCATTTTCTGGTTCTGTCACTTAGATAACAAGACCTGTCCGCGTACAGGATAGCTAGCCTGCAGCGCATTGCCCATCACATAAAAAAACTTTAACCAAAATATCCATTTCGGACGCCGACGCGGACGCCGCCGCGGACGCCGACGCCAGGGTGACAACAATAGCTCTTCCTGAACTTTCGTTCAGGCGAGCTAAAAAGGAAAGAACATTTTCACATCTAGCACAATACATGCATATTCATTTTAAAAGCCATTTTAAAAGCGTAATCTTCATATAAATACACATAAATATTAGTACATTTGTATTACTTTGAACTATATATATATAAATAGATCACATACATGACAAAATACAATCTTTTAGTGTCTCAATAGTGCATCAGAAAAGGGAGACTGGGGATAAAGGCAACAGACATTGAACTTTGTAAAGTACTAAAGTAAAGTAAATGCAATCAGACAAAATCAGACAAGTGAAACCCAGTGTATCATGATAAATGCAAGAAACATAAATTTCAGATTTTTGTAGAAAAAGTATATATTTGCAAGTATTTATCTCAATGTCTTCTTTGACTATAGCTCTATAAAAATCTAACATAAGAAAGGCCTAAGCCAACTTTCTTTAATGAGCAAGAAATTGGCATAACTTTGGAAAAACAGAAAATGAAAAACTTTTTTTTTTGGTTATGCCTTTTCCACAATTCCAAAACGTAACTGTCAGCCAACCTGAGAAAAGGAATGAACTGCTGTATACAACTTGTTCTATCCTCCAACATTAGTAAAATACAGCAGTCATTAGTGAAATGCCTGTCACTGAGGTTTTCGCCAGACAAAAGCTCACCTGAAATGGTGCATCCCCATCACATGAAACACATTAAACCTTAAAGCGCCTTAAAGCTCAGCTGAGCCTAGAATCTCTGCCCTCTCAATATGATATAGCCTGAACAAAACACTTTTGCAATTTTGCAGATGTAAACTTTTTTATGCGCCTTTTTTTTTTTCATTTTAAGTAGTAACACACTATTACCAACTCTTAACGGTATTTAAACCTGGGAATTCTGGAAATAGGGCTCTAAGGTAAGGTATTATAGTAAATTCAACTGCTCTTTTCAGCAAGTTTTGTATGACATGTTAAGATTGGCAGTTATAAGGAAAGGCAATGTTACACTGGCAAGTTGTATACTTTACACTACAAAGATACATAATACATACATAACAGGTTAAACAATTCATAAACATCTTTTTAATGACTAATTTCAAAAGCACTGGTATTGTTTTAAATAAATATCTACTTACATGAACATGTATTCATTACCGGTAACTGGAGAATTAAAAAACTACTATTGCAACAACCAAGATAACTCATCCTACGAAATGAATTTAATCTGACATGAGCAGTTGCTGATATATATAGGCAGGAGGTCTCTGCTTTCACTACTTACCTCAGTCCCATCATGACTTCAACTGGACAAGATGCTTGCTTATCATATGAGCCGCGACACGACAAAACCAACAATGTGGTTGTGTGCCCAGCGCAGACTCAGATCAGCCTGGGCATCCACCCAGTCTGATCAGAGTCTTCGCTGTCCGCATGTAGGTAGCTTAGACCCTTAGCTACCATTTGAGCTCCTAACAAAGAGTCTTATCAAACTGAGCAGATGCACAGGCTGATCTGAGTCTGCGCTGGGCAAACAACCAAATTATTGGTTTTGTCGTGTCACGGCTCAATTATGTAAATAACAGGGTAGCACTGCAGATGCATACTGGGGTATAATGACATCAAAACTGACAGTACGAACTTAATGAAAATTTCACTATAAATGAAAGCCATTATCCACTTTAATGAGAGCATGTGGGAGATGTGGACTGACTGTGGATGCTGCAACCTCAAAATGATGACATGAAACACAGCTAAAGTGTAGTATACTCACACTCATCTGGAATGATGTGTGTATGACATATTATACAAAGCTAGTTCATGGAAGCAATTAATATCATATAAGTAATAAGTAACAGTTTGTGGGGATCAATAACCGAGGAGGGCCAACATTGGCGTACTTTGGTCCATACTCTTTTCTCCATAATTCATGATTTGAAAATTCTTAAAATCATACTCCCTCGAATTTCATTATGAAATAATCAGAAAACAATGAAACTGATTACAGTAGAACTACATTGGCTTGAACAAGCTTGGGACCATGAAAATTAGTTCCAGCCAAGAGTAGTTCTAGCCATCCACAGTTAGTTTCTACATAAAGTGACCTCTAGGGATCCAGGAAAGACTTCTAGCCAGGCAGGGTTAAAGTTCTCATGACTTGAGCAAAAAATCTTCAGTGAAAAACATTTGTTACAGAGGCACAGAAAATATATCAGTGCATACCCTTCTTGAATTTTCACGACTATTTTGTCGTGTCATAAAGTGACTGCATCGCGTTCTGCAAGGAAGTTTTGAATTTTATGATTAGTGGAGTAATAACTTAAAAATAGCATCAATCTCAAATCAGTGCTCATAAGTTCTTTTCAGCCAATAACTGTCTGAACTTGATTATATACTGAATGTCAAAAGAAACGCATACAAGTTCAACCTCCATTTTCTTCTGTCAGGTGATTTACAATTTTAAATCATGTATAGCAGAAAATACTACTGATGTCTGCCAACAATATAAACTAAGCTTCATGCAAAATTAACCTTGATTAAAGAGTTATCTCAATTTAACATGAAGCATTCAAAGTTGTGCTAAAGGTTGTCTTTCCTTTCACAGTTTAACAAATTGTATCCAAAACATGGCTCCAATGTGTGGTTATGACAAAGCCGCTGAAATTATTACCATACTATTATTCTTAGGCGCCTGACAGCAGTTTGAAGTTGAATATTCTTCAAATTATCTCCCTTGCAATTCCGCAAAGAGCAAATTGGGAAGTCCAATAACATCAAACGTTCTGCAGTCCTACGAAAAATTTCTTTGCAAATCATTTAATTTACCCCTCTTGATTCATTTTCACTCTACGTGTGGACCTTTTCTTTTCATTTCAAGAAATACAGGGTGTTAAATGGTCTATGGGAAATCCAATGGTAAGCAAATGCCACTGTTGCCATTGTCAACTTTCAACCGGTTGTTTCTTTGAAATGCAAGGCTTGATTGCTTTGATTTTTTTTCGCTTTTTCATATCTGTGCTGCTGACATTTTGTCTGGAAAAAATTATTAGCCAAACATTTTAATGAATTGAAAATACAACTTCCGAAATTATGGTAACTTTAAGTTTAGAGTAAGGGGTCATGGCTTCGCACAGGGCATGGCTTCTCACACCTACGGGATTTCTTAGTATGTGCCAGTCATCAGTTGTCTGAACATCATTTTGTTTTGCAAATATTTCAAAGTTGTTTAAATGAAGGCTTTTGACATCTCTTCCGCGTGCAGTGCATCACGTGCATTTTGGCGCCAAAATATATAAAATATTCAGATCAAAGTCGGGAAAGTTTAACATTTTTAGGACAGGCAATATTATTGATAGCACACTGTCGAAATTTGGCTCCTGAAGTGTTAATGAAATTGTTATATATAAAGTGCACAATCATCAAAACCTATGCCGGTTGTATGGACACCAAAGATTTTCCATGCTACGGGGTGTGAATTTTGTCCCTCACTTTTATAAGAAAAGTCCGCATACTGTAAAACACTTATATTTGGCGGCAGCAAAATTTGGCGGTTTTTATAAACGGACCTTTTGGCGGATTTTTATTTTGGCGGTTTTGCGATTTACAAAAAAAAAAAAAAATGAATAAAAATAAAAAGGAATGCAAAAGAAAACCAAACGGAGGGAAGTGCCATAGTATTTTTAGTCCTAGTATTCTTAGTAACTAGCCCATTTTAGTCCTTGTTCTAATTGGCATTCTATAATTATGCGACTGATTGCAGTGATTACATTTCAATTATATCATTATAAACAAAACTATTTACATTATACACGCTATTGTGTTGCTTCTGATTAATTAAATTGGCTTAGGTACTAAGTAGAATGACAAACATCGCTACACTCCGTTTCGCCTGGGTGTTTCACTTGGACATCGTTTCTACTGATGCATATGCTTTATATGTGCTTTGATATTAAAATGGAAGGAATAGATCTCTCAATGGTAGAATTTCCCATTGCTCAGCAGTTTAATTGGCGGCATTTTAATTTGGCGATTTTCTTCTTTTCCGCCAATATCGCCAAAATAAAGTCACCGCCAAATATAAGTGTTTTACAGTATTATTTTTAGCTGTCATCCTATTTTGTCATAAGTCCACTGTAAGATTACACAGTCGAGCTGTGATGGATTCAACAACAAATTGTCAGTCACTTATTAACCAGTGTTTTAAAATCAAATAAAATTCTGAAAATCGCTGAGTTTTGTCTTTCCATTTATAGAAGGAACATTGACATTATACTATTACCCTACAAACTATAAATAAAAATAGCATATTGGCTGTTGTTTTATGGTTTTCATTTACTGGTTCTAAGGTATATGACACAATATTCAAAGACATCTAGAATGCTTCTATTTCCTACTAGAAGAGGTGTGCGAAGCCATGTCCCCATATACCCAAAATATTACGTAGAACTGCACTATATATTACCGCACGTGCTACTTATGACGTCAGGGTCTGAGACCAAATATTTTCATACTTAATTTCCAGAAAGAGTCAAGGTATATAATAATATGAAGAAACAGTCGTTATGTTACAAGCTTTGTCAGCCAATGCTGCAAAAGTCATAAAAGTGTGCGAAGCCATGTCCCCTTACTCTAAACCCATCACAAAAGCTAGCGTTCTGGTGTTCATAGTTTATGGAATATCAATTTGTTTAGGTTGTCATTCTGTCGGAATAGCATAAACAAAATAACTTATGTCTAAATAAAAGCATGTGTCTATATCTTCAAATAAATTCAGTTGATACATTGTAGGCATTTCTTTTGATGTTCAGTACATATCATATCTCTTGACACTGCAAAAGGACCTATCCAAAAAGTACAAGACAGAAATCAGCAGTGTCCAAAAGAACATTACAGACTTTATAAGTATTCAAAAACACACAATAGCAGTAGGTAGGATACATTATTACTAATATTAACAACACTGTTATAATGGTTGTACCAAAATTGAGCCAACTTATAAACCAGTACTGAATGTAACTATACACCAGTACTGATACGAGCTACTTACCAGTATTTTGATCCTGAATGTACACCGGTTTTTATCCTAGCAATACATCAATACTGATCCTAGCTATACACTAGTACTAGTCCTAGCTAAACACCAGTATTGATCATAGCTATACACCAGTACTAATTCTAGCTATACACATGTACTGATCCTAGCTATGCACCAGTATTTTGATCCTATCTGTACACCAATATTGATCCTAGTACTGACCCTAGCTATACAGCAGTACTACTCCTGGCTAAACGTTAGTACTGATCATAGTTTACACCCATACTGATCATAGCTATACACCAGTACTGACCTTAGCTATACACCAGTACTAATCCTAGCTATACACATGTACTGATCCTAGCTATGCACCAGTATTTTGGTCCTACTGTACACCAGTATTGATCCTAGTACTGACCCTAGCTATACAGCAGTACTATTCCTGGCTAAACATCAGTACTGATCATAGCTGTACACCCATACTGATCATAGCTATACACCAGTACTGACCTTAGCTATACACCAGTACTGACCTTAGCTATACACCAATACTGATCCTGGCTATACACCACTACTGTTCTTAGCTATACATCAGTACTGATCCTTGCTGTACACCAGTATTAGTCCAAGCTATACATCAGTATTAATCCTAGGTTTACATCAGTATTGACCATAGCTATACATCAGTATTGATCCTAGCTATACACAAGAACTCTTCTTAGTGATATACCTGTACCGATCCTAGCTATACACCAGTTTTAGTCCTAGCTATACACCAATATTGATCTTAGCTATACACCAGTATCAACCCCAGCTATACACCAGTATTGATTCTAGCTATCCATTACTTTAGCGGGCATTTCTGCCATATAAACATAATGGAAAGAAACATCAAACCTATATTTATACAATGACAATCACTACAAACAATAATTGGTTGACAAATAATCATACTACACATATACTACGTTAATTGGATTTGAAAACCAAATGGATTTTTTCAAATTAATTGGTAATATAATTGCATAAGGTAAGACTCTATAATTTCTGAACAACCTATCTGCACTGTTTCAGTTTGCCATCAATTTTATAAAATACTGCAAAACTGGACAAAACGCCTTGTCCAAATTATTTATAACAATTCCAGTACTATTCTATTAGGGCTCATTCAGGAAAAAGAAGAAGGACCCGAAACTTATTTAACTTACTTTTTTGGTATGGGATTGAACAAATACATGTACTACCATTTCTTAGTGTATTAGTAAAAACTTTTCTTGGTTGTCCCTCCAAAAAAACTTTAAGTCCTGTTCAGGCAGGTACTTTTATCAGAAATATTCATTAGCCAATATCTACTTGTACATGTATCTACTAACCCTTAAAATGCCAAGAACAACCAGAGGACCATTGGTCCTGTAGCTCACCTGAGTCCATTCATCCTCAGCACTCAAGGGTAAGTAACTCAAAAGTAAATTGTACAATATGGCCTAATTTCAACTTTGACTGAGTTGTTATGCTTGTCCTAGTTAATATTAGCAAGTTTGATGAAGTTACAATAAAAAAAAAAACATGTTTGTAAAACTTCTTGCCTAAATATTGCAGTAACACAGAAATAAATGCCAATTTGCACTTTTCCCAATACAAGTCTATGGAAACTTTAAAATGCCATAGCAATGAAACAATGTGAGCAACAATATTTATGTAGTGGCTAATGTCCTAAACATACAAAGAATCAGCTTCATCCCCTTTTATGGTTTTTGAGGAAAAGATTTTTTGGAAAATTTTTCCTTTATGTTGCCATGGCAATGAATCAAATTCGGTGATTTGGACAAAATTAATATGATTCATAGAGGACTACTCAAGAAACATTTCTTTAGAAAAAAATTCCAAATATCTACAGTGAGGTAGCAAAAAAATGCGGATTTCCATTTTCCCCATTATAAGTCAATGGAAACTATAAGTTGCCATAGCAACCTAACTTCTGAAGTAATTGCCATGAAAAACAGTCATTCTATAGAGGCTAGTACTAAGATCCTTTCTGTAAAGTTTGAGATTTATTGGCCACATAATTTCTGCAAAAATATTTTAATATTTTTTTCTATTTTTAACCATTCGGTTGCAATGGCAATAAGCCAAATACATGTAGTGCAATTTGCATAAATTTAATAAGGCTGGTTGAGGACTACTCTGGAAACATTTCTAAAAACGTTTCGACAAAATATCTGCAGTGACATAGCAATAAATGCAAAATTTCCATTTTCCCATTATAATTCAATGTCAACTTTAAGTTGCCACAGCAACCAAGGCGCTGAAGCAGTTGTCGAGAAAAACAGTATATTTATAGAGGGAAGTACAAAGACCCTTTCTGTGAAGTTTCAGCTTTATTGGTTGCATAGTTTCTGAGGAAATGCTTTTTGAATTTTTTTTCTATTTTTAACCTTTCGGTTGCCATGGCAAGCAGCCAAATTGTGCAATTTGCATAAATTTAATAAGGCTGGTTGAGGACTACTCTGGAAACATTTCGATAAAAGTTTTGTCAAAATATCTGCAATGACATAGCAATAAATGCAAAATTTCCATTTTCCCATTATAAGTCAATGGCAACTTTAAGTTGCCACAGCAACCAAACAGCTAAAGCAGTTGCCAAGAAAAACAGTATTTTTATAGAGGGAAGTACCAAGACCCTTTCTGTGAAGTTTCAGCTTTATTGGTTGAATAGTTTCTGAGGAAATGCTTTTTGAATATTTTTTCTATTTTTAACCTTTCTGTTGCCATGGCAATAAGCCAAATTGTGCAATTAACATAAATTTAATAAGGCTGGTTGAGGACTACTCTGCAAACATTTCGATTAAAGTTTTGTCAAAATATCTGCAATGACATAGCAATAAATGCAAAATTTCCATTTTCCCTTTATAAGTCAATGGCAACTTTAAGTTGCCACAGCAACCAAAGTGCTGAAGCAGTTGTCGAGAAAAACAGTCTATTTATAGAGGGAAGTACCAAGACCTTTTCTGTGAAGTTTCAGCCTTATTGGTCGCACAGTTTCTGAGAAGATGATTTTTGATTATTTTTTTCTATTTTTAACCATTTGGATGTCATGGCAACCAGCCAAATTGTGCAATTAACAAAACTTTCATGTGGCTGATAGAGAGCTATTCAAGGAACATTTCTATAAAAGATTTGTTAAATTATCAACAGAGAAATAGCAATAAATGCAAATTTTCAATTTTTCCCATACAAGTCAATGGAAACTTAGTTGCCATAGCAACCAAAGTTCTGAATCGATTTGGATAAAAAACAGTACTATTGGTTCCCCCTGCCTATAGATGCTATATATGAAATTTGGTAACAATGGGCCTTGTAGTTTCAGAGGAGATGTTGTTTGAAAATATTGACAGACGACAGACGACAGACGGATGACGGAAGCCTGCCTATACTATAAGCTCACCTGTGAGCCTTCGGCTCGGGTGAGCTAACAATAGTTGAATTTGCATACACTGTATATCTAGATGAGGTGGCTCATTTGGGTCTACACTTTTTCCCTCTAGTCTATTCTCAATGTGTTATAGCAACATTGAAATTATTTTGAAATTTTGCAGAGCTAAATTTTGTCTTCTGCTTCCTTGGCATTTTCAGGGTTAACATAATACGAACAATTACTTTTTTTCTGTCAGTCACATGTGCCAACTTTTACCCATGCTCTAGTAAGTGTTGTTAAGGTCTAGCATTAGACCTGATATAAATATGTAAATCATACACATAATAAGAATTTCAAGTTTTTCTTTTCATTTAATAATTAGGCCAAGATTAGGCAACCAAATCAATCTTTTCTGCACATCTGGGTAATTTTCATATGCTGAAAGAGATTCTGAAAATTTGATTGCATGTTCTGAGAATCCTTGAATCTCCAAATAATTGGCTGGTCTGGTATGAATTATGTCCCATAAAACAATATTGTAGGCCCTCATCAGATCCGTCCAAGTGAATAAAATATGAGCCACATTATGAGACTTCCAACCATGTGGCAGTTTTGTTGTGAAATTCAGGGGCCGTATTCATAAAACGACTTAAGTGGTTGCTATGCTGTTGCTAAGGCTAAATTTCTTTGAAGGAGATTCCCTACAACTATGAAATTTGGTCTGGAGGAACAGTCTTTGTAAGACTGTTCCTCCAGACCAAATTTCATAGTTGTAGGGAATCTCCTTTATAGATATTTAGCCTTAGCAACCGCATAGCAACGACTTAAGTGGCTTTATGAATACGGCCCCTGATCATCCTTATCTTTTCCCTGACTCTAAAGAGGCCTCACTGTTGGCTGTATGGTTTGGCTCAATTCCGTAGATAGCTGATGTGACAAGTGATGGCTCTGATCCGAGGTGTATCCATTCACTTTAAGAGGATCAGACTGTGCAGATGCACCAGCTCATCTGAGTCTCAGAGCTCAAGATAAAAGTGAATATTTGGTGATAATTAAGGATAATTTTTATTTCTGCATAAAAACATATGTTGTGACCCCTCATCTGAACTGTCTCAACTAGACGGTTCATATGAGGGGTCACAACATATTGTTTCAATAGGAAAATGAGAAAAATTATCCATTAATTATCATCAAATACCCCTCTTATCTAGAGCTCGGCACTATTTTATACACAAGGTAAAAGGCACCTTGTCCCAAGACAGTCTGTTATCATCCTCTCATCGAAATGGCAGCCGGTTTCTCCATAGTGCCAACAACTTTCCTGTACATTACTTTCCTGCAGCTGGTAGGTCTATAATATCTTCAAATTTCCTGAACATATGTAGCTGGTACCACTCCCATTCTGCCATGTAGCTCCCCTTCCCACCAATCACTGCTTAGTTTGTCATAAAGCGTAATGATATCACCTGTTAAAACAACCATACTTTGGAAATAGAATTTCAGTTTCACTAAATTAGTCACATGATATACTATTACAAATCTTCAATGTTATCCAATCAGACGTCTCCTTATATGTGACAGTGTCTGGCATTTTGAGCCTTATGGAGCGAAAATCGGAAATTTGATTTTTAACGTTTTCATATTTATTAGTGCTTCCAGAATTGATTTTGAGAAGCACAAAGAAATAGCGCTAAGGTTTACTGCAAAATCAAACAAAATTCACACCAACCCGATTTTTGTTTTCATTTCACTGATTTGATACAATTTACATACTGGCTGGATAAACCTTTATAACTCTGGTTCGTGACATCGCTTTTCAAAGCTCTATAATGCGAACATTCTTAAAAAAGTGTAGATGAAGAAAATTAAACATGCCAATAGAAATGTTGACTCACTCTTTTCAGGTGACGCTTTGAAATTTATTAGTCAGTGCGCGGAAATACAATTAACTTTACATGCAAATTTTATGACGTCACTTTCATTTCACGTTTCGTGACTTCAACATCGCACCTCCACAAGGCTCAAAATCGCAGGCACTGTCACATATACATCAGTATATTAGAATTCTTATTCATCCACCAATTCCACATTTTTAGAAAAGAAACAGCTCAATTATCATCCACAAAAATTCAGCATATCTGAATCTCTCACAAAAGACCTTCAAAAATAGAACTTTTAGAAAGACTACATCATAATTTTTCCTATTTTTGCACAAATGGAACTCAGAACATTGCATTAGCTCTTTAAAACGCATTGCCCAGTCCTTGATATTTTCTCCTATGTCTGTGAATAAAGATGTGCCATCTGATTAAAATGGCCTAGCCTTAAACTACCATAAATATTGAGACATAAGTGTCTCCGCAAGCAGTGTAGACCAGATTAGACTGCTCTTCCAGCAGCATTTTGATCTGGGTCTGTACTGTTTTCTTTCTTCCAGGATGTTTTTTGACAAATTGCCAGACAGTGAAATCAACTTGTTAAAAATAATTTTTTACACTATAAAAATTCTAGTTATTGAGGCAAGCAGTGCAGACCCAGATCAGACTGCTCCTAGAGGAGCAGTCTGATGAGGGTCTGCACTGTCTGCCATTCCATCTGCATTAGCTGCATGCATTGTAAAACCAAGTTGTTCCATTTTTAGGACAGATATGAATTTTATTTTAAGTGTCTCAATATTTTTAAATTTTTACAGAAAAATTCTGCAAAAAATTCTGAAATATGCCCCAATATTTAGAGTAATCATCTGTATTTTTCCTATCTGATTCTCTGAAGCACTTGCCTTCATATATAGTAAGCTCATCATCCCTGGTTCCTTGGTAGTCGTAAAGTGCTCGACACTTTCCTATTGCTCTGTTCCCGGCCGATATATCATCGTCAAATTCATCGTCATCTGTAAATACAACATAAAGTTCTAACCCATTTCATTCGGGATACCCCTTTGGGGGTATCAGGGCAAACAGTTTGGATTAAGGTCAGGCCCCACAAATGTGGGGCCTGATCTGAGATCCAAACTGTTTGCTGCCTAGACATCATTTCTACAAGAATTACACCAAGATTATCAGAATATTCTTGATTTTTGATGCAGACAACAATTTCAGCAGATGACAAAAAATACCCAGAATACAATGGGCTAAACAAGCAAATTCAGTGAATTTATATCCCCCGCCGAAGTGGCCCTGACTCGTTTATTATGGTTTACTTAAAAGTTTCATATAATTTTGTTCACTGGACTGAACTTGTGGAACGTAAATCAAATCAAGGACTATTACTCTGGCATAAGTGAGACATAAGCTAAAGTTGTTCTTAAACACTTGCCTCAATATCACTTCACTATAATGATACATTTTTAATTCAGTTTCAAGAAATTTTGTTCAGTCCAGTATCTAGGTTATGGCTAATTTGTAGATTTTAAATCAATTTAAGGGCATTAAATCATGCACTACTGATGTAATTATGATCAAAGTTAATGTGCACTGCTCTGTCAAGACAATACAAAATTATTTTAAGTTTGAAGAAATTCCATTCATTGGTTACTTAGTTATGACACAATTTGTTGATTTTAAACCGAGTCAAGGGCAATAACTCATTGCTAACTGAAGCGATTTCGACGACAAAACATAAGCTGCATCAATGTGTTATGGTGATGGGTATTTGGTAAAAGTTTCATAGAATTTTTTCACTGATTACTTAGTTATGGCTAAATGTGTCAATTTCAAATTGATTCAAGGGCAGTAATTCTGAACTTCTGATGCCATTCTGATGAAACTTTATGTGCATAACCACCTTATGGCAATACATATTAAGTTTAAGTTTCATGAAATTTTGGTAATTAGTTACTTAGTTACGGCTCATTTTACTGATTTTAAGTCAATTCAAGGGCAATAACTCATGCATTCCTGAAGCCAGTCTGATGAAACGTGACATGCATCAGCGGATTATAGTGTTATATATTTATTTTAAGTTTCATGAAATTCTGTCCAGTGGTTACTTAGTTATGGTTCATTTTATTGATTTTAAAACAATTCAAGGGCAATAACTTATGCATTACTGAAGCCGGTCCAATGAAACTTGACGTGCATCAGCAGGTTATCGAGATATACATGTATACTTATTTTAAGTTTCATGAAATTCCGTCCAGTGGTTACTTAGTTATGGCTCCGGACGGACGGAAGGATGGACGGACGGAAGGACATGGAGAAACCTATATCCCTCCGCCTTCGGCGGGGGATAATAAGCATTTAGGATCAGGCAAGCTAGGTGAGGTGTTAATCCATTGAAAATCTCCAAATCTAATGTCGTAAACTGCACACACACTGTAGTAATTTCCTTAATCAAATCTGTCAACATTTTAAGAAACTTTGTCACTTATCACGATATCCTGAAAAAGCATTTGTATAGTCAGAAAAAGATTGCTTTTTGAAGTATCCTACTATCATTTTGGACTTGGGTATTACATTTTCGTACATTAAATTGTAAAAAAAAAGAAGACTTTTTGCCAAAGAATGGGAGAAGGTTTTGCTGCTCATTTTTGCTGCAAGAGATATTAACACACTTTGTTTTATGAGTACATATAAACTTGACAAACCACCTTAACACACTGGCAATGCTCTGAACAATTTGGCCCAGTACTGTAAATTGGTAAATATTTAGAACACTTCTCCACGCATAGTTTCATTAGAATAAAACTGATACTGGAATTTACATACCGAAAGGTTCATCACTGGCTGCTAAGGCTCCTAACGTGACATTTGTCGCATCATATCCAGTTTTACCCTCTTTTGCAAGGTTTAATGGCAGTTTGAGCATGCTGACATTCATACCCTAGATATGGAAAACAAGTAAGTCCTAATAATTTTATAGTAAATACAGTGAAAAAAAATGATGTCATACTGATCTAAAAATATTTGGATACAAATCGCCCAAGGGCAATAATCGCTCACCTACCAGTATATGCTCAGGTCAAGTGGCCAAAACGTACGCTTTTGGCTCAGGTAGGCTAATAAACAGGCTGTAATTCTATAGGATTGGATGGTGAGTGTGTAAACTGTTCCACCACGGCCACTTCTAAAAAATCACTTAATGACCTTGACCTCTAGTATTCATAGAGGTTGAAGTTGACTGCATTTCCATATTGCAGAGCTCAATAGCAACAGAAAAAATGCACTTTTTCAGCTTTTCCCATTCAAAAGCCTAAGGGATAAAATTTGACCTTGCCATAAAATAGGTCGTCAACCCTAAGTCATCATTTATATAAAGGTTGTAGTATTTGAGTCCCTGATGCCACATGCCAAGTTTCAAGGCAATTGGCCCAGTGGTTCTGGAGAAGTAGAATTTTTAAGGTTTTTACCATAAATGGGCATATGGCGGCCTTCTTGGTCATGTGACCTGAGTAAAAAATTTATAAACTTTTGTTTCTTTATCCTGTTAAGGCTCTATATGAAATTTGGCTTCAATCACCCCAGTGTTTTCTGAGGAGAAGTCCTTTAAAAATGTTGGCGACGGAGGACAACGACAATGACCTTGACCTCTAGTATTCATAGGGGTTGATGATGACTGAATTTCCATATCACAGAGCACAATAGCAACAGAAAAATGCACTTTTTCAGCTTTTCCCATTGAAAAGCCTAAAAGACCAAAATTGACCTTGCCATAAAATAGGTCAAGGTCAACCTAAGGCATCATTTATATAAACTTTGTAGTACTGGAGTCCAAGATGCTACGTACCAAGTTTCAAGGCAATCGGCCAAGTGGTTCTACGTACCAAGTTCAAGGCAATCGGCCAAGTGGTTCTGCAGAAGAAGATTTTTTAAGGTTTTTAACATATATGGGCATGACGGCCATCTTGGTCAGGTGACCTGGGCCAAATATATAAACTTTCCTTCCCCCATCCTGATTAGTCTCTATATCAAATTTGGCTTCCATCGGCCAAATGGTTTATGAGAATATGTTTGAAATTGTTGAGACCCAATGGACAAATGACCTTTGGTCAAGGTCACTAAATGACCTTGACCTCTAATATCCATATGTGTTGAAATTGACTACATTTCCATATCACAGAGCACAATAGCAACACAAGAGGCCCAAATGGGCCTGATATCGCTCACCTGGCTATTGTGCAATGGAACCATTCTGATACAAAATTGGTCCAATTCCACTGAGAATTTCTCATTTTCACATTTTGCTACTTTTAGTAACAGAGGCCAACTTGCCTGGTCTTTATATATTTACTTTTGAAACACCTCAATGCAAGAATCATTTTGCCACAAATTTCATCAAAATCCATTAAGGGGTTACTGAGATATTGCCAGTTTCATGTTTTGTGCTATTTTTAGTAACGGCAGATGGCGGCCATCTTGGATTGCTAAAATGCAAAAAATCGAAAAGCCTTCATGCAAGGACCATTTTGACACAAATTTGGTCCAATTCCATTGAGATTTTCTGATTTTCACATTTTTCTATTTTTAGTAACAGAGGCCAATATGACTGGTCTTACAGTTAGATATATTTGAAACATCTCAATGCAAGAATCATTTGACACAAATTTCGTCAAAATCCATTCAGCAGTTACTGAGATATTGTCATTTTCATGTTTTGTGCTATTTTTAGTAATGGCAAATGGCGGCCATCTTGGAATGCCAAAATGCAAAAAATCGAAAAAGCTTAACGAAAGGACCATTCTGACACAAAATTAATCCAACTCCATTGAGATTTTCTAATTTTCACATTTTTCTATTTTTAGTAACAGAGGCCAATATGAATGGTCTACAGTTAGATATTTTTGAAACATCTCAATGCAAGAATCATTTTGACACAAATTTCGTCAAAATCCATTCAGCGGTTACTGAGATATTGTCATTTTCATGTTTTGTGCTATTTTTAGTAACGGCAGATGGCGGCCATCTTGGAATGCCAAATTGCAATTAATCAAAACGACTTCATGCAAGGAACATTCTGACACAAAATTGGTCCAATTCCATTCAAGGGTTCTTGAGTAATTGTCATTTTTATGTTTGTGCTATTTTTAGTAACGGCAGATGGCGGCCATCTTGGAATGCCAAATTGCAATTAATCGAAACGGCTTCATGCAAGGAACATTCTGACACAAAATTGGTCCAATTCCATTCAAGGGTTCTTGAGTAATTGTCATTTTTATGTTTGTGCTATTTTTAGTAACGGCCCCCATGGTGGCCATCTTCGATAGTCAACTGGCACAAAATTGAAATAATTCCATCCAAGAACCAATTCTGACCAAATCTGGTCAGAATTGGTTGCATTTTCTTTACATATTGACATTTGAGCAAAATCGGCCTTGTAAACGCTAAGTAGGTCACTGTGACCTAATTCCGCTACAGATTTTTTTTATTTTTACAATTTTTAATACCAAGGTCCCACTTATGTTCCATGCAAACTTTCAACCAAATATACCAACTGGTTCTGGAGAAGAAGTTGATTTTGTTGTTTTTGCTATTTTTAGTAACAGCAGCCATCTTGGATTCTTGACCTGACCCAATTTTACAATTTTGAAACCCTGCAGTCTGGTCATGCTCCATGTGAAATTTGAGATCCATGGGCTCAGTGGTTTTAGAGAAGAAGTTGTTTGAAGTTGTTTAAATAGGTCATTTTTTGACATTGGCATTTGAGCAAAATTACACACGTAAACAGAAAGTAGGTCACTGTGACAAAACTCCGCTACAGATTTTTTTCATTTTTACAATTTTGAATACCAAGGTTTCACTGATGTTCCACGCCAAAATTCAGACAAATATGCCCAGTGGTTCTGGAGAAGAAGTTTATTTTGTTGTTTTTGCTATTTTTAGTAACGGCGGCCATCTTGGATTTTCAACCTGACCCAATTTTACAATTCTAAGACCCTGTAGTCAGGTCATGCTCCATGTGAAATTTGAGAACCATGGGACCAGTAGTTTTACAGAAGAAGATGTTTGAATATTTGTTTTTAGGTGTTGACGGACAAATTCCGTGACGACGCACGCCGGACGCATTGGTATGACAATAGCTCACTATGGCCCTTCGGGCCAGGTGAGCTAAAAAACTAGAAAATTGTGTCTGTAAGACACTAATGATGCCCCCGCGCAGCGCCTGTCACAGGACATGTGTACATCCCTAAAGCACCTTTCAAGCACAAATGCTATTTACAAAGAATCCACTGAAAACATTTCACAAACTTTATACCCTATAGTGCAAAATGCAGCCCAAAATGACTAAGTTTAAAAGGCCATAATTCCTTCAATATTATTTTTTTTCCTATCATAACCAACATGCACATCTTCACTGTGTCCACAACAAGTCTCCAATGTCTGAAAAACAGCCAATGAAAACTGTGGGAGGAGTTGATTACACAAAGTACTTACCCTACAATGCAAACATATGCCTAAAATGACTAAGTTCAAAAGGCTGTAATTCTGTCAAAATTAATTCTAGCTCCAACAAAAACCCACATGCACATCTTCAATATGTCCACAACATGTATGTGAAGTTTGAAAAAGATCCACTGAAAACTGAGGGAGGAGTTGATTACACAAACTCCTCACCCTACAAATGCAAAAATTTGCCTAAAATGACTAAGTTCAAAAGGCCATAATTCTGTCAAAATCAATTCTAGTTCCAACAAAAACCCACATGCACATCTTCAATATGTCCACAACATGTATGCAAGGTTTGAAAAAGATCCATTGAAAACTGTGGGAGTAGTTGATTACACAAACTACATACCCTACAATGCAAAAATTTGCCTAAAATGACTAAGTTCAAAAGGCCGTAATTCTGTCAAAATTAATTCTAGCTCCAACAAAAACCCACATGCACATCTTCAATATGTCCACAACATGTATGCAAGGTTTGAAAAAGATCCATGGTAAACTGTGGGAGTAGTTGATTACACAAACTGCATACCCTACAATGCAAAAATTTGCCTAAAATGACTAAGTTCAAAAGGCCGTAATTGTGTCAAAATTAATTCTAGCTCCAACAAAAACCCACATGCACATCTTCAATATGTCCACAACATGTATGTGAAGTTTGAAAAAGATCCACTGAATACTGTGGGAGGAGTTGATTACACAAACTCTATACCGTAAAGTGTGACGAACGGACGGACGGACGGACAGACAGACGGACGGACAGACAGACAGGAGCAAATCTTAATGCCCCCTGACTATCGTCACGGGGGCATAAAAAAATGCACTTTTTCAGCTTTTCCCATTCAAAAGCCTAAGGGACCAAATTTGACCTTGCCATAAAATAGGTCAAAGTCAACCCAAATTCATCATTTATATAGACTTTGTAGCACTGGAGTCCAAGATGCTACATACCTAGTTTCAAGGCAATCGGCCCAGTGGTTCTGGAGAGGAAGATTTTTAGGGTCTTTACCATATATGGCCATGGTGGCCATCTTTGTCATGTGACCTGGGTCAAATATATAAACTTTCATTCCCCCTTCATGTTAAGGCTCCATATGAAATTTGGCTTCAATCAGCCCAGTGGTTTCTGAGAAGAAGATGTTTAATAGTGTGAACGATGCCGACGGACGACGGACCAAAGCTATACTATAAGCTCACCTTGACAGGTGAGCTAAAAAGTGCCTAACCAAACAGTGTTGAGCCTGACAAGTCTTTTTAGACTGATCAGACTATGCACTGTTTGCCATTCCATCAGCCACATTCATTCCATCAGCAGTTTTTTCACATCACTTCATAAGAGAATTTTGTTATTTTAGAAGGAAGAGTCCAATATACTGTGTGCCTGCAAACTGTAATATACTAATAATATGTCATTTTACCCCCCTGTTTTAAGACTTTAAAGCAGCTCAAACTGATTCTTTGGTATTAATTCACAATGTATCAGCTATCGGAGTGTCCACCTTTTGTTCCTTGTATCTTTTTCATTTGTTTACATTCTGTCAACAGGAATTCTTTGTGCTCCTATGTGGGCAGAAAAATGCAATGCAAGAGCTTGGGATTGAAAAACAAGAACAGGGATATTTTCTGTTTCCTCATACGAAA
Source organism: Ctena decussata (assembly GCA_963989385.1). NCBI lineage: Eukaryota > Metazoa > Mollusca > Bivalvia > Lucinida > Lucinidae > Ctena > Ctena decussata. The sequence continues at coordinate 27,000,751 of OZ022512.1, read as the reverse complement.
ACCATAAAGTGTGATCTCTCATGAGAACCACATAATTGAGGCAGCTTTAATGAGTTGTCAAAAACTGTGTTTACATAAAGTATGAGCAGAAATGATCTCATAATTATCCTCAAAATCTCTATATTACAGTTTCATCAGTCTTACCTGCTTGTCTCTTGACATCTCTATATATTTTGCATACTTGTAGTTTGGAACTTGTGAGTGGTCCAACTCAGCAAAGAATTTGGCTATCTTATAATGGTTGGCTTCCAGAAAGTTCATCATAAATTTCAACTGCAAATATATCTTGGATTGAAATAAATTGCCTTTCAAATATAAATCATAAATTCATACTAGAAATCTGAACAGACTGTCCTAGCAAACAGCTCTAGATAAGTGGAAGTATCTGATAATAATTAGGGATAATTTTTGTTAAATCTGCATAAAAACATATGTTGTGACCCCTCATCTGAACCTGCATAAAAACATATGTTGTGACCCCTCATCTGAACTGTCTTGATGTGACGGTTCAGATGAGGGGTAACAACCTATGATTTTAATTATCATCAATACCCACTCTTATCTAGAGCTCTGGTGTAGACACAGATCAACAGCACTCTGATCAGGTCTGTACTATGTCAGCCGAGACAGTTCACCAGTTAATGGGAATAATTCAAAGAAATAAAAGTCCATGATACAAATAGCTCATGTGTCAGAATATATCAATGGTTAGCATGGTTATTCCATTACAATCAATTTATTACACCACAGACAAGAATCTGATTATATGACTGGATAAAGACGGTCACATGATGATGACCTAAATATCAATGGTAGGTCAGTGAATACTACCTAATTACTCAAGATGGTTACTCTATAGAATTTCAGACCCACCAAAACTTTATGCCTTTAGCTCTGTTGTTGCTAAATAAAACCAGAAACCAGAAAGTGATGCTTGACTGAAAGGAGTCGTTTGGTACGATAATTATTTTGCCTTTCTGATGTGTTTTGTTTTCCTTTTCTGACAGACCTCCTCTGTGGGTATGGTAAGTTTATAATTTAAAGTCCTTGGTGCAATTATACACTTAGATAGCCAGCTACTGACTCTCTATGCAAAAATAGGAGGTCAGGGTGACTACATAGAGGCTCAGAGTTGCTTTGCCCCCATGCCCTCAAGGTGACCCCTATATGTCCATATAGTAATTAACCACCTAAGTAATAATACCGTATAATGGAAAATTTTTGCGTCGCCAAATTTTCGCGGATTTGCCCTAAAAACGTAAAGATTAATTTTTGCGGTTTTAATTTTCGCAGATATGAATATCCACGACATTAAAAATTGTGTTTGTCCTGTAAAATATTGGCTTGATTGAAAAATCAAGATGCACAAGGTGAGAGAAACGTAATGAAAGTGTAATCACTTTGTTTTAAACACATTTGTTTAGGTAATATCGGCTCCTTTTGGGTTTAGTCACTTTGTTATAAACACATGTGTTTAGATAATATCGGCTTCTTTTGGGTTTGGGAGGATACCCATCCTTTTTCATACAAAAAAAATAACAAAAAAACGTAAGATAGACATTTGTACAAATCAATGTTTTTAGTACACAGAAACAGTCAACTGAAATATGTGAGCAATTGATAGAATGGCTATTGTTCAGGATAAAAGTAAATAGAACTCACAGCCAATTAAAAGTAATTCAACTGTACTTGCATAATCAAGTACAAACCGTTAATCAAGCGAAAAAAGTGACAGCCTGTTAAAATTGTAATTATCTGCAAATTAGCAGCTAACAGAATTGCGCCGAAAATAACAGCTCTATAGTTACCTACTCTTAAGGTTTTGTGGAGCGCTTTGAAAATTTCCCATTATACGGTATATGAAGCAAAAATTGGCAGTACAATGTACATGGTGCCATTAAAGTACCTGGGTTAATTTCATGGGTCTGAAATTACATTTCTAATTATCTTTGATGGCAAGGGTAAATATTCTGATGCAAATAAGGGAGATTGTAGGAGTAATTTCAAAGTACTTAATTGGAAAGTGCTTAAAACAATAAGAGGTAATACAACCCTTCGTGTTGACGACTCTCAAAGATGGCTTGCACTGATAATTTTATCTTTTTGTGAAAATGTGTGAATATGCATTCAACAAGTAAAACTTCTATGAATATAAGCTGATTTACAATACACTGTTCAGACATTGTAGAAGACAGCAGTTACCTGTTCCAACCTTTGTCTGGTATCCTCTTGAGCTTCAGGGTCTGCAAAATTTGGTCTATCTACATATACACCTAATAGTTTCTCTAAGCCTGAAACATATAAAACTGATATAAGCAGAGCTTCTCCATAAAACATTAAAAGTGAAAAAATTCATGAACTTCTATATCCCATTAAATCTGTTTCACCGGACAGGATAGCTTGCTGAAACACATGCTTCAGCTTCTGATACTGAAACCATAATCTGAAATTAAAAAAAAAAAATTGATGGATTCTAACATTTACAATTACTGTCGCAGATAGTGCAATTGTTCTTCCTGAACATTGTTGCACAGGAGCTGACTACTTGTAAAATGTTTTGTCAGAACTGTATATAATGGAAGTATCATCTGGCAATTCCAAAATTTTCTCTCAAAATGCATGTTACAGCACACATTAGAACTATGGGTACTGTAATGTGCCTAAATTTTGAGACACCTGAAAATAATCAATTTTCCATTTGGGACAAATGGAAAATTAATGGAAAATTAATTATTTTTGGTTGTCTCAATACTTAAGGGCATTACATTAATTTTGGTCTTCTAAATGTATACTGACCTTCCCGTCCTTTCTGTTCTCTCTCTAGTGACTGACGAAGATGTAAAAGGTAATGTTGTAAAGCTATTTTCCGCCGCTCAGGCTTCAATGTAAACTGTTTATCTTCTGCCTATACAAGAAACAAAACAATGTGTAAACATCAGACTTTCCACAAAATTAGTATACTATGAATATTTAGCAATTGTTCAATGTTTGCAGTGTACCTAAATTCATGATTTTCATTTGCAAACATTATTCTGCGAAGTTCACAGTATGTATATCGTTCAAATTTGCCATATAAGCTGCGACACGACAAACCAACAAAGTGGCATGTGCCCCCCAGCGAAGGCTCAGATCAGCCTGGGCATTTGCATAGTCTGATCAGAGTCTTAGCTATCCGCATGGAGGTAGCTTAGACTCTTAGCTACCCTTTAAGAATAAAGCATAGACTCTGATCAGACTGGGCAGCTGCCCAGGTTGATCTGAGTCTTTGCTGCGGTGCATGCCATTTGTTGGTTTTGTCTTGTTCCGGCTCAATTATAGTTTTCAATATGTAGTTCTTGTTTAATTCTTTTAGAATGTAAAATGTTACATTTAAGAACTACACAGGAATTACATTCTATTCTAATGCACTTACATATATAACGCAATATCTGTAAGGTTAATGTCAAACATATGCAACAGTATATTCTACGATATACTGTCTGAAATCTGATGTAATTAAACAATGTCCCTTTTAGTTGGCTGACGTCTAGTTTTACATGACTGTTAGCGCTTGCTTTGGGTTCAAATAAGTACACTTTGAAAAGTGAAAATGCATTAGAATGGGGATAACTGTATTTAAAATTGTCATTTGAGGAGGTAAATCATTAATTTTATGGCTGCAAATGACATGTTGCTGTAAAACAAATTTGCAACCATAAAACTGACAATTTACCTCCCTACATGACAATTATGAGTGCTGTTATTTCCTAATTATATTTGAGCTGCAACAAAAACCAACAAAGTGGCAGGTGTGCCCAGCGAAGACTCAGATCAGCCTGGGCATCCACCCATTCTGATCAGAGTCTTTGCTGTCCACTCAAAGGGTAGCTAAGGGTCTATACTAGCTCCCTGTGGACAGCGAAGACTTTGATCAGACTGGGCAGATGCCCAGGCTGCACTGAGTCTTCGCTATTCACACATACAACTTTGTTGGTTTGGATGTAATGCAATTATATTTGTGTCTTGCATTAAAGCACTGAAATAAAGGTTTCATACCCATTTAGCTTAGCATCAGACTGAAGTCCAGAACTAAAATCATTTTGTTTACAAAATACCTAATCTTTCATATACTTCATACTTACATAAGAATCTATTAACATTTGTTCAGGAGTATTTGGTCCAGATCCTCGTTGCTTAGCAACACTGGAAATATCAGACTGTAGATCAACGGCCAAAACTGACTTATTTAATGTATCACAACTCTGAAAATTGTATAAAATAAGACAGGTATTAACAAAGAATTGACATAATTGAGAAATAAACCTATTTATTATTATAAAGTTGTGCCATACAAAAATTTATTTTTGGCAATTACAAACAGAGACAAGCAAATTCGTTGAATCTATATCCCCCGCTGAAAAGGTCTATTTGTTTATGGTTCATTTAAAGTTTCATAAAATTTTGTTCACTGATTACATAGTTATGACTGAACTTGTGGATTCTAAAGCAAATCAAGGACAATAACTCGTGCTACAGAGAAGCAATTTTTTTTCTTGTCAAACACCAACATGCACATAACATTATGTCTCCAATGTCTGAAAAACAACCAATGAAAACTGTGGGAGGAGTTGATTACACAAAGTACTTACCCTACAATGTTAAAAATTGCCTCAAATGACTAAGTTCAAAAAGCCATAATTCTGTCAAAATTAATTTTAGCTGCAACAAAAACCCACATGCACATCTCCAATATGTCCACAACATGTATGCACAGTTTGAAAATGATTGACTGAAAACTGAGGGAGGAGTTGATTACACAAAATCCATACCCTACAATGTTAAAATTTGCCTAAAATGACTAAGTTCAAAAGGCCGTAATTCTGTCAAAATTAATTCTAGCTCCAATACAAACCCACATGCACATCTTCAATATGTCCTTAACATATTATACAAAGTTTGAAAAAGATCCATTGAAAACTGTGGGAGAAGTTGATTACACAACTAACATACCCTACAATGCAAAAATTTGCCTAAAATGACTAAGTTCAAAAGGCCGTAATTCTGTCAAAATTATTTCTAGCCCTACCAAAAACCCACATGCACATCTTCAATATGTCCACAACATATATGCAAAATTCGAAAAAGATCCATTGAAAACTGTGGGAGGAGTTGATTACACAAACTCTATACCATAAAGTGTGACGAACGGACGGACGGATAGAGGGACAGTCGGACGGACAGACAGGAGCAAATCTTAATGCCCCCTGACTATCGTCACGAGGGGCATAAAAATTGCCTCAGCATCACCACACGGTGATGACACATATTTATATGCATTACTGATGACAATCTGATAAGACTTTTTGTGCACAGATGTGTTATGGTGATAAATATTTATATGTGTTTTAAGTTTCACAAAATTCTGGTAATTGGTAACATATTTATGGCCGATGTTTTTAAATCAATTCAATAGGCAAGTTTGCTAGTCTGACGAAACTTGATGTGTGTCAACACGTCATAGTGATATATGCTCATTTTCAGTTTCATGTAATTCAGTTCAATGGTTACTTAGTTATGGTTCTAGACAGACATACAGAAAGACAAGATGGATGGACACAGAGAAAACAATATTCCTCTGCCTTTGGCAGGGGGTAAAAATTAATACCAGCCTGCACATCCATGGATACTGATCAGTTTCCATGTCTTTATAAATAATTTCCTCAGGATACACAAACTGGCTGGAGTAAATTAATATTAACATCTGCCCAACAGCATAGGTAGAGCAGCCATTAATGAGCAGCATAGCAAATTTATTTTGATTCTAATATTATACAAAATGATTACAGAATATTTCTGTGGCATTTTCTATTGGAATATTTTGAGGAGGATACTGACAGAAGTAATTCTTTGCATCCTACTAATAAAGGGGTGTGAATTTGCATGCCTTGATGTTAACAATGTGACTCACCACAAATTTTCACATGACACTGTTCCCCTTATGCTCAATTAGGAAAGTGTCACTGTCAAGTTAGAAATGCATGTAACATTGTAGTTATTTTCCAGTACACCATAGTCCTATCCTACGATTCTGGTGTAGGCGACATGGTTTGGTAGTTAAGAAAGGTTGGTAAACAATAACTTGTTACCTGAGTCAGCCTCGGCCCTAAGACGGATATGTGACTGTTATATTGGTTGAGGTATTCTGACATTCTAGATAATCTCTCTTCTTCTAATGTCTGTAACTGGGAACTTGCCTGAAATACACAGTATATTACACTTGCAAATGTAATAATGTAATAGTTATTTGTTCCATTACAAGTGTAGGTTCCCATTCCAAAATGTTTGACCTGTACATACATGTATTTAGCTACAAAAGTTATTATTTTTAAACTTATTATTAAACTTATTTCAAATCAAGTCAGATCTTTTGAACATGGAAATTTATATATGAACCACATCATTTGATTTTAAACAATGTGGCATTGGTGACAAGCAAAGCCTCAGATCAGACTGCATTTAAGTGCAGCCTGATCAGAGCCTTCACTTGTCACATCAGCCATCTATGGAACTGGCCCAAGCCATACAGCCAACAGTGAGGCCTCTATAGGCACGGTGTAAATGAAAAGGATCATCTGAATAGCATGACAAAACTGCCACATTGTTGGAAGTCACATGACGCTGCTCAATTATTTATTTTTCTAACTCTCCCATGCAATGAGACTTAAGGTATCCACATACATCTCCAATGCAGAACACTCTGTCATGGAAATATTTGCCTCTCTTCTTAACCCTTTTTTGACCCAGTGGACTTGCCCACTGTTATCATTTGGATGAGTCATTTCTAGTTTAAGGGGTTTCTGGTGAATGTTTTCACTTTCATTGTTTTGTTGTTTTGCATAGAAATTCCTGTAAGCAAACAGTGTTAACCCTGATAAGATGCCGCATTTGGCAGCTCTAATCTGGGTCTGCATTGTTTGCATATGTCCCCAAAACAAGTTTCCGGTGAAAAAATAATTTAAGCAACAAATTTATTCTCACCAGAGCCCTGCATTTTTTAACAGCAGATTAACATGCTTAATATTGGCATTACAATACTAACCCTACTAACAGCTAGGTCCCACTCCTGCCGTGCCACTTCCGCTTTCTCACAACACTCACAATAATGTTTATCAGCTTTCCGTAAATTATCTACCACCTGCTTCTGTTTTTTCTCCATCTGAAAAATATACTTGTCAAATAAAGAAAGGCTAAATTTTATTTATTTTAAAAAATATGTTTGCAGTTTCGAGCTTTCAAAAGCTTGGAAGGGTTACAAGTTTCAAGCGCCTGGAGCAATTGTCTCAGATGAAGATTCAAAACCAAAGAATCTCTCAAAGATTGCACAAGCCGCTGCAGCTCTGACAAAGCTGAAGCCAGTATGTATATCTTACTGGCAGCTTTTCTTGTGGCTTTGCTAGACTTTGCAGTTTCCTCGGCCACTCTTGACAATCTGTATTCAACTTACACTTTTATTTAGTAATTTACCTTTAGCTCCAAAGGTTTTGCAGCTATTTACCATATTAATCCCATAAAATGCCCTGGGGGCATTGCATTTTCCTAAAGGGGGAGGGTGGAAGCATCATTTACAGTCTAAAGTGTAGTAAGTCAGCCACTGCCAACATACCTCTAATAAACAATATATAGGTGAATGAGTATACTTTCAGAGGCAACTCTACTATTTTTTGTTCCCTTCTCAGTAGGGGTCAACTCTTAAAGGATAGAATTTGCTTCCCTAGGATCAAATTCTTGCTTGTAAGAAAAGACCCCATTTCAAAGAGCTACCTCATCCAGAGAAGCAAACAGGAATTCATGCAAGTTAATGTAAGATTATTTTCGAAAAAGAGGCAGGGGCATTTATTACAGCAAGGGCATCTATTAAGATTATTAAGGTAAGTTTGTTTTCATCATGACAACTTGTATTCATTTTACTAACATTTTATATCTCGACTAAATTTTGCAGTTTCCTCAAGCAATTTATGGACCCATTTTTATACATGTACCGTTTTTCTTTGCAGCCATCCCAAACAAACTACCCTCTTTCATTAACCCTCTTTCATTAAGTAGGCAAAAGAATACTCAGACTTGCGTTACTCACCTTATTGATATCTTTTTCTTTAGCTTTACTAGACTTAGTGGCTTCTTCTGCCTTCTCATGTGACTTGGCACTGTCATAGGCACTCTTCTTAGCCTGTTGATATTACACAATGTAGATTACACATAGCTCATGATATGTCAAACAAAGTTCTTTCCTGGACTGCTGATATCTTTCTTTCTTTCTTTATATCAATTAAGATAAAAAAATATTTTATGTTTTTCTGTGAAGAATTTAGATACTTTTATCTTTCTGAACAAACTGCTGCCCAGAAAACTTCTGGATTTGTTGAAAACTGTTGGTTTTCTCTTGTTTACTTTCTTTGTGCAAACAACATGTTGGAATTTCTGGACTAAAAATAATTTGGTCAATTGTCCATAAGTAGATGACCTCTGACATCATATTCTACAGCTCAATTTCTCTCCAGTTATCAGCTCTTGCAGATGTCCTGGCATGGCATATGGATAAACACTCTCTCAAAACCCAATGTCCAATGATGTCAGCCACATTGTCATTTTTTTTGCACAAAAATGTACCCATACAACTTAAAAACTTACACAGTATTTGTCCAAAACACATTATTTTCTGCAATCTCATTAGTGCTTACACCCTTTTTATGTTGAGCAAATTCTTGAATGATCCCACAAGTATGCATTTTTTTTGTCCGAGAAATATGAAAGCATTCTCAGTTTCATCCACACATTCCATTCCCCACCCAAACCTGTGGCACATTACAGCACTGCAAGAACAACAGGTGTCAGAACTACAGCATCTTTGGGTCCTTTAGGTTCATGCTTACACAGTATCATGCCTATGAAGAGAGAAATATCCTGACGTCACCGGGTAGTAAAGTACAGATCAACATCATAGATGGACAGCTGGAGCTGTTAATTCTTCCCTACCTCTGTGACTTCTAATAGGCTTACCTTCATTTCTTCAGTTCTTTTGTCTGTTAAGGATTTCAATGATTTATCTACATTAGCTTCAATCTGAAAGAAATTTAATCCTGTCATACAGTATTTCTTCAACTATATAACAGATTTTTCCCCTTTCTAGAATGACCTCAAATTACGAAATCAGTCTTCAGACATTCTGCAACAAGCTGTATTTTTTCCCAAGACAGATCTAGATATTTGGGATTGTTTTGGAAGGGAAAAACCTCCATCGGAAGACAAACTGTAGTTTTTGTACATTCTAAGTAAAAATGGACCGTATTTCTTCGGTTATAAGACAGGTTTTTCCCTTCTGAACAATCCCCAAAATCTAGATTCATCTTAGAGGTTGGATCTAGGTTTTTGCGATAGTTTCAGAAGAGAAAACGCTATCTAACAACCAACTTACAAATGACTGATTTACATATACAGTAGAACTTAATTGGCTCGAACAGGCTTGGGACCATGAAAATTAGTTCCAGCCAAGGGTAGTTCTAGCCATCCAGGATTAGTTTCTATATAAAGTGACCTCTAGGGACCAAGAAAACAGTTTTGGACCCTGCTAATGTACTCCTTTTCCACTCATGCAGCAGCCGTAGGGCCTTAATAAGCAGGACTGACGGACGAATCTGACTTACGATTGACATTCATGGACGGACGCTCGGCGCCCCGTTACTGTGGCTATGGATTCGTTCCGCTGAGGTGCGGGGGTAACGTCGATATGAGAATTGAAATATGATGCCAAGAAAAGAGTTCTAGCCAGGCAGGGTGAACGAGCCATCAGGGTTCGAGCCATCGAAGTTCTACTGTATTGTGGTATTTTATAGAAAGTGAAACCCAATCTTATAGACAAATAAAATATTGTACCATATTTATTTGTTTATAAAACAGTGTTTTTATATCTCCAGAATGCCCCAGAATGCCCCAAATATCGAAATCAGTCTTCTGAAATTCCGCTATAAGATGTGTTTTTTTTTTTCCTTTTCAAAACAATCCCATCTTTTAAACAATTCCAAGAATCTAGATTTTTGGTATTGTATGGAAGGGAAAAAACTCTGTCTTATAACCAAAAAAATACAGTAATTTTTGTACATTCTACATAAAAATCTAAGTCATAATTTATGTTTATCTTTAATTTTTGTTGTAAAATGATTTATTCTAAGCTGCATCAATTAATTCCACTATGGGCTAACTTTGTGTTTACTTTTTATTCATTGTTATACAAGTACTCATAAATACAAGAATATTCCAGAAAGTCAAGTATTATCTCTCATCTACCTAAGTTCAATGTACATGTATTTTAACCCTTAATGCGCCAAAAAGCAGACAACAAAATTTACGTCTGCAGAATTTCAAAAGAAAAGTTTCCTCCAAGTGATATATTGAGAATTCGAACACTAGAGGGCAATCAGTATAGATTCAGATGAGGTGGCTCATTATGATCCACCTCATCTGGATCTACACTGTTTGCCAATTCAACAATTTTAATTTTGGCACTTTAAGGGTTAATTATAAAATTTCTATATTAGTCTTATGAAACAGGCAGACACTTTCTCTTTTTATATGTCCTGGATATACCAGATAGTTCTAAAATCTTAATAGCTTTTTCATTCAGGGACTGACAGAGAACATAACTCTTATCTGTATAATTTTTGGTGGATAAGATTCTTGCGGATTAAAATACTGTGAACTGAGTCTAGACTATATTTAACTTTTTCTTGAAAAGATTGCCACATTTAAGGTAGACGAATACTGAATAGAAATATTGGTGGGGCAATCAAACCATTATACCGTCTAAATAACCCAAAGAGCTATAAAACATTTGGGTAAGAAAAAAACAATTTTCACCGTTTTGTTTTCCTAAAAAACAATATTTTGTATTTCTACATACTTTTTTTACACATTTTCCATTAAAATTCATATCTCTAGCACATGAATGCACTTTCATTTCAGCAAATCCGATAATCTGTAATATAGGATATTTGAAACAAACTGATAACAAAAAATTGCAGTTTTCTTGTTAATAAGTATATTTTTACATTCTTTGAAAAAATGCAAGAAAATTGAATTTCATGAAAAACGTCATGAAAAATATCATCAATCGATGGGGCATGCTTATGCATATTATTTTAGTAAAACTTACATCGTATGTTAAAGAATAAAACATAAAAACAAACATTTCACCGTTTTGTTTCCTAGAAAAACAATGTTTAAGTTCAAAATATCCCCGAAACAGACTGCCCAAATTCTGCACCTGCTGCAAGCACAGCCGGTCCTTGCCCTATTATTTATTTTCCTGTTATTCGGTTCTACCACAGAGTAATGTCGACAAAAATGCGCAGATGGAATGGAAACTGTGAAGATCTTGATCATTCTGGTTCCTAAGGAACAGTCTGATCTCAGTTTCCACTGTTTGTACAGACCTATGTGCCCGAAAACTTAGGATCTTTACGGTAGATATTGTAAGTGTATATTATAACTGTACATACTCCACAGTTAGTCGATTTGATGATGAACAATAACTCTGTTTGTTTTTCAAACAAGCAAGAACAGAGTTCTTGCGGGATCGTCCACCTTAAGGTGTGTTTCAAATAATTTGACTGTTTTATTGTTTTTTAAAGTTGTGTAAATTTCATGAATGTTGGTTTCAATCGAAGATCATAAGGCAATGGATAGGAACAAAAAAATCAATTTTCATATCCAGACCTAAACACCAAATAGGGAAAGAAAACAATAAAGACCGCATACAAAGCAAAACATGACAAGCAAAAAGCCAAGAGGTTGGTTCTTTCCTAGCAAAATGCTATCCTAAATAATGAACAAAAATTAAAGACTACTAAAAAGCTGATAATCAATGACATTTTCAGTAGCATACTAGCTAAAATTGTTTTGACTGAATTATATATACTCTTCGTCTGGGAGGGGTAATTTGGGAAAAATAATTCTTATGTTCAAACTCAAAACCCTTTGAGCTATAATGCTGATTTTGATGCAGACACAAAATTCATTTCTTTAACTGACACTATTATAAACTAATTTATAAAATGTTATTGCATAAATATTGGTGTCACACACTTTTAAAAGGCATGTTTTAACATGCACAAAACCATGTATTAACAAGGCAACACACACCCTGATAATGACCTGCTTTGCGGGTTTTTGTATACAAGTTTCAGGGCAACACTCCAACAATACAGAAGCATGCGGGTAGTTTGCAGTTGCAGTTATCAATAAAAGACCTTCCTGCTATTACTTATACATATTTGAATATTGTAAAAATTTAAGCGAAAAATTTAGTGAACATGATTTTGACTTATGAACTGGATCTAAAACTGTTGCTGAAGGTTTCATGAAATTCATGATAGCTGATCATGGCTTGAAACGAGGATTTTTTTCGGAAGTGCAGGTAATGCCCAAGAGGCCGAAACATAGTGGCTAAACATTTTCCTTATTTTTGTAGCATTGTGGTTGAATTTATCCAAAATAGAAATCAAACACAAATTTTTCATTACAAAGTCCCTCTGAAGCTATCGAAAACCTCGGCCTTTAGCCTCAGTTTTCAACCTCTCCCTAGTGACCTGGCAAATGTTAATGCATGAAAAACCATGTTGGCAGGTTCCAGATTGATCTGGGTCTGCACTATTTGCCCTTTTATTACTGTCCAGCTTCTTGAGGTAAAATAATAATAATAATAATAATAATCGACTTTATTTATAGAGGGTGACACATTTAGCAAAACACTAATCTTCCATGAGGCCCTCTTATGTACATATTTACAACATATCACCAAGAAACTAAGCAATATGAGTTAACATACACACACATATTAAGACAAGAACTCCGAGGAATGCCTTGTCTAGCCTGTCTATACACTACATGTATCACAATACAGCTAAACCCAAAAAATGCAAAGCCTTAATCCCTCAGTACAGACAGCATCAGAAAAGTAATGCCTATGTCTTGCCTCTGCCAGTCACAGGCAAGACATAACTATTAACAAATTTGTACAGTTCAGATACACTTGTAGACAGTGTAGCCTTCCACAAAAGCCACCTTTAGAACATAACAGCTAATGTCAGACACAACACATCAAAACTGTACTTTGGTATATCAAAAAGGGGAAAAATAGCTGTTAGTTGTGTGGGGTGGCATTTGTAGAGAGGCAACCCTGTATATGTTTACAGTTGACTCCTGTAATATCAATCACTGATATCTTAGTGCATTCTCTCATATCCAAGAATATAGTTTGGACCTATTTCCTATTTATATTTACTTTTCACCTCCGGATAACTCAAACTAGTGGTATCTCAAAGTGAACTTTCTATGACCAGAAAATCCACTTGGAGATATCAGTATTTTGACATGAACTTCCACTTTTAGAGGTCGAGAGTCACTCATAGAGATGTTTCTTCCGCAAACACTCTCACACAGTGTACACACACAAACATGCATAAAGTATATACATATTGATTGCTCTGTTTACTAATCACTATTGTTTTCATTCCTTACATTACATCCAGTGTTGTTCATCCACATAATACATTTTTTATGAAATGAATGCACAGTTCCTGAAGCTTTTACATTATCTGGGAGGCTGTTCCATATCAGCGTTCCAGAATAGGTTATGCTTTGCTTAAATATTTCTTTTTTAGGTCTTGGGGGAATGAAATTATTTGAGGAAACAGACCTTAAAATGGGTATATTCTCATCAGGATTTCGTTGTTGAAACATTTCATTGATATACCTGGGTGTAATATGGTTTGAGACTTTATACATGAATTTTGCTTTTCTAAGAAAGACTCTTTCGTAGACATTTAGTATTTTAAGATCCTTCATGCTCTGGCTAACACTTTGAACATTATAATCCAGAATTATCTTGCATGCTCTCTTCTGGAGTTTAAACAATCTATACAAGTTTGTCTCACTTGTACTGCCCCAAATAATATTACAGTAGTCAATATGGGGTTGAATGTAGGTTTTATAAAATTGAACCCTATGTTGAGTTGTCAGAAATGGTTTGATTCTGGATAATAACCATAGATTAGAGGTAATTTTCTTTGAAATTTTGTCGGTATGAGTTGACCAGGTTAAATTATTATCTACTTGGACCCCAAGGATTTTATCGCATGAAGTAGCATTTAAACGTTCATTTTTGTAATTAAGTATGAGATCATTTCTATCAAGATGTACTCTTTTTTGCTGAGTTGTTAACAACATTAATTTGGTTTTGTTAATGTTAATGACCATTCCGTTGCATTTGCACCATTTAGCCAGTTTTTCTAAAGCAATTTGAAGATTACGTTCTATTGAGTTTTGTGAATTACCAATGTCATATAAGGTTGTGTCGTCTGCATACAGGTCAGTACAAACATTCTGTGTATAGAGTGGTAGATCATTTATGAATAGTAAGAGCATAAGGGGGCCTAAAATGGAACCTTGAGGGACACCATTAATTATAATTTCATCTTTAGATACTGCTGCATTAACAGAGACCTTCTGTTTTCTATCAAAGAGATACGATGAAAGCCAATTCAAGGTGGTTTCACTCAGTTTGTAATATTTTAGTTTATTTATCAGGAGATTGTGATCAACAAGATCAAATGCCTTTTTAAAGTCAACCATCACAGCTCCAACTAAGTGACCTCTGTTGATGGCTTCCAACCACTTGTCAGTCATCCCCACAAGAGCAGTTTCGCAGGAATGATTTGGTCGAAACCCAGACTGAGTCACATGAAGTAGATCATTACTATTTAAGTATTCCATCAAACAATCATGAACATGTTTTTCAAGTATTTTTGAAAGAACTGGTAACACAGATATTGGTCGATAATTATTTAAGTCATCTTTATCCCCACTCTTAAATAGTGGTGTCACTTTTCCTTCTTTCCACTTTTGAGGAAAGACTGATTCTCGAAGACTTTGATTACAAATATAAGTAATAGCCTCAGCAATATATGGAGCTGATAATTTAAGAAGGCGTGGCCCTATGTTGTCAGAGCCTGTTGCTTTTCTGATATCTAAGTTTTTAAGAAAATTTTCAACTTTACAAACTGTTAAATCAGGTATAGTGAAGGCAGTTTCAGTCGGGAGTTTTGATGTACAGAAGTCATTTAGCAGTTTAAAATCAGACTCAGCAACTGGCTCTTTAATGCTAGAAGCAACAGAGACAAAAAATTTATTAAACTCATTTGCAATATCAGCCGAATTACTTATTTGTTTTCCATCAACTTTGATTGAGTCAATATTGCCTTTTGAAGCTTGTTTTGTTGCACCAAGTTCTTTAAAAATCTTCCAAACACTGGATGGGTTGTTATTATTTTCTTCAATAAGTGCCTGATATTGCTCTTTTTTTGATTTTTTGATTAGTTTTAAGACTTTATTGCACCAAAGTTTAAATTGAGCTTGGTCATTTACCGATTTATACCTGTCCCTTATTTTCATTGAATCAATGATTTCTGGTGTTAGCCACTTCGGCTGTTGTTGGTTTTTGACCCTGTGTTTCCGTAAAGGAAGATGTTTGTCCACAATGTCCAAATACATTGAAGTCCATGTATCTAAGATTTCGTCAGTGCTATCAAATACCTGTATAACATCCCATGGCACATTTTTAAGATCATCAGTAAATTCCATTTCATTAAAGGATTTGAAGGATCTATAAGATATTGTGTTATGAGAAGACTTTGGTTGGATGAAATTAACTTTTCTGGTTAAAAATATTGGAAAATGGTCACTTAGGCCTATATTTGGTATCTTAACCGAGACAATATTTGAGGGCATATTACAATAAATATGGTCAATGAGTGTAGTTGAGCTACTTGTTTGCCTAGTTGGTTCATTTACTTGCTGAAATAGGCCTAACTGTTCCATGTACTCAAGCCAAGGTCTTTTAATTTGTTCAGTTAGTAAATCTCTATTAAAATCCCCTAACAGGTATATTTCTTTTTCTTCCGCCAAGACTCTTTCAATTTGTAACTCAAAACTTTCATTCCACTGAATATTTTCATTTGGATGTCTATATATGTGACCTACTAGAAAACTTCTGCTATTTTTTGGAAATACTTCAAGAAACATGCATTCAGTATCATCTGTTTCTAAATCTGTTCTACGCACACTTTTAATGGTATTTTTTACATATGCAATTAGCCCTCCCCCTTCTTCTCTCCTCCTCTCATTTACAACTCTATCCTTTCGAAACATATAAAAATTTTCAATCTCAAAAGCATGATCTGGGTGAAACTCTTTTAGCTTTGTTTCACTAAGTCCCATCATATGTATCTCATTTTGATCAGAGTTAAGCATCAGCTTAAGCTGGTCCATTTTATTTTGCACACCTTGTATATTGACATGACCAATATGCATACCTTTAGACATTAATTTCAAATCAAATATATTAGGGGCACTCATGGAAGTATGTACAGAATTATCACAAGATACATTTGTACTTTGATTTGAATCATACAAGGTTGACAAGTCAAACAAGTTATCTGAAACATTTTGAACTGTGTCCTTTTCATATGCAGAATTAGTGTTTAGATCTAATGTAGTGTTCAGACTTTGGTTATTCTCAAAGTTAGTGTCTGTTTCAGACTCGTTTAGATGCATTATCTCTGAGACATCAAGATTTAAATCTAAGTCACAGCTGCATTGTACACTGTCACATTTTTCACATATGTCTGAAAGCAGTTCGAAACTATTTGACAGTCCAATATTTAGCATTTGACTGTCATGATTTAGAAAATTGGCATCTTTGCCTAACCCCTACACATTCCAGCATACAGAGTCTTTATGCCCATAGAAATTACAGGCATAGCATAGTAGTTGCTTCTTGTGTCTACATTCGTGAGTTTTGTGGTTAGTTAGTCCACATTTCATGCATCTCTCTACAGCTGAATCACGGTAGCCATATCCGCTCTGATAATGTCGTGCTGGTTGGTTTTCCTGAGAAGATTCTGTCCCATCATGCCGCATGCTTGATCTCGCATATGAATTTTGTTTCTCTGTCTGTCGTCTATCTCTAATATCTCCTGAATAGTGAGAGTTACGGTTTTCTTCATGTTGACTATATCTTTCCTTTCGAAGTCTGTCTTGATGGTTTGTCTCAGAGTTTACATTAGAACCCTGAGATGGATAGCTGTAGGGCCTCCTTTGATCATTAGAACTTTGTTGATGACTTTTCTGATTTTTAACAATTCGCCTGTCATTTTGGTAGTTATTGACCTTGGTTCTTTCCTGTACTTGCTGGTATACACAAGAGTTAAAATTGTCCACAATGGGCAAAGTCTGATGGATAACTCCTAAAAGTCGCTTCACGCCTGAATTTGACAGATGTATCCAATCTCTGACCTTGTAGAATTTGGTACGCAGTTCTTTATTCCTATCATAAAAAGCTGCAAATATATCCACAAATACAGCTCCATGAGATGCAGCTAGAGTCTTTATCAAGTCATTGACATGCACTATGTCTGTATCCCCACGAGGACAGGAGCTGCAGAGGTACAGTTCACATTCTGAGTTTTTAGTTTCTATGTACTGTAGAAGCTTTTCATAACCTTTCTTGAACATTTCCTTGCTGTTTGGTTTAGCCGAGTCATTTCCACCAATATATATCACGATGCTACTGAACTGACCAAGATCATACATGGTAATCTTTTCAACAATGGTATCTATTGTAGCTCCCGGAAAAGGCTGGCAATGTACATTATTCTTCAGTCTTTTTTTGTTTATGCCAGAGAGCAAAGAATCTCCTATTAATAATGTTTTGTTTGCAGCATGGCAAGAGGATGTTGATGTTGATTTCCTTTCATCTTGTGGAGTTCTTTTTTCACTTGCTTTTGAAGTTTCTTGTCTTTTTACGCCTGTGTCACATGATTTTCTCTCTGCATGAGTAGATCCCTTTTCATTTGGTTTTGAGGTTTCTTGAGTTCTATTTTCATAGCTTTCATGTTGTTTTTCCTGTTCACTGACCTGTCCATTATTTTTTTTTTTTTTTTTTTTTAAACCTTATAAGAGCACTCAGCTTCCTGACCATGAGAAAATGCTTTTTTTTTTGCAACACAAGGTATTACCTATCTGACACAAAAACTGCATACTTACTTTTCGTAAATGATTCCGTGTAAACTTGTGTTGAATTGTAAAAAAAATTATTAGCATATTTATTCCATCCATTCATTAAGAACACACGTAAAAATTTGCTGAGTCCAGCACATGCCTTTCGAAGATACTGTTATGAAATGAAGCATGGCCACTTTTGCAATTTTTAGCTTGTACTGGCCTACACACTTGCATGGACTCTTCAGAGTCTTTTGTAATTTTTAGCTTGTACTGGCCTACACACTTGCATGGAATCTTCAGAGTCTTTCGTAATTTTTAGCTTGTACTGGCCTACACACTTGCATGGAATCTTCAGAGTCTTTCGTAATTTTTAGCTTGTACTGGCCTACACACTTGCATGGAATCTTCAGAGTCTTTCGTAATTTTTAGCTTGTACTGGCCTACACACTTGCATGGAATCTTCAGAGTCTTTTGTAATTTTTAGCTTGTACTGGCCTACATACTTGCATGGACTCTTCAGAGTCTTTCGTAATTTTTAGCTTGTACTGGCCTACACACTTGCATGGAATCTTCAGAGTCTTTTGTAATTTTTAGCTTGTACTGGCCTACACACTTGCATGGACTCTTCAGAGTCTTTCGTAATTTTTAGCTTGTACTGGCCTACACACTTGCATGGAATCTTCAGAGTCTGCTCAGTCCTCACTGTTTGCTTTCTTCTGATTTCCTTGGATCCATGCAAATACTCATGTGAATGGAGGACTCTGACTAGACTGCACAGATGTGTGGAACAGATCTTTAAGCCGCGATATGACAAAACCAACAAAATGGCATGAGCCCCCAGCTACAACTCAGATCAACCATTGTAGCCACCCAGTCTGATCAGAGTCATCATTGTCCGCATAGAGCAAGCTTAGACCCTTAGCTCCCCTTTAAGTGCAGAGCAAAGATTCTGATCAGACTGGGTGGATACCCAGACTGATCTGAGTCTTTGCTGGGCACATATGCCACTTTGATGGTTTTGTTGTGTCTCATTTGAAATATGCAGCAGCTTCAGAGCAACATCTATCACATATATATTTGAGAGTCACATCATATACTTGATGTTGAAATGCTGACAAATATTCCCCAATTTGTTAACAATTAAGCCCAAATCATCATCAAAACTCCTATGCTGAAGTCTTTGCCACAGCCAAAGACATGAAAAGGAGTTTTGGTGAGATACATGTAAACAGTCTTCTGTAGTGGTTTACAAAACTTGTGTTTGTTTGTCTGCTTCCTATTAGTCTATTGCTGTTTGTACTTTATAGTAGCCTCATGGCTGTCTTCTAGGAAAGAGCTGATCTCTTGGCTTTTCCCTTGTCTTGTTTTACTTTGTGTACTACCGTATTAATCCTAATAAATGCCCTGTCTGTTTTCAGAAAATTATGTTGTATCAACTTGCATGAATTCCTCTCTGCTTCTATGGATGAGGCAGCTCTTTAAAAAGGGGTCTACCCTTAAAGGAAAGAATTTGCTCCTAGAGGAGCAAATTCTTTACTTTAAGAGTTGACGCTTCCTGAGAAGGAAAGTAGATTTGCTTCCTATAACCTTAGTACTGTTTATTAGAAGTATTTTGGCAGTGGCTGATTTACTACATTTTCTGCTCTAAATAACGACCTCCTTTTGTAAGATGCAATGCCCTCAGGCATTTAATAGGATTAATACAGTACCTTTTTCTCCTTCCCCATTTGGTGTTTACGGCAGTATGTGGTAAGCGACTGAATCAGTTCCTAATCATGGCCCTATCATTTACTTGTGCCTTGACATGACAAAACCAACAAAGTGGCATGTGTGCCCAGCGAAGCCTCATATCAGCCTGGACAGTCTCCAAGTTGGATCAGAGTCTTTGCTGTGCATTTAAAAGGTAGCTAAGGGTCTAAGAACCACCATACTGACAGCAAAGACTCTGGTGAGACTAGGCAGATGCCCAGGCTGATCTGAGTCTTCGCTGAGAGGCGCATGCCACTTTGTTGGTTTTGTCGTGCCGCAGCTCAATTGTACTTACTGGTCTTCTCTGTTTGTGCTGTGCCTCTGTTAACTGTTTCAATGGTTTACTAATATCTTCTAACAAAGAATTGGATAAATTTCTGAAAATAACAGAAAAGGTGCAAAAAAATTTAGACATGAAGCCACAGTTGCTAACATGAGTACAAGTTCAAAACTAAATCAGTAATTTGTTTGAAGCATTTGTGGTGTGTTTAACCCTTGTCGTGCTGAACACGGATATATCCAGTTTTAAAGGGTTGATGACTTTGAGAGCCTGTTAGGCATGCTAGACAGTACACCCCACCAATTGCTGTTGTCCTATGCAGGAGGGAATTTGCTTTCTAACTGAGCAAGACTTTACCCAATCACTGATATTGGAGATTTGAAAACACCAAAAATATGTCAAAATCTTTTTATTTTTTCAATAATCAGATTTTAATGGACACCCTTACTTGGCTGATCTCGATTTTCTTGAAACTAGACTTCATCCATCTTAATTTCTTTTCTTGATCAATTGTTCTGGAAGAACGGTGGGCCCCAGGCAAGCAATCAGTTTCTGCCTACAAAGCATACACTAAACGCTTATAAACTGTAATCTCTTTTTTTGTTTATGGAGGTCATGTGACCTTTGTGACCTCTGGAAATGGTGGTTGCATACCTCGCTCGTAACTGGGGTAAATATCAGCCAATTCATTCAGAGTTTGTGGAAGTTATGGCTTCTGAAGTAGGGGTACCCCCTTTTTAGGGTCACCTTAATTAAATATTCAGCATGACAAGGGCTAAGAAATAAATTTCATTTTCCAATGTTCATGGAAGTATGATTACAATGGGTCATGTGCAAAGTAAGTGACATCTGAAGATCGTTAATGTCAACTTTGCACAAGACCCATACTTCCAAAATCAAAATTTACTCTTATAATTAAAATTAATTTTAAAATTATTCTGAATATAAGTTTCAATTTTTAAGAGCAACATTTGTAAAATCTACGATGAAAAGCTGTTACTAGACAACAAGTGAGCCCCTTATATTAAACGGCCAACACCATGACGTGACGTCCATAGAACATTACAATGGCCAATGGAGTCATTTGTTTACATGTGATGTTGGGTACCAACAACATCATGTGACCAACTGTAATTCATGGATGTAAGAACAATGTTTCTCCGAAACAGGTACATCTAAGGAAAACAAAAGGGAATGTAATTATTTATCATTAACAAGAATTAGTGGTTAAAGGAATTACCTATGCCCTATATCATTCCATCTTCTTCTTTCAGATGCAGTACTGCACTGTATAAACAAACTGTTCCATTTTTTTAACATTTACAGTAATTACTTTAGGCATCCCTATTGCAAATTTGTTCATTGTATTTTAATAAGAACATACTTGTGTAAGTCTGCCTCCACCTCTATACTATTTGCCACAGCTTTCCATCCATCTGACAACGTCCTGAAATAAAATACATTGTATGGTACATTATAACCAAGCTGCGACATGACAAAACAAAGGTAGTGGTATGTGCCCTATGCCCAGTCTGATCAGAGTCTTCGCTGTTGACAAGGAGGTAGCTTAGACTCTTAGATACCCTTGAAGAGCACAGCAAAGACTGGGCCAAGTCTTCACTGGGCTCTCATACCACCTCCACTGTTTTTGTCGTGTTGCGGCTCAATTCTATATACTGTAATGACTCAAACTACTGAGAAGAAATGCCTGAAAAATCTGAGTGAGCCCAGATCAGACTATTCTAGTAACAAGAGGGCCATGGTGGCCCTGAATCGCTCACCTGAGCATTAATCAGTTCACTGGCTCTGGTGAAGATTTATAAGAGTTTTTACCATACATGGGAATGGCGGCCACCTTGGTCATGTGACCAAGATCATTTGAAGAACTTTCAATCCTTTGACCCATGTGCAGGCTCCATATGAAATTTGATCTGCCCAGTGGTTTCAGAGATGTTTGAAAATGTTTATGGATGGATGAAAGAGGCAGCTAACACCAATACTGTAAGGCTCGATCAGGTGAGCTGAAAATGGCAGAGTCGCTTCTCCGAAAAGTTCCCGTTCATGTTGAGTTCCTTTGATGGATTTGAACTAGACTTAACTAGGCAAACACAGATGATAGAATGGTAGCATCATTATCTCACTGTGGTGAAACTAATGTATTCCAAGGAGTTTGTGGCTGGCATCATTGCAATGTTAGTTCTGATTCTTGCAACATAACTTAATTTAAATTTGACCTAGTGACCTAGCTTTTGACCCGACATGACCCAGTTTCAAACCGGATATTGTAAGAATAAATATTCTGACAAAGTTTCATTGAGATTGGATCAAAACTGTGCCCTCTGGAGCGTATACAAGGTAGTTCTTATATTTGACCTAGTGACCTAGTTTTTGATCCGACACAAACCAGTTTCAAACTTACCTAGATTTCATAAAGGTAAACATTCTGACAGAGTTTCATGAAGATTGGATCAAAACTGTGCCCTCTAGGGTGTACACAAAGTTTTTCTTAGATTTGACCTAGTGACCTAGTTTCTGATCTGACGTGACTCAGTTTCATAAGGGGCATATATATATGGACAATAAACATTTTGACATAGTTTCATGAAGATTCGATCAAAACTGTTCCTTCTAGTGCGTACACGAGGTTTTTCTAAGATTTGACCTAGTGACCTAGTTTTTGACCTGACATGACCTACTTTCAAACTTGGCCTAGAGTTTATGGAGATAAACATTCTGACAAAGTTTCATAAAGATTGGATCAAAACTGTGTCATCTAGAGCATACACACCGTTTTTCTATGATTTGATCAAGTGACCTAGTTTTTGACCCTACATGACCCAGTTTCAAATTTGTCCTTCATATTATGAGGATAAACATTCTGATAAAGTTTCATGAACTTTGGATCGAAACTGTGCCTTCTACAGCGTACACAAGGTTTTTCTAAGATTTGACCTAGTGACCTATTTTTGACCCGACATGACCCAATTTCGAACTTGGCCTAGAGTTTATGGAGATAAACATTCTGACAATGTTTTATACAGCTTGGATCAAAACTGTGTCCTCTAGAGCGTACACAATGTTTTTCTATGATTTGACCTAGTGACCTAGTTTTTGACCCAACATGACCCAGTTTCGTATTTATCCTAGATATTATAAAGATAAACATTCTGACAAAGATTCATGAACTTTGGATGAAAACTGTGCTTTCTAGAGTGTACACAAGGTTTTTCTAAGATTTGACCTAGTGACCTAGTTTTTGACAAGACATGACCCAATTTCAAACTTGGCCTAGAGTTTATGGAGATATATATTCTGACAATGTTTCATATAGATTGGATCAAAACTGTGTCCTCTAGAGCGTACACAAGGTTTTTCTATGATTTGACCTAGTGACCTAGTTTTTGACCCAACGTGACCCAGTTTCGAACTTGTCCAAGATATTATAAAGATAAACATTCTGACAAAGTTTCATGAACTTTGGATGAAAACTGGGCCTTCTAGAGCGTACACAAGGTTTTTCTAAGATTTGACCTAGTGACCTAGTTTTTGACCCGACGTGACCCAGTTTCGAACTTGTCCTAGATATTATAAAGATAAACATTCTGACAAAGTATCATGAACTTTGGATGAAAACTGTGCCTTCTAGAGTGTACACAAGGTTTTTCTAAGATTTGACCTAGTGACCTAGTTTTTGACCAAACATGACCCAGTTTCGAACTTGGCCTAGAGTTTATGGAGATATATATTCTAACAACGTTTCATATAGATTGGATCAAAACTGTGTCCTCTAGAGCGTACACAAGGTTTTTCTATGATTTGACCTAGTGACCTAGTTTTTGACCCGACGTGACCCAGTTTCAAACTTGTCCTAGATATTATGAGGATAAACATTCTGACTAAGTTTCATGAACTTTGGATGAAAACTGTGCCTTCTAGAGCGTACACAAGGTTTTTCTAAGATTTGACCTAGTGACCTAGTTTTTGACCCTACATGACCCAGTTTCGAACTTGTCCTAGATATTATAAAGATAAACATTCTGACAAAGTTTCATGAACTTTGGATGAAAACTGTGCCTTCTAGAGTGTACACAAGGTTTTTCTAAGATTTGACCTAGTGACCTAGTTTTTGACCCGACATGACCCAGTTTCGAACTTGGCCTAGATTTTATGGAGATAAACATTCTGACAAAGTTTCAGAAAGATTGGATCAAAACTGTGCCCGCTAGAGTGTACACAAGCAAAAGTTGACGGACGTCCGGACGGACGGACGTCCGGACGTCCGGACGGACGTACGACGGACGACGGACATCAGGGTATCCCAAAAGCTCACCCTGAGCACTTCGTGCTCAGGCGAGCTAAAAACAGTCTAATCTGTGTCTGCATTGCTTGCCTTTATGCTAAGTGCCATTTATCTCAGGTTGGGTGAAAGTCCTACAAATTCAGAGGCCACATCTCAACATGAATGAAATATTGTTGATTGGGATGGTAACTACAACTCAACAACAACAACATACATGTATCTTTTTGACTATTCATATTTATTATGCAACACTTTATGCAAAAGGCTTCTCTCTTAAATCTCTAATAACAATTTATTTCGTTATTTAAGAAAAGGCTTCCTTAATTAAGGCTATGATTACATATCCACACCTCATTATAGAAAGACACTTAAATTCTTGATTTGTCTGGAATAGAAAGTAACCTTACAATACCCTAAAAATTCTCCAAGTATAGGGACAGATAACTCTGAGCAAACAGTGCAGACTCCTAAAGGAGCAGTCTGGTCAGGGCCTACACTGCTTGCCCTTCCATCTCATCTCTTGGATGCATTTCTACACTGTAAAACCAAACTAGTCCATTTTAGGACAATTAGGATAATCATTTCAGGTGTCCTACTTGTCAGAAGTATTGATAAAGGTCAGTATCTATGATAAGTTAAGGATAAAGTTTCCTGGTCCTTATAAAAATATATATTGCAGCCCCTCATTAGAGTCATCTTTGCATGATGGTTCTCATGTTGGTGGGGGTGGTGTGAGAAGTGAGTTCACAAAATATTATAACAGAAATTATTTCCATAATCATTATCAAAATGAAAGTTGTTAGCTGTCAATCTCATGTGGGGCTAAGCAGCCACTACCTCATCAATGTTTTTTTAAAGAATAAATGAGCCGCGACATGAGAAAACCAACAAGAAAACCAACAAAATGGCTGTACGCAAAGCAAATACTCAGACCAGCCTGGGCATCTGCCCAATCTGTTCAGACTCTTCCGTAAGAGCTTAAAGGGTAGCTAAGGGTCTAAGCTATCTCCATGTGGGCAGCGAAGACTCTGATCAGACTTGGTGGATGCCCAGGCTGTTCTGACTCTGCGCTTGGTGCACAACCACTTTGTTGGTTTTCTCGTTTCGAGGTTCAAATATGAATTATCATAGAATTGCCATTATAACTTCATGTTGTCTATAACTCTTATGTACAGGAGCTACTTACCCTACACTGTTTTGTGTAGCTTTCAAGAGCTTGTGTGCAACCTTGCTTAAACCTTTGGAATACTCTCTATCAAGCTCTGCCCTGCAAAAAAGAAACAATACTTTTTATCAATGACTCTTCTGACAGGTAAAAATTACAATATAACATGTTTAAGATTTAATTTTAAAACTGTGTGTATTTATTTCAGAAATTCAAGTATAAATGCCAACAGTGTATGCCCCGATCAAATATGTGTACCACATTATGTGGCATCTGATCTGGGTTTATAGTTTGCAGAGGTCCCTTTTATGGGACATTTTACATTGATGGCTTAAAAGACCCTCAATATTGGGACAAGACTGCCTCAGCAAATGATGTGGACCCAGATCAGATCAGACTGCTCCTTAAAAATTTACTCCCTTTATAATAACAACAAAAATGATTTGATGAAATATTTCATGCAATACCTTCGACATGGTCTAACTATAAATTTAAAATAGAGTTTAGATAATAATATTTGATAAAAGTGACTTTAAACAAATAATAAGATAAATTTTAAACGATCGCGGACCGCGGTCGAAATCGCATTATTGGACATAAGTAATTTATTCATACGTCACAATCACATGCACGAATAAGAAAAATACCTGTACATGATCACATGACACTCTTGGTCAAAATCGATATTCTTACAGGCCGTGAGGAATAGGTAATTTGCATTTTAATTTGAAGATTATTTTTCATTCCACATTTATCAAAAAAACATGCATTTTCTCAAAACCTTTACGATTAATTATGAGACTATTACATATTGTCTAACGAAATTTTGTTAAAATATTTGTTTCTGAAAACACGAAATAAACAAGGGAGACAATCTTTAAAAAGTGCAGTCTAATCATGGCCTGCATCCTTTAACATTCAGCTAGCAATATTTTTTTACACATTCTGAATAAAGTAAAATTAACATACTCAAGTTTTAGGATAATCACAGTACATGTAATTGGGTAAGATGTCCAATATTCAGTTGTAAATTTTGTTATGACCGTCAGTTCCTCTGATACTGGCCGCCTTCCTGTGCCCCAGAAAAGCAAATCCAAATATTCTACTTTGTTAAACTGTAAGCATACTTGAAAATCTCATTGTTTTCATGAATTATGATAGTCTCTCAGGATGTTGTACAATGTTTTATTCATGACTTAACAAGTGAGGACTAGTAGAAGTAATTAGAAGGGCTCTTGAAAATTGACAATTAGTGCCTTACATATAAGATGAAAAAAAATATCAATGAAAGTATTAACCTGACGAAAGATTGTATGATAAAAACACACTTTACTCCCAAATTTTCAGCAATCTCATTATAACAAAGTGTTGGCTATAATGCTATTCTGGATATACAGCCACCTCTCGATATCTCAAAGTCAAATTTCAGCCAAAACTACTGATATCTCCAAGTAAATTTTCTGGTACCAGAAAATTTACTTGGAGATATCAGTAGTTTTAGGTAAAAGGAGTTGAAATGTAAATAACCAGAGGGCCAATGGCCCTATATCGCTCACCTGAGCACTGAGGCACTGAGGTTACAGCAACAAAACACCATGCACAACAGCAATAAAAAACACCATTTATGTAGAGGATAATATCACAAACATTTATGCAAAAAAAAAAGCTTTATCCCCCATTAATGGCTTCTCAGAAGATCTTTGGCAAAAAAAAGTGAAAATTTGGCCTTTCAGCGGCAATGGCAACCAATCAAAATTGGGTAATTGGGAAAAATTCATATGGCTGGTAGAGGACTACTCCAGGAACATTTCTGTGAATTTTTGTCAAAATATCTGCAGTAACACAGAAATAAATAGCAAATGTCCACTTTCCTCATTATAAGTCTATGGAAACTTTAAGTTGCCATGGCAACAAATTCACATGGGCAATGATAATATAAAGCATACTTTAGGTAGAGGTTAAAATTATTAATATGTATGCTAAGTATAAGCTTCATCCCCCTCATGGCTTCACTTTTCCCATTATGAGTCAATGGAAACTATAAGTCGCCATAGCAACCAAAGTTCTTATGGGATTGGAAGAAAGAGAATAAAATTTATGTAGAAACTACTGTCATCAACATGTTTGCACAATATCAGCTTCATCCCCTATATGGCTTCTGAGCAGAAGATTTTTATTTTTTCGAAATTTACACTATATTTTGCCATGGCAACCAATCAAATTCAGCGATTTGGAGAAAATTCATATGAATCGTAGAGGACTACTCAAGAAACATTTCTGTAGAAAAATAATTAAATAACTGCAGTTAGTTAGACAGCAAAAATTGCCAATTTCCATTTTCCTCATTATAAGTCAATGGAAACTCTTTGTTGCCATAGCAACCAAACAGCTGGAGCAATTGCCATGAAAAACAATAATTCTATAGAGGCTAGTACTAAGGTTCTTTCTGTAAAGTTTGAGCTTTATTGGGCCACACAGTTTCTGCGAAGATGATTTTTTAATATTTTTCTATTTTTAACCATTCGGTTGCAATGGCAACCAGCCAAATTGCGCAAATTGCATAAATTTAACATGGCTGGTTATAAACAACTCAAGGTACATCATTTCTATGAAAGTTTTGTCAAAATATCCGCAGCGGCATAGCAATAAATGCAAATTTTCCATTTTGCCATTATAAGTCAATGGCAACTTTAAGTTCCCATAGCAACCAAACTGCTTAAGCAATTGCCAAGAAAAACAGTACTTTTATAGAAGCTAGTACTAAGATCCTGTCTGTGACGTTTGAGCTTTATTGGTAGCATAGTTTCTGAGGAGATGATTTTTGAATATTTTTTCTATTTTTTAACCATTCGGTTGCCATGGCAACCAGCCAAATTGTGCAATTTACATAAAGTTCATGTGGTTGATAGAGAAATACTCAAGGAACATTTCTGTAAAAGTTTTGTCAAAATATCTGCAGTGACATAGCAATAAATGCAAATTTTCCATTTTGCCATTATAAGTCATTGGCAACTTTCAGTTCCGATAGCAACCAAACTGCTAGAGTAATTGCCAAGAAAAACAGTACTTTTATAGAAGCTAACACTAAGATCCTTTCTGTGAAGTTTGAGCTTTATTGGTTGCATAGTTTCTGAGAGATTGATTTTTGATTATTTTTTCTATTTTTTAACCATTCGGTTGCCATGGCAACCAGCCAAATTGTGCAATTTACATAAAGTTCATGTGGTTGATAGAGGAATACTCAAGGAACATTTCTGTAAAAGTTTTGTCAAAATATCTGCAGTGACATAGCAATAAATGCAAATTTTCAATTTTTCCCATACAAGTCAATGGAAACTTTAAGTTGCCATAGCCACCAAAGTTCTGAAGCGATTTGGATAAAAAACAGTATTATTGGTTCCCCCTGCCTATAGATGCTATATATGAAATTTGGTAACAATGGGCCTTGTAGTTTCAGAGGAGATGTCGTTTGAAAATATTGACGGACGGACGACGGACGACGGACGGACGACGGACGGACGGACGACGGACGACGGATGCCTGCCTATACTATAAGCTCACCTGTGAGCCTTCGGCTCAGGTGAGCTAAAAATAGAAAATACATTCTTTGAAATAAGAAGATATTTTGAGATATCAATGTTCGAGATATCGGGAGTTGACTGTATCACTATCACGCAATGGCTCCCAATGAGATTAATGTTAATCAAATGAACATTAATATTCTGGACTTTGCCTTATAGTCCTTTGTAGTTCAGTCCAGGTTACTGACTAACTAAAGAAATGCTACACTTTTCAAAATTTTGCAGATTTCAAGAAAGTCCATTAAACACAGCTGATTCTTTCCAAAAAATTATAAAACGGAGGATACCAATTTCACAGTAATTGCAGCATTATGTTTTTGGCTGTGATGTCATTTGTCTAAAATACCATGCCTAAGCTCTATGCATTATCTAGGCATTTGATTTACCTAATTATGTAACTAAACCTACAGTCAAGGAAAACACAGCAGCAATCAAATCATCTTGTTAACACCTTTTTATGCATATTCAAAATTACAATAATCTTGATGTTTTTCTGTCTGGCGCTGGTACATCTGCAGTCTGATCAAAGCTCCCTGTGAGAAGAATCTACAGGTTCACAATGAAGGCTCTCGATGCACAGTCTGAGTCAAATATCATGAGGCAATAAGCACCCTGCATCCCTTCTCCATGATATGCAATATTGATCAGTCTATATTACATTAATTCTGATGACCATATCTTCTTTTGGTATCTTACTGTGTTTTAGTTGCAAACAATTATTTCATCAAGCCTGTTTATCATATCAGGGATGTTTCAAAACAGGACCTAGTTGTTAAAAACTAAGGACGTAGTTTGTTAATCTTTTCCAACACATTGTATGCCAGAACACTTTTTCACAGAAAAAATGTGAGGAAGATGTTAAAGCTTCTCACATTTTTTTGGCAAAAATAAGCACACTTGATTTTATATATACTAGAAGACTTAAGGAATCCTTGACTACTGACTTCATTAAGCCAACAATGTTTTGAACAACTGGGCCCAGATGTGCATTTGGTAAACAGAGCAGCTCTGGATCAAGCTGCTGCTGAGGCAGTCTGATAAAAGTCTACTAATAGTCTGCTCAGGAATTTCTGCTAATACACAGAGTAACTACAGTACTACTAGGTCTTGTCTATCTGCCTTCAAAGATCAGACTATTGTCTCATGTACTGACATAATCTAATATTACTAATAACGGAAACTGATCTTGTAAACAGTAATAATTGTTATATAAACTAGAAATGTTCTTTTATAAAAACAGATGTCCCCCATCTGCGCTTTCCCAGCAGTATCATTTTCCCTAAAAGTTGCCAAGCTAAGACCTACTGGGACCTTGAAAATAGGGTCAAGGTCACCAAAAGTTTATTAAGTTCTTTCCACATTTCCCGCAAGTAGAGGAACAGCTGCTTGAGTGGATACTGACCGACGCAGACAGGGCATTGCCGTATCAACGCCTGAGAAGGGCATTGCGTATCAACGCCTGAGATTCGGCTACAGGCGAAGATGACAGCCTCCAGACTCAACCAGACAGCTTTCAAGGGCTCTGTCAGCTGGGTTTATGCATTCCTGAAAAGACACAGCCTTTCTATACGGCGCCAAACTCACATAGCTCAGAAGATGCCTGAAGACTTTGAAGACAAGCTGGTAGAGTTCCAGAGGTTCATCATTCACAAGAGGCAAAGGTTCGACTACGACCTGAGTCAAATCGGTAACGCTGACCAGACGCCACTGACTTTTGATCTGCCATATACAACCACCGTTGACGTCAAGGGAGCGAAGTCCGTCAACATTAACACCACCAGGAATGAAAAGAATCGATTTACAGTGATGCTTGCCTGTACTGCTGATGGTGGAAAGCTCCCTCCTTGTGTGATCTTCAAGAGAAAGACTTTGCCAAAAGTTACCTGGCCAAAGGGGGTCATTGTGCGCTGCCAAGACAAAGGCTGGATGGATGATGCACTAATGAAAGATTGATAAAGGTTGTGTGTGGGAGGTGTCCAGGCGGCTACAGCAGGAAGAGTCTGCTCGTCCTTGACAGCTTTAGATGCCACAAGTCCCAAGAAAACAAGGACCTTCTCAAAGACGAGTTCCGGACAAGACTGGCGATCATCCCCGGTGGTATGATGTCAATGCTACAACCACTGGATGTGAGCATCAACAAACCAATGAAAGTTCTGCTCCAGGGACGATGGAATATGTGGTATGCCAGCGGGACCCACAGCTTCACCAAAGGCGGGCGCATGAGAAAGCCAGAGCTGGAGGAGATTTGTCAGTGGATTGTCGATGCCTGGCAGGAGTTGGACCCCCAGATCATCATACATGCCTTCAAGAAGTGCTGTATATCCAACACCCTGGATGGTTCAGAGGACGATATTCTATGGCAGGACGCACCCACAGCTGACACCACCACCGCCAACGACGTAGATGCGGAGAATGACTACTACTCAGAGACACCGGGTATGATGACGGATGAGGAGTTCAACAGATTTTTTGAGGAGGCAGACAAAGAGTACGATTAGGTTGACGAATTTGTGGGTTTCAGCGAGGATGAGATAAGAGGAGGGATTTAGGTAGACTGTAGAACTTAATCTTTTATCAGTCACAACGGCTCTTTTCAGAGCCACCCAAATATTCACGAAAGAAAACCCTATTTGTTGCTTAGAATAACCTTGACCACTGTTGCTAATAGAGGTCCAGCCGAATTCAACCTTGACCATTGTCAGTAATAGAGGTCCAGCCGAATTCGCCCCAGTAAAAAAATACAAAACCCATCTAAAGATGCTGACCAATCAGCGAATTGGTACTTTCACATGTAGACAACATGGCGTCCCACGAGTTTTAGAAATGTCAGTCTGTAATTCAGAAGGCTGTATGCGCGTTGTACAGCAGAACTAGCTTTTTTCCAGCTCCAGAACGGCCGAAAAAGGGGTGCGCGTTGTACATGCTAGCGCGTTATCCACAAACAAATACGGTATTTGTGCAGATTTGCTTCAAATCCATCCATCCATTTAGAAGATATGGTGCAGACAAGCCACTTTTCAACACTCTTTGACCTGTGACCTTGAAAATGGGTTCAAGGTCACCAACAACTAATCAGTTCTTTTCCATCTCCCAATGATATATCTATGCCAGTTTGGTTTAAATCCATCCAACTATTTAGGAGACAGAGTGCAGACAAGGCATTTTTCAACACTCTTTGACCTC
The DNA here is from genome assembly GCA_963989385.1 of Ctena decussata. Classification (NCBI taxonomy): domain Eukaryota; kingdom Metazoa; phylum Mollusca; class Bivalvia; order Lucinida; family Lucinidae; genus Ctena; species Ctena decussata. The sequence continues at coordinate 26,968,400 of OZ022512.1, read as the reverse complement.
CTGTGACCTTGAAAATGGTGTCAAGGTCACCAAAATCTAATCAGCTCTTTTCAATCTCCTATTGATATTTCTGTGTGAGTTTGGTTAAAATCCATCCTTATACCATTCAGGAGATAGAGAGCAGACAAGGCATTTTTCAACATTTTTTGACCTCCTGCAACCTTGAAAATAGGGTTAAGGTCACAAAATTCTATTCAGTTCTTTCCCCTACCCAATGATATATCTGTGCATGTTTGGTTGAAATCCATCCATTCCTTCAGGAGATAGAGTGCAGACAAGAAGCTAAGCAGACACAGATGCCGAAGGGATCCATACCACAAGAGGCCCAAATGGGCCTGATATCACTCACCTGGCTATTGTGCAACGGGACCATTCTGATACAAAATTGGTCCAATTCCACTGAGAATTTCTCATTTTCACATTTTGCTGCTTTTAGTAACAGAGGGCAACTTGCCTGGTCTTTATATATTTACTTTTGAAACACCTCAATGCAAGAATCATTTTGCCACAAATTTCATCAAAATCCATTCAGGGGTTACTGAGATATTGCCAGTTTCTTTTTTTGTGCTATTTTTAGTAACCGCAGATGGCGGCCATCTTGGATTGCTAAAATGCAAAAAATCGAAAAGCCTTCATGCAAGGACCATTTTGACACAAATTTGGTCCAATTCCATTCAAGCGTTCTTGAGTAACTGTCATTTTTATGTTCGTGCTATTTTTAGTAACGGCTCCCATGGTGGCCATCTTGAGATTTTCTAATTTTCACATTTTCTATTTTTAGTAACAGAGGCCAATATGACTGGTCTACAGTTAGATATTTTTGAAACATCTCAATGCAAGAATCATTTTGACGTAAATTTCGTCAAAATCCATTCAGCAGTTACTGAGATATTGTCATTTTCATGTTTTGTGCTATTTTTAGTAACGGCAGATGGCGGCCATCTTGGAATGCCAAAATGCAAAAAATCGAAAAAGCTTAATGAAAGGACCATTCTGACAAAATTAATCCAATTCCATTGACATTTTCTAATTTTCACATTTTTCTATTTTCAGTAACAGAGGCCAATATGACTGGTCTACAGTTAGACATTTTTGAAACATCTCAATGCAAGAATCATTTTGACACAAATTTCGTCAAAATCCATTCAGCGGTTACTGAGATATTGTCATTTTCATGATTTGTGCTATTTTTAGTAACGGCAGATGGAGGCCATCTTGGAATGCCAAATTGCAATTAATCGAAACGACTTCATGCAAGGAACATTTTAACACAAAATTGGTCCAATTCCATTCAAGGGTTCTTGAGTAATTGTCATTTTTATGTTTGTGCTATTTTTAGTAACACCAGATGGCGGCCATCTTGGAATGCCAAATTGCAATTAATCGAAACGGCTTCATGCAAGGAACATTCTGACACAAAATTGGTCCAATTCCATTCAAGCGTTCTTGAGTAACTGTCATTTTTATGTTCGTGCTATTTTTAGTAACGGCTCCCATGGTGGCCATCTTGGATAGTCAACTGGCACAAAATTGAAATAATTCCATTCAAGAACCATTTCTGACCAAATCTGGTCAGAATTGGTTGCATTTTCTTTAGATATTGACATTTGAGCAAAATCGGCCATGTAAACGCTAAGTAGGTCACTGTGACCTAATTCCGCTATAGATTTTTCTTATTTTTACAATTTTTAATACCAAGGTCCCACTTATGTTCCATGCAAACTTTCAACCAAATAAACCAAATGGTTCTGGAGAAGAAGTTGATTTTGTTGTTTTTGCTATTTTTAGTAACAGCAGCCATCTTGGATTCTTGACCTGACCCAATTTTACAATTTTGAAACCCTGCAGTCTGGTCATGCTCCATGTGAAATTTGAGATCCATGGGCTCAGTGGTTTTAGAGAAGAAGTTGTTTGAAGTTGTTTAAATAGGTCATTTTTTGACATTGGCATTTGAGCAAAATTACACACATAAACAGAAAGTAGGTCACTGTGACAAAACTCCGCTACAGATTTTTTTCATTTTTATAATTTTGAATACCAAGGTTTCACTGATGTTCCATGCCAAAATTCAGACAAATATACCCAGTGGTTCTGGAGAAGAAGTTTATTTTGTTGTTTTTGCTATTTTTAGTAACGGCGGCCATCTTGGATTTTCAACCTGACCCAATTTTATAATTCTGAGACCCTGGAGTCAGATCATGCTCCATGTGAAATTTGAGAACCATGGGACCAGTAGTTTTACAGAAGAAGATGTTTGAATATTTGTTTTTAGGTGTTGACGGACAAATTCCGTGACGACGCACGACGCACGCTGGACGCATTGGTATGACAATAGCTCACTATGGCCCTTCGGGCCATAGTGAGCTAAAAAACTAATATGTCCCCCCGCCGCCATAGTAGGGGGACATAAATCTGTTTTGTTTTGTTTGTTATTTGGTCATCAACTTCATGTGGTTCACTTATCCTGCAGTAATATCATCATCACAATTTCCATTTCAAAATCATATTTTACTATTTCAGCCTCTGTAATTTGTCTTTTAAGATGAATGGTTTGGCTGTTAAGTTTCCAAGGGAGGTAACTTTGATGGAACAGTACACGTAATTTGCTTTCAATGTAGGTGAGCTCCTTCTCCAGTGGAGGCTACTCTTTAAGGAAAGAATTTGCTCTGACAGAGCAAATTCTTTCCTTAAAGTGTAGCCCCTTACAAGGAGGGAGACTTCCCTTGGCTGTGTATCCATGCACCTTGAATCAGAACCTACCTTTCTTGTACTATAGCTGCTACATCTTTACAGAGCTCACTCCCCTGTCTGATATATTTCTTCAGTTCTTCAAAGCCAGTCAGACCCTGGAAGACAAAGATAACTTTGAATCTATTTTGAAAGAGATTTATGGTACAATCCAGACCTTTGTGGGGTGAAATCCATTGCACATAGTTTTTCATTATCACCCTCCCATCGTCTTGATATGACTGAAATGTTGGACAGGAAGAAAAATCTCAAGTCATCCATCCATTTAATTTGTGTTTGAACTTAGCACTGTAAATGAAATTTCAGGAAAATAAGTGTGAGAGTGTTTGATGGATGAATTGAAATTTTACATCCTTTTCAACAGTATTTATGTTATATCAAGGCGGGAGGGCGATAAAGGAAGGCTGTGTGCAATGGAACCCTGTTTAAATTGGGAAAGATTTCTGCCTTAAGCAGGTCTCAAACCTGTGATTGTTAGACTTAGCCTACAGAGCCACCAGGGCTCCTTGTGCGTGTGTCTCTAGAGAGTGGCAGTGGTGGTGGCGGAGGGGGGTATTATTTTATGTTTATAAACATTAAAATGATTCAGCTCACAGACTTATTCTAAATCTCTGCATACCTGCATTGCCAGACAGGTGGTTTATGAAGTAAAACATGTTGTTTTGGCACAGACATAGACACAAAGTAATTAATCATTCTAATTTCTGAACAGTAATGAATTGTGCAACAAATATGCAGCAATTATGCAGCAACACAAACCACCTGATCAATATTAGAGAAACTGTACCGTAATGACCCTTAACTTTTGGACACACGGAAGTTTGACAGTTATTGTTCCAAAATTCTTAGAAAGTGGATTTTACATAAGTTAATGCATCCAAATGATCCAAGTGATGCTTAGTGAAGGGCAAACACTGCAGACCCTGATCAAACGGCTCCTTGAGGAGCCGTTTGATCTGGGTCTACAATGTTTGCTTAGACCTGTCTGTCCAAATATTTAGGGTCATTACGGTATACTAATTAGTATTTACCATATGAGCTGCGACACAACAAAACCAACAAAGTGAAATATGTGCCCAGTGAAGACTAAGATCAGCCTAGGCATCCACCCAGACTGATCAAAGTCTTTGGTGTCTGCATGGAAGTAGCTTAGACCCTCAGCTACCCTTTAAGCACAAACCAGGCCTCTGATCAGACTGAGTGGCTGCCCACGATGTTCTGAATCTTTGATGGATGCACATGCCACTTTGTTAGTTTTATCATGTCACAGCTCATATAATATTCATGCTCATCAATACAACTATCCATCTTTGAATTTGGGCAGCTGCATCACAACAATCTATGGATGCTAAGGCAAATGAGTACACTTTTTTGGGGAAGCAACTCTCTCCTTTTCATTTTGTCTCCCTTCTCAATGGGAGTTAACTCTTAAAGGAAAGAATTTGCTCCTTCAGGATCAAATTCTTTCCCTTAAGAGTAACTTCTTTTTGGAAGGGTTTTGTCATTCAGGAAAGCATATAGGAAGTAATGAGAGTTGTTTCCCTTTGTAATAATGGTGGAAACAGTTGTACGTATTCACCTAAACAAGACTGCTCCTAGCAATCTAATCTAGGACTACAATCTTTGCTCTGACAAATTTGTTCACACATTTCTACTTTACCTGGTAATTTTTTATGCATTTTTTTTTATTTTTGGTTATCATATATACTTTCATTGACAAGTAAAAACAAACATTTGATATTCATGAAATAATATACTATGAACTGCATTTGCCTTAAAAAACACAGAAGATGATACTTTGTCTTATTTTTTTTATATCACCTGATTAATATAAGTAGAGCAGCAGAATCTTAAATGCAGCCATGCTGGCCGAAATGTTTTGATGGAAAGTATGTTTTTTCTATCCTAACAGACATCCTATTTTCAAGAAGCAACCTTTGTGGAGGTGCCACACATAAACAAGATTTTTCAGACTTGACCCACTACTGTTTTTCAAAATCACAGATCCACATTTTCTTTTATTTTATCACTTATTTCAATCACTGCTAAGAAATTTTAGCTATCTTCATGCTATTAGGTCCCTGACCTAGATTATACTACTCAAAACAGGTAGTCTGACCTGGGTCTGCAATAGTTACCAGAAATTTTGTAGTTTTATATAACATCCTTTTCTTTTGAAAGAATTTCAGTCTGAAATGTCATGGAAAAGTTGGAGGAGCATGCCATGCTTTGATACCAATGATGTCATAGATCTTTAATCATAGCAACTAAGAGTTCATACTGATGTCAAAGTGACATCATCAAGACATCATTCTGCCAAGGTAATAAGCAAAACAGCTGGGCCCAGTTGTTCAAAGCATTGTTAGCCTAACGAGCTCGTTAAAAGGTCAACTCGTTAAGTGTTTTGCAACTTTGAAACCAAATATGCTGGTATTTTTTGTTGAAAAAATGTAAGAAGCTTTTGCAGTGCAAAAGCTTCTTACATTTTTTCAACTAAAAATATTGGCGTATTTGAGATATTAACGTTTAAAATTTTAACAAACGTTAACTAACGACGTCATAAGTTTTGAACAACCGGGCCCTGGTATTTTCATAGTTGTTATGGTAACAGACCTATGGCGTCATCTGTGTATGTCATGCTCCTCTGGAGTTATGAGATGCTACCTGAGATTCATACAATGGCAAAGCGTGACTTTCTCATACCTGTAATTCATTCTAAATTATTTTATTCTCAAATAATTTAATTCTCTGTTTCTGAATAGTTAATATGAACTAGAACTGTGTCCACAGTACACGGATGCCCCCGCCTAGTGCCTTGAGTAAGATGGCACCTTGATTAAGGTACTGGCACTTGTAGGATAACTAGGTTTATAGAGGCAGACTTGTATAATGTTAAAGGCCATAGGCCAAGTAATGCCCGAAGTTTGAAATGTGAAACAAACTGCAGCCCTTTATTTAGTTTAAGAGTCACTATATGGCCAAAGTAGAAAGTCAGTGGACAGTGATATATGGATCATCACAACCTGATTCTTGAAAATTCCTGTTGCACTTATAAATATAAATCCTCATACGAAATTTCAAGCTGCTACAATAATAGGAACCCTCAAATCTACCTCTTACAAAAATCTCAACCTTGCAAAATTTGCAAAAGTCCAAAGTCAGTGGACCATGACATATGGATCTTCATGACCTGATTCTTGTGTATTCCTGTTGTTCTTACAGATATAAACCCTCATACAAAATTTCAAGCTGCTACAATAATAGGAACCCTTTAATCTACCTCTTACAAAAATCTTAACCTTGCAATTTTTGCCTAAGTCCAAAGTCAGTGGACCATGACATACTAATCATCATACCCTGATTCTTGTGTATTCCTGTTGTACTTATAGATATAAATCATCATACAAAATTTCAAGTTGCTACAATAACAGGAACTCTAAAATCTACCTCTTACAAAAATCTTAACCTTGTAAAATTGGCTAAAGTCCGAAGTCAGTGGACCATGACATATGGATCATCGTACCTTGATTCTTGTATATTCCTGTTGTACTTATAAATATTAATCCTCATATAAAATTTCAAGTTGCTACAATAACAGGAACCCTAAAATCTACCTCTTACAAAAATCTTAACCTGAGTCTAACGGGATCACGTACGTATGTACGGACAGACGGATGGACAGACGTACATAATAACGTACCAACGTACGCACGTACCTACAACCGAAACACTATATGCCCCCGGCATTATATGATGCGCGGGCATAAAAATGTAACATGCAAAGTTTCTTACCTTTGCCACACTTTCAAGGCTGTACGGTAGCATGAACGAGCTCAGCCATATTTGGACATGGTCAGGAATCATATGACCAACTCGTCCAAATCTGTAATTCTGTCTCAACTCCTTACACACGTGACAAGAGCGACAGAATTTATGATGTGATTCCATAAACACTATTTGAAAATGAATCACTGATAACACTTTGAAAATGAATCACTGACAGAGCAGAATAGAACACTATGAAAGTGAATTACTGAAACTTTATAACTAATCACATTCTGAGAACAAAAATCACTGATAAGTAAAGAGCAGAGCACTCTGGAAATGAGTTCCAGATAAATGAAGAGAAGAACACTTTTAATTGGAATCCCTGATAATCAAACAGCAGAACACTTTGAAAAAAAATCACTGAAAATTCTTTGATTAAAATCCATTGTTTATTGTTATTAAATATGGTCTCGAATAAAAATCTATGCTGTATCAGATGAACTTTATGTATTACATAAACATGCTCCAAATACAATGTTTTCAAGTCTCTCTCTCTTTCTTTATACAGAGGATCTTACATGAGTGCTAATGTATTACTGAATTTATTAAACGAGTTGGGGAAAAAGATAAGATGTGAGGCTATGCCGAGCATCTTATCGGTTTTCCCCAACGAGTTTAATAAATTCAATAATACAGGAGCACGAATGCAAGATTCTATTTATCATATGACACTAAAATCGCATTTTATTAGCAAAATTTGCACTAAAACGTCACAATTTCGCCATTAGAAAACGCGACGTTTTAATGGACGTCAAGGTATTACGTTACGATGTAATTTGCATATTTAATCCATGAGTGGATTATCGATTTTAATGCATGGCTTTATTACACTCTCAGATACGACGTCATATGATAATTATTTCTTTTTTAATACATAATACAGGATAACTTGCTTAACCTTTTACTAGTCCATACTGTCTCCGTTTAATATAGCTCTAGATTTGGGTGGAGTAAATGGGATTTTCTATATATGAACAGATTCTGTGGCCCCTCACAGTGAGGCCATTCTAATGAGTGCCCACATTATACTGAGATGGTTCTAATGGGAGCTAGAACATAGCCTCAAAAGCCCATCAATATCCAGAGTCTGATGGTGACCTTTTCATTATCTCCAAGAGCATCAATAGACATATTAGGCTCTAGTTTTTGTCAATTATTTCTGCTGTCTACTTTACTTGATACATAGTTTTTGTCAATTAATTCTGCTGTCTGCTTAATACTTATATCTGTCTTCTTCATGTGGATAAATACACTACTTGCTTTTGTGTATGTCCTGGTTCACTTTTCATTCCTTTTCAGTGCTGGTTACAATGAAAAGTGAACTGAAGTGAACTGGGACAGAGCAATCCAAAGACCTTAGTAACTGATAAAAAGACACGACACCTGAATGTTTTCTAAAAAGAGCTTTCTCCATCTTTGAAAGGAGTCCTGGTAGCTCAGTGGGTTAAGCGAAGGCCTTCAGATCTACTGGTCCTGGGTTCGAGACCTGCTGGAAGCAGAAATCTTTGCAACCATAAACAGGGTTCCTTTGCACATAGCCTTTCATCCTTACCCTCCCATCATCCGATACAACTGAAATACTGTTAAAAAGGGCGTAAAATAGCAAATCAGCTATCTATGCATCTATCATAGAATCTGTTATCTGGGAATGTTTTAAAGAAACATTGACAAAGAATTGAGAACAAGATCAAACCACTGATCTGCAATGTTTGCTGAAGCAGTTCCATCTTGAAGTGTTAGCCACACCTCCATAGGTTCCATCAATTTTACAAAAGGGAACAACTTTTGTGACTTCACTGTTGATGAAACCTTCCAAAGAAAGGTCTACTCTTAAAGGATTCTTAAGACTTTGCTCCTGTAGAAGTATTTTTTCCTTCAAGAGTTTACCCTATTGGTAAGGGGGACAAAAAAGACAAGAGCTGTCGCCTGACAGCATAGCTCGCCTGAATAGGTGCTTACCCATCACACAGTTGCTTTGGAGGTGTGGACTTCTATGCATAAAACTTCAGGCAAGTATGTCCATAATGACAACACATTTATAAACAAAAGCTATCTAAGTAAGAAATAAGTCTTAAAATAAAAAAATCCACATGAAATGAGCTTGAGGTCAAAGAACTAAGAGGTAGGGGGGGGGGGGGGGGGGGGGGCTAGGATGTAACAAAACCTTGAACCATTATCTAACATCAGTCCAAGTATTAGTTTCAACTGAGTCCATCGCGGCACTGTGAAATTATGTCTTCATAAATATAAAACTTTAACCAAAATCTTTAAGACAAAATTCTAAGACGATGACCTTGACTTCAAGGTCATCCAGTGGGGTAAGTATATAGTGTTTTGTAAAAACTCAAAAAAGTGTCTAACATCAGTTCAAGTGTAAACTAAATATCTGCCAAGCATTATGAATCAGTATGCAATTAGAAAACTTTAATAAAGAACAAATATCCAAAGTCCCTGACCTTGACATCAAGGTCACTGAGCGGGGTTGGGGTAGTACTCAGCAAAACTTTGGACTAATATCTAACTAAAGTGCAAATATAAAAAGAATTCATCAATGGGTTCAGGAGATATGTGTCTTTAAAAGACTTTAACCAAAACATCCAATCAATAAAAAGACAATTTTCTAAGTCCATGACCTTGATATCAAGGTCACTGAGGGGGGTGGGGGTAGTACCTTGGAAAACTTTGGACCAATATCTAACTACAGTGCAAGTATCAAAGGAATCCATCCATGGGTTAAGGAGAAATTGGGCTTTATAAAACTTTAACCAAAACATCCAGTCCAAAAATACTCCCAATTTTCTAAGTCCATGACCTTGACATCAAGGTCATGGAGTGGGGTGGGGGTGGTACCCTGTTAAACTTTGGACCAATATCTACCTACACTGCAAGTATCAAAAGAATCCATCCATGGGTTAAGGAGATATAGGTCTTTAAACAAGGGCTTCGCAAGCGGCGCATAATACACCCCTTTAAATGTCATAAAGGAGTTACAGAATGAACAAGACTGTTTACAAAAGGATAGACAGACAGACAAACAGAGGCAATCTATAATTTATTTAAATATACTGTTAGTATATCAAGTCAAGGGAGATAAACTCAATATACTAGATGCACCATTCTTGGTTCCATTACATTCCCTTGACATCATACAATATTTTAAACAGTTGAAATGTTACAGAGTAAACATGATATTTATGCAAGGGCAGGTAATTCAGTAAGTAAGCCAGAGTTGTGGTTCTTGCTCAGGATACATTACCACATTATACACATTCCTACATAGTTTCATTCTAATATTTCAAAAGTTAAAGGAGATATGGAGTGAATGAGAGATGCCTAAAATATACTAATCAAAGGGAGGTTACTCCAAAATTAAGAAAGGGGGAGCAACCATTCTTATATGTGACACACTGTCTTGTGATCATGCACATTGTTATAAAGTTTCATCAAGATGTTCCAAACGGTTACCAAGTTATGGTATGCACAATGTAAGTATACACAAAAATAGTCAACAAGAACTAATGAAAGGGATGTAACTCTAAAACGAAGAAAGGGAGAGCAGCCAATGTTGTACGCAACACATCGTTGGGACTTCATACACATTGCTATGAAGTTTCGTTATGATATCCCAAACAGTTATCTAGTTATGGCGCGCACAAGACTTGCAGGTAAAAAATTAATCAAAGGGACATAACTTGGAAACTAAGGAAGAGGGAGCAACCATTTTTGTATGCGACACGTTCCCCCAACTTAATACATATTCCTACCAAATATCATGAATATATCCCAAACGGTTAATGAGTTATGGCGCGCACAAGAATGTTTACGGACGGACGGACGGACGGACAGACGGACGGACAGCACCATGACATAATACGACCGTTTTTTCAAAACGGGCGTATAAAAACTTTAACCAAAACATCCAATCCGGACGCCGTCGCTGACGCGGACGCCGGGGTGACAACAATAGCTCTTCCTGAACTTTTGTTCAGGCAAGCTAAAAATGGCAGTTACTTCCCCTTGAAGTGCACTTATTCATCTTAACATTTTGGGTAAAGGACCTTCAATATAACACAACTAATATCTGTAATAGACTCTAACATCTCTGGACAAGTCCACTTGCTACTTTGCAAAACACAGTTGGCTGACAAGCAGATGGTACGGACCCTGACATGACTGGTCTTCTAGAAGCAGAACACACTTTGCTTGGGCGTTTAGAGCTTTTAGGGTAGTTACAAAGCTCAGTATACATTACTGCCCATTATAGATCATGGACAATTAAATAATATTACATTAAAAGCTATCAGATCCCTTGGGAACAGCCAAATAATTACATGCACAATTGGTCGATTTAGATAATTACAAGTCAAGGTAATTGTAACATCCAGGGCAAATTCATCAACATATGTAAAAGCTTAAAATTACACTGATTACAACAATTTTGCAAGATTGTCTTATACCACCCTTACCAGAAAATGCTAACTTTAACACAAAATATTACGCTGTGAGCAAGGTCTACACTGATAAGGGTGGTGTAACTGTAAAATAGTTAAACCATGATTTGTCCATGGTATAACTATTACATACACAAAAAAAAATAATTCTGATTTATCTGGTATATCATTTTGTCTTACCATCCTTGCCAGAAAAGGAAATATTTCGTATTATGCAAGGTCTACACTAATGAGGGTGAAGTATATTGGTTTGTTCCCCTGTATGAGAGATAATCCACTCCCAAAAGCTTGATTACCTCTCTTACAGGAGACAAACCATGGTATAACTGCAACACAGACTTTCATTACCGTAATTACCCTAAAATTATTGGACACCCAAAAGTCAGACAATTATTGTTCGAAAATTCTTAGAAAGTAGATTTTACACACATGAATGCAACCAAATGATGCTAAGTGAATAGCAAACATTGTAGACCCAGATCAAACTGCTCCAACAGGAGCAGTTTGACCTGGGTCTACATTGTTTGCTCAGACCTGCTTGTCCGAATATCTTGAGTCATTCCGAAGTAGATCTGTTGTTGTTGTTTTGGTGGTTTATGTCCACGGTAAACAGCTATAGTCATGTTGGGACGGTCAGTTAACCTAACCACACTATTCCTGGGCAGGCTTAGACCTCCTAAGCCGTTAGCTAGTACTATGTGCAAATACTTTCACCAGTAACTGACAACTGCCTTACTTGAATCAGCGGAAGGGAAAACAAAATTAAGTGGCCGAACCAGGTATCAAACCCAGGACCTCTGGCTCTTAAGTCAGATGCGCTACCAACTGTGCTAAGTGGCCCGGCCTACAGAACTAGACAAATTATTAAACTGGAGCCCCATTTCCATGTACGGTACAAAAATTTTGTCTGATGCTGTTACACATTCTTTCCAGTTACAGTGAACAAAATTTTCTTGTGACAATTTTGACATTTTTTTTTCTTGAAAGATATGAATATTTTTTACCTGAACTTTTCTTTTTTTAATCCTCAACTTCATTGCTTCTTACACAAAAAGTATGGAGTGACCAACTGCCTCCAAGAAAATAAAGCATGATTAAGAGAATTAGATTACTTAATTTGTCTTGCACTTTCCTTGTAACCTAACAATACAGCAATGTACATCCTAATAGATGTACCATAATGATTCAGAGCTCCAGATAAGAAGGGGTATTGAGGATAATTCAAAGACAATTTTTCTTATTTCTCAACAAAAACATATGTAGTGACCCCTCATTAGATCCATCTTGACGAGACAGTTCTAATGAGGGGTCCCAACATATGTTTCTTGAAAGAAATATGGAAAATTATCCCTAAATTCTTCCTGTTACCCTTTCTTATCCGGAGCACTGTGATTGTAACTGTTCTAGCAGCTATGCCTGAGCAAACAGCATACTGTACATGTATTTCTTTGGTAATATTTTTTTTCTTTTCCAAAACAATCCCAAACAATCCCAAAAATCTAGATCCATCTTATAAGATGGATCTAGATTTTTGGGATTGTTTTAGAAGGAAAAAAACCATCTCGTAGCAGAATTTCATAAGACTTAATTTAGATATTAGGGGTCATTTTGAAGACGAAAAACACTGTTTTATAGTTAAATAAATATGGTAGAATCAGATCAGGGTGTACACTGCTTGTCAGCAGATCTCTAAAGCATCTCTGGACAGGGTAAATGGACTTGTCCAAATCTGAAGATGGCAGGGAGTCAGTTAAGCAGTTAAGGTGAATGAGTACACTTTCAAGGGAAGCAACTGTCCCTTTCATTTTAATCTCCCTTCTCTATGGGAGGTCGGTCGGCTTTTAAAAGAAAAGAATTTGCTCCTCCAGGAGCAAATTCTTTTCTTTAAGAGTAGAGCTCCTTTTGGATTGCTTTGTTGTCCAGAATGGCAAACAGGAAATCATGGAAGTTGTTTCCCTTTGTAAATTTTTTTGAAAAAAACATGGAGGTGTATCTATTCATCCTAAAATGATTGAGGTGTTTAAATATTACATACATATATGGTATGGGATAGTTAAAGTCTGCAGAAAGATAACTGAGGCAATCCTCAATACAGGTAAAGTCTTATTTACATTCTCTAAACAAAACAAGAATTCCACAGAACACTGTGTCACACCTGTCCACCAATTTGCACAAAAAGGCCCTATTAGTGGAGCAAATTTGATTGCATAAGTGGCCTAGAAAAGGAAGATAGTGGTCTACGGAGTGTAACATTTGTTTTTATATATCAAAATGATCGTCTGGGTCTCTAGTTTTCAAATTCAGCGTTTGCCACCTTGGCAAACCTTGCATAACTCTGTAGTGGCCAGTTATTTACGTTAACCCTTTAAATTTTGAATATCAAAAATATTTATTGAAGTCAATAAGAAATATGTATAAACTATATAAATGTATCAAATATAAATATTTTCTGTAAGAACAGTTAATATGCTATAAATTAGGCTGCTCAGAAAACAGTTCAGAACTTTGGTGTTGTTACTTTCGTTACAATATATCATGTACCCCTTGGAAATTTAAAATTGGAACTTAAGTTGTTGCATTTTACAAAGAGTCTATTACAAAAAGGCCCAAAATGATCATTTTTACTTAATATTCAATTGGCCCCTTTCAGTGGGTTTCTATCAAAACAAATATGAGACATCTAGCTTTTATACTTTGTCATCCACGTTCTGTTGAACAGTTACACCTATTCCTGTTTTTGGCTGAAAAGTCATTTTTCGTATAATTGTTCTTACAAAAAATGGCTAATAACCAATTCAAACTTAACCAATTGGGGCCTTTTGCAAAAAGATCATGTTAACCATTATATAACACTATAGCCTAAAAATTATTTTTGACCTTACAACACATTTTAGCCAGAGTAACGTACTTAACAGATTAAAATGTTTGCGTAAAGCGTCTATCAATCCCGCCGGAAAAAAAAAACTCTTTTCAAATCTGACTTTTAAACAACCCAGTTGTGATATATATGTATATTATCTATTGTAAAATGAAATCTGTGCATTGTTTAATAAACTTATCCGACAGCAAACAGTGTTATTTACATGACATGCAAAGATGAGATTGTCCTTAAAACTAGAAAAGAAAACCTTCGTGAATTAATGTATCCATAGAGCACTTTTATTGTTTCCATTAATATCCAAATGACACTAAAAATATCACATCGTAAGAAATATATTAATCAGAACTTTCTGTTTTGTACTCAGAAAGGTAACGTTTGTAACCATTATTTGAAAACAATCACTGAGAGTATGTGCTGTTACTGAAAAATACGCCTAAAACTCATTGGTTTTGTTAAAAATATTTTTAAAACGGCACTTTAGACTGGTTAAAACATACCATATTTAATTTATCAGTGAAATTTCCATGGCGATGCATCCGTTGTTGTGTAACGATGTTATAGTTTGTGTTGGCCACTTATCTGTAGTGTTCGAAAAATTAATTTGTTTTGTCTTACTATATGCTCCAGCCTATGGAATGTCCCTTGAGTCAAGGATCAGATAAAATTGTAGGGGTGGGTATCACCACTGAAAACCGTATCGCGATATATCACGATACACTGGTCCGTATCGGGATATGTATCACGATATATCACAACTTTTTTAAGTATGAACTTCCATGTTACATGCTTTTACTGTGTTGTTTGCTTCTGTCTTTTATTAAATGATTGTAATAAAAAATGAACATCCCATTCTTTACCTGTTTATTTTAACACCAAAAACAAATTATAACCAGCTCATGTACTTTATTAAAATGCAACTGTTACAAGTCTGCGATCTCATTTTATTTAACTAATTACTGACGTGACCCTAGTGACCATGCATTTGGTGCATGACTTCTTTATTTGTTATTCTGCCCTGACCCAGTTTTGCCCCAAGGCCAGAATGAAAAAAAGCATGCAGATTTTCAAAACCAGTTGTCATCAAAGATCAAAGAAATTGACACGTGTCTGAAGTCAAGGTGAATTATTTTATCGGTGACATGAAAAGGAAATACACTAAATAATCGGACAGTAATTGCTGAGCAAATATTGTAGACCCAGATCAGACAGCACATTGGAGCAGTGTGATCAGGATCTGCAGTGTATGTCAACAAAATAATGAAACTTCCCGTAAGTGAAAATGTGATATACACACAAAAAAAATGTTCCAAAAGATGTTCGAATATTTACGTAAGTTACGAATGGGAATATCTGTCAAAATAGTGATAGGATCAATTGGATACTGACAAAAGGATTAAACTGGACACTATTACCTACAATCACGGTAATTTTTGTTTCCATCTTTTTTCTGGGTGATGATTACGGAGATAAAAGACAAAAGAGGAAACGAGCCTCTGGCAAACGTAAACAATCAAAACCTGTTTTTAAAGATCATCGGCTTTAATTGACTTTACTACCTAGATCCGATTTATATAAAAAAAGAATATTTGGGGCAAAATACTAATAAAATGAGAAGGAAACTGTTAATTAAAAGCATATATAATGTTTTCACGAGAATGTCCGGAAACGTCCGAAATATTCCGAGCGTACCGGTATGGCCAAAATATATCGTGATTCGTATCGTTGGAATTTTGAATCGTGATTTACCGGTATACCGGTAATATCGCGCACCCCTATAAAATTGTTTAAGTTATTTGTTAACTAGCCTCTAATAGCATAAGAAAACAAAATGCTCATATACAACTTGTAAAAACTCTAACATCAAACAGTTTGACCACTGTTTGGCAGCAGGACGCCACTTAAGCAACAGTTACTGCTGCTTATCAGCCATCTATGTAAACAAACAATTTCATGCTGAAAAGTTCACCAGAATTTGAACTTGTAGCCTGTGGACAAAAGTGGTCTGTTTATTCGCCATCATTCTGATGTATATAAAAACAGAAAGAAAGAAGGTGAAAATATACATTTTGTGTGCCTGGGTATGCTTGATGAAAGCTTACTTGTTGACAGCTGCATGGAATGGGCACACGTATATTTTGCTACCCACTAGTATCGTTTGAGTACTTGTTGTATGCTTTATGTTACTATTTTAGTTTGGTGTTGTGGGAGGGTTGTGGCACTAGTTGAATCAGTTTCTGATCGTTGCCCTCTTACACTTCTTTACCTGTAATGACCTTTTCCTATAAAAGCAATATATGAAACCATAGGTTAATTACTTTTGGCCGTATAGAATATATTTAAAACGAAGTAACGAATATAACAGTTTAAAAAGAAAAAGTTATTTTACCCCACTGCTGCTAGTGCCAAGTGGCATGTGGCTAAGGTGAAATGCTTCCTTGTACTCCATGTTCTGGTTATTTGGAACCATCTGGGCTCTTTCTGAGTCAGTTTGAAAAAGGAAATAGCTGGTGCTATGTTGCATTGGCAGTGTCGCAACATTACATTCCTTAGTTAAACGGAGGTTGCTGTTATTTTTTGTGATTCATCCCTTGCTTCCAGAGACTCATCCTTCAGATTTTAATTAAGTTTCTATCAGTCTAAGAATTTAAGGTGAAGGGATACACGTAAGTTATTCTGCCAATTTTACTTTGGCCTCCTTTCTTAATGGGAAAAAACTTTTAAAAAGAATTTGCTGCTGTAAAAATATGTTTCCCATAAGAGCAGACCATATTTTGGAAAGGTTATAGCTTTCTCAGAAGCGAATAGGAAACATCTACGGAAATGAATATTGTTTCTTTCTAACAAATTGCAGTAAAATACTGAGGTGTGTCCTTTCACATTAATACAGTATTATTACAAAGACTTGCCAGAAGATCATGTTGAAGCGAGGAACACACACGAGAAAGAACATAGCAGACTCAGTTTAACTGATTCCTTTGAAAATAGGATGATATTGCCTAGAGGCAGGTATAAGATGATTATGACATATTGTTATTACTTTAAAATCATTATCAAAATGCCTTTTTAACGGAGTCAATGATAATTCACTTACTTTGACTTCTTGGTTTGGTATTTAAAAGGATAACGTATACAACATTCAAATGTAAACGATTTGTCAGATTAGATTTTTTATTTTATTAATGATACTTTCTGTTTGATATAATGCAATAAGGTGTCCCTAGCACCAGCTTCAGCTTAACTGACTCAAATTGAGCTCAGATGATTCTAAACATAATTTTCAATATGATGAAGTACGAGGAAGCTTTCCACAGTAGTCCAACGGTACTTTATTGTAGCTGCAGTAGGAAAAAACTACACATACTTTTCAACCTGTTATGTACGTTACTTTGGTGAAAATATATGCTTCAAGGCAACTTTGGGTTTATACATTGTTTTTATAGAAAAGGTAAATTAGAGTAAAGGGGCAATGAGCAGGAATTAATGTTATTTGCGCAACAACCCTACCACGATACCAACGTGTCTATAGCTGCATAAAGATATAAGACAAGTAGTAAGACGATACTAGCAGCTAGCCAGATAAAAATGCAGCCCCTTACAAGTTCAAAGCTAGCCTCAAACAAACAAAATTAGGCATACAAAATTTTTATCTATTTTCTTTCCTTTTCCATATATGCCAGTTATACACCAGAATGATGGCAAATATACATATGAAACAAATAGAGTTTTCGAAGACGACAGATAAGTGGACAACACAAACTATGAAATAGATACACCAGAACTGATGCTCCACCTTGGGGCTGTCAATAATGAGTTACATGAGTGGATTTAAACCGGTCATTCTAAAAATATTTTTACTCAAAATAATAAAGGTTACGCATATTTGGCAGTAGCAATATTTAATCTCGGGGAGTTTTTTTTCCAAATGTTACAACGTTACCTTTCTGAATACAAAACTGTAAGTAACTAGAAGTTATTTGATATTTTGTGGTTTTGTTTAAACTTTTAGAGTTATTTGGGTATTAATGAATTTTTTTTTCATGTACAGATGAACTCATGAAGGCTTCATTTGAACATAAGGGCAATCTGAGCATTGCATGTCATGTAAATTACACTGTTTTCCGTCTATGTAGGCGACTACTATGCATAGATTTCATTTTACGATAAACAATAAACATATTTATCACAACTGCGTAGTTTCAAAGTCAGAATTTGAAAAGAGTGTTTTCCTGATGTGAATGACAGACGCTTTACGCAAACATTTTAATCTGTTAAGTACGTTACTCTGGCTAAAATGGGTTGTAAGGTCAAAAATAATTTTTAAGCTATTGTGTTATATCATGGTTAACATGATCTTTTTGCAAAAGGCCACAATTTGTCAAGTTTAAATTGGTGATTAGCCATTTTTTGTACGAACAATTATACGAAAAATGACTTTTCAGCCAAAAACAGGGAATAGGTGTAACTGTTCAACAGGACGTGGTTGACAAAGTATAAAAGCTAGAGGTCTCATATTTGTTTTGCTAGAAACCAACTGAAAGGGGCCAATTGAGTAGTAAGTAAAATGATCATTTTGGGCCTTTTTGTAATAGTGTCTTTGTAAAATGCAACTAATGAAGTTCCAATTTTAAATTTTCAAGGGGTGCATGATATATTGTAACGAAAGTAACAATACCTAAGTTCTGAACTGTTTTCTGAGCAGCCTAATTTATAGCATATTAACTGTTCTTACAGAAAATATTTAGGTTTGATACATTTATATAGTTTATACACATTTCTTATTGACTTCAATAAATATTTTTGATATTCAAAATTTAAAGGGGTAACGTAAATAACTGGCCACTATAGAGTTATGCAAGGTTTGCCAAGGTGGCAAACGCTGAATTTGATAACAAGAGACCCAGATGATCATTTTGATATATAAAAACAAATGTTACACTCCGTAGACCACCCCCTTGAAAGATAGCCCATCAAGTTTGCTCCACTATATACCATCCCTGGTTAACTGTGTATATACAAGGCCCATTATGAAACAAAAAAGAGCTGTTAGGAAACGAAAAAGAGTTATAGTTACAAAACGACCAGGGACTCTTTTTCAACCAGAGGACCATTGGTCCTGTAGCTCACCTGAGTCCATTCATCCTCAGCACTCAAGGGTAGGTAACTCTAAAGTAAATTGTACAATGTGGCCGAATTTCAATGACTGAGTTGTTAGTCTATGGAAACTTTAAAATGCCATAGCAATGAAACCACGTGGGCAACAATAATAGAAAACAATGTTTATGTAGTGGCTAATGTCATGAACATGTATGCAAAGAATCAGCCTCATCCCCCTATATAGTTTTTGAGGAAAAGATTTTTTGAATATTTTTTCAAAATTTTTTTCCTTTATGTTGCCATCATGGCAACTAATCAAATTCGGTGATTTGGACAAAATTAATATGAATATGAATCATAGAGGACTACTCAAGAAACATTTCTGTAGGAAAAAAATCCAAATAACTGCAGTGAGATAGCAAAAATTGCGGATTTCCATTTTTCCCATTATAAGCCAATGGCAACTTTAAGTTGCCATAGCAACCAAACTGCTGGAGCAATTGCCAAGAAAAACAGTATTTTTATAGAAGGTAGCACCAAGATCCTTTCTGTGAAGTTTGAGCTTTATTGGTTGCATAGCTTCTGAGGAGATGATTTTTGAATATTCTTTCTATTTTTAACCATTCGGTTGCAATGGCAATCAGCCAAGTAGCTCAATTTACATAAATTTGATGTGGCTGGTTGGGGACTTCTCAAGGAACATTTCTATGAAAGTTTTGTCAGAATATCTGCAGTGACGTAGCAATAAATGCAAATTTTCCATTTTCCCACTATAAGTCAATGGCAACTTTAAGTTGCCATTGCAACCAAACTGCTAGAGCAATTGCCAAGAAAAACAGTATTTTCATAGAGGGTAGTACCAAGATCCTTTCTGTGAAGTTTGAGCTTTATTGGTTGCATAGTTTCTGAGGAGATGATTTTTGAATATTTTTTCTATTTTTAACCATTCGGTTGCCATGGCAACCAGCCTATTTGTGCAATTAACATAAATTTCATGTGGCTGATAGAGAGCTACTCAAGGAACATTTCTGTAAAAGATTTATCAAATTATCTGCAGAGAAATAGCAATAAATGCAAATTTTCAATTTTTCCCATACAAGTCAATGGAAACTTTAAGTTGCCATAGCAACCAAAGTTCCAAAGGGATTTGGATAAAAAAAACAGTATTATTGGTTCCCCCTGCCTATAGATCCTGTATATGAAATTTGGTAACAATGGGCCTTGTAGTTTCAGAGGAGATGTCGTTTAAAAATATTGACAGACGGACGACGGACGACGGACGACGGATGCCTGCCTATACTATAAGCTCACCTGTGAGCCTTCGGCTCAGGTGAGCTAATAAACAGCTCTTTCTCCTTCCTAACATCCTTGAATTCATAGTTAATCAGGTGTGGCACTACTTAAAGAACTCATCAAAAGTTATGCTGCCACTGACACTGCTACTGATGCTAGAAAAAGTCACTACTTTCTTCTAGCCGCTCCTCTAGCCTAAACAGTAAAGGGAGGAAACCAATAAAGTAAAAAGAAACAGATATTTGTGAGGAATTGAAAAGGAAGTCAATGAAATACAATTTACTTTTGTTACACAGTGCTTCACGTATCCCTGCGAATAGTCCAGCTCCGGACCGAAATTATTTCAGAAACAAAGTTTCTAATTTAAAATGGAAAATGGAAACTTGTTTCTAGGTATTTTCCGGCCCGGAGCTGGGCTACCCTGCGAACAGTTGTTACACAGCCAATATACACATGGTTACCTCCATCCCATTGAACTTAACCTGAGGAATGTACTAGACTATACATATTTCAGTATTTCGAAGGGAGTAACCTAGCAATGGGTTGCATGAACAAGAAACATGACAGTATCTGCAACAAGGACAGTCACTTCCTTCTGAAATACTCTTTAAGCACCAAAAAGCAGATGACAAAATTTACAGCTGCAAAATTTCAACAAGAGTTGTCAGAAGACAACAAAGCGCTCCTTATGGGTGCCTGATTCTCACAGTCACAAAGACCTACAAATATATCAGGTCATCTGCAGTGTCAGACTGAGCGATTATCCCAGGTATATGATGAATACATACTAAATACAACTAAAATATGAAGCAAAATCACTGAATGATAAGATATATGTCAGAGTGACCTCAAATTCCCAGATATGCTGTTAATCTATAATTAGTTTTGGAGACACAAGGCAAAATCAATGAACCATGAAATATAGGTCATAGTGATCTATAAATAATATGAGGTCATTCGGGATGTCAGACTGATCCACTATGCCAGATATGATGTTAATCCATCAAACAGTGCTTGAAATATAAGACAAAATCACTGGTCAAGGGCACAGGAGTCAGCATGGTACTTTGGTAGCTTTGCAGCTGCTGCAATTATAGGGATATGCTATTTGACCAATTATCAAGTCTCTTCTGTCAAAGGTTTCATCAAAACTAAAAATTTTGCCTTAAAAACAGTGCCAAACAGCAAAGTCAGTCAACCGTAACATATAGGTCAAGGACATACAATTGTGTCATGCAGCTGCTGCAGCCATATGGATGTATATATGTACCAAGTATGATGATTGTAGCTGCTGTAGTTTGTAAGATACAGAGTTGAACATCAAGTTAAACGCAATTGTTAACATTGGTTAACCTGACCACGGACGCCGACGAGGACGCTGACGGGTACTCTAAAGCTAACGCTAACGCATACTCGGACTACAACACCGGGGGTATAGCATAAGCTCTCCTTTGCTTCGCAAAGGCGCGCTAAAAATGACTTGTCCAAGACATTTAATATTGAGAATTCAATGACTAAGGGGCAAACAGAGTAAATATAGATGAGGCGGCTCATTATGAGCCACCTCATCAAGATCTATGCTGTTTGCAAATTCTGCTATTTTCATCACTGGTACTTAAAGTGTTAAGCAGGTAACAGGTTAACCAGGCTGACCTCTATGGTCAAATTCAACAACCTGTCATTTTTCAATGTTAGAACCTCTAACAAGGTTGATGGTGTGACATTTATTTTCCCTAACCTTGACTGTCTAGTTATAAAATTATGACAGTCTGTCATCATTAAATATTCAATATTTCACTGAAAATGGGAGGAACAACAGAAAATGTGTCTGAGACAGCTCATCAAAGTAATGTAATACTGGGACAATCAACTATATATTCCTGAATCATTTAAAGTTATCTCAGCAAAATTTGTGAAGTTCCAACAATCAGTGGTCATTTTATGGCCCCTCAAGAATATTATCTTGGTAACTCGAATAATAGGCATACAGTAATATGGAGGAACAAAAAGAAAAAAAAAAAAAGAAAATAATTTCAAAATCCTGTCTTATCTTCTAGGAGGTCTGGCAGCTTTTATAAACTCTTGATCTAGCAGACTTAAAGATCAAAATGATTCTAGAATCCAGTATGTTTTGCTTTATACATGTATTTAAGCAATAATAGGTTTATGGCCTGCCTATTAAAAGACCAAGGCCTTAACCACCTGTAGCTCAGACCAGGTTAAGGTAATACTAACAGGCAACTGGCTATCCAGGCCCTTGGTTGGGCCTGATAAGCGAAGTAACTCTGGGAATACACTGGCCACTGATGTGTCTCATTAATCAGCTCTGGCCCAGATTAGAACTGGGAACCACTAGCACGGTAAGCCAACACAAACCCAGTGGCTACCAAAACTCAGGGTTCGAGGTTATAAAACTTGAGTTTATTCTCAAACTCAAAATAAAGCACACTGATTGGCTGCTTCCATATCTCTAGATAAGAGGGAGTATTTGGTGATAATTAGGGATTTTTTTTTTACTTTTCCATAAAAACATATGTTGTGACTCCTTATTTAAACAGTCTCAATGAGACGGTTTAGATGAGGGGTCATAACATATGGTTTTGATAAGAAATAAAAAAAATTATACCTAATTATCATCAAATATACTCCCTCTTATCTAGAGCTCTGAAATTTAGCACCATTAAACTATCATAAGATCCCCAAAGTTTGTCCTGGGATTCCTATCCACATACTAAACAGTTTCTGATCCACACCCAGCGGGCACATGACGTTGAAATGACATCGTACTGACATCGATGCAACATCAGTATATCACATCGACGTCAATACAACGTCATTTTGATGTCATGTGGCTGCTAGGATATTGCCTTCTAACTTCACAACTGCAGTTTAATGTTTTCTTTTTTTTTATTTCATTTTATTTTTTTCATTTTTTAAAAATATTTTTCACATTCCTTGATGCTGTAATTCTCAAATGTATATTTCAGGCAAAAAGTTTTTTAATTTCCAACTTGTTTTCTGTCTTGAATTTTGCCCAACTATAATTCCAAAATGTTTCCAAGTAAAACAACACAAAAATGTATGACTGTGACAGGTTATAGAATGCAGGTAAACAGAATAATAATCCAAGTTCAAGGAAAACTCTCAATACTGGTATTTGCAGTTTCCAGCGATACAAGCACAGCTCCATTTATCGTAATGACACTAAAATTTCGGGCACTCTAAAGTCAGACAATTATGTTCCAAAATTGTTAGAAGATGGATTTTACACACATTAATGCATCCAAATGATACTTAGTGAATTGCAAACATTGTAGACCCTGATCAAACTGCTCCTTCAACTGCTCCTGAAGGAGCAGTATGATCAGGCTCAGACCTGTCTGTCCAAATATTTAGGGTCATTATTGTAAATGATAATTCTGGGATTTCCTTTTCTTTTTCTCCATGAAAAATCTTCCAGCCCCTGAGACACAAAAATGATCTCATTATATCCATAGCCACAGTGTATAAGCGGACAGTCACCAAATCGGAAGCGACAATTGACTGTACACCCTAAAATCATTAGTGACACATAAACAACTTGTGAGGTGAAACGGTCAAAAGCAGGTAAGTTCTTATCGAATTTGTTCTTTTAGATGCGGTTTTCGACATCGGGGAGAGGATTAGATGTACTTCACCTGTAGCATTGTCAGTTTGACATATCTCCACCTAATCTCTGTTTAAAAATCAAGTTTTCCTGCCTAATCACCAGTTTTGCTTTATCTTCTGTCGATCGACACGGACAATCGGGGCTAAAAAGACTAGAATTATGGCATCATTTCTGTTTAAACCAACCTAAAATAATCGCTACATCTTTTTTCCTGTGATATCCAATAGCTGAATCCATCGAAACATTACTGTAAACAAATATATTGCTTCCTGAATCGCACACGTTCGTCTCATTCGACTGTCCGACTAGTGACAACTGTACCTAATCATTAGCGACATATCAAGAAACAAAAACTGTCCGACTTGTTGTGATTGTATTTTCACATTCATGACTATCATTTTCAACAAATGCTTGAAAAAGGTAATAAAAATATCGTTTTGGATGCTTTCACCGGGATCATCATTTGGGGAGAAGGCTATCAAGCATTTCTTGATAAAAAAATGATCATATGGCTAAATTTTTCTCTGTCAACATTTCAATCAAAATTGTGACCTAGCCGTGTACTGCTTTTGTGATGCGCTACTGGTTTTCAGAAATTCGCATTTTCCGTCTTCCGGTACCGTTTAAGCAACCATGAATGCAATAAAAAGTAAAGAAAGCTACATGTAAACCCCAACCACCCCTTACCTGTAAGCAGCGTTATACTGAATGGCCAATTCTACAAAATTCATGACGTTGTAGGTGTACACCAGGGCTCTGTCCTCGGATCTATACCTTTCCTGTTTTTGTAAAGAAACTCGGATCGTTTCGGTCCTGGGTAGTTTCGGTCTGATTGGGTGATTTTGTTAGTGTAAAGCTAAATGGTAGGCTTAGAGTAGGGCAGGGTTAGGCTGGTGGGGTAGAAATGGGGAGTCTGTTTCTTTGTTTGGGTTAGCGGTCCGGTGCACAGTTAAGGTCATGACGAGCCAGTTAACTGTACATATACAAGCTTAGACTATCTAAGCAAGTGAAACGAATAACAGGTAAGTTCTCCTCCGACAGTAAATGACAAGTACCGTTGGTTATAACCGCACATATTCAGGTATATTTCTGTGGGCACGTTTAGCTGTTTCCCAAGTGATGGGGAATTAGGAAAGACAGATAGGGTAGACGTGAAATAAAAAAAAAAAACACAAGAAGCACACACAAAAACTAAAACAACCCCCACATTGCGCACCTGATGCAAGCACACGTCCTCTTCTTACATTGTAATTTAGGTTAGGGAGAGCGAAGAGGATGTAGAAGGGTAGTATAGGGTATCAATGTAGATCTAGGTGACAATATTGTGCCGTTTGTAAAATATGTTTTCATATTTTTAAGCCGATGTGCCTAAATACAGTAATGATGCGTAATGCAGCGTAAAGATGCGTAATGTATTGTTTTTCATATATTTTTTATTAATAATCTGGAACTTATAAATGTTTCTCTGCGTCCTGAGACTGTCAAGAATCCTCAGAGATACTGCTTTGTTAAAAAAACGACTGCATTGTTTAGGGTAGATTCATTTAATATCAGGTAGGGTGGAGGGGGCGCGGGCGTGTATATTTTTGATAATGTTCACTAAAAGTTTTACGACCCTCCAAGTCTCACCAAAGACATTTAGCTCGCCTGAACAAGTTCAGAAAGAGCTATTGAGCCCCCGCACCTGGCGTTGGCGGCGTTAGCAAAATTTTTAAGTTTTACGTTAAAGTTTTTAAGATCTCATTGTTTCTACACCCTTTATTTGGTATGATGATTGATACTGGTCTGAAATTCTATTCAGCACTATCCTCGCCCCTGGTCAAGATCTATAGGTCAAGGTCACAGACTTAGAAATTTTATGTTAAAGCCAGTTTTACGTTAAAGTGTTTAAGATCTCATAGTTTCTATACCCTTTGATCGATTTGAATTCTATTTGGCATGATAACAGATGTTGGTCTAAAATTTTAATCAGCATCATCCCCACTCGTGTTTATGACCTATAGGTCAAGGCCATGGATTTAAAATTTCATGTAAAAATTTCAAAGGTCATTTTCAGGCAATATTGTCCATCTTTACTCGACATTACGCTTCATTACGCTACATTACGCATCATTGCTGTTTATAGGCAGACCCCTTTTAAGCTGCTAGTCTGACCATTGTAATTAGTTTTGCCTGTTGGAAAACACATTCAAAGTACATTTTCTTTACACAGAAAAATTCAGAAACACTCTCAGTATTTTCAATTTATTTCGAATCTTACGAATAAATCATTGAGCCTGCCATGCTAATCTGTACAAATTTATGGTAGATATAAACAGCATACTGGACTTCTGAAAACAAACTCAATCCAGTAGAAGTTCTTACCCTCCTTTGTCGTTATATTTAGATAAAGAATACATAAGTAAAAATATTTACTAACACATTTTCTGCTCAATAAGACTTACAAGAAAATCGTCGCTAGTCGTTCAACACCATTTTTTTGTTTTTGTCACTAGTCGGACAGTCGAATGAGACGAACGTGTGTGATTCAGGAGGCAATATATTTGTTTAAAGTACTGTTTCGATGGATTCAGCTATTGGATATCACAGGATAAAGATGTAGCGATGATTTTATGTTGGTTTTATCAGAAATGATGCCATAATTCTGGTCTTTTTAGCCCCGATCGTCCGTGTCGATCGACAGAAGATAAAGCAAAACTGGTGATTAAGCAGGAAAACTTGATTTTTACACAGAGATTGGGTGGAGATATGTCAAACTGACAATGCTACAGGTGAAGTACATCTAATCCTCTCCCCGATGTCGAAAACCGCATCTAAAAGAACAAATTCGATAAGAACTTACCTGCTTTTGACCGTTTCACCTCACAAGTTGTTTATGTGTCACTAATGATTTTAGGGTGTACAGTCAATTGTCGCTTCCGATTTGGTGACTGTCCGCTTATACACTGTGATAGCTATTGTATCCAGACTTTTTTGTCCAATCTTTTCCTGTTTTTTTTCTTAAAACACATCCTCCTAAATTTGCTACTCACACTTTCTAGTTAAGCCGAATGAAAACGAAAGGATTCTCACTAATGATGTATTTATTTGTGGTAGTTAATGTCAAGTTAAGGTTTATCCAGGGAAATACACATTAAAATGTCAAAATATGTGCAAACCTAACCTAGTAACACATGACAAGTATGCTGAGGATGGAAAGACAAGAACTATCGAAATACAGCATAGCTACTACAGCACCTTTTCCAAATAATTCAACTCAAAGCATCAATTCTAATGCCTTGTGCACCATAACAGAATGCCTCTAGCCACTTGACCACAAGCCTCTCCAAATATAATTTGACAAGCTATGTCATAAATTTTCTCATAATTTGTATAACTTTTAAAATTCACTCTATCCCACAAAATATTATTTCTTCACATCAAATTCAACTTAAACACTTCAAATTAGATTTGCTAAGCACCATTTGGTCACATAAAATCCACCTAGAGCAAGAATTCGTGTGCATCGAAATCCAAGTAATGCAATCAATCATTGTAAGTATGTGATAAATTACCTATGGGAAATTACACTCCTAATTTGGTAATTTTACAATTTGAACTTTTGATTCTCACTTAAATTAATTGTAATTTTCCTTGTTTACCAAATGTAGTCAATTTTATCAGACTGACAATATAAATAAATTTTATATGTATTAGTGTGGCAAACATAATTGCAACAGCAGAAAAGTGTCCAGTGGAATCAAATTCCACAACTGAGCCACATTTTTTTTTTTAACAAAAGAAAACACTAAATTATTTCCAACTTAGTTAGAAATACACAATTTTGTTTACTTTTGTAATGTGCCTAAATTTTAGGACACCTAAAATAATTTATTTTCCATTTGGGACAAATGGAAATTCAATTATTTTAGGTGTCCCAATACTTAAGTACATTAAGGATTTCCTAGAAAATTCAACCTTGCAACATTTGTACGACAAGAAGCAGGCACAGAATATATCAAAAATATGTATCCTAACAGTAACATAAACACATCCTTCCACAAACTTTGTATATATAAATGATAAACAAGTATATTCCACTGAAAAAAAACTATTAGAACTATTCCACAGGTCTTAAAATCAATCAAGTGGTCCAAATCATCCCAATATTTGGCAGAACTAAAATTTCTATGTCTGTAATTCTTTTTCTTTTCAGTTCATAGACTTAATAATTCTGGGTGAAATTTCACATCATATGCTTTGATGAAAGGTAAAGCAGAAATTCAAAATAATTTTAATCTCCAGTTTTTGGCCATTTAATGTTAAACTCTCAGAACCACTTGCAGTGAAAGAGAAGATAAGTATTGTATTTATCATAAGCGTTTGGACACATTCACTATTTCTGTAATGGACATCTAGAACAATCCATGGACTCTGTTGGAATTGTGGTAAAGGGCGTAGGTCCGTAGACTTTAAACAGAAGGTGTCCTTGTAGCTGAACAGTATGATCTGGGTCTATTTTTTTCTCAGGCATTTCTGACCAAATATTTTGGGCTAGCAGGGTAAGTATTTGCTACTGTTTAAAACAGTAATTATGAAGTTGTTAATTCACTGGCCTATTTCTGTCAAACTGATCAAATGGGATGCTGAGCCAAGCCAAGTTATTTTGGCAACATGAATGGATTAAGTACATTTTTTAGTGCTAAACCCTGAATATTTGGACAGCGAAGCCATTGCAAACAGTGTAGACCCCAGTCAGACTGCTCCTAAGGAGCAGTCTGATCAGGGTCTGTGCTGTTTGTTTATACAATGTAATTAACAAACATTTGATAAGAGGATCTATTTTTTTAAACTGGTCCTTATTAGGGCCGAGATGTCTAATATTAACCATAAAACTAACATAAGGATTTTGACGGTTTCAATCAATGGGTTTTTGAGGGCAGGTGGTAAGATATAGCTAAATAAAAATCATTCAGGTTCATCTATAACAAATTAAGACAAACTAGATCATGATAATGTGGACTTTACTTGGTAACAAGGTCTTTGACTCAATACTAAGTTCATACAGGAATCCCGTCCAGGAAAGGTCGATGGCGCCTACTAAGACAAGAAAGAATAAAACACTGGTCTTGGACATAAACCAGTTCAACATACCTTCTGAAGTTTCACAGATATTACGATGTATGAAGCATAATAGTGCTGAATCTCTCAAATCGTATTGGTGCAGGTATTAATCCCACTGACATTCACAGGACCCACAGAGTAGGAAAGCCAAGGGGAAATGAGGGTGCTGATAGTGCTAATGCCGAGATCAGAGGCAGAGGGAGAGAAATTATTGTAAAATTTACTAACTGATAAACCTACATGGGCTGACTGCAAGTTTTACAAGGGAGACAACCCCACTGGGTACACAAGGTTGAATCAACCGTGTGTGCCTGTTGGGAATGAGAAGGGAAATAGTATTTGTTTCCTCCTATTCTTTCTTTCAGTTGAAATGAGAGCCACCGCAGATGAAAAATTTATATACCGTAGTTAAAGTTTCATGAAAATCTGGTGAAAACTTAAGATGGAGTAGCAGTCACAAGATTTGCTTTAACAGACAACTAAGAAATCATGACCCTGATGAAACTTACCGTAATGACCTTAAAATTTCAGACACCCAAAACTTGGGCAAATATTGATAGAAAATTTTTAGAAAGTGGATTTTATACATGCTTATGCATCCGCAAATGTTGTAGACCTTGATCAAGCTGCTCCTTGATATGAGTCTACAATGTTTGCTCAGACCTGTCTGTACGAATATTTAGGGACATTACGGTACCGGTAATTACTTTAGTGGTTCAGAACAACTTCTTGAAAGTTTTTTGGAAACCCACTGAAATACAGCCACAGGAACAGAATCTATTCTATTCTATCCCATAATTGGGGCACCACAGATGACTTCAAAACAATCCCTTTCCACCTTGTCCTGTCTTCAGCTGCCCTAGTTGAGCTGGCAAAATCCATTCCTGTCCACTCCTTGATATTGTCTTCCCACCTCTTCTTCTGTCTACCTCTTCTTCTTTTTCCTTTCACTGTGCCCTGAAGAATTGTCTTTGCTAAACCAGAAGACCTTGAGATGTGGCCAAACCACCTTAGTTTCCGTTTCTTGACCAGCGTAAGGAGTTCATCATATTCTCCAATGGCTGCTTGGATCTTCCTGCGAACCACCTCATTGATTATATGGTCCTTGTACGAAATGTTCAGTAACCTTCGGTAGCATCTCATCTCAAAGGCCTGCGTTCTTTTCTCTAACTCTGCTGTCAAGATCCATGATTCACAGGCATACAGAAATATGGAAATGACAAGGGAGCGCATAAGTTTCACCTTTGATCCAAGAGATATATTGTTATCTCTCCAAATTGGTTTCAGCTTAGTAAGAGCTGAAGTGGCTTGTGTAATCCTTGAGAGAACCTCCTGTTTTGAGCCATCATCTGAGACAGCTGCTCCAAGGTATTTGAAGCTGCTTACGGTACCCAGCTTCTGCCCTTTTACCTTGATCTCCCTCTGGATGCTGTCTGCGCTGTTCGTCATCAGTTTGGTCTTCTCAGCACTGACCTCCATCTTATACCTTGTGCAGGTTTGGTCGAGACTTTCAACTAGAGCTTCCAGTTCCTGCTCTTCCTCAGCTAGAGCATCTATGTCATCGGCAAACCGCAGATTGGTAATGTTTCTGCCGCCTATGCTAACCTTTCCTTCATGTTCTTCCAGAGCATCAGACATGATCCGTTCAAGAAAAATGTTGAAGAGGGTGGGTGACAGAAGACATCCTTGTCTTACTCCAAATGTTGTTCTGAACCATTCTCCTGTGCTGCCATTTATCAGGACTGCACTAGTCTTGTAGCCTTGTTGTATAGCTGCTCATTTGTGCGAACTAGATTTGCACTGATATTGTACTTCCGAACAGAATAAGGGCTACAATTTTAGCAAAGGGTCTGATAATGACAATGATGCTGATCCATCTCCAGCTGTGTGGAAAATATGTATTTCTTTTGGTAATACTGTTAACACTTTAAGCACCAGTGACAAAACTAGCAAAATTTGCATACAGCGTAGATCTTGATGAGGCGGCTCATAATGAGCCACCTCGTCTAGATCTACACTGTTTGCCCTCTAGTCTTTGAATTCTCAATATGAAATGTCTTGTACAAAGCATTTTTTTTTTAATTTTTGCAGACATCAATTTTGTCGTCTGCTCTTTGGTGCTTAAAGAGTTAAACTGAATGGATAGATGGATGGAGAAGCAAACAGGGATTTATGAAGAGATAAATCTTTTGTTTTTGTCAACCAACAACAGCACAAATATTGGGTCACCTACTTGTTCTAAAATTTGAACAGGTGGTCATGTATAAATGCCAAACGGGCACTTTTGTCCCATTTATATAACTTTGTGACATAATGAATCATTTTTTCTGGGTAAAACTAGGATGTAAATAATACCAAAGTAGGTCATATTAGATACATGATACTGTAAAACAAGAGGCCCAGGGGCCACAAAGCTCACCAGATCTCTAGCGCAAAATTGCTATCAAATTTGTATAGGCTCAAAATTGCTGTCACATTTGTACAGGCTAATACAAAATATACAACTACAAAGTCTCAGTCTGACAGTCTGTTGCGTTGATAACAAAATATATAACTATTTTCGATATATTAATTGCGGTAAATGCCATTTTTATATTTTCCCAATTACAAGTCAATGCAACTCTAAGTTGCCACAGCATCCAAACTAATGAGCCGATCTTATAAAAAAAAAAAAAAAAAAAAAAAGTTTTCAATCACCCAGCCTAAGGATACTACATGAAATCTGGGCCTTATCAGTCCAGTGGCTTCTGAGGAGATCTTTTTTTTCTAGTATTTTTTTTACCATTTTTTTGCATTTTGGTTTCCATGGCAACCAATAAAAGGAGCAGTGGGCAAAAAACATAGCTAATAAGATACTTCTCAAGGAACAATCTATAAAAGTTTTGTCAACATATTTGCAATGGCTTGGCCGTAAATGCCATTTTTCAATTTTCCCCATTACAAGTCAATGCAACTCTAAGTTGCCATTGCAACCAAACTAAAAGGCTGATTTTCATAAAAAACACAAACTTTCAATCCCCCAGCCCAAGGATGCCACATATGAAATCTGAGCCTTATCAGCCCAGTGGCTTCAGAGGAGATAATTTTTGAAGTATTTTTTTCCATTTTTTTTCATTTTGCTTTTCATGGCAACCAATAAAAGGAGCAGTGGACAAAAAAACATATAGCTGATAGAAGACATCTGAAGGAACGTTTCTATAAAAGTTTTATCAACATATCTGCAATGGCTTGGCAGAAAATGCCATTTTTCAATTTTTCCCATTATAAGTCAATGGGAACTCTAAGTTGCCATAACAACCAAACTAAAGGGCCGATGATCATAAAAAACACAAACTTTCAATCCCCTAGCCCAAGGATGCCACAGATGAAATCTGGGCCTTATTGGCCCAGCACTTGGCTTCAGAGGAGATAATTTTTTAAGTATTTTTTCCATTTTTTTTGCATTTCGGTTTCCATGGCAACCAATAAAAGGAGCAGTGGGCAAAAAAACATATAGCTGATAGAAGACATCTCAAGGAACCTTTCTACAAAAGTTTTATCAATATATCTGCAATGGCTTGGCAGAAAATGTCATTTTTCAAATTTCCCCATTATAAGTCAATAGGAACTCAAAGTTGCCATAGCAACCAAACTAAACGGCCAATTTTCATAAAAAACATAAACTTTCAATCCCCCAGCCCAAGGATGCCACAGATGAAATTTGGGCCTAATCGGCCTAGTGGCTTCAGAGGAGATGTCGTTTAAAAGTGTTGACGGACGACGACATACAACGACGACGACGGACCACTGCCTATGCTATAAGCTCCCCCGGAGCCTTCGGCTCTGGTGAGCTAAAAATTTCGGGTATGAACAGTTCACCTCTAGTACAAGTATGAAACTAGCAAATAGGGCTTTGCAAAAAACAGACTTTCTTTATCAACCTCCCATCATCCTGATATAACTGTAATACTGTTGAAAAGACTGTAAAATCTCAAGTCATCCATCATATGTACATCTACCATACTCATCACAGGCATGTGTGGGCAAATGAGGCAGACCAACCCTAGATGTCTGACTAGGATTTGCACTGTTTACCAAGAGCTTTTTTAATTACTCCATATTAAATAAATACCATATTACTCCTATCAAATGCCCCGTGGGTGTTGCATTTTACAAAAGGGGGCATTATTTAGAGCCAAAATATCTCCAATATAAACAATATAAAGGTGATGGGTATACTTACAGAAGAAGCAACTCTTCTATTTTTGCCTTCCTTCTCAGTAGAGATGACCTCTGAAAGAAAAAAATTTGCTCCTAGAGGAGCAAATTCTTTCCTTTAAGAGGAGACCCCATTAAGAGCTACCTCATTCAGAAAAATATAATATTATTTTCAGAAAAGTACTGGAGCAAGTGCATTTACACGCCTACCAATCGCTCTCATGGGAAACCACGGTTCAGAACGCCAATCCATGAGAGGAGTTTCCGGTTTTGCAGGAGGGGAGCCGAAATCGTAAACAAATTTGACATCGGCACAAGGTTTGAGGTATTTATTTTCTCTGAAAACTATTTATGCAAAATATAAGAATGCTATTTTGTCACATATAGATTGTTTCTTCGGCACAAGAAAGGATTATGCACATGGTCTTGAATTTTTCCAGATATGCATTTAGTATGGCGGAGCATGTGTTCAAGGTCAATCTCGGCGAAATATACATGTAGGGAAAAGTCGCATTCTCTTGCTTGATTTTGAGTCTCTGACCTTGTCAGTCGCAAAGAAGTGATCAGAACTACTGTATGCGTGAATCCAGACGTTGGAAGTAAGCTTTCCATGATGGACAGTTTAGAATTTAGACAATATACACAAAAACTTGGCATCGTCAGCCCGGTTCCGCATGAGATGATAGAAAATAGAAGGATTTTTTATCAAACACAAAAACAGCTTCTGAACAATAATTGGATCAAAACTAACATGAACTCTGTGACATATCATTATTTTATAAATTGCAGATGACTTTCTGGCTGTTTTAATCCCCGTTTGTCTGTTTTTGAGGCATGCAAGAGGGTTTGAAAGAAGGTTTGCAAAAGGCCTAAAAAACACAAACGGGGAATAAAAGCAGACAGAAAGTCATCTGCACTGTATAAAATAATGAGTTATCTCAGAGTTCATGTCAGTTTTGATCCAACTATTGTTCAGAAGCTGTTTTTGTGTTTGATAAAAATTCCTTCTATTTTCTATTATATGCAGAACCTCCTAAGGGACTGTGCACTGTGTGCACTACATATGAGTGTGTTAGCTTTACCATCACTGTCAACATTACTGACAGTATTATCACAGGGTAAAGCAACCCTAGCTAAATGCTGATTCAGTGTGATGCAAAAAAGCAGCTGTGAGCCATGACATCCTGCAATGATAGCTCAAGTGGTAGAGTGTCCGCTTCGGGAATGGGTGGTTGTAGGTTCGAATCCCAGCCGTGCCATACCAAAGGCGTAAAAAAGGGGACTGAGGGCTCCTTTAGCTGACACTCGCATAGAAAAGGTAATCCTGGGAAGAAAAAGTGAAGTCATCAGGTAGGTATAATTTGATACTGGATACCTTGTTTGTCAGGGTAAAAGCTCTATTGAGCTTATGTTGTCTATTTCTAATATGCAACATTAAATGAAGCTTCTTTATCTTTATCATTACATGGCAAGCAGCAGCAAGCAGACCTACCAAATCTTACTCAATTCACTTATTACTCATTCTTTTACAACTGAAATGCCACTTGTTTAATAGTCTTTAAATAACATATTCAGCCTTGCTCTACATGTATCTTTAAACATCAGACTCTAAGGGACATCCAAAGTTTCTAATTCTGGATCTGGATCTACCTATACATTTGCTCCAGCACTCCCATCAGCAGTTTGGTTAACATCAGGGATGTAGATAGGGGTAATAATATGATACACACAATCTCTGAGAGAAAATGAATGGGTTTAGCCCCTTACATATTTAATATTGTCATGTTTTACTTTATCGGTAGTGATACTGAAATCTTGTCCAATTTACAAAATTTCAGCTTCAAACGGGCAAATGTGTGTTGAAATTTTGTCACACTGACAAAATTTCAATATGCACCTGCATATTTGTATACTGAATCAAAAAAAGTTACAATACCAACTTCTAACTAACTCCTGGTGGATATTGTACATAAACAAGACTTTTGAAGCATGAAATAGACATTCAGCCATAAAGAGCGCAAAAAAATCTTTAAATCAGACCTTTCTGTTAAAGAGTTATCTTGCAATATTCTTGTGGAGTGATTTGGAATGTAAGCTATCAATGCGCATGCGCACATGTAAAACTGACTATGCAACTTAAAGGACATTTTACATTGAAAAACACCTTAAATTCATTGCATCCTGTAATAAGACACTACAGGTGATGTTTAAATTAGTGAAATTCTCAGATTATCTCCGTTTGAATTAAAAATACAGAGATTTTTGAACTGCTATTTAGTCTTTGCCTGTCAAGTTTTCAGCGTAATTCCTTCAAAAGCCCTTTACAACCATTACCTCTGTTTGGCATTAAGATGAATATTGAAGAAAAGTCACGCACCTGAACATTTTCCCTATCTCAATTTCCTATGGAGTTTCTATTGAAAGTGACATTAAACACAGTTACTGTGAAATGAAGGACCTTATGTGATTGTTTTAATTCTTGGACGTGAAGCGGCCAAATTTCCCTAATTGTTATGCGGTTTGACACCCAAAGAGTCTAATTTAATGTAGCATGGGCAATATTGGAAAATTATTCGTTGCAGAGAATTTTTAATGCATTTAAGTCTAGCAGTTTTAAAGATTTTCTTCGGCAAAACTGAATAATGACCCCTGAGGTGTTTAAGGCATTCCTGTACCATGCTGAGTTTTAGAAAATCAAATCAAATTGGACTGTTGCACAGCCAAATGGATACTCTTTTTGCAAAATGACAATCTGAGTGTTTTACATGTACTTCTACAGTAAAGATGGAAACAAACATTGTTTCATGTACAGGAACTTTTTTGAGTCAGTATAGGTAGCTATGCTCTTGAACCTCATCCTGTCATGAGTTCTTATTTACATAATGTAACATTAATTTTGAGATGATATATCACCCAAGTTTTTCATTCACCACAATAAAACTACAAAACTCATTTTTCCAGAGTATTATGTGAAAAAGGAAGTAAACTTTTATTTGCACCTGTTTGAATCATATCTAAATTCATACTGGCACTGATTTTATGATAATATAATTGCCACAAACCAGGAAACAGGCATGACAATGAACATATTTGTGTTTGTTTGAATTTTTCATTTTTTTTACATTTGCTCCAGCACTCCCATCAGCAGTTTGGTTAACATCAGGGATGTAGATAGGGGTAATAATATGATACACACAATCTCTGAGAGAAAATGAATGGGTTTAGCCCCTTACATATTTAATATTGTCATGTTTTACTTTATCGGTAGTGATACTGAAATCTTGTCCAATTTACAAAATTTCAGCTTCAAACGGGCAAATGTGTGTTGAAATTTTGTCACACTGACAAAATTTCAATATGCACCTGCATATTTGTATACTGAATCAAAAAAAGTTACAATACCAACTTCTAACTAACTCCTGGTGGATATTGTACATAAACAAGACTTTTGAAGCATGAAATAGACATTCAGCCATAAAGAGCGCAAAAAAATCTTTAAATCAGACCTTTCTGTTAAAGAGTTATCTTGCAATATTCTTGTGGAGTGATTTGGAATGTAAGCTATCAATGCGCATGCGCACATGTAAAACTGACTATGCAACTTAAAGGACATTTTACATTGAAAAACACCTTAAATTCATTGCATCCTGTAATAAGACACTACAGGTGATGTTTAAATTAGTGAAATTCTCAGATTATCTCCGTTTGAATTAAAAATACAGAGATTTTTGAACTGCTATTTAGTCTTTGCCTGTCAAGTTTTCAGCGTAATTCCTTCAAAAGCCCTTTACAACCATTACCTCTGTTTGGCATTAAGATGAATATTGAAGAAAAGTCACGCACCTGAACATTTTCCCTATCTCAATTTCCTATGGAGTTTCTATTGAAAGTGACATTAAACACAGTTACTGTGAAATGAAGGACCTTATGTGATTGTTTTAATTCTTGGACGTGAAGCGGCCAAATTTCCCTAATTGTTATGCGGTTTGACACCCAAAGAGTCTAATTTAATGTAGCATGGGCAATATTGGAAAATTATTCGTTGCAGAGAATTTTTAATGCATTTAAGTCTAGCAGTTTTAAAGATTTTCTTCGGCAAAACTGAATAATGACCCCTGAGGTGTTTAAGGCATTCCTGTACCATGCTGAGTTTTAGAAAATCAAATCAAATTGGACTGTTGCACAGCCAAATGGATACTCTTTTTGCAAAATGACAATCTGAGTGTTTTACATGTACTTCTACAGTAAAGATGGAAACAAACATTGTTTCATGTACAGGAACTTTTTTGAGTCAGTATAGGTAGCTATGCTCTTGAACCTCATCCTGTCATGAGTTCTTATTTACATAATGTAACATTAATTTTGAGATGATATATCACCCAAGTTTTTCATTCACCACAATAAAACTACAAAACTCATTTTTCCAGAGTATTATGTGAAAAAGGAAGTAAACTTTTATTTGCACCTGTTTGAATCATATCTAAATTCATACTGGCACTGATTTTATGATAATATAATTGCCACAAACCAGGAAACAGGCATGACAATGAACATATTTGTGTTTGTTTGAATTTTTCATTTAATACTGTGGGCACCAAATACCAACAAGAAAGTTACCTGAACATGAATGCTACCAGTGCTTCGGATAGGGATAATTTATGAATGATTTTCTACAGTTCTGCCTGAAAAAAACATATGTTGTGACTCCTCAACAGAACTATCTCACCAAGACAGTTCTCTGTTTTCATTGAGAAATAAGGAAACTTAATCTCTGAATTACAAAAAAAGAGAAAAAAAGTAAAAAAACATTTTATCTGGAGCTTTGATGCTGCGTTACCTTATCACAAGGATCCTCAATCAACTGTGCAAATCTGGAAGCCCTAAAGAGTGCAAACTGCTGGGGCAATTCTCCAAATTAGAAGGGGTCACAGGGATAATTCAGAGATAATTTTTCCTACTTCTCCATGAAAACATGTTTTATAACCCTCATTAGACCCTTCTCAGTGAGTCTCAGTGAGACGTCTCGGTTCTAATGAGGTTCACAATATTTGTTTTATGGTAAAATAAGGAAAAGCTAATATCCCTAAATTAGCCTCCTTACCCCTTCTTATCTGGAACAACACTGGGGTCTTCATGGCTGATTCAAGTCTTTTCTACCGAATGTATTCAGTTATAAGACAAGGGGGTTCCTCCTCTAGAGTACCGTAATGACAATAAATTTCAGACTCCTGTAAAGCGGACAATTATTGTTCCAAAATTCTTAGAAAGTGGATTTTACAAAAAGGTAAATGCATCTAAATGATGATTAGGGAATGGCAAATGTTGCTGACCCTGATCAAACTGCTCCATCAGGAGCAGTTTGATCTGGGTCTACAATGTTTGCTCAGACCTGTCTGTCCGAATATTTAGGGTCATTATGGTACCATTAATGTTAAGAAACACACACTAAACCACTTAATTGCAGCTTGTTTACCAAACAAATAAGGCAAATTCGTACCAGGAAAATTAAGGAGAGACAAAATCTGCTATAAGTTTAAAGCTAAGTACTTTTGGAGTGATGATCACAAATAAATCTATAATATCGAAGATGAACACAAGTACTGAAGCTATCTTCATTGTACCTTCAAGTGTTGCCCTGTTTTCCATCAAATAAGCAGAAATGTAAAGTGCATGATCTTTTACTGCCACCCTCCATTAAAACCACCTCAGCAACTCAGTTATAACGCACCTTTGACATTATTCTGGTCATTCCGGCCAATGGGGAGTATCATATTTCAGTTGTAAAACAGATGTTTCCCCTTCCAAAATAATCCCAAAAGTCTTGATCCATCTTACAAGATGGATCTAGCTTTTTGGGACTTTTTTGGCACAGAAAATCCTACCTAATAGCTGAATTACACACAAGTGATTTACACATTTAGGGTATTTCATGGAGAGAGAAAAACCTGTCTTATAGCTGAAAAAAAAAAGTTGTAAGTGACATCATACTGCTAGGGAAGAATCATGACCTAAGACCAATCGAAGAAGGTAGGGGATCAAACCTCAGACCCTTGCATTGGTAGTCTAGCCATTACACTACCACTGCTCCTCACTCTTATGTGTGAAATTCTATGTTGACCGGTTTTCTAATTCTACTACGTATGAGTTGTGACAGGACAAAAACCAGCAAAGTTTTATGTGCACCCAGTGAAGACTCTGATCAGCCTGGGCAGTGCCCAGTCTGATCAAAGTCTTTGCTGTGCGCTTAAAGGGTAGCTGAGGGTCTAAGCTAGCTCCATGGGGACAGCAAAGACTCTGATTAGACTTGGTGGATCCGATGCCCAGGCTGATCTGAGTCGCCGCTGGGCACACATGCCACCTTGTTGGTTTTGTTGTGTTGCAGCTCATATTATTAAAGTATTTCGAATGTTTTTTATTTTTAGTTAGCTATGGCCCAGAACCTTTAAACCTTCAAACTTAATAATAATCAAAGGTAGGGCTTCCATGTTTACAAAATAATTGTAAACGTTTACAAAAGCCCTAGAAAACGAACCGATTTGGTTTAAACGACCATTACCATAGCAATTTAATCTTTAGTATCAGACATCTTTGAGAGGCCCCCATACCTGTATGTGTTACCTCAGTGTGTTATCCAATCATGTGCTGTCAATTTCAGGGGGTCAACTCAAAGTTTAAAGTAACCAACAGTATCAAAAAATGTATTTAATACCAGGGCTACAGAAATCTGAATTTTTGTCGGTTCTGACCGAATTTGAGTTCGAAAAACCGATTTAAATGTCATCAGGCACGTTTTTTTCGGTCCCCAAAACACAGTTTCCGGATGTATAATGATAATTACCTGGATTTTAGCCATGTGTCATATTGTTAATCCAATAATCACGCACTGCTGTCAAAAGTTATCACACATAAACAAAGTGTTGATTGTCTTGCCAAGGTGTGACCACTGATTATGTTCTTAGAAATCTTCGATAATTAGCATGTGTC
Source organism: Ctena decussata (assembly GCA_963989385.1). Lineage (NCBI taxonomy): Eukaryota > Metazoa > Mollusca > Bivalvia > Lucinida > Lucinidae > Ctena > Ctena decussata. The sequence continues at coordinate 26,928,172 of OZ022512.1, read as the reverse complement.
TCAATTTTGGCCAGCGGCGAAGGTTTTGCACAACTTGTAATACACACATACACATGCCGACGCACTGAAAAAGGCTGTGCAACGTAAGGTTACTGTATACTTTCAAAGATAGCAAAAGGAAAGAATCTGACTAGCAAAAAGAAAATTTAGACCTGACTTGATTATGTGCAGGCTGGTCAGTTTTTTTTAGCCGACGTCATTTCTCGCGCGCGCAGAAAAATATTTTTTTTATTCGTCTGAAGGTACCTTTTTTGCAAAAGGGTATATTCAAATTTCAAGGAAATTAACTCGAATACAGTAAAATACGTCAATCGTAATACTTTGGCCAATTCCATATATCGAAGATCGGCGAGGATGTCCGATTGGTACGGCACGTGTACTTTCACTTTCGGTCTGACTGTCTCTGCGCTTTACAGAGCATTTTTCACGATAAGTAAGAACATGTGGACTAAATGGCTACTTCAGCGATGATTTCCTTTGTGTCAGGCAAGCAGTATATATGTTTTTTCTACCTGGTTATGCGGTATGAACAATGTAAACATGCAGTTTTCATTAGTGGGTGGGGATTCAGGGCGGATGTCGTTATACCCCGATATCACTTATAACTCAGTTCAATTTTATGTCTCCCGGCACTCGCGTTATAACGGCACTCCAGTGTAGTCTTTAGTTTTCGTGACTTTTTTGGATTGTGGAATACACAGTGTAGTCATTAGTTTTCGTGTCTATTTTGGATTCGTATGACTTCATCGGCCGTCCGGACCGATTTGGATTTCAAAATTTCTGTAGCCTTGTTTAATACTGACCAATTTCCGATGGCATCGATTATTTTCTGACTGTGTTTGATAACTATAGGGATTAGATAAATAAAACATGACAAAGTTAACCCATTAATTGATAATTACTGTCAATGTTTCAAACTGCAATTATCTCACCTTCCCGGTAAGCTTATTCTGTGACAAACAGGTACACCTTATTTTTCAATTACATCATAAGTGCTGTCGGCAAAGATAACTTTGCCTTTGATTTGCATCGTCTAAAATAAGCTAGTGAGTAGTGATTATGATGTATAAATTTTCTAGCATATCATGTACAGCCCATTGGTTTGCATAAGAGCACATAGAATTTAGAATATAAAGATTTAGAAGTTTCCAATCCAAGGAAGGATAAAGTGCATTAAAATGGGCTACTGATGACTGTAAGATATGACAACATGTTGGTGGTCTATCGTGTGTTCAAGTTCAGTTAAACGATGTGTAAATTTTGTAAACGTTTAGCACATACACGTGAACCATTACCATTTATTTGTGTACACGTAGAAACCCTAATCAAAGGTAAGCAGATATGAGAAGAAAAGGTCTCAAGCTTTGCTATGGGGTAGTGGTGTTGGTGTGTGTGTTTGTTGGGTGTGGGGGAGGAAGGATAGGGGTTGGGGAAGAGGGAGAGGATGAGTTCTAACTAATGATCTCAAATTCATGACAGACTTTCAAATAAGGGCTAGACTGCACTTTACTGGTCATTCTTTTTTACCAGGTGCACATGTTCGGGCTGTTGTTATGGAGGCCTGGTCTATTTTGGTTTACATTTCTGAAAGTCTGCCATCTTATTTTCTCTGTTCTTGCTGCAACAGACACTGACCTCAGATAAGTGAGAAGAAAACCAGTAGTTGCATAGTCTGTCAACAATTTCAGATAAAGAATGTAAGCAGGGGTCTGGAGGCAACATAAGCCCCAGTGAAGCAAATAATGAAGCGGGGGTGTGGGGCAGTAGCTCCCAATTGCATGCTCTGTTGAAGTTTCAAAACAAGAAAAACAGTTAAAACAACATCTATCTGCGGTCCTTAGTCATCCAAATAATTCCTGCTATTACAGAAGTGGAGAGGGAATGATGGCTGGAGAATGCCAGATTGTTTTTTATTTTAGCAATTCAGCAATGGACTGGACAGCACCATCACTATGAATAGTACTGTTGAATTACACCAAATATTAACCTTATAATAGTAGTGAGTGCTACTGCACTGAAATGTCATACTTCTTAGGGTATTTATAAGATGAAGAACACATGCAGTGATTGACATTGCCCCTCCAGATGCCCTTCACCGCGCTAAAAGTGCCCTTTTCTTCAGCAGCACCCTACCCTTTTTTCAGTCTTGGGGAAACACTGTTAATCTTACAAACACACCCTGAGTGGTCAAAATCCAAATAATACTCGAGAGAGGATTTGTATATTTTTAATAAAGATATGTAGGGCTTCTACGTTTACATGGATAAACGGTAACTGTTCGTGTAAATGTCTACAAAATCCACACATCATTTAATCGAACTTGAACACCTGGTAAACCACCAAAGTTATAATATTTTACACCGTAGTCAGTCATAATGTACTTGACTGCGTCCTCGGAAACGTCTATTAAAATGTTTATTTTCTAACTTCTGTGTACCTTACTCAAAGCATGACATGTACATGTTTTGCCAGAAAATTGTTACGTCATAATCAGCAGTTAATTTCATAAGGTACAGATCAAAGGCAAGGTAATATCTGCCGACACGACGTGTTGTGCAATTAGGACTACCTCAGTACATGTACATGTGTTTCACAGGATAAGCTTGCCGCGAAGGTGAGATAATTGCAGCTTGTAACGTTGACAGTAATTATCAATTAACAGGATAATTATGTCCTATGTTTTATAAATCTAATCACATACGGTCGAAATAATTGCTGTCATCGAAAACTGATCAATAGTAAATACGTTTTTTTTATACAATCGGTTACTGTAAACTAAGAGTTGACCCCCCAAAATGACAGCACATTATTGGATGACACTGTGTGGTAACATAATTATAATAATTATAAAGGTATGGGGGCGTCTCATAGATGTCCAATACTGAGAATAAATTTTCAACGGTAATGGTCATTTGAACGGAATCGTTTCATTTTCTAGCACTCGCGCAAACGTTTACAATATTTTATGAACATAGAAGCCCTAAAGATGGGTAAGGTAAAACTGTAAGGTTCTCACATGGCCATGAACTGAAGGCTGAGTAGTGAAAGAGGAAGCTCAATTCACTGGCTTCAAGAAGGCTTATTATGAAACCTACCCAAAAACTGTCTTTGAAAAGTGACATATTGGGTCCGCCAGCAGCCTGAAAATCGTCTATACTACTGTACATTAACTTTAAGCTCTCAGATATACATTTTACTACAAAACTGCGTTTCTTGCAACGATATTGACAATTTTGTCCATTACAAGGGTGAAAACCGAGGATAACCAAATGCCTAGACTGGTTATAATCGGGTTACTAGAATTACCGGAATACACCTTATTACCGGAATATACCAAAATAAACCAAAATAAACATTTTTATTATCAAAATGAACTTGAATAATGGTAGAATAGGTAAATAAGAACTATTTCCAGCTCAGAAAATGCTATTTTTGCATCTGAAGTGAGAATAAATGGACCAGGGTACTGGCTTTGGATAGGTATCACTGTGCAGAGTGCAAGCTGGTTAGGGTCTTTGTACGGGTCATTCACTTATCGGTTTTTACATGCATCTGTTACTAAACTACATATTTTGGATAATATTACATTTATTCTGGTAATATAAAAGTGTATTTCGGTAAATACAAATGTGTATTTTGGTATATTCCGGTAGATTCCGGTATATTCCGGTGTATTTTGGTATATTCCGGTAATTAAGTGTATTCCGGTATTTCTAGTAACCGGTTATAATCTATTTATTCTTTAATCGTATACGGCTTCTATTTGTTTGAACTCCGTGCGGATAATAAAGGGTCACATGGTCGACTGTAAGAGGGTTCGAGGCTTTATGACCAGCTAGCGACTTGAAAACTCTCTTTCTCATCCCAGAAGTAAATTGGTACTTCCTTTGAATCAGAGAAGGATAAGCGAAAGCGGAGGCATTGGGTCCGCATTTCATAGCATGCTGTGCACAAGATATGATGGGCCTTTCACCTCAACTGCTGCCATAGCCACTAGGCTAGTTGAAGCCTCCACCATTTTCTTTACTTAACCAACAGCATTTTGATTATTTCTGACCAATGGGAGAATTAGGTAAGAGGCGATGATGAGGATGAAATAATCTAAAGGCTAAAGTATATTCACGGCCTGTGTTGCTCAAATCCACAAGCTCTATGCACTACCCTCGCAAGTTTAAGTATATTTTTTCTCGCAACACTGGCCAGCAAAGGAGGCCCAGTTTCCACTTTTGACAGTTAAAATTTGTCTCACAGGAAAACTTTTCTTAATCCATTGCAAGGAAATTACATAAAACTGAAGCCATCCCGGGGGACTGGTGGGGGTCAGTGCTCCCTTGCTCCATGAGAATAATGCCCGAATTTCCCCAGCTCCCTTAAAATATTTCCTCGATCTCCCTAAAATCATTTTGCTACTGCTCTCTAAATCCCTGAAAGTAATACAGCTGCTCCCCGCAGCTCCCTAAAAATATTCAAGCATGCTCCCCCCCCCCCCCAAAAAAAAACGGAAATGATTTCCGCCTCTGGCCGGAATTGCCGTGAATTGTCGGAATTGCCGTGCAAAAGTTCCTCACATTTATTCAGCAAAATTATGAGCCAACTTGATTTTGTACGTACTAGAACACTCAGAGAAACACTGACTAACGACATCGTTAAGCTAACGATGCTTTGAACAACTGGGCCCTGATTTTCATTTTTGTAAGTACGTTAATTTCTCTTTTGTGCCTTGTTGATATGTTTGGTAGTCCTATCTAGCACTGTGAGCACCTCGGGGGAATAGGGGAAGAGAAAGCTGGTTGCTTTTCCTGCGCTATACTTGTGTGTGTTTACATTTCCTCTTGACGCCACTGTTAGGCTGTGATCTATGATTGTGGCACTTCTTGGGCATCTTCGTTATCATTTTACTTATCTGCACCAACTATAACAAATTCTGTATTTTTTACTATATCTTTTGTGTTTGTCCTCCCTCCCCCTCCCTCCACCCCCGTCCCACACCATCACCACCACTATTCCCTACCCACTCTCACCACCACTAGAGACACTGTGTTTATTTCATCAACTTAACTATTTTAACCCGAAATTATTCTTTTCCATCCTTGAACTTGGAAAATATCATTATCTGTAATACAGACACTAATAACAAATGGAATGTAAAAAGGATAGCCAAGCTTTCATTCTGTATTATTTGGGGTTACACTTATTGAATTTCGGGTTAAAATGGTTAAATTTGCCTATGCTTCACGGCTGTTTGTCCCTACGTACTATCATCAACAGCACCCGAATCTTTAATCTGCTTCTGATGTCTCCCGTTAAAGGTGGATACTTGAAAATAAGGACCATAGCCACATGTCAGTTAATGACATGTGGGTCAGTTTCAAGTCCGAGATCATCGCAGCTATCGAAAGGCTTATTCCGACGAAAATGACCAAGACAAAATATAGCTTACCATGGATCGATAGTTCGATCAAACGACTGGTCAGAAAAGGAGATAAACTCTACATTCGTGTCCGTAAGTCAAGCAGCCCTGACATTAAGAACCACTACAAACGGTTCAGAGCGCATGTACAGAAGGTCATCAGAGATGCATATTGGAAACATATTTCCAATATCTTCTCTTTTGAGACCGATAACCCTGATCCCGATAGCCCCGGGAAAATTGAAAAAGTAAAAAAGTTTTGGTCATTTGTCAAGTCCCTCAAGAAAGATGCGTTTGGGATCACCACACTCAGAGAAATTGGAACCTTGAAAACCGACACTCTTGATGAGGCTACATTGTAACAGACAATTTCAATCAGCTTTCACATGTGAATCTGACTCTGAAATTCCCTCCAAAGGTATTAGTCCATTCTCCCTCATGGGGGAGATTACAGTTGATCCAAATGGGGTCACTAAATTGTTGAATGGCCTGAACATACATGAGGCATCTGGGCCTGATGGTCTCAGTGCTAGGGTGTTAAAGGAATGTAGTTCTGAAATTGCTCCTGTCCTGGCCTCCATCTACAATGATTCGCTTGCTCAGTGCGCTGTACCAGATGATTGGCGACAAGCAAATGCAGCTCCGGTTTTTAAGACAGGAAAAAAATATGATGCTGATTTTTAAGACAGGAGAAAAATATGATGCTGCTAATTATCGACCGGTGTCGCTTACATGCATCTGTTGCAAAACCCTAGAGCATATAATTGTAAGTAACATTGACAAACACCTAGCCTTTGAAAGCATTCTTGCTGACTGTCAGCATGGTTTCCGAGGTCAGAGGTCTTGCGAAACCCAGCTTGTTCAGTTCTACCATGATTTTGGTAAGCAACCTGGATGGTGCCCTAAATCGTGGCCACGGATAGACTGATTCGATTATTATGGATTTCGCAAAGGCCTTTGAAAAGGTACCACACAGGAGGCTATTGTTACGGGATTAGAGGATCTACTTGTAAGTGGAACACTTCATGGCTCTCTGAGCGCTCTCAAATAGTGGTTTTATATGGCCACGCCTCAGATCCAGTCCTGGTCCTATCTGGTGTCCCTCAAGAATCGCTATTTTACCGACAAACCAAGAGAATAACTATACACAAATATGATGGTTGTGTATTGTATAGGAATATCTTCTCTCCCATGGATTGCCAGATCTTGCAAGATGACCTGAACAACCTCGCACAATGGGAGACCGATTGGCAAACGAAATTTGATGTTGCCAAATACCATTCTATGAGGGTGACTCGGCACGTTCCAGCAAGCAAATACACTTTAATTACTCTCTCCACCAGCAAAGATTGGAACAGGTTCAGTCCGCCAAATATCTTGGAATAACAATTACAGACAATTTGAATTGGGGTCAACATATTTTAGAAATATCAAGTAATGCAACTAATACGATGGATTTTCTTCGGCGCAGTTTGGCATTGGCACCTCGGCAAACTAAGGAAGCTGCATACGAAATATTGGTTCGCCCTCAGCTGAAGTATGCTGCACCTATTTGGCATCCCTATCATAAAACTCAGATTCAGCAGGTTGAGAAGGTGCAGAGAACATCTACCAGGTGTACCTGCAATCGGAACACCGCTCGGCCAATTCCGTGAATCAACCTCGGATGTATGACGTGGGACTACTTACGTCACACGACTGTTGTTAGGAACAACGATATAAACAAAGATGGCCGCACTGTCGCACCGAGTGAATAATAAAATGAGAAGAAACAAAAGTATTGTCTGTCTCGTCATTAATAATTGACTATTTTGTTTTAACAACAGCAAAGCATTAAATGAATGTCCGTGCAACAGCTGAAAAAAGGTCGCAGGTCGAGAATTAATTCATTCGTAGACCTAGAGATCTACGGCTTCGGCGTATACTTTCGGCCGAACAACAAAATGTTGGATTTTGCTGCATATTGCTCCGCCTTACATACGCCCGAGGTCAGATTCATGGAATTGGCCGAGGAGTTCCGAATGGTGTACCTGCAGGCGATGGCGTAACACAAGTAGTGTCGGCGATATGCTGGACGAGCTTGAGTGGCCGTCCCTGGAGGCTCGCCGGGAGCGGTCCTCCTTAGCCTTCTTTTACAAGATTCGCTCTGGTTCAGTGTCCCTTGAGAAAGATAAGTACTTGACCCCAGCACCAAAGTCGAGGGGAACCAGGACATCCCATGACTCACAATACACTAGATACCTTGCATATAGTGATGCCCTGAAAAAATCGTTCTTCCCCAGGACTATTCCTATGTGGAATAGTCTCCCCTCTTCAGCGGTTTCTGCAAAATCCGTTGAAGAGTTTATGCCCTTATTAAGAAGGTCCTCATTTAGATTATCGGTCCAGAGGCATGTGTTTTAGCATGCCTCTGATCTGCTTCTTGTAAATAGTTTTAATGGCCCACCCCGAAAGTTTGTTATCCCTTTGAGCTTAATTCTAAATTTAACCACCCACCACACCTGAGGTAATGATCAGAAAATGATCGTCTCAGTTAAGACTGGTTCTCTCCCCTCATAGCTAGTCACACACTTTGGTGGACAACAGCGGAACCAGTTTACTCAGTATTGAGAGATAGATAGGGGAGGTAACAACCACACTATGTAAGTAACATTGACATTGATATAAGGGAAGAACTAAATCAGTATGAAAAAATGCCTCAAAATGGTAACTTAGATTATGAAATTACTGAGAAGGAAATCTTAGAAGCTTGCAAAAAATTGAGAAATAATAAAGCAAGTGCTTATGATATGATAAAAAACGAAATGATTAAATCAGCTCTTCCGTTTATCAAGCAAACTATTGTTAAGGTTTTTAATAAAATTCTAAATGAAGGTCATTTTCCAGTTTCTTGGACAGAAGGAATCATTGTTCCAGTTTATAAGCAAGGCAGTTGTACAGATACGAACTATTATCGTGGAATTACTTTAAGCAGTTGTTTAGGGAAATTATTTTGTCATGTTTTGAACACTAGAATCTCTAATCACTTAGAAAACAAATCTTTTCTTATTAAAGAACAAGCAGGATTCCGTAAAAATTTTCGCACCTCTGATCAAATATTTATTCTTAAAACCATAATTGATAAATATGTTCAAAGGACTGGTAAAACGAATAAGTTATATGCTTGCTTTATTGACCTTAAGAAGGCTTTCGATACTGTTTGGCATGAAGGCTTATTATTAAAGCTGCAAAGAGCAGGAATAAATGGGAAAATTTATGAGTTACTGAAATCCATGTATCAAGACTCTAGTTCACGCATCAAATGTAAGCATGTTTTGACACAACCTATTTTGATAAAACAAGGTGTTCACCAAGGTAATGTGTTGAGTCCATTGTTATTTAATATCTTCATAAACGATATAGGTGATCATTTGTTGGTGGATGATGCACCTGAATTACTTGATTCCAAGGTTAATAATTTGCTATATGCAGATGATTTGGTTTTGTTGTCAACTTCTGAAATTGGTTTACAAAATAATATTGACAAAGTTAATGAATTTTGTAAGAATTGGGGTCTGGCTATTAATATAGATAAATCTAAAATCATGGTATTTTCTAAAACTGGTCGCACTTCTAAGGACAGATATAGGTTTAAAATTGGGAAAGAAGAATTAGAATATGTTGATCACTATAAATACCTTGGTGTGAACTTTTCTAACACGGCAAAGTTTTCAATAGCAGAAAAGCATTTGAGTCTAAAAACCAATAGAGCATTATTTTCAATAAAACAAAGTATTTTTGATAAAGGATTGAAACCGTCTGCAATTTTACATATATTTGAAACTCTTGTCAAACCTATAGCATTGTATGGGAGTGAAATTTGGTCAGCATATAAGTCGTGTTATAAAACTAAGACGGTTGATGAGCTGTTTGAATTGTCATTTAAGAAAAATACTGATTTCGACAAAATACATACAAAGTTTTGCAAATATGTTCTTAGTTAAGCTTTCAAATACCGGACTTTCATTTTCACTGACTTTTTCCACAGATACATAGATATGGCGGGTGTATTATAATAGGCAGGTGATGCTTACTATCCCGCGGGCACCTGATCACACCTCTGTTTTGGGGTCCATGTCTGTGTATCTAAAATATTCCGGAATTGTCTATGTTTAAATGACCTACGAGTTCGGACTTATGATTTGGGTATCTTGACCACTATCATTTTTGGAGTTCATTCTAAAGCTTGTAACTTTGCGGTATTTAGTGAACTTGGCCAACTCCCATCTTTGATTACAACTATTTCAGCTAGTCTAAATTTTTGGTTGCATATTATTCAGTCTAATAGTAAGTCATTAATGGTGAAAGCTTATTTAGAGCAATTAAATAGTTCAAATGATAGATGCCTCTGGGTACAGTTTGTTAAAATATTTTGCATGACCTAGGATTTTCTCACGTTTGGAATAACCATAGTACATTAAATTCTCATTCTTTACTCGTCTCAATAAAAAATAAACTTAAAGAAAGATTTGTATCATTTTGGAAAAAGCGAATGGTAGGTGAAGAAACAACGAAAAAATTAAGAACATATAGACTTTTGAAACAGAATTTTGGACTTGAAATATATCTTGAATATATACATGATAAATCTATAAGGAAATGTATTACTTCATTTAGAATTAGTGCTCACAGACTAAGAATTGAACGTGGTAGGTATTTGGGTGAGAAACTAGAAGATAGGTTATGCAATATATGTAATACTGTAGAAGATGAAATTCACTTTTTGTGTCAGTGCCAAAAATATGAAAATCAAAGGAAAGTACTTTTTGATATTTTGAAGCATTCAAATATTTTTCCATGTGCAGATCCGGCAAAAACATTTCTTAACATAATGACAAATAATGACAAAAGTGTTATAAAAGCTGTAGGAAAATATTTACAAGAATGTTCTGTCGTATAACTATAATTATTCTAATTAGTCTCAATCTTATACTCCAAACCATTGCTATTACTGCATTGAACAGCAAATAATGTTTATATTGATGTAATTGTTTATGTGTGCGCATACCTATACCTATGTTTACCTATGTTGATTCTGAGCGCAGGCCAGGGGCCTCTATGCTCAGCTCTTCTTCTGTCGTCTGAAGTTCTGCAGATCTCCGACTTCGGGATCCGGTATCTTTGTGTGTCGTCGTGTATGGGGTATACTCCACGTCAGGGTTGTATTTCATTGGTTGGTTAGACCACAACTTGTCAAGGCGATTCTCAAAGGCGTTAACACTCGGAGCACATACAACTTTATCCGTTAATGAATTCCAGACATTCACCACTCTCGAAGTGAAGAAATTCTTGCGTAATTCTAATCTACTTCTATCCTTTGCCAATTTTAAGGAATGACCGCGCGTCCGTGCTTGATCCGTAATTTTGAATAATTCTGCTGTAACCCGTTCATCATATAGACCGTTGAGAATTTTATATACTTCTATCATGTCCCCCCTTAATCTACGGTATTTCAATGTTGGTAATTTCAATTTCTTTAAACGCTCTTCGTATAATAGCTTCTTCAATCCTGGGATTACTTTTGTAGCTCGGCGTTGAACATTTTCGATCATATGAATATGTTTTTTCAAGTATGGGTTCCATACAGACTGCGCGTATTCAATATGGGGGCGCACCAGCGCCTTGAATAATAATACAAGCATTTCTTCATCTAAGTAGGTGAATAATCTTCTAATTATGCCCATTATACTGTTAGCTTTATTCACCTTGGTTACAATGTGTGTTTCGAATGTTAAATGCTCATCAATGTAAACTCCAATGTCTTTTTCACAATTGCTAGCCTCCAATTTGACTAAAGTTCCATCTGATTTCCGCATAAAATATTCAGGTTTATCAGTGTTCTGTTTCCAAGGTAGGCAAATTCTGATAACTATACACTTATCTGGGTGAAATAATAGCAACCAGTCATCTGACCAATCTTGCAAAGAAAATAAGTCACTTTGTACTACAATCATGTCTGAATCTAACCGTATTTCTCTATACATTTTAGTGTCATCGGCATACAGGACAATATGTGAAACAACTGAGTCAGGCAGATCGTTTATAAAAATCACGAACAACACAGGGCCCAATACCGAGCCCTGAGGGATGCCGCTGCTAACGTTGGACCACTCGGAGAATTGACCGTTCACCTGTACACGCTGTTTCCTGTCAAATAGAAAAGTTTCTACCCATTTACACAGTCTCTCACTAATCCCGTAAGCCTGAAGTTTAGCAATTAGTCGACGATGGGGGACCTTATCAAAAGCTTTCATAAAATCCATATAAACTGCATGTATTGTACCCCCATCGTCTAATATTTTCGTCCATTTATCTAACACAGTTAGTAGTTGCAAACTTGTTGACCTCCCTCCTATAAAACCAAACTGTTTGTCACTGAACAAATTGTTCAGTGACATGCGTGTGTGTATGTGTGTGTTTTTGTTGTTAAATGTTACTATCATTGTTGTATAGTCATTTGCCTATAACCCATGATTAGGGTATATCTGTGCAATAAAATTTTATTCCTTATTCCTATGTCACAGCCTGCACTACCTACTAATTTTATACACGAAAACTGTATAAATAAACTTTTGGCAAACCAGTCTACTATTCTGCATCACGAAAGAGCTTGATATAACAGTTGAACGGGGATCTACCTTATTTAGCAAGCGTTTACATCAGCACGTGTTGTGAATGACGATATGGCGGATACTCAGTAAGATTCTTGATAAAACATGCATTTTTACACTCATATATGCATCTGACGAATGTCATTCTTACTTATTCTATGCATCTGTATTGCAGATAGCATGCTTTTACTTTTGGTCAGCCATAGACCTCCATGTATGACCAGGCACACCTAGGCGAAATGCGTTTTTGTTTCGTTTTCTTTTTCTGGAATTTTCTTACAAAGTCCATTGATCATTTAAAGACATACATTTCCATTAGACATACCAATATATCATAGTCCAGTTAATTGACAGTAGTAAAGGGGGCTTGTATAGTCATGGTTAGCATTCCCTGGAAGATTCCCTTATTTCTGCCGCTGAGTGTGCAGAGGATTCAGTTACTAAGTTTACTTCTCTTATAAGGGCTAGGGACTAACTTCTCTGATTCACAGGTCCTGGTGAGTCCTTGGATGTATTACCAGTAAACAATTCTGATTCTGAGCATCATTGCCTCTGATGGTACAGGGATCTTGACTCCACATTTCGAGTCTCTGGCCTATTTTTATGGATTTTTGTCTCAACTAGCAGAAAGAAGACATATGTACTATTACTTCGTGTTGTCAGTCTTCAAACAGACATTCAGCTACAAAGAGTGCAAAAAATCGTTAAACAAGGCCTATCCGTCCAAGAGTTATCTTGCAATATTCTTGTGGAGTGATTTGGAATGTATAAAGCTATCAATGCGCGTGTGCACATGTAAAACTGACCCTGAAAATTAAAGATCATTATGTGTGGACCTGGTAAATGATCTTAAATCTTCAGTGTCCTGTCATCAGACACTACAAAAGATGTTTGATTAAGTGAAATTATCAGATTGTCTCCCTTTGAATTAAAAATATAGAGATTTTCGAACTGCTATTTTAGACTATGCTTGTCAAGTTTTTAGTGTGTTTCCTTCAAATTCGCCTCATAACCGCTATTTCAATTTCCTATGGAGTTTCTATTGAAAGTGACAATAAAGACAATTTCTGTGAAATGAAGGACCTTATGCAATAGTTTTAATTCTTGTACATAAGTGGCCGAATTTTCCAAATTGTTGTGCGGTCCGACATCCAAAGTGTAGCATTGGGCAATGTGGGAAAATAATTCATTGCAGAGAATTTTTAACGCATTTAAAATTAACAATTTTAAAGATTTTATTCTGCAAAAAGATAAATGACCCCTGGGATGTTTAAGGCATTTATGTATCATGCGGAGTTTAAGAAAATCAAATCAAATTAAACTGTTGCACAGACAATTGAATACTCTTTCTTTCTGAAATAAAATTCTGAAAGGTTTACTTCTATAGTAACCATGGAAACAAACAATATATCATGTATAGGAACTTTTTTGAGTTGGTATATACATCAAAGGAAACAAAACAAATGGTTAAACATCAGAGAAAAGCTGCTCATAGTCATAGAAGTATAGAGAAGCTTTGAAAGTGAAATCTGAAAGATTCTATACCATTTTCAGCTCTTGTAAACAAGCAATCAAACCAGTAAAAATATGATGCTTATAGTAATATTATATGCCTAAGAAATCACCATGATGTGCGCTTATAGGGGCATGTGCGCTAATTAGGTCGAATACGGTATATACCTTGATTGAAGTGTAAAAAAAAATGCAAATATGCGGAAGTTCAGGAATAGCTATAATTGTTCAGTGATTTTCTTACAAATTTGGTTCTTTGCATCCCAGGACTCATTAGGCCAGAAATCTTTGCATCCCAAGCTCAAGGTTGTGCATCCCTTCATGAACTTGTTGAGTATAAAAAACTGTGCATCCCAAATCTGCATTTTCAAAAAGAAGCATTCAAAGAAGCTATTTTGTATACAAAATCACAAGTACATAGTTTAGATACCTAGTGATTTTTTTACAAATTTACTTAAACCAGTCCCAGGACCCACAGCCTTTGAGAGAGAGCTTTGCATCCCAATCTCAGGTTTCTGCAACCCTTCTTAGACATGCTGATAAAAAACTGTGCAGCCAAGTCCGTTCGGTAGTGATTCCCCTACAGAGGTTTAGAAGGGTGCTGCACCCTTCTGCCTAGGGTGCTGCACCCTTCTGCCTTTTGGTCTTACCCTTCTGCCTTTTGGCCTTACCCTTCTGCCCTCCATTTGTGAAAAGCAATTTCATTCATATTATTGTTTTATTTTCACAATATACAGCTTTCTGTGTACAACAGGCTTTTTATCATGCAAATATTTGTACCTCTCTGCCAAAAGGTGTTTAATCCTGTGAGAAAGTGTTAATACCCTTTGCTAAATTGTCTTTGAAAAAAGTATCTTCAGAAAGGTGCCCTTTATAAAGCGTGTTACACGCTAAAAGTGCCCTTTTTCTGGCCAGCACCCTGCCCTTTTTTCAGGCTGAGGGAAACACTAGTTCGGTATCATAAAAGCCAGACTGAACTAAGATATCAATGGACTAGCTGTTACAGGCAATATTTTGCTTCAATTCTTTGCATCCTGTGGATGCACATCTTTCAAAATGTTGCATCCTCAGCAAATTATATGCATCAAAAATGCAGGATGCAGAGGTAAAAAAATCACAGATTGTTGTCACCCTGCAGGGGTCAGCCTAGAGCTTTCAGACAGGGAGAAGTTTTGTGACATTTTCAGGCCTTGAGGTAGAAGTTTTAGCCAAAATTTTGGATTTCCCTACATGTTCTATACATTTTCACTTCTGTTTCAGCTCAAAATAGGGAGAAGTCAGCCAGCTGAAGGAGACTATTTCTCCCAAATCTCCCTCTAGGCTGAGCCCAGACCCTGGTATCGGCATCGGTGTCACCTTCTGCATCAGCATTGGCATTGGATGTTTTGGTTGATATTTTTAGCTCACTTGAACCAGAGACTCCTGGGGAGTTCATAGGATAGGCATCATACACCATCTGTCATTGTTGCCCGCTTGCTTGAAGATTTATGCAGTGCAAACCACGTACCCATAGAAATTGAAGAACTCAAAATTATCCTCAAATTTCTACTTTATCCGGAGCTCTGACATGAGTCCAGAGCAGATGTTATTTTTTAAGTGATATATAGTTGCATGAGTAATGTAGTCAAATATAAATGAGCCATGTCATGTGATTTCCAACAATGTGGCTTTGGTGACAAGCAAAGGCTCTGATCAGACTGCACAGAAGTGCAGTCTGATCAGAGCCTTCGCTTGTCACATATGCCTTCTATGAAAAGTGACTACAGCCACAGAGCCAACAGTGAGGTCACTATTGCCCTGTATAAATGAGAAGGATGATCTGAATGTCACATGACAAAATTGCCACATTGTTGGAAGTCAAAAGACGTGGCTCAAATAAGGATAATGGTTAAACATGGTTTCAGTATGAGGCTTTTACAAAGTTTCAAACATCATTGCATTGACGTTCATTTTTCTTGACAGCTAACTTTTCTTTTATAGGCATGCCCGAGTTCCAAGTGTCATGTGGGCACAAAGAAGAGATGTGATATACCTGACAGTCAACTTAGAAGATTGCAAAAGTCCGAAAATAGATCTTAAAGAAGACAAATTGTTTTTCAGGTATGATATTCTGAATTTCAGGTATGATCGTATGATATTCTGAATTTCAGAGCTCCAGGTGAGAGGGGTTTGGATAATGCTGCGAAAAAAAAAACGATGTCCATAAAAACATGTTAATGTTCCGTAGTAGAACTCTATGGCCATGAAGCTTTTCTGAGGGGCCACAGGGGTTGTTGTTCACAGGGCTTGAAAATCAAAATTTTATCCACTTGTCCAATAATTAGCTTCTACAAGAAAATGCTGAAATATATCTGTTTTCCCTCTAATATAACTTATAAATACATTTTTCTGGGCAAATAGGAAAATAATTTACTTGCCCAGCAAAAATTTTCACTTGTCCCGGCAGAGCTCTAGATAAGAGGGGTATTTGATGATAATTGAAGGATAATTTTTTTTTTTATTTCTCATTGAAACCATATGTTGTGACCCCTCGTCTAAACCGTCTCGTCGAGACAGTTCAGATGAGGGGTCACAACATATGTTTTTATGCAGAAATAACAAAAATTATCCCTAATTATCACCAAATACTCCCTCTTATCTAGAGCTCTGTCCTGGGCAACTGGACAATGGATTTGTCAGGCCCTGGTTTATGTGAAAGAAGAAAAAAAAACAGAATTATTTAAATCTACTTTCCCCCCGCACAAAATATCACCAACCATCCATTCAGTCTCAGCATGGAAATAAAACTTCTCTTCATACTTACAGTCAAACCTCAATAAATCAGTCTGACAGGGACCACAGCATTTTATTCAAATTATCTGTAGTTTGAATTTACAAATTCGACTGCTAAACATACATTCCCAGCAATTGTCATTCAGTTTTTAGTGAGATACGGTATTGTATACAGGTTTACAGATGCATAAATGAAAACAGAATTAGAATGTAACTTTAAACATACTGGTAACATCCGAAACATCCACCAAGAAAAATGACTGAATAACATCTGTTTACCATAAATCATTTTAACCTTTTTTTGAACCATCATTTTTGCACTTGGCTACTTATCCACTGTAACAAAGGCCAGATCATTGGAATAATAATTTTCCAAGTTTTTGACAGACCAGGAAGGAAAGTGCCTCTGTTGGAGACCATCAGAACATCAGACAGTGCTGCAAATAAGAGGGAGTAACAGGGATAATTTAGGGATTATTTTCCATATCATTCCATAAAAACATATGTTGTGACCCCTCATCAGAACCGTCTCGCTGAGACAGTTCTGATGAGGGGTCACAACATATGTTTTAGTTGAGAAATAAGAAAAATTATCTCAGAATTATCCTAAAAAACTCCTCTATCTGGAGCACTGGAACATGTGCAGCAGGAGAAGTATACAGTAAAGATCAAAGCCTGTATGGACAGAATTTGGCTTGTGTTTTTCACAGACTCATTTCTAATCTCGGCAAACACATGCAATCATATTTACTTTCACTTTCCATTCATATTTCTGAAAATAGTGTTACTTTCATGTTCAGAGATAAGGCTCAAATGAGGGATTGATATCAGGACTGATGATTTGGTTCTGCATGCAGAAGTGCTAATTACCTGCATAACTGACTGTAAAATGACCTGGGGCTGTAAATAGTTTTTGCATCAATGACAATAAGTGTCATGAAATTGGAGCATGATTTTCGATTTCCAATAACAAAAGTTTGTTATGGATTAACTCCATTGGGGCCAAATCTTTCTTTCAAGAAAATTGATTTTTCACGTTATCAAAGTTTGAATTTGGAGAAGTGTTTTTGCATAACTATAGGGACCTTGTTTCAGCTTAAGTAAAAATCCAATGGTTACGTGTTTGAACAACAAAGATTTGACTGTTCTTACATCTCCAGTTAAATTTTCACAAACATACATTGAGTTTGTTCATAAGATTAGGGATTATAGGGAGCCGCCATATACAAAGTCTTAATTTGATTTTATTTTTAGCTGCCTGTAGGAAGTACAGACGAGCTACTGTTGTCACTCTGTAAGTGGCTGTTTTGATTGAAGATGGAGCGGCAGTATTGTAGTGGATAACACGCTTGACTGCCAATCCAGGGGTCGCAAGATAGATCCCTCGCTTCTATGGTCTTTCAGATAATATTTTAAACCGAGTTCACTCACTCACTCAGTTCACTCACTTTGATTGAAGTTTGTTTATGTGATGGGTAAGGTGCGATCAGGCAAGATAACATGTAGTGGACAAGTCTTGTTTCAGGTGCATTCTGCTCTGTCTGCTCACTTTAGGAGGGGGTGGGGGGGAAATATTGCAGTACATACTGTTCACTGGTACATATGCATATGTTTTCACTGCTGTCAATAGATAGCTAATACAATTCAAATTTATTTTCAGTGGTAAAGGGGGAACAGATCATCAGCCATATGAAATCACAATAGAATTCTATAAAGAAGTAAATCCACAGGTATGTCCTATTAGAATCAAGATCTGGATTATCCTGTCATTAATGTACTTGTAGTTACCTGTCAGACAAACTTCAGTGTTGATGCATGCAGAGTCTGTAAATATTTACAGCAATCCAAATCATGCTGAAAGCGTTTTCCTTATTTTTTCGTGAACTGCAATACCTATATTTGCCCCCATCAGAAAGTTTCTTACATGTACTCATGGGGCACCTAAAATAATTACTGTAATTTGTTGTAAAAATGGATATCTGGTATTACAAAGCAATAATGTGCCCAAAAGATGCAGATGGAATGCCAAACAGTGTATGCCTTGATCAGACTGCTTCTTTAGAAGCAGTCTGATCAGGGTCTGCACTGTTTGCTCAGACCTGTTTGTTCCAATACTGGGAATGTTTACGGTAGCATCACTTTTTTGTCGCATTATTTTTAGCAGGATGCAGCATAGGGGTCTGGGTTTCCATCCACTTTCATCATTTCATGCATTTGTTGACATGTATTGTGTTAAATGTTCAAGGCAAATGCAAAACAGTGTCTACAGAATTCATGTCTTAATTCATTAGTAGAACAGCTTTAAAGTTTATTCTACCCAATATATTTATCTAAATTTATTGATATTTTATTGTTTCTTTGAACTGCAGGAATCAAAGTTTGGTGTTCAAGATAGAAATATACAGTTTATCATAAAGAAGAAAGAAGACAGTCCGTACTGGCCACATTTATTAAAAGGTGTCAAAAAGGTAAAGTTCTATAAAAAGTGTCACGTGACGTCTATCGAAGTAGTCGTAGTAAATCTGAGAGACAGTTTTTGTGCTTTTTCTTAAAAAATATTAGGACTTACTAATAAATATTTTGTGTGGATAGTGAAATATATGTAATGGAAAGGATTTCAAATCATGGCTGGTAATATTTCGTACTTTCCAAGTTTGACTTATTTGAAAAAATAAAATCACTGTAACAAAGAGAACAATAGAACTGTGTAAATTTGTATGTGGCCAACTAACACTGCCCTGAAGGCCTTAAATTTGTTATCGATATCGGATTTGGGCAGCATAATAAAGAAGTCACATGACGCAAAATTCGTCACGCATGAATAGTGCGCACTGAATCAGGGTGGCCAACCTGTTCGAACCAACGTTTTTAGATAGGATACAAACTGTAGTTGCATCCGGACGATCCGTATACCGCCGGTAATGTCCTCGATACAGTCTGCGGTAAACCCGCTACCCGGGACAGGAGTCACAAATGTGGATACGGACACAAATACGTTACTTAGACAGTCTAGGGAGGTACTTTATGACATGAGCAATCAAACTTCCAACCAGGCGATAAATGTGGCTGACATACAACAAATTTCTATGAACAGAAATATCCCACTGACAAGTCTTAACCACCAGCAGATACATTCTATGCCTACACAGCAAAATATAAACACTGGTGAGGAGCATCGCAGGCAAACAATGTATGGTGTCGCATATAACAAACTGAGTGGACTGAATCCTTCTGAGACCCGGCCCTGGGTCAATGTCATAATTAATAGCCTGGATGGTAGGCTAAGAAGCATAGAATCACAAATTACGACTCAAAATACTAAATGGCAGAATATTGAGGGCCAGTTGCAAAATCAAAATCAACGTATGGTCAATATAGAACAACAGATGTCACAAATGAACAATTTGAAACAAAACTTTACACAAATACAATTAAAAGTGTCAAATATTGAATCAGAACTGAAAACAGTAAGCAAAGATGTCGCCGAACATGACAAAGGCCTTGAATATTGCAGTAATTTGTGTGACGACTTTATGACTGAAAAGTCAGAGGTTCTCAACTCGGTGGCCAAACTAGGGGAGAGACTATCAAAATTGGAATCGAATCAAAGAGAGCTTGAAATTAGCCAGGTCGATCTCAAAACGAAACAAATTTCATCCGAGGAGAAAATTATAGATGTTCAGTGGCGCAGTATGCGTGAAAATCTCATTTTTACGGGCATAGAAGAATCTAGGGTTAGCCCAGAAAATACAGAATCTACTTTACGCGGGTTTCTTTCTTCCAAAATGAACATTAACGAGCCAATACCATTCGACAGAGTTCATAGACTTGGACAAATAAAACCACCACAACCTGGGCAGTATACAAGACCACGTCCAATCATTGCGAAATTCGAGCGATTCAAAGATAAAGAACGGATACGAATGGCTGCACCTGCAGCGCTTGAAAACACAGAATTTGGCGTTCGTGAGCAATTTCCAGCTGAAATTGAAAATAAACGTCGCCTTCTGTATCCGGCGATGAGATACTTTAAAAAAGATAAACAAAACAAAGTGCGACTGGTACGGGATAAATTGTACATAAACGATATCGAATATATACCGGACGAAGACGTGAACGCTACAAATAATAAACGTCAAACAATGGACAGAAACGTACAAAGGCGCACGTATAACCACCAGAGTGAACGCCAAACGCCAACGTCGCAACGTAACAAACAGAGAAATAACAACCATGGTTACCAACAAAACAAAACGGTTTATAACCAACAAATCTTCAGACCGTCTTACAGCGCTACCCTGTTGAATAGCGGAGTGAGACCAAAGCAGCGTTATACAAAAGTAAGCCAGTGTGATACAGACTTTAACATACAAACATC
The DNA here is from genome assembly GCA_963989385.1 of Ctena decussata. Taxonomy (NCBI): domain Eukaryota; kingdom Metazoa; phylum Mollusca; class Bivalvia; order Lucinida; family Lucinidae; genus Ctena; species Ctena decussata. The sequence continues at coordinate 26,907,450 of OZ022512.1, read as the reverse complement.
AAATAGGTTCACGAATTTTAGTGATGGGGATGACATGGACGTAGAGTTAACATTCGATTCCCAACCGAACTATACTACTGGTAAACAGCAGGCCTCTTCGCCTCTGGAAAATGACAGCGCAGCCAAAAAACGCCAGACAAGCCCGGCGCAAAACACAGGGGAAGCAACTAGCACTCTACTACGCCCTGACAAAACTGACTTACTGCAGCCCCGGCAAAATACTATCCAAGAAGAATCCTCAGTGTCACATCCACCATCTGTGCTTTCAGGACAATTTGTAAATGAGAGCAATATTTCTCTACAGCATGATAAAACTGAAACTGTAAACTCGGTTGTAGGGCCAATACACATCAACTCGCTGACAAGTAAGGGTTCACCGATTAACGGTGCAAATCCTCATGAAACACCGCAAAGCACGACTAGTAATGCGCAATAGGAGTCCGTGGGAGATGGCAAGCATGATTTACCGCAGCCATCTAAAACACAAAATAACCAGACACTTTTGAATCCTTGTGTTAAAAAACAATTGAAATTTTTATCCATCAATGTATGTGGATTAGTAAGCAAATTGCATTTTCCAGAATTTCATGAGCTTATACAGAAATATGACATTATAGGCCTACAAGAAACGAAATTAGATGACGTTGATTCAGTTAATATCTGTGGCTATACTATTTTCTGTAATAACAGACGGAAAGTTTCTAGGTATAGGTCAGGAGGAACTGCTCTCCTTGTCAAAGATGAATTTGCACCCCATGTCAAAATATTGAAAAATAACTCAAAATTAATACAGTGGTTTAGCCTTTCGAATAGGATAACGCGTACTTCAAACGACATATGTTGTGGACTTATATATTTACCCCCACGCAGTTCCAGATATTCCTGCGAAGATCCATACCTAGAAATACAGTCCGAATTAGATTCTATGTCGTCAAATGACATTGCTCTATTTGGAGATTTAAACTCCAGGACAGCTAATTTAAAAGACTATGTATTGGTTGACGAATTTATGTCCCATTTGCACGATAATGATGTCCTAACCAGGGAAAATGCGGCAACACTCCAGTATTTTGAAAGTAATAACGTCCCCCTCGATCGAAATACAATAGACTCGACGACAAATGCATACGGATATCAGTTGTTAGATTTCTGCAGAAGCAACAATATTTTTATCGTAAATGGCCGCTTTGGCTCAGATAGCATAACGCCAAAGCTCACGTGTAAAGATGCAAGTACAGTCGACTATTTTCTTACAACTGCGTCAGTTTTTGCGCATATTTCTGATTTTCAGGTATTAGATTTTTCGCCATTATATTCTGATTCGCATTCTGCAGTGACTCTAACACTTGACATCTGGTCTGAGTCGTCATACCCGGTTAACAATGTAACGCAGACAACCAACGACACCACAGCTAAATTGAAGTTGTGGAACAGAGACAAAAGCGAAAACTTTTTTGAAAATCTCGACAAATCTTGTATTATAAATATAAATTCTAGACTTGACGATTTTATACAGGCGCCAAGCATTACTGTTTCAAATATTAATTCCATTATTAATGACATAGATGATCTTTTCATGAAAAGCTGTGAAAATACATTTGGACATTATACATCCAAAACTAAATCTAAATATCAAATCAAGAAACCATGGTTTAGTCCCGAATGCCACGTGGCACGTAATTTATATCATAAAACCAGACGTTTATACAATAAGCATAAGTCTGATTACTATAAAAACATGTTAAGAAACGTTAGTAAAAATTATAAAGATACAATGTCAAAACATATAAGACTCCATAAGAACAAAACTGCCGAAAAAATAAGACAACTCAAAAGTTCCAATCCAAAGGAATATTGGCGTATTATAAACTCTGAAAATGACCAAAAATCACCGATCGCATGACTAAATGATCTTTATGATTATTTCAAAAACGTAAACGAAATGGACATTAATGAAACTGTACCAAATCTAGATAATCCTGACCCCATGATTAACGAAGAGATTAATCTCCCAATCACCGAAAATGAAATACTTAAAGCAGTAAAATCACTAAAATCAAGCAAATCGCCTGGGGTAGATAACATATTAAACGAGCATATTAAATCTACAATAAACATTATGGTGCCAATATACAGGAAGCTTTTTAATCTTATCTTTGACTCTGGAGTAGTACCAGAAACATGGCTTATTGGTGATATTCTACCAATATATAAGAAGAAAGGCGATGCAAAATTACCCGAAAATTATCGGCCAATCACTCTTTTGAGTTGTCTTGGCAAGGTGTTTACTTCAATTTTAAATAACCGCTTGTCGACTTTCGCAGAAGATAATAATATAATTACAGATAGCCAAGCCGGATTCCATAAGGGACACTCGACTACAGATAATATTTTTATCATAAACTGCTTGATAGACATTTTTAAGTCTCAGAAGAAAAAACTTTATTGCACTTTTGTAGATTTTAAGCAAGCTTTCGATCGTGTATGGAGAGACGGGTTGTGGGCTAAATTAAACAGTTATAATATAAACGGTAAATGTCTGGCCATAATTAAAAATATATATGAACAATCAAAATCAAGAATAACGACCGCAGAAGGCTCAAGTGCATTTTTTCCCTGCAATAGTGGAGTTAGACAAGGTGACAATTTATCACCTTTTCTTTTTACAATGTTCTTAAACGATCTTGAATATTACCTCCACCAGCATGACGCTGGAATTACCGTAGACTATACTGATGATGATATTTCAGTTTATCTTAAGCTTTTTGTCTTGCTATACGCAGACGACACTGTCATTTTCAGTGATAGCCCGGAGGAACTTCAAAAATCACTTTACACATTTGAAAACTACTGTTACAAATGGAAACTGAAAATTAACACCGAAAAGACCAAAGTTATAGTATTCTCACATGGAAAACTTAATAAGAATCTACATTTCTACCTTGATAATACTGAATTAGAAATTATGAACGAGTTTAGATATCTCGGTATCCAATTTTCAAGAACTGGATCTTTTAACACTGCCAAAAAGCATATTGCTGAGCAAGCCAATAAAGCCTTATTTTCTCTGTTAAGAAAAATACGTAATCTCAGCTTACCATACGATGTCCAAATTGATCTGTTCAATAAAACCATTAAGCCAGTCTTGTTATACGGATGCGAAGTATGGGGTTATGGAAATTGTGACATTATTGAGAGAGTACATCTTAAATTTTTAAAAATTATATTCAATCTTAAAAGATCAACGCCATCTTACATGATATACGGCGAATTAGGCATAACTCCTATATCAGTTGAAATAAAAACCAAATTTGCAAGTTATTGGTCTAAACTAGTGGAAAATCAATCTAACAAACTAACCTCAATTATGTATACGATTATTTACCATATGCATAAAAACAATTATTACAGATCAAAATACATAGAAAGTATTAAAGAAGTAATTGAAACTAACGGATTTTCAGGCTTCTGGTTTTCTCAGAATGTAATAAACTCAAAATGGTTTTCAAAATGTTTTAACCAGAGATTAAAAGATCAGTATATTCAATCATGGTCAGCTCTTGTAGACTGCTCTTCAAGCGGTACAAATTATCGAATTTTTAAAGAATCTTTCGGCACAAGTGAATACTTAAAGATACTACCAAATTATTTTGCAAAACTACTTCTTTCATTCAGAACCAGAAACCACAAGCTACCTGTAGAAATCGGAAGGTGGAAAAGTATACCTTATAGTGAGAGAAAATGTCAGCTATGTTTAAAAGATGTCGGAGATGAATATCACTATATTATGTCTTGTGAATCGTTTACACAACAGAGACGCAAATTTATTAAACCATACTTTACTAATAACCCAAACTGTCTAAAATTTAACCAACTTATGAATGAACCAAACATTAAGCAGTTAAAAAACCTTGGTCATTTTATAAAAGTAATAAATAAGGAATGCCGAGTTCAAGTTTAAATTTATTTAGAATCTTAGTATACACAACGAGTATGCATTTTAATTAAAAAAAAAAAAAGCAATTGAAATCGTGGTTCACGTGGCACCGGCAGCAAGAGGGTGGGGATCGACCCAGCCACTTGTCTGCCGGCGTCACTTCAACCACATATTTCTCTTTCCATGCTTTGTACACAAGAAGCATACGTTACATATTTGAATCATATATATTACGATTAGTTTGTATATTCAGTATTCCAGATACTTAGAACTAGAATATGTATTTGTACCTGTATTGAATGAAATAATTACATCACATGGTATGTAAGTAGGCTACATCGAAATTCTTAGTATACTAGCTCCAAACTTATCCAAAGTTAATATTTAACACGATGAATAAGCAATTGTTTTAGTAAAACTACCAACATTACGAGGTTTACACAGGTGGACAGTAAGCAGGTTGGGACTGACCCAGCCACTGCACTGTCCACCTTTGTTAACCTTTAGATGTTCCGACTCATAAATTACAGGATTGGAGTTGGTATATCATATACCTATATTACATATAGTTCTTTATATGTTTGTTTTATTTAGTTTCTTAGTGAGACACGCAACATTTGATCAACGCTGATTCGGCTATGATTCAACGTTATTACGTTGACTCAAAGTCGAATTAGTGCTGGTCAAAATGATTTTGCATGGGGCTTGTATATATGTTCTTCGTGTATTATAGTGTTCATAGTTACACGCACCCTATTAATTTTTCGATATCTCATGAAATATTTACTATCTTCAAAAGTCAGTATAGAGACGGCGAACTTCCTTTTAGAACATTAGCACACGCGGTTTCCACGATGCTTTCTGTAGGTGGGTGGGGACTGACCTAATCACCTGTCAGTTTGCTTCGTGTAAGCCGCTTGTTTTCAAAGCTTTAAACAAGTGTATGCCATATTATATTACAGTGCAGTAGGTTTACATGTTTTGTACATCTGTATTTCAGATCCTTAGACTATATATATGTAACTCATGAAATACTTTTATAAGAGCTTGCACCGCTCCTACGGCTGAGATCATAGTTTCACCATTGAATTGTGTATTACTTCTCATGACGTCACTATATCTGGACTATATATATATGTACACCTCTTGTTGTTACATGACTTGTAAACTAGAGTGAATAAAGAATTGAATTGAATTATAGAAAACAGAGCCTAGGTATTATATATATTAGGTTTGGCTTTCATAAAGATTCTTGGATAATTTTTCATATTTCTCAATAAAAATGTAGATTGTTACTGAATTATCAAAATTGCTGTGAGTAAAGGCCACAGATAAGGTTTATGAGACATTTTTAAACTAATTAACATGGAAGGACCATCTTGTCAAACACTTATAGCCAAATTCTCTCCTTTTGCAGCTTTAATTTTCCCTGATTTTATAAAGGTACCCATTTACTGCTACTGCTGGGTTGACAGAGTTTTCCAGTTGCCGGCTGGCCAAAGCAGGATACAAACCCTTGACTTTCTGCAGCTTAACTGAGCATCTCAAACCACTCAACCAAGGCGCCTCTCTGGAAAAAGTAAAACACAAAAATGTAAATGGAGTTGAAATTATAAAACTGGATGAGCAATAGAATTTGTTGAAAATTTCATAAAGTATGAAAGATTTGAAGACACCCTTCTCATGCTGCGCAAGGCAAAAGTCGTTTTGAACAGTACCGTCTCTCACTGCTGTGCACGACAATGCTGTTCTCATGGGTTGTCATACATGTATAGAAACCGTAAACTTAAACTAGAATAAGAAGAACCGAAATCCAATCATCTGATCAGTTGAAAGGAGGATTTGGCTTGCTAAAAATAATTTTTTTGATATAATTTGGCTAAAAAATAGAATATATATTGGGTAATTTCCCTGACAACTGTTCTTAACTCTTTAAGCCCCAGTGACGCAATTAGCAAAATTTGCAAACAGCGTAGATCCTGATGAGGCGCCTCATCTAGATCTACACTGTTTGCCCTCTAGTCTTTGAATTCTCAATATAAAAAGTCTTGGACAAAGCATTTTTTAAATTTTTGCAGACGTAAATTTTGTCGTCTGCTTTTTGGTACTGAAAGAGTTAATAATAACTGCTAGTTACACACCCACCACCCCATGCCTCCCTTTACATGAATCTCTGTTTCTGTTGATATTTAGTATGTTTCTATATTGTAGGCATTCTGGTTAAAAACAGATTTCAACAAATGGAAAGATGAAGATGAATCAGATGACGAGGGGGACAGTAATATGGATTTAGCACAGGTACAGTGTTTCTCAGGTTATAAGACAGAGTTTTCACTTAAAAAACAATGTTGGTCACAGTATGGGGCTACAACACAATTGAGCCGAAACACAACAAAACCAACAAAGTGGCATATGCGCCCAGTGAACACTCAGATCAGCCTGGATATCGTCCCAGTCTGATCAGAGCCTGGGCTGTTCACATAACGCTAGCTTAGACCCTTAGCTTCCCTTCAAGTGCACAGTCAAGTCTCTGATCAGATCAGGTGGCTGCCCAGGCTGGTCTGAGTCTAAGCTGGGTGAATATGTCACTTTGTTTGTTGGTTTTGTTGTATCGTGGCTAAGTTATGTTTTATGTGTACTGAACAGAAATTATTTCAAACTTATCTTCAAAATCCACTCATATCTGAAACTGTGTTCCAGTGCTGAAAGGATGAGAGTTGTCATGAATGCACTGGCTGAACATGGTCTTCCATGCATACATTTGAAGATGTTAATTATCTGATGCAGAGTTTAATTTGAAACCGAATTTCTTTGGTTATACGACAAAGGGTTTTTCCTTCCTAAACAATCCCAAAGGTCTAGATCCCTCTTACACTTCCATAACAATCCCAAAGGTCTAGATCCCTCTTACACTTCCAAAACAATCCCAAAGGTCTAGATCCCTCTTGTAAGAGGGATCTAGATCTTTGGGATTGTTTTGGAAACAAAATGGTTCCAAAACAATCCCAAAGGTCTAGATCCCTCTTACACTTCCAAAACAATCCCAAAGATCTAGATCCCTCTTGTAAGAGGGATCTAGATCTTTGGGATTATTTTGGAAACGAAAACCCCATTTATAGCTTAATTACACAATACTGATTTACATATTATTGTGGTAATTTTGAAAGAGTAAGCTCTCTTATAGCAAAAATTATACAATAATTTGTTGTGTGTTTCAGATGATGCAGAACATGGGAGGAATGGGCGGCATGGGTGGTATGGGAGGTATGGGCGGTATGGGAGGTCCAGGTCTAGATAATATGGTGAGTATTAAACCTAAATAACCTTGCATTAAATTTCATCCCAATTGTCAATTTACCCTAATGTGCTTACATATTGGGACATCTAAAAACAATAATTTTCCATTTGTCCAAAATGGAAAATTTATAGTTTTCAGATGTCCCATTATTTAAGCACAGTAGGGTATACCGCAGTTCCACTAGAGAATTTTAACGGCAACGAAACATTTCATAATTAATCCAGATTAAATTTTCCCTGGTGAGAACGAATTTTAACCAAATCGAAACAGGTATTAATAGGTGGTTTTGAACCAGATTAAATATCTCAGTTTTCAGGTCTGAACGCAAATAAGGGATAATTACCATGGTGCGATTCGTACAACACGTCAGTGTGACATAAGCTGTAATTAAAAGTGACGTCAACCTACAAATGACGTCATTTACACATCATTATAGGAGCCACAGAGTTTTGAAAAACAAGAAATTGTTATGGAAGTTTGAACACAACTTGATCTGGTTTAATTATCTCATGTTAACTATACCAGTTTAAAATCTGTAGTGGAAACAGGGTATTAGATTTATTACTAATTGGTAGATCAGGCTTTAGTTATGAACTTAACAAAAGAGATTTACTGGCTGTCTTTAAGTAAATTTAAGCGTTTGTACGTATATTAAGTTGAAAAATTTGATGTCTCGTTACCAAACAACATTGTTGTGAACAACTGGGCCCTGATATTTATTACATGTTGTTGATCAAATTATTTCAGCCTGATGATGCTGATGATGAAGATAGTGATGATGAAAGTAAGTACTGTAAACATTCTAAAAGTTGGAACACCTGAGCTCTAGATAAGAGCTAGTATTTGATAATAATTTAGGGATATTTTTTTTATTCCTCATTGAAAACATACGCTGTGACCCCTCATCTGAACCGTCACATGGAGACAGTTCAGATGAGGGGTCACAACATATGTTTTCAATGGATGCGACTGTTCAGTTGAGGGGTCACGTTTTCAATGAGAAATAAGAAAAATTATCCCTCAATGAGGGGTCACAACATATGTTTTTATGGAGAATAAACAAAAAATTATTCCTAATTATCACAAATACTCACACTTATATAGAGCTCTGCACCTGGAATAATTGCCGTAACTGTCCTGTAGATTGAACAGTTTGGTTTTTGTCGAGCCCGCTTGTGGTGAGCGAGACATAGTTGTTACAACTTCAGTTCGGTGTATGTCCGTGCGTTAGTGCGTGAGTGCGTCTGTCCGGATTTGTCCGGGCCATACCTTCTACATTTATGGATGGATTTCAAAATAATTTGGCACAATTGTTCTCCTTGATGAGTAGAAGTGCCATTTGAAACATTTGTTCAGGTAGGTCCAAGGTCAAGGTCACACTTGAAGGTCAAATGATAAAATGGCCATAAATTGAGCTTGTCCGAGCCATTACTTCTACATTTGGGGATGGATTTCATAATGATTTAGCACAATTATTCTCCTTGATGAGTAGAAGTGCCATTTGGAACATTTGTTCAGTTAGGTCCAAGGTCAAGGTCACACTTGAAGGTCAAATGATAAAATGGCCATAATTTGAGCTTGTCCGAGCCATAACTTCAACATTTAGGAATGGATTTTAAGATAATTTGGCACAATTGTTCTCCTTGAGGAGTAGAAGTGCCATTTAGAATTTTTGTTCAAGTAGGTCTAAAGTCAAGGTCACACTTGAAGGTCAAATGATAAAATGGTCATAAATTGAGCTTGTCCGAGCCATTACTTCTACATTTATGCATGGATTTCAAAATAATTTGGCACAATTGTTCTTCTTGATGAGTGGAAGTGTCAAGTGACATGCATGTTTGGGTAGGTCCAAGGTCAAGGTCACACTTGAAGGTCAGATATTGTAATTGTCATAAATTGAGCTTGTCTGGGTCATCACTTCTACTTATTTTCCTTTGTGAAAATTTGAAAAAAAGAAGAAATATGCTGGCTAAGCATGATGTTGTTTGCCTTCTTTCCAGAGTGAAACAGCTACTTAGTCTTGACATACTTATAGGTCACTATAGCAAACAGCGGGCTAGACCAGTTGTCCCTGGACAACCTTCTAGTTGTCTTGCCTGTGACTAGCAGAAGCAAAACATATTGCTTTTCCTGTGTCACAGTCATTGTCGGCATCAAGTTTTCAGGTTTAGGCCTGTTTTGTGACAATGGGCTGACAGGCGAGACACCGCGCTCCAACAAATTGTTATTCAATACAGTAATGTGTCTAAAAGGAGCAGTCTGATTTGAGTCTGCACTGTTTGCTCAGACCTATATGTTCAAGTATTTAGAAATTTTACAGAAGCTGTCTTTGCGATAGACGATGCTTAAGAATACTTGTATTTTGTAAACTGTAAGATATTTTTATATTGACTTCTTAAGAGCAGGAGGTTTCATATTCCATATTGTTGAAACTTGTTTGAATTTCACATCTGAACTATTTTTGGCAATAAAAATGTGTGTCATATGAATTTAATATCTGTAACATATTGTCAAATAAAAAATAAGTATCATCATTTCTGGTCTATGGTTTGTATCCGACAATTTAAAGCTGATCACTCAGAATGAATGCAACATCTGATTTTGTGCATGCTGATGTGGGCGAAAAAAAGATGAAAATATTTAAGAAAGATGACAGATTAATTAAGAGAACTCAAGTGTAATGTCCCATCAACAATTGTTCATACGGAGATGTGACTTCTGTTTAATGTCTCATTCGGAGTAGCGTGGGATCAATTTTGTGACCCCTATGAGCTGTTGAACTAAAGGCCATCAACACATTGAATTCTTTAAAAGGTCATACAGTGAGCATCTCGTCAGAAAAAAAAGGAAAGAAAAAAATAAAAAAATATTTGGGTTATAGAAACAGGTCAGTGGTATACATCAACATTTTTTTTTTCAGATTTACCAGACCTTGAATGATAGCACCTCACTTGCATAGCTCATCTTCCAGTCATCTAGTGTTGTCTTACAGTGTCACATGGATAACTTTGTATTTACAAGGGCTGTTATGAAACGAAAAAGAGCTGTTAAGAGACGAAAAACAGTCATAGTTACCAAATGACCTGATGACCAGGTCGTTTGGTAACTATGATGCTTTTTCATTTTGTAACAGCTCTTTTTCGTTTTGTAACATCCTTGAAAACATAGTTAAACAGGTGTGACAATGTCACATGGATAACTACAGCAGCCGAGTGATACTGAGTGGACTCTTTGAAAATGAGAGACAATAAGTTATCTCCCTTATAGAAGGGTTGAGAAGAGAAATAATAAATTTTGCAAAGGGTGCAATATATTTGCTTTCTGCTGCACAGGTTTTCCAAAACCATAAAAGTTCTAAAAATTGGAACACTTAAAATAGTGACTCTAATTATCCAAAAAATTGAGTAGTTTGGTTTTACAATGGAGCAGTGTGTCCAAAAGATGCAGATGGAGTGGCAAACAGTGTAGACCCTGATCAGACTGCTCCTTTGGGAGCATTCTGATCTGGCTCTGCACTGTTTGTTCAGACCAATCTGTCCCAATATTTAGAATTTTTACCTTAGGCGCTTTTACAAAATTAGAAAAAGAGGCTTCCTGTGTACATCAATTTGCCAAATTTGTTAGTAGGCAAGGGAGACAACATTGTATCATGGCCACACCACACAGTTGTGAGACTTAGGCTAAATTCATTTGACAAGACAACTTCATACTTCACTGTGCTATGTACAGATCAATCCAGTTTTTTTTCCATATTTGATACAAACAATCGTTCAGTGTACAGTTTTGTATATTTTATTTGTTTCTTCAACGACAGAAATTATGTGAGCCCCAGGTGATAATACATGTATGACTCGTAGGAGATGCCTGTATTGTAAGAAAATAGCGATATTCTAGATAAGTGAAAACTCGGATCAGTCTGTGCATTTTGCATTTTCTGATCAGTTGCAGCTATTTGCACACAACAGCTGGAACTTGTAAAGAGTTATCAGAACACATTTAGAGCTCTAGATAAGTGGGAGTATTTGATGATAATTGAAAGATAATTTTTCTTATTTCTCATTGAAACCATATGTTGTGACCCCTCATCTGAACCGTCTCGGTGAGACGGTTCAGATGAGGAGTCACAATATATGTTTTTATGCAGAATTAACAAAAATTATCTGTAATTATCACTAAATACTCCTTCTTATCTAGAGCTTTTAGTCAGGGCTGTGGAAATATTTAAAAAATCCACTTGTCCAGGGACAAGTACACTAAAAAAATTCACTTGTCCTGACCAATAGGTACTTGTCCGACTTTTTATAAATTATTTGAGCACATACAAAAGATAAAAGAAAAATGACTTTGTTCTTACCTTGATGTCAGGTTCATCCCATTGTACAGGGCTTCCACTAACTTTCAAAATTTGGAAGTCCAGACTTCCATGGTGTCAGATTTGGACGTATTGAGAGAATTTTTTGGAAGTCCGAAGTTTTTAGGAATGACATGAATGGTTATTTTTACCCCCCCCCCCTACACATCCCTCTCTCTCCCATATTGTATAGAACTTTTTGTTCTTCGAAGGGAAGCCTAAGCATTTGCGCAGTCTAATCAGAGTCATTCCTGTTTGTGAACTATACGCAAGTCCTGAGCACTCTAAAAACTGAAGACTCGCCGTTGCACTGTCTGCTATTGTATAATGCCGCCGAATGGGCCGCGTCGGAAATACGGTGACTTACGGAACGTATAATGACACACTTCCACCAAAGAACTCGGTTGTCGCTAGGTCGATGTTCATTATTATTCATGTTAGATGCAAACAAGAAAGACCGGTCTGACTGCTTAGTTGCGCTGGCTGATACGATTGTTAGTTATCGGTGTGTGTACTGAGGTACCTGTCTCACGGCATGACACTGGGTACAGCACGCGTATATTCTCGCAGCGGCGTCTTTGATCTTTACATCAAAGAGAAAACATGCTTGACCCATAAACGTGCAGGTAATTGTGTATCAGTGCTACTGCATATATAATCGCGTAGACCCTGATCAGAATGCGCTATTTCTGTGCACACTGTACGGCATTATTTTTGCATTGGTTTGCATGTGGATATGACGATACAACTAGGAAAGTGAAATGAACGTTTCAGTACCATTAATCAAAACAATGTATAGTACCAGAGGGTAGACCATAACACGTCGGAAATAGCGACTATTAATATTAACAGTGTATCTACGCTTTGAATCAACACTTTTCGCGGAAGAGGTTCGTACTACTAAAATGAGTGAGTGAACTCGGGTTTAACGTCCCACCAACAACGAGGTCATATGGAGACGGGACCTCGGTTTAAAGTCTCATCCGAATGACCGGAGAAGCGGGTCGTACTACTAAAAACTCCATTGACGACAGTATGGATCATGACAAAATTATGGATACATTCACAAACTTTTGAAGTCGGAATACGCCTTACACATACAGGTCAGTTACATTCTCGCGATCGTAAAAATAGACGGACGCCTTTCATCCAAACGCTCAGTCACAGTGATTTGATTAGTTGTTTTGCAGACTGCCGTAAGAGTTTGAATCTACGAGTGGGCGTTATTTTGATAATCGTTTTTGACAGGTAGGCGGTCCGACGTGCGTTACCTGGTTCAGTGCTCCATACGGACAATCTCGATTGGCCCGTAGGCGGTCTTTTCGTCTGGCTGACACCTGCGGTAATCCGATTAATTATGACACGTGCTAGAATTTGAAAGACAGTGGCGATATTTTATTCGTCGGGACAAGATCAAACGGCCGTATGTGACAATTATCGGGCGTATGGCAGACGCCAGAGGTCCCATTTCTCGACGTACGGGAGCAAATCCTGGGCGTAATATACGGCCATACACCCGTTAACGGAAGCCCTGCATTGTACTTCATCTCTATGAATCTTAGTCTCATTTTACAAAATTTCTTGCTGCTACTGACCATTCTAAGGCGGTGATTTTGGTGGTTTTTTATATGGAGTTGTTTTATGAATGCTATATACATGTATTCTGTTGCTAGCTACTTAAATATTTACCGACCTTCAACTCGGTAGAAAAAAATAATCGGGTCAAATTTAATTGATTAGGAGAGGAAAAATTGATAAATTGCGAAGGAAAAACATCAGAAATTTTGGAAATAACTCATCTTTAAAACATTTTATTGATTGTAGTAGATTTTGACCAGATGCATTTAAGATTATTTCACTTGTCCGAGGGCAAGCTGATCTTAAAACGGTACTTGTCCGGAGCTGTCAAGTACCGAGTCGGGCAAGTCGGGCGTGGTATTTCCACAGGCCTGTTTTAGTCATTCACTTACGCAACACTACAGAGAAGCCAAAGTGTCTGGTATGAAAATCAAACTTGCAGCACCATCAACATGAAATGGGACCTCTCGAAGGCCACCTTTGATTAGATCCTTTCATGTTTTTGCGGAGAAATAGGGGAAAATACAAACTCAATGGAGCTTATTTGGGGCACTGTTTCTGCTATTTGTTTCTTGCTTGGAAGACATCTCGTATGCTAATGATAAAGAGTATACAGCAAACAGTTGATGAAGATTAAGTTGTATGGGCTCATCTTCTTGTTTCCTGTCATTTTTGCAAGGGAAACCAATTTTTGAGACTTCCTGTATGCTTCCCAGGTGAGAAAACACTCCCACAAAAGGAGTTAACTGTTAAAGGAAAGAATTTGCTCCCCTAGGCACAAATTCTTTCCTTTAAAGTTGACTGCCTTTGAGCACAGCTGCACGCATGAAAATGGTAGAGTTACTTTCCCTGACAGTGTACCCATTCACCTTGAAATTGTCTAGAACAGCAACCAGTTGTTCAAAGCATGGTTAACCTAATGCGCTCGTTAAGAGTTCAACTCGTTAAGCGTTTTTTGACTTTATAAACCAATTCACTGATATTTTTTGTTGAAAAAATGTGAGAAGCTTTTGCAAAAGCTTCTCACATTTTTTCAACAAAAAATGTTGACGTACTTGAGGTATTGATGTTTACAATTTTAACGAAATTTAAACTAACAATGTCGTTAGTTTTGAAAACGGGGGCCCTGGGCTACAGAGAAGTGTGGGTTTGAATGATAATTTTGAAAAAAAGTTTTTATGCTGCACAAGAACATAAGGTGTTAGTCCTCACTGGAGCGGCCTCCCTGGAGTTTAAAAATACAAAAATGCCATTAAGGTGAATTGGTTCACTTCCAGGGGGAGCAACTCTTGCAGTTTTATTTTTACCTCCCTTCTAAATGGGGGTCCACTCATAGAGGTTAGAATTTGGTTCCCTAGGATCATGTTCTTTCCTTTAAGTGTAGGCCCCGTTTTGGAGAGGGCTTTGTCATCCAGGGAAGAAAACAGAAAGTCATAAAAGTTGTTCCCCTTTGTAAAAATAGTGAAAAAATCTTGGAGGTATACCCAAACACCTTAAGTTCCAAATTCACTTAATGGCTGACCATATGGGCTTAAATTATGTTAGAGTTTGATCATTTAATGACTGTTAGTTTTAGTTATTTGCAAATGTTAAACCCTATAGAATATTTTGACTTCTTGCGTGCATATAATGTCTTAGAACTGTGAAATTTCTGTTTGAGGAGTGTGCTCTATGCTAAATTAATGTGTTTATTCTTCAATATAATATTAGGTCAGGTCACTTGTACTTAAGTTTATAATCTGCTGTTTTTGGATGAGGTATATGCTAATTACAGTATCGCTCCCTTTCCTAAAGGTCTTTGATATTATGCTGTGTACAAACATGTGCTTAAGTATTGGGGCACCTAAAATAATAAATTTTCCATTTGTCCCAAATGGAAAATTAATTATTTTTAGGTGTCCCAATATATATGCACGTTTTGGTAGTTCATAGTACCACCTACAGTGTTCATTCTAGAAATTTCAAAACTGGGGCCCAAGGGCCCCTATCAGGTAAAAAAGTGGGGACATTACAAAAAATTGTGGGCCCAAAATTTACGACTCACCTCACTATGAAAAGTCTCTGAGCCACGCAGACTGGAAAGATCGTTTGTCATGTTTGTTTTCAATTTTTTCAGAGCCCCCGCCCCTCTGAGATTGACCACTTTCCGAGGCATTGGCCCCAGACTGATTACTGATTTCAATAGGAGATGTCCTATTATTGTTGTTTTCATCAGTAGAAATCCTCTGACGCTTCGGAAAAAAGCTCAGAATTGTTCTATCTGTTTTGTGTATTACGCTGGCAATGACTTGCTTGTCCGACATTTTGAGAGAGAACACTAATTTCTAAGAAGAAATCTGATTGGTTTAGGCACAGCATTTGACCAATGAAAACGGCTGTTTTATATCACTGTTTGATTTACATTTGGTGCACTTGTTTATGACAACGGACGTACGCCATTCAAAATCTGAGCGCACGCCGTTCAAAATTCGAACGGCGACAACTATGCGCCCGGCAGACCCGGGTATGGAATTTTCTTTGCGCCCACACTACCAAATGCGCGCCATTGGCGCAAGGGCGTGGCCTAGAATGAACACTGCACCTACAGATAAGAAGGGGTTGTGGTTGATAATCGGATAGTTTCTCTTACTTCTACATAACATCTAATGCTGTGGCCCACATTAGCACTGCATCAGTTATAATGACAGGCCATAAATTGGTTTATTATGTGGAATGAACTAATATCTCCACAATGTCATCAGAACCCAATCTTATCTGGAGTTTTTCTTCAATCAGGTGCTGACATAAGGCTGTGAATGATCTATATAACCTGGTACCATTTCTCCTCCTCTTTTCATGCAGCCATAAATTATTATTATGTGTATGACAACGATTGAAATCTGCAAATTGTAGCTACACATGAACATTTCTGTACACAAGTCTCTGTTTTGTTACAATATTGACCATAGATAGTTAGACACAAATGTCCGAGTGAGCAGAGCACACCCTGTTCAGGGTCAGCACTATTTTTGCCAAATAGTTTTTCACCGAAATATTTGCCATAATAAAAAATACAATATTTTTTTTGTTGGCCCTGCATGGGGATAAGATAAGCAAAGCACCAGACTAGTCTGTAAATCTGGACATTGAGCAGGTTGATCTGGTTAGCAACTGGTTGGTTTGCATACCCAGTATTGGGTATTTCTAGAGAACAAAAAGCGGACAACTATTACCCTGTTCAGACTGCAGGTGTCAGGACTGTTCATGAACACCTATTACCTCTCAAACATCTTACTGGTTGATATTTCTAAGAATTTATGTCTCTGCAATCATAAATATGTTATTTTCCACAGAAAAGTAGGTATGTGTGTCTCATGCTGCCTGAAAGGCACATGTATTCATAGGCAGCCATTTTGAAAATAGCTGTATTCATAGGCAACCATTTTCAAAATAGCTGTTCATTGGCAGCCATTTTAAAAATAGCTGTATTTAGAGGCAGTATTCATAGGCAGCCATTTTGAAACTAGCTGTATTCAGAGGCAGCCATCTTGTGACTTTTTATGCTGGCTTTTGTTTGCCCTTTGGCTCTGGAACATTGTAGAATCTGACCTAGTATTCGGCGCCACAGAGTTTCATCTGCTTTTTACATTGTAATACTGTAATGACCTCAAATATTGGGACAGACATGCTTGAGCAAAACTTGTAGACCCTGATCAGACTGTTGCTAAGCAGCAGTCTGATCTTGGACTTTCCTGTTTGCCATGGGACGAAAATGCTTTTGACAAATTTCTGATCAGAAAAATCGGTCGTCATATTTTAGAGCAATTACACTTTAACAGACTATGTCCCTATATTTATGGTAATTACGGTTGCCATGGTATCACATCACAGAACAAATGAGAAGTGATTGTCAGAAGTTGGTTCCAGTATTAATTGGAATGACTGTCTGACTGATTGTACAAAGTGAAAATAAAATCGTTAAAGATCAAGTAGTTTTCTTTTGTTTGCAAAGAGAAACTGTCTCCCACCACTGTGCTAAAAGTTCCCATTCCTGAAGCAGCACCCCGTCCTTTTTTGTAGGTGAAGAAGAAAGGAGGAAACAATGAAGACTTAAACACACCATCCCATTCACATAACAGTTTCAGTACTATGCAGAGTCCACAGTGACATAACATGGCAGTGCAAAAATGGAAATGATTGTTGCACAAAAGAGTTTGATCATATAACGTGGCTGTTATTCAGTGGATAATGTTGTGTCATAAAAATTGTATCACCACACATGTAGTTACACTTTGGCACGTACATGTAACATCATTGACAATGTCAACAATGCATTCTCTTATTAAAATAATGTTCAGTTTGAAGGTGTGAAAATCCCATTTTAAAGGGTCATAATGATAAATAAAATGTTACACTCATGGTCATTTCAAATGAAATTTATGAAACTCGCCAAAGCTTGTTTCATAAATTTCATACGAAATGAGGGGGCGGTGCGATGGTGCTGCGTGTAACTTCCAGTGCCTGGGCGTCCTACTGATTTGGATAATAGGGCAAGGGCCTAATGTGCTTGCGGTAGGTGCGGGTGGGGTTGTTTGGACATTTTTTCTCGTCTTATCATCTCTTCTTTCTCTCTCTCTCTGGGAACAGCCCTATATAGACTGAAATACTGTCTAAAAGGGCCATTAAACCCAAAACAATATGAAATGACCATTTGTGTAAGATTCTCTATATCTTCTCACATTATATACAGATGAAGCCATGGATGCAATTGAAATTCCTGCTCCATAGGACCTGGTTCTTTTATTCCATTGAAGGTGAATGGGTGTGTTTTCACGGGAAGAAACTGCCATTTTGCATTTTTGCCTCTTTTTCTCAATGGGAGTCAAGAATTTGCTGCCTAAAAATCTACCCCCCTCAGGATTTGCGTCCCTACAAATTTACTTCTCCCCCACAGGAGCAAATCTTTTCTTGAAGAATCAATCCCAGTTTATGAAGGACTTTGTTGTCCAGGAAAGAAAGCATGAAGCTAACGAAAGTTGTTCCTCTTTATGAAAATGACAGAAAAAACATGGTGTACTCTTACACCTTAATTGTTTCAGACAAGAAAATCACAAGCTATATTTAATGACAGCCTCACTGTTACCGAGAAATTGACTTGAAGGCTAGATATGCAAAAAGTATTAATGAGCCTTGACACATGAAAAAGAACAAAGTGGCATGTGCGCTCCGAGCACACTCAGATCAGCCTGGGCAGCCACCCAGTCTGAGCAGATGCCCAGGTTAATCAGGCTCTTCACTGGGTGTACAAGCCACTTTGATGGTTTTGTCGTGTCAGTTCAAAATTTCAAAATCAACAGACAAACAAGACCTGTCCGCGGTAAAGGATATCTTGCCTGACAGCGCCTTGCTCATCACATAAACAAGAGGGCCAAGTGGCCCTGAATCGCTCACCTGAACAACAAGAGGGCCATGAGGCCCTGATCCGCTCACCTGAGCAATTGGCAAAGTGGCTTTTTCTTATGTCTGAAATTGTCAAAATATGAGTCTAAGGTCAAAAGTCAAAGACAGACCATGACCTCTTGTACTCATAAATCTTCGTTCTAATACGCATTAAGACAACCATATATACCATTTTTTATGCCAAAATCTTCATAACTTTCCATGAAATCTTATGTTCTAGCATTTTCCCATATTTGACCATGCTGCAAAAAAGGTCAAGGTGAACCCACGGTCATCATTTGAACAGTCTTGGAAGTACTCTAGTACTCCATGCCAAAATCTTCAAAATTTCCAATGAAATCTTATGTTGCAGCATTTTGCCATCTTTGACCTTGCCGTAAAAAGGTCAAGGTCAAGCAAAGGTCATAATTTGAACAATATTGATAATACTGGAGTACCCAATGCTACATACCAAGTTTCAAGGCCATCGGTCAACTGGTTCTGGAGAAGAAGATTTTTAAAGGTTTTACCATTATATGGTCATGGCGGCCATGTTTGTCATGTGACCCAGACCGTTTGAAGAAATTTTCATTTCCTCAACCCCTGAAGGCTCTGTATGATATTTGGTTACAATTGGCTCATTGGCTTTTAAAAAGAAGATTGAAATTGTCAAACTATGAGAATTCAGGGTCAAAGAACGACCTTGACCTCTTGTACTCATGAATCTTGATGTACTGGTTAAGATGACTGTATTTACCAATTTTTAGGCCTCAATCTTCAAAACTTTCCATGAAATCTTATGTTCTAGCATTTTTCCTTGTTTGACCTTCCTGTAAAATGGTCAAGGTCAATCCAAGGTTATCATTTTGAACACTCTTGATAGAACTGGAATACCCAATGCTACATACCAGGTTTCAAGGCCATGGGTCAACTGGTTCTGGAGAAGATTTTTAAAGGTTTTTACCATATATGGACGTGGCGGCCATGTTGGTCATGTGACCTAAACCGTTTGAACAAATTTCATTCCCTCAACTCCTGGAGGCTCTATATGAAATTTGGTTACAATCGGCCCAGTGGCTTTGGAGAAGATTGTTTGAAAATGTCAAAATATGAGAGTTCTGGGTCAAAGGTCAAAGAATGACCTTGACCTCTTATACTCATAAATCTTCATGTACTCGACTGCATTTACCAATTTTAGGCCTTACTATTCAAAACTTTCCATGAAATCATATGTTCTAGCATTTTCTGATATTTGACCTTGCCGTAAAAAAGTCAAGGTCAACCAAAGGTCATAATTTGAACAATCTTGATAGTACTCGAGTACACAATGCTACGTACCAAGTTTCAAGGCCATCGGTCAATTGGTTCTGGAGAAGAAGATTTTTAAAGGTTTTTACCATATATGGGCGTGGCGGACACGTTGGTCATGTGACCTGGACTGTATGAATAAATTTTTGTTCCCTCAACCCCCTGGAGGCTCTATATGAAATTTGGTTTCAATTGGCCCAGTGGCTGTTGAAGAGATTGTTCGAAATTGTCAAAATATGAGAGTTCTGGGTCAAAGGTCAAAGAATGACCTTGACCTCTTATACTCATAAATCTTCACGTACTCATTAAGATGACAGTAGATACCCATTTTTAGCCCAAAATCTGCAACAGTTTCCAAGATATCTTAGGTTCTAGCATTTTGCCATATAAAAGCACAAGAAAGCAAATTTGACCTTGCCATAAAAAAGGTCAAGGTCAACCCAAGGTCATAATTTGAACAATCTTGGTAGTACTTGCGTACCCGATGCTACATACCAAGTTTCAAGGCCATCGGCCTATTGGTTCTGGAGAAGAAGATTTTTTTACGTTTTTACCATATATGGGCATGGCGGCCATGTTGGTCATGTGACCAGGACCGTTTGAACAACTTTTCGTTCCCCCTTCCTCTGGAGGCCACATATGAAATTTGGTTACAATTGGCCCAGCAGTTTCAGAGGAGAAGTCATTTGAAATTGTGGACGGACGGACGACGGAGACGGACAACGGAGCCTTACCATCCTATAAGCTCCCCGGGAGCCGCTGGCTCAGGTGAGCTAAAAAGGTTAAAGGTCAAACTAGGGTCATAATTTGAACAAACCTGATAGTTTGCAACCATTTCAAAATGGTTCTGAAGAAGAAGATTTTTGAATGTTTTTCTATGTGTTGCTATGGTTCAAACCCTGGAGCCCCTGGGACAGGGCCATTTTGGACCCTGGGGCCATCATTTGAATAATCTTGGTAAAGGACCACTAGGCAATGCTAAAAGCTAAATTTCAAGCCTCTGAGCCAAGTGGTTCTGAAGCAGAAGATTTCTGAATATTTTTCTATGTATTTCTATGGTTCAAACCCAGGACCCCCTGAGGCGGGGCCATTTTTGACCCTGGCACCATCAGATGAACAAACTTGGTAAGGGACCACTAGGCAATGCATCATACAAAATTTCAAGCATCTGCACTAAGGGGTTCTGGAGAAGGAGGTTTTTAAAAAGTCCATTTTAATTTCGAACTCAAGACTGCCTGCCCCAGGGCCATTTTGGATCCCAGGGCCACCATTTAAACAAACTTGGTAAAGGACTACTAGGCAATGCTACATACCAAATTTCAAGCATATGAACCTTGCGGTTCTGAAGAAGATTTTTTAATGTTCTTCTATGTATTTCTATGGTTCAAACCTGGGACTTCCTGCCCCAGGGCCATTTTGGACCCTGGGGCGCCCATTTGAACAAACTTCGTAGAGGACCACTAGGCAATGTTACATACCAAATTTCAAGCATCTGAGGCAAGAAGTTCTGGTGAAGAAGATATTTAAGTATTTTTTAGTTTCGAACCCAAGACCCCCTGCCCCCGGGCCATTTTAGACCCTGGGGCCACCATTTGAACAAACGTGGTAGAGGACCACTAGGCAATTCTACAAACCAAATTTCAAGCATCTGAGCTAAGCAAATCTGGAGAAGAAGATTTTTAAGTATTTTTTAGTTTCGAACCCAAGACCCCCTGCCCCAGGGCCATTTTGGACCCTGGGGCCACCATTTGAACAAACTTGGTAGAGGACCACTAGGCAATGCTACATACCAAATTTCAAGCATCTGAGCCAAGCAGTTCTGGAGAAGAAGATTTTTAAGTAATTTTTAGTTTCCAACCCAAGACCCCCTGCCCCAGGGCCATTTTGGACCCTGGGGCCACCATTTGAACAAACTTGGCAGAGGACCACTAGGCAATGCTACATACCAAATTTCAAGCATCTGAGCCAAGCAGTTCTGGAGAAGAAGATTTTTAAGTAATTTTTAGTTTCCAACCCAAGACCCCCTGCCCCAGGGCCATTTTGGACCCTGGGGCCACCATTTGAACAAACTTGGTAGATGACCACTAGACAATGCTTCATCCCAAATATCAAAGCCCTAGGCCTAGCGGTTTCAGAGAAGATATCATTTAAAGCAAATTGTTGACGACGGACGACGCAAGACGGACACTGGGTGATCACAATAGCTCACCCTGAGCCTATGGCTCAGGTGAGCTAAAAACTTTTAACATTTTGCTTACGCCGACACTGCCGACGCCAGGGGTAGTACAATAGCTCTTCCTGAACTTCGTTCAGGCGAGATAAAAAGCAAAACCACTTTTTAAAACCTTCCTAAACCAGGGGCCACAACAAAAGGAAGTGACATAAAAATCCAAACTTCTAAAGAACTTTCAAATAATTTATTGACAAAACAATGGCTAAAAATTTTGATAAATTGTTAAAATCTGTAGCTCAATTTTGGCAAGAGAATTTCTAATGTGTTTGTGCATCTTTTGACACTTCTTAAATCTACATATAAAGTCAGCCTAAAGTTCTTCATAAAATTTAAACTATCTGCTTTGAAAGTCAAAATAATAAACTTTCTTTGCTTATGTTGCCTTGAGCCTTTTGTTTTTCATTTTCTTAACCCTACTGCACTCAGAACGGCCAAAACTCTATGAAGTTTTGGCTGTTCTGAGTGCAATAGAGTTAAGCTGCAGACAAATACAATTCAGTCCTTGGCTGATAAATAACGTTTTAATATTAGTAATTCGAGCAGCACATGCAGAAGTGGTAGGCAAATCATGAAATTTGTAAGTTTTAAAAACTGAAAAGCAACTTTCTTTCACTGATTTGTAAATGTATGAGTGGACAGCAGCAAGTACATTTTGAGATTTTGGATATGCATGTTTTTAACTTACAAAAGCCACAAAAGTAAGTGGGCAATGTTGCAGAAGCTTCTCTGACATATAAGAAAGTTGCTTTACAGTAAGTAAGAGCCCCAGATGGGTGAGGGATTCACTGATATTTCTGGGATAACTTCTGTAAATTTTTATAAAACTTATGTTGTGTGCCTTTAATAGAATTGCCATGCAAAGGCATATACATTTTTTTTCATGTTTTTTTATCGAGAATTATCCCATGACTATCATTAAGGTTGATGGGTACACATACAGAGGAAACAACTCTGTCTTTTTCATTTTTGCTGCCCTTCCTGATTGGGGTCAACTCTAGAAAGAAAGAATTTGCTCTGCAAGGAGCAAATTCTTTCCTTTAATAGTAGACCCCACTTGGTCAACTCTTAAATAAAGAATTTGTGCCCCGGAAGCAAATTCTTTCCTTTAATAGCAGGCCCAATATGGAAGGGCTTCATGTTCTAGGGAAGCAAACAGGAAGTCACAAAAGTTGTCTTCCTTTGAGAAACTGGTGGAAAAACATGGAATGTATCCATTCACCTTAAAATCTCTTCTAATCTGGAGCTCTATACAAATACATCACAGATAAAACTTTGTCAAAAAATACAACTGTACATGAGATTGCTTTTCAGAACCTGCCTGAGTTAGCATATAAAATTGTCTATGCTAGGCATATCTCCTATCCCTGGAAATTGAAGTACCAGATCAGACTGCCTAACACAGACTAATCAGAGAGAACTGGGATGAAAATTAGCTAATGCAGCTCAAATAAGTTTTCCTAAGTTTGTTCATTCTTTTTCACGAGATCATATAAATTGGAACCAATACTGCTATAAGAGAATTTCTGACAAACCTTGTTTCACTAGCAATCGTATACACTGTTTTTCTACCATTTATTTATTCATTTTTTTTTTAATTTGACTAGGAAAGCAAAATGACACCAACAATCCCAATTAGAATAACTTTGTGACTCAATTTCTAGCCGATCAGAGACAAAAGATATCTCTCCACCCCAACCTCCCACCCTAATCCCCCCGGCAAGAACAACCATATTTATGAGAATTGAAATGCTTTTAAGGGTAGCTACTCTGCCAATTTGACTTTTTACCTCCTCAATGATTGATTGATTGATTGATGGATTTGTTACTTTACTTCCATAGTAAACAGAACCTCCTAAATGGGGACCAGCTCTTGAATGGAAGAACTAGAAAAGAGTAGGCCTTCTTTGAGGAAGGCTTTTCCTTACTTGAAAGCCAATATTAAACCCCAAAAATTTTCTTCCTTCAAAGAAACGGTGGAAAAATATGGTGTATCAAGAGCCTATCACACAGAGCTTCCAAGTACCTCTATAGGCTTTGTATTTCAGGTCTTTAGGCAAACTTTAGGAGATCAAAGAGCAATTTCTCTAGGCTCATTAGCTACCACTGTTACATCAAGATGCTGACCCTGCTGAGAGTTTTATTGCCTCCTGCCACAACATTAATAAATTTGAGCCCCGACACGAGAAAACCAACAATGTGGTTGTGCGCCAAGCACAGACTCAGATCAGCCTGGGCATCCACCAAGCCTGATCAGACTCTTCGCTAAGCGCTTAAAAGGTAGATAAGGGTCTAAGCTACCTCAATGCGGACAGCGAAGACTCCGATCAGACTGGGCGGATGCTCAGGCTGATCTGAGTCTGCGCTGACCGCACAACCACTTTGTTGGTTTTGTCGTGTTGTGGCTCTTATTATCAGTTAGTGTATTACCAGAAACTGTATTTTGCTTGCAGAAACAAAGCTGGATAGAATACACATTTTTCATTAAAAGGATAAAAATTGGAAATAACAACAAAAATATAATGATAAGTCTAAGTGATAGTAACTGCTGTGGAGTGTTTCCATGTTACAATTACGTATGGACTGGTAATGAACTATGTCATGAGGAAACCTGTCCTCAGGGTTTCTGACCTGGTAAGACACACACTAGCCTGCTTAGACACAGAGACCAGCCAAAGGCTTGTAATTTAAGGAGATTATACGATCTATGCAGCGAACAATAAAGGCACCGATCAGCCTGCATGGATGCGCAGCTGACGTGGGCCTTTTGTTCTCGCATATGCAAAAAGCAGGTTTTCTTTTGAGATATTACTTCTAGGGAGATACTATAAAACAACTAGCTTATCTCATCTTAATGACTTGCCACATTCCTGATTGACCGCTCTGCTTTGATATCATTAGATAAGGTTGTAAAGGAGTCTGGAGAAACTGACCAATCAGCTAAGTTTTTGCCTAAAGACCTGAAATTATACCTCAAAGCTCTGTGTGATGTGCTACTTGGGTGTATCCATACAACTTAAGGTGAACAGATGCATCTGCATGTTTTCAGCCATTTTTGCAAGGTATATGGGTACAATATGGTTTCACGCTTTTTCACCGTTTTTTTTTTTCAAAAGAGGACAACTATTTTTAAAGTGACATCCTCTTTGCTTCCCTGAGCAAAGAAACCCTTCCAAAAAGGATTTTGGAAGGGTTTCTCTGCCCAGGGAGGCAAAGAGGAGGTCACTCCAAGTCATCTATTTTTAACTTCCATTCAAAAGGTAAGCAAGTAAAAATGGCAAAATTGCTTCTTCTGCAAGTATGCCCATTTATTTTCTAAGGTACGTTTTTGTGTGCAAATAAAAATAAAAAAAACACTTTCAAACCCAGAAACCCTGGGTAAAGTAAAGCTCTGGTTGTTTTTGGAACCTTAACCAAATCATGCTATACATTCAAATGTAAACAGATCTGATCCTCATCGTTCAGATATGATCAATACCTGTCCATTTTAAGACCAATCGTTAATATACTCTTTGCCAGTCCAATTTTTCCACTAGCATGAAGCATATATAAGAAGGATATTAAAATGGACTGCCATCATGTCAAGCACTGATCAAACCTATATGGTGGCAAAACCTTGATAATAAACCTTCTAAATGACTTAAAAACATTTAAATTTCATGCAATCTAATAAGTTTCAAATGATACTTTCAAATGGAACTTGCCATTTTTATTACATAAGCAACTTTTTTTTATTTCACTGAAACTGTTCACACTGACCATTAACAATTAAATCAATACCTCAATAAATAAATATTGCAATTTGTTCAATTGAAATGCCTAGATCTAGACTGTCGTCAATTTTTCTTCTGTAGTCTTTCGTTCTCCCTCTTGACAATCTGTACAAGCTGTTTCTTGTATTTGTAGATGTCACCTTCCCAGTGTGTAATAGTCTCATTCTCACACATCCAGATCTGTTCTGTCACCTGTAGAAGATTTATATTGTAATTACTTGACTGAAAGCAACACCCAGAAATGGCTTGAAACAAAGAAATTGCAGAACTCTAGATTAGAGGGGTATTTGATGATAATTGAGGGATAATTTTTGAGACAGTTCAGATGAGGGGTCACAACATATGTTTTTATGCAGAATTATCAAAAATTATCCCTAACTAGAGCAAGTGAGCAGGGGCTCACATATACCCCCGACCAGCGCCACAACCTAATGAAACCACCGCCTTATGAAACTACTGCCTAATGAAACCAATCTTATACATGGTTTGAACCTAGAAGTAAACTTAGTCACCCATCAAATGGTTCCATCAAGGTACATTACAAATATCAGCAAAAAGTACCAGCTTAACACAAAACTTTAATGTAAACATAGGTGTCTGTGTCCATGACCTTGGTCAGCAGCAGCATCCAGATGATGTCAACTAATCTGCATGAACATAGAAGTTAACTTAGCCATATATCAAAAAGGTTTCATCAAAAGATGTTGAAAATATAAACATTGAATATAAAGTTAACGAAAAACTTTAATGCAAATATACAAGTCTGTGACCTTGACTTTGGTAAGCAGCTATGAACCTAATAGTAAACCTAATCAAATATCAAAAGGTCCCATCAAAGGATATTGGAAATATAAAAGAAGAATATAAACTTAATACAAGACTTTAACACAAATTTTTAAGGATGTGACCTTGACCTTAGGTCAGCAGCAGCATCCAAATGATGTAGTCTGCATGAACATTAAAGTAGACCTAGCCATATATCAAAAGGTTTCATCCAAGAATGTTGGGAATGTAAGCAAATAATATAAACTTATCGTAAAACTTTAACGCAAATACATAAGTCTGTGACCTTGACCTTTAGTAAGCAGCAGCATCCAGATGATGTAAACTACTCTGTATGAACCTAAAAGTAACCCTAGTCAAATATCAAAAGGTTCCATCGAAGGATATAAGAAATATAAAAGAAGACTATAAACTTAACGCAAAACTTTGACACAAATGTTTAAGTCTGTGACCTAGACCTTAGGTCAGCAGCAGCGTCCAGATGATGATAAGTATTCTGCTTGAACCTGTAAGTAAATCTAGGCACATACCAACAGGCTTCATAGTAAATCTAGGCACATACCAATAGGCTTCATCAAAGGATATTGGAAACATAAGCAAATTTAAAAACTTAACACAAAACTTTAATGCAAATGTTTAAGTCTGTGGCCTTGACCTTAGGTCAGCAACAGCATCCAGATGATGATAAATATTCTGCTTAAACCTGTAAGTAAATTTAGGCACATACCAACAGGCTTCATCAAAGGATATGGGAAACATAAGCAAACATTAGAAACTTAACACAAAACTTTAACGCAAATGTTAACGGACGGACAGATGCACGCACAGATAAACGGACGGACGGACAGACGGACGGAATGATGAAAACTATATACCCCTCGACATACTTTGTGTGTCGGGGGTATAATTATTGCTAAATACTCCCTGTTACCTAAAGCTCTGAAATTGTGCGAAATTTCAGACAAGTTTCCTGAAAGCAACATCAAGGAATGGCAGAAAACAAAAGAAAGGAATGGTGGGAAATTTTGTCTGGAGATGGTGTGAATTGTAGGCAGGAAAAATAGTAGAAACAAAAGAATAGGCAAGAAATATTGGTTGGAGTAACAAGACCTGTCGCCACACAGGACAGCTCGCCTGAACCTGCACTTGTCCATCTTCAAGTGCTAGTATTTGTTTCTTAGGGGTGGGGATGGTGCTGAGTAAAATTTCCAACCAATATCTATCATCATACCAAATATAATTCAAATCCATCAAAGAGTTTAGAAGTTATGAGATTTCAAAGACTTTGACATAAAACTTTAACATATAGTTTCTCTAAGTCTGTGACCTTGACCTATAGGTCACGTGCAGGGGTGGGGATGCAGTTGAATGAAATTTCTAACCAATATCTATCATCAAAACAAATATAAATCAAATTGATCAAAAGGTTTAGAAAGTATGAGAGCTTAAAAAAACTTTACTGTAAAACTTTAACATAAAATTGCTAAGGCTGTGACCTTGACCTATAGGTCATATCCAGGGGTGGGGATGCGACTGAATAAAATTTCCAACTAATATCTATCATTAAACCAAATTTAATTCAAAAAGATCAAATGGTTTAGAAACTATGACATCTGAAGAAAACAAACATAAAACTGCAAAGTCTGTGACCTTGACCTACAGGTCATGTCTAGGGGTGGGGATGTGGTTGAACAAAATTTCAGCCAATATCTATCATCATACAAATTGTAATTCGAATTGATTAAAGGGTTTAGGAACTCTGAGATCTTAAAAAAAATTTATCAGAAAACTTTAACATGAAACGTCTAAGTCTGTGACCTTGACCTAAAGGTCATGTGCAGGGGTCAGCTGTAAAATATTGGGGTCTGTTGGATTACCAGAAACACAGGTATTAATTGTTAGCCTAACTTTATGCCAGAGTGCTGCGTGCCACACAAGAAAGGGGTAACAGAGATAATTTTCCATATTTCTCCATAAAAACATGTTGTGTCCCCTCATCAGACCGGTCTCATCAAAATGGTTCTTATGAGGGGTCACAACCAATGTTTTCATTGAGAAATAAAACAAGAGCATCGCAAGCGGGGCAATATATGCCCGTTTCTGAGAAATATGCCCGTTTCTGAGAAATTAATCAAAGGGATGTAACTCCATAAATAAGGAAGGGGGCAATTATTCTTATATAAAACACACCGCCTCAACCTAATACACATTCCTATAAATTTTCATTAAGATATTCCATATGGTTGCCTACTTATCACTTGCACAAGAATAGCCTTAGAAAATATTCAAAGGGAGGTTACTCTAAAAATAAGTAAGGAGATGCAATCATTCTTATATGTGACATATTGTGTCAACCTAATATACATTACTATTAAGTTTCATCACAATAGTCCAAAGGGTTAGTTAGATATGAGGTATACAAATGAGCCGCGACACGAGAAAACCAACAATGTGGTTGTGCGTCCAGCGCAGACTCAGATCAGCCGGGGCTTTCGCCCAGTCCAATCAGACTCTTTGCTAAGCGCTTAAAGGGTAGCCAAGGGACTAAGCTACCTTCATGCGGACAGCAAAGACTCTGATCAGACTGGGCGGATGCCCAGGCTGATCTGAGTCTGCGCTGGACTCACGACCACATTGTTGGTTTTCTCGTGTCGCGGCTCAAATATAGTCTGACAAAATAATCAAAGGAGGTAACTCAAAAACTAAGTAAAGGGGAGTAACCATTCTTGTATGAGACATGTTGTCTTAACCTCATTTTCATTGCTATTAAGTTTCATCATGATATTCCAAAGAGTAACCAAGTTATGGAATGCACAAGAACTGCAATACAAACTGCCATAGTCGAAATTTTTTCAAAGGGCTGTAACTCTGCTAAAAATCATCGGAGCGTACCATCCAAATAATATGTGCTACAGTGTATAGATTAATTCCAGTTTCAGGATTTTGTTTTAACACAGAACAGATGGGAAAATTGCTCATGAGGAGCAGCTCTAAGAGAATAAAGTCCTACACTGGCCACTCCACATGGTAGTCTTACTATTTATAAAGTTTCAGCTTAATTGGATGAAAACTGTAAATGGAAATGAACACCCCAAAAATTCTATGTAATGGGCTGTAACTCTGTTAAAAATCATTGGAGCCTAGCCTTGAAAAGATATGCACTGGTCCACCTAATAGTCTTACTATATACCAAGTTTCAGCTCGAACAGATGTAAACTGTAGGAGTTATCCGGAAATGAAAAGTTTTTACAACAGACGGACGGATGCCAGCGCCATAACATAATATGTCCCATTTTTCAAACGGGCGTATAAAAATATCTCCAAATCATCGTAAAAAACCACTTTTTCTGGAGCTCTGACAGTGGTCTCCCCTAGAGGTGTATCCAGTCATCTAAAATGTTGAATCCTACCTGTGAGATCAGTCGGAAGTCGTGGCTAACTAATATCATCCCACCCTCATAATCATTAATGGCATCTGCTAGTGCGTCTATAGTCTCAATATCCAAATGATTTGTAGGTTCGTCCAGTAACAACAGATGTGGACACTGCCAGGCTAACCAAGCAAATATAACACGACATCTCTGGCCGTCAGACAGGCTACGTAACGGAACAACCTGAAGTAATAAATACCGTAATTTGCTTAAGTATTAAGACACCTAAAACAATAAATTTTCCATTTGTCCCAAATGGAAAATTCATTATTTTCAGGTGTCCCAATATATAGGAACATTACGGTAGTAATACACAAGCTAGCATCATCCATCGATTAACGGCTTTTATCTTGATCCAATAAGGTTCGTATTTCTGTATTGCATTGTGTCCAGTATGACATTATACACTGTTAAACAAGACATATCTTATCAACTTTTGGAGCCCCAGTAGCTCAGTGCGTTAAGCACTGGCCTACTGATATAGTGGACCGGGTCGAGTCCCACTTGAGGCGAGAATCTTTCCTACCATAAACCGGGTTCCATTGCACACAGCCTTTCGTTATCATATTCCCATCCTCCTGATATGACCGAAATATCTTTTAAAAAGATGTAAAATCGCAAGTCATCCATCCATCCTATCAATTTGATTTGACATGGACAAGTAATAAAGGTTTCAGAGAGGTTTCACAGGAAGACCTAGTTTTAGTAAATGACATGGTTTCCTAACGTCTAAACCCAAAGTCATTCTGATGACACAATGATTCTGGTGCCACTGCTCTGTACATACATGTCTAATACTTGTAATACCTTGAATTCAGTCTTCAGTGATGTTTTCACAAATGCACAATGAGAATAATATAATGCAAGTATATTTAACAATATAAAGATTTTTTTTTCTTTATATGAGCTGCGACAGGACAAACCAACAAAGTGGCATGTGCGCACTGAGAAGACTCTGATCAGCCCTGGAATCTGCCCAGTCTGATCAGCATGACAAAACCAACAAAGTGGCACTGGTGCCCAGCAAAGACTCAGATCAGCCTGGACATCTGCCCAGACTGATCAGCATCTTTGCTGGCAGCATGGAGGTAGCTTAAACCCTTAGCTATGCTTTAAAAGCATAACAGAGATTCTGATCAGACTGGGTGGATGCCCAGCCTGATTTGAGTCTGCGCAGGAAGCTAACATGCCACTTTGTTGGTTTTTTTGTGTTACGGCTTGTATGATCTAAAGGCCCTTTCAAGAATATTTGAGCCACGACATGAGAAAACCAACAATGTGGTTGTGCGCCCAGCGCAGACTCAGATCAGCCTGGGCATCTGCCCAGTCTGATCAGAGTCTTCACTGTCCGCATGGAGGTAGCTTAGACCCTTAGCTATCCTTTAAGCGCTTAGCGAAGGGTCTGATCAGGCTGGGTGGATGCCCAGGCTGATTTGAGTCTGCGCCGGAGGCTAACATGCCACTTTGTTGGTTTTTTGTGTTACGGCTGGTACAATCTAAAGGCCCTTTCAAATATATTTCACTTATATCAACAATCCATGGTAGGCAATAAAACATGACAATTACCTGCTGTTGTCCTGTCAATCCATAGCGACCAATGATTTTTCTCATCTCTTCCCTCTCTTTGATATCAGGAAATTGTTGCATCATCCAGTCTAGTGCAGTCTTGTTCAAGTCTAGAATCTCTTGTAAATGCTGAAAACGAAATGTAATAATAAGCAGAGCTCTAGATAAGAGGGAGTATTTGGTGATAATTAGGGATAATTTTTGTTAATTCTGCATAAAAACATATGTTGTGACCCCTCATCTGAACCGTCTCGTCGAGACGGTTCAGATGAAGGGTCACAACATATGGTTTCGATAAGAAATAAGAAAAATTATCCTTAATTATCATCAAATACTCCCTCTTATCTAGAGCTCTGTAATAAGTATTGTTAACAGACACTGCCAGTGAACATTTACCTCCACATTTAGAGACTCTGATTCCTATTACTTTCAGAGAATGCATAATTTTTCATCATGTTCATCCTAAATTTTTTCCAGAAAGAGCATATATTGTAGCCCCTCATCAGCCCTCTCCAACTGTACAATAAGGGTCCTCAAGATATGCCCTTACTGTCAGAATAGAAATTCTCTCTTTTACAAAACATGAATTTATCAGACACTCTGATATTGGTCATCCCTCATATTTCACCTAGCAACTAACGCTGTAGGACTCAAAAAGTTTTTGATCATTTAAGGCCCCCCGATGTATTTTTGCTGAAAGCTGATTGCCTATTATAGAAACATTTTCACCACTTGTCCATAGTACACCAACCTTCTTTCTGGAATAGAAACTTTCAAGTTTGCTAAGGCCCAGAAAATTTCATAATCATGGAATGGTCTTTCTATATGTTTTCTATTACTCTATTCAGATCAAGAAATGTTAGTGACTGCTTCTTACCATCTAAGGTTTTTTTGCATGTGAAAGGAATTCAGGACAGTATTCCAAACTTGAAGAACATGATCGATACTCAAATCTGATTCACTGTTTGCAGCAAATGCATGCACTTTATTCAATGCCAAATTTATGCAAAAATCTGTATTCACAAAGTGACTCTACCCAGCAGGCACATAACGTCTAAATGACGTCATACTGACGTCGATGCGACGTCATTGCGTCGCATCGACATCAGTACGACGTCATTTCAACGTCATGTGCCTCTGGGTAAAATAGCCTGTTTATGATCTACTACCCTACCTGATGATATCTGCCTATCTTGAGATGAGAATGTCTTCTGATGAGACCATCTGTAGGTATCAACTGAAACAGAAATCATTTCATCAATATAAACTTGAAAATGCCTGTCTTTAAACCTAACTCCTATATTTTTTTACATTTTGCAGCCAAGTACAGTGTACAGCATCAGCAGCAATACAGTGGAGTTTTGATAATAATTTTAAGATTATTTTTTTCATATTTCTCCGTAAAAGCATTGTGCAGACACTCATGATAACCAGCCTGGTCTACAATACGTTTTATACAGAGACTGAACAGAACTTCTCTCACAGTTATCAAAGAAGCACTGAATCTGGAGCTCTGAGAATATTTGCTGAAAGGCGTAACTAAATGATTTAAAACTTTATTTATTGCAAATCTATGCAGCGCAGTCAGGGTTTTCTCTATTTGTATCAACACTTAACAAAGTGTGACAGCGAAAACTCGTCAACATATGCACCAGCCCTCATCAGACCCATGCTGTAAAGCCTTATTTTCATTTATCTAACCTACCTTTGAAAGTCTCCTCTTAAAACATCTGAACAGTTTAGATGTCATTTTTACAAGGGATACAACAGAAAAGTATTTGCTTCCCTCCTTCAATGGGGGCTGCTATTGAAGGAAAGAATTTGCTCTCTCTGGAGAGCAAATTCTTCCCTTTAAGAGTAGCCTCTGTGTAATGGAAGACAAATACTTCCAGATCAGCGCGATTTCCCTTGTATCCATACACCAAAACAAAGTTCCAAAGAATGGGGTCTGTATATAATCCCAGTATTTTTTATTCGTTTCTCTAAACCTTTGCTGTAGCCCCTCATTAGGATCACTTCAATGAGGTACTCGTAACGATCTGCATAACATCCTTTTATTGTGGCTCCTTTTTGAATCACCTTACTGTGGCTTACATAGTGGTTCAAATAAGGGGGACAACAAAATCAGTTGTTTTTTATGGAAAACAAACTGAAAGTATCTCAAGAAAAATCGACAAAGCCCACCCCAGCCTGGACCGCCAATCTTGTGGACATCTGAGCTTACCTCTCCCACTATGAGTTTTAAGAGCGTTGATTTTCCAGCACCATTAGGTCCTACTAAGGCAACTCTAGTGTCTAGATCAATACCAAAATCTAAGTTTTTATAAATGTATGGCTGAAAATATATAAACAAGGACATGTAAAAAGACAAAATGAAAATACTTGAATTTGCAAACAGTGTAAATAGTAAGGAGGTGGCTCATAATGAGCTGTCTACACTGTTTAAAGGTTGGTTCCTGCAGTTTCAACTGTATCATTATTTTGCTGATTATTTTTCTAAATTGTCGGAAAGCGCTTGTAACAAGGTAATAAATGAGTTTCCCCAAAAAGTACAGAGCTTAAACTATTAGATAAGTTGTTGGGTGTGGGAATCCCTAACTCTGCTTCGCACACCAGTTAGAGCTATTTTTGCTTTCCCGCCAAAAATAGATAACCCTCTGACTTCATGCTGCATTGCATTTTCGGATAGTGTTTACCCAGCAGCCATGCCAGGACCTCCAGGAGAGCTCATGACTTTCCCCAAAAAATGACTTGGAGAATAACATCAGATATCACGCACTAATGGCTAATGTGACAAAACTATTTTTAGAACCGGAATCCCAACACATTGTTGATGCAAAGAAAATAAACAAAAGAAAAACAACGATTTTCAGCAAAATTCCGGCGGTTTTCTTGGCAGCAACAGATTCAGAAAGTACAATTTTTTTAGATAGTAAGCAAAGAAAGATAAAATATTTTTGTACAGAATTGTCGTAATTAGTACAGGAACCTACCTTTAACTTCTATTCTAATATTTTCCAAATTAAACAGCTTGAACAAAATGCTTGTTTTAAAATCTTCATAGAATTGCCAGACTTGTTCATATTTAAGAATAAATGCTCAATTTCGGTTATGCTGTCCATAATAGGCAGGTGATGTTTACTGCTTGCAAGCACCTGATCTCAACTCTGTATATGATTCTATGTCTGAGTATTTAAATACTTCAGGTTTGTCAATGGTTGTATGGTTTGCGAGTTCGGACATATGATTTTAGTATTTTTAATTTATTAAGCATAATTACTGTGAGATATGTTTCGGAAATCTGAGTAAATTATCACACTCAATGATTGATTTATTGCTTAACGTCCACGTTAAACATCTGTGGTCATGTCGGGACGGTCAGTTAACCTAACCACACTATTCCTGTGCAGGCTTAGACCTCCTAAGCGGTTAACCAGTACTAAGTGCACATACTTTCGCCAGTAACTGACAACTGCCCTTCTTGAATCAGCGGAAGAAGAAATGAAAGTATGTGGCCAGACCGGGTTTCGAACCCAGGACCTCTGACTTATGAGTCAGGTGCCCTACCGATTGCGCTACGCGGCCCGGCAACTCACACACTCAATGAACATTATGACAGGCATATGAACATTAGGGACTTCCATCTATGCAATACAATACAATACATTTTTATTTATAGTCAGAGGGTTACAAACATATAAAACATTAGCTGTGAATAGCTATTTACCGACACACCATCTGCTACACCTTTTGGAAGAACACTAAAAACAAAACCCTAATTACCTGATCGTCAGAATATCTAAAACTAACATGTTGTACCATTATCACAGGTGGTGGGACTTTACCACAACTTGGAAAGTAGAAACTCAAGGTCTGAAATACATAAAAAAATATGATTACATAAACATGAATGCATGAAATTTTAAGAGTGAATGTTTTTTGTCTGCATTTATTTTACTTTTTCAAAGAACTGTAAGATGCTAAATTGCATCATTAGTGCCCTGACAAACCAATTCTAATGTGGTCTCACTTGATGTTTTTTATGGAAAGAAATAAAAATCAAGTTTCATTCTCAAAACAAGAGTTATCAAAGTACAGCCTATCTCACTCTGCAGCTTGTGAAATAAGAATTTCACAAAATACTATGCTTCATCTGCCTCACACTTCCAGTCAAAGGGACAAAAGGTTTCTGGTTGACAGTTACATTATAGTTAACCGAGCACAAAAAATTGGTCAGGGCCATGACCTGCAGGACTGAAGTCCAGTTTACAGAGGATTCATGTGTACAGTGATGACTGAAAGCCTTTACTGTTGCTCAGAAATGGGCTTAAGCATAAGGGTTGACTCAACAGTCAACGGCTGTATGGATGAACAGACTGTAAACCATACTGCTAATCACAGCTGCTAACTAAAACAAAACATCTAAGTCCCAGACTGCCAAATGACAAGAATAGTTCTTCTTCCTGTACTTTTGTTCATGTAAAGCAAACTAATGCACACCTGGTTCATCATGTTTTCAAGGATGTTACGAAACGTAAGAGCTGTTATGAAAAGAAAAACAGTCATAGTTACCAAACGACCTGATCATCAGGTCGTTTGGTAACTAGGACTCTTTTTCATTTCACAACAGCTTTTTTTCATTTTGTAACAGCCCCTGTATATACATAGCTAACCAGGGGTGTAATGTACAGGCTTGTTGTACCTTGTCAGCTGCTACTCTTTCTGTTAATCCACCATCAACCATCTTCTTCAGTGTTTTTTCCTTACTCTGAGCCTGTCGAGCCAATTTAGCACTACCGTGACCAAATCTTGCTATATAGTTCTGAAAAGAAATGTTTATTTAAATCCAACAACTGCATCAATGTGACACCTAATTTAGCAAGCCTAATTCGAGATATGGAAAATTCTGAAGATTATCAAAGGAGGTCAGAAAAGTGATCGCTTGCGTTATTCTTATCACAGGGCAAGCTCAATCTGATATTACAGAGAGCAAGCCCTACAATCGGCCTTTTATTTCATCCTTCCTCTTCAACTGAATTTCGCACTAATGATGTGAGTTACTTGTTAATTTTATATAAAGGGTCCTATTTGCATTATGAAAACTATTATGACACTTTTATCTGTCTATTTCTGTTTTCATTTCTTTCGTTTAATGATATTTTGCTTGTCTTTCTCAAGTGGGTAAAGAAACTATCCAAAGCAGGTGCGGTTTGGATGATCTTCTGATACAGATTTTAGAACTCCCTATTAGGTAATTCTAAAATAGATTTCTCAAAAACAGATGTTGTGAGCCTTCTAAAATCACCTTGGCTAGGCAGTTCTAAAAAGGGATTCATGATTATGAATTGTTTCCGACTTCTCTTCATAAACATAGAGTTTGTTGCCCCCCCCCCCCCCCCTCCCCCATTAGAATTATATCCCCCCCCCCCCCCCATCATTAGAATTATGTTGCTATAAAGTATAAACAGGTATCCTCAACACCCTCGTCTGCTTAAAGGTGTTTAAGGTGTCTGCAAATATGTGCTGTCTAGCTAGAACCTTCATTTTCCACAGCAAAGGCTCTGATCAGACTGCATGGGCACCCAAGTTGGGCTGAGCCTTTGCTGGTCTCATGCTTTAACAGAGCTCTAGATAAGAGGGAGTATTTGGTGATAATTAGGGATAATTTTTGTTATTTCTGCTTAAAAACATATGATGTGACCCCTCATCTGAACCGTCTCGACGAGACGGTTCAGATGAGGGGTCACAACATATGGTTTCAGTGAGAACTAAAAAAATTTATCCTTCAATTATCATCAAATACCCCTCTTATCTAGAGCTCTGTTTAAACATCAATTTTGCTTATATCAGCTTGCAGGGCCAAAGTTTTACTGACATCATAATTAGCTTTGAACACTTTTGTTCTACTTTTAGGTGGTCTGGGTTCAGATTGAAAACTATAGCTTTGTTGATCACAGACCGAAACTTCAACTTCCTAATGAAAGGAGTCTCAGGTCTCAAGTAACTGAAAAGTGTCATCATATACCCAAATATCAATCACATTAAAATATTCTTTGTAAAACTCACAGCCAAGAGAATAAACAGCCTGCAAGGTCTAACCAATTTTCCACTATCTGCATTCGTAGGAAGTATACAGAGACTAGAAAATGTGTTTATGAAACACTATGCCCCCAACCATATGCTTGTCTCT
This sequence comes from Ctena decussata, assembly GCA_963989385.1. Lineage (NCBI taxonomy): Eukaryota > Metazoa > Mollusca > Bivalvia > Lucinida > Lucinidae > Ctena > Ctena decussata. The sequence continues at coordinate 26,869,587 of OZ022512.1, read as the reverse complement.
AGAGAAGGTTCATCCAATAATGCTTGTACCTTTGTACCATAGGCTTACAATGCACTAAGTCGAAAAAGGGGCTTAACTCAGTCAAAAATTTACGAATTGTTTTTGAAAGTTATCAGGTCATCTACACCTTGGGCAATATCAACCTGCAAAAATCAAAAACTGATCCTAGCATCAGGGGTTCTCCAGATATTTTGTTCACAAGCTTCCATAGGCAAATAATGCACTAATTTGAAACATGGGCATAACTTAATCCAAAATTTACAAATTATTTTCAAAAGTTAATCAGGTCATCTACACCACAGGCAGTATCTTCCTGCATAAAATCATGCTCCTAGCATCAGGTGTTCTTGAGATATTTTGTTCACAAGGTTCCATAGGCTTACAATGCACTAAGTCGAAAAAGGGGCATAACTCAATAAAAAATTCATGATTTCTTTTCAAAAGTTAATCAGGTCATCTACACCACAGGCAGTATCTTCCTGCAAAAAATCATGCTCCTAACATCAGGGGTTCTTGAGATATTTTGTTCACAAGGTTCCATAGGCTTACAATGCACTAAGTTGAAAAAGGGGCATAACTCGGTCAAAAATTCACAAATTTGTTTCAAAAGTTAATCAGGTCATCTACACCTTGGGCATTCTCATCCTGCAAAACCTCATGATCCTAGCATCAGGGGTTCTTGAGATATTTTGTTCACAAGTTTCCACAGGCTAAGTCGAAAAAGGGACATAACGCTGGAAATACATGACCGGCGGAAAAATAAAAAAATACGGGTCTGCTTATTTTCCATACTGATCATGTGTATAAAGTTTCAAGTTCCTAGCTCTTATTGTTCTTGACTATGTGTAAGGGTACCTTTGTACCATAGGCCTCAATGCACTAAGTCGAAAAAGGGGAATAACTTGATCGAAAATTCACGAATTTTTTCAAAAGTTAATCAGGTCATCTACACCACAGGCAGTATCTTCCTGCAAAAAATCATGCTCCTAGCTTCAGGGGTTCTTGAGATATTTTGTTCACAAGGTTCCATAGGCTTACAATGCACTAAGTTGAAAAAGGGGCATAACTCGGTCAAAAATTCACGAATTTGTTTCAAAAGTTAATCAGGTCATCTACACCTTGGGCATTCTCATCTCGCAAAGCCTCATGATCCTAGCATCAGGGGTCCTTGAGATATTTTGTTCACAAGGTTCCACAGGCTAAGTCGAAAAAGGGGCATAACTTTGGAAATACATTGCCAGCGGAAAAATAAAAAAATACGGGTCTGCTTATTTTCCATACTGATCATGTGTATAAAGTTTCAAGTTCCTAGCTCTTATTGTTCTTGACTATATGTAAGGGTACCTTTGTACCATAGGCCTCAATGCACTAAGTCGAAAAAGGGGAATAACTTGATCAAAAATTCACGAATTTTTTCAAAAGTTAATCAGGTCATCTACACCACAGGCAGTATCTTCCTGCAAACTAGAAAATGTGTTTATGAAACACTATGCCCCCAACAATATGCTTGCCTCTGAAGAAGGCTCATCCCATAATGTTTAAGTCAGAAAGGAGTTTAATTGGTTCATCTACATCATAGCTTGTAACTGTATGCCAAATATAAGGAACATAGCTTGGCGGTTCTTCGGATATATTGTTCACAAAGTTATTCATATAGCGTCTTTGTTTACAAAATGCCTATGTCCGAAAATGGGAAAAATTCTGTCAAAAATTTATAAAGTGGGCTCTTAAGTTAATCAGGTTATCTATGCCTTGGTCCTAACCTGCATGCCAAATATAAGGATCCTAGCTTATGCGGTTCTTCAGATATTTGTTCACAAGGTTGTTCCTATACAAAATGCCTGTGTCCGAAAAAGGGGAATAACTCAACCAAAAATTTACGAAATAAGCTCAAAAGTTAATCAGGTCATGGGCACCCTAATCTGTAACTGTATGCCAAGTATCAGGACCCTAGCTTATGGGGTTCTTCAGATATTTTGTTCACAAGGTTGTTCCTATATAAAATGACAAAGTCAAAACAGGAGCATAACTCCTAAATGACGAGACCCACAGAGGAAAAAATATACGGGTTCGGTTATTTTTCATGTTCATGCAGCATACAAGATTTCAAGTTCCTATCTGTTCTAGTTCTTGACCGTATGTAAGGATACCTTTGTACCACAGGCTTCAATGCACTAAGTCGAAAAAGGAGAATAACTCAGTCAAAAATTCACCAGTATTATTCAAAAGTTAATCAGGTCATCTACACCTCAGGCAATGTCTTCCTACAAAAAATCATGATCACAGCATCAGGGGTCCTCGAGATATTTTGTTCACAAGGTTCCATAGGCTTACGATGCACTAAGTCAAAAAAGGGGCATAACTCAATAAAAAATTCACCAATTTATTTCAAAAGTTAATCAGGTCATCTACACCTTGGGCACTATCTTCCTGCAAAAAAATCATGATCCTAGCATCAGGGGTTCTTGAGATATTTTGTTCACAAGGTTCCATAGGCTTACAATGCACTAAGTCGAAAAGGGGCATAACTCTTTCAAAAATTCACCAGTATTTTTCAAAAGTTAATCAGGTCATCTACACCTCAGGCAATGTCTTCCAACAAAAAATCATGATCATAGCATCAGGGGTCCTTGAGATATTTTGTTCACAAGGTTCCATAGGCTTACGATGCACTAAGTCAAAAAAGGGGCATAACTCAATCAAAAATTCACCAATTTATTTCAAAAGTTAATCAGGTCATCTACACCTTGAGCACTATCTTCCTGCAAAAAAATCATGATCCTAGCATCAGGGGTTCTTGAGATATTTTGTTCACAGCGTTCCATAGGCTTACAAGGCACTAAGTCGAAAAGGGGCATAACTCTGTCAATAATTCACCAGTATTTTTCAAAAGTTAATCAGGTCATCTACACCTTGGGCATTTTCATCCTGCTAAACCTCATGATCCTAGCACCAGGGGTTCTTGAGATATTTTGTTCACAAGGTTCCATAGGCTTATAATGCACTAAGTCAAAAAAGGGGCATAACTCGGTAAAAAATTCACCAATTTATTTCAAAAGTTAATCAGGTCATCTACACCTTGGGCAATGTCATCCTGCAAAAATACATGATCCTAGCATCAGGGGTTCTTGAGATATTTTGTTCACAAGGTTCCATAGACTAAGTTGAAAAAGGGGCATAACTCTGGAAATACATGACCGGCGGACAAAAAAAAAAATACGGGTCCGCTTATTTTTCAAGTACATGCCACATATAAAATTTCAAGATCCTAGCATAAGCAGTTCTTGAGTTTCCCAGCTGCCAAAAAGCTTTACGGACAGACGGACAGGCCCAAACCAATATGCCCCCTCAACTTCTCCGAAGTTGGGGGCATAAAAATGACAGAAAATGACACATGGTCACTGCATACTGACATGTCCAAGGGTTTACCTATTGGGGTCAGTTTTGAGGGCAAAACATCCAGTTTTATGGCTGAATAAACTGATATCATACCTTCATATGAGCTATCTGATCCTGTTCCCATTTATATCTCTTCATCTGATTTTCCTCCAACTCGAATCTTGTCTGCATGTAACTGTCATAATTACCCTGCAACAAAAATTATATAATGTATTTCAGAATATAAAGCTGTCCACACACAAGAGGTCATATTTTGAAAAGAAAATAGTTATGGAACTGCTTTGTCAGAAGTACATTCCCAGCCTGGAGTGTTGATTTACAACCAGCATGCAACAGAGCTCCAGATAAGAAGGGGCAACAGGGATAATTCTGAGATAAAGTTTCTTATTTCTCAAGGAAAACATATGTTGTGACCCCTCATTAGAATCATCTTGGTGAGATGGTTCTAATGAGGGAGTCACAATATATGTTTTCATGGAAAGATAAAGAAAATAATCCCTTGATTATGCCTATCACCCCTTCTTATCGGGAACTCTGTTGCAAATATGGAGATATGATGTTAGACATTGGGATAGAATTGCCTGGGCAAACTACACAGACCAAAGATGAGCAGATCCAGATTCAGGTTTTGCCCTATCTGCCATTCTGTTAGATTTTTTCTACATACCCTAATTTGCTTCAATATTGGGACACTACAAACCATTAATTTTTCATTTGGAACAAATGGAAAATTAATGGTTTTTAGATCTCCTAGTAAATACCGAGACTCTTAAACTATTAATGTTTCATTTGAATAAAATAGAAAATTAATGGTTTTAGGTGTCCCTATATATAAGCACATTGAGGTATTGCAGGAAATGTAGATCACTTGCCCATTTTTATTGAGGTATTGCAGAAAATGTAGATCCCTTGAACATTTTTAATTGAGGTATTTCAGGAAATGTCGATCCCTTGCCCATTTTTATTGAGGTATTTCAAGAAATGTAGATCCCTTGCCCATTTCTATTGAGGTATTGCAGGTAATGTAGATCCCTTGCCCATTTTATTGAGGTATTGCAAGAAATGTAGATCCCTTGCCCATTTCTATTGTGGTATTGCAAGAAATATAGACCCCTTGCCAATTTTTATTGAGGTATTGCAAGAAATGTAGATCTCTTGCCCATTTTAATTGAGGTATTGCAGGAAATGTAGATCCCTTGCCCATTTTTATTGAGGTATTGCAAAAAATGTAGGTCTCTTGCCCATTTCGTTTGTGCTATTGCATGAAATGTAGATATCTTGCCCATTTTTATTGAGGTATTTCAAGAAATGTAGATCTCTTGCCCATTTTTATTGAGGTATTGCAGGAAATGTAGATCCCTTGCCTATTTTTATTGAGGTATTGCAAGAAATGCAGATCCCTTGCTCATTTTTCAGGATAATTACAGTCACCAGTTACAGGTGAATAGATTCTACAGCCAAAGCCAGACTTTTCTCTCAAGGTATAAATTTACAATATTGTTATTTATGAGAAAGAAGGAATACTTACACCATATGTTTTTATCTTCTTCTGGTGCATATGTATTATATTTGTACAAACACCATTGAGAAAATCTTGTGAATGTGATATCACAACAAGAATTCTTTTATACCTGAGAAAAAGAATAAATAAAATTTCATAATATTATATTATCTGAATGAAATATAAAATAGTGTGATACTCCTACATATTTGTTTTAAATGATTGGATTTCATCGTATTTAAAAAAATATTTCACTCTAATTGAGCTGATTGTTACACAAAAGTGGATGACAAGCTCCTTGAGATAGAATACTCAATGTGTAAGCAAAACTTGGCTTTCTCAGAAATGGTACATAGGGGTGTGGGATGTAACTCAACAAGACCTGTCACCGGGACAGGATAGCTCGCCTGCAGCGCATTGCCCATCACATAAAAAACTTTACCAAAACATCCATTTCGGATGCGGACGCTGACGCAGACGCCGAAGCCAGGGTGACAACAATAGCTCTTCCTAAACTTTCATTCAGGCGAGCTAAAAACGTGAAAAGGTTGGAAAAACACATAGTGGTGATATAATACTTCAACTTGTCTGTCAGTTTCAATATTTTTAATGAAAACAAGCTTAAAACCTGTATCAAACTGGCCCTTAACGGATATGGGGACGAATCCAACAATAATTTTCAGATAATATTTCTTATTTTGCCACACACTCATATACAGTAGAACTTGAATGGCTTGAACAGGCTTGGGACCATGAAAATTAGTTTCAGGTAAAGGTAGCTCTAGCTATCAAGAGTTAGTTTCAACTTTCAATATAAACTGACCTCTAGGGGCCCAGGAAAGAGTTCTAGCCAGGCAAGGTAAATAAGCCATCAGAATTCAAGTCACTGAAGTTCTACTGTACTGTGATCCACTGCACCTGTAAGTGCCACTGAGGACACCTTTACGCTGAGGCCTAGGCTAGGTAGATTGCCAACTCAAAACAGCAATGAAATTTCACAAGACTTAGGCCAACCCACAAACTCCAGATTCAGTCAAAAACTCTGACCAATAAGCCAACCTGACTGGCCTCACGACTTTGCAAGACACCAAAATGTTAGACCACAACATAAGAATGGGTATTTGAAGATAATTGTGCAATTTCTTCCATAAAAACATATGTTGTGACCCCCTCTCTGATCTGTCTTGAGTCTGGGACTATTCTACAATCACAAGTATCACTAAATAAGCCACATCCACAAACACGAGGCTTACTGTATCTGAGATACCAGTTTGTGAACCTGGGCAGTCTAGCTAGTCTTGGTTTCTTGCCCATAGATTCCTTAGGATCCATACCTAATGTATGAACAGCAAAGGCTTTGATAAGACTGCAAGGATGTGCAGGCTGATCTGAGCCTTTGTTGTTCCCATTAACCCCCTATTTGTCTGTAGTGGCTCAAATATCTAAATACAGTAGAACTTCAATGGCTCGAACCCTGATGGCTCGTTTACCCTGCTTGACTAGAACTCTTTCCTTGGTCCTGAGAGGTCACTTCATATAGATATTCACCCTGGATGGCTAGAACTATCCTTGGCTGGAACTAATTTTCATGGTCCCAAGCCTGTTCGAGCCATCCAAGTTCTACTGTATGTACAGCCTACTTACTGTTTTAACTCCTCTTCCAACCATACACAAGCATTAAGATCCAGGTGATTTGTGGGTTCATCTAGCAACAACATGGCAGGTTTTATATACAGTGCCCGTGCCAGAGCTATTCTCATCCTCCAACCTCCGGAGAAATCCTTCACCTTCTTGTGTTGCATTTTCTTTGTGAAACCAAGACCGTGCAGAATGTAACCAGCCTGCATTTCTGCTTTGTCAGCATCCATGGAATCAAGACGCTCGTAGATGTCTATCAATCTGTCATGAGATTCTACAATTACATAAAAAGGATATTTTGGTGAAAAGTTAGCAATGTAGCACATACAGGGTGGACGTAGCATAGTGTTAATTCCATTTTATTGCTACTTCTGTGACATGAATGTTTTATTTCTCAATATGAGCATTTTAGTGTGACACCTCATTAGAACTGAATCAAATTCAATTCTTATGTGGGATCACACAGTTTTTTTTTTATTTTAATGAAAAATTAAGTCCTAAAAACGGCATTTTGAAAACATAAATAAATAAACATTAAACAGCAAATTTTGGAGGTCCAAAGCCAATTTTGCTAGAATTTTTGTACACGTTTTTTTTATCTATTTTTTTTTTAACACTAAAAAGTGAGAGGGCATGAGACTGGAGCATTTATAAGACATATGGTGTGTTTTTTAGCTGTACCATTTGACTGACAGGAGATCAGAAAATAAAATCGCTTCTAATTTCGAGCATCATGTCACCTACAACCTGGCTGCCCAGGGAGTTGACACTAAACCTCGGCCTTTCATTTCATCATGTCTCTACAGTCATTAGTTTGAGCTATCCTATATACATTGTTCCAGATCAGAAGATTAACAGTGATAATACAGTGGTAATTTTCCATATTTTTGAATAACATATGTTGTGACCCTTCATTAGAACTGTCTGATCAGGCTGCACAGAAGTGCAGCCTCATCAGATCCTTTGCTTGTCACATCAGCCTTCTATGGAAGTGACCCAAGCCAAAGAGCCAGTGAGGTCTCTGATTACCCTGTTACAGGGTCATAAGAGACCTCACTGGCTCTTTGGCAATGAGAAGGATGATCTGAATATCACATGAAAAAATTGCCACATTGCTGGAACTCACATGATGTGGCTCATATGTGTTAATCAGAAGCATTCAAAATTATCTTTAAATTGTCTGTTACCCTTTCTTATCTGTAGCTCTGCCAAAATGTTCAACCATAAATGCCAAGCAAACAGTATATAACCAGATAAGACTATTCTGAAGCAGTCCAACTAAAAGTACTGAAACTGTTTAATAATGTAGTTTCTCAGACTACTGTATTTTTTGGCTATAAAATGGGGTTTTCCTCTCCCTAGAATGACCTATAATATCTAATCAGTCTTTTGAAATTTTGCTATAAAATGGGTTTTTCCTTTCAAAATCAATGGAAAAATTCTAGATCCATCAATTAAGACAGGTCGAGCTTTTAGGGGATTGTTGTAGAAGGCCAAAATCATGTCTTACAATGGAAGAAATAATGCACTCACAGGTTTGAGTCAACGTTGTAAACCTAACTCAAAGTGATCCTTACAGCAAGTATGGTCATAATTCGCTGTATTACCTTTAGTATTAAAATTAGTCTTGCATTCTTTAGTATCAAAATAAGTCTTGCATTAATTCTGATATTTGCTTTTCTTCCCCAAAACCTCAAAACTCTAGCTCAGTCATATCAGATGAATAGGAAGTTTTTGGAGCAGAACTGTATTCTAGTCAAATCAATATGGTATGCAGACCTACCAACGTCATCTTTGGTAGCAAAATATTCTGCCTCTTTCTCAAGCCTTATTCTCTCTTGGTCTACCTCTATTACACACTCAATGGCAGTCTTATCACTGGGTGGCATTTCTCTTCGTAACAAGAATATATCTATGTGGTCTGGTATCGGGAGTTCTCTAGCATCTAGGGCACCAAGAAAAGTTGATTTACCTGAAATGTATTTATCACTGAAAACTGAGATGGATATTTCATCAATGTAAATTTGTGTAGGAAAAATGGTTGTTTCACAGTATTCCAGTCTCACTGAAAATGTGACTGGTTTATGAATTTTTTCTCAAGCATTTGGACTGTTTCGTTATCATCCCAAGTGCCAAGTTTCCTGAAAATAAAATTATTTTGAAACTCTTATGGCCTTCATAAACCCTTGAACCACTATGAGAAGGATCTATGACGAAACATAGAACGACAAAACATAGAAAAGCCAGAACATAGAAAAGACAATACATAGAAAGACTAAGCATAGAAAATAAAGATCGAAAAAAGATCGAAATAACATCGAAATAACATCGAAAAAATTCAGAAACATCGAAAATTTTATTTACAACCATTTTATGACAAATTGACAATAATATTTTTTCTTTAATTTCGTAAACATATCTCCGGCCAAATAGATGGAGGAAATGGAGGTTCTCTCCAAGTCAGACGCAATGGGTGCAATGCATCAGTACCCGTATCAGCACTGGAATATTGCCCAATATATGTCACTTCAAAGTACACCGCAAACATAGAACGCCAGAGTCCCCGCTGCATGCGGCAGAAGTGGTTTGATTTCCTGGAAGTCATGACGGACAGTCTCGGGTGGTAGGAACGCAAATGCCGTGAACATGCGTACCAAGGTCGTCAAGAACTTAGTTTGAAGGCCGAGTTCAGATTTTGCGCCAGTTTGCCTGCCCAATGGAGCGAATGTCCAATGACGCATAGCATTGTCGAGACGTCAAGTGATGTGATTATATTGTTTTCACACTAGTTGTTCTATTATTTGTCGTTCTATTATTCGTCGATCTATTAAATGTCCCGTCTATGTTTTGACTTATCTATTTAGTGTCGCTTCTCTCTTTTGTCTTTCTATGTTTCGTCGTATACCGTATGAGAATATAAGTATCTTTCATGGGTATGAGGTGTGGATAGGAAAATCTGTCATGTGTGTCACTGCTCGGCGGAGCAGTGATCCAGAGTGACGTATTTTTCTATCCTCACCTCACACCCATGATAGATACTTTTTCTTGCACCCCAAGTTTTGTGTTAACTTAAGCTTGTTAAAATGCGTAATTTTAGTGCTTGAGAGGTTTGTATTTTGTTTTGAAAGAAGGTGCCGCTTCTTACAACTGCCATTCGGTCCTTTACGTCAATGTGTGGTGCGCATAAACTGACGTCATTTTTCCATCTTTATGACATCATCATCTTAAAAGCCAACGTCACCTGACGACGCTGATACGTGACCTCCAATACAACCAATGCACTGGAAACTCGTGATTTTTATCCTGTCCTGGGTGAGATAACATGGGTGAGATAAGATTTGTAGGTACGGAGGAAACATGCAGATATCCTTATCAGGTGTGCAAGAATTGCCTATTCGAAACTTTGCGAATATCATCTTTAATACTCATGTGCAAAAATTAGCAATCACAAAAATTTCATGATTTAAAGTACTGTACTGAATTCGCAATACACAAAGCCCCAGAAAATGAATTTTGATAACACACATTTGTTTCATTTTTTATTTCTCCATAAAAACATGTTGACTGGAAATAACAAACATCAAGGTTTGACTTGTGTCAGGCAAAAAGAAAAAGACCTTACAGCATGTAAATGAAGAAAGGTTGTCACTCATATCAGCATGTACTTTCCCATAACCTCATCAGTCTTCCCTGTTTGCATATATGATGTAAAAATTCTGGGGAATCAATAAAGTGCAAAAGTGAAGACTGAATCAATAAAGTGCAAATGCAGGTCCCTTTTCATGTGATATACCATAAAAATTCTATAAAATTGGACACCTATATTTTTCATAAAAAGGAAGAGTTAAGTTTTACAATGCAGTAATGCATTCAAAATGGCTATCAGTGTAGACACTGCTCAGACTGCTCCTAAAAGGAGCAGTCTGACCTGGGTCTGCACTGTTTGCTCAGACCTATCTGTCCCAATACTTCTTATTTTTATGGAAACAATCTTCTTACCACAGCCATTTAAACCTAGAAGACCGTATCTTCTACCACAGTTTAACTCCACACTTGTATCTGTTAAGAGCTCAGCGCCATGGAATGTGATGGTCATTTGGTTTAAATGTACATCACGACTGTCTGGATGTGAGGCAAGAACTCCAGCAACAGAACGGTACTTTGCTGCGAGCTGAAGCTCATCCATCGCCTCTGTGACACCATTAATATCTGCCCCTGAAAATGTGTAAAAATCAAAGACTCTTATCAGTCTCCCAGATTAGATTAAACATATTTTAAATGCATTCAATTAATTAGACACAATTATTACATCAGGGCCCGGTTGTTCCAAACTAACGATGGCATTAGTTAAAGATTCGTTAGAATTTCATACGTTAATATCTCAAATATGCCAATATTTTTTGTTGATAAAATGTGAGAAGCTTTTGCACTGCAAAAGCTTCTCACATTTTTTCAACAAAAAAAGATCAGTGAATTTGATTATAAAGTCATAAAGAACTTTATGAGTTGACCTTTCAACAAGCTTGTTAGGCTAACGGTGCTTTGAACAACTGGGCCCAGATTGTGGTCTCCCTAAACATAAATGAAAGCAAATTAGTCTTCCTACATGTAGTTCCTGCCCAGAAATGCAAGCTCTACATAAACATAGTTTGGCTACCATTTTTACAAGGGGGACAATTTTAATTGAATATTTGCTTCCCTGGTAGATGAATACTGTCTCCAAGTTGGGGGGGGGGGGGGGGTACACTAAAAGAATTTGCACTCTCTGAGGCTCTGGACTATTCTTAAAGAGAAAACTCTGCTCCTTGGTGAAAGCAAATTCCTTTTATGTGTAAAAGGAACCCCAAATTATGAGGGAGGCAAATACTGCCACCTTATTCCCAAGTCATGGTGAGCCCCTTGGGCCCAAGGGGGCTCCCGATAACTTGGCAATACTTGCAGGGCTGTATCCATATGCCTCGCGAGTGAAAATTTTGTATACATACTCATCTTTCTCCACACTATCAACTTGAGCAAAAGCTCAAGTATACCCCCAATATCAGTGCCAACACGTATTAACGACAAACTTCACATATCATCAGGTGTTACTGGAGACAGATAGATACAAGCAAACAGTGTAGATGCACGTAAGACTTCCCTTACACTATATTATTTACCCTCAGATGGCCCGCTGCACTTAAGGTCATCAGTGATTACCAAGGCAATCACTCAGTGTTGTGTAACTAACCACATGTCAGTTCACAACATAGCAGCTCTTCATCATAGGGTAGTTTCTTATACAGTGCTTGGTCTGAGTCCGGTTTTTCAAAACTAATGACAGTGTTAGTTAACATTCCATTAAAATTTCAAACACTGATATCTCAAACAGGCCAATATTTTTTTTGTTGTTGAAAAAATACTAGTTTATTTGGTTAATTAACACTTAATATAACACTTAATAAGTTGACCTTTTAACGAGTTTGTTAGGTTATGGATGCTTTGAACAACAGGACCCTGATCTTTTTACTCTGCTATTTCTCTGTAAAACATCTGATGCGCTTCTGTGATTTAATTTAACATGTACTGCCCTTTACACAGCTGCCTTACTGAGGCAGTTCTAACCAGGGGCCCAGCATAAAAGTTACCCCTGTATGGAGCTCTGATAATAGCAATAGCAAGTATCAATCAGTTCTCCAGATAAATAATTTAGATTTCCCCCCCCCCCCCCATATTTCTCCACTAAAACATATGCTGTGACCTTTCATTTCAACTGTCTCACTGTATGTTTTTGTTTTTTATTTGCCTGATTTTCTATTTTCTTGTAACTCTTTGTTGCAGTTTTCGTTTTCAACTGATTGCACAAATTATCTCTGAATTATCCTTTGAAACCCACTTTATCTGGAGCTCAGATCAATGATGGGTCTTTGGAAAGACATACACATGGTTCTCAATAAAAGCTCACTTGTCAGTATTAAACTGTTTTTCAAAGGAGATGAGTCAGATGACTAACAGACTATCATCTACCATCTGTAAGTGACTCCTTCTTCAATCATGGCAGCTACTCTTTAAGTAAGAATTTTCTCTCTCTCTCACAGCAAGAGTAGTGGCGGCCCAGAGCTCCAGATAAGACACGGTGTTGAGATAATTCAAAGATAGTTTTTCTTATTTCTTGATGAAATTAAATGTTTGTGACCCCTCATTAGAACCAAGATGGTTCTGATGAGAGACCACAACATATGTTTTTATGGTATGGGAAATTTTCCCTAAATTCCTAAATTTCCCTCCCTGTTAGCCCTATCGACTACTAGCCTCCTGTGCAAAGGAAGATCATTCCGCCAGATCAGAGTGATCCCTCTTGGATATGTAACGACACACTTTACAACAAGAGGGCCATGGTGGCCCTGAATCGCTCACCTGAGCATTAATCAGTTCACTGGCTCTGGTGAAGATTTATAAGAGTTTTTACCATACATGGGAATGGCGGCCACCTTGGTCATGTGACCAAGATCATTTGAAGAACTTTCAATCCTTTGACCCATGTGCAGGCTCCATATGAAATTTGATCTGCCCAGTGGTTTCAGAGATGTTTGAAAATGTTTATGGATGGATGAAAGAGGCAGCTAACACCAATACTGTAAGGCTCAGGTGAGCTGAAAATGGCAGAGTCGCTTATCCGAAAAGTTCCTGTTCATGTTGAGTTCCTTTGATGGATTTGAACTAGACTTAACTAGGCAAACACAGATGATAGAATGGTAGCATCATTATCTCACTGTGGTGAAACTAATGTATTCCAAGGAGTTTGTGGCTGGCATCATTGCAATGTTAGTTCTGATTCTTGCAACATAACTTAATTTAGATTTGACCTAGTGACCTAGCTTTTGACCCGACATGACCCAGTTTCAAACCGGATATTGTAAGAATAAACATTCTGACAAAGTTTCATTGAGATTGGATCAAAACTGTGCCCTCTGGAGCGTATACAAGGTCGTTCTTATATTTGACCTAGTGACCTAGTTTTTGATCCAACACAAACCAGTTTCAAACTTAACCTAGATTTCATAAAGGTAAACATTCTGACAGAGTTTCATGAAGATTGGATCAAAACTGTGCCCTCTAGGGTGTACACAAAGTTTTTCTTAGATTTGACCTAGTGACCTAGTTTCTGATCTGACGTGACTCAGTTTCATAAGGGGCACATATATATGGACAATAAACATTTTGACATAGTTTGATGAAGATTGGATCAAAACTATTCCTTCTAGTGCATACACGAGGTTTTTCTAAGATTTGACCTAGTGACCTAGTTTTTGACCTGACATGACCTACTTTCAAACTTGGCCTAGAGTTTATGGAGATAAACATTCTGACAAAGTTTCATAAAGATTGGATCAAAACTGTGTCCTCTAGAGCGTACACACGTTTTTTCTATGATTTGACCAAGTGACCTAGTTTTTGACCCTACATGACCCAGTTTCAAATTTGTCCTTCATATTATGAGGATAAACATTCTGATAAAGTTTCATGAACTTTGGATCAAAACTGTGCCTTCTAGAGCGTACACAAGGTTTTTCTAAGATGTGACCTAGTTTTTGACCAGACATGACCCAATTTCGAACTTGGCCTAGAGTTTATGGAGATAAACATTCTGACAATTTTCAGTATATATGTGAGTGTTACAGATCTGTAGAAAATGTGAGATTGCTGTAAAAAGTGTACATTATTTGGACATTTCTGTGAGCTTACTGTAATAAGTGTACATTATTGGGACACTTCTGTTCAACTGGACTGCTATTTTTGAATTTTGTGTAGTCCTTTTTCCAGTTAGGAGAATTCTTATCCAGTTTTTACTGGGTAGCATCTGGTGCAGACCTTGATTACAAAGTTTGGTGTAGGCGGTGTAATGTGGGCCTGTGGTATTTGTGTTGGTAGTTTTGTCCTGATACTTGCAATTTTTGCAGTAGGAAACTGACAGGTTGGATGTGTGTGTTCTTAAAATATGACATGCTGCATGCTTTTTTCTGTTTCCTTTTTTTTTTTTTTTTTTTTCTGTCACATTGCGACTACATTTAAGAGAGGGCCACATGGAAGATTAGTGTTTAACTAAATGTGTATTTCCCTCTGTAAATAAAGTCTATTATTATTATTTTATTTTATTACAATGTTTTATAAAGATTGGATCAAAACTGTGTCCTCTAGAGCGTACACAATGTTTTTCCATGATTTGACCTAGTGACCTAATTTTTGATCCAACATGACCCAGTTTCGTACTTTTCCTAGATATTATAAAGATAAACATTCTGACAAAGTTTCATGAACTTTGGATGAAAACTGTGCCTTCTAAAGTGTACACAAGGTTTTTCTAAGATTTGACCTAGTGACCTAGTTTTTGACCCAACATGACCCAGTTTCAAACTTGGCCTAGAGTTTATGGAGATATATATTCTGACAAAGTTTCATATAGATTGGGTCAAAACTGTATCCTCTAGAGCGTACACAAGGTTTTTCTATGATTTGACCTAGTGACCTAGTTTTTGACCCGACGTGACCCAGTTTCAAACTTGTCCCAGATATTATGAGGATAAACATTCTGACTAAGTTTCATGAACTTTGGATGAAAACTGTGCCTTCTAGAGCGTACACAAGGTTTTTCTAAGATTTGACCTAGTGACCTAGTTTTTGAGCCAACAGGGCCCAGTTTCAAACTTGTCCTACCGTATTTCTTCGGCTATAGGGCGAGTCGTTTATAAGACGGGGGTGTTTTTTGGACTGTCTGGGCAAGTATTTAGCTTAGCCTTGCCTATAAGACGGGCCTATTTTCTGCCAATTCCCCAACACGGGCGGATGATCGGCGCCCCGTAACTTCATTCTGCTGAGATGCTAGATTTACTACTAAATTCCCCAAAGGTCATCACCGGTCACCGATGTCTACATATATTTAAACTGGTGGCTATGCAGTTACCGTAATGTGCATAAATATCTTGGATTAATTACCTCATTATTTTATCCAGTATGAGCAAAGGTCGTATTTCCATAAGTTAAATTTAGCTTTGCATGTACACAAGTGGAGAAAACATATTCCTGTATACCAGTTTGAAGATGGAAGAATCCATATTAAACAGATTTTGTTTTTATTCACAAGCCGAATATTTAGCATAAATACAGTCAATATCCAAATCCAACACCAGTAGTTCAACAAACATTGTGTCACCTGAAGGTCATTGACCGGCTCACTTTTAGCGGCTTCTCTGATCTTCAGCTCGATCAATACTGCTCTCAAAATAATTACATAACCGACTCAGTTTTGACAGGTCACTCGGGTCAAGTCAGGATATTAATACCGACAGATAAAGAGTAAAAGTGCCTTACGTTTTTACATCTAGGTTGCAGAAAAATACTTATATGAATGTTTAGGAAAAAATAAAGATGATAATGTTACACATTGTTTGCGGATTTGGAATTCAAAAGGAGTTTAATGAGGGCACACAGTAGAGAAATTCGGTTTTGCTAGATGCAATCAGTGTTTGCATACGGTATCATTTCATGTGATCGGTACTAGAGGTATTGTTTATGTCTCAACACCTATTGGGTTTTGGGATGCACCTGGACATAACTAAATGGGAGCGCCTTGTATATTTACAAACATGGACCGTGACCAGCTGCTCAGGGACTTTGGTGAAAATAGCTAGGGTGTCTAAAGCCTCGGTTATAAGACGGGGGCAAATTTTGGGGGTCATTTCGGCGGGAAAAATCCCCGTCTTATAGCCGAAGAAATACGGTAGATATTATAAAGATAAACATTCTGACAAAGTTTCATATAGATTGGATCAAAACTGTGTCCTCTAGAGCGTACACACGGTTTTTCTATGATTTGACCTAGTGACCTAGTTTTTGACCCGATGTGACCCAGTTTCGAACTTGTCCTAGATATTATGAGGATAAACATTCTGACTAAGTTTCATGAACTTGGGATGAAAACTGTGCCTTCTAGAGCGTACACAAGGTATTTCTAAGATTTGACCTAGTGACCTAGTTTTTGATCCGACGTGACCCAGTTTCGAACTTGTCCTAGATATTATACAGATAAACATTCTGACAAAGTTTCATGATCTTTGGATGAAAACTGTGCCTTCTAGAGTGTACACAAGGTTCTTCTAAGATTTGACCTAGTGACCTAGTTTTTGATCCGACATGACCCAGTTTCGAACTTGGCCTAGATTTTATGGAGATAAACATTCTGACAAAGTTTCAGAAAGATTGGATCAAAACTGTGCCCGCTAGAGTGTACACAAGCAAAAGTTGACGGACGGACGTCCGTCCGTCCGGACATACGACGGACATCAGGGTATCCCAAAAGCACACCCTGAGCACTTCGTGCTCAGGCCAGCTAACAATCAGAAATTCTGAAAACTCAAGAGAGTTTTTTTTCTTTCATACCATTAGTCTGTTCAGCATCTATGCCATTTGTGGCACCGTTCACTTCTCCATTTGTTTCTGGCTGTTCCCCAGCTGCTGGTTTCTTCCCACGTTTAGCTGCCTCTTTCTTCTTCTGTTCCCGCTTTTTCTTAGCATCAGATGGCATCTTTATGTTCTATTCCTGTAAATACATTCATAACTCTATATGAGCCCCGACACAAGAAAACCAACAAAGTGGTTGTGCGCCCAGCGCAGACTGGACACCCGCCAAGTCTGCTCAGACTCTCACCTAAGTGCTTCAAGGATAGCAAAGGGTCTAAGCTACCTCCAGGCGGACAGCGAAAACTCTGATCAGACTGGGCAAATCCCCAGGCTGATCCGAGTCTGCGCTGGGCGCGCAACCACTTAGGTGGTTTTGTCTTGTTGCGGCTCATCTTATTACAGTAATATATGCAGGCATATTTGAACAGGTCCACTCCTAGCCTGTAATGATACAATCCAAGCCAGTGTGTTTTAAGAAAAAGAAATTCTGAGCAATTCTTGATAGTGTTATACACTCAAACTCAAAGCCAGTGTTTATGGCACAGTGATTTTACATGTATAACAAATTATCCTTTTTTTCTCTTTTTGTATTCGCTGGCATGTGTGTCAACAGCTGATCACAAAACATCCTCCTGCTAGTTCAATATCTATAGTGCAGATCAAATCACCAGATATTTTTTTCATTGCAATGTGACTAGATACATAAGTGGAAATAAGTCTTGGTAAAGCTGTAGAGCCAGAATTCAATATAATATTTGATGTTAATTTGAAAACTGATTTTTTCACAGAAACAGGAAATAAGTCAGGACCAATCACTGAGGTACACTTTAAACCCAGCGTTTGACCATGCACATCTGTCTGAGCTTTGTCTCTAGTCACAGTTGCCAGAAGGTAATACTGCAGAGCTCCAGATAAGGGTTAACAGGGATAATTTTACTTATTTCTCAATGAAAACATACATTGTGTCCCCTCATTAGAACCGTCTGGCCAAGACGGTTCTAATGAGGGGTCACAATATATGTTTTTATGCAGCAATATGGATAAATTTTCCCACAATTATCTGTTACCCCTTCTTATCTGGCGCTCTGAATACTGGCTATGTTAAGTCACAATGACATGCATTTTGTAAATTTCTTATATTTCTCCCCCCTTTCTCTGGCATAAAGACTTACAATTTGGACTTACATGTGGGAGCCCAGACAGCCAAAGTTCAATATTTAACATTTGGGAATGAGCTCAGCAGTTTCCAAAACAACCCACAAAAACAGCCATTTTTGTAGTTCTGTACCAAAACATCATATGAATGTTTTTTTCACTTTTTTTAAATGAATAATACAGTTTTTTCAGTAATTTATAATGTGTATTTTGGTATATTCCAGTGGATTCCAGTGTATTATAGTATATTCCAGTAATTATGTGTATTCCAGTATTTCTAGTAACTGTTACTGAGGTGATTTACAGTGCCATCAAGGCCTGGGATAGTGGATTGTTTACTGGTGATATGTCCAAGGATAATCATTCACCAGGACACAGAAATTTCACAGAAACACGGAAAACGAAAATTATGCATAAAATGCTTGCGGTTTTGAGATGTATTTGTTATTCTTTGGTAGTCTGGCATATTTTAAAAGGTATTGTAGTATTATCTTAGCAGTTGAAGCTTGATTTTAATGGGAGGAAAGTCCCTGCAAGTTCCTTAATGCGTCAGTGATTCTGTCAAAGTTCTGTGAATCCGTAATTATTCCATGATCATGCTCGATTTCAATACTGAAAAAGTCCTTGAAAGTTCCGTGAAAGTCCTTGGATCTTTAAAAGTTCCATGAATCCACAATTATTCACGGATCTGTGAAGATCTATTTTCATGACCAAAAACAAGAGCTCCACAAGCGAGGCAATATACGCCCGTTTCTGAATGTTTTTTTTGCACCGTTTCATCCTTGTCTACATTGCTATCTGTATCAAGTTTTTCAAGACATTTCAAACATTAAGGTTCTCAAAAGAAAAGCCTTAAATAAAAAAGTAATCAAAGGGATGTGACTTAAAAACAAAATAAGGAAGGGGAAGCAATTATTCTTTTATTAGACATACTGTCTCAACCTAATACACATTGCTACAAAGTTTCGCCAAGATATTCCATACGGTTACCTAGTAATGACTTGCCCCAGAATAGCCGTAGAAATTAATCAAAGGGATGTAACTCCATAAATAAGGAAGGGGGAGCAATTATTCTTATATAAGACACACAGCCTCAACCTAATACACATTGCTATAAATTTTCATCAAGATATTCCATACGGTTGCCTACTTATCGCTTGCATAAGAATAGCCTAAGAAAATATTCAAAGGGAGATTACTCCAAAAATAAGTAAGGGGAGGCAATCGTTCTTATATGTGACATATCGTGTCAACCTAATATACATCACTATCAAGATTCATCACAATAGTCCAAAGGGTTAGTTAGATATGAGGTGTACAAATAGTCTGACAAAATAATCAAAGGGAGGTAACTCAAAATCTAGGTCAATGGGGAGTAGTAACCATTATTATGTGAGACACGTTGTCTTAACCTCATAAACATTGGTATAAAGTTTCATCAATATATTCAAAAGAGTAACCAAGTTATGGAATGCTAAAGAATTGCCATACAAACTGCCATAGACGAGTTTTTTCAAAGGGCTGTAACTCTGCTAAAATCAAAGTACTGAAAGTACTGAAAGGCGGGCATTTTATTCAAATGGTTTAGAGGAGACGTTTTGAAAAAGTTAACGCACAGACATATAATGGATGATGACAGAGGCACATCATTCCATCAGCTAGCTTTTTGGGATGAAATTTAGATAAAATCCTAGAAAACAGTAGGGCTTTGTCAAATATTTAGATTATTTTATTGAATACCAGAAATCACAATTGTTAAGCAAAGAAAAAAGGTTATAAAAAGTGTTGTTTTTATACAGTAGGGGTGCTATTGTGATTGGTTTCAGTTTTGAATTGAATGGGTGGAAGAAATGGTGCTGGCATTTTCCTTCAGCCTTGTTACTTGTTCAATAAACGTTGCCTTATCTTCTCAACCGTAACACGGTCAAGGTTTGAATCATATTTGAGGCAAACTTCTTCTCGACTGTAGACGGTGCTCCATTGCAATTTTCACCAGCAATTGATTTTGACGACATTGTCAGAGTCCCTATTTAATATCTGTACTGTTGAAAATGACGTTTGTTATTCTTAATAGTAGCAAGGGTGCAAGCATGTGCATTCACCCATTTGTTTTATTCATGGGATTCAACAAATCGCAAGGTGAGCATTAGGGAGAAATACAGGATAATTAATCATCCACAAAATGTTGACATTTGGCAGGCTGAGTTATATTGGTGTCTGACTCTTGTGTGTGTTTGCCAATGGATCATTTAGGCTGGGCCACTGTGCCTTGGTCTGGCAATAGCCGCTTTATAGGTAAACAGCAGTACAGCAATACTTAAGAAGTGCTTTGTTGGTATTTAGTGCATAAATTTTAGTTGCCTTGACTGCATGTTCGCGGTTTTCTACGCTTGTTTCAAATTAACCAGGAAATGTCATTAGGCAAGCTTTTTACTGCATATAGCGTAACGGAATACTCCTGGTGGACCACGAAAGACTCTTCACTGACTTCTAACGATAAAAGAGCGATCGTAGTCTGTCTAAACTGGTTAAATGCTGACTGCAGTCACTCCGCAAAAGACTAGAATCCATTGCATTCATCTGCTAGAGATCACTTTTAATTGCAGTAATCTGTAAGATATAAAATGATGCTGCTCGGCTTAGCCAAGATAATGTGGACAATTTAGGTTTCCCCATGTTATGCGATGGTTCTGAGCCTCACATACATCTCATCTCCTTAAAAGTTGTGTAAATGAGTAGTACTTCAAATGAGCTTTCCTGTGATATATGGTTTTATATATCTGCATTGAGTAGTTTACCAAATCTTTGGTCTGAAAGGCTCAAAAATGACCATTTTTTGCATGTTATGCTGTTGCAAGAAAAAGAAGGCATTTTTTAAATGTATGACACAAACAGGGACTGGATCAGATATTGTAAAATATATGTTCTTCTAAAGGAGACGCCATTCTTATTAACATTACTTTTTACGGAATGAAAATCATATAAAAACTGCCAAAGACATGTAGAAAAATGTAAATGTATACACTTGTTATGCATTTCCAGTTTTTCACCAATGGTTACTTCACATTTAGAAAGTATACTTTTCACTGTTAAATAAATTAAGAAAACATCTGTAATTTACAAAAAAGATGCAATCACACATGAAAACCACAAACATTTTTATGAAATGCTCTCCACCTAGTTCTACTGGCCTAGCCAAAATCATGTTAATTTTGTATAGTCCGTAGCCCCATATTTCTGCATGTGCTATAAAAGTCAAATCATTGTCTATCTACATGATAAGCTGTTTTATAGTTTCAGAAAATGACAGAACAGCTACACAAAAAGTGATTAGCGGCTGATGGCCGGCAACAAAATTCTACAGCCAATAACAATTTGTCTGTAGCCCTGTATAGTCTGTAGCCCCCCTCAAAATTCATACCTTAAGTTTATGTCATATGCAAACTAGAGCTGTGGTTTTAGTAATTTTTTTCAGGATTGTGCAGGGCTAGCAGATAAAGCTTTTGTGACATTTAAATGATGAAATATCTGCTTTACTCTAATAAAGTAAAATGTGGATGAACTAATAACTGTAGGTGCTAGATTATATATTTATGTACAACATACACATAATGCAATAGTACAGTGTCAAGTTGCATTTTAAAATGAGGTTTCATAATGTCAGAATAATTTAATACAACTTTTGGGGTGTTTTATAATGCTTTGTTGTGGAATTGTTTGGAGACATTAAAGGCTGACAAAGGGGCTACGGACTATACAAGTTTTTATGTCAGTCTTTCTATATTCTGATATGTGACTTCTCATTGCAGATAAGTTAAGAAATTAGGAATTAAGAGTGAAACCTGTCCCAAGAAAAAGAAATTGGGAAGATAAAGTCAGATAAACACTTGATAACCTACCCAAAGCCACAGTAGTACATCTCTGGGTGATGGCTCGATATAGAAAGAAATACTGCCAAGAAAGGGCATTAAAATTACCCCAAACAGCCAAGCAACCAAATTACAGTAGTACAAATAGTACTTGTTTAAGGACCTGGTTTAAATGTGTCTCTCTATTACACTGTTAGGCAATTTACAGTGATTGAAAATGGTCTGGCAATTTGAAAAATTTTAAACCATATTTAACAGTTGTGTGTGTTCCAAGTGAAGTGGTACAGTTACATACAGTAGTTCTGAGAGCAATTAAGGTTTTCCTTGTTGTTTTAGTTGAAATTTGTTTTACAGTTATTCCATTAATTATGTCTGTCATGAGTTGCATTATTTTGTGGCATTGTCCATCTGCCTGTGTGCCCAACTGTCTTTTTCTTTGACACTTAACTGAAATGTATGCCTTATCAAGACATTGTGCAGAACTCATTTTAACAACGTGTGCCAAAGATTAAGGTCTAAAAAAGGTTGAAGCTCAAACATTAACATTTTGTATCTGCCCCACAGACCTGTAAAACGTTCAAGAATTCTTCATGAAAAATTGTACAAATATAAAGCACCATTAGATGATGTGCAAAAAATTCCAGTACCATACTTTCAGTTTTGATGGAATTGTTTCCCTTTGTATTTTTGGTATATAGTAATTTTATATTAGCATCACATCCACTCCATTTTTTGAAAGCATTTAAGATTTCTTCATGATAGTTTGTACAAATATAAAGCTTTAGCAGACAATGCATAGAGAAAAAAAAATCTACTTCTGTTTTGACAGAATTATGCCCCTTTGTATAGTCCTTGTAGTAATTTCGTGGCTGCTCCCAGTAACATTAACACTGTATAAGAGCTTGATTTGAAACTTTGTACAAGTATAAAACATCAGCAGCATGACATATTATTTTGTGGTGTTCATCTGTCTGTCTGTTTGTCTGTCTGTCTGTCTGTCTGTCTGTCCAATAACTTTGTCTGCTCCATATCTCATAAACCCCTTAAAAGATTTGCTTAAATTTGGACCAAATGTTCATCTTACTAAGATTATGCAGATTTGCTTAAACCTGGACCAAATGTTCATCTTATTTAGATGATGTGCAGAACTCACATTTTAACAATGTCTGACAAAGGTCAAGGTCTTGCACAGAGGTCAAAGTTCTTAAGGATATATATATAATGTTTGCTCCATATCTTTAAAACTGTTCAGGATTTCTTCATGAAAGTTTGTACAAGTATAAAGTGCCATCAGACAATATGCAGAGTAAACGAACCATTAGCCTATTTCTGATTTTGACAGACTTATTCCTCATTTTATAATTCTTATAGTGACTTTAAGTCTGCTTCCTAACTAAAAAACTGTATTAGACTTTGCTTTGAACTTCATTCAAACATAAGGCACTATCAATGTGCAGAGACTGCTTGTAATTTTGACAGAACTTTTTGTATAACTTTTATAGTGCTTTCATATCTGCTTCACAACTGAAGATTTCAGTTACTGGCAAAGTTCAGATCTACTGTTTCCTTTCTTACATAAACCCCAATAGGCGTATAATTGCCGCACTCAGCGGAGCTATTGTTAACTTGGTGGTAGTACCTCTAGCCCATCTTGATGGCTTCCTTTTCTGGTATACCGGTACTCTCTAAACAAATTACAATTTACATGTACATGTATACTTCAGTATATTTCTATAGACTTGGCTAAACAGATACTGGTTGAATACACTTGACATAAGGAATACCATGGACTCATGGTACAAATTGCTTATAGTCTGTATAGTCCGTAGCCCCTGGACTATACCAATATGAAGTTTGTAATATGCTGTTTACTCATATTATACAACCATAACAACTGTTCAGTGTTCCCACTCAAATTTTAAACTGAGGGTTTTTATACCCCCTATCTATAAAATTTGCGGGTATGAAGTAAAATTTACGGGTATGACTTTTTATCTCGAAAAAGTTATGGGCCGAAATGGACATGTGCCGAAATGACCCGGAATCCTTGGTCCGCTGCTTTTGCAAACACTAAAGTGCCGATGTGTTTCCAATTGAAGCCTGAAAAAACGAAGAAAACGGCTGTCATGCCTTTTTCCATTCCTCATTTTATCCAATATTAATCATTTGATGGATTCCTTTCCAAATGAAAAATAGAAAGTGCCGTTTCCAAACAGAAACACCGAAAATAAACGCAAAAATACAGACAAATTCTGTTGGCCATTATGACAGTTCTAGTGCGCAACATGACCGCACATGTCATTAATATTCATGCAGCGGATTAGTGGTAGTGTTTTCCAATAATGAATTTGACTGGCCGTAGAACGGATGTGACGGACGTGAATGAAAGCATGGTATCTTACTACGGCCCGTATTTCAGATCAAAACAGCGACTTCTGACTCTCTTCTCGGCTACAAAAATCATCTGGCCTGGCAGACTCGCAATAGAATGAAGAAAAATGATGATTTTTTATATTTTTGAGAGAAACATATGCGCGTGAATGCACGTTCTTGCCCCAAAATTTATGCGTGATTAGAATGATTTCCGCGTGATTCACGCACAATTCTACGTGAATGGGAACACTGCTGTTTAATTTTGTTTCTGAAATATTTGCAATTAAATTGTAAAACATTTAAGTCAGAGGTTAAGGTCTGAAAGCCCTTTTGAAGAAGCTATGTCAGGAAGTGACTAACAGTTTGCTATGCGCTTATTAGTTTTGAAATAAAGTTATTCACAAAACATGTATTTGTTTATTCTAATGCAAATGTCATTGTAAAGTAACACTAAATGGTAAAGTTAGACTGTATTTTTAGAGTTTATTGAGAAAATATTTCTTCCAAGTGCAGTTTTAGACGTTCACTATAATTGTATAGTCCGTAGCCCAGCTGTGAGCAAAATTTGCTTCTTGCACCATAAAGTCATGAAAGTGATAATTTCAAAAATATTTTCTATGTCAACCACAGACAGCTGTATTTTCATGTGAGAGGACTTATAAACATATTCAGCTGTCATCTAAACAATACTGATAAATGCAAAATTTACATCTTTTCTGCTTTCAATGGTAGTTGCAATCTAACTTAATAAAAATATTTTTTACCTTAAAGCAGCTAATTCTTTGTCTCAAAATTTTGATGTTGACAGATTGTCATTACCTAATGAACAGTAAAACCTGTCTGAAAGCAATGTTTTCTATCTTAAAACAGCATGTTATGCTCCGATATGTATAGTCCGTAGGCCCACACAGGTACTAGTATATATCGGCCTGTAACTTTTTTATCGGGCCTGTGCCACAGAAATCGCTTCGGGATATTACACACAAAGATCACAGCTTACATATTTTTAAGGAAGTTTAAAGATTAAAACAATTCTAAAAATTGACTTTCGTGCAACACAAGTGTCCACTTTATCTTGGCCAAGCCGTGCTGTCTTTTTCTTGTTCAGTTAGATGAGTCAGACAAGATGAAAGTCATAACAAAACTGCCTAGCGGCCACAACCTAGTAATCTCATCCTTCATGACTCTTTAGTACAATCAGTTGGCTTCAACTATGCTTTGCATAGCACAGCAGATCTTTGCTTTGGATTCTTTTTTAAAGAAGCCAACTTGTATTCACCCATCGGCAATAATTTACGTAATGTACTTATACGCGTTGATCGCTGGGATAAACATTGATTTTTAAAAGTCGCAAACTGAAGCTTTTTTATTTTCAATTTGAATAAATCAACATTGATTATGACGAATTATTCTGCCTTGTTCAATGGGCTGGATTTTCGAAACTATACAGAAATGTCAGAACTATTTTCTCTGTTTCAAAATGTAGAGCGCGTAGCGTAGGCTTACAAAAACAGAGATAAGTTAAGACCTCCGCAAAACCGCTTTGACAACCGTAGCTATAGACGGGCTTACAGCCCGCCTAATCATCGCAGCAAAATTTCCGTATGACATGCGCTACTCCACATCGTACTCTTACTATTTACAAAGTTTCAGCTTAATTGGATGAAAACTGTAGGAGTTATCCGGAAACGAACACCCCAAAAATTCTAAGTAAAGGGCTGTAACTCCTCTAAAAATCATTAGAGCGTAACCTCAAAACGATATGCGCTGATCCATCTCATAGTCTTACTATATACCAAGTTTCAGCTCGATCGGATGTAAACTGTAGGAGGAGTTATCCGGAAACGAAAAAGTTTACGATGGACTGACAGACGGACGCCAGCGCCATAACAATATATACGTCCCGTTTTTCAAACGGGCGTATAAAAAATGCATTATTCACAAGAGGCACTGAAAGTTCCGTGAATCTGTGACATTTCCAGGAAAATGCAATATTTCACAGACCTTCACCGAAAATTCCGTAACACATGGTCTTGGTGTTTTAAACCAATTCATACAGTAAGAAATGGATTTATCATATTTCTCAGGGGCTGACAAATCAAAATTTGATCAACCCGTCCGGTACATAGATTCTACTACATAACGCTGAAATCGATAGGTTTTCCCTATATATCCTATACATTTTCTGGGCATGTAAGAAAATATTTTACTTGCCCAACACAAATTTTAACTTGTTCCGGGCAGCCGGACAATGACTTTGTAAGACCCTGTTCCTAAAAATCCGAGAGAAATTGTTCTTCAGTAGAAATCAAGGAAAGATGCTTTTTTCCCAAAGTAATTATACGACGTTTATAAATGGTGTTTTTTTACTACTATTTTTTTTATTTGATCTGCACTCTAGATATTTGACTGTCCTCGATTTTTTAGCTGGCATGCATTCAGTTTTATTTCCTGGCATTCTGGTAAACCCAGAGCTGACAGCTTGTGCACTGGAACATTAAATCGTTCTCTGGCATCGGCAAGTGCAGTGAAGGGGGTTCTATGAACTTTTGACTCACAGATTTTTACTAGATTCTGGCTTGGTGTTTGCGTTTTAATGTTATTAACGTCTCCAAGAAGAATGGTCAGTTTCCATTGCATTTTTTCTCCCTAAGAAGAGCGCTGTTTCAGTTCCGTGCTTTGGTAACAATGCACAGATTTATACGTAAGTACCGGACTTTAACTTTTGTCATAAATAAACATGTTTACCCATTATCAGGGTGCGCCTATAAGTCAAAGGCAGAACTGTACAAATGAACAACAACAATGGCCGACACAGACAACCAGACTATATAACTTCTTTTGTTTGAAATGAGAAATTTATATAACTTATGCAAGGAAATAACAGATTTTGGGCAGCAGGAAACAGTGCAAAACTTCTTAGATTGATGATCGATATTTTGTTCGATACACGAACGTTCGATTTGGTGTATCTATCGAACCTAATTAACCGGTATCCGATATAAACCGTGTACCAGTACGCAGCCCTACCATGAAGGCATTTTTTCTCTGTTGGTAGGCCATATCTTTCTATGATTTATTTTATCATTGCAGGGATATATCCGTGTTTTGTCAACAAGATCACAGACATTTCTGTAATAACAGAACTTTCTGTAATTCTGTGAATCTGTGAAAGTTCTGTGTTTTGTCAACCATCTCACCAGCATGGCGAATGATACAAAGGCCCAGCCCAAACTCAAGGGGCCATGGGCAACTGGGCCCATTAGTCTTCTTCCATGCTTCTTCTGTACACCCAATCTCTTTTCTACATGTACAATCATCTGATTATCCCTCAGTAAAATGATCAGATTGGCATTAACACTGATACATTGTAATCCAAGCCCTAATGGCTGAAGTATCTCGCGGGTAAATGGTATCTTCAATGGTAAAACCAAGTACTTTCTCGCCGGTACTGTTTTGGTGGTGCTTACTCACGGTATTGAAAAATAAGGACAAAAATCTGTAATTCCGAAAGAGAACCAGTCTCCTGTCATGCGCAACTGCGGTTCATAAACTGGTCTCAAGTTGTCCTATCAATATTTGTGACTAGATATTAGGGGATGGAACCAGTCAACTGTTAACATTGTCCCTCGCGCTGTAAATCAAGATTTTTGTCCTTATTTTTCAACACATTCAGTGAGAAAAAGCAAGAATTTGAGAGAAGTTTGAAATGATGCTGGTGTCCACGAAAAGGCCAATGTTTGGCGAACTGAGGGACATAAGTATCTTAGATGACTGCATTGAATTTGGAAGGCGCAGCCCTGTTTACCGAGAGAGGGGTCAACATTGATCAACACGGAGTTGCATATCTAGTGTTTTTTTAAGCCAAGGGAGCAAATATCTATAATTGCAGGCGATTCCACAAAATAGGCTACGAATGTGGATGCATGCTTATTAATGGTGCAAAAGGTGCTTGACTCCAAGTATTTACTGAAAATCCGAGAAAACTGAATGTTTAATATAATAACATCGTCCACTGCTCCAACATACGGCGTTTTATCGTCTAAATTTTGCCTTTATGCGTCACATCGAAGAAAAGTTTCGTGCGATACGGCATTGCTCTTGATCTGGTTCCCGTCATCAATTTTCTCAATGCGTGTATAAAACCCCTCCCAAATTCCGAACTCTGCTGCGCGTATAAAACCCCCTCCCTAATTCCGAACTCTATCTTCCTGCTATGTTGAGTACGACCATTCAGCATTCTAGTTATAAAGCAATTGTCTCATCGATATGAAACTACTGATAATAGGTCCATAAATATGTCAAAGCCAAACTACTGACAAGGAAGGAAAAATTATAATAAATCCATAAATATGAACTTAATATTATAATTTTTCCTTCCTTGTCAGTATTTGACATTGTGTGTGTATTTCTCTGTAAAAAAAACACATACCTAATGGACTTATTACTATAATTTTTCCTTCCTTGTCAAGATTTGACATTTCATGTATCTTAGGAATGTGGAAACATCCTTATATAGTGATGTTTCCACATTTTTTAGATTTCCCATATTTTGCATTGATTTTCTTTCAACATTCTTTAGCCAAGGCAAATCTATGTTATTGTAAGAATGTGGAAACATCACTATATAGGGACGTTTCCACATTTCAAAAATAACAAAAATATGCCTTGGCTAAAAAATGTGGAAACGTCTCTATATAGCGACGTTTCCACATTTCTAAAATAACAAAAATATGCTATATAGCGACGTTTCCACATTCCTAAAATAACAAAAATATGCCTTGGCTGATAATTGGGGAAACGTCGCTATATAGGGATGTTTCCACATTCCTAAAATAACAAGTGAAGTCTTTGAGAAGTCAAAATATTGACAAGGAAGGAAAAATTATAATAATAAGTCCATAAATATGTCTTGTCAAAAAGAGACAAGTCTTGACTAGAGAAAAATTAAAGCTATAAATGACTAAACAATGTAAGAAATATAAATGTTGTAAAACACTCTATCCTATACGGTTGTTCTAGATGGGAGGTAAACCAAGAAACAGCATTAACCACTATGGGTAAAAGCCGGTACTTATGAAAGCCGGGAACCATCAGCTTGTGGCCAAACAGGAAAAGAGTCTTTCGGGATTGAATCCGTTGTAAACAATCAACATTTTACGAAAGAAAAACATCTTACTAGCCATTTTAATATATGTAACAACTTGTGGAAACACCCTGAAGACATTCCAATTGAAGTCAAGGCATCTTATTGTAATTTATCTCTTATAAGCGACGTTTCCACATTCGTAGCCTATTTTGTGGGAATGCCTAATTGCAAACGTTTTCTATACATGACCAAACCATTTATCTCAGTTAAGGAGGTGTTCAGGTATACTAAAATGTAAAAATAAGTGAGAAAAAAGCTGCAGGAGATCAATTTTCGACCAAATGCACCTACTGACCCCAAATCTGATCATTTTACTGACAACAACAACAACAAATGTCTGTGGTTAATCCGGTCATCTGATATAGTCTTACTGATAATTCTTCTCTTAGATTTTCGTAGTTTTCACACTCATGTATGTAATGTTCAATTGATTTCCACCACACCTGAGGTAATGATCAGAAAATGATCGTCCCAGTATCGACAGATAGATCTAGATTCAACCACAGGCACCTGATTACAAAAATTCAGAATCCAGCGTTATAGTAAGTAATACTGAAGGCTTCTCACTCGCTAGTTTTGAATCAACGGAAGTGTGTCTGGTTCCTGGTTCCACAAGCGACTATTAAACTGATTGTCGTTTTATGCTATTGACGTGTGCAGATAGTTTCCGAGGTCTTACCAAAGTTGCTCATTTGACTAAGTTCATCTTTCTGTCGAATGGTTTATGTTCAATTTAATATTTTAATACGATTTCAACATTGATTCTTTTGTTTACAACCGCTTTTTTGACAACAGTGCGTCTTTACCAAAACGTCTGCACATGTCAATAGCATAAAACGACAATCAGTTTAATAGTCGCTTGAGGAACAAGGAACCAGATACACTTCCGTTGATTCAAAACTAGCGAGTGAGAAGCCTTCAGTATTACTTACTATAACGCTGGATTCTGAATTTCTGTAATCAGGTGCCTATGATTCAACCTCCCCACAGAAAATGCTGTGAATCAGACTGGCATGAATCGTTTCATGAGATTCATGAATACAGGATAACCATTACCTGTCTATATCACTCAATGGCCCCTAATGCTCCAAGAGAACACTGTGTGACTGCTAAAAAAGAGGGTGCAGCATAAAGAACAGAAAATGAAACAGATCGAATGAAAGAACGTTCTGTAAAAAAAAGGAAATACACTTGACTTCGACAAAAATAATTTATCTGTGAATAAAAATGAAAAACCAATCTATTCTTCATCTGTAATCGATTAGTTTTTGAGCTTTTCAATCGTTTTATTCTGTTTTCTTTCAAAGCGGGAAACATGTGTCACATACCTTAATTTTTTCTCAACCGGAAATTGCGACACTTGCTTGAGGTATTCAGCAGTGAATTTTAGGCGCGTTCAGCATAAATGTTTGGGTTAAACCGTGCAAATATCGATTTCAGTTCAGGTGCTCTTACAGCATGAAAATCTATCTATCTATCTATGTATGTATGTATGTATGTATGTATGTATTTGGTGGGCACTATATAGATAACCCGAGTCTTCTCTGGCTGCAAACCCTTATTGGGTCAATAAGCCGCCAATCAAAATTATAAATAGGCTTTTTCACTCAGAGAAGGCTCGGATTATATATAGACAGAGCATGCTACGGATCTCTATGATGTACCGCGTACTGCAGTGACATGTATCTTCATCTTAGGGTATTGTTAACTTAATGTAGTTAATATATCATCTCATTGAGACTGCTTTAAGGCTAGTATTTATTTATCCTAAATGTATCACGGTACTTGTATCATCTCTTGGGAGGTATACTTTCTGATCTTGTATCTCTTATTTTGCTCATTCTGTCATTTGGAATTCTTTCCTTGATTTGTTAGTTTGCTCATTGCTCATTCTGTACCACTATATGTGCTCCTATGAGGGCCGAAAATCGTAATAAAGAGCTTGTTTTCTACTGACAAGTATATGTGGAAATGATATATGTACATTGTTTGGGATGGTTGGTTTGGTTCACCGATTGCTATATTTATTTATTTACTGTCTTTTCTTGTTGGAATTTAGTAAATCTTTTCTTGTTGGAATTTAGTAAACATCTCAGTACCCTGTTATCACAGTCATTACTGAAAGGCACCTTTGTCCTTGAAGCATTTGATAGCAAGTACGTTACTTTTTCTCGATAAGTCTTACGCTTAGCTTTTGAGAATATGTCATTTGTCGTTTACATTAGTACAAGTTTAACTGATATGCTGACATATGTCATGTTGTGAATAGCATATGTGGCATATGTTGTCATATTGTTTGTAAGGAAATTGACTCTATAAGCTTAGAACTTCCGTCCAAATCCTCTAAATTCGTTGTGTATGATAACACCACATGTACATCTTTCAAAGAAAAAAAATACCGTTTAAGCAAATTCTGACTTCGTTTACTAAGGAGACAATTGAATTAAAAGTTGCCATTTCGGGAGGTAAGTCGTCGGTGTCATGGTCTCAAATAAAACTATAATTACATGGCCGTCGGAACAGGGGAGGCAGGGGAGGCGACCGCCGCCCCAATATTTTCGGCAAGAATATGATTCTGCCTAGCTTAAGAATGAAAGAAGGGAGAAAAATAAAAGAAAAGGACACTTTCACACCTCACACGTCGCTATTTTGCCAAGTCACAACAGGCGTCATGCTAGTTCACGCTTTAAAAATTGCTTGCAGGCGTAAAGGATTAACGATTGAATATGTAAACGGGTGTTGAAGAAGACACACTTTCGCACCCGATTATCACATTGTGATTTTTAAATTAAACATGGCAAATTGTTCAAATCATGACAAGGGCAAGTCGGATGTCAAGACCAAATGCAATTAAATCATGTGAAAATATACCTTACAACATGTGCGAATAGGAGTCATGCAGATCAACCTGCGCATCTGTGCAGCCTATAGCCTATAACATCTGTGCAGCCTCTTTCCTTTCGCTGATATCACGTATGAATCCTGGAGCATCTTAATTGTGAAAAGTAAAGGCTCTGGTCAGTCTGATCTTATGCGCAGATTGATTTTAATATCATCGAGACTTAAATGATAAGATACATTTTCACACGACGCCACCCAAATGAAAACTTAATCGTACTGCATGAAACAATGAGTCTGTTCAAACATATACTCAGATTCTTTAGGAGCCCCGTTCGCTCAGTGGTTATGCACTGGCCTGCTGATCTAGCGGTCTCGGGTTCGATCCTCGCAGTAAGCGGGAATATTTTCAATCGTAAGCGCGGTTCTATCGCATACAGACTTTCATTATACACTGATTCTCAAGAAAGTGTAACGAATGGTGTCATGGCTTTAAACGCATGTATAATTTTATTTTGAGTTGTCGATTAAATCAAATAAGTGCATGCTCTGAAATTTCTGCTACTACCTAAAATATTTAAGTTATAATATTGATTCAAATACACGGAAATACTCACATTATCATACCTGATACTGAAGGACCCCCCTATTTTTTGCATGTCATAATTAAAGATGTCAATATTTACCTTAAATTCTTTTGAAGACTTTAGGCGTGAAGCAAATAGTCATGACTTGGAAAGTTTGGTTTTATCGAGTCCTTTCGACTAGTAATTAATGGGTATGCGTTGGAACACAATGCTTTGTTTAACTCATGACCTTTTCTTGTCACTGAGTTCTGTGTATTCTACGAGCCCAAGCATTAACAATGCATTCCAAAGTTTCGGATGAGGCTAACAAGGTTTGTTTTTTTCATCAAGGAGGTCATTATCAGTCACTCTGACAGGCCATAAATAGTTTTTTTACTATCTATTAATTTCAAATTTTGTTTTGACGCGTCCTTAGTATTCTGAAAAAAACGTAAATTTTCAAGTGTATTTTACGAGTCAAGCCAGAGTCACCCAGTATATAAACAAGAAAGACAACTATTGCCTGTCGTAGAAAGGAAACAACCCCTACTGGTCATTGGACAACTATCGTAACCCTTAACGAATATGCTTCGTAGAAAATAAGTTTCACGTTTCATAAAATTATTTTACGGGACGTATTATACGGGACAGTAATTCTGAGTAGTACAGGAATGGACCCAGCAAGAAGCTTATACACTCTTAAAAAGGGCACATTGTCCTATTCATTTAAAAATGTACACATGAACGGCCAATCGGAAGCTGAAAAAGATTGAAAACATGGTAGATATTTTCAGTTTTGGAATTTTTCATATTATGATTTCTTGATTCAACAAAATATTCATTTAGTATTTACCTACTTCTTAAACTGAATTTGATGTGTCCATATATGCGCTAAATATTTTCCACTGATTGTATTGGGCAATTAAAATGAAGCACTGATGCACTATGGTCTATTTTTAGGCAATAAATCGACGTTCGAGCAGTCCCGTATAATACAGAAATGTGTCCCGTAAAATACAGTTACATCTAATAGCAGTTCTTTAAAGAAAAATAGTTCCGACAAACCTGATGATTAGAAATTATGTTTTAAATTAATTATAATATATGTGTCTTTATTCTCTGCCCTAGACTGAGTAATCTGTTCTCTTTATCTGTAATTTTAATTTGTTTTCTTGGAAAATTTGGTTAAATTTCAATTCTGCAAAACTAAATTGCCTAATTCGCAATTTATATAGCGCTAGAAGTGATGTTCTTCTGCGGTTTAGTTACCTATAAGTGTTATATAAGTGTTATTTTCCTCACAAATTGGATATTTTCTTAGTGGGAAGACTGGAGAAATTGTGCGATCAAATACAACATTAATGTCCCGTAAATTACAAACTTAAAACAAGTTTCACTGCCTTAATAAGATGATTTTATGGTAATATTTTGTCATATAACAACATAGTATATACAAGTCAAAGATGCTTGACCTTTAGATGCATGTATCTTGAAATATTCTTGTCGGAAAGTCTCATATGACAACTATTGAGATTTCAAGTTTTTCTATTTAAGAACTGAGAAAAGAACTTGAAATGCAAAGCAGTACTGCTGACATACAAAGCAAACAGGCTGGCATATTGTTACGCAAACACTTCTCTGTGGTCAAACATAGAACTTGTTCATGTAGCAATATCGCATTTAGCCACTTATGTTAATATTTGTATCTAAACACAAACAGTTCACTGTCACATTTTAAGATCGTGTATTTTACGGGACAGTACAGAAGACATTAATAGCAGTGTAACCATTCTAGATGCTCTATAAAGCATATGCGTTTTATACAGACAGGTTGCAGTTTCAAAGTTTAAAACAGGAGTTTTCCTTGAGGATTTCAGATCTTTAACTGTGTGTGTTCTGCAGGAATAGTTTTCTTTCATGTTAGTTAAGTACAATGAGGTCGTATTGCTTCTTTTTGGTAGAGGAAGAGCATTTTGCTTTTTCAGAAATAGCAGAGTGAAGCTTTCTAGAGCTCAACTTCGTCCTAAACAAAATCACTTGCCTCTTCGGTGGATTATACCCTTTTACTTCCAGTAATTGCTTCAAGTCTATATGTATACACGACTCGTAGAATACTCGAGAGAAAGCTTAGTGCCTTCACGTTGTCTCTCGTTATCTGAATTCACTTGATATTTACTGTGCAATACTTTAGATTTAGCTTCATGAGATACCAAAGTTGTGAAATGACAGTGAAATATCTCTATATGACTTGCTTACTTTTTCGATTTTTTAACTACCCAAAAGTTACACTTTCTTGAGAATCAGTGTATAATCAACTCCTGATATGACTGAAATACTGTAAAAATAAAAAGACGTTAAGTCGCAAGTCATCCATCCATCCGTCTATCAGATTCTTTATTTACTTTCCGAGCTAGCCCCCCTTAGATTCTAAGTGTATCGAGTATCTCCTATAGATCTGGGGATCGCGGGTTCGAACCGCAGTCACGACGGATTAATTTTCACTGACTTCTGACAGCACTGATACCGGACTGGCCCAGTGTTGCGTTTTATATTACCCAGGCGGTACTTAGTGAGGCAGTGGCCACAAGGGCTACGACGGACACTCTGGCAAGCTGAGCACTAACATTCCGCACAGACATGTGCTTGGCACAGCTTTAATGTTTAAGACGTGTAGTCAAGCGGACAACTAGGCAAAGCCTCTAAACAAGTTTCCAGAATTTGGATACAAATTTTATGCTGTTAACCTTCAAAATTCATCCATGTACTTGGTTTTTTTTTTTTTTTTTTTTTTTTTTGTTGAAGGTTAGTGGTAGGGGCGGAGCGGGGGGAGGTTGAGGTGTGTGTGTGGGAGGGGAGAGGCGACAAAAAGGTATTAAAACGCCGCCTCCCCAATGTCAAAATCGTTCCGACGCCCCTGATAATTAAGACGGTTAACTTCCCCAAATGACATAAGTGAATACAGTTATCTCATTCTTATGCATTTTCACCTTTTTGCCTTTCAACGTGTAGGCTACTATTTTGAACCCGTATTACGCGTTTTAGAAGCGTAAAAACCGGGCGTCGACGTTTCGTAATGACCTTATTCAATGAGGCGTTATCAAATGAAACGTCACGTTATATTATAGAGGATATTTTTTACTTTTTCAGTGTAATATCGATTTTTGTGTCACCGAATGAGCACTGAAAGTAGTATTTTCAAAAGTGGCGAAGTCAAGAGTGAAAATGCCGCTTTTGGTGTTTATGAGTGAAATAAAAATCTCTCTTACACTGGAATAGTCAAATTTTCTGTTCGTTTTATTCTTTAAAATTGCAACAATTCTGTTTATTCCAATGTGCCAGCCATCACGGCAGACACACAATTTTTCTAGCCGTTTTGCGTCAATATTTATGCTTCCAGCGTGTTTACTGGGTATAAAGTTTGCAATTAAATGTGGGCACTGAAAAAATAGTTTGAAATTTCATTTTGATGAACAGATATCAAGAAAATTTCCAAGAAAGAATGTCTACAGGAGACTCAGGCGGCCTGACGTCGCGTGCATGAACAACGTTACGTACAACTTGGATTGTAGCATATTATTAGCTGTTGGAAAGGCATTTTTGCCTATAAATATAACCCAGCAGGCACATGACGTTTAAATGATGTCATACTGACGTCGATTCGACGTAATGACGACAAATCGACGTCACCATGGCGTCATTTTGACGTCATGTGCCTGCTGGGAGAAATAAAGAAGGAAGGTACATGCCAGTCATCTTTGTGCTGGCGTGCAGTTTTAATACCAATGAATCTGTCTGTATTTTATATCAGGTTTAAGCCTAAATAATTTACTTTGTATTCAGAGATTATAAAAAATTGTCATTTAATGAGAAAGTTATGAATTTGTGGTTTTATGATAAATGCTCTATAGACCACTGTGCATTTTCGATGTGACTACCTGTAAAGTTTTGATCG
This sequence comes from Ctena decussata, assembly GCA_963989385.1. Taxonomy (NCBI): domain Eukaryota; kingdom Metazoa; phylum Mollusca; class Bivalvia; order Lucinida; family Lucinidae; genus Ctena; species Ctena decussata. The sequence goes on along the minus strand of OZ022512.1, from coordinate 26,832,713 downwards.
GATTCTTCACTTAGGATCTACATGAGAAATTTTATCGAATATTTTCAGTTCTCATGATGAAGAACAGAGTTGCTCATGATGTAATTTCTATGTCCAAAAAGGATACGTCATTCTGTTATCTTATAAGGTGCCGTCTTACTATAAATCCCCTTTTTATGATATCACTATATTACATTTGTGATATCGCTAATTCGAATATGTCAAATATTTATTTTGTGATATCACTCACTATTATGTGATATCGCTTAATCAATTTAGTGGTATCACAAAATCGTCTTTTTTCTGATATCACTAAATAGGAATGAATTAGTGATATCACAAAATAAAATTTTTGATATCACAAAGTCGTTTAGTGACATTACTAAAGAGATTTTGTGATATCAAAAATTTGATATGATTTTGTGATATCACTTTTTCCATTTTATTGACATCACAAAATAGCTGTGATTTAGTATTCACAAAATCGATTTTGCGATACCACTGATTCGATTTTGTGATATCGCTAAATCGCAACTATCTTGTGATATCACTAATTCGATCACAATATCAGGCGACTTTATCTGGCCGCAAGAGAAAAAGGTTGATAACCAAGTGTCAAAGAGCTGCATTCTAGTAATCGTTTTGTTGCAACAATATAGGCTGTACGTGTTTGAAGATGGTGGCATTCGCGGTTACAAAATCACTAGGCATTCCATTAAAAAGAACGGAGGCAGTCAGGTGGTATGGTAAGCTGATAAGTACAGTGCACTCGACAGTATCGGATCATCGACAGTATCGGATCACCCTTATGTTATTACCCATTTTTCTCACAAATGATGCAATTATTTTTTACCATTATACTACAGTCATCGAGTTAGATCAATGACAAAGTGCAGGGTGAAAAATTCATTCGAAATGCGCGGCTGTGAATCAAATCAGAGTTGTTGAAAAGCTTGGTCCCACTTCAGCGGCGCTTGCATTTTGTCTGTTGCTCGTTACCCCCAAAACGAATTTCGGTTGTTTACACAATTTTATGATTAGGCGATTGAAACCGATTCTGCTTTGTAATGTGTCCTGGCATCCCTAAAATTGCAGGCAATCACTATTTTCGTGACATCCCAGTATTTGATGAAACTAAAGACTTGAAAAGTTGGGCACCGATGTGCGACAGTAACGGATCATTATATAATTTGAACTGAAATACAGGCATTAGCTGGAAAACTTTATGTCAAATGCAAGTCTGATGCTGAAAGCAAGTCACAAATCAACTACCTGAATTGATGCCGTGTCTTCTTTCAAAAAAGATCGGTATTAAAATAGCACAATATCCTTTCTGTAAAATACCCCCCATCTCACGCCCCTCACACTACCGTCGGATAATGGCGGTTATGCGTAGCATATCTAAGCTTCCGCTAAACATTCTGAAGAAACATTCGAGATCGTCTAACATGTGTGTGGACCCATTAATGTTTTGCGTTCATCAGCTGGACATTTGTACACTGTGAAGACTCAGATTAATGCAGCAGACCTCGTTGAATGACCATTTATCATATGACGTCGCATCTGAGAGTGTAATAAAGCCATGCATTAAAAACGATAATCCACTAGTGGATTGAATATGCAAATTACGTCGTAACGTTATACGTTGACGTCCATAAAAACGTCGCGTTTTCTAATGGCGAAATTGTGACGTTTTAGTGCAAATTTTGCTAATAAAATGTGAGTTTAGTGTCATATGCTAAATAGAATCTTACATTCGTGCTTTTGTATTATTGAATTTATTAAACTCGTTGGGGAAAACCGATAAGATGCTCGGCAAAGCCTCGCATCTTATCTTTTTCCCAACTCGTTTAATAAATTCAATAATACATGAGCACTCATGTAAGATCCTCTATGTAGTGTTTATACTGTTTGCATCGATATTCCAGTGCTAAGGTGGAAAGTCGCCATAAATTTCTTGATCCTGATCAGACGCTACGGTCTTATCAGGGTGAATTCTTTGCGAAGTCAGATTATGGTCTATACTATTTGAGTAGTTCCGTGCTACAGGAGCGCAGGGGATAACCGAGTTAAGGATTATAGACATGCTTGTACATTTGTACACATTCAACTGTTATCTAACAGACATAACCGTTGCTGGTAAAGGGCCGCGTGAAAAATATCGTTGAAAGGCCGTAAAAGTTTCCTCTCAGAGTATAATAGGTCCAACTGTTTATGTAGCCAAATTATTGAAGCTAAGAAGTTTGGCAGAACGCCTCAGAGGAACTCTCTTATAAAAAAAATATCATATGATCCGATACTGTCGCAACTGATTCGTTACTGTCGTAAGACCCTCCTGCAAGTCTGGATAGGTTATCTGCCCTTAAAGGAATAAATTTCGTAAATATTTTGACATGGTTAGATAGAAGGGATATTTTGCAATTGTTATGTGTAATAACATACATAATGTGAGAAATCATATACAACAAAACAGGAGTGTTATTGAACTTGATCCGATACTGTCGAGTCCATTGTACTGTTGTCGTTGATGTATGTAATTAGGACAGTGCAATAAGAAGTGTGTAGGCGACTCTATCTGGTCACAAGAGCAAAAGAGGTTACTGTCAGAGAGTGGTTTTTCCCCCTTTCCCCCCGGAAAAATGGCTATAGGAAGGACGACTATATAGTGGATTGTCCGGACCTCATAGAGCCACTTTTCCCCCATAGTAGTTTTTCCCCCACCGGGAAATTGGCTATTAGCGAACTTGGTATGGTTATTGGTATTTTGCGGACCGGAACGGAATGTAACAGACACATTTTACGGAATTAATGGCATAAGAAATGTGTAGGTACTTCAAGGGAGGTAATAAACGTAATTAATTCCAAAAAATCAATATGCAAATTTAGCAACCATATTTTTATAATAATCAATAGTTACTAATTTAATGAACGAAAACGATGTGATTTTTTTATCATCGCAGAATTTTTTTATACGAAACATACGCATGTAAGCTACAGGAAGATATACGAATGGGTGCTTTGTCTAGTCATGTTTGATTTAGTAGGGAGTTTATTACATTGAAAACCATAATCGGACATGTGTCCCAATGGGAGTCGAGCCCACGACTTTTGCATGAAAGGCGAACACTAGTCCAGGCACTCTGCTGCACGCACGCACAGAAGAACGCTTTTACAAACACAAAATTAAACAAATTTATGCACACAACCACGTACACTCATATCTTTTTTGACTAACACGAAAAAGCAAAATGCCTACCTGTTTTCCCCCAAAACAAAATAAGACAAACTGATGGAAACATGCAGGTGGTTCTAGCATCTGTTATCCATCAATATTTTACGGACAGGTACTCATATTTCTGCTTCAGTTATGAACCGCATTATTATAATTGGAGAAGGAGCAAATTCCAATATGTAGCGTGTTTTCCTGCAATCATATTACCAGGGGGAAAATCCACTATGGAGGGGAAAAACGGCTATGCAAAAACAGCTATAGTAGATTTTCCCCGGGGAAAATTGGCTATATAGTCATATTTCCGGGGGAGAAATTCTACTATATAGCCATTTTTCCGGTGGGAAATTCTACTATGGAAAAATCATAGTCATTTTTCCGGGGGGAAAACTACTAGGGGGGAAAAGCTACTCTCTGACAGTTACCAACCAAATTTCAAAGAGCTGCGTTCTAGTCGCAGGCGTGCATGTAAGACCTGGCCGATATGAGACAGCTACATATTTATCAAAATACGAAGGGCGGATAGCGCTTTGGATTATTTAGCTTATACTCGAAACTGCTAAGAGAAGTTGCATTTTTAATGTCTGCTCAAGGCGTTTTCGTGCAATTTTGATGGGAGGAAATAAAATATAGGTAAAGGTGCACGGTAAGGGTATTGAAAAGTTTTGCTACTTTGCGAAGTCAGGATTAGCCTACGCGACAAAAAATGTAAATTGTCCACCATGTGCACTGCCAACGATATATGAGTGTTTTCGTCTTCTGAAAATACATGTACTGGAATAACAGCTGAAAATAGAATTTTTCATAGATTGCTTAAAAGCTGGTCACTGTTGTTGACTTTGTGATGGAAAGGGATGTTAAAGTAAGGACATGATTTGGCGTCACTAGGCTATGTGCGAACAGTAAACACTCAAATGAGCATGCACAGAATTTTTCATAGATTGCTTAAAAGCTGGTCACTGTTGTTGGCTTTGTTGATGGGAAGGGACGTAGAGTAAGGACAAATGATTTGGCGTCGACAGAAAAGAAACCTTAGGCTATGTGCGACCAGTAAACACTGATATTAGCATGCACAGCTCCGAAAACTGAGTAGATCCCTTTGAGCCTTATATTTTACATGCGCAGGCTGATCTGAGTCTTTCTCGGGACGCCAATCAAACGCTTAGATGACCCTCGAAACTCACCGCAGTCTCGATAATATCGGTATGACTTCAGTTTTGGTAGACTCTCCATATACGGGGGTAATACCAATTTGGCTACCTGTGTTTTCGTCTGTACTATACAAAGTGGCTGTCGACCGAGAATACGATCGGAAGCATTACCAATAACGGTAAATGGTAATATTGCTAATGGCTGTCGACCGAGCTGATACTGCTGTCGACTCCCTCGGTCGTCAGCCACTTTTGCATGTATGGTATTAACTGACTCGGTCGAAAGCATAGGTAAGGAAATTGATATTATTACCGCCGTGTATCCACGGGAGGAAAAGGGGAAGAAAAGTCTAGAGGAAGAATTAAACATATTTTTTCAAATGCAATTTATTTATAAAATACTCTTGAACAAAAGATAATAAAATATAAAAATACTTGTTATATGAATTTTGTCCTGAGAAAATGTGGGAATTGAGCATGCCCAGACCAGCCAGCGCACAGGGATCAATGTATACGCATGCCACAATTTAAGTTAATGGATACACTTTCAGAGGAAAAAATTCCTCCAATTTCATTTTTATCTCGCTTCCCAATCCCGTTCTCTATGAGCAACTAATACTGTTTTGAAGAGTAGATCCCATTTTGGAAAGGCTTCGTTGGCTAGGGAAGTAAACAAGACGTTACAAAATTTGTTTCCCTTTGTAAAACTGGTGGGAAAACATGGCGGTGTACCCATATTTACCTTAAAGAATAACAATTACCTTCTAAAATTTGTATGACCAAACCAGACTCCACATGTGCGGACCCTGTTGTAGATTCTTGCGGTTCACATTTCTCTGTTAGGAGATACACAGCAGGCACACAACGTTGAATCAACACTGATTCAACGTTAATTCAACGTCATGACGTTGAATCAACTTTGAATCAATGTTGATTCAACATTGTGTGCCCAGTGGGTAGGTGCCCAGACTAGTCTGAGATTCCACAATTCCCACATCCTGTAAGACGTTTCTCGTGTCGCAGGCCATATTAGTAGTTACTAAAAGAATAACCATCCTTTCAAGTTCGTAGTTATATTATATTCATTATTGTTATTATTCATTATTAGGTCTGTTACCCTGTTACTGAATTATGGTCTGATAACTGCTTTAGTCATCCCTAGATTTACAAGTCTATCATGTTTTAGTATAATATAATGGTAGCTTCCTTTGTATGTTACATTATTTCAATTTTTCCTGTTTATAAAACATTCATTCAGTTGATATAAAGATCATACAAAGCAAACACCATTACAAAATTACAAACTGTATCGAAATATAAGCAAAGGAAAAAAAAGAGATAAAATGTAACAGAGTTAGTTTGACTACAAACATGAAAAAAAAAAATAATGATAAAAAATAATGATAAAATATAATTTTGCAGTTTTTTTATGTTTAGATCACTAGCATATATTACTCCAGAGGTGCATTTCTTTTATCTGAATCATTTTATTTCTAAAGGAATTAATAAAAAGTTTCAATTAAAATAAATTTTAGAAAAACTGTGTGTACATTCTAGAGGGCACAGTTCTGATCCGATATTCATGAAACTTTGTCAGAATGTTTATCTTTTTTGAAATCTAGACCAAGTTTGAAACTGGATCATGTCTGGTCAAAAACTAAGTAACTAGGTTAGACCTTAGAAAAACCTTGTGTAAACTCTCGAGGACACAGTTTTGACCCAATCTTCATGAAACTTTCTCAGAATGTTTATCTCCGTGAAATTTAAGCCAGATTCGAAACTGGGTCATGTTGAGTCAAAACCTAGGTTAATAGGTTAAATCTTAGAAAAACCTAAGGTACACAATAAACGCTTCATTTTCTATTGAATCTTTGTGAAACTCTGTCTGTCGTACGTGTGGACATCGTAGAGGTTAAGTTTAAACACGGGTCATGTCAGTTCGTAAACTAGGTCACTAGGTCAAATCATTGAAAAAAATTGTTTCACAATAGACTTCATTTTTCAATGTTAAAAAGGAGATCACTTAAAAGATCTTCTGATGGGCCAATTTCAATAAAGTTTGGTTTGTAGCATTGGGGACTCGGGCCCATCATAGTTTGTTCATATTATAACCCCGGGATGACCTTGGCCTATTTTACACCAAGGTTAGTAAGATAATTCGAATATTCTTGGTTCACACGATACTCAGGTGAGCGATCCAGGGCCATCATGGCCCTCTTGTTTATTTATTTATTTATTTGTTTATTTTATTTATTTTTTGCGCGTTGAGAGTTAAAATTTTAGCTAGTAAAATATTGTAAGAATACACAGCCATAGATGAACGAAAATACTTCAAGGGAAGGCCATTTTCACCCAGAACGATGTCTCCCACTTCAGCTGGAGATTTTTAAAGAAAGAATTGGAGGAGAAAATTTGAAAGAGAAGCCTCCAAAATTGGAGGGGTTCCGTTGTTCGGGGCAGCAAAAGTTAGTCACGAACACTGTTGCAATTTGTGCAAAATGGCAAACAAACAAACAAAAAAAAAAAGAAAAAAAAAAGAAGTTGTATCTGTGTGCACACAAGTTAGAACTAAAGTTTGCGAAAGAAAGTATAACTGGGTAAGACGTCTCAATGAGAATCTCTCTCTCTCTCTCTCTCTCTCTCTCTCTCTCTCTCTCTCTAGTGGGTATAAAATACAAAAAGTAAAATACAAGCAGAAAAACAAAGCATAACTATATAAAGATGATTGGTTAGAGTTATATAAGTATACATGGTAAAGTTCTAACCGACTGTCATTCAAACTGTTGGTTCGATTCAAGTCAATCAGAGAAAATGAAATGATCACCATCTTCTTGCTATTGATGTGCATTTTCCCGGAGCTGATATCAGTTACCCCTTCTCTTGTGTCTACGTTTGAGCCAGAAAAAAGGGCCAGGGAGTGGGGGAGGGGTCGGGTGCTGATGATTTTTGTTACATAATCTTGTATCATTCTTATATTATTACAGTAAAATCTTGCTATTATGACCACTCGAAATTTAGACCACTTCGTAATTAAGACCGGTCTTTGCCAGTCTAAAATGGTATTACTCTTATGATTTTATATTCAATAGTAAGACCACCTCACTAACGAGGCCACTTTTAGGCAGTCGGAAAGGTAGTCTTAATAAAGGGATTTTTCACGGTAATATTCTGCTTTAAATATATTTTGTGATCATCAATTGAGGCGACTTTAAGGAAACAAAACATTGGGCAATTGCTCAAACCTAGTTTACGATAACCCCGTGTTTAGCCCATATAAAGTGTATGGCTAACACCGGGGTTAATATGGACTTTAAAAAGAACCGCTGTATCAAACATTGATCTCTCAAAGTACCATCGTATGTCAATACAAATTTATGAAAAGTCTGGTTACTCTGAAACCTATTTCATCGTGAGTGAGATTTCTTTTAGATACCAAGACCAAGATTCAGCTATGAATTAAAAATAGCAGCTCAGTTTGTAAAATGGATTCTCTTCTCGACACTTCAGCTGAAAACGGAGCCGAAGCTGCTGAATAGTTCGTACAACTTTAAACCCAATCTTATGCTTCTTTCAAGTCTCTAGTCTACTCCAGTCTAGTCAATCATTTAACTCTGTATACTATATATCCTTCACAAAAATCTTTAACTCCGGCGTCTAGCAATTTATCTGATTTTTGGTCTGGCAATGTAACTATTTCTTTATTGTTTCATTTTTTTATTTCATTCAATTGTTGTCCATTCTCTTATTCACAGACTGTTTCAGTGTTCTGTCATTTGAGAAAAGATGCCCTCGAGGAAACCAACATTGAAAGAACATCGTATCAAAGTCGATACATTTTATCGACATTGGCAAGATGTTTTTTTTAATGTTAAGTGTCAGCTGGGTGTTCCATGATTTACTTGTTCCATATTTTATTGTAGTCTAAAGCAATACAAGTAACAAACATGACAGGGTGGTGAAGAAAACGACGAGACCGGAAGTGGCTCTGGTGGCGCTGTTCCATCTCATTGTCTGGGCTGAAATAAATATACAATTGAAGTCAATAAAGAGTGTCCTCCAAATACTGAAGGCAATAATTACTGTTATTATATGACCAAGATGTAACACGCAATTTCATTGGCTGCTTTGACGTCACGTGCCGGTCAATATTTTGTGATATTCACCGGCCTGTCAGTGAATATTACTTTTACGCTGACGTCATAGTATTTTCGTGACGTAACGTCTGATTTACGTTAATGTTAATGGCGTAACGTCGCGAGATAATACCATGTAGTACCATCCTAAATATCTAAAGAAACTGAATTTAGAATTGTCATATAATAAAACAATTGTTGACCTTTATTTCGGTGAATATGCAGTTTTATTGACCTGCAAACATAACATATTGACCTCCGCTTCGCGTCGGTCAATATGATGTTTGCAGGTCAATAAAACTGCATATTCACCTCAACAAAGGTCAATAATTGTATAATATTTGGAATCGAATGACGCTTTTCGCTAAATTCATATCCAACATGTTTTATAATACATGTATACAGAAATAATAATAATAATATAAAAACCTGAGAAGACACTGCTAATATCCTGTTTAAACCATTCATATATGAATGGTTGCTTTTTCGTCCACTGTAAAAATCCCGTAGATTTCACGGTAAAGGACATAGCAACTGGCTGACAGCCCCTTTACCGTAAAAATACGAGGTAGTTACGTAACGGTTTTAATATGGGAAGTGACTGTATGACATAAAAACTTGCTTTGATTTTATTTCTAAATAACAATATAGTCAATGAAGAAATCAAATGCTAAATAAAAGCAAGTTTTTTTTTTGTTTTATGTGTTGTTAGTTGCTATGTCTGTTATTGATATATTAATTGTGATGTTCAGGCTAGCCCGTTGACCGCAGCCGGGCCGGGTAGCGCAATCGGTAGGGCACCTGACTCGTAAGTCAGAGGTCCTGGGTTCGATTCCCGGTATGGCCACATACTTTCGTTTCTCCTTCCGCTGATTCAAGAAGGGCAGTTATCAGTTACTGGCGAAAGTATGTGCACTTAGTACTAGTTAACCGCTTAGGAGGTCTAAGCCTGCCCAGGAATAGTGTGGTTAGGTTAACTGACCGTCCCGACATGATCTTAGTTGTTTACCGTCAAACATCAAATCAACCAACCAACCGTTGACCGCCTACATGAGAAACGGCCGTATGGCTGCCGCTGGTGTTGACTTTGGTGGTGACTAATTTTGTGTTGTGTCTTTTCTACATGGTGTCTTGGGCTGGAATTGTGTCAGTTCCTGGAAATTTTCCTCCTTACTTTTCCATGAGACAAGTGACGGTACCATCCGGTACATTTTACGGTAAAGGGTTTGGCAGTTAGTTGGCAGGGTTTTCACCGTAAAATCTACGAGATTCTTTAACAGTGCAGTTTTGAATTTATTGCACAACATGATCAGACGCACCAGGCAATTAAAAGCGCCAGAAATGCACACAACAAAATTGACGTCTGTAAAATTTATATCATATTGACTAGAGATCAAATAATGCTGATACAGACGGGGATCTATGTCATTTGTAAATTCAACTAGTTTTTTTTTGGTTCAGCTTTTTTACAAGTAAAATATTGCACAAAACAAAAACTAGGTGAGAAAGCGATATTTTAAAATATCTGGACCCAGTTGTTCAAAGCATCGTTACTTAACGAAGTCGTTAATCAAGGATTCTGATACCCATAAAATCAAGTATCTTAATATTTTTTGCTTAGAAAATGTGAGGAGCTTGCAGTGCAAAAGCTACCCTCATTTTTTCGGCAAAAAGTACCAGTGTTTTTGGGAGTAGGCCCTTGCTATGTTTGAAATTTTAACGTCTTGTTAACTAACGACGTCGCTATTTTTAGAACAACTTGGCCCCGAATGTTCAATGCATTTTCATTAATAGGTTCTCTGTCTTTGCACCTTAGCTTATAGCCTAGGTTTGTTATTTTAGGGGAAAAAGATTAGATTGGGCTTAAAAGAAAAACAGACTTACCAACTTGAGCAGAGGCTTGTGGTCCTGTATAAAAAGTAAATAAAAGATATAAAATGGTCAATGTATATATTTTTAGGTTTATTACAAGAAAGATGATGCAGACAATCTGACTAATATTTTTGTGTATTTTCTTTAAAGTGAAGTGTTTCCTTAAAACTTTTAATGTTTATGCTTCCAGGCAGCTTAAGCTTTTAAGCACCGATAATAATGATAATAATAATAATAATAATGATAATAATAAGGTCCGAATTTAATAACTTGCTTGCATACAGATGCAGTCGTCTGGTAATGCTGCTAGCATAATTGTTCAAAGTTAGTCTTACTGGTAGATTTCAACCGATGCCCTGACCAGAAAACAGAATAAAGAAAGAATAATTATTGCAAACAGTCGGACTGACTTATTTCTCGCAGGGAGAGCTGGGAAATTTATATTTTTTGGGTTGCCACAGCAGCTTTTCTATCAAGCTTGGATACCATAAGTTCATGCGCCATATATATATGACAGGTTAACTTATGACGAGATACCATTAAACTCTCGTGAGAATGAGAACCGAATACCAGACGGACTTCTCCAAACGGGCACATGACGCCGAACTACGTCGATGCGACGTAATCGTCATCAGTGCGACGTCTTTTCAATGCCATGTGTCTGCTGGGCCGCCAACCTATCTTATATAACAGCCTAAAATCCAAAAGAACTACTTACGTCTGTTTGGTCTGAGAGTAAAAGATCTGTGATTCATCCAGTATGTTCTGTAATCACGGACAACTGTCGCTCTGGAATAGACAAATCATAATTGCTAAGGTAAATGAATAAACTTTCAGGGGAATCCATTCCATTTGTTTCATGTTTGTCTCCCTTCTCAGTGGGGTTTAATCTTAAAGGAACGAGTTTCCCCTTTTCAAGGCCAATTTTCTTTCCTTTAAGAGTATACCCCTTTTTGAAAAAGTTTCGCCACGAACGCAAACAGGATGTGTAAAAAAAATGCATCGTTTTTTAAATTGTTAAAAAATAATGGAGGTATATACATACACATAGATATGCAGACTGACTAAAATCTACACCATAGTCAACTGAAAAATTTACTATAACCACACAATAGTCAACTGAAAAATTTCCGATTTTTTTTTTCCTACAGGGAATGGACATACAACAGATAAGGTTTTATTTTTATTTCTATTTTTACGACGTCGTCGTGAAGACAAGAAATGAAATTGGTATAGTGTAAGTGAATAATTTATCAAGAGGACAGAAGGACAGGCAAGTAACAGAAAGAACAAAGAAATGAACTGATAAATGAAATTAGTTGAAAAGAAAATGGACACGACTGACTCAATAAATAAAATTTGAGCTGTGTCATAATACAACGTATTTTGCGGTATAAGCAAAAGTTACTATTACTAATATCAGGCAGAGCATCTGCGCAAGACTAGCATATCATGCACCAGATAGTTAAACTGAGTTGCATTAGACTAGTTGCATAAAGGTAGGCTGTCGCAAGATGGAATAATTTTGCACGCGCAAAAAAAAACCCGCAAAAAACTCTTGTCACATTTTTCCAATTTAATTCAATCGTGCAAAGCAAAGGAATAAAAGTGAATCAGGAATACAGTGCGTACCAGATTTGACTAAATGTCAAAGTTTCTTATGATGTGGCTCAAAGCAAAATTACTCACATGAATTGTACAGGCTGGTTAAATCCTACAGGTGGATACCACTTCAACATGATTTCATTTTTTGGCCTATTTTCTGTGTGTGTCACGGAGAATCCTCTGGGACAGTTCATCCTCTGAACTACCACGTTCATACTGCTTATCATATTATTCATAGTCCCGGGCAATCCTCGTCCCGGAAAGGTCTGGCCTGGAAATCGGCCGATCTGCCCCATAGCAATACCGCCTGTGAGGACGCCACCGGGTCGAACGAGATTAGGGTTTCCCGAGCTCCGCACTAGTACAGGCTGTAAAATTAAAAGAAAAGCATGTGCTCTTGGTAAAAACCAAACTACTTGCTAATACATCTTCACGATTGTTACTTTACGGGCCTCGTGCTTCGTGCCTGTCTTACATGGTTTTAAATGCCACAAAATTTGGGTTAAAAATGTCGGATAAATTCGGACAGCGGGTAAATTCGGAAAGTGACATTGTTTCCTTTATATGTCAGTTGTTGGGAATTGAAACAAAATTAACTGGGCAAACAGTGAAAATCCTGATGAGACGGCTCATAATGAGCCGTCTCATCTGGATGTTCACTGTTTTCAATGATATGTCCGAATTTACCTGCTGTCCGAAGTTACCCGACTCGACCCTATCATGTGCATGTCCAATATATTTGTAACTTAGTCTTAATATAGCTTCGAAAGTTCAATCATCCAAACTGTCAGGTTCATGATTTTCTAAGTTATGGACCCGTAGTGACATTTCAAGTGACGGAAACCAAAATCTCTAGTTATGAAACTGAATTCCGAAATGTGGAATCCAAAATTTCGAGTTCTAAGATTGAAATTTATGCGTTTGAAACCAAAAAATTACTTATCAAACCCGACATTTCGATGCGTAGTTTTTTACAGATGGAATTTTTCAAACTCGAAATTTCAAGCTATTAAGTGGAAAATTAGAGAAAAATGATCAAAATGAGAGGTTAATATGAGCAAAAATGATAGTGATCTTGAAAGATAAATATCTAAATAATAATAACACTATGATAATAAAACAACAAAAAATCTTACATTTTCGTTCATATATCTGAACTCTCCTACGTTCATAATCTGTCCGTTAACGTTTCTTGACCTCGCTTGAAGTAAGAATCCTTTAAACTGACCATTCATAGAATTCCGATTACGGGCCGTGATTCGCACTGAAATGAAATAAGAACATGATATAGAAATAATCCTTTTCCAGCATTCGAACCTTGATTAGGAACCGATTCCTTCTGTCGTTCTTTCTTTCTGTAGTTGTAAGGTCGAGGTTTACAGCTCTTTTAAAAACAAGAGTTGTCAGAAGACAACAAAGCGCGCCTTATGGGTGCCTGATTCTCACAGTCACCAAGACCTACAAATATATCAGGTCATCTGCATTGTCAGACTGAGCCATTATCCCAGGTATATGATGAATACATACTAAATACACCTAAAATATGAAGCAAATCACTGAATGATAAAATATATGTTAGAGTGACCTCAAATTCCCAAATATGATGTTAATCTATAAACAGCTTTGGAGACACAAGGCAAAATCACTGAACCATGAAATATAGGTCACAGTGATCTATAAATAAAATGAGGTCATTCGGGATGTCAGACCTATCCACTATGCCAGCTGTGATGTTAATCTATCAAACAGTGCTTGAAATATAAGACAAAATCACTGGACCATGAACAAAGGTCAAGGGCACAGGTGTCAGCATGGTAGCTCTGCAGCTGCTGCAATTATAGGGATATGCTATTTGACCAAGTATCAAGTCTCTTCTGTCAAAGGTTTCATCAAAACTAAAAATTTTGCCTTAAAAACAGTGCCAAACGGCAAAGTCAGTCAACCGTGACATATAGGTCAAGGACATACAATTGTGTCATGCAGCTGCTGCAGTCATATGGATGTATATATGTACCAAGTATGATGATTGTAGCTGCTGTGGTTTCTAAGATACAGAGTTAAACATGGAGCTAAACGCAATTGTTAACATTGGTTAACCTGATCACGGACGCCGACGAGGACGCTGACGCTAACGCTAACGCATACTCGGACTACGACGCCGGGGGTATAGCATAAGCTCTGCTTTGCTTCGCAAAGGCGCGCTAATAATACACTGATATTGAACAAGTTTGGACGAAAACCGAGCTTTGACTCCTTCTGCAAGTTGAACTTGGCTTTCTCACTTGTGGTGTAATCAAGGCTCGACACAGTCGTGAGGGATATCACTTATCAAACCAATGCAACGAGCTAAGCGGAATCAAATGGGTGGTCGGATGACTTGCGATTTTACGTCCTTTTCAACAGTATTTCAGTCATATCAGGACGATGAGGATGATAATGAAAGGCTATGTGCTCTGTGGAACCCCGTTTACACTTTGGAAAGATTTTTGCCTCCAGCGGGACTCGAACACAAGACGGCTAGATCAATTGGCTAGCGCTTAACCTACTGAGCTACCGGGGCTCTAGCGGATTCGGGTCACATGATATGGGGCATATAGTGAAAACAAATTAGTCTGCATTTTACCGCACCCTGCTCACATTCTTAACAGTTCTCTATACTGTTTCACGGGTCGTTGATTGTTAATGGGAAAAAGAGAAGGCTCTAATCAGTATGTGCGGATACACAGACTGACCAGGGTCTTCGCACACGCCAATTTACGTGACAAAATAAAATAAAATATCCATAATAACAAAGGCAAAGCGGTTTTAAAACTGATGAACATGCCTACTTCGCCGGTGATGCCAACGGTAGAATAATAATTGGGCGTATTCGACTGGTCGTTGCGTGCTTTACGAATCTAAGTGTGAAGCACTTTTTCTTCTATAGAAAAAGTGCTTCACTCTAAGAATCGTGGAGCACGAAATGACCAGTCGAATACGCCATAATATCTGATGATGTCTGACGGTAGGCAACTCGTTAAATGGGCAAAGTTGCGGTTCATACTGCACATTGGTGTAGGATGCTCTGCAGGTTTGCCCTTCTCATATCTTATGAACATCTTATGAACATCCTTTCCAGCATAAATGCTTAAATGATTGATTTGATGGTTATAGGTTATTTGATGATTATAGGTTAAGAACTTGATAACATATTTGTACAAGGGTCTGTTTGCAAGTGTAATTGTATTTTGTGTTGTATACATGTGACTAGTGACAGTCTTTTGACTGGACACCAATAAAATTGATTTGATTTGTTAAATACCGACAAACTCTTATTCTGCCGTTGTCGGCTTCAGTCAAACACGGGCGGTATTTACATGTATTGTGGAGACTGCATAGCTCGCTGCAAAATATGTATTACATGGCTGCCATGCAGACAAGGATTTGACGTCAGGATGACATCAGCAGCAGCTATTCCTGTACTTCGAGGAGAGGTTTCTCAGGAACAATTTTTATCTTAAATAAAGGAGAAAAGTCTTGATTTTTCTAATAGCCATTTTTTACAATTTTAATTTGGAACAATCATATGACGACTTAAGAATATAGAGAAAAAAAAACAGTGACTTACCAATAACACCACAGGTCATTTGTCGACCCATAATAGGCTGTGTCTGACAAGGAACATAGAATCTATTGTTAGTCTGTATAGTGTAGGGACTTCGGGTCCTCTGTCGAAGAACCCCGGCGTGCCCTGGCTTCATTGTATCACAGGCTTGTAAGTCCGCGCCATAGCTATGGCTGTTCACTCCGCCAACAAATATAACAACCAAAATAATTATCTCCAACATTTTCCTGTCTTATTTTCTCTCTTAATTGCCTTTCTTAAAATGTTTTAAAACAATTAAAACGTTTGTGCCCTTTTCACTTTTTTGTTACCTTATCATTTTGAAATTTTTATTTCTTTAAAATAATTTACTGTTTTCCGGTGCAATCCATACAGATCTATAATAATTTAGCACGAAAATAAGGACGTCTAAACACCACCACGAAAATTTTGAAAGTGACCAAAATGATTAAGAAACATGTAGGTAATTAATCAGGGTATCAAATACATGATTGATTAAAAACTTATTACTCGTGGGTCAGGGGCATTTTGACAGCCACTGAAATCTGGAAGAATGTCGGGATAGGACGGAATTTATCGATGATTCTCGGAATGCAGCATTTCTCAATGACAGTACATGTACAGGTCGAACAGAGAAAAAATCTCAGCTAAAATGAATGCATCAAAACGTCAATCTGTCAAAAAATTCATGATCTAACGGTGATATCACTTTAAAACAACTTTACTTCCGGTTTGACTCCCTATGCAGTAATTTGCTGCAAGACAGAATATGCTGTCATCCAAAAACAGTTTTATGAAAAATAAATGAAGGGACACGGGCGAAAAGTAACCAAGGCAGAATCTGTCTTTGGCAATAAGTAACATTTACGAAGCAAACTACATTTCCTACATGCTCATTTTCAACACCCTACGCTGAGCGCATGCATGTTATATGATGTTATAATTAGGCACGGTAGCTACAACTGGCCTTCCTTAACTTATCGGAAACTTTAGACATGCCACTGTTACAGTAGGTGGACAAAGTACCAAGCTGGCACATGACGTCGAATGACGTCGTACTGATGTCGATGCAACGTCATTACGTCGCAACGACGTTAGTACGACGTCATTTCAACATCATGTGCCTGCTGGCACCGTTACTGTAGGTGGAAACAGATACAATAGATGGAAAAGTGATCCTGAAAGCGCCAAAAAGCAGACGACAAAATTAACGTCTTCAAAGTTTAAAAAAATTGCGTCAGTGCTATATCATATTAAGAAATCAAAGACTAGAGGGCAAACAGTATAGATCAAGATGAGCCGCCACATCTGGATCTACGCTGTTTGCGAATTCAACGATTTTCATTGTTGATGCTTAAAACCATGATAGACAGAAGTACACCCTGCATCATGCAGCCATGAAGCACTTCACGCACTTCAGGTGGTCAAGTTTTTTGGGGTTTTTTTTATGGATTTTACAAAACTCAAAGGATATCCGCCAGTGTTTATCACAGGGTATAATCGATTCCGCTAATTTCCGCTTCCTGCAGAGACTGTACATCATATTTGGCTTCCGCCGAGACTGTCTGCGATCTCTTGCTTCCTGCCGAGACTTCTGTACATGATAAATGGCTTCCTGCAGAGACTTTTCGCGTGATTCTGCTTCCTGCCGAGACTGTCCGCGTGATTCTGCTTCCTGTCGAGGCTCTCGGCAGGAAGCAGAGTCACGCGGACAGTCTCGGCAGGAAGCCATTTTTCGAGGACAGTAGTCCCTGCAGGAAGCAAGAGATCGCGGACAGTCTCGGCGGAAGCCAAATATGATGTACAGTCTCTGCAGGAAGCGAAAATTGGCGGACTGGTTTATACCCTGTATTTATGTTCACCATACTCTCTAATGTATTTTGGTCGGCGTCGCTAAAAACGCGTTTTTTTCTGTCCTGAAACGGGGCATTTAAAGAATCAGTAACCGATTCAAACATTTTCGGGTATCGCTTAGCAGCGTCAGAAATTTTAAACATAGAGACTTTCGTTCATTTATTTTTTATTTATTTTTTTTTTTGCTCCATCTTAATCTTCTACTCCGTGTTTGATAAACCCGGATGTTGACATCACGCAGAAAATTGATTTAAGGTGCCTGCAAAAGTAGTCTGAATTCACGAAATCTAGCAATTAAGAGCCTTTAGTAGATTGCCGACGACGTGGGTGCGCAGGCTGATCTGAGGTAATTGTCCTAAAAAGGGACAATTTGGTTTTACAACCAAAATTGCTGATGGAATGCCAACATAGCAGACCCCCTAGAACCATCAACTAGCTCCGCGCTCTTGTTCAAACCTCGCTATCTCTATCTCAATACTCAGAATCTTTCAGGGAATTTCTACGGTCAAAGAATGGTGTCTATTTTCAAGCCTGCGCTGTCAAGATCTCAATGTTTTCTGGTTTAGCAAAGATGATTCTACAGGGCACATTGAAAGTAAAAAGAAGAGGTAGACAGAAAAAGAGGTGAACAGACAATATTAAAGAGTGGACAGGGATGGATTTGCCAGCTCAGCTAGGGCAGCTGAAAACAGGACAAGGAGGAAAGGGATTGTTTCAAAGTCATCTATGGTACCCCAACGACCTTGCAAGGTTATGGGATAAAATAGAAAAAAATAATAGCTGTCAAGGGTTCTAACATAATTGGGCCCCAACACAACAAAACCAACAAATTGGCGTGTGAGCCCAGCTAAGACTCATATCAGCCTGGGCATCCGCCCAGTCTGATCAGAGTCTTTGCTGTGCACTTTAAAGGTAGCTAAGGGTTTAAGCTACCTCCAGCGACTCTGATCAAACTGGGCTGATGGCAAGGCTGATCTGAGTCTATGCTGGATACACATGCCACTTTGTTGGCCTTGTCGTGTCAAGGCTCAATTATAGTCAGTGAAGGCTAGAAATGGAGGCTGATACATGTACTGGTAACAGACTGACATATTGTCAGAAAAGGCTGAGTGAGTGAGTGAACTCGGGTTTAACGTCCCACCAACAACGAGGTCATATGGAGACGGGACCTCGGTTTAAAGTCTCATCCGAAAGACAGGAGAGGCGGGGGATCGATCTTGCGACCCCTGGATTGGTAGTCCGGAGTGTAGAAAAGGCTGAACAAAGTGAATGAAGTGCATAATTGGTATGAGGCCTGTAGTAACTTTTGCATGAAGTGCAGAATACTTGTTAGCAGTAGTCAGGTGTGCCGTGTCGATTTATGGGGATACCGACAGGGGTCCAGACTAGGAGGAGCTTCAATGGTAATCCTGAGATCATTTCTAATCCATTCTCCAAAAGGAAATATAGACAATTGTTGTGGCCCTATTAAGGTATATGGAGACACTTTAATGTTTTTTCCGCCATTTTTATAATGAAACACAACTTTCAAAGTTTTTTGTTTGCTTGTCGGGGCGAAAGGGGTCTACTCTTAAAGGTAACAATTTGTTTCTATAGTAGTTAATCCTAATAAGCGAGGCAAAAATGAACATGGCAGAGTTGCTTCCCCTGAAAGTGTAGCTATTTCCTTAGATATGCCTGATCAAGGCAGTTCTGAGGTGAAACAATATGAAACAATACATTTTTTCAGTTTTTAAATAACAAAATGACCCCAGAATGATGACCAAAACCTCACCTTATCTGGAGCGCATGGGGAGATGAGAACTTACGAACAAAGACAAAGAACAACCCAACTATTACCTGGAGGTTTAATATAAATTTTTATACAAAAATATTACTGTTAAATGATAGTCTTATCATATGCTGAGAAAAAAAAAGAAAGAAAACTAAATTGCTAAAGCTATTATTTTGTGAATTTGAAGTATTAACAGTATATTCTGTGCAAGAAAAATGTTCAGAAAAATACGATAATAGCCATATATATTGGGACAGAGAGTGCTAGGTAAACAGTGTAGATCCTGATCAGACTGCTCCTTGAGCAGTCTGATCAGGATCAGCACTGTTAGTCATTCGATAGGCAATTTTGACACAATACTAGGTAATAAAACTTGTTCAGTTTTTTTTTTTTTTAAATAATTGCAGTATGGTAGGCAATCATAATAATAAACCAATTTAACTTTGGGTGCTACTCGCTTGTTTTCATGACTTTCAAGAGGATGAAAATTTCACAAAAATAAATCACAAGAGATTTGAATTCTGCAATGTTAAAAATGAGATGGCAAAGTATCTCATAACAATCTATTGCTGTGATTTAAGGTGTCATCGTCAAAACAAGAATATTATTAGCCATAAAAATAAATTGGTTTCCAGTACTAATCAGGGTTATTATGGCAAAGCATTGCAGCTGATTTTTAAAAGAATAACACTGTAATTGGTATTTATGTTCGCTGGGACAGAAGTTCCCCGTTTTAGACATATTCCCGGGTATATAAGTCTGCGATTTTGTCATGTTTTCCTATTATTCCTTTGTAAAATCATTACAGTCACAGGCATATGAGTTTGTGCAAATAAGTTGACTGCGAAAATCATGAAAATTAGTACACCCCGAACATTTGTACAATTACAGTATGTGAAAGAATTGACAGAAGACAACAAAGTATGCCTAATGCAAGCTTAACTCACACTCATATCATTACCATATAGCATTTTGGCTCCTTTACCAGAAACCTATTTTGTAACATTACTAAATGCAATGGGCCATGACAGTTAATTTCTTTGTGTCTTGCACCTCGAGACTTTTAAATCTAGTAACAAATACTATTAATTTGTAGGTTAAAAATAAAGGATACCAATGAATTCATACAGAATGAGCCCCAATGCTCACAAAAAGCTCAACTAAAGATATATGAGCCGCGACATGAGAAAACCAACAATATGGTCATGCGTCCAGCGCAAACTCAGATCAGCCTGGGCATCCGCTCAGTCTGATCAGAGTCTTCGCTGTCCGCATGGAGGTAGCTTAGACCCTTAGCTACCCTTTGAGCACTTCACGAAGAGTCTGGTCAAACTGGACGGATTCCCAGGCGGATCTGAGTCTGCACTGGGCGCACAACCACATTGTTGGTTTTCTCGTGTCGCGGCTCATATATAATCTTTCCAGCTCATGGTCCAAGCTGAGACCTCTAACTTAGCAGGCCAGTGCTTCACCCACAAAGCTACCTGAGCTCCCGAAAGTCCAAGCAGTATTGTAAATGTATGTAACATGGGTCACACATCCAAGAACGAACTGAGTAGTACTTAGCTCATACTTGGATAAGTGACCCATGTTACATATTTATCATTTAACCAATACCAGCTGAAAGTCACACAAAATGTACACAGAATCACTGACATACAAATCTGGTCTGAATTAACAGATAAACAAACTAACTAAAACATCTTTACTTCCTGAGCCTCACACACAGATTGTGTCTCTATAAAGCATTGCACTACCCTGAAGCTGACTAGCCACTATACTGCTACACTTCATTCATATCTCACATGTAAATGTATGTACATATACCATATACTGGGTGCTATATTACTATGTATTCCCAATTTATGGATACCATTAAACTGGTTTTGGATATCTATAATACTTTTGATGGGTATCCAATATTCTTGATTTCATGATATCCAACCTTGGATTTAAGGATATCTTAAATTTGATTAAAAATATCATATTTTAAGTTATTGCAAACTCAAGACGAAAACTGGATATCCATCAATTGAATTACAGATATATGAAAGTCCTGCTAAAAATTGAAATCCAAAATTTATATACTGTAAAACACTTATATTTGGCGGTCACTTTATTTTGGCGATATTGGCGGAAAAGAAGAAAATCGCCAAATTAAAATGCCGCCAATATAAACTCATGATACTGAAAGAAGAAAAAATATTATTGAGCATATAATCCTATTACCTTTACCAAAATATCAAAGCTAATACACATCACATATATTAGCGCTAAGGAAAATGCCTCGCAAACAACAAGTGGGAGGCAACAGAGTATGAAATTGTTCTCACCATACTAATTAGTGTTTTAATTAAGTTGATTAAATCAGAAAGAACGCAAAATCTGTTTGTATCTTAATTTGCATTTGTTTACTTTAAGCGATTAACTACGCAAAATGTAACATGATTATGATAATAATTGTTATTATTTTAATCAACATGACAATACAGAGCTCAACTCAAGAGCCAAATACGACGTCAGCAGGAATATTTTGTTTGAGAAATAACCAAACCGCCAAAATAAAAATCCGCCAAAAGGTCCATATTATAAAACCGCCAAAGTTTGCTGCCGCCAAATATAAGTGTTTTACAGTATACTGAGGGCAACACTTAATGCCCTTCCGCCATTCTGGCAGAGGCATAAATATCAAAAACAAAGAAATATGATTTTCCAGATGTCAAATTATTGATATGAAAAAAAAAAAAAAAAAAAAAAAAAAAAAAGAATATCCACAACCATTCAATATCAATCACAAAATAAAAATCTGTTTATCCAAAAATGAAATATGATTATCCAAAATTCAATTATGGATATTCAAAAACTGGGATTACTGTGTATATAGTATAAGTGCACCCCATACAAATACTGTATATGTATATGAGCCTCACCATGGGTGAAAATACCATAAGACATGCAGAAACGACTATCATTTAGATCAGTCTGCAGATCTGCTTTGTTCGTACATCCCTAAAGCATCTTTTAAGTGGGAAAGCTCATATCATACTACCCCCGATGTACACATAATGAACATATCAGAAACATGTTTCATATACTTTCTATGCCATATACTTCACTCAAATTTCTTATATCTCATATATACATTTCATATATATTTCTTATATAATATTTCATATGCCTCTCATATATCTCATATATTGCTCACATCATCTTACCGGTATACATATCTTCTACATATCTAATAATGCTCTCTATAAAAACAAACAAACAAAAACAAAACAATTATGTCATATAACAAGAAGCACCCTGTATTTGTTTTATTCAAGTACCAGATTTTAAAAGAACCCTGAAATTAGAAATGCATCAAATTTCAACAACATCAGATCCTTTAATGCCAAAGCAAATTTACTAACTGAAAACCAATGGTGTATATATACTACAAGGTTCACAACTCTGCCATAAATAGACAAAAACTTGAGTTAAAGGAAACTTACGATGGAAATCCTCTTTTTATTGTCACTTGCTTTTTTCTTCTTGCCTCTAAGAAGGCAACTATCATAAAAGACTGGAAAAGACCCAGTAGCATCTTAATCCAGCTGTTCTGAACTTAAATTGTACATCTAACAAATATTTGAATATTACAAGTGAACCAAAACAGACATAAAATAAAGACCATGGTACAGAAAACTAATAGATGAGAAGCTAAAATAATTCTTAAAATTCTATCTAAGATGGTGCAATAACCATAAAAATTACAATTTACTCTATTTTTCACAATTCAGTTAAACTCTGTTCCATGACTGTGCATAAACATTTTAAGGGCCAGAGATGAAAATAGTTGAATTTGCAAACAGCGTAGAACTTGATGAGGTGGCTCATATTGAACTCCACTGTTTGCCCTCTAGTCTTTGAATTCTCAATATGATATAGCCTTGGAAGAAACATTTTGAAATTTTGCAGACACAAATTTTGTTGTCTGCTTTTTTGCGCTTAAAGGGTTAAAAAACCAACAGGAATCAACAATCTTATCATAACTCTACATATTTGTACTGACATTTAACTGAGAATAGAAACATAACTAAAAATTTCATACACACATACCCATGTATAGGTAAGACCCAGTCATACCATTAAAAAAAGCAAAGGAACAAAGCAAGCTATGAGCATTTTATGCAGACAGATATAGCAAGCTGCAAGCAAATTATATATGTACTTTACATTATGGCCTATAAAATATGAAATACATTTCAATCCAGCAGGCATATAAGTTGAAACAACTTCATACCAATGTCAATGCAATGTCCCAACATCTTTATATAAATGTCAACGCAATGTCCTTACAACTTCACATCAATGTAAATGCAATGTCCTGACAACTTTATACTCATGTGAATGCAAAGTCCCAATGATTTTATACAAATGTCAATGCAATTCCTTACAACTTCATACCAATGTCAATGCAATGTCCTGACAACTTTATACCCATGTCAATGCAAAGTCCTGGCAACCTACTACTAATGTAAATGCAATGTCAAGACAATTTCAAAGCAATGTCAATGCGAAGTCCTAACAACTTCATACCAATGCCAATGCAATATCTTGATAACTTCATACCAATATCAATGTCTATAGACTGATAACCTGTGATTTTACATCCTTTTCAACAGTATTTCAGACATACAAGGACTATGAAAGGGTAATAATGAAAAGCTGTGCACAATGGAACCCTGTTTACGATTGAAAATATTTCCTCTTCTGGGAATCAAACTCTGGGACACTAGAACTGTAGAACAGCAGGCCAGACCTTAACCTTCTGCGCTCACCCAATGTCAATGCAATGTCCTGACAACTTACTACCAAAGTCAATGCAATGTCCATACAACTAAGTTACTTCAAACCAATGCCAATGCAAAGTTTCAATGCCAATGCAATGTCTTGATAAATTCATACCAATGTCAATGCAGTGCCCTGACACTGCAATGACATTCGTATGATGTTGTTTCAGTGTTGTATGCCTACTGGAAACAACCTAGCAAACTAAAACAGAATGCATGACCATTAATTTTCACTAAAAATTAAAACAAAAATAAGTATTTATGCAAATAGTGCTAAACTAGATTTAGTAGATTAGACTATTCCTTAGAAGCAGTGTGCTGCTTGTCAACAGTTTATGCATGCCCAAATTCCAAGATAGAACAGCCCATTAGAGGGATGGTTCATGTGTCTAAATATTTATGGTAGATATAGTGTTAAGGTGTCTGGGTACATCTCTGTGCTTGTTCGCCAATTATACAAAGGGGAACAATTTTTATCACTTCCATTTCACTTCCCTGAATGAACAAACCCTTCCAAGTTAGGGCCTATTCTTAAAGAAATGATTTGCTCCAAGAGGAGCAAATTCTTTCCTTAAGGAGTTGACCCCAATTGAGAAGCACGCCACAAATGAAGATGGCAGAGATGGAAAATGGCAGAGTTGCTTCCCCTGAAAGTGTACCCATTCATCTTAATAAGTACTTTAAGCAAAATCTAGATTTAAAACAGCTAAAATTTGAAGATGAAAATGATATAAAATGGGTGTAATATCCAGGGCCCATTTGTTCAAAGCATCATTAGCTTAACAAAGTTGTTTGTCAAAGACTCGTTAAGTCTGCTAATATACATAAAATCGAGTGTACTAATATTTTTTGCTGAAAAAATGGGAGGAGTTTTTGCACTGCAAAAGCTTCTCACATTTTTTACTGCTAAAAATGGCATTATTTATGCAAACAATATGTTTCAAAACTTAACGTCTTGTTAACTAATGATTTTGTTAGCTTTGAACAACTGGGCCTAGTTGTCCAGTGGTCGTATTTATGAAACCACTTAAGTCATTGCTATGCTGTTGCTAAGGCTAAATTTGTACGAAGGAGATTTCCAACAACTATGAAATTTGCTGTGGAGGAACAGTCTTCATAGTTTTAGGGAATCTCCTTTATAGAAATTCAGCCTTAGCAACAACATAGCAACCACTTAAGTCATTTTATCAATATGGCCCCTGCTCTTCAAGTAAGTATACAAATAACAACATATGCAATTGCTAAACCTATCACATTAAGTACAGATCCTATTAATGCCTTATTTTTCCTTCCCTGTGACTTATCTGTCAGTAGATAAAGCAAATCAGTTTGCCAAAAATTCCTGATCTTCACATACTGTTTGTCTAGTCATGATAATTTTGGGAGGCCTTAGTCTCTGGGTATGAAACCATAACAAGCACATTACCCCAGCATGTTTTGAGTTGTGCTTGCATACCCTATTAATCCTATGCCCCTGCTAAAATAAATGCCACCCCCTGCTTCTTTTCCTGCAATAATCTTACATTAACTTGTATGAATTCCTGTTTGCTTCTCTGGATGAGGTAGCTCTTAGGGATGGGGTCTGCTTTTAAAATAAAGAATTTGCTCCTACAGGAGCAATTTCTTTCCTTTAAAAGTTTACCCCACCTCTACCGAGAAGAGAGGCAAAATATAGTATAAAAGTATACCCATTCACTTCAAGACTGTTTATTAGAGGTAATTTGGCAGTGGCTGTTTTACTACAATTTAGACCCTAAATAACCCATTCTTTGTCAAATGCAACCCCCCCCCCCCCCCCCCCCCCCCCCCCCCCCCCCCAGGGTGTTTAATAGGATTAATATGGTATTTGCAATTTTGCCGGCTCCATATGGTGAATGCCACTGCCAATGCCCAGTGACACTGCAATTATGAACATCATCCTAAAACCACTTTTTCCAGCTCAGGACACACTGGGTGCACATTTTCTGGTCTACTGGACTGAAACTATGACTTGGGAATGTGTGACCCATTGGCAGTCCAACCCATTACCTCCTGTATGAAAGGTGAATACTCAATCCACTAGGCCACCTGCTGGTCTGGTGGTCTGTCATGATCTTTATCTGTTAAAATCTTGAGCAATTAGTGTAGGATTTAAAAATTTCAATAAACTTTTTATGCATTGAACTTGATACAAGAAAGGATACCCAGAATCTTGCCCAAAACGATGCCCTAATCTTGCTTAACCATGCAAAAGCGCCCTAACCAATGCCCCTCTGCTCAAAGATCTTAGCTGGAACACTGATACATATGAATTAAGTACATGTATATAGATAAGGGTAATGTAACCATTGACATGCTATAAATCTTTCTACAGTAAAAATCCCTTTTCCCACTGTTTTTTTTTTTTTTCAAAGATACATGTACAGGTAATACAGTCAACTCTTGCAGCCCCGGATCCAGGGGTGGGCTTTGGGGCTTCAGCCCCGCAACTTGGGTCTGGTTAGATTAAAATTTATGTTGTGACATCTCATTAGAATCGCCTCGGCGAGGCGATTCTTATGTGATATCACAACATATATTTAAGGCAAAAAAAGACTTTATCAAAAATCTCATCCAATTTATCCTTTATTATGCCATTTTCAACCCCCCCCCCCCCTCCTCATCCCTCCCTTCCCAAATACATATCGACACCCCCCAGCCCCACCAGTATGTGGTGGTCTGGATCCGGGCCTGTCTTGATATCTCCAACACTGATATCTCAAAGTAACTCTTATATAAAAGAATGCAGTTTGATCACATTTCGTATTTCTATTTACAATTCAACTCCTTTTCAAAAAAAACCCCCTCAAAATACCAATATCTCAACAGTAAATTTTTTGGGACCAGAAAATTTACTTTGAGATATCAAGAAGTTTGGGATGAACTTTGACTTTGAGATATCGAGAGTTGACTGTATTATAAGGCAAATATATTGTTTAGTTTAGAAAACATAACATTAAGTCTGTAGCTCTACCTGACCCAATTAGCAACTGGGATTTTTCTTTAAGAAATGTATTTCATGTGCATATGTACACTTTCATGAAAGCCTCTCCCCTTCCCCCATTTTCAATTTTTGCCTCCCTTTTCAATGGGGATCCCCTAGGCGCAAATTCTTTTCTTTAAGAGTAGACCCCTTTTTGGAAGTGTTTCATTGCAAGCAGGAAGCCACAAAATTTGTCTCCCCTTGAAGCATGGAAGTGTACCCATACACCTAAATATGACATAACTAATATGCTTGTACTCAAGAAATATGAGACCAAATACAAAATCTCCCAATTATCTGGGTACATAATTATTACAAAAATCAGACACTGGACATTTTGTAATGATAACCAAATGATATCAACATTAAAACATGATAGGCATGTGCCAATTAGATGTACATTTCAATTAATGACATCACAACTCAATCAATTAGTGTATTAGCCCACCTGTCAATCATACCTTTCATGAAACCAATTAGCCTTCAGGTGAAATTGGTTTCGAAACATATTGACAGGTAATGCATTTTAAGGGTCTGAGGTCACAAGTATAACACCGGGAGTATTTTAAGGTTACAAAATGATTTTTTAATGATTCAGTGAGGAGCTTCTATCTTAATGATCCTAAATATTGGAATAAAGTTACTTAAGGCATAAGGGTACACTTTCAGGGGAAACAAATCTTTTTATTTTTGCCTCCTCCCTCCTCAATAGGGGTCAACTCATAAAGGAAAGAATTTGCTCCCCCTAGGAGCAAATTCTCTCCTTTATGAGTAGACCCACATTTGGAAAGGCTTTGTCGCTCAGGAAAGCAAACAGCAGTCCACAAAAGTTGTCTCCCTTCCTAAAAATGGCAGAAAAACATTGAGTTGTACCCATATACCTTTACACTTACAGTAATTGTAGGTTCTGCATTGTTTGCCAGTCAACCTATGGTTGGATAGAAAAATCAGCTTTGGGAACGATGAGTTAATTTTGAGTAAATTTGAAATTAAGAGTTCTGATAAAGCCAGTGCTAGGGGGTGTGGCTGGTGTTGCACATTTCATGACTGGTCGTGATGCACAGAATTAACTAAACTGAGTCTGCTGTTTTTATTTCTCTGGTGTATTCCTTGCTTCTGAAGGATCCAACTATTCAAAAAGTTATTCCTAAAATAAGGTAACAAAAATTGTGTAAGGTTTTTCAATATTGCAGGTGATTACAGTATTTTTCAATGAGTTTAAACTTAAAGTTGACTGCACAATTTGCTGGGTGTATATTTTTGTGACCATTTGTTTACTTCCATACAAATATGTGTATTGTGGCCCCTATTCAGTACCCTTTTAATGAGGGGCCATAACATGTATTTAAGGGACTGAAGCTTGTCAGTAGTCAGTCTTGGATGGACACACGGCGCCAAGTGTGTGCAACTATGGTTACGTACCGTTGAGCCACTTGGAGAACATCGATAAGAGAATTGAACTGAACTGAACAGTAGTCAGTATTTATTATTTACACATACCATAAGGCAACATGGCTCTGAAGAAAATTTGTCAATAATTATCGCATCTAGTAGCCTTCAAAAGGATGACACTACATTTTTTTTTTCACATAAAGATTTCTTGACTTACTAAATTCAAGAAAAGCCATAAAGGCCCTGTATACACCTAGCTATTAGGGCTAAATGAAATAATTGAGCTGCAACACAACAAAACCAACTCAGTGGCATGTGTGCCAAGCGAAGACTCAGATCAGCCTGGGCATCTGCCCAGTCTGATCAGAGGCTTTGCTGTCGGCATGGAGATAGCTTAGACCCTAAGCAACCTTTTAAGCAACATTGAACACTCTGGTTGGACTGAGAAGATGCCAAGGCTGATTCGAGTCATCGCTGGGCGCACATGCTACTTTGTTGGTTTTTGTCGTGTCGCGGCTCATGTACTTGTGGTTTTAGTTTCCCCACCTAACCTAATTTTTTCACCTCAACCTAAACAGTATTTTTTTTGTTTGCTTTTTCTTTTGTTGATAAAAACAATGTCATCGTGGTCATTTTTCAGATTTCTGCTGCTCTTGTTTTTGTAATGTTGCAACAAAATAAAATTCTATCCCTACCCTATTTCATGGCGTATCATAAGAACCACATAAATATTTTATCTAGGCCTAAGGAATGCAAATTTATAACATACTGAGGTACATAAACAAGAGGTCAAACTTGGCCTGATTTGCTCACCTGAGAGATTTAACTAACAAAATATACAAGACATTCTGAAGCTAACACTACACATATATGTATACAAGGGCGTAGCTACGTATACGGCAAATACGCAAGTGCGTATTGAAATTTTGTCAAAATTGACAAAATTTCAAAACGCACCTGCATATTTGCATGCTGAAATTTTATAAATTAGACAAGATTTCAATACCAATTACCAAAGCGGCTGAAATATTAGCTTTCCTTTCAAGAAGTAGATCATAAAACATGGTTGTGCGTATCATGAAATTGCCCCTAGCTACACCCCTGGTATATGAACTGCACAGACTCAGGCCAACTTAAGCACATGCACAGTCTAGTCAGAACATCTCATTTCACAAGTCATTTAAATTATCTGGTAGATTTTGAGGAAAGTGGGTACATTCCCTTATTTTTTTCATCATTTTTACAAACAGAAAAAACTTTGGTGACTTCATGTTTGCTTTCCGGAAAATGAATCCCTTCAAAACTGGGGTCCAGTGTTGAAGGAAAGAATTTGCCCCTATGAAAGCAAATTCTTTTAAGAATGGAACTCATTTGAAAATGAAGGCAACAAGACCTGTCAGCAGGACAGGATAGCTCACCTGACAGCGCCTTGCCCATCACCTAAAAAACTTTAATGTAAAACTTTAACATTTTGCTAACGCCGCCGCCACCAACGCCGGGGGTGGTGCAATAGCTCTTCCTGTACATTCCTACAGGCAAGCTAAAAATGCAAATAGCTGAGTTGCTTCCCTGGAAAGTGTACCCATCACCTAAAATATCAAACTGCATTTGCCCCGCAACATGACAAAACCAACAAAGTTGCATGCACTCCCAGCAAAACTCAGATCTGCCTCCCAGTCTGATCAGATTCTTTGCTGTGTGTTTAAAGGGTAGCTAAGAGTCTAAGCTAGCTTCATTTGGACAGTAAGATTCAAATCAGACTGGGCAGATGCCCATGCTGATCTAAGTCTTCACTGGGTGCACATGCTACTTTGTTGGTTTTCTCGTGTTGCCGCTCATTTGTAGTTAGCAAAATGTATGTAAAAGTGGGTCGTCAATGCATCATTCACAATGTGGCCTATTGTTTTCACTAATACTAAAAGTGTATGGATCCAACTCCAAGGGAGACCACTCGGACAAGGAAATTTTAACTCCCTTCTCATTCAAGAAGCTACCTTTTTCCTTTAAGAGTAATTCCCTATGAGAAAAGAAACAAACACTTATCTGTTAGAGTGCCCTGCCTTAGTGGTGTTTTCTTACACCTGAATTAAATGTTTCAGAGTTCTAAATATGCCAAGATTTTAAGGACAAATGACTAATTATGCTGTGGGAGTATCTTTGGTGAAATGACTAAGTATTATGCACCAACTATGTATGTTAAAGTGGATAAATACTACTTTAATACCTAAAGCTGTGCATTTACATAATACAGAAGACAAATTGAGCAAAAACTGACATTCTATTACATATATATTACTACCTCATGATAAATGCATCGATTGCAGGGATCTGCATTTGTTCCAAACAACAAAGGCCCAGATCAAGTGGTGTGTAATGATATTTCCGAGATTTTTCTTCTTTTAAAATTCTCCATAAAATTATACATGAACTCTGAATATTGTGCCACAAAATATAATATTGATTTAAGAAATAGACCAGCTCTAACAGTAATTTGTTGAGTAACAAATCACTGTTTGGAGGTCAGTTGTAAAGGAGATCATATCACCAGTTTGCCGTGCAAGTAATATATTTACTTACAACTGACCGACAAACAGTGATTTATTATTAAACAAATCACTGTAACAGCTAAACTATTTCAATTCTAGCACAAAAACAAACAAAGGCATATTAATTATTTTTAAAATTTGCCCAACCATCCGTCAAGTGTGTGAATAATCCCGCCAACAATGTAGACTGTAACAAGCCTTGTATGTATTTTCCACATTTTTCTTGTGAAAAATAGACACCTGTGACCCCACGATCAAAGGTTAACGAAATGCTGTTTGACATCATTTGTTTTGATAATGACGTTTGAAATTAGCTCACACGTGACAAAACAGTGAATTGTTTCACTGAAAATTTCCATTGCCTCTATAGGTGCACTGTGTTAGAATCAGTCATAGGCTACAGTATAACTAAGAACTTTTTTTAATCTGAACAGGTCACAGCTGTTTCATGTTTTATAGTTCTGAAGGAGGAGTCTAGGTGTCTTCTCACATACATATTTCATATGAGTCGCAACACAACAAAATCATCAAGGGCGTCGCAAGCGGCGCCTGATATGCCCGTTTAAATGTCATAAAGCAGTAACAGAATGAACAAGCTTGCTTACAAAAGGATAGACAGGCAGACAAACATGGGCAACCACTCTATAATTAATGACGGCAACATTACTTAAATATTTAACACAATAGCGTTAAATAGTGTACTATTAGTATACCAAAAATCAGCTTCCAAGGTAATAAGTTGCTTTGCCAAAGTGGATCAAGGGAGATAACCTGAATATACTAGAAACCTTTTTTGGTACTACTATATTCGCTTGAAATGATTTTTGTAATATACATACCATTTATTTGGAATGGTTAAGGAAAGTAAACAGGAAATTTATGCAAGGGCAGATAATTCAGTAAGTAAGCCAGAGTTGTGGTTCTTGTTCAGGGTACATAGCCCCATTATTATACACATTCCTACAAAGCTTCTTTCTAATATTTCAAAAGGTTTAGGAGATATGGAGTGAATGAGAAACACCTGAAAATACTAATCTAATCGAGGTCACTCCAAAATTAAGAAAGAGGGAGCAACCATTCTTATATAAGACACATTGTCTTGTGATCATGCACATTGCTATAATGTTTCATCATGATATTCCAAACAGTTACCAAGTTATGGCATGCACAAGATCAGTATACACAAAAATAGGCTAAAAGTACTAATGAAATGGACGTAACTCTAAAACAAAGATAGGGAAAGCAGCCATTTTGTACGCGACACATCGTTAGGACTTCATGCACATTGCTATGAAGTTTTATAAAGATATCCCAAACGTTTAGCTAGTTATGGTGCGCACAAGACTTGCAGGAAAAAAATTGATCAAAGGGGCATAACTTCGAAACTAAGAAAGGGGGAGCAACCATTCTTGTACACGACACATTCCCCCAACCCAATACATATGCCTATAAAATTTCATGAAGATATCCCAAATGGTTACTGAGTTATGGGGCGCACAAGAATGTTTACGGACGGACTGAAGGATGGACAGAGGGATGGACGGACAGCTCCACGACATAAAACGTCCGTTTCTTCAAAACGGGCGTATAACAAAGTGGTATGTGTGCCCAGCCAAGACTGTTCAGAGTCTTCACTGTTAGCATGGAGTTATCTTAGTTCCTTGGGTACACTTTATCCACGCAGCAAAGTCAGATTGCCAGGCTGATCAGAGTCTTTGCTGGATGCACATGCAACTTTGTTGGTTTTGTTGTGTCGCAGCTCACACACTCATGGCTGTATGCAGCTAATGTGGGATGTGCACCCAGCGAAGGCTCAGATCAGCCTGAGCATCCATTCAGTCACTTAAAAGGTAGCTGAGGGTATAAGCTATCTCCATGCAGACAGCGAACTCTGATCAGACTGTGCAAATGTCCAGGCTGATCTGAGTCCTCGATGGGCGCACATGCCACTTAGTTGGTTTTGTTGTGTCGCAGCTCAAATTTCAAGTGGACAAAATCTCAATATGCACCATCATAATTATTTGCATACTTGCGAACACCAAAAATAAACTGCCAAACATTGCTAGTGATACTCTGTGGATTACTCATGTGCAGGAACTAGTAGTAAAAATCTGAAAAAAAAAGATCATTATTAACAGAGCTCTAGATAAGAGGGTGTATTTGATGATAATTAAGGATAATTTTTTTTATTTCTCATCGAAACCATATGTTGTGACCCCTCATCTGAACCGTCTCATCGAGACGGTTCAGATGAGGGGTCACAACATATGTTTCTATGCAGATTTAACAAAAATTATCCCTAATTATCACCAAATACTCCCTCTTATCTAGAGCTCTGATTAAACAAAAATTCTGCAGTAGTATTGGTCATTATTGCTAAGTTGCTCTTTTTCAGTTGGTACTCTAATCAACTGCACTGTTAGTAATTTCACTCTCATATTAAGTAAGATATTAACTGTACAGAACAAATGGTCAGGCTGTGGAGGGTAGAGATTTTGTACTCGTGTACTTAAGTCTCTTTTACTCGTGGATACCCATTACCATGACATTTTGAGCATGTCCAAAGTTAGAAAACATACATTTAGATCATTTAACAAGTGAGGTATCTGTCACCTGCAGGTGCATGGGATGGGTATGAAAATGAAGAAATCTCCATGTTATAATATACAACAAGAGCTCCGCAAGCTGGGCAATATACGCCCGTTTCTGATTGTTTGCACCGTTTCATCCTTGTCTATATTGCTATGAAGTTTATCAAGATATTCAAAACATTAGGGTTCTCAAAAGAAAAGCCTTAAAGAGTAATCAAAGGGATGCAACTTATAAAAGAAAATAAGGGGAAGAAATTATTCTTAATTAGACATACTGTCTCAACCTAATACACATTGCTATAAAGTTTCGTCAAGATATTCCATATGTTACCTAGTAATGACTTGCCCAAGAATAGTCATAGAAATTAATCAAACGGATGTAACTGCATATATAAATATATAAGGAAGTGGGGGGGGGGGGGGGGGGGGGGGGGAGGGCAATAATTCTTATATAAGACACAGAGCCTCAACCTAATACACATTGCTCTTTATTTTAATCAAGATATTCCATACTGTTGCCTACTTACAGCTTGCACAAGAATAGCTTTAGAAAATATTCAAAGGGAGGTTACTCTAAAAATAAGTAAGGGGATGCAATCATTCTTATATGTGACATATTGTGTCAATCTAATATACATTACTATTAAGGGCATATTGTGTCAAGCTAATATACATTACTATTAAGTTTCATCACAATGGTCCAAAGGGTTAGTTAGATATGAGGTGTACAAATACAGTCTAACAAAATAATCAAAGGGAGGTAACTCAAAACTAAGTAAACGGGAGTAACCATTCTTGTATGAGACATGTTGTCTTAACCTCATATACATTGTTATAAAGTTTCATCATGATATTCCAAAGAGTAACCAAGTTATGGAATGCCAAAGAATTGCCATACAAACTGCCATGGACGAGTTTTTTCAAAAGGCTGTAACACCGCTAAAAATCATCGGAGCAAAATTACCGTATAATATGCGCTACTCCACATCATAGTTTTACTATTTACAAAGTTTCAGCTTAATTGGATGAAAACTGTAGGAGGAATTATCCGGAAACGAACACCCCAAAACCCAAAAATTCTAAGTAAAAGGCTGTAACTCCGTTAAAAATTATTGGAGCATAACCTCGAAACGATATGCACTGGTCCACCTCATAGTCTTACTATATATCAAGTTTCAGCTCAATCGGATGTAAACTGTAGGAGGAGTTATCCGGAAACGAAAAGTTTACAACAGATGGATGGAAGGACAGACAGACGGATGGACGCCAGTGCCATAACATAATACGTCCCGTTTTTCAAACAGGCGTATAAAAATGGTTTGGCAATAAATGGTCACATTTTATACTAGACAGTCACACTAAATTTTGCTCTGTTTGCTTGAAATGGAATATTTATGCCTCACATAAATATATAAGCATTCTGGTAACGAGTAGTAAATTTGTACCCAGGTGACTGGTCTTTCCGACCCAAATTCAGGTACCAGGGTACTCATCGCAGCCCCAACACAAAGGTCACAAAAACATATCTAAACAGCAGATTATTGTTATCCTATTAAACACACAAGGGTGTTGCATTTATGGAAAGAAGGGGGCATTATTTAGAGCTTGAAGAGTAACATATCACTTGCCAATAAAAAGCCCAAGTTATTTAATGATGAAATAAAAGCACCGCAAGCACTGCATGATACCCCGCCACTGCTATGCATCCTAACTTATTTTTTGAGATATATAATAGCTAAAGAGCCACAGAACTGAGATAGACAGAGATATGATGTCCTTACTGTAAATAAATATTAATATAAACCACCCAACAACGTGGAGCATTCTGACCAGTGTAGATTTAGATCAGGCTGTAAAGCATTTCTTTGAGCTGAGGACTCTGTTTCCTATTCTATGGTGTTAAACATATCAGTGAAGTTTCATTCAGATATTCCATATAGTATAGGAACTACAAGTCAAAAAACATTTTTCAGATCTATCAAGGGGGAATACTCATTAACTGGAAAGGTAAGAGTGATGGTTCTTTGTCACAATATGTAACCTTTGATGTGAAACATACCTATGAAGTTTCGTTCAGATATTCCATATAGTACAGGAACTACAGATAAAAAAAACGTTTTTCAGATCAATCAAGGGCGGATAACTCACAAACCGGAAAGATCAGAGTGACAGTTCCTAGTCACTATATGAAGCCTTTGATGTGAAACATATCTGTGAAGTTTTATTCAGATATTCCATATAGAAAGGGAACTACAGGTCAAAAACCATTTTTCGGACCTATCAAGGGCAGATAACTCATGAACTGGAAAGGTAAGAGTGATGGTTCTTTGTCACAGTATGTCACCTTTGATGTGAAACATATCTGTAAAGTTTCATTTAAATATTCCACATAGTAAAGGAACTACGGGTAAAAAACATTTTTTAATTCAATCAAGGGCGGATAACTCACAAACGGGAAAGGTAAGAGTGACGGTTCTTAGTCACAATATGTTACCTTTGATGTGAAACATATCTGTGAAGTTATATTCAGATATTCCATATAGTAAAGGAACAATAGGTCAAAAACCTTTTTTCAGACCTATCAAGGGCAGATAACTCACAAACTGGGAAGGTCAGAGTGACGGTCCTTAGTCACAATATGTAACCTTTGATGTGCAACATATCTGTGAAGTTTCATTCAGATATCATGAACAGTAAAGGAATAACAGGCCAGAAACCATTTTTCCAATACGAAAAAGGGCAGTAACTCCGTTAAAAATGGACGGATTTTGCCCATTAACAATCCCATACCACTCATCGCCGATAACAATATGTATGCAAAATTTGAAAAAATTCCGTGAATAAATACTCAAGTTATCGATCGGAAATGGTGAGCACGGACGGACGGACGGACTGACGGACGGACGGACACCGAAAGGTATAACATAATACCCCGCCACTAAAGTGTGGCGGGGTATAAAAAGGAATAGCTTCATCTTGGCTTCACTAAAACACCTGGGCCCAGTTGCTCAAAACTAACAATCTCATTAGTTAACGTTTCGTTAAAATTTCAAATATTAATAACTTAAATATGCCAACATTTTTTGTTGAAAAAAATGTGAGAAGCTTTTGCACTTCAAAAGCTTCTAGTGAAAAAGCTTCTCAATGCTGAAAAAATGTGAGAAGCTTTTGCACTGCAAAAGCTTCTCAATGTTGAAAAAATGTGAGAAGCTTTTGCACTACAAACGCTTCTCACATTTTTTCAATAAAAAATATTAGTGTATTTGGTTATAAATCATAAAACACTTAAGGAGTTGATCTCTTAATGAGCTTGTTAGGCTAACAATTCTTTGAACAACTGGGCCCCTACAGTTGCATGTTCTATCCAACAGATCATACTGAGGTGAACAAACAACCATAGGTCAATAACATTACCTGAGGATTTTATATTTTGAAATCTGCAATTTTGCCTATTCAATATGACACTACTTTCAGGAAAAGAAAGGAGAGGTAATGTCCATGAGGTTTAATACTCTACTTTGATCACTCTTACCTTACAAAGGCACTTTATAAAACCAGTGTAGAGCAGACAGCTATAAAATTGTACATCTTTTCCTCTTGGTCCTCCCTCTCTTGAGCTGTTTCTTAAATTCTTTTGGCTGTTGCCTGAAAAACAAGCCCATAATCAGAAATTTATATATTATGAGGGTTGTCATCGTTTTGGGTTTAATTGCCCTTTGAGACAGTATTTCAGTCTATATTGGGCCATCTCCTGAAGAGAGGGAGAAATATATGAGGGAACACCAGATGATAATTGTGGCATGCAATTTCTTACTTCTTCATGAAAATATAATTGAGCTGCGATACAACAAAACCAACAAAGTGGCATGAGCGCCCAGCCAGGACTCAGATCAACCTGGGCATCTGCCCAGTCTGATCAGAATCTTTGCTGTGTGCTAAAAGGGTAGCTAAGGGTCTAAGCTAGCTCCATGTGGACAGGGAAGACCCTGCTCAGACTGGGCGCATGCCCAGGCTGATCTGAGTCTTTGCTGGGCACACATGCCACTTTGTTGGCTTTTTCGTGTTGCAGCTCACATGTTGTGACCCCTATCTGAACTACCTCAATGAGGTGATTCTGATGACAGGTCACAATCTTTTTTTGCAGATTTGAGGTGTATGGGCACACCTCCCATCTTTTCTAGCGCGTTTTCAAAGGAAACAATCATTTTTACATCAGAATATTTGATCTTACTGTTGACAAAAACAAATTTTCATTGCCTTTGGAAGGGTGTTCATTGCATAAGACAGCAGACATATAGTTATATATCTTGTAAGAAAGTATATGACATAAGGTTATATCTGAAGTAGCATCATGTGTGAAAACAAACATTTTTACAATTTTTTCTATCTGGAAAATGGGTATTATTGTTATTAAAGAAATCTTACTTTATAACTCTCACAACATCATGGAATGCTAAATCAACATTCACTGGTGGGTCCTTGGCACTTGTTTCTACATACGGCACCTGAAAATCAAGTTCAAAACTGTATGTTTTCTGGAAAAATAAGAAAATGTTTCTCTCATGATATCAAATATTCTTATCTTTTCTATTTTTTTTCTCTTCATTTTCAGCCTGTATTATGTATGTATGTCTTGTTGTTAATTCTCTTTCACCATATCCATGTCTCTTTAATGTAAATGTTTCTCTTTATATCCTCATACGTCTGTGATGATCCGAGTGAAATAAAGTACAGTAGAACTTCATTGGCTCTGACAGACTTGGGATCGTGAAAGTTAGTTCCAGCCAAGTTTCTATCTAAAGTGATCTTCTAGGGACCAAGGAAAGAGTTCTAGTGAGGCAGGGTTAACAGGCCATCAGGGTTCGAGCCACTGAAGTTCTACTGCATATCAGGGCTCAGTCTAGAAGGTGATTTGGGAGAAATAGTCTCCCTAAGCTGGCTGACTTCTCCCTGTTTTGAGCTGAGGGAGAAGTGAAAATGTATAGAACATATAGGGAAATCCAACACTTGGACCAAAACTTCTCCCCAAAGACCAGAAAATGTCGCAAAACTTCTCCCTGGCTGAAAGTCCTAGGCTGACAGAGCTCTAGATAAGATTGAGTATTTGGTGATAATTATGGATAATTTTTGTTAATTCTGCATAAAACATATGTTGTGACCCCTCATTTGAACCGTCTCGTTGAGATGGTTCAGATGAGGGGTCACAACATATGGTTTTAATGAGAAATAAAAAAGATTATCCCTCAATTATCATCAAATACTCCCTCTTATCTAGAGCTCTGGGCTGACCCCTGCATATGTTCTGTTCTGTTCTGTTCTATTACCTGGACCTGTGGCCAAGAAAAAAGGTAAGTAAATTACCCGTAGTCTTGCAGCCAGTTGTCTCCCTTGTTCCTCTGTAACTCTTCTCTGCCTTACAAGATCAATTTTGTTCGCAACCAACAGCATTGGATAAGCATCTCTGCAAATACAGGAACATAAGTCAAGCAGTCTCTAATGCCATAATAATTATCCAATTACTATATATGAAGCACAGGAGCTTGAAGTTCTAGCTTAAAAACATTTCTAAACTTTGTCATCCGTAGTGTCCAATACAACACTGTACAATAATACTATTTTTAAATGACAAAGGGTCTTTCCAATTTTTGACATTTTAAAGAGTTTTGCAGTCCAAACTTCAAGCGCCTGTGATTTGAAGTGGGACATTCTTTAAAAAAATACACCCCATTAAGTTCCATTTTATTTTAAAGGTAGGTTCCTGTACTAGCGATAATAATTATGTCCACAAAATAATTTCGTCTTTTTCAGAGCAGTATTGAATTCTCTTATTTTTCTGAATTTGTTGCTACTGAGAAACTCGTCAGATGTTGAAGAAAATAGTCGTTTTCCCTTTTGGTTTATTTTCTTTCGTTGGAATTCCAGTTCTAAAAATAACTATGTTTATTATGTCTATAAGTGCGCAATTTCTGATGCCATTCTCCAAAGGTCAATTTTCCCTTGTCGTGAGCTCTCCTAGAGGTCCTGGCATGGTGGATGGGTTAAAACTATCCCAAAATGCAATGCAGCATAACCTCAGCTGCGTTATCTATTTTTGGCGTGAACTAAAAATAGCACTAACTGGTGTGCGAAGCCGAGTTAGGAAATCCCTTGCAAAATAACTTTTCTTATATTTTTTTGATTTACACTTTTTAGTGAAACTTATTCATTCCCTTTTATAAGTGCTTTCCAACAACTTGGATGAAAGATCATCAAAATTATGATGCATTCCAAAGTACAGGAACCTACCTTTAAAAGGAAGGCATTTTTTTAACTTCTTGTTTGCTTCCCTGGATAAAATTTAAAAGTGAGATATGATAAAATTAAGTGTGACTTGACTTGCACAATTTTTTTTTTCAAGATACTAAAAACAGCATTTCTAGACTTCTATGCAAGAAAGAAGCAATGTATCATAAATGCAGTTTATTAATCTTGAGGATCATTAGTACACATCTTTGGTTTCCTGCTTTTTCCAGCCATTTATACAAAGGGGAACAACTTTAATTACTTTCTGTTTGCTTCCCTTGATTGAAATACCATTACAAAGTTGGGCTACATTTAACTCTTGAAGAAAAGAATTTGCTCTTAGAAAAGCAAGTTCTGTCATTTAAAAGTTGACCCAGAGTTAGAAGGAAAGCAAAAATCAACATTGCAGAGATGCCTCTTCTGAATGTGCATCCATTCACCTTAAAATGTAAAATTGGCATACTGCAAAATAGGTAAGATCTGAAAATCTTATGGGCATCAAAATCCTGACAGAAACAGTACCCTATATATTTGGCTATAAAGCTGTTTTTTTTTTTCATCTCTAGAACGATCCAAAACCTTAATCAGAAAATTTTGCTATGGAATGGTTTTCTCCTTCTAATTAAATCCCCAAAATCTGGATCAATTTCATAAGATGGATCTAGATTTTTGGGTTTGTTTTGGAAGGAAAAAAAATACATCTGCCTTATCAATCCTATTAAATGCCCCGGGGGCGTTGCATTTTGCGAAAGGGGATGCTATTTAGAGTCTAAAGTGTAGTAAATCAGCCACTGCCAAAATACCTCTGATAAGCAATGTACAGGTGATGGGTATACTTTCAAAGGAAGTATTTCTACTATTTTTGTGTCTCTTCTCAGTATGAGTCAATTCTAACATGAAAGAATTTGCACCTCTAGGAGCAAATTCTTCCCTTTAAGAGTAGACCCTACTTCAAAGAGCTACCTTGTCCAGAGAAGCAAACAGGAATTCATGCAAGTTAATATAACAATTTTTGGAAAAGGGGCAGGGGCATTTATTAGAGCACTCAGCAGAGACATTTATTAGGATTAATATGGTAAGTATAACTGAAGAAATATGGTATGACATGATCTCACTCATTGAGACTTGGTGTGCATGGAT
Source organism: Ctena decussata (assembly GCA_963989385.1). Lineage (NCBI taxonomy): Eukaryota > Metazoa > Mollusca > Bivalvia > Lucinida > Lucinidae > Ctena > Ctena decussata. The sequence goes on along the minus strand of OZ022512.1, from coordinate 26,791,725 downwards.
ACTTACTTATCCTTTACTCGCAGTATCTGTGTGTGAAAGTTTGCTATATTTTCGTAACTGTGTAGATCTGTGACAGAATAAACCATTAGAAAACCATCTCCTTTCCTCATGTACTGTTCTCTCATGGCACTAAACTCCTCCTGGCCAGCTGTGTCCAGCACTGAAAAATATTTTAAACTATTACCTTTTACTTGAGGCCCATAAAAAGCATGGAGTCATAAATAAATTGTGTTCTTTTAAGATTAAACTACACAATGGAATGTAAGGCAACAGAGCATTCATTTTCTCCTTTGCCATATATTCTTTTGGACGAAGGCCAAACCAAAAGAGCATGCGACTGTGCTGCCACAACCTCTCTGCAATTATGAAAACTGACATTTCCAAAGAGGCTGCAGAAGTTACATTGAGGTTTCATTTTGGTTGCAACAGAGTCTTTAATCAGATGCAATCAAAATTAGTTGCAGCCAGTCTTTTTAGCATGCCCAAAAGGCTAGCTGTGACTAATGCTGATTGCAAACTAGTTATAATGGCTTCCTAGATGTTGCCTATCACAGTATTTCAGTTGCCGATTGGTTTCAACTGAGTGATGATTGGTTCCATCCACAGTTTGGATCTTAAATTTTGCAAACCTTGCGGCAACCTATCAGGAGCTGGTGAGCAACTGATCACTGATAAGACGGTGACTTTTTACCAGTTCATCTGTGTTTGATCCGCAACTTATTGGTGACTGGTCACAGACAGTTTGCAGTGTCAACTTGATTTAATGAAAAGCTGTTTAGAACGGTTACCAAAAACTCTCCAACTAGTCCCTGGTCATTTGCAACCAGCCACTGAAGGGTCACTGATTGGTCGCTGACTGATTACTGATAACTTTACACTAGATGCAAATCTTTTGCCAATCTTACTGTGAGCAGTTGCAGAAAGGTTGCCAATTGATCGCCAACTTCTTGCGAAAACTATTGCCGGTTATATGTGACTTATCAACGATTGATCTGTATCATCAGCAATTGTATTGGAAGGGAAAACATACATGTACTTTCAAGGTACTTCATGGTCAAGGAGGAGGTTGCCAGTCAGTTGCAAATGAAAGCAGTCACAAAGTGGTTGCATCACAGTTTGGAGCTCTGTGTGGGATTGTGGGTTTAGTTTCAATTGGGGCCATTGTGTGATAGTGTTATACCCACAACAGCAGCATTAAGATAAGTAGTGTTATAAAGAGGTTTTAGTGTACTCTATATTGATAGTCTATACCAGAAATCACATTTATTCATGTTTTGACCTATATATTTGTTCATGACCTTGACTTGAAACAGAGAAAGGGCCAAAAAGTCTCCACATCATCCTATGCAACTGGACAGAATATCTATGATAATATGATTCCAATGCAATCGGTCTTAAAGTGAATGGGTACACTTTTAAGGGAAGCAACTCTATTTTTTCATATTTTGCCTCCCTTTAAATAGGGATCAATTCTTAAAGGACAGAATTTGCTTCTTTAGGAGTAAGGACAGAATTAAATTCTTTCTAAGAGTAGACCCTTTTTCAAAGGTTTACCCAGAGCTCTAGATAAGAGGAAGTATTTGATGATAATTAAGGATAATTTTTTTTATTTCTCATCGAAACCATATGTTGTGACCCCTCATCTGAACCGTCTCAATGAGACGGTTCAGATGAGGGGTCACAACATATGTTTTTATGCAGAATTAACAAAAAATATCCCTAATTATCACCAAATACTCCCTCTTATCTGGAGCTCTGTTTACCTCATCAAAGCAAGCAAACAGGAAGTCATAAAAGTACTTTCCCTTTCCAAAAATGGCAGAAAAACAGTGAGATGAACCCATATATCTTATTTTTTTCAAGTAAGTTGAAGAAAAGCTAAGTTTTCAAGGGAATGTTTCGGATAACTTAAGCTCAGATTTAAGTGAAAACATGCAAAGTTAGTAATCTGACCAAATGCCAAAGTAACAGATATCCTTAAGATTTTATCATTGAATAACAATCTTGTCTATAATTACATATTGTCTGTCATGAGATAGTTGTAGAGTCATCATGATATTACTATGAACATTCCAATAAGAAAGTTGTAATATAAACTAGTATATAGCAGGGGCATAGCTAGAAGAAGGCCTGGAAGCACAGGCTTCAATATTTTTCCATCTGTGCATAAGCTGAGTAGGCTCACTTACAAGAGATCAACTTTGCAGTTTAACGCTATGCCTTTCCTTTAGGAGCAAATTCTTTCGTTTAAGAGAAGACAATAGTGAAGGGAATAAATAGAAATTCATTAAAGTTGTTTCCTTTTGTCAAAATGGCAGAAGTTGGCTATTTTTTTTTCCAAATAACGTAAGAGTGGTCAACCTTGGAAGTGCACACACATTCTTCACTTGCTCAGTTCTTTCTCTTCAAGATTGAGAAAATCTTTCAATTAAACGTATCAGGTACCATAACATTTATAAAATTTGGGACACCGAAAATAATTACTGTTGTCCTAAAAATGTGACGGTCTGGAGTTACAATGGAAAAATGCAGATTGAATGGCAAACAGAGAAGGCCCTAATCAAACTGCTCACTATTTACTTGGACCTATCTGTACCAATACTTACAATTTTTATGGTACATGACTGAATAATTTCACTGGGGCAGACAATTAATTGTCAAAAAATATTTTACTTCCTATGTAAAAACTCTATATATTGGGACAGTTACTCTGAGCAAATAGTGCAAACCCAGATCAGACTGCTCCCTGCTCCTTGAGGAGCAGTCTGATCATGGTTTATACTGTTTTCCATCCCATTTGCATTTTTGGACACATTATTGCACTGTAAAACCAAACTGTTCCAATTTTAGGACAATTATGGTATTTATTTTTGGTGTCCCAATATTTAGAATTTTTACGGTATTTATTCTAAGGGAAATTAAAGACATTAAAGGCAAAAGTACATATGTCTTTTTTTCACTTTCTTGATGTCCTTTTTACAATGTATTATTTACTTATTTTTATGAAAAGAAAGAAATTTCAAAGAATACATTGTAATAAAAAACAAACAAACAAACAAAAGAGCTTCCGGTAACTGTAGACTGCAAGGATTCAAACAGGTATTGTTAGATAAATTTTAGAAAATTCTCTTTAAAGATTTTCAAATAAAGGATGAAATCAGCCATTTCTGCATTACTGTATTAATCCTATTAAACACCCTAGGGGCATTGCATTTTATGAAAGGGGGTGGGGCCGTGGGGGTAGGGGGTATTTAGAGCCTAAAGCCTAGTACATCAGCCACTGCCAAAGTAACTCTTTATAAACTGTATCTAGGAGAATAGGTATACTTTCAGAAGAATAAAACTCTCACTTCTCAGTAGGGGTTAACTTTTAGAGGAAAGAATTTGCTCCTCTAGGAGCAAATTCTTTCCTTTAAGAGTAGACCCCATTTCAAAAGCTTTTCTCATTCAGGGAAGCAAACAGGAATTCATGCAAGTTACTATAATATTATTTTTTTGAAAAAGAGGCAGGAGGCTTTAATTATAGCAGGGGTATTTATTAGGATTAATACAGTATTTCTCCCTGATTACAATGCATCTCTGAAGAAATAAGAAAGAAACAAGTATCATTGTTTGGCTTCCGAGAAACTAACCAAACTAGTTTGTGGGCTAAATATCAGCCCATAAACAGCGAGGAACTTGCTTGAATAAGTAAAAATTCTAAATATTGCGACATATAAATCTGAGCAAAAAGTCCAGACCAATGGTTTGCCATTGCAGCTGCATCTTTTAGAGAGGTGCCATGGTCGAGTAATAGAGAGTGCCATGGTCAAGTAGTTAGAGTGGCTCCATTATGGTGTAGATGGTCGCCAGAAAGAGGTGAGTTCGAACCCAGGCTTGGGCCATCCGGCAACTGGAAAACTCTCTCTGACAACCTAGCAGTAAATGGTATGGTACCTGTTTTGAATCGGGGAAGGATAAGGAAGCCAAAGGACAGAAATGGGCACAGTGCCCAAGATACAGTGGGCCTCTACATATAACCCTTACTGCACCTATGGCCACTAAGGTATGGAAAACCTTTACCCCTTTTTTACTGCAATGAAAACCAAATTTTAACTGTTCAATAATTGTTTAGGCACCCCATGTTTTCTTATACTTTTTTAATGGTAAATCCCCCTTTTTACGTTTACCTTCATTACCTCAGGTGTAAATACACCTACCTGTATGTAGATGTGGGCAAGTATACTGTACATCAAAAGAAAAGTCCACAAAGTATACCGTATAAGTTGGAACACCTAAAATAATTACTGTAAATGTCCTAAAAATTGAACTTTTTTTTTTATAGTGATGTGTGTTAAAGATGCAGATGGAATGGCAAACAGTGTTGACCTTGATCATACTGCTCTTTCAGGAGCAGTCTGATCTGGGTCTGCACTGTTTGCTCAGATCTATCTGTCCAAATACTTAGATTTCTTTACAATACACATTAAATTTGCAAAAGTAAAAAGCCGTTATTAGCGTTTATCCTTTCAGTTAGACATGTCCATGACCGTTTGAGAAAATAAATGCCTTAAAACTCTATATCCTTAAAATTGTAATTGTAAGGCCCAAATGTAACAGTGAACACTTTCCCTTTGGAGTAGAATCAAAATTTGCAAAGAGAAGCACTATTTATCGAATGCGGATGGTTTGTGAATATTGAATCATGTGCAATTACCCATGTCATTATGAGCAAGAGATACCGTAGGCGGTAACAGTGTTCTGAAGCTTTCTGGCCACAGGGCTCCAAACTGGAATATGCACCACCAGTTTCGTTTGGAATGCCTACATAAGAACTCAATCCTGTCAGACTGAGTAGGTGCAGAGGAAAACAAATCATGTTGATGGCACACCTGAGTGACCTGACTGTTTATTGGAAGCAAAAATTTTGTGCCACCACTCTGAACACAAGAAAAAAATGTGTCTTTAACCTTCTTCTGCAAATTTCACACCTAGATTACAGCCATTGATAAAATACCTGACCCCTGCATCTGGGCTTAGCCCAGCTCTAGGCTGGAAAATACCCAGAAAAAAGTTTCAATTTTCACTTTCTTTCTGAAATAATTTAGGTCTAGAGCTGGACTACACCTTGGCTCTTACAAACAAGGATGTCACATAACCCACATTACACAAGATACTTGACATATACTGATGCCTTCAAGCATTCATTCTTTCAATAATAATCAAGAAACTACAGAAAAATCATAACCTCAGCCAGACTGGCCCTAACAACCCCTGATTATTGTTGTGTTCATACCTGCCAAGTTTTCAATTAACAAAAGAGTGAGACTGCGCATGAAGCCTCGATTTAGCCCCCTTTTCCATGTTTGTTCATTCGCGGAAAAACCCACTGACAATGGAAAAGAGTGAGATTTTTTGCGTCTTTTTTTTCTCTTTATGTGAAACTAGAGATTTGGGATGGCAGTGGGGAGAATGGATCAGTAAGTTATGTGGCTGTCACACAGTGACGTATAGCATCAGCGTATGCCGACGTATGAGAAATTTAGTAAACACGCTGGTGTACGTTGAATAAGTTAGGGGTACGTTATGAACAAGTTACGAGTACGCTCAAATACGTTGGTATAAGTTGTTGTACGTCGAATGTGGCCCAAAATTTTGTGCATGCATAAAATTTTCAACGTACGCCGACGTATTGTTTATAAGTTAGTCATAAGTTTGGTGTACGCAACAGGTAAGTTATGCGTACGTTCATGCACGTAACTTATAAGTTAATCATACGTTGACATACGTCGGCAGCCAGCAGGGTCATTGTGGAGCGTACGCGTAACTTATTTCTAACTTATAGGTAACGTACCTGTAACTTATACCGAGCGTATCCAGAACGTATCCAACCTATGCCTGACGACCTTAGAACGTATTCAACGTATCACGAACGCACTGAGCGTATTTAGGTAATATATCCGCCAGCGACCAGGGCTTCAGCTATATATATAAGATACAGATCAGCAATTCATCACTTTTAAATAAGGAATCTTCTTGGACCGCTTCTGCTTGTCGTTTTGGGGCTTGAGAGGGGGTTACTACTTCAGATGCCACCACAGCTGCTGCAGATGCCGCCACGGATACCACTAAAGAGGCATTGGAGTCTGCGGGAGAGGGAGGTTGGCTACCATCGTAGGCACGGCAGTCGGGTGATGATTGGAACGACGGTAGGCATGCAGGTGGTCAGCTACTACCTGCAAAGTTCTCTAATTTTCGTTCTTTAGGCATGTCCATCGACCAACGTCCACTACAATAAAAAGAGTTGTAGAGAGCCGTCGCTTTACATCTGATCGTCGAAGCACGCTTCAACACCCTATACATAAGGTCGGGGTAAGTTAGACTAACATTGTGCATGCGTTCGGCATAAGATGATGATGATGATGATTTTAAGTTTAACGACGAGTCAACCCATAGGGTCATTTGCGTCATGAAGGTTGCATCTTACTTAAAATATAAACAGAACTGAAAGGTACGGTACTTTATAAAAATAACTTTGCATTATTAATATGGAAGTAATACATGGTAAAAATGTAGAAAAGGTTTAGTTCGGCATAAGACGAGAACGCTACAGATACGCTGGGAACACGCTGTTATACGCTTGTATAAGTTATGTATACGCTAGGGATAAGTTGTGAATAAGTTATTTATACGTTTCAATACGCTATGTGTGCGTTCCAAAACCGGCTGCTGTTTGATGTTTTAATTTATCTCCAGCGTATGCCAGCGTATTGGATAAATTTTTCATACGTTGGCATACGTTGTCTGAAACGATGTAGTGTGACAGGGCCTAAGAGTAAGTATTTCTTAAATGAAGATAAACTTCAAGAATTCTTAATCACACTGGTCTGGCATTCAACACAGGTAACGAAGACAACGTCCAGGTTTCGTAATTCCTACGTCTAGCCAACGACGAAAATGGCGACTATCGCGAGGGGGCGAATCGGTAAGTAAACTTTGTTTACGCATTGTAATGAAATGCTTCAGTTTTACCCTATAATAAATGCCTTACGGACCGCTAAAATTATCATGCGTTTGGTGTGTATTGGTATTTTCTGCTTTTGCACGCAGGTTTAATCGTAGTGCTGGATCTCCGTTGAGAGGTGTTTGCTTTACAGTGTCTTTTCTACATGAACAGAAAGAAAATGACACCTAACTAATAAAATGAGATGTTTTGGAAAATTGTTTTGCTATGCGAACGAAGATACTGAATACGCGAAATGAATAAAATACCATTTTTGTATTTGGAGTCGGTAATAGCGCTGTAATTAAGGAATTTTCATTACAACGCCCCTAGCAACGAGTCCAGTACAGCGAAAAAAACAACGAAGTTTTTAATAAAAAGGTTAAATAAGCAGTTTCCAGAGCCCACTACAGATATTTTACATCATTTAACCGTTAACTATAGTTTTTATAACTTTCGTATGTGACAATGAAACGTTTATGCCGTTTATTGCTCTATGACTCGCTAATATGTAGTCAGTCAGTTTGGCGGGCATTATGTAGATTTGCAATATTTTTCGACTGTATATGTTAGAATTATGCGATGCCAGCCATTTTACCAAACTTGTAGCAGCCTGATCCACAGTGAGCACACGATGATGGAACAACGTCTACCCAACGTTGTCCAAACGTCATAGACATTGCATAATATATGTACCTACCTTTATCAAATTTAGTGCAACAGTCGCGCATTTCTATATTTAATTTCTTCACCGCCACTAAACCCTAAAAATCGAAAGGAAAAGGTGATAGGCAGGTCCTAGAAAGCAACGGGCATCCCTCTCTGAACCGTTTCGCGGGATACGGTAGTTGCAGACATCTGATAAGTAACGTCTGCGTATTAACTCGCCAGCGCACCTCTCCCGCCTCCTCCCCCAGCCCCTCCTCTCCGCCCCCGCGTCCTGAAAAAAGACGACAGACAAGGGCATCAGGAAGGGAGGGAGGAAAGGAGATTTCTGAGGCAACAAAACATGTTCTATTTCTATTCTACCCACTATAACCTAGCCTGGTGGTTGGGGCACCACAGTGGACTGCGCAACAATCCATTTTCACTTTGTCCTGTTATCAGCTGCTCTGGTTAAGCTGGCAATGTTCATCCCCGTCAACTCTTTTATATTGTCTTCCCACCTCTTTTTTCTGTCTAAATCTCTTTCTTTTTTCTTTCACTGTGTCCCGTTGAATCGCCTTACTTAAGCCAAAAAACATGGAGACGTGGCCATACCACCTTAGTTTCCGTTTCTTGACCATGGCCAGGAATTCATCATATTCTCCAATGGCAGCTTGGATCTTTCTGCGAACCTCCTCATTGGTTACGCGATCCTTGTTCATTAGTCTTCTCATCTCATCTCAAAGGTCTGTGTTCTTTTCTCCAACTGTGCTGTCAAACCTGTACGCCTCTACCTCTGCTACGACACCTATTTCCAAATTGCCCCAATTAAAAGCCCAGCAAACCACACACGGGACATATATCAGCAGTACAGACCCAGATCAGACGCTGCATAAGACAAATGGGTAAAAAAGGCTAAAAGCATTCCATAGCCTACTGGCCGTAGGGCCAGTTGGCGTTAGACTTCGTTACGCTAACTTGGTAATATCAGATCATAAAATGCGCCGTGCCATGAGAAAAAATGGTATTTTAGAGCATGTGCGGTCAGCGAAAGTTCTGATCAGCCTGCGCACCTACGCAGCCAGATCACAACCTCTGTTGTTTTCTGGCACAATAACTGTGTAAGCCGACAATGAAGATCGTTATCAAACTGCGCGTATGCGCAGGATAATTTGGTAGACTCATGTTTTTCCCGTTTTGCTCTTGATAGTCAGATGGCATCGATATAAATCAGAGGTCCTGGGTTCGATACCCAATCTGGCCACATACGTCCGTTTCTCCTTCCGCTGATTCAAGAAGGGCAGTTGTCAGATACTGGCGAAAATATGTGCACTTAGTACTGGTTAACCGCTTAGGAGGTCTAAGCCTGCCCAGCAGGAATAGTGTGGTTAGGTTAACTGACCGTCCCGACATGACCATAACTGTTTACCGTGGACGTAAAGCAACTAATCAGTCAATCAGTCAGTCAGTGTCCCTTTCAATCGGATTTCAGTCATATCGAGATGAAAGGCTGTGTGCAGTGGAAGCCTGAATTCCATCGACGGTGGGCTAGGTACCCATTGGGCAAATAACATTAAATAAACTTTGATTCAACCTTAATTCAACGTCATTATGTTGAATCAAGGTTGATTCAATGTTGATTCAACGGTGTGTGCCTGCAGGGTAAAGGTAAAGCTTCTTGCGTCTGCGTAGGGGCAGCCGGGTCAGAGACCCACTGTTTCTTGGGTAAAGCATAGGAAAGGCGGAGCCCATCCCTCTTCTTTCGCTGCCATATCCTTCTCTGATTCAAAACTCATAGCCTATTTCATTCTAATTATGAATACAAGTGATACTGTATTTCTCCCCCTTGTATGAAATTCATGTATTTTTGATTTTGGGTGGAACATATCTTGCGACCAGCCCTAAATTATTACGTATATGAAAGTGCTTCTCTCTCTCTCTCTCTCTCTCCTTCTCTCTCTGAAGTTTGGCCAGTTCCAGCAGGCGCACGACGCCGATGTGACGTGATTACGTCGAATCGACGTCGACGTGACGTCATTTCGACGTCATATGCTGCAATACCTGCAGGACGTCGAAATGACGTCACGTCGACGTAATTCCGATGTCTTTCCGTCTTTGTCTTTTCTCTCTCTCTCTCTCTCTCTCGTGTAGAAGCGGCAGTAGTATAGAGGATAAGGCGGAAGACTACCAATACAGAGATCGCAGGTTCGATCCCCCGCTTCGCCAGTCTTTCGCAACTCACGTAATTAATTTCGGCAGTTATTTTTATATTCTTGACCTTATATAAATTTGTCTTATTAGTCTAATGGGTATTACTCTTTAGCATTAAGTAAAAAAGATAAAAACAAACTGAACCTGGGAAAACCCTTAACTGTCAAATGAACATACTCATTTGGTAAAGATAGAATAAGAGGTCTAGTCCACTGGGCATAAATGGGTCAATGGAGGCAAAATTCCGCTAAGATCCATGCCGCTCTGACAAGTCAGTCTTAGTTTTAGAATACATGTAGTAGTAGCATATTTTTGAAATCCCTCAGAAGCAAGTAATGAAAAAATGCTATTTGAATTGAAACCGTTTATGAATTTAAACTAAAACATATAGTTGTATATATATTTTTGAAATAATAATCATGGATACTATTTTTTCTGTACAGACTAACGTCTTTTCATACGCCTGCTTAACCACGCCTAGTAAATTTTCACAGGTACCTCCGACGGAGGTTCTAAAATTGGTTGTGACAACCATCCGGAGTGGCTTGTGCTTGGCAAAAGGTGACAATGAAAGGTAGACACCCAAAGACAAAATACCGTCAGAAACAAACTGTTTACGGGATAAACAAAGGTTTGACCAATTTTGTCAGGATAAATAATTTCCCCGCAAAAGGAAAGAAAAATGGCGTAATTGTTTCATGACTGGTGAGGATTGAAAATATTCGAATATATACGATATTGAAACGCAATATAACTAGTTACTACATGTATAAGCAGAGTAAAAGCTGACTACAAGGAGATAGTAGCGATAGCACTGTAGTGATTTACGCGCTCGACTACCAATACACAGGTCGCAGGTTTGATTCCTCGCGTCACCTGTCTTTCGAATAAGACTCTAAACCAAAGTTCCATTGCCAGATGTGTGTTTGTAGATGGGACGTAAAATCCGCGTCACTCAGTAGGAAACCACCGCAGATCCTGGTCAAACTACCCCCATGCATTCGGAGTAGTTTGATCTTTGTCTGGTTTGTTTGCTCGGGATTCCTGTCCCAGTGGTTTGGGTCATCAGGGCCAGTCAATGGCAGACCAGTGAAATGAATAAGGACAAAGTTTTCTTGTTTTAGTATCACAAAAGCAAATAGCGCCATCTCTTACGAGATCGCTGGACGGATTTTTTTATCGCTGGTGCTTCTAAGCATACTATACGAAAGCATATGCGCCACGACACGACAAAACCAACAAAGTGGCACGTGTGCCCAGCGAAGACTCATATCTGCCTGGGTATTCGCCAAGACTGATCAGAGTCTGTGCTATCCGCAAGAAGCTAGCTTAGACCCTTGGTTTCCCTTTTAGTGCACAGCAAATACTCTAATCAGACTGGGCGGGTGCCCAGGCTGATCTAAGTCTTCGCTGGACTCGCCACTTTGTTGGTTTTGTCGTGACGCAGCTGCGCATAAGGACAATAACCTCATCTGAGCCGCGACACGACAAAACAAACCATGTGGTTGTGCGCCCAGCACAGACTCAGATCAGCCTGGGCATCCATCCAGTTTAATCAGACTCTTCGTTAAATGCTCAAATGGTAGCGAAGGATCTAAGCTACCTCCATGCGGACAGCGAAGACTCTGATCAGTCTGGGCGGATACCCAGGTTGATTTACCAGGCTGATCTGAGTCTGCGCTTGGCGCACAACCACTTTGTTGTTTTGTCGTGCCGCGGCTCAGTTTTTTCTTCTCTTTCTCTTGGCTGTCGTTTTACATGTTTTAGGCTTTCGTTCGTATATAACAGTCAAGCTCATTGATCAACAGTTTATTTATGGATGATCTGTTATCATAATTTGTTTGAGGAGAGTATGCTGTCACGATGAAACTTCGATGACCGGGGAAAACATAATAGTCTGATTGAATGATCAAACTATTAAGTCCTAATTCAAACTGTCAGAAATTGCATCTTTTATTGGTCACATTTGGTCTTGTTACAAATACTACTTAAATTCAATGTACTAAATCATTACGGGATCATTAATTTACTCTTGTCATATACAAGTTCAACATTTTAATTAAGTCGTGATTTGCAAAGTATATACCCTCAACGGTGACGGTCGAGTCTACTGACCACAATCAAACATATCTATGAGTGTTGTTTCTCTTTCAACTCTCAGTTATGGCGTTAAAGGGAGCGGGTTTGAGTCCCTAACGGGCCAGCAATCAACAACTGAGCAGTAAAGGCATACATTTTCGAACGAGAGACGATTAAAGACAGCGAAGGGTGAGGGATGGATTATGTTTGTTGTACTCTATGCCAGTATACGGTGAGCCCATAACACAACTGAAAAGCCACGGTAGCGCTGGTCTGATGACCTAGCGGTCGTGAGTCAAATCAAAAATAACTTGCCTCGTTACCTTTTGGGAGGTTGATAATGATAAAAGCACAAAGTTATTACGTTTAAAAATTCTGGAAAGGTAGAAAGTAACTGACACTATATTAAGCCGGACTGACGATACTTTTTTCAGGCATTTGAGGCCCGGTAGTTCGGTTGGCTAAGCGCTAGCCTGCTGATCTAGCGGTCCTGTGTTCAATCTTGCTAGAATATTTTCAAACGTAAACGAAGCTGTTGCATACCGCCTTTCATAATCACCTTTCCATCGTCAAGACCTAATTACTATTGAAAAGTGCGTAAAATTGCAAGTCATCCATCCGTCTGAATTTTAATTGGTAATCATTCTAAAGAACATTCTGTTTGGGTTTTAAGCTTTTCTTGTAAAACAAAAGACAAATATCTCTAGTACCTCAAATAGATAACCATGTAATCTTCGTTGAAAACGTGCAGCATTTCTATGCTTTTGGTTAGCATTGTTTCCTAGATCCATCTTCTGATCCTGTATTTCATGCTATACCACGGTGGTACATGTAATACCAACTTCCCTGCCTGCGCTGTCGACCAAGCCGTTCATTTACCAAACGTGCACAAAAAAACTGTCGACCGAGACAACCGACAGCAGTATTAGCTCGGTCGACAGCCGCCATGTATAGTACCGTCTCGGTCAACAGCATAGGTAGCTAAAACAATATTGCCACCGTGTATATGTATGCTAAATTGTTACAACTCCACTTTTCCGAAGAAAAAGTCGAAACATGCATACATGTAGATGACCAAACAGTGACTACAACAAAAATACTGGCGAAAACCATCCCAGCAGGCACATGATGTCGCGCTGACGTCGATGCGACGTGATGTCGCATCGACGTCACTACGACGCCATGTGCCTGCTGGGATATTGCTCGATCAATACCTAATTCTCGAAAGCTAGTTTGTATTGTATCGTTCCGGTCGATAGCATAGGTAACAATATTGATACTAGTTGATAATAATGCCAGATACATCGTGCAAATTAATAATGACAAGGGCGGGCGGGGGTTGGGGCGGAGGAGTGCTGCCCAATGTGCAAATTAACAATGACAAGGGCGAGCGGGGAAGGGGAGTGATGCTCAAGGCGACAAGCTGTTTTGCACTATTTGCCAGAAAGCGGAATTACAAAAACACAACAGTTCAGCGACTGGCGTTTACATGGACAGTACATCGTCAAATCTTTTAAGACTGTGCAAAATTTGACCATTTCAGTACACCATACGGTGATCAATATTTCAATACTTTAAAGCTAAAATATAAGCATTAAAAGATAAAAATTATACGTTCTTTAACTCAGTGGGACTCTTGAAGTATCGTTTAATGTTTAAAACTATGTCCTTACCTTAGAGTCTGCAGATCTATCTCCAAAGTGTCTAGATTTAATAATGAACAGAATCAGAAGAAATGGGAACTGGCTATTTTTGACGTTGGCCCTGTATTTACACAAGGGATTACGAATCATGTGAACTCTTTTACCTTCTTTCATTGATTTTTGTGAACATATAAGGTAGGTTTTACTCAGTTTTTCGAGAACTGACGCATCCCTGGTGAGATTGTCTGACAAATAAAAGGGCGAGTCAAAAGTAATAAGCGTACCTTACTTTCGGTCCTGGATAACTTTATAAAATTAGGGCTGCTAAGATAAAAGGATGCAGATGAATGGAACATTTTCTCTTTTATAGTTACAGTGCCTCCGCAGTCCCCCTACCAAACATTTATAGGGCCTATAGCCCGCATAGTCTGATAGGCCCCCTAATACCAGCACACCATTTCTTTTCCGGGAGATTATGACGCTTGACCCTTGCATAGTGGAATCACTTGGACTTATGTTTATGTATACCGGACAAAATATAACACAGACCATAGTATTAGAACGGCGAGTGATCATTTACTTATAGTTTAAATTCACGAAAAAGGTTTGAAAAAATGCATCAATCAGCGCATGGCAACGTTAAGGGCCGCCACTGGTACAGTGCATGCGTGTTTCGCTGCTTGTTTGTGACTCATTTCGAAGACCTGTCTCAAGCACATGTAACATGTTGTCTACATAAAAAAAAATCGGAATAATAACTACGGTTACTCCTAGTAAATTTAATTAAAATATAGACTAACCAATGCCATAAATAGTATCAGGGTAGTAAAGTGTTACAAAAAAATGGTCGCAATCCAACAGGTTTTGGTGTCACACTTTAAAGATTCAACATCACAATGAAGCTACAACCGATATTTATATTACAGAGGGAAACCGATAGTGCAAGCCACAAGCTGTTTTGCGGAAAGACTGACTACACTAGTTCAGATTATATTTTCTGGTCCTTTAAGATCATCGAGTTCATCTCGATTTTTTTAGGGGGATCTATCTGCTCAAGCCGGTGCTAGGGAATGGCGTTGGGGTGGGGGCGGGGGCTGGAAGAAGGAAGGGGCGGGGGCGTTGCCGATGTGGCACGTTTCATTACTGGCCATGAACAGACCCATCTAACGGATTCTGCTCTTTCATTTCTTTTATGTATTCCTAGCTTATAAAGGATCTAACTATTCAGAACTTATTAGAGTAATCAGGGGCGTTGCCGGTGTGGCACATTTCATTACTGGTCATGAACAGACTCGAATAATTCTGCTATTTTCGTTTCTTTTCGGATGTGTCCCTAGCTTCCAAAGGATCTAACTATTCAGAACTCATTAGAGTAATCGAGATACATAGTTGTAGAGTTGTTGTAAAATTCTCAATGCTGCATACATAAAGAATGTAACCTAGTGTGTGTTAGTTTTTCAGTTCTCGTACGATATTCCTCTCCCCCCCCCCATCCCCACCCCTTCCTCGCACCTATGATGTACGTTCTCATGTCCGCAGTATGAGGCACCATGTGTCCGTCCATAACCGTTTAAGGAAACGTGTCTGACATGAAAAATAATTTTACAACTGATGATAGTTTTTACCAGCTATAATTCATTCACGCTGCACTTGTTTGTCATTGTAAGATGGATAATGTTTCAGCTATGTTTGCTGTAAGGACTCTGACTGCATAAATTACCAAGCAATCAAATTCCTCTCTGGTGTGCGCCGCCATAGAGGCCAGAATCAGATTTGGTGTGGCTAAAAGGATACCGATTATATATACATATATACAAGGGGAGGTACCCTTGGTTAAAATATTTGGGGTACCTTATTTTATATTACTCTGGCGAGGAAATAATTGTTATTAGTGGCTAGGTCTTCGTTTGCTATACAGAAACAATATAATTCAAGCCTCTGTGGCGCAGTTGACGAGCAGTCTCGTTTTAGAGTCGCTAGTGTTTCACTATAAAACAAGGTCCCAACTGAAGTTAACTTTTACAGCTGATATCCACCGAATGACTTAGAAACATTTCATGTTTATGGCTTATAGTGCCGCGTTTATTACACGTGTCACCCTTGAACCCGCCATAGGTAAACATTTTTGCAGTTTAATCACTTTAAATGTGAAATAAAAGTTAACTTCGTTATATCTACGTTGTATTAACTACGTTGGCATGGACGTTGTAATAGAAAAATAGCAATATCTGCATACAGAGACAATAGCATGCAAACAAATGTACATAACAGGCAACTACTCACACTGCCCCAAGTTCGCATAAAAAAATCAGCAGCTGAATATAGTGAAAAAGGCAGCTAAACAGAGCTATAATCTAAGAATCATACTTTCCACAGTGATATCAGCAGTAGCTGTCTCACGGGATCTTGCATTTCTCCCTCGTGCATCTTTGTGGCCGTTTTTGGATCTTCTCAATAAAATCGAGTATAATTTCTGGGGTCCGTAAGAGTATTGGCATAACTGACACCCTTTACAATACGTAGAAATTAATAATTGAATGTATTATAACCGATTCGCCCCCATTAAAATCCGCCATTTTCGTCGTTGGCTAGACGTAGGAATTACGAAACCTGGACGTTGTCTTCGTTACCTGTGTTGAATGCCAGACCAGTGTGTTAATTACAGTTTTTATTTTACTAAAGTTTGTTAAAGTGATGTGCTATCAAAAATGGCAAGTTATGTTCTGCAATGAATTTGCTAAAGAGAGTTTCAGCTCTGATAACATCTTGGTCAGTCTTGGTAACAACAAAATCAGACACCAATTGCAATAGTTTTGACGTTTTCAATGACCGACTGTGAAGATCTGTGTTACCATGCTCTTTACATCTTTTTTTTCCGACGTGGGAAACACTGAAATGCCTTTTGCAAAGTTTACAAACACAAAGCTGTTGCCCTTCTCACTCTTGGTAACCCAGGTAAACTCGATCTCCCATCCATTTTTGTACTTTGATTTATAAACCTTTTTTTTCTCTGGCGTTCTCATGTTGTCAATATTTCATGTACATAAAAAGGGAAGTACACATTTGGTCGTTTTCGGCTCTAATTGCTATCGAATACTCAAGTTATTTAATACCCACGCTATTTTAAAGTATTCGAGTTATTTTTACCCACGCTATTTTAAGACTATCGGAAACCTTTACCTATTTTTAGACCAGGTGACAAATTTTCCAGGAGATAAATATAGCTTTGGTGACCGAGATTGTCCAAATGTAGCAGAAGTTGAGAAAAAAACCTGTTTTTGACGATCGAGAGAGCGCAAAAAAAAAGAATTTTTTTTTGTAGTATTCTCCAGTTTAAAGTAAAAATGCTCCAGATAAGAAGGGTGATAGGAAACATTTAAGCACAAATTTTGCTATTTCTCTATAAAACATATGTTGTGAGCCCTCATTAGAACCGTCTTGTTGAGACGGTTCTATAGATGGTCACAGCTTATGTTTTCATTGAGAACTAAGAAGAATTATCTCATAATAATCTCATAATTATCGTCGAAAACCCTTCTTATCTGGACCTCTGAAACTGTCACCAGTCACAGTAGAAATCAATCTCACCATCAAGTATACACCATTCTCCATCAACCTGTGTATGCTGAATATAAGAATCTTCAATCGTTGGATCATAGTCTTCTATAAACAGTTTCTGAAAGAACTGGATTGTCAAAGCACTTTTCCCTACGCCTCCATCTCCCACCACAACCAGCTTATACGTCGTTAAATTACTGTCCGACGGCGGTTTGGACATTTTGAATGAGATAAGATTTCTACTAACATCACATGCTATGCATCTAAAACAATCCCTATTCAAATAATTGCTCGATTATGGCGCTAAAACAGATTTATCACTTAGGTAAACATAACTCGCGCAGTGAAGCACAGGAGGCGGCCATTTTGAACATCACGTGACTACGAGTTCCGGTTTAGAAAGGTAAAGGTAATGTGTTACTCGAAGCCCAATTTCCCAGTCCCCGCAAAACCTAATTGAAGACCATTGATCACCATTAAATCCTTTTCAATTCCTTAATATACTTCTTAAAATTATCGATCAAATTCTAACAGTACACACTGAGCTGCTAAACATCTTTGATTAAAATGGGATAGGCATTCTCTTTTTATTATACTTTATATATCCGTAGTTTTATAAATAACATACTAATTCCATTGGATAATATTTTCTGATAATCTAACTATAGATTTCATAGTAAACTTAACCTCTTGATAGGTAAGGTATGTTAAGTATGTATTTTATATACAAAAGTGGTTATGGTATGTTGACATATTGAGGTTTTTTAAAAATTCTATACCATCAATCAGTTAAAGAATACCCGTGGTGTGAAATTATACCATAATATCAAATCATAAAGGTAATACGACACAGGAATTTGTTTCATAGGCCAAGATCATTTTAAGCAGACAAACTTTAATACCAGCAGGCACATGATGTGTCCGCTGGATAATGAACCAAAGTCGTATCAACGACGATACAACGCCATGACATTCTTTTTCTTCTTCCCGTACAGTAAGGAGAGGCGTGAACAAGTGACGATAAAACAACTGGTGCAGGTTAAAATCTCATGGATCAGTTCTGTACGGGCTAATGAAGACTTACCCTCTTGAAGCCCTCAAGGGTCTCTGACATGGAAACAGTAGTTGAAACAGTAGTGATACAACATAAACTCGTCATAAAAACGTACATTTGTCTGTGATAAAGCAAAGAATGTTGCCCGTACCATGAACGCACAGACACGGGAAGGTTTAGAGAATATGAAGGGAAAGAAAAATTTTCACGGCATTCTTGAGTGTTAGAATCGAAATAGTTCAGCTGTAACTGTGAATAGTTGAGTAATAATTCACTGTCTGTCAGTTGTAAGAGGATATATCACTCGCGCTCCGCGCTCGTGATTGGATATTCTTTACAACTGACCGTCAAGCAGTGAATTATTACTTACCAATTTACTGACAAAGCCGATCTATTTCTTAATTCTAACTGACATTAACGTTTTCGCCATTGAGCGCCTGTGAAAATTTGTGATAAATCACGTTTCTAATGTCGCGGCGTCCAATTTCGAGCCTTGATGATGTCGGATGTAAACATCTACTTAGTCAACGTCCGCCTTGATATGGTCTTTTAGAAAACGTCGCAAAATCCTTGCATTTTCATCCTGTATAATATTAGAACCGAAATAACTTATCATTACCTGTAAATTATCGCTGATTAGCAGTTATAATGTATTGTCGGGGAGATCCGAAAATTAAATCACTCCGGCTTCACCTCCGTGAATTAACATTTTGCGATACTCGGCATGCCTGTTCTCCAGCATCATGTGTCAATCAGCGATAACTGACCGGCAAGGAAAACACATTGCTTAAGTGAAAACGACATTGAATCACTTCTTCTGCTTTTCCTGCTAGCTAGGTACATGTTTGTAATCAGAAATAATGCCATGTGTAAGTGTTGTTTTTCTTGCCCCTATATTGAAATTAACAGTATAAACTCAGGGAACACACAGACCAGCTTGCATGTTCACACAATTTGACCAGGGCTTACGTTTTAAGCATGTACATAAGAACATTACAGAGAGAATACAACGAACATCGAATTCACGAAGTTGTGCATTGAGTATCGTGGTCACACAATACGAGCCTGTACTGTTTCAAGTGCATTGCCCCAAGGCACCTTCTTTCGTGGCGACCTGAAACAGGAGAGCTCTGGGTGCACATTTTACTTTCACTACAGGCAAAAAGGTATCACGAAAAGGCTGTGAAAATTTTAGTGACATGCTTGGTGACTTTCAGCAGAGTTTCCACAGGGAAGTCACGATAGGCCGTGAAAATAAATCCATTACACGACCTGAAAATCTATCATGAAAACCTTTAAGAGGTGCTGCCTGAAAATGCGGTGAAAATGTCCTCAGTACCAACGGCCAGTGCTCACTACTAACATTCACTGCTTTCAGCCAACAGACGTTGATTATTACCAACAGTCCCTGTTCACTGCCAACAGGCACTGCTCTCTACCAACGATTACTGCTTATTACCTATGGTCAGTGCTCACTGCCGACAGTCACTGTCATTACTAACAGTCGCTACCCATTATCAAAGTCACTTCTTACTACGAGGGGTGATCATTAAGTAATAGAAACTAACATTTATTTCATTAGCTGTGTGTCAAAACAGTATTTCAAATATATAATACATACGAAGCAAGCATATGGCATATAATTAAGTCCTAAAGTGCTGTTCTGGCATATCGTTGCCATAGCAACGATGCCTTAAACTTATAAAGGTTTAGTCTCTAATTTTTGCTTATTTTCATGTATATTTACTGCCGATTAGTATCAAGGAATGGAAAAAAGTTTGTGATGGTGTGATGGCTTGATGCAAGTCTCAGATACTAAAAGAAATATATAGTTTTTCATGACTTGCTCTCAAACCTGGCAGAAATACAGACTGTGAAAAATATTTGATCGAGCAGTATTTGACATTTTTCGCTGGTTTTAAGCCGGAAGGACCAGGTTTGTGACGTTATTGCACGTTAACAGGCCGAGTCTTGGGAGAATTGTATAGTAGAAAGAACTTAAATTATCCTGTACTTGATAACCGATTTATTTACTTGAGCATAAAACTGGCAATTACGAAATAAAATGTCAAACTCCCTAAAAATGAATTATTTTAACCCTTGCTTTAGCTTTAATTCATGCCAAATTTCAGAACGTTTTCATCAACAATCATTATATGTGTATTTGTGAAGCCAACCCATAACTTAAACGAAAGGTGTTCCTAAATTTTCAATTTCTCTTTACACATTGCACATAATAAGCATAATACAAGCACCTCCTTATCAAAATGACGTCGAAAAAATTCACACGCGGTACCCGCATGAACGTGACGTCATATATTGCTATGGTTACACGTTAGAATTTCAATTTCAAACATGGATTGGAAAGGTCAAAAGACACTCTTTGGTGTTACATGAAGGGTTTTTATTTCTGTATATAATTAACTAATCTACAGGGGTGTTTCCATTATTTAAAGACAGGACTTCTCTGCCGGGGGGTCTGGCTCCCAGCATAAACATATGTTACCTGTACAGGTAAAGGTGTGAAAATTTATTCAACCAATCAGTGGACCAGAATTACTAGTCATAATAATTTCATTGGCTGACAGGAGGTGTTGACACTATGTGATCAAGAGACAGAATGACACTGTGTTCAGTTCACTTCAGTTCTCCTATCGCCGTTCCCCAAGTGGCTCAACGGTACGTAACCATAGTTGCACACACTTGGCGCCGTGTGTCCGTCCAAGAATGACCCTGTGGAAGTTAATCCTCCTTTTATAGTACCACTCTTGTCTTTAATGATCAATCCACGTACCAGAAGTCACTGTACGCTGCCAACAGTCAATGCTCTATCCAACAGTTACTGCACACTGCCACAGGCACAGCTCTCTACCAACAATCACTGCTCATTACCAACGGTCAGTGCTCACTACCAACAGTCACTGCTCACTGCCAAGAATCGTTACTTAGCACCAACAGCCCCTGCTCACCTCCAACAGTCACTCATAAGTTCAAACATTCGTTGCACACTACCAAAACCCACTGCACATTACAACAGTCATCGTCCAATACCAACACTCACTGTGCACTACAACAATAACTGCTCACCTCCAAAATTCTTTGTACACTTCCAACAATTATTGCTCTTCATCAAGCAGTCACTTCTCAGCACAATCAGTCACTGGTATCTTCCAAACAGTCTTTGCTCACTCTTGACAGTCACTGCTTACTACGAACATTTACTTCTTACTTCCAAAAAGCCAATGCACACTACCAACATTCATTGCTCAATACCAATTAGTCAGTACTCAAGACTACCAACAGTCACTGAACACTACCAACAGTGACTGTTCCCTACCAACATTCTTTGCTCGTATCAAAAAATCATTGTTCAATTCCAAACTGTCACTGTTCAGTACCATCAGTCACTAGTTATTATCAAAAGGTCTTTGCTTACTCCCGAGAGTTTCTGCTTTCTACCAACAGTTACTGCTCACGTCCAAATAGCCAATGCTAAATATTAAACAGTTTTTGTTTAGTATTAGCAGTCACTGTTCACTTTCAACAGTCACTTTTTCATCCCAACATTCATTGCTAACTTCAAACATTCACCGCTCACTATTAATTGTCACTGCTCTACACCAGCAGTCACTGCTCACTTCCAACAGTCACTAATCACTACCAATAGTCATTGCTCTATTCCAACAATAACTGCTAAATATCAACAGTCACTGGTCACTACCAACAGTTGCTGCACACCATCAACATTCCCTACACACTACCAACAGTCACAGCTTACTGCCAAACGGCTTTTGCTCATAACCAACTGTCACTGTTTTCTGGCAAGTCAGTGCTCACCACAAACAGTATGTCCTCACTACTAACAATCACTGCTCACTACCGACAATCACTGCTCACTACCAACAGCCACTGGTCATTACCAACAGTCACTGCTCACTTCAACAATGACTGCTCACTTCCAAAAAGTCACTGCCATCAGTCACTGCTTACTACCAACGGTCACTGCTCACTACCAACAGTCACTGCTTACTACCAACGGTTACTGCTCACTACCAACAGTCACTGCTTACTACCAACGGTCACTGATCACTACCAACAGTCACTGCTCACTACCAACAGTCACTGCTTACTACCACTAGTCACTACTCACTAACAATAGTAACGTTTCACTACCAGCAGTCACTTAATGTCACTACCAACAATCTTTTCTGACTACAAACAGTAACTTCTCAATATCCACAGTCACTTCTCACTACCAACAGTCACTGCTCACGACCAACTCATCACCAACAGTCACTTCTTACTACCAACAGCCACTGCTTACTACCAACAGCCACTTCTCACTACAAACATTTTTAACAATCTTTTCTCCCTATCAACAGCTATTGCTCACTACTAATAGCCACTGCTCACAACCAACTGTCAGTTCTCACTACCAATAGCCACTGCTCAGTACCAAAAGTCACTTCATACTACCGACACTCACTGCTTACGAGCAAGTAAATGATCAGCACCAACAGTATCCCCTCCCCAACAAAAGTCACTGCTCACTGTCATCAATCACAGGTTTATACCAATGAGTCTTTGCTCACTTCAGATAGTCACTTTTCAATACCAACAGTTACTGCTTACTACCGAGACACTGCTCACTCCCCAACAGATAATGCTCGCTGCCAGCAGTCACTAGCTACTACTAACAGTTACCGTCCTGGTTGACGCATTGGAATACCATTGCAATTTTAAAACACAAAAGAAATACAGAAAATTTGAGCATTTCAGTATATTGTATATGGCGTAAGATCGATTTTTTGACTCATGCCTATGATGAACAACAACGCTGGCATTTTCAGTCGTGGCTTAAGCACTGAAAAAATATGAGCATTTCAGTATTATATGGCGTAAGATCGATTTTTTTACTCATGTCTATGATGAACACCAGCACTGGCATTTTCAGTCGTGGCTTAGCCACTCTTGACGTGTTCATCCGGTGAAATAGAAATCGATCTTACACTGAAAAAAGTTAAATATCCTATATTTGGTATGGTTTATTTCGCCGTTGGCGGCCGACTGTCGGCGTGATATTTTGTCAAAGGATGAAGTGGACTCGTTGGTTAGTACCCTTGGCTTGCGAAGATGAGTAAAACTTACATGTCAAGCCTGTGTAGCAGGTCCAAAGCTGCTTGTTTAAGGTGGTGATTTATGGTAAATGTAAAAATCTGCATAAAACCATAAAAAAGTAAGGTATCTCCCTGAAACTTAGCAGACTTCTTATTTTTGTTGTTCTTTACAGTTTAGAATACAAAATAGACGTACATGTTGCTTAAAAAGTGTTTTTATAAGGAAAGATCAAAGGGTAGTTTTCTGCGCAATAATAAAAAATGGAAAATTTACGTAGTACTGAAGGTGCGTTATTGCATAATGAAGAGCGTCCTAGCAATTATTTATTACAACTCTTTCTCAAATTTTAATGTAGACCAGATAAAAACGGCAGCTTTTTCTCAAATTTTCAACCATGTACAAAATAATGTTCACTGGATGCATTTATTAAATATAGGGTAGGCAAGCATACCTATGTAACACCTACAGTATAAATAATACATTACTTACATGATCACTGGTGTGGAGATGAAATTGTTCAACCTTGTTAAAATAGGCTCACCTGCCACAGACCGCAACTTTTTTCATCTGCTCAGCCTGATAATGTGTGAAAGAGTTTGAAAAAATAATTGCTAGGACGCTCTGCATTATGCAACAAGGAACTCTCAGCACTAAGTATATTTTCAATAACAATATTATTTTTTCAGATTGTTGCGCACAAAATTACCCTTTGATCTTTCCTTATAAAAACACTTTTTAAGCAACATGTACGTCTATTTTGTATTCTAAACTGTAAAGAACAACAAAAATAAGAAGTCTGCTAAGTTTCAGGGAGATACCTTATAATTTTCGTCAAAAACCCTTCTTATCTGGACCTCTGAAACTGTCACCAGTCATATTAGAAATCAATCTCACCATCAAGTATACACCATTCTCCATCAATCTGTGTATGCTGAATATAAGAATCTTCAATCGTTGGATCATAGTCTTCTATAAACAGTTTCTGAAAGAACTGGATTGTTTTATGCAGACTTTTGTCTTTGCCCCAAATCAGTGATTATCACCACCTTAAGACAGGTGCTTGCTTAATACAGGTCGGGTTGGCGGAACGGACTGTCGTCTGACAGCCGAAATGAGCCGCGACACGACAAAACCAGCAAAGTTGCATCGGCGCCCAGCGAAGACTCAGATCAGCCTGGACATCAGCCTAGTCTGATAAGCGTCTTCACAGCCTGGACATCAGCCTAGTCTGATAAGCGTCTTCACTAAATGCGCTATAAAAGGGTAGTTTCGGGTCTAAGCTTCCTCCATACTAACAGCTAGCAAGCTTCCTCCCTACCGACAGCTAGCGAGAACTCTGCTCAAGATGGGCGGATGCCCAGGCTGATCTGAGTCTTCGCCTGGCGCACATGCCACTTTGTTGGTTTTTTCGTTAATGCTATTATTTAACTGATAAAATTCGATTCGCGTCGTGTTAAAACGTACTGTATACATAGCCCATGCGCGACAGACAAAAAGTAAGATTAATAGCGAATAGATCTGCAAAACAGATTAAGTCTTAACTTTAGGTAACCTACGATATATAAAGAAGTTATGCGAAAAAGAGAGTCTGGGCTGAGTTATTATTATTCGCAGGTTTCCTTTTCACGAGACTCTGCTTATCAACCAGTGACGTGTAAGCAAAATAAACCACTTTGAATATTTCAGTCCGCCTTTAGCGTAGAGATTTGTAGAGGACACAGCCCCATCACACCACAGGGCGCAGTAAAATAATGCCTAGACACTGTGTGCTGTGCATTATACGGAACAAATGTCTTTTTCACAAGAAAATATTTAATATTGCTAACTAACAGCAATACAGTACTTAAATGGCAAAAACAGTCCAAATCATACCAGTCATAATCCGGGCTTATTTTGACAACCTCGGCCATCGGCCAGTACAAGTCAAACTGGCCAGTACAGGCGAAACTCGCCCAGTACGTAATAGTTATACCATGGTTTGTCCGCCTGTACGAGGAGATAATCCACGAGCTTTAGCGAGTGGAGTATCTCCCGTACAGGTGGACAAACCATGGTATAACTATTTTATACCACCCTTACCAGTGTAGACCTTGCTCATTGTGAAATATTTCGTGCTTAAAGTTGGCGTTTTCTGGTAAGGGTTGTATAAAACTCGGCTAAAATCAGTGATGTCAAACTTGGCCAATATCTATAATGTTGATTAATGAAATCGTCATTAATCAAGAAATTTCGTAGCTACAGGTAACTGGACTGCTGTATTGTACGATGGCCCAATTGGCTCACTTTTCATTTCCATACTACTTCCGAATTCCGAATTCTTAATTCCGAATTCTGAATTTTGAATTCCGAATTCTGAATTCCGAAATTCGTAGAATAAACTAGACGCTTGATTATTCTTACTTATTTCATATCGCCAAACCTTCAAATGAAATGATTGATGTATACAGCATTTAACAAACAAAATGACTCTTTGGAACTTAAATTCAATTAAAAGGTCATGAAACTCTAGCTACCCCAAAATAAAGCGGGGGCTAGTTCAATAGAAAACTATTGTTCTTAATATTAAGAATGTTGCATCACAGACCCTAGATCTAGATACCCCGCCCCTTGCCCCTCCCTACCCCCGATTTTTAAAAACAAGACCCCCATTGATGCCTGTAGTATATAGGAGACCCGGTAGCTCA
The DNA here is from genome assembly GCA_963989385.1 of Ctena decussata. Taxonomy (NCBI): domain Eukaryota; kingdom Metazoa; phylum Mollusca; class Bivalvia; order Lucinida; family Lucinidae; genus Ctena; species Ctena decussata. The sequence goes on along the minus strand of OZ022512.1, from coordinate 26,765,751 downwards.
GTAGCTTAAACGATGGCATGCTGATCAAGCGGTCCCTGGTTCAAGCCCCGCGGGAATCTTTTCAACCATGAACGGAATTCCATTGCACACAGCCTTTCTTTATCACCAATCCATCGTCCTGATATGTCTTAAATACTGTTAAGAAGGGACGTAAAATCACAAGACATCCATCCATCCTTTGGTACTCGTATATGTAAGTTATAGTATTATATATCTCCATCTGTTCAGTTGATAATGAGGAGTTCCGGTAGCTCAGTAGGTTTAGCGATGACCTGCTGATCTAGCGGTCCTGGGTTCGCGACCCGCTGGAGATGGGAATCTTTTCAATTGAAAAGGGGTTCCATTGCACACAGCCTTTCATTCGCACCCTTTCATCGTCCTGATATGACTGAAATACTGTTGAAAGGATGTAAAATCACAAGTCATCCATCCATCTATAAGTTGATAATCCTCTAGATAAATCATTTTCCCGAACAGGCGGATAAACCTTGCTTTATCTTCTATGAGGATTGCCTTGAATATTCAAAAAGAAAAGATATGACACATGGTGTCATATCAATAGACTCGACGAGTCTATTAAAAAACGTTTATTTTTCTTTCAATTTCAGTCATGGCGGCCTGTTGTTTTCGTTTGTGAGAATATAAAATTTCCTCTAAAGTAAATTAACTATTACCACGTGTCCCTTTACCACATACTTCACAATTCCGAATTCCGAATTCTGAATTCCGAATTCTAAATTCCGAATTCTAAATTCCGAATTCCGAAACTCGTAGAACATACTAAACGCTTGATTATAATGACTCTTTACGTCAAACATCTGCATGATATGGATGATTGCTTAAATATAAGCCGTGACACGAGAAAACATACAAAGTGGTTGTGCGCCCAGCACAGACTCGGATCAGCCTTGGCCTTAGCCCATTCTGATCAGATTCTTTGCTAAGCACTTAAAGAGTAGCTAAGGGTCTAAGCTACCTTCATGCGGACAGCGAAGACTCTGATCAGACTGGGCGGATGTCCGGGCTGATCTGAAACGACACTGGGCGCACATGCCACTTTGTTTGTTTTGTCGTGTCGCGGCTGACCACATGTTAATCCTTAAATGTAACTTAGGCTAAATGAAGAAGATATATCAGATAAAAGGCTACGTACTAGAGAGAGAGAGAGAGAGAGAGAGAGAGAGTGTGTGTGTGTGTGTGTGTGTGTGTGTGTGTGTGTGTGTGAGACAGACAGACAGTCAGACAAACAGACATGCAGAGACAAAAGAGAGAGTGACTCCTGTCCTAGCACAATCCTCAGTTTTGGAAGCGGTCCTTTCAGAGAGAGAGAGAGAGAGAGAGAGAGAGCGAGAGAGAAGGAGAGAGAGAGACTCTGTCCTATCACGATCCACAGTTTTGAAAGTGGTCCTCTCAGTATAAGTGATCTTGTTTGAGTACAGGGATTACTCAGATCAGCCTGCGCATCTTCACAGTCTAAACAGTCTTCCCTTTTAGCATATATATATGATCGAAGATGCGCAGGCTGATCTGAGTTATCCCTGTCATCAAGCAAGGTAACTTATACTGAGAGGACCACTTTCAAAACTGTGGATCGTGATAGGACAGAGTCCCCCTCTCTCTCTCCTTCTGTCTCTCTGTCTGTCTGTCTCTCTCTCTCTCTCTCTCTCTCTTTAGTACGTAGCCTTTTATCTGATTATCTTCTTCATTTAGTCTGTCACATTTAAGGATTAACATTATGATATGAGCCGCGACACGACAAAACAAACAAAGTGGCATGTGCGCCCAGTGCAGACTCAAATCAGCCTGGGCATCCACCCAGTCTGATCAGAGCCTTCTCTATTCGCATGGAGGTAGCTTAGACCCTTTGCTACCCCTTAAGTTCTTAGCAAAGAGTCTGTTCAGAATGGGCGCATGCCCAGGCTGATCTGAGTCTGCGCTGGGCGCACAACCATTATGTTGGTTTTCTCGTGTCGCGGCTCATATTTAAGCAATCATCCATATCATGCAGAGGTTTGACAAAATGTAAAGAGTCCTTATAATCAAGCGTTAAGTATGTTCTACGAATTTCGGAATTCCGAATTCAGAAATCGGAATTCAGAATTCGGAATTCAGAATTCGGAATTGTGAAGTAGTATGGAAATGAAAAGTGAGCCAATTGGGCCATCGTAGTATTGGTCCGAGGTAGATATTCAGGAAAGACAACAACCACTTCAGCACCACAGAAAGAATAAAAAGGGCCATAGAGAGAATGTTTAAACGTCTGCTTGTTTTGAATAGACTGCTTTTTTTTACAGTTGACTTGCTAAAGGAAAGGATGTCCATATTGTTAATGGGTTTATGGCAGTTGTCACAGTCAGTCTAACGCTGAAGTTCGACTCTGTCTGCTAAGATTGGCAGAGACGGTCGATGGTTCTTGTTGTAGATTCTAACGGATGTCGCCGGGCCGTGTAGCGCAATTGGTACGGCGCTTGACTCATAAGCCAAAGGTCCTGGGTTCGATACCCGGTCCGGCCACTTACTTTCATTTCTCTTTCCGCTGATTCAAGAAGGGCAGTTGTCAGTTACTAGTGAAAGTGCACTTCCGTACTGGTTAACCTCTTAGGAGGTCTAAGACTGCCCAGGAATAGTGTGATTAGGTTAACTGACCGTCCCGACATGACCATAGCTGTTCACCTTGGACGTTAAACAAGTCTGGCTTGCCTTGCATTTTCTCTCTCTCTCTCTCTCTCTCTCTCTCTCTACTAAATTGCTACTGTATGAATCAATACAAATGTACTGTTGATTGATTGATTGATTTGCTGCTTTACGTCCACGGTAAACAGATATGGTCATGTCGGGACGGTCAGGTAACCTAACCACACTATTCCTGGGCAGGCCTAGACCTCCTAAGCGGTTAACCAGTACTGAGTGCACTTACTTTCGCCAGTAACTGACAACTGCCCTTCTTCAATCAGCGGAAGGAGAAACGAAAGTACGTGGCCAGACCGGGTATCGAACCCAGGACCTCTGACTTATGACTGAGTCAGGTGCCCTACCGATTGCGCTATGCGGCCCGGCTGTACTGTTGAATAAAAACTGCTGAGGCACGCGTTTTTCTTGAAGGCAAAAGCTTTAGTAGGACTGACTGTGAGCAATTATTTATACAGGTAATATTATTTATTTTTAGAAACAGATGTCATACCTTATGACGTATCCAGGTAGACACAGGTATTTATACACCGTGCTTAAAAGTTTTCTTCGGAGCAACACCCCCTCTTCTGGAAGGTTGTGACACGCTGCCTGTAGAGCAGGAAGCTTCGACTTACGTCTGCAGGACCAGTAATCATGACGGACTGGAAGTGGATTTTGTCTGGGCAGAAATAACACCTCTCTCTGAGACATAATGCTTACTTCGTAGCCTCTTGGAATGTTCGTGTTCCGAGAAAACGTTCCCGGTTCCAGGGTCTCGCCCATAGCAACCCCGCAAACACGTATGTGCTAAGGGGTGGGTGAGGTAGCCCGGGGACCACAGGATTTATCTTAAGGGTGTCCGGTTCGATACAAATTCGGGCATCTTAACGATGGATCCCGTCGGTCCTCGAGGATAGCAGCTTGGTGATACTGGATTTGAAATGGATTTATGTACAGGTAAAATTCTGTCTTTATCTGATTCTTTTCGGAATTTCGCGAAAGCTAATTTTCATAAGTATAATATAACTGAGCCGCGATACGACAAAAACAACAAAGTGGCATGTGCGCACCGCGAAGACTCAGATCAGCCTGGGCATCCGCCCAGTCTGATCAGAGTCTCCGCTGTCCGCATGGAGCCAGCTTAGACCCTTGGGTACCCTTTAAGCGAACAGCAAAGACTCTGATCAGACTGGGTGGCTGCCCAGGATGATCTTAGTCGTCGCTGAGCGCATAAGCCATTTTGTTGGTTTTGTCGTGTCGCGGCTCAATACGTGATTCTCAGAATTGTTCTTTAATTTCTTAAGATTGTAATTTGGCGATTTTCTGATTCTTTTCGGAAAACTAAACTTGAAATTTCCGCGAATGCTAATTTTCATGATTATAATTGATTCGCGAAGATTCTCAGAATTATCAATTTCCAAGGTCTTAATTTGGCTATAGTCTGTCTGTCTCTCTGTCTCTCTCTCTCTCTCTCTCTCTCTCTCTACATTCTTGGGTGTTGGAGACTGCAAAGTAAGCATCTGTTGATGGGAAGGTGTCATGCGTGTACTGTGCAAAAGCTATTCCAGATATCGTCAACACAACCTGAAGGAAAAGGGCGGTGTATACACTCGTGCGAAGTGCTCGGATCAACAATGGTAAAAGAAAGAATACACACCGATTATATCATCATTTTATACATGGCATGAGAACATTTAACTTGTAGCAAATCATTGAAAACCCACATCCCCATGCACACCATTGAGCCGGTCTTAACAATATGGGTACATCGAAAACCCAAGACTGGTCAGTTTGCGCAGATATGCAGACTGGGCCTGCTGTGTTGAACATGCTGCATTGCCGCTTTTCTTCCGCCAAGGCCCATTTGGTTTAAATTTACAAGTAGAGCGATCGATTATTTCTAAGCTGTTTTTCCGCAATTTTTGCAAAGGGGATTTTTTGTGTGACTTCCTGTTTGCTTCCCTGAACGAAGAAGCACATCTAAGATGGGGTCTACATTTAAAGTAAAGAATTTACTACTAGGGGAGCAAATTCTTACACCTGGCCCGGAGGCTATAAAAATTGAGTACATTCTCAAACTCAAAATAAAGCACACTGATTGGCTGCTTCCGAGCACATGCTCGGAAACAGCCAATCAGTGTGCTTTATTTTGAGTTTGAGATTATTCTCAAGTTTTATAACCTCGAACCCTGAACTGGAGCAAAATGAGCAAAATAAAAAACAGCAGAGTTTCCTCCCCTGAAAGTGTACCCATTCACTTACATTTGTATGGATACAACTCCAGTGGAGATTCTCATAGAGGGCAATACAAATAGGAATACATGAGCCGCAACAACACAAAACCAACAAAGTGGCATATACGCCCAGCGAAGACTCAGATCAGCCTGGGCATCCGCTCAGCCTGCTCAGAGTCTTCGCTGTGTACTTAAAGGGTAGCTAAGGGTCTAAGCTACCTTCATGCGAACAGCGAAGACTGATCAGACTGGGCGAATGCCCAGGCTATCCTGAGTCTTTGCTGGGCGCACCTGCCACTTTGTTCGTTTTGTCGTGTCGCGGCTCAAATTCGCTCTCTCTAGAGTAAAATCCTTTCTGTTAACAGTAGTCCCCCACCCCGCCCCGCCAACCACCCTCACCCCACTGGAGAAAGCTTATTTTTGGACAAAGTGAGGACACAGGAAAAACTATAAATCTATACTGTAAACTGTAAATGACAAAAAGGACTCTGTACCAATGACACACCCGTTTGCACTCAAAAAATATTAACACATAGATCACTGACTTGACCCCTCTTGAACACACTCTTGCAAAGTGTTATAAAACAATAATAATAACAGAGACAAGAAAAATCTTTAAAAAAAGATAATCGGCGCAGATTAAATGGAAGCGTGTTTTGCTATAATGTCTCTCGTAGAAGATTTGACAATAACTTTCATGAATAAGTAAGCTATGTCGGTATGCACCCACAACCGTAGTTTTGACACTGGGTAGCGACAGCGACCTATCTCAAAATTGAGCTGTCCAATTTGGAATTCCAAAATGGCTCTCGGTCAATCTTAAAATTGACCTGATTTCAAAATAGTTTTCAACATATTGCACTGTACAATAAACTTTATTTAGAGTGGACTTTCAAGTGTACAACAGCTCAACATTAGCCAGTAAGGCTATTTTGTCGACAAACAAGATGAAAACTATACAAATAAATAAACTATATAAAAGATCACAGATATTACAGTTATATATCACAGTTATATATTACAAGAAAATTAAGAGTTTGCTATCAGATATAATTAGTTTTCTATAATTAAGCCAGGAAAACTGGCTTCTGAAGGAGAAGGCAGGTTTCATAGCTTAATCTGAGGCTCCAAGCACATGTGCAAGGATAATGGCTCCTCTCCAACCAGGCATACCCCTTAATCCCGAAAAACGAAAAGACAACGCTTATCTCTTGTTTGTGTGTAAGTAGAAATCGAAAGTAAATCTACGACCGAAAAAAGAAAGTTTTGAATATCTGCGTCTGTTTTCGATAACATAAAAGACAATGTGCTAGTATTCACAGTGCAATACGCCGAGAAAAAACGAAGATTAAATATTCATTGACCTTTGATATTATTGGCTAAATTTTGACATACGTGTGAAAAGTTGAACAATATCGAAATTATACGAGGCTGCGCCTCGAAAAAGAATATAGCGATAATATTAAAGCTTTGACCTGAACTGATATACCATATACATAGCAAATCCGAACACCGCAAACTCAGTACAACCTGCGCATCCGCGCAGTCCAGCAATCAGTCTTCCATGTGCGCCTCTTGTTAAAAAGTTTCATAACCTCGGGGCCCAGGCTTCCTCGGTAAGACAGAGGACCGCTTGACGGCAAAAGTTCAACAGGTCAACAACACCCTATTGCATTTGCGAACAGCGAAGATTCAAACAAGTTTGTGAATCCGTGTAGCACTCGTTTTGTGCTTGTATATTCCTCAAGGTTCATTCATTTTGCGTGCAAACAGCAAATACTCTAACCAGACTGCGTGGATGCGAAGGATGCTCCGAGCCATTGCTATTCGCATATGCCACCTTTCTCCATGTGTCATTCACACTCTGCCCCTGTATCCGCCCTGTGTCATGCCCTGATATCTGTTATACCAGCCCGAACCTCCTCCATTCACAGTATTGAAGAAGAGCCGTTCTTGTTCTTGTTGTTGCCCAAAGTGATTCATTTGCGTCCACATTATGTTTTGTCTCTCATAGTCATTCAGATGCACGAATGGTGGTTCCCACCTCTGCTCTTGAAAGCGGCGTCCATCCATATTGTTAGTGAAAGATTGGTTTCCTGTACCTATTGCTCTGTTGAAAGGCTGTTGTCCGAACTGGGTTTCTGAGCGCCTGTGGTTTGTATCATGCGTATTTCGGAAGGTAGAATCAGATCTGGGCGAAGTCACTTCAGGCTCTATACTCTGCCTATTTCTATTTGCTTTGGACTTTCTTTTATTTCTTTTATTCGCTCTAGTCACAGTTTGAAACCCTTCTTCTGTGTCTTCAGTATTCGTCCCATCTTCATCTTTACTGTTATTAATAATAGTTTCAGTATTTATTTCGGTATCTTCGTTAGCTATACTTGTTCCCGTAGCGCCCTCAATTTCCGGTGATTTCTGTCGTAGTGGTGCAATATCATCTGTCTCACGATTAACACTAGATCTGGTTTCATGCTCAGTCGCTTGGCCAGTGCTGGACTCATCAGCTGCATCTGAAATTGTTTCCAAATTTACTTTAGACTGATTACCTGAAATACTTTGACTTGTTGTGGCTTCATTTCGCTCTTCTACAAGAGTGTCAGTAGCTTTGACTTGACTTTTAATATCAGAAGATGAGTCGGTGTTTCCTTTAGTGCAACCGTCAGAACAAACTTTGGTTGCAATATGGTATCCGTGTAAGTTTCCGTTGTCTGCTTGTAACACTGAGTGAAGCGCTTGAACTGTAGTAGACATAAACTGAGTATTAGGCACCGATTCTGATGCTGCATTTACGTCTTCCATATCATCCGCAGAAAATAATTGTTTCACATTTGGACCTGTTTCAACTTCATGTTGAACGGCGTTATTCGACTGTGAATCGTTAGCAAATGCGCCGACTGTTTCAAGCTGCTGCTGGACTCTGTCGATTCTCTTCATTAGATCTGTGTAGCGTCGACGCTCTTCATCTAATTGTCTTTCGATGATTTCTTTTTCTGGAAGCATAAGTAAGTCAATATGTGAGGGTAAATTCATGTCACTAAAGTCTTCCTCAGTGCGAAAGAAAATTTGATTTGGTTTGTGTCATATCAGTCACTTTAGCAAATTCTTGAAGAATTTCATGTTTACTGATTCTAAAGTTTTCCCAGTCTCTGTTGAAAAATAAATAACCAGAGGATAACGATTTCAGGTTTGGTAGTGTCTACTGGCCCGGTACAGGATCTCTAGCCTACGAGGCTAGAGTCCGAGCCAATCCTGGAAGGTCTGGTTTAGGGTCTGATCGTATTTTTTCAACTGCACAACTTTATCGTTCTTAAGACATTTTGTTTAAAATACTGCCCTGAAAGCTATGGATTATTATCATATTAACATTATTATCTAATTGATATCGTTTATAACATCGCTCGATTTTTCATCCTTTCATTTGCAATGCCCAGAAAAACATCATGGTCTCTTTGCATGATCACAAGATTGTCTTGATGTACTTAAGCCTGCTCGTATATTTGGGAGAGTAAAATTTGAAATTGAAATCAGAGTTTTTGTTACTCTCTACATTTTTTTTTACATCTGGCAGGACAGAAAAATTCCATATATGAGCCGCGACACGACAAAACCAACAATGTGGTTGTGCGGCCAGCGCAGACTCAGATCAGCCTGGGCATCCGCCCAGTCTGACCAGAGTCTTCGCTGTCCGCATGAAGGTAGCTTAGACCCTTAGCTACCCTTTAAGCACTTAATAAAGAGTCTGAACAGACTAGGCGGATGCCCAGGCTGATCTGAGTCTGCACTGGGTGCACAACCACATTGTTGGTTTTCTCGTGTCGCGGCTCATATTTTTCATTTACCTGTCTGGTGGTCAGACATTTCCTTCTCAAGAGGTACAAGTTTCTCGTACAGTTCAGATAGCAGCTGATTTCTGTCTTTGAGTGTGCGGCTCGCTTCCTTCCCTGTAATATAAAACGAGTAATTTTGCATCACGATGCGAACAAAGAGGACTCATAGTTTGCGAACCCACAAACAGATATCAGTCTCATTGGTTCGCCTATATAGGGTCCGGAGGGTCCAGAGACTGTTTATGCGAACAGAGAATTTGGATAATTTTAGTCGGCAACTATTATGATACATTTTCGAACTTGAATAATGGTAAAAATACAACGTACAGGCGCGGGCCCATTCATTGTTACTGGTTTGTTTATGTTTCATTTTGCTGAACGGGAACCAGATACGAAAGCTGTATTTTGAGCGATTTTGTCATTTTGCACATGATTTCCTACTCTTTGCCAAATATATGACTCAATATATGTACATCCACCCACATTTTATCACCAAGCGTGAAGGTTTAAGCGCTTATCATAATGATTTATGTTCAGACCCTTTTACCACTGGGAATACTGTGGGTACCCTCCCATGTCTCTCCTCCACCTGTACAAAGCGGGACAACTTTCTTAACTTCCTGCTTGCTTCTCTGGACAGCATAACCCTTCCAATACCAAGTTTATATTTACAGGAAAAAATTTGGATGAAACAATATTTTATTCATAGAAATTACGTATACGTTTTACAAGAAGAAATAATGGTACAGGATTTGACAGTAAGCAAAGTGCTTATAAGCCATCTCTTGAAAGAATTTGCCGCTAAAGGAGCAAAATAATCTGCTGGTAGAGGAGCGACTTCTTCCTTGAAGAGCAGGTGCCGTATTCATAAAGCCACTTAAGTCGTTGCTATGCGGTTGCTAAGGCTAAATATCTATAAAGGAGATTCTCTACAACTATGAAATTTGGTCTGGAGGAACAGTCTTTGTAAGACTGTTCCTCCAGAGCAAATTTCATAGTTGTAGGGAATCTCCTTCAAAGAAATTTAGCCTTAGCAACAGCATAGCAACCACTTAAGTCGTTTTATGAATACGGCCCCTGATCTGATTTAGAAGCAAAAAAAAGAGTTGCTTCCCACGGAACTGTACCCATTCACCTTAAGACATATTTTCTCGTGACACGGCTTATACTGAACATAGAGGATCTTACATGAGTGCTCATGTATTATTGAATTTATTAAACGAGTTGGGGAAAAGATAAGATGCGAGGCTATGCCGAGCATTTTATCGTTTTTCCCCAACGAGTTTAATAAATTCAATAATACAGGAGCACGAATACAAGATTCTATTTATCATATGACACTAAAATCGCATTTTACTAGCAAATTTTGCACTAAAACGTCATAATTTTGCTATTAGAAAACGCGACGTTTTACAACACATAACGTTACGACGTAATTTGCATATTTAATCCACTAGTGGATTATCGTTTTTAATGCATGGCTTTATTACACTCTCAGATGCGACGTCATATGATAAATTTACTTAATTATAAAGAAAACAGAAAGATCTCTATTTCTCCTATGTGTTTCAGCTTAAAGATTTTGCAGGAAACAAATCTGAAAGAGACTCTCTCTCTCTCTCTTTCTGAATGTGGACAAAGCCATGGACTCTTACACTGGGTAGCAAGACATTGCTTAATTCCCTTTCGCTGGCGATTCAAACGTCTCATCTCACTTCGGTGCCTTTGTTTCAGTCTCGACGTCTCTTCGACGTAATTTATGATGTTCGTCTGCGTTTCAACGTCCCGTTCATGCAACATGTCTATGGTTGTATCAGTCTCCGACGTCAAAAAGCTGTTACTGAACGTTGACGGTTTCAGGGCTGGCTCCGAGCTGATATCGCCGTATATAACTGAAATAACAGAAAACTATTTAAAATATCACTCGAGCAGGCAAACAACGTTTAAGAGCCATTCTCTGTAATGACTTAAATTTTTACATAGGGCCGTGGCACGCATAGTCACCGATTTTGCTCAAACTTGCCTATATTACTTATTGTGACACAAAAATGAGAAAACAACATCAGTTTTATTCCAAAGCATGTCCGTTGCCATGGCAACAACATCTAAACATTTTGGGAAAAAATGTGCTAAAAATGTCCTAAAATGGACAATTTTTCAACAAATATATTTATTTTCAAATGCATGACAAGCTCTAATTTCTTTCCACCTACAAATAACTTGTTCACACTAAGTTTAAAAAAGAAATTAAAAAAATATTTGGAACACCTCTGTTGTCACCAGGCTCAAGCAAAGTGGGTGGGGGTTTCCATATACGGCAAAAATCCAATTTCATACATCTTTAAAGACATTTCCAGAGTTCTTGCGGCCTCGTCAATATATGTGTGCACCGTCCTCCTACAAAACAGTGATCTGTGAATATGTTTCTGGAAAAACATGCCTAGGAAAGTATACTTCCTGAAGCGTTACCATAGCAACAATAAGTGTACTGTTGCAAAAAGCAAGTTCTTAGGGGTACGATCCTTGTAACGTCAAATCGTCATAGTTTATGACCATATTTGTTTCTTAATTTCAAAACTCATTTCATAATATATTTATCTTCTATAAACTATGGACATTTTGTTACTTTCTCTTATGAAGGTCAAGGTCAAGGTCACAGAAACAATAAAAACTGCTAAAAATGCATAATTTTTCTCACATTATGTGTTCTGTATCACCCTTATATTGCAGCAATGTCTTTGAACCTGGTCATTATCTGACATAATACTGTAGCTTTCAAATACATATATAGTTGGTTTTACTCATGAAGCTCCAAGGTCAACATCAAAGTCACACAAACAAGAACCAATGCTACAAATGCATATTTTTTTAAACATTTTGTGTCCTATATGAAAAATAAATTGCAGCAATGTCTTTCTAGTTGGAATTTATTTAATATATAGCAAAAGCTTTCAAACGAACAACTTTCCTCCAGAAGCATCCAAGTTCAAGGCCAAGGTCAAGGTCAGAGAAACAAGAAAAATGCTAAAAGTGCATATTTTTTCTCATATTTTGTGTTCTGTAACAACAATATATTGCTGCAATGCTTTTTGTACCTGGTCTTTATCTAACACATTACAATAGCTTTCAAATACACATATAGCTTATTTCATTCAGGAACCTCCAAGGTCAAGGTGAAGGTCAAAAAACAAGAACAAATGCTAAAAATGCACATATTTGCAATATTTTGTGTCATATATTAACAATATACAGCAGCAATGCCTTTGAAGTTGGCATACATTTAATATGTTACCAAAGTTTTCAAACAAACAACTTTTCTTCAGTAGCCTCTAAGGTCAATGTCAAGGTCAAGGTCAGAGAAAGAAGAAAAATGCTAAAAGTGCACATTTTTTCTCTCATTTTTTATGTTCTGTATCAAAATATATTACAGAAATGTCTTTGTACCTAGTCTTTATCGACTATATTATAATAGCGTTCAAATACATATACAGCTAGTTTCCTTCAATAAACTCCAAGGTCAAGGTCAAGGTCACAAAAACAAGAGTAAATGCTAAAAAGGCCAAAATCTTCAAATTTCCCCATAAACTCTATGTTCTAGCATTTTCCCATATTTGAACTTGCTGTAGAAAAGGTCAAGGTCAATCAAAGGTCATAATTTGAACAAACTTGGAAGAACTTGAGTACTGAATGCTACTTATCAAGTTTGAAGGCCATTGGTCAATTGGTTCTTAAGAAGAATCTTTAAAGGTTTTTACCATATATGGGCATGGTGAGCATGCTGATTGTGTGACCTGGATCGTTTGAACGAATTTTTGTTCCCTCAAAAACCTGGAGGCTCACAAATGAATTTTGGTTACAATAGGTCCAGTGGCTTTTGAGATGATGTTTAAAAATGTCATAAGAGACCTGGGTCAAAGGTCAAAGAATGACCTTGACCTTTTGTACTCATAAATTTTCATGTACTGATTAAAATGACTGTATTTACCAATTTTTAGGCCAAAATCTTCAAAACTTACCATGAAACCTTATGTTCTTGCATTTTCCCATATTTGATCTTGCCATAAGAAAGGTCAACTCAAGGTAAGATCATCATTTGAATAACCTTGGTAGTACTTGAGTACCTTATGCTACATGCCAAATTTCAAGGCCTTTGGTCTATTGGTTCTGCAGAAGATTTTCGAAGCTTTTTACCATATATGGGCATGGCGACCATGTTGGTCATGTGACCTGGACCGTTTGAACAAATTTTAGTTCCATCAACCCCTGTGATGTGAAATTTGGTTACAATTGGCCCAGTGGCTTCTGAGGAGATTTTTAAGATTGTTGAAACATGAGACCTGGGACAAAGGTCAAAGAATGACCTTGACCTCTTGTACTCATAAATTTTCATGTACTCAGTAAGATGGCTGTACACACCAATTTTTAGCCCAAAATCTTCAACAGTTTCCATGATATCTTATGTTCTAGCCTTTTTCCATATAAAAGCACAAGGAAGCAAATTTGACCTTACCATAAAAAACGGTCAAAATCAACCCAAGGTCATAATTTGAACAATCTTGGTAGTACTTGCTAACCTGATGCTTCATACCAAGTTTCAAGGCCATCTGCCTATTGGTTCTGGTGAAGATGTTTAAGGGTTTTCATCACATATGGGTGGGTGGCCATGTTGGTCATGTGACCAGGATTTTTGAACAAATTATCGTTCCTAAGACCCCTGGAGCCTACATATGAAATTAAGTTACAATTGGCCCAGGGGTTTCAGAGAAGTCATTTGAAATTGTGGACGGAGGACACATGTACGATGGACAACAAAGCCTACCTATACTATAAGCTCCCCTGGAGCCTCTGGCTCAGGTGAGCTAAAAATGCTATAAGTGCATTTTCTTCTCCCATTTAGTGTTCTTTATCAACAACATATTCCTGCAACGTCTTTTTACTTGCCATTTATCTAGTATCTCGCAAAAGCTTTCGAACACATGTACACTGATTACTAATCACTAGAGTTTGTATTTCATGAATAACAGGAAAACGGTTATCAAGCTTGAGGAAGACTAGGGAGAAATGGTCTCCTTGCAGGATCAAACTTCTCTCTGCTTTGAGCTGAAGGAGAAGTTTAAATGTATAGAATATATAGGCAATCTTGAAAAATGGGTAGAAACTTCTCCTTAAAATCAGGATTATGTGTCCTTCATTCAGATCTGTATTTGTGACCTTGACCTTGACCTTGTAGGTTAATGGAATAAACAAACTATATGTGCATTTGAAAGCTATAGAAACATATTAAATAAAGGCCAAGTCCAAAGACATTTGCTGTTTTAAATATTGATAAAGAAAATAAAATGTGAGTAAAAATGTGCATTTTTATGATTTTTCTTGTTTTTGTGACCTTGACCTTGACCTTGGAGCCTACTGCAGAAAACAAGCTATATGTCCTTTACAAAATTATTTTCTGTATTTTTTGTTGATACGGAACATAAAATATTAACTAGCGGTGCATTTTTAGCATTTTTCTTGTTTTTGTGACTTTGACCTTGACCTTGGAGGTTACTGGAGAAAACAAGCTATATGTGCAGTTGAAAGCTATTGATATATACTAAATAAAGGCCAAGTACAAAGACATTATATAAATTTACTGTTGATACAGGAAAAAAAGATTACCACAAATGTGAATTTTAACATTTTTCTTGTATTTGTGACCGTGCCCTCGACCTTGTAGGTTAATGGAAAAGGCTACTGCAGGAAACAAGCTATATGTGCTTTACAAAATTATTGAAATATATTAGATAAAGACCAAGTACAAATGCATTTTCTGTATTTACTGTTGATACGGAACATAAAATATTAACTAAAGGTGCATTTTTAGCATTTTTCTTGTTTTTGTGACTTTGACCTTGACCTTGGAGGTTACTGAAGAAAACAAGCTATATGTGCAGTTGAAAGCTATTGATATATACTAAATAAAGGCCAAGTACAAAGACATTATATAAATTTACTGTTGATACAGGAAAAACTATTAACACAAATGTGCATTTTTTAGCATTTTTCTTGTATTTGTGACCTTGACCTTGACCTTGGCAGTCACTGGAGAAAGCCAGCTATATGTGTATTTGAAAGTTGTTGTCATTCACTACATAAAGTCCAAGTACAAAGACAATGCTGCAATATTTTGATGCTAGAGAACACAAAAGTTTAAGAAAAAAAAAACGCATTTTAGCATCTTTTCGTGCTTCTGCGACCTTGACCTTGACCTTGAACAGAGAAACTAGCAATATGTTGATATTTTGTAAAAGACCAATTTATTATCAAGAGTATTTAAAAATTTAGGAACACATATATTTATAAAATATGATGATTTGACATTATACGTATTATTACCCTACATTTTGGAATTTTGCGACGGTCCCCTTATTGTTGCTATGGTAACGCTTCAGGAAGTATACTTTCCCAGGCATGTTTTTCCAGAAACTTATTCTTGCAATGTTGCATTGTTAGATGAAGCTGCACACATATGCCGGTATGGCTGCAAGAATTCTACAAATAACCTAAAAACTGCCTTAAAATAGCCTTTCGCAATATAGCACTACCCCCACCCACTTTGCCCAAGCCTGTTGACATTACAAGCATTCCAAATACAATTTAAAGTTTTGGTATCAACTCGAGGTGAACAAGACATTTACATATGAGAAGCATTCAGAGTATGTCATTCTTTTTCTAATACATAAATTTATTAGAAATATCTCTATTTTGGTACAATTTTTACCTCAATTTCTGACAAAATATTCAACAGCCGTTGCCATGGCAACGGGCACATGTAGGAATGAAATCGACATGGTTTTCTTGTTTTGGTGTCACAATAAGTATATAAGGAAAGTTTGAGCAAAATCAATGACTATGCGTGGCGCGACTTTTTAAGTGGTTACAGAGAACGGCTCTTAATCAACCTTGATTCAACGTTGTGACCAATGGGCCTATACATTATTCCTTATACGAGTTCCGTTTTAAGAATAACCTTTAATATGCTCAGTGAGAGCTCAAACATCAGGCTGGCATGAAGGGCATAAAAGATTGTTCATAAGGTGAATGGATACACTTTCAGTGGATTTCAACTATACCAATTTCATTCCTGCTTCCCTTTTGAGTCAAAATCTACTCTTAAAGAAAAGAATTTGCTTCTAGAGAAGCAAATTCCTACCTGTAAGAGTAGATGCCCGTATGAAAGGGCCTCGCCATACAGGGAAGCAAACAGGAAGTAATGGAAGTTGTTCCCCTTTGTAAAAATGGCGGAAAACATGACGGTGTACCCTCAAATCTAAAACGGACTGGGGATGGCTAGTATTGATTAGCTCTATTATATTCGAATGTATAGGAAAGATATAAGTATACGAGTATTGCTCAGAAAGCAATATTGAAACTCAACAGCTACCTACATATATTTATAGATCTAGTTCCAAAGCATGTACTAGATTTAGTTGATAAATTAGTGCTACCTGTTTTAAATTATGGTGCTGAAGTTTGGGGCTTTCACAAAGCAAATAATATAGAAAGGGTTCATCTTCAGTTTTGCAAAAGGCTTTTAGGCGTTAAAAAGAATATTCAAAATAATTTCATTTATGGAGAGTTGGGCAGAATAAGTTGTTATACGCAACGACTGTTTATGATGATAAAATATTGGTTAAAAATAGTCAATTCTGAAGAAAACAAATAATTTAAATGCATATATAGAACTATGTTATCGGACTTAGAAAATGATGATGGGAAAACAAATTGGGCACTTTTAGTTAAAAATTTATTGGGCAACTTAGGATTTTATGAAGTTTGGTTGCAGCAAAATGTTGGTAATCTCAAAGCCTTTTTAGCAGTTTTGAAACAACGTTTAAAGGATAATTTAAATCAGAAATGGAATGCTGAAATTAATGAATCTTCTAGAGCAATATTTTACAGAACTTTTGCCCATTTCAATTGCAGGACTATATCAACATTATTCAAGTAACGAAATTTCGAGTTGCATTAGCAAAACTTAGGGTGTCGTCACACAGGCTAGATGTTGAGATGGGGAGATGGGCAAGACCTGAAAAAATTGCATATGAAAATTGAAAATGTAGAGTCTGTAATGTGTTGGAGAATGAATTTCATTTTATTCTAGAATGTCCAATATACTTCAACCTTAGAAGAAAATACATACCAAGATACTATTATCAAAATCCAAGCATGTTCAAACTTCTTGAATTATTATCCTCCAGTCGTAAGAAACATATAAGAAACTTAGCTATATTTGTATTTAAGGCATTTGAAGAGCGAAATCACACTTTGTATGTCAACATCGCTTAGTATCATATTCAATTAGAATTATACGGCAGTACTAGTTGATAAAAAGTAAGATATAATATTTGAAATAGAAATATGCTTACAACATGTGGATGCCAGGTTTGGTATTTGTTGTCTGTGGCTCTGCTAAAATACTGTTTGGACTGGTAATGGGGACATGCTTGTCTGGACATTGATTCCGCCACATGTCCCTAGGATGCCGGTACCAACGGTATTTTATGGTATATTTCAGAGGTACAGAAGGCACATGTTGTATCATTAATTAAAATCAATTTGAAAACAACTTTAGGCATATTAGAAGTGATATTTGTAACTTTTATTGTAGTGCTCAAATGTTAAGATCATCTTTTATCTGACGTGTATTGTATATATTGTCAGAATTATGGTCATATCAGGTTACTCTGTGATGGTTTGCCTCAGTTTTGATACACGAAAACTCTTTGATAACTGTATGTCAGGTTTGAAGTGTCTTCTGTGCCTCTGCTAAAATACAGGCGGGATTGGTAATGGGGCCTTGCTTGTCTGGACATTGGTCCGCCACATGTCCCCGGGATGCCAATCCCAACGGTATTTTATGGCATAATTTAGAGGAACAGACGGCACATGCTATAGAATTAACCGAAGTCAATTTGCACACGATTTATAAGTATTATAAGTATAAGTATTTATTTTATAAGTATTAATTGTGGGTTATCTTGTAATCTTCAAACGTTGATATCACTTTTTGGACGTATGCTGTATGTATTGTTAGACTTATGGACATATGAGGTTGCTATGTGATGGATTGTCTCATGTCTTGATGCACACAAACTCTCCGATAACTCCGACAAATCGTATTTATGATTATCATGTCTGAGTATACCACACTGTTGTCATCAATTTTGTATATTGTTTACCATTGTAAACTTAGTGCACAAGGGCCAGTATGGCCTATTGCTTATGAATAAACTTATCTTATATAGGAACTTCTGGACACAGGCAACTTTTGAAATACAACAGCTATGGCTGCTTATTTTACATTTAACTGTTTAAAATTATGTTGTTTTTTTTAGATAAATAATAGGAAAGTCGGGTAAATTCGGACAGCGGGTAAATTCGGACAGTGACATTGTTTCCTTTATATGTCAGTTGTTTGGAATTTAAACAAAATTAACTGGGCAAACAGTGAAAATCCTGATGAGACGGCTCATTATGAGCCGTCTGATCTGGATTTTCACTGTTTGCAATGGTATGTCCGAATTTACCCGCTGTCCGAAATTACCCGACTCCATTCTAAATAAGGTGAGTGAGTTCATTTGCAGGAAAGCAACCCGTCCATTTTCATTTATGCCTTCTTTCTAGATGGAGGTCAACTTTAAAAGGGCTACGGAAATGGTTTCTTCACTTTCTCCAGAAATATTCTTGATTAACAGGTTTTTATGAGAGAATCAGAGTGCTGAAAAGTGAAAACTCAATCGAAGAATTCTAATCAAAACTGTAATTATTGACAATTAAAGTTTATGCAAATTAGATTTTAAGCCCCGCCCACTTTTTCGTTTCTAGAGCTTTATTTGCATACTGTAATTTTGATTCAAGTAATAATCACCATATTCTGATGTAAAATATTTGATTTTTTTCCATAAGATAATGTAATTTGTCGAACTTAATCTATTTCAGTCCCAAATTATTGAACAAATACATGTAGATTCGTAGATTCTTTTAGTTTTGATAATATGAATTGCTCAAATGACGTCATAAAAGTACTTGCATATTCCGAGCTAATTAAATGCCAATTCCTTCTTAATCCTTTGGAAATTTCTTTGCAATTTTCGACATTCTTTTTAGAAAAAAAAAAAAACATTTATTTTCATTGTTTCCTCTGCATGTTGAAAAACATTTCAGCAGCCCTTGAAAGGAATATGCTACCCTAGGAGCAAAATCTTTCCTTTAATAGTATACGCAATTTCGGAAGGACGAGGAAAGCAAACAGGAACGGATAGAAAATTTGTGAAAAAGGTGGAAAAACATTGAGGTGTACTCATACATCTTGCCATAGTATGAAGTGTTAAGAGAAGTCTGACCAGAATTTATCGACATTCCAGTCATACGCAGGGGCGTAGCCAGGGCCACTTACACAATACGCACAATCATGTTTTATACTCTTTGGTTTAAACAATATTTTATTCAAATAAGTTGCTATACAATTGTACATAATATTATATGGTACAGCATCTGATAGAAAGCTGAAGCTTATTTAAATCATCTCCTGAATCAATATGAATACAGCAACATACGTGAATGGTGGAAAGAAAACAAGTAAATCAGGTGAAAGGAATGAAAACAAAAAATGATTAAAAAAGAGAATACTACATAGCTAAACACACATCCGTAGCCAGCAAATACTCTTCGCAGGCTTTTGTGCCCCGAAGCTCCACGGGGACCAGGTGCCCAGGGACTGTGTGGGGGAACTTATGTACAGACAAGCATTTCGCAGACACCTGTCCCCGCGGAGCTTCGGCAGGCACATGCATACGAGTAGCATTTGACAGTCTAGCATAAAGAGATACAAGTGTCTACCGTGACAAAATAATAATAATAATAATAATAATAATAATAATAAATACAACAGTATGACCGCACTGGCTTATGATATCACAAGCTGAATCAGGATAAGTTTAGACAGAAAATATATCTGTTTCGTGAACAAGTGAAAAGATTAGAGGAGTGACCAGCCAGTGCGGTTGACTTAAATAAATAAATATGATTCTATCACTGTTGACCGAGTTCCCGCCACCCCTGCTGCAACCGGCTTAGATCTATATTTGGGTGAAAGATGTGCCGTGATTTCTAAATAAACCTTCTCGAGTGAGTTATGAAATCATGTACTTGCAGAAATAAGCGTTCGTTATCAAAATTAGGAACGTCCGCCATTCCATGAAGTAGCTGATGTGTGTTTAATTCATTTAAATTACGCGGTAGGTACATGTTTCTTACATTGGAGTAGTTTGGACATTTAAAAAAGAAGTGATATGCGCTTTCGAATTCACCACATGTGCATGAAGGACTATGGACAATATTTTTTCTGTATAAATGTGAATTGAGAGCACTACATTCCATCCGTATTCGTGCGTGAAGTATCTGGCCCATTCTGGAACCAGCGTTGAAGTATTTGGGTGGCGTGTGTATGTCTCTATTTAAACGGTATTTAAAAGACGCCACAGATGGTGAGTTTTTAATATCTTCAGAAAGGTCGTTCCAGGCGCGAATGGTAGAAGGGAAGAAAGAGTTGTAGAAAAGATTCGTATTAGCGTGGATGTTACGAAGATTGTCAGAATTCCTGAGATTGTAATTCGTAGTATTTTGTACAAGCGGGGGTACAATGCTTTGCAAATATTCAGGTGTAAGGCCGTTGAGAATTTTGTAGAGAATTATTAATTTATGTTTGTTGCGTCTATTTTGTAAAGAGTCCCACCCAAGGTCAGACAGGAGTTTTTCCGTGCTACACAGTTTAGTGGCTCCTGTGATTATTCTCGCCGCTTCAACGTGTATTGCTTCTAACTGTTTTTTACTATCGGCAGTGACATTGTCCCATACTGAGTCACTATACTCTAATACGGGCCTTATGAATGCAAAATACATTTTCTCAAGGGCACGTCTATTAAGTTTAAATTTAAGGGTACGAAGGAGATTAAGTCTAGTCCATGCAGCATCTGTAATATTTGTGATGTGGTTGGTCCAGTTACATGTATCTGAGAAAGTTACACCTAAATGTTTGTGGGTTGACGTACATGTCAATGCTACGTTGTTCATGATAAGAGGAGGGTGGTTAACAGGATTGCGTTTCCTTGATATCAGCATGAAAAATGTTTTGGAAGGATTAAAATCAACTAACCAGTCACTAGCCCAATTGCTGATATGTCTCAGGTCATTGTTTAATGTTGCAGCTGCGGTATTTGGATTATCAACAATGATATGTAGGCTTGTATCGTCAGCAAAGAGTCTTACAGAGGCATTAAGCTCATCAACAATGTCGTTTATATAAACTAGGAATAGCAGCGGTCCGAGAATGGACCCTTGCGGTACACCAGCTTTTACAAAGGTCCACTGAGATGCTTGTCCGTTTATGACAACACGTTGTCGCCTGTTAGTTAGGTAACTAGAAAACCATTTCAAAATGCTCTCAGAACAGCCCATTTGTGACAGCTTGTGCAGAAGGCCACGATGCCAGACCCTATCGAACGCCTTGCTTATGTCGCAGAAGACGACACGTACTTCCTTACCGCTGTCTACAGCCTCACAGAAAGTATGGTAAGTATGTAGAAGTTGGAAGGTTGTGGAATCGCCAGGGACGAAACCAGACTGAAAGGGAGTTAAAAGGTTATGTGTATTAATGTAGTTATATAATTCTTTGTGTACACATCGTTCCATGACTTTGCCAGCTTGACAGAGAAGTGAAATTGGTCTATAGTTTGAGGGCAAAGACCGATCATCTTTTTTGTGGATACATGTTACATTTGCATCTTTCCACTGGGACGGAAACTCTCCCAGTTGTAAAGATGAGTTAAACAATATAGAATACGGTTTGCAAGTAGGGAAGACCCTTCTTTTAGCAGACGTGGACTCATAAGGTCTGGTCCACAGGACTTACTAGCGTCAAGGTTATCGAGAACATCTTTTGTGCTTTGGGGAGTGATAAAGAACAAATCTAAGGGGTCGTGAAAGACAGTTGTAGGTTGGGGAAGGACTTTATTGTTATCATTAACGTACGATTGTGCAGCGAAATATTTGTTTAGCATTTGAGCTTTTTGAAGGTCAGTTTCAGCAAATTCATCGTTAAGTTTAAGTGTGGGCACATTCTGAGAGGTTTTACCGATTTTAAGAAATTGTTTTGAAGTTTTCCAGAATAACTTTGGATTTGGATTATCGCTAGTGAGCATATCCTCAAGCTTATCAAAATAATCTTTCTTAGATTTTCGAATATAATTAACGACTGTATTTCTTAAGAGTTTATATTTATCCCAATAGTGTATGTTTGCGGTGTTTTTGAATTTTTTATGACAACGTTTACGTTTCCGTATAAGGTTCTTAATATGGCATGTGATCCAGGGGTGATCATTTGGGCGTATTGTTGCGGTTTTGTTCGGGACTGATCTGTTGGCAGCATCGAAGATAGCTTCGGTTATTAGCTGGGCTCCGGTATCAATATCATTGTGCTGAACTTGAGTTTCTAGGTCGTGTTCACGAAGAACCTCACGAAATTTGTCAAAGTCTGCTCGTGCATAGTTCCAAAGTTTTCGTTTGTAGGATCTGAGCGTTGGACGAATAAATTTCAGCAAGACGACAGTTGGACAATGGTACCTTATCTGATCAGGAATGAAAGGGTCTGCTACACCACTAGTCAAAATATTGCACGGATTCCGAACCATTATCAAGTCTATGAGTGAAGCAGAGTGTTCGGTGTAGTCAGATGCCTCGTTTATCAGTTGTTTCAAGCCGTATAATTGTATAAGATCTTTTACAGGAGTGTTTTCGTTGGAGAGCATGTTATAGTTAAAATCACCGACAATTATGAAGTCATTTATATTTGTGTTATGAGCACGATCAATACTCTCAGAGATAAGATTGAAATAGTCGACATTACTATTGGGTGGTCTGTAAAACCCGCCAATTAGTACCCTTTTACCCTTGACGGTAACCTCCACCCAGACAGCCTCCAAGTCCCGTATTTCTAAATCTTTTCGCCTACGACATAGATAGGTATCACGCACATATATAACGACCCCTCCTCCGAGTCGATCGCATCTATCGGATCTGAAAGGTGGCAGAAAATTCTCTGACTGAATATCATCGTCCGATGTGTCTGGTTTCAGCAAACTCTCAGAAAATACCATTATGTCATATGCGTCGGATTCAGCTCTTATGAGATCAATTTTCGGAAAGAGACTCTGTATGTTAAGATGTAAGATACACAGATGTTTTGATAACATTTCCATGGAAGCCGTGCTGGAGAGGCTACTGTCAGCAAGAGTATTGACAGAAGTTGGACCGGGATTTGGGTGGATATCCCCACATAAGACAAGTAGGTCGAGCAGTAACAGGAAGCAATTGACAGTGAAAAGAACAGTAATACAAGCGTGGGTAAATGTTACGTTGCGAGACGACAACGGTACTATCTTATAGCTGAGGTGTGATAACTTAATATCTCTGTAAAACTCATTGCTGTGTTGAAGGGAGAGAATCAAGGAAAGCCCCATAATGCTATGCAGTTGGAGGCTATGGAAAATTATCATGAACACTGACAATAAGGATGCTAAAAAAATTCTATTACCAAACCTTTTGTCGGCACCAAGTTTTATAGTTTGAGACACACCGAGGAAGCCACCAAGACCATCTGACTTAAGTTTTCTTAGCATTATATATCACAAATCAAAAGTTGCAAGAAAATTAGGAAAAGTCCTGCTGGTCCCCTCGGTGCGACTACAATAATAGCAGGTTTGTACTGTACAGAAGCATGGAATTGCAAGAGGTTGTGTCGGGAAACACGGTCAACAGCAAAAGTCATAAGTAAAATGGTACACAATAAATACATATGCGAATAGAAACCCGGTAGCATTGTGATACTGAGATAATAAAACCAATGTGAATGGATCATAGGCTGATGCATTACCAAAATCAGTGCTCCAGATAAAAAGGAGTAACGTGGATATTTCCTCAAATCACTCAACGAAATACATGCTGTGACCTACCATTAGAGCCGTCTCGCTGAGACGGCTTTTATGAGCGGTCACAACACATATCCTCGCCGAGAAATGAGAAAAATATCTTAGAATTATCCCCAAAAGACCATATTATCTAGAGCTCTGAAAAATGCTTACATACGAAGAACAATATTTCATAAATCTTTTCAAGAATAGTTAGAGGTGACCTATATGCTATCATTCTGAGGTAAATCCTGTTGGAATCTAAAAACAATACGGGCACTGTCCCGTTGCAATGTAGAACACAGCTTGTACCACGGCCCAACGCCTCCTACATACCTTCGTACCTCCAAAAATAGGCCGACATTGGTAGCTCCAATGCCACTGCCGTGACGCCGCGAGTCACCAGAAGATACACAACGTAATTAAGATGCGAAATGTACCAGTGGTCATACTACAGTAGAACTTCAATGGCTCGAATCCTGATGGCCCACCAACCCTGCCCGACTTGAACTCCCCCTGGGTCCCTAGTGGTCACTTTATATAGAAACTAACTCTAAATGGCTAGAACTACCCCCGGGTGGAACTAATTTTCTTGGTCCCAAGCCTGTTCGAGCCAATGTAGTTCTACTGTATATGAATTTAATGAAGCAAGCCTTTGGAGAGTTTCACACGTCTCACATATAAAGACCATGAGTATAAGATTCTGTTTACTTGACTAGTTAAAATGAGATTACACAGCACTAGAATTCGACATCATATCAATAGAAAACATAAGGTTCCCAAAGTCGGCGTCGTGTCGTTACGCGACAGTAACCAAATGTTAGGTAAAATTATGGACAATTTTAGACCTTATAGCCACAGGACTCAGCGATAATCAAATGTGAGTGGCGGAGCATGCATGGGTTTACAACCTTCATAAATAGTGGCCAACAAACATATATGTTTTAGACAATCCTAAGCTGCATTGCTTGTTCGATTCTAGATACAATATTTCCCCTGCTCATATGCATTTAACAGGCCTCCTTATATTAACATATGGAGCCGCAGTCACGTGCGTGCGTGCATGCAGACGCATGGACATACAACACAGACATGTTTTTGGCGGAATTCCTCAGACAGACGAATCTTAACCCATTACCATCCAGCGTCTCGTAAATGGGACACAGGCAAACAGTGCAGACCCAGATCAGACGCCGCGACACTCGGCGTCTGATCATAGTCTACACTATTTGCATAAGTCGAATGTTATTTTCTCTTTAAAATAAGATTTAAAATGATAAAAATAAACCAACCCAGACACCCATGAAGTGAAGAATGGTCTTATCCATATTATAAAGGTGGAAGAGTCCACTGGGTAAAATGGGTTAAGAAAACCCCATAACAATGTACTATTCATTTTGGCAACTCCAGATACGCGGTTGGTAGCAGAGTAGTATTCATTTTGGTAACTCCAAATATGTAGTTGATGGACACACGTTGCTGTCATTAGTATGACAGAGGAGGAGAACAGCAGGCACTTGGCGTCCATTCAGCATAGCAAGCGTCAATATGACGCCTTCGACATTGAATGGACGCCGATACCCCATGCCGCAAGTACACTATAGACTGCTTACACCACTTACAGACGGAGAATTGAATCACCCGAGAATGACCTGTACCGGGCACCTTTGCAGAACATCGTCACGACGCCACACTGACATCAATTTCTATTTTTTTCCACGGTGGTTTTAGTAAAAAAGCCCTGACGCCACTTACGTCCTTAAGGGCATACTGTGCATGCCATGCACGGCCGATACTTAATATTCTCCCAGTAAGAAATCTTCGCACGAGTAGTCATTCTCGAGTCATTCAACTTGGCGTTTTACACACAATTCATGGTCAATAAAAACTTTGATAATCTGTACAAAAATCACAAATACAGGCGATCAAAACCAAAACGAAGAAAAGAAGCACTTTTCTTTGAACTATTTACAGCTAAATCCTCAGTGAACTTGTGTGAATATGGCAAGGGAGACAAACGTCGATTGTGTCGGGCGGCGCTATCAGCGTTTATCTCCCTTGAATACTACACACTCATCGAGCTGCGTACCCATCAGGGATAGTTACTTTATTAACTAAATAAGTGGAAAAACAAATACCTTTAAGTTTGTCCTTATGGTGTAACAGTTTGTAAACAATGGCAGTCGCGAGAGCCTCAGCTTCCCCGACACGCGGCAGAAGATAATATAACACATGTGGCGGCCGACTTACCTACTCATTGTAAACGTATGCACTTGGCAGTGAAATGAATGAGATAAATGTCTAAATGAGGTAGATAGTCACCGCACACACGATTCTGAGTACTGAATAGTGGTGCTTATTAGAATATTTATACTCTTTGAGGGCGATAATAGAAGTCTGTTGGCAGTTAGTATTTAAATTATGCCCAATTAACAACACCATTTCAGCATGAAAATACGCAGGTGTGTGTTGAAATTTTGTCAATTTGACAAAATTTCAATACGCACCTGCGTATTTGCGTAATGGTAGCTACGCCCTTGATACGAGTTCAAGGAAGTTTTTTTCAATTATGAAAAAAACATCTTACCTTTAATTATTATAGAAGTGCATAAAGCCGCTATGTATATGAATATCAGCTCCAGAATTCGCATCTGAAAGAAAATATTTTATTAGTTTATATTGTAAATGTATAGTTAATGCAATCTTTTTTCATATTTTTTCTTTACTTATTATTTGTGTATCTTATTACAGTCAAACAGAATTCAACGTAAAGTTAAATAGTTACATAATCGCTATCATGATTATTGCACTTGACAGCATCATAATTTCCACCCGAGAAGTAGTGAGTGCATTAATTAATCAATTAGTTTAATAATATTAAAAACAAAAATTATCGAATTCAGTATAAAGCACAATATCACAATTTAAGTTTTGGTATTGGTAAAAAGAGAATAAATGTGCTCCGTAGCTTGTTTTCTGGCATTATAAATGCTACTTTTACAAAAATGTGTGTGTGTGTGTGTGTGTGTGTGTGTGTGTGTGTGATTTATTCATTCTATGATTAAATAACCATTCATTAATTAATTCATCAGTCAATTGCATACCGGAATGCGCCCAGCCTCCCTCATCTAATCGATTATTCATTCATTCATTCATTTAGTCAAGAGCATACCGGAATATAAGCCCAGCCTCCCTCATCTACATTAGCAACGACGTCGTCGTACTGCCACGCTAGACAGAAGAATGTAAACACAGCCAGCTTGTCTCTCTTTCTCCATTTCGTCTCCCTATATGTGGGTGGGGTTTTCTCTTGATCATCGCCTTGGCAAGATTCGCTATATTGTAGGAAGATAGTCAATAAAGGCATACAATGTTGAAACATTCAATGCCAGTGCAACGTCATTACGTTGCTCGACACTAATACGACACTGAGTCAATTCTGTGTGCAGTGTTTCGATGTGATGTGTATAATTGAAGTTGTTAGTACAATAACGTGGCTGAGTCCCATTTCAAAGGTTTAAGAAAAATGCAAAAAAAACAACAACAAACAAACAAAAAAACGGACAATTTGTAAAACATTCTTAGATATTTCGAAAAAACCTATTTATTTGAGAAGATCTGGAGTTTCTGTTGTTCAAACAATTCTATTTTGTGATGTGATGTTAATGAAAAATTGGTGCAGCATGGCATTCACTGTATTCCATGCTTCAATACCAATGGCGTCATAGATCCGTTGCCATAGCAACTAAGAGTTTATATTGGTGTCAAAGTGACGTCATCGAGACGTCATTCTGCCAAGGTACTAAGCACAACAGTTGGTGATTCCATAGTTGTTATGGTAACAGATTTTTGATGTCATTGATATCGGAGCATGACATGGAGTGTATGCTATGCTCCTCTCGAACTATTTATATGAGATGCTATCTGAAATTTATACAATGGAAAACTGTGATTTTCTCAAACCTATAATTCATTTTCAGATAATGAGACTCTCTGTTCACAGGCGCTTGAAGTTTTATGCTATTAAATATATCAATGATGCCGCTAAACACCCAGGCTATGAGCCATTTTGAAGAAATGGCCTATAGACTGCGTCAAGTTTAAAGGGTTTGGAGGTTTTTTTTCTTCTTCTTTTTTTTTCTTTTTTTTTAGTATAGAACTTCAAGCACCTAGACTATGCTCTGTTTAATTGTTTTCAGCTGACATTTTTCTTTAAAACTCGTCAAATAATGAAAGTTTGTTTTTTTCCATAGGGCTTTGACACACTACCCACTGGCACTTGACCAACAGTATCTCTGAGAAAAAAAATATTTCCTTGCTAAAAAATATAAATAAGTCTTATATTTTTTTTAGCGAGGAAATATTTTTTTCGTAGAAACGCTGTTAAACATACATACACAGTATTGGTCAAGTGCCAGTGACACTACCCACGTAATTCAAAGGCCAAAATACATTTACAAGCGGTGGACAGACTGAACCATACATAAATTAAATTAGCAGCTTTACATTCTTTAAAGAAAGACTTAGAAAACCAGTTGCTTTAACAGCATCATCTGTCCAGTTTGACGCCGCACAAAGAAGATCCCGATACGTAAAATGCAATGTTTCAAATAATTTGTCCTAGAAGTATTCCCTTCCAAATTGTCAGCCTCAGTGTCAGCATATCTAATATAAACAAACTTACCGCCATTTAAACCGTGGGCATGACTGAATCTGTGTAGTCATATCAACGTGGAATTTTCTAAAACATTAGCAAACTTTGTTTTCAGTGCAGTAGTTTCTCCTGACGCCATGACGCCTAAACAACGTTCCGGTGTGACGTTGATCAAATGTCAGGAAGTCCCGCCTAAGTAAAACGGCAAAAGAATAAACGCGTTACATCACAGATTGGATAAACTACCTGCCATTTTAACTAGCGAATCAGAATCAGAATTGTTCCAAGGACAATCAGTCACCAGGGCCTGTGATCAGGGAAGCTAGTACCTAGCCCTTTTCCGTTGGTTGGTTGTTACTAAGCCCCAATTGGCCGTAGTGATCTCTCAGGTATGTTTCTCTAGGTATTCTTAACACACTTGTACTCACGTAGTATGTGGTGCGCCGAATGTTCTTTTCACGTCTTAAATTTATGATACACAAAACACACTGTTTCCATTCTATTCTATCCCATAACCTTACTAGGTCGTTGGGGCACCACATATAACTTCGAAACAATCCCTTTCCACCTTGTCCTGTCTTCAGCTGCCCTTGTTGAGCTGGCAAAATCCACCCCTGTCCACTCCTTAATATTATCTTCCCACCTGTTCTGTCTGCCTCTTCTTCTTTTTTCTTTCATTGTACCCTGTAGAATCGTCTTTACTAAACCAGAAGACCTTGAGACGTGGCCAAACCACCTTGGTTTCCGTTTCTTGAACAGCGTCAGTTCATCATATTCTCCAATGGCTGCTAGGATCTTCCTGCGAACCTCCTCATTGGTTATATATGGTCCTTGTACGAAATGTTCAGTAACCTTCGGTAGCATCTCATCTCAAAGGCCTGCGTTCTTTTCTCTAACTCTGCTGTCAAGGTACACGATTCACAGGCATACAGAAATGTGGAAATGACAAGGGGTCGCATAAGTTTCACATTTGATCCAAGAGTTATGTTGTTATCTCTCCAAATAACAACATATCTAGCCCTTACAAGAGAACTAAACTTAGTAACTGAATCCTCTGCCCACTCAGCAGCAGAAATAAGGGATCTGCCAGGGAGTTCCAATCTCTAATAATCTGACGAGGAAACTGGAATTGTAAATGTCAGTCCCAGCCAACGGAGTGCGAGGGAATGATAATTCCTGGTACGCCTGCTTGGGTGAACAAGGTCATATATGGGTACACTGGTTTCACCCTTCAGAAACCCTTGTAAAGCATTATGAGTCTACTATCTTTCCTCCTGTTTTTCAGAGAAGCCCACTTAGTTTTCTCCGGGATGCAAGTCATACTCAAGTTTCTTGTTTCAAATTTGCACCTTCTCAAGTTCATCTTGGCGAAATATACTGTAGGGGTCCCGAACTGAACTGCCATACTCCAGGACTGGACGCACCAGTTCCATATGCTTCTCCATCAAGTTACCCGGATAGCGTAGTGGATAGAGCACTCGCTTCCACATCTGCGGCCCGGGTTCGATTCCCGGCGTCGTCATGTAGGAGGGTTGTGGTCGCTCGTCCGAGGTCAGCGGTTTTCTCCGGGTACTCCGGTTTCCTCTACCAGTATAGGACCACAAGCACGCCAACATCCGTGCCATCGAGAGTAATTAAATAAGTTCGCGTGAGCTTTCAATGCAATCGATGTAAAATAAATAAAGTTTACATCAAGTTAGGTCTGAGGAAGCCAAGGGTTGCATTAGCCTTTGCGCCATGTGTTTCATTTCAAATCACTGGTAATAGTTTTGTCAAACTGCTTGATAATCCGTGAGAGAGAGAGAGAGAGAGAGAGAGAGAGAGAGAGAGAGAGTCTGGGGACCAGGACTAGGGTATAAAGTTCGTTTCTTTCATGAATCTTGTAGATAAGACATCTCATTTGAAGAATAAGACTGATCACAACTCTGTCATCATTGATTTAAGTGGTGTTTAATATGGACATCATTGTTTGAGAAGTTCATCAACTAAGGAAGCAAATCTTCTTGTGAAAATCGTGGTCAAAGCATTTACATGTAGATATTTTAGAGATTCTCTAATTCGAATATGAGATGACATGGACAGGGTCGGTGCCAGGAGTTGCGAGCTGTGGATTTGTTCCCTTAAGAGAACATTGGGCGAACATTAATGGAAATCTTAAAGTGAATGGGTATACCTCCATTTTTCAAAGAGGAACAACTTTTGTGACCAGGGGCCGTATTTATAAAACGACTTAAGTGGTTGCTACGATGTTACTAAGGCGACATTTCTATGAAGGAGATTCCCTACAACCATGAAATTTGCTCTGGAGGAACAGTCTTTTTCAGACTGTTCCTTCAGAGCAAATTTCATAGTTGTAGGGAACCTCCTTCATAGAAATTTAGCCTTAGCAACAGCATAACAACCACCTAGGTTGTTTTATAAATACGGCCCCAGATGTTTGCTTAACTTGGCGAAGAAAGAAAAGAGGTGTGCATTTTAAATAAAAGAATTTAATTCAAGAGGAGCAGAGTCAGGAAAGAGTTTGCTCAGATTCTTTCAACAGCTGACTCCTATTAAAAAGCAAAGGGAGGCAAAACGATGTCAGAGTAGCTTCCCCTGAAAGTGTATACATTTAACTTAAATTGTATAATTGTATAGTTGGTATACCCCACAGAAAAAGACACTCTAAGTTGAAAAAGTTTTGTATCAGAGCCCTCTGGCAATGAAGAATATGCCCGCCCCCTCCCCCTAGCTGGGGTTTAATTCGATGATTGTATGAAGCTTGTTTTAAGATTAATGGGTATACTTTCAGGGGTAGCGACTCTTCCATTTTCACTTCTGATCCCCTTTCCAATGGGAGTCAACTTTGAAAGGAAAGAATTTGCTCCTCTGGGAGCAAATTCTTTCTTTTAAAAGTAGACTCCCAGAAT
The DNA here is from genome assembly GCA_963989385.1 of Ctena decussata. Taxonomy (NCBI): domain Eukaryota; kingdom Metazoa; phylum Mollusca; class Bivalvia; order Lucinida; family Lucinidae; genus Ctena; species Ctena decussata. The sequence continues at coordinate 26,734,452 of OZ022512.1, read as the reverse complement.
GAAAGGGCATTGTCATCCAGGGTTAACAGGAAGTAACAAAAATTGTCTCACTTTGGAAAAACGGCGGAAAGGTGTGTCCATATGCTGCAAGAAATACCATATGCAAGGTAATTTTCGCTGTATTCCATTTTTCGCGGTATTTCGCGACCACCTAGAAACCGCGAATATTAAAATCGCGAAATAATTTCCTGTTTCTTACAAAGTATATTCTGTAGACACACTGTGTTCATATATTTTGTTTCTATTTGCTTCAGTAATTGCTAGTACTTTTCACATGAGCCAGTTCTTTCATTAACCTGCGGCGGCGGTTAATGAAAGAACTGGCTCAAGTGAAAAGGAAGGAGTTTTTGCTTTTCGCGCATGTTGCTAACCACGAAAATTAAAAATCGCGAAAATAAATGGTTTTATTTTGACCCTTTACCGCGAAAATTTGAATCCGCGAAAATTAGCGCGTATACGGTATAAAGGAAAAGCTGTTGTCATATTTACGGCTGGAAAGAATTCCAACTGCAAAGGGATTCGAATCTGGGCCACTACCTTAGCAGGCCAGCGCTTAACACACAGAGCTATCGTGACTCCTGAACGATGACAATGACCATGGTGGGTTTACACGGCGACACATACTGTAAAATACTTCATATCTGCGGTATCGAAATTTTTCGATTTACAGTAAATGGCATATTGGCGCATGTTAATTTTGGCGGTCTTGATGTACCATGGCTCCAGATAAAAAGAAAACTGATGTGAATTTCTTTTTCTATTTTTTCTATTTCAGCGATGCGATTCTACTGGAATGCCACATTGTATATAGTTTGTTTGAAAGGTAAAACATTCTAAAATACTCATCGAATACTCTTTTTTTCTGAACCTTTGTTGCTGTGCATATGTATATATGCATTAAATCTATGTATATATTTAAGCGCTCTTTGCGTTAAACGCCAATATCGCCAAAAGTCAGTAACCGCCAAGAATACTGATGTGTTATACAGTACACATGTGTGATGTTGTTTTGTTGATTTAGGCCCACGGTAAACAGCTATGGTCATGTCGGGACGGTCAGTTAACCTACCCACACTTTTCCTGGGCAGGCTTAGCCCTCCTAAGCGGTTAACCAGTACTAAGAGCACATACTTTCGCCAGTAACTGACAACTGCCCTTCTTGAATCAGTGGAAGGAGAAATGAAAGTACATTGTGTGGCCGGGCCGGGTATCGAACCGTGTGATACAACCATTTAGGCTCTTTTTGGACGATCACTCATGTTGCATGCGACAGATTTGTGTCATGAAACATATGCTTTGGAGACTTTGCACGGTGACATATGTTGCATGACACGTGTATCATGCAACATTTGTCGCCGTGTAATAAAAATCTTAAAGAGATCCTTCAAAAGCAGAGCACGCATTCAAAAGAAGGAACATGGGCCATACTTCGAAGTTTCGGCTTTTCAAGCCTCATCAGTGACCCTGAAAATATCTGGTTACTAAATCCCGAGAAAAGCATATTTTTATAAGGCAGTCAATTCAAAGACTGATTAGTTTCAAAAGGGTCCAAATGGTTTAAAAGCGATGATTTAGAATAAAAAGTCTAAACCAATCAAAACTTTCTGATTTCTCAGAATATATCCTCTGATTTCAAAGGACAAAAATAAAATTTAATCTGCACTATGAATGATGTACGGGGAGACGTTTTACCTGTAGGCCTACAGCACGTGTGCAAAGACATCATGAAATAGAGGCTGGAGAAAATAGACTAAAACTTATGTCAAATCACGCTCTAAACTGATATAGATCAAACGTGATAGTTCATAAGGACTGTATTACGGATAGATCTCAAATGAGTAAGAAACATATTAGATTTTTTCATTATAGTCAGTTTATTGGCCTGTGTACACGAAACACATGCAAAATAAAGGAAAACCAAAAGTTAGTATACTCGAGCCTGTTAAAAACGGTTACGCACACCACAATAGCAGTTTCACAGATGGTGTGAATGATAAATGTAACAAAAAACAATAAAACACTATTTTTACCATGTTTAGCATACCTGTTTTTGTGTGTTTTTTTTTTTAACTTTATGAACCTTGACATACATTTTATGTCGCGGTTCTGTTCAGCAAAGAAAGAGGGGAAAGAGTCATGACGTTGGATCGACGTCGATACGTTTTTTTTACTGTAACGTAGCATAGAGTTTCAATGTTTTGTATCTGTTGGGACGAACCACATATTAGATTTAATTGTGTTCATAAATATGGGAATCACGGTGTGTGCACTTTTGCCAGGCTGTGTATGAAACATTGCTATGCATGTAGTATTTTTTCTTCATTGAAATGTACGGACATATGACCCAGCAGGCATATGACGTCAAATTGATGTCGATACGACGTCATTTCGTCGCATCGACGTCAGTGCGACGTAATTTCAACGTCATGTGCCTGCTGGGGAGGTGCCGTAAATTCCCTGTTTTGTATCACTAATTGAAATCGTTGGCCCCTATTAAAAGGGAGGCAAATTTCTTTAGAGTTGCTTCCTTTGAATTGACCCAACACCTTTATATTGCTTATTAGGGGTATTTTGGCCGTGGCTGATTTACTACACTTTAGGCTCTAAACAATGTCCCTTTCGCAAAATGCAACGCTCTCGGGGCGTTAAATAGGATTAACATTTTGTGATATCACTTAATCACAGCTATTTTGTGATATCACTTATTCGATTTTTGTAATATTACTAAATCGAATCAGTGATACCACAAAAAAAAAATTCGAATAAGTGATATCACAAAATCATATTCACCTTTTGATATCACAAAATCTATTGAGTGATATTACTAAATCGACTTTGTGATACTACAAATTTCATTTTGTGATATCACTGATTCATTCCTTTTTAGTGATGTCATTTAATCGATTAACTGATATCTCAAAATCGATTTTGTGAAATCACAAAATCGATTTTGTGATCTCACATAATAATTAGTTATATCACAAAATAATGTGATATCACATACGCGAAACAGTGATATCACAAAATCAATAAAGTGATATCACAAAATCGATAAAGTGATATGCCAAAAAGGGGACTTAAAGTAAAAAGGCCCTCATATGGACACACTGCCTGGTTTGTCTTCCATTCTTACAAGAGCTATAGCTTTTTGTCCCCCGCCTTTTCGAAGAAAAGCGGAGGAACATAGTTTTCGGCATTCCGTCCTTCCGTCCGTCCTTTCGTCCTTATTTTCGTCCTTCCGTCCCCCTAAAGTAGTAGGTACCTTGTGTGCGCAACTTCTCCTACAGTTTTATGCCGAATCTTTCGAAACTTTACAGCTGTTTTTGTCATGGTCTGAAGATATGCATGTGGTTTGGATATAATCTTGAGATTATTTAATGTCACTTTTTCCACAAGTTGAACTTAGTCATTTTTAGGCGTTTTTACTATCAAAGTGAATAGATAGTGGGTACCTTGTGTACGCAGCTCCTCCTACAGTTTTTAACGATGCTTTTGATTTGGTTGGTTGGTTGATTTGATGCTTAACGTCCACGGTAAACAACTAAGGTCATGTTGGGACGGTCAGTTAACCTAACCACACTATTCCTGGGCAGGCTTAGACCTCCTAAGCGGTTAACCAGTACTAAGTGCACATACTTTCGCCAGTAACTGACAACTGCCCTTCTTGAATCAGCGGAAGGAGAAACGAAAGTATGTGGCCAGACCGGGATTCGAACCCAGGACCTCTGACTTACGAGTCAGGTGCCCTACCGATTGCGCTACCCGGCCCGGCAACGATGCTTTTGAAACTTCACAGGTGTTTTGGTCATGGTCTGAAAATATGCATGTGGTTTGGATATAATCCTAACATTATTTTTGTTACTTTTTCCACAAGTTGAACTTAGTCATTTTTTAGGCGTTTCTACTATCATAGTGACTTGATAGTGGGTACATTGTGTGCGCAACTCCTCCTACAGTTTTATGTCGATTCCTTTGAAACTTCACAGGTATTTTGGTCAATGTCTGAAAATATGCATGTGGTTTGGATATAATCCTCACACTATTTTTATTACTTTTTTTAGCAAATTGAACTTAGCCATTTTTCATACATTTTTACTATCAAAGTGAATAGACAGTGGGTACCTTGTGTGTGCAACTCCTCCTACAGTTTTATGCCGATTCCTTTGAAACTTCACAGGTGTTTTGATCATTGTCTGAAAATATGCATGTGGTTTGGATATAATCCTCACATTATTTTTTGAATTTGATTTAAAACAATACTAGAATGATTAAATTGACAATTTATTTCCAAATACATTTAATGACAGTTATTTTTTTTTCATTGACATTTCCTTTAATTGAAATAAACAATAATGGCGGGGGACATAAATTCTTTGAATTTGCTTGTTAGTACGTGAAACCCAGTTGTCCTTAGAAAAATCTCAAGACGGGACAAACTGATCTTTTCAAATTCGAAGAAAGAAAATAGAAGAGAAGGCTCAAGTTTTCTTTATTACGCAAACTGGTATACTACTTGGTGATTACAGGTGAGGGAATACAGAAAGGGATCAAGGGAAAGGCGAAGTGGCTGGTATATCTAAATCACTTTATCACAGGGTGGGTAAGTACTTCTCCAGCAGGCACTAAACGTTGAAATACATTGTAGGCCGGCAACCCGACCGGAGATATTCAGACATGCAGAACCAGAAAACCGGAAGTCGACCTCACGGCACCGGGGATACAATTGGTGTACATATCGTAACGACTTGCATCGACTCGATATTGTAAAGAACGATAGTAATACGTTCTTCGACGTTAGTAAGGCCCATTTACACCATAACGAATTGAGGGAACGTACCGTGAACGAATTGCAAAAAATTGACAAAGCTCGAATACGCACAAATACGCACAAAAACCCGACGAATGTGTTCATCGGAGCTAAATATAACGAACTGAAAACGAATTTGAAACGACATCATAACGTATGAATAACTACATGTTAACGAACTAGAGCGAATGCAAAACGAATATCAACGAATGTCAACGATCTCTCAACGAACGTCAAACGTGTTTTACGTGCTCTCTGCGTGCGCTCTGCGTTTAGTGTGCGTATTCGAACCGATCACGTAACTTACAGGTATATGTACTAGAAGATGGCCAAGAGACGCACGCGAAAGAAATCCTCCAGGGGCAGAGGCAGGGGGGAAAAAGGCAGAATCCCCATCGCCTCCACCCGTAGCTTCACCACATGATGAAATGAACACACCTCAGAACTCGCAAAAATCTCGATCAAGGTCTCCTTCACCACCAGCCACCACCAGCAGAGATGTTGGTGCTTCATCCCATGCCTCAATTACCTGCTTCATCTCATGCCTAAATTGCCTCCAATATAAGTATGCAATGCAATTTCTGTTTGGGTGCTATCGTGCTGTAGCACTACCTGAATATACTGGCGCCGTAGTCCCGCTGCACACTCTATATATATCGTTACTGTTCGAGCTACTAACCAGAACTGTCGAAGTAGCACTGAAGTATGTTTTTATGTACTCAAACAGGTAGGTCAACAAGCCTATGTACAAAAACGCAAGTCGAACGCTACCTATACGATACTCGTAAGTTAAAGCACGCCAAGCACGGAACTTAAACGTTTAGAAGTCGCAGCAGCAACGGTAATGATAGGTTGACGCATCGTTATCATACGTTGCTAATACGTGAGAAGTTCGTTAAGAAGTGACCACAATTTGGATGGACGAATGCCAACGTAGAGGTAACGAACCGTTGTCTTAAGAGGGATTTCCGACATAAGCTACGGTACAATAACCAACGAACGTTAGCGACGATAGGCGAACGATAGCAGACGTTAGAAGCTGTTTATTGGGGAGTCATTATTAGGTTTACCAAATTTTCACTTTTATTCATTTTTTTAACAAATTCGCCGAATCCAACAAGAGCATTCGTAGATGAATAACATTTGTATAGAAATAGGCAAAGGAATATACAAATACAGCATGGAAATGTATAGTGTAGGAATGTATTCTGTACAACACAATATAATAGGCCACTGACATACTGTATGAGCCGCGACACGAGAAGACCAACAATGTGGTTGTGCACCCAGCGCAGACTCAGATCAGCTGCCTTAAGCTATCTCCATGCAGAATGCGAAGACTCTGATTAGACTGGGCAGATGCCCAGGCTGTTCTGAGTCTGCGCTGGGCGCACAACCACATTATTGATTTTCTCGTGTTGCGGCTCAATTATATGTTTTACATGTAGCTTGAGAAGGTAAAACGCCTACCTGATGCTGGTGATCTAACGGTCCCAGCTTTACTGTTAAAAAGGGTGTAAAATGACAAGTCATCCATTTGTCTATTTACGTCTAACATTACAAAGTATTTAGAAAATCAGTTTTCCGCCGTGGTAATCCCGCACGCAACTCAACTACAGATGGCAGTAAATGCCGACAGTGTCTGTAGATGCTTGCCTTGCACCGAACTGTTTTAATGTCATTTACAGTAGGCTCCACATACAACCGTCTTGAGCGCAGTTTCGTGATAAACAACCGCTGTCGCCTTTGCTCAAATCTGGCATTATTTCTAATAGCAGCTGCCCTATAGGGTGTTATCAGTGGATATTCATAAGGGTATATACTATCCCCAAGCAGTCGCAGTTCTTGACCACCAGGGTAACAACATACAGATTCGACTGGAGCCAGGCTAGTTCCTTTATAACAGTCTTTCAGTCATATCAGGACAATGGGCGGGTGATAATGAAAAGCTGTATGCAATGGAACCTCGTTTACTGTTGGAAATATTCCGCCTTCAGCTGGTACCGTGTTGGAGATCCACTGGAGGTAGAATTGTGTGTGTACGAGGGTCATTTCAGAAATAGTGTAAATAAGTCGGCCATTCCTAGGAATGTTGACCGATTTTTGAAATTTATGTCTTAACTTATAGGTTTACATATCTCCCAATGGAATTCACTCAAAACTTTTGAGGCACTGGTATTTTCTTCAAAATATGCATTGACAACTGTTGTTAGGGTAGGGACACTGAGTAGAAACAGACGGAATATTTATGTAAAGATAAATTCATATTTTTTATTTCTGGATACAAGCAGCTCTGGATTGATACCTCTAAAACCTGTTATACTGAAAATATTTCAGTACAAAAAGCATTGTATCAGCCTTGCTAACACACAAGATTTACCTTGCAAGATAGACTAATCATGGAACAATGCGCATTTCTGATGACGTCACTTCCTGTGCTAAATTAAAATGTATAGTAAGATGTTTAAACTTCGATTTTGAGGTCAGATTAAGTGAGAGTGAATGTTTGGTGACAGATATGAAACAAAAAATAAATAAGATTTAATTCGTCATGCTTAATTTCTGTTATAAATAATCTTTTATTGCACCTTATGCTCTTTTGTCAGTGGCCTACCTGATTTTTACGATAAGTTTCCCCACCCGCCAACATATTTCAATGTCATTATGTCATATTAAATAACAAATCTTTCAAGTCTTTATATATGAATTTTTCTATCAATATGTCCCTCTAAATTTTTACATTAAACAAAGTTAAATATATCGAGCCTGTGTCTTTTTATTAGAAAATAATTTCACTTTATTGTTTTGTATTTTACATGAATTGCTGCTACCTTGCAACTTCCGGCGTGGGGTTTGCACACGGTTCATCCAGTTTCATCAGTGATTTGATGCCAGTCGTAACAAAATATACTGACCTAATCATTTCAGTAATAAAATGTCTGTCATTGGACGTGACTGAGTCAAAAATCACAATTTTATTGATATAATGCATTTATAATAACTTTGCATTTATAACCACATAGCAGACAAAAAATCTCGCTTATTATGTTACTTGTGTAGAATCTGGAAACAATTTCTGTATAACTTTCTTATTTTACTTTTAAAGGACAGTATTACGTGTTTCTTCTTTAAAATATACCATTTTCTCATTGAGCAAACACCAATAGAACACAAGAGACTTTCACTGAAAATGTATAGTTTCCAGTATCCACACCCTTATGACGTATAAGCATGTGCTGTCATGCATGGGTGACTTAGAAATTCTTTTAACGCATACCATTCTAAAGCACTTGAATTTAGCTTTCCATTGATATATAACATTACTGCTAAATATCAGCCAATAAGCTGCCCTGAGGTCATTTACATTATTTCTGAAATGCCCCTCGTATATATATTCTTGTATTACGATGTTTTCCTCACACCTCAGCGAAACTCAGCCAAGGCCGCTGTTCCGGGGCACTGTGCGTCAATCTGACTTCATGGAGATATAAATCTTTCCAACCATTACATGTATGAGAAGCGGAATATAAAAAGTGAAGTTGAATATGGATTGGTAATCTGTCTAATTGTGGCTGTTGTTGTTTCGATTGTCATAACGATGTTCCCCAGTAAAGAAAATCGTAATTTGAATTTCCCAATGTGTCATTTCATTGGATGGGAGCAACTCCCATCGCATCCAATTAAATTATCCACAACAGCATTTTCTGCATAACAGGCGCCCTTGTCTACAGAAAATCATCGTGTTTGCCGTGAAGTATTAGACAGTCATAGAAGTCCCGGGTTTTATACCCGGTCCGGCCGCATATTTTCTTTCCTCCTTCCGCTGTTTCAAGAAAGGCAGTAGTCAGTTACTGGCGACAGTAAGTGCAATTAACCGATTAGAGTTCTAAGCCCCACGAATAGTGTGGTTAGCTTTAACTGACCGTCCCGACATGACCATAGCTGTGTAACATGGGCGTAAAGCAACAAAACAACAATAGATACGGTCATCAGTGTTTTTGAACAATTATGCGAAGTTGTGGGACTGTTTTGCAATTGGCCTAAAAATAATGCGCCAAGGGGAGCAATTCACTGCAGCCTAAAGCAAAGGCTGCGCTGCTGAAAATCCGACTTGAGAATGGGCCTTCGGCCAAAGGTAAGTAAGGGACAAAGTGGACTTAGTATCCTTGGCTAGCGAAGATGAGCATAACCAGGATTCTATGCGATTAAATGATTATCGAAAATAAACAAATTCACCCTCTCACGGATCAGTCCAAAAATGCATAATTTCCCATCCAAAAAAAAAAAAAAAAAAAAAACACTGTAAATAAAGGGCAATATCTGTGATATTTTAATAAGCCACTTGGGTTGGTCGTTAGGAGAATTGAAACTGAATATAATTGTGATAATTTTATCTTTACAAAACTAATATAGTTGAACGAAAAGGAGGGGTATCAATTACGTCGGTTTTCTGCATCCTACCAAAGTTTTGTTTTTCTGACTGATGGTATACTCAAGTGTGTCTAGTTTATTGAACCATATGTAACTTTGGACGGAAAGCCCTAATTACTAAGCTATGGGTCGACAGACGTGGGTGGGGCAATTCTACATGGTTTTAGTCTGTCTTGTAATATTTTCTCATTTGGTAGGAGATTACAACAGACAGACAGCATGTAATAAAATGATTAACATGACATCTTAAATGTGTTTCCATATCATTTTACTTGGTTTAATTTTCACATATGACAAAAAGACTTTCTTTGACAGCCAGTATTTTTGATATTTTAGATCTCTTTTTTCAATATTTCTTGGCGTCATTGCTAAATAAACTGACTAGTAATCATCCGACTCATGTCAAGGAAGCACCTTGACCATGACAATCGGATAATGTGACCAGAATATCACCATGACCTAGTTTTCATGGTTGACTGAACATATATACTTGCTTGGAAGATGGTTTCCATTCAACTTTATAGCCTAGTAATATAAAACTGTGGCCAAATTAATATCTAATCTGCTAAATTTTGCCCCCCACCACCACATAATTATAATGAAGGGAGACGTATTGATTTCATTGCGGATCCTGTCGGCGTCTGTGTCGTCGTCAGCGTGACAGTTAGCTTTGTACCCATTTCTTGAATCGATGGGTGGAATTTTACCAAACTTGAATCCGTGCAATTTGATCAAGCTTGCTTGGAAACACAATAGGGACAAGCCAAACAGCTGATTCGGTTTTTTTAATTTGACCCCATTTTTAAGGTCACAGGAGGTCTTAAAGTATTAAATTTTCTGCGCCGGCGTAGGCGTGACAATTTCCTGTACCTACGATGTCTTTTGAAACAAAAGGCGCGATTCCACAATACTTGCATGGATATATCATTAGGACAAGCTTAAGAAGTAATCAAATTTTGGTGACCTTAACCTTATTTTCAATGTCACAGAAGGACTTAATATGTGACGCAGACACAGACGCAGATGCCTAAAGCCAATATATCATTACCGCACCTTTAGTGGCGGGGTTGTGGGGCATAGTATAGCAGTTAAGATATTGATTTTACCAAAGTTTCGTAATTCTAGGGCAGTTGAAGGAAAACCATCTCCCAAGCAAGTTGATGTGTACAGTTAACCATGAAAACTCGGTCATTGTGGAATTCTGTATGGTCACATCATCCAATTGTCCTGGTCAAGGTGCTTCCTTGACATAAGGTGAATGATTACTGGTCAGATTATTTAGCAATGACGCCAAGAAATATTGAAAATAGAGAACAAAGATATAAAAAATTAAAATGCTACATGTCAAAGGAAGTCTTTTTTGACACCATATGTTCAAATTACACCAAACAAAATCGTACGGAAATACATTTTAGATGCTCTGTTAATCATTTTATCAAACCCTGTCTGTCTGTTGTACTCTCCTACCAAATGAGACTAGTTTTACAAGACAGGCTAAAACCATGTTGAATTATCCCACCCATAGCTCAGTAACTAGGGCTTTCGACCAAAATCAAATTTGGTTCAATAAACTAGATACACTGAAGTATATCATCAGTTAGAAAAAGAAAACGTTGGTAGGATGCAGAAAACCCACCTTAGTGATACCCCTCCGTTCAAATTTAATAGACCGATTTAGTTTATATCATTTTTTAAAGTATGGACATTTCTGCAAACTTAACACCATTAGAGAATTGAGGGCCATGCATTTGTCCCAGCTGCTGCAAATATTTCGATATATCTTTGGCTCGCAACACTCTATGTACCCAGGGGTCAACATAGTACAATCTACGGCAAAACTGTGTTTTGCAATATGTTTTTATTTTTCATAAAAGTTTAACAGCATTAACAAGATTCCACGTATTGGCTAAGTAATTTATATATGATTCGCAATTCTCAAAACTTCATATTTCAAACAATGTTATGACTTGCGCTTTTGACGACGTAAATATCAGTGTGGATAATCACGTGGTTTTTCACGGCATAGGAAGTACTGAGAATTCCAGTACAACAATCTGCTTCTATGCCCGAATGCAATAGACGATAGCGTAGAGAATGCATACTTGCAAGTACTTTAAACTGGTATTCTTCTCTTTGCTGAGACTTGACAAGTTTTACAGTTTAAACCTAAAGCAATCGGAGCAACAACATTAATGGAGATCTAGAATACAAAACCTACTGTTGGTTTCTGATATTGGGGGTCGATTTAAGGGACGGGTCATTTATTATCAGGTTGGGTGGGATGGGTAGTCCCACCAGATATTTTTTTTCGAACCTCCCAGATAAGTGACATAAAGATAATGACACGTTCTTCCCCCCCCCCCCCCCAACACACACACCACAACAACCCTACAGTCACATGATAATGGATATATTATCTATTTTAGGCCAGATTGGCCTCAATCAAACCTTCAACAGACAATGAACATTTTGTCTTTTGAACAGGTTAATTATTTATACAGATTAATGGTCCATTTTTTCGGCATCTTTTTGTTGTAAATGTTTTTAATGAATACAAGTGTAAAAAAAGTAGAAATTATCTGAAAATGTAGGAGTAATGGGTCCCCCATTAGTTAAGTTAAGTTCGAATTCGCCTAACGACGTTCCCGAAGTGGCTCAGCGGTACGTAACCATAGCCGCACACACTTGGCGCCGTGTGTCTGTCCAATGGGTCCCCCAGAATCTGAGACATTGTTTTAAAATGAAGACTGATGGAAGAATTCTGACTCCACCCCCTCCCCCATATGCCTAAAGAAATATAACACCCCACCCCCTTGCTCCACGGCTTAAGAACCCCCACCCCCCCCCCCCCGGCTTAAGTAGATCACCCCCCCCCACACACACACACACACACACACACACACACACACACACACACACCTGGTAATAAATGGCTTGTCCCTGAAATAAAAACAAACAACTTTAAAACCCAAGACAAAATCGGTATAAAAAATAATATCATCTTATTAATGCTTTCATAAAACCTTTGTATCACATTATTGACAGCCATAATGCATGAAAAGTGCCTTTACGGGTCACATCAGACACGGCCTTTTGATAAAAGCTTCCAATTACTGCTGCTTTTTGTAAAAGCTACTGCTTGTATTGGACAGCAGTATGTGCGGCATTCAGACTCTTTATGAATTTTATTTTTCCTTCGTCTTTTTCTTTCCCTCCCTCTCTTTGCAATTATGTGAAAGCTCTTGATACAGAGTGATATCTCAAAGGACATTTTAATACAAAACAAGAATTCATATACGCAATGAGAATAGGTAAACAATGATAATACATGTATATATTGTTAATACTTTATGTTGGTTACATGCACGCTTGATAGTGATACATTTATACAATGTATGGGTTGCGCCGCGCGAATTTCTGGATACGAACTGCTGATACTGGACATTAAAACTTTGTTTATATATTCGAGGCTGACAAACTACTTGGGGGTCATCTCAAATTTAAAAGAATCCTAGTCACAATTGATGCATAATATAGTGGAAAGACAGATCAGCCTGCGCCTTCGTGCAAGCCTGTAATGAATGCCACGTCGGTGTATAGGGATGTCCAAGGTGGTCCTTAATCACAACGTGAGAAGAAATGGACGGATGGCTATGAAATTTGCCGATACTAATTGCCATCATGTGTTGCAGTTTTACGTCCTTTAGAACAGTATTTTCGTATCAGGACGATGGGACATTGATAGTGAAAGTCTGGGTGCAATGTAGCCCCATTTACAGTCGGAAAGATTTCGCTTCTCGCGCATCTCTAACCCGGGTCCGTTAGATCGGCAGGCAAGCGCTGAACCTACTGATGTGGATCATCATACAGAGATATAATGATACATATGTCATTTGGGCGTATTGTTTGTGGGCTGTTAGATTTCCATTCTATCGTCATAGCATATATTATGGTCCAGTCATGTCGTTTCGCTGCCTGTTATTATTGATTCAAGAGTATCAGGTACGGACTACGACTGAGGGAGTTTGTCAGTAAGTAAGAAACCTGTCGTCTTCAAACGCAAGCCAAGCGCTCTGGACAAACGATCCTTGTTATCTCATAAGTTTGTACTAGCATGGACTGGATGGTGGTGGTGGTTGGCGTTTGGGTTTACGGCTCTTTTAGATAGTATTCCAGTCTCTTCGAGCTGCTTCCAGAGAGAGCAAGAAAGAAAAGGTATAGATAGGATAGATGAGACTAGAATAATCCAAACAAACCCCATCCCGCACCTGCTGCAGGCCGACCGGCCCTTGCCCTACTATTAGCCAAATTAGAAGAACGCCACGGCATTGAATGTTCAGCAGCACCATCGCCCAAACCGACCACCCCTAACATGGAATGGAAAAATCACGCAACGTAAATCAGGGGCGACTAACTTAATTTGTCATGGTTGAAATATAGGCTGACAGCCGATAATACCAACCAACAGTGGACCTATCCGGTACTGTGCAAAGTAACTGTACTAAGTCGACCGATAATTCGGTCGAAAGCTATACCAGTCACGGTAAATGATACTATTGTAAATGGGCGTCGACCGGGCTGGTATTGGTGTCGATTGTCCCAGTCGACAACCACTTTTGCATGTGCGGTAACTGATTGGCTAGGTCGAAAACCAGGTTGGGAAACTGGTATTACCCTCGAGATTAATTGATTTTCCTCATTTTTGTTTTCTTTTCTCTCGACCACATTCCTCTCTCTCTCTCTCTCTCTCTCTCTCTCTCTCTCTCTCTCTATTCAACCATAACCCAACCTACCATCCAACCATCATTTTATCCATCATTTTATCTGTCTTTCCATTCCTCCTCCATGTTACCTACCTCCCTAATCTGGCCCAGCGGATACTTATCGTCAAAATGACGTCGTGATGACTTCGGTGCGACGTCATTTCGTAGAACCGACGTCAATACGACGTCATGTGTCTGCTGGTGTCTATCTGTCTATCAAGGAGCTCCGGTAGCTTAGTAGCTTAAGCAGTGGCCCGCTGATCTAGCGATCCCGAGTTCGAGCCCCGCTGTTGGCGGGAATCTTTTCAATCGTAAACGGAGTTCCATGGACATAGCCTTTCATTATCATCCACCCATTGTCCTGATATGACTAAAATACTGTTAGAAAGGACGTAAAATCGCAATTCATCCATCCATCCATCTACATGTATTTATTTATATATCTACCTATTGATCGATCGATCGATCGGCCTAGCCATCCATCCATCTGTGCAGAAGTGCAGGCTTATTATCGTCTTCGCTGTTCGCACGGGCTTTAAAACGTTTTCTCATAACATGTGCCAAGTATCAAGCTGTAGGCAAGCCTGTCTTATGAATTGGTTCACTCCCAACGGGCAGATGACGTCAGAATTACGTCATATTGACGTCGATGCGACGTCACCATGTCGCATCGACGTCAGTACGACGTCATTTCAACGTCATGTGCCTGCTGGGCTGTCATGCTTTTTGTGACTTCCTGTTTTATTCTCGGCAAAACGTTGCCCTTTCAAACTGAAACAATGCTTTGAGGAAAAAATTCGAACCTCCAGAGGTAGCTTTTTCCCCTTATGGTTTGATTGATTGATTGATTTATTGCTTAACGTCCACGGTAAACATCTATGGTCATGTCGGGACGGCCAGTTAACCTAACCACACTATTCGGGGGCAGGCTTAGACCTCGTAAGCGGTTAACCAGTACTAAGTGCACATACTTTCGCCAGTAACTGACAACTGCTCTTCTTAAACCAGCGGAAGGAGAAAAGAAAGTATGTGGCCAGACCGGGTTTCGAACCCAGGACCTCTGACTTATGAGTCAGGTGCCCTATCGATTGCGCTACGCGGCCCGGCTCCCTTATGGTTTGACCCTTAAGTAAAAAGCGAGGCAAAAGATACAAATGGCAGACTTGCTTCCCCTGAAAGTGTACCCGTGCATGCAGGCTGTCCGGTCAGAGTCTTTGCTGTTCGCACATTATGCTCGGATCTTCAGGAATCTTACAAGCACAAGTTGAAGTGTTGTTTTTTTTTTTGTTGTTGTTGGTGATGTTTTTTTTTTGTTTTTTTTTATACCATTAGGCCGATCTGGGTCTTCTGTCTTTATTTAATCAGACTATTCGTACTGTATAAAAATGGAGCCTCAGTATGTTAAGCGCTGGCCTGCTGATCTAGCGGTCTGGGGTTCTAGCCCCACCGGAGGCGGAGATCATTTTAAATCATAGACTGGCTACATCGCTTTCATTATCACCCACCCAGCGTCCTGATATGGACGTTAATTCGCAAGTCATCCATCCATTAATTCTGTCTGAACATATTGGTGTCTTATAAATAATGCATAAGGCTACAGACAGACAGACGGTCTGTCAGACAGAGACAGGCAGACGGCCTCTCAGGGTAGGTAGGGTAGGATAGGGTAGGGTAGGTAGGTAAGTAGGTAGGTGAACGGAGAGACAGACATACAGACATTCAGAGGGTAGGGACGTAGGCAGGTAAGAATGTTAGGTAGGTAGGTGACTAGATGGATGGATGGATGGATGGATCTTTTAGATGAACTGAGCGCTGATTCAAATTAGATGACTTAATTTTGTACTAATATATGGCTGAACAATAAAATACCAAAACAACAGGTTTATCTGTATTGCGAGAAGGACGTGTTTACTTTCGATTTCGATCGTGTGTCTATAACGTGTACGATGAGCAGACACTGGATTCTAATGCCGGCAAAAGCGTAGCTACCTGTATGCAAATACGCAGGTGCGTATTAAATTTTTGTCACACTGACAAAATTCCAACACGCTCAGTGTGATTTCCGCTAATGCGCCCTTGCTCGGTACAAAAACATGTATTTATGTATTTTGCCCTTGTTAAGACATGCACATAAGTGCAGTCTGATCACGATACTCGCTGTTCCTTATATATTGAACAGAGCTGTATGCATTTAGGATTTTTGGCTGGATAATCTACATGACTGGTTTTAGATGTAAGTGTTAGAAGCCTTTTCTGAAGGAACCAAGCGGGCAAGTGTCGAATCAACGTCGATGCAATGTCGACATTACTACAACGTTTGAACCGCTGTATAAACTCTGCAAACAAGGTTAAGGTACATATAAAATGTTAGGAAACTGAAACTCACGCAGAAACCAAACAACGTCGCATAAACGTCGAGACAGATTTAGCGACTTCATTTCAAAACGAGTGCACACTGTCTGGTATGCTTTGCTACAAAGGAAGTCGTCGAATCAATGTCCTTGCAACGTCATCAACGCAACGTCCATTCGCCATTTCAGTGTTTTGTCACTCTCAAGAATATACTAAGTATACGTTAACAAAGGGTGCGTTTGGGGCTCTGCCAATGCCAGCATAGATATGTCAATGCCGTTCAGAGTTTCAACATTGGCACCACTGGCTCTACCGTTGGTACCAAAGGTACCAATATTGCCGACCATTAGCTGCCAGTACTGCAGACAACAAAGGGCGTGGGTAACATTACAAACGCCGGAAAATTGCGTCATTCAATATGGCGATTTAGTGAATCCATCATAAACGCTCGAGTTGTGACAGGAGAATAATTGTTCCCGACAGTGATGAAAGCAAATTAGAAAAACTAACATTTTCTAATTACAGAGAAAAATGGCTCTGCAATAGTGTCAATGGCGCCATTGGCTCTACCAATAGTTGGCTGCCAAAGGTCACCTGTTCAGGGTTTACGGTTACCAATGGCACCATAGGCAAATCGCCAATGACACCACTGGCAGAACCCTGAATGTACCCAAAGTTCATCACTTAGCTTAAACAAGGATCAGGCAACTTTAAAACAGCGTGTCGCTGGCGTATCAACTTTGATAAGCTTCAAACGTTTTGTATGGCAAATTATTTGCAGCGTGCACAGAACCTATCAAATGCTATATTGCCACTGCGTTTTCAGCTGTTGGGAACGAGCCGTAATGCCGAATCAATTATGTGGACTAAATGCACATGTCCTGGCCAGACTGCACATGTATACATGTACACCGGGAAAGGCTGGGGTAGTACATTTGCTTTTGTTAGCCCATTAAATTGTGGGTAATCCAAGCCCGCCCCAGCTTCCCCACCCCCCCCCCCCCCCCCCCGCGCTCCCAAGTCTCCCCAATCCCCTTTTTCTTTGAAAGTCTGTTACATGGATTTGGATGACTCCATTTCTGTGTTTTAGGGGTTTCTGGTGCATGTTTCCACTTTTATTGTATTTTGTATAAATATTCCGTTCATCCTGACCAGGCGCCGCATTATGCGGCGTCTGAACTGGGTCTGCACTGTTCGCATATGTCGCCAAAACGGGTTACCAGTCTAAAAAGAGTTAATTACTCTACATATCATGACAACTATTTTGATTGATATTTAATTTACTGGCAGGCCTTGATCGGATCATAGATGTTCGTCTGTAAAATCAGCGTGCCACTGCGTCGACGTTTAACAGGATCTGCTGTACATATGCGACCAACGACGACTCAGACCTATCTGCGCGTCTGTGCAGTCAGCCTGATACGACTTCGTTTTTGTTTCCAACAGATATCACTGACACATATGATTCAAGAAGGGCAGTTGTCAGTTACTGGCGAAAGTATGTGCACTTAGTACTGGTTAACCGCTTAGGAGGTCTAAGCCTGCCCAGGAATAGTGTGGTTAGGTTAACTGACCGTCCCGACATGACCTTAGTTGTTTACCGTGGACGTTAAGCATCAAATCAACACAACTGACACATATACATACGTTGCAAGTATACACATAAGCATGCTGCATGCAAATTTATGCTGTTTCAGTTTTGGCATAATGTTCACACAATGTGCAAGAATCCCGTTTGTAGTTTAAGCTTTCCTTCTCCAGCAAGATTCGAACACGGACTGCTAGCTTATCAGGACAGCCCTTATGGGGCTCCCAACAGACTGTTACTGAAACCCTGTATATTCATTCAGTAGTACAAAATAGCCGAGTCAAATTGTGTGCCATACACTGGTAAAGCAACCCTTAACGTCAGATAAGAGCGCACTTCCAATGACAAATGCTGTCATCACGTGTAATTGTCCATCATGACGGAGACGTTTTCACGGCTGGATCCCGCTTTGCGCTATTCTGCCCTACATTATGGGCTGACGATTTAGTTTGAGTGGCGCTATCACAAGCTGTCTTCAACCGATCAAAATGGAAGAAAAAAATTTCCCTGGCCGGGTATTGGCGTTGAACAAACAGCTAATTCAGTATCAGCAAAACGAAAATATAAATAACACCACGTTTATTTATGCTTTCCAGACGAGAAAGAACGACATACATCGTCTTTTTGCCTAGATGTCCTAATGTAGCTAAAAAGTGGTCAGCGTCAAATCGACGCTGATGCAACGTCATGGTGTAAATATGATGTTGCAACGATGTAGATACGGTTTTAATTCAATCCTGCAAATGGCGTCGTGTAAAATTTTACCTTACGGTGCGTGCCTTTAAGAAAGACTCGGATCAGATTGCGCACCGGCGCAGACTGATCAGTCTTCCTGGTTTGATGCATATGAAAAGACTAAATTGGACGGAGTCTTTGCTCGTCGCTAATGTCCTAAACTCCCTGTTCGTGCGACGCAATTCGGCACCACAATCGATGCGATGTATACGTTTGAAATGCCCCCTTACCTAGAACGTCCGATCTCAAATGTAGAATGTCAGCCTAGGTAAACTTTTAATGTCCACTAAGACTAACCTGCGCATGAGTACATCCCGCTATAGCGAGCGCAGTTCGCCTTTACATTGATGAAATCTTGCAGTTATCAGATATTGCATGTGTCCTGACTAGCCTGCGCATGTGTGCAGGCTGATATGGTCATCCGCAGCTGAAGATAGTTTTCGTCCTACGGCGAGACAATATTACAAGCATATATGCCACTTCTACATATGGGCTAAATAGATAAAGATTGCTCCCTTAAATAAGCCTTCTAACGTATGCTATCGTCGCTAACGTTCGTTCGTTATGGTACCGTAGCTTATGTCGGAAATGCCTCTTACTGCGGACGAACAAACCGTTCGAACTGCGTTCATCGAACGAACCCGCTGCGTATAGGTTGTTCGTTGGCATACGTCGAGAAATTTTGCGCATGCACAAAATTTTCGACGTACTGAGCGAATAACAACGTACGCGAACGTACTTCAACGAACTTAAAATGAACTTAAAGCGATGAGCTAACAAACTTCAGCGAATGGCAACGTATGTCAGCGAATGCCAAAATATCTCCGCACGCTGGCATACGCTGGGCCAATTCGTTATGGTGTAAAGGCCCCTTTAGACATGGTTACAATTTTGTGCGATTACTGGATATTATTATGCATATCAATGATTCATCTTTTTTACCATTTTCTGGCCAGCTGATACATAAAGCAGGATCTGTTCTGTCTCCGAATCCGTATCACTTTTTAACAAACGAGACGTTAGGCATACCATTCCCGTGTTTCTCGCATGGTAAAACAGACCATCCAAGAAGTGAATTATTGTTGAGTAATATTTCTCTTTATCATATGACGTCGCATCTGAGGGTGTAATAAAGCCATGCATTAAAAACGATAATCCACTAGTGGATTAAATATGCAAATTACGTCGTTACGTTATGCGTTGACATCCATACAACGTCGCGTTTTCTAATGGCGAAATCGTGACGTTTTAGTGCAAACATTTGCTAATGAAATACAATTTTAGTGTCATATGATAAATAGAATCTTGCATTCGTGCTCCTGTATTATTGAATTTATTAAACTCGTTGGGGAAAACCGATAAGATGCTCGGCAGAGCCTCGCATCTTATCTTTTTCCCCAACTCGTTTAATAAATTCAATAATACATGAGCACTCATGTAAGATCCTCTATGTTTGGGGTCGGTTGTAAAGAAGATGATATCACAAGCGCTCCTTGCGAGTGATATATCTACTTACAGTTGACCGACCAATAACATGACATTTGTTGCCGCCTAGATATCCAAAATCCCGCGAGGACGACAAGCAAATGGTCGAGATGGTAATCAGTTTGAAATAAACAAAAAGCTTGAAAACGCCGGTAAACAGCGCGTCCAACACGTCCGGACAAAACCGTCCAAACTATATTTGGTATCGGCATGCACAGTGGGTTAAGTGCTGGCCTGCTGATCTAGAGGTCGAGTTCGATTCCCGAAAGACAGAAATCATTTCAACCATAAAAGGCGTTCCGTTTCACACAGCCTTTCATTATCACCCTTCAGTCGTCCTTTTACAACTGAAATACTGTTGAAAAAGACGTAAAACCGCCAAGACATCCATTTCATATAATGAACAAGACAGTACGAGAATAATAGAATCAATGATGGGGTTGAGGCCAAGACAAGATAATCTCAGGCAAGTTTTCAGATTATTTAGTCTTATGCGAGGCTTGCCGAGCATAAGACTTAAATAATCTGAAAACGAGCCTGAGATTTCCTTGTCGGGGCCTCAACCCCATCATTGATTATTTTTCCCTCCCATCATATTTTATAGAACAGAATATTCATTGAATACCTTAACTTCTTATTGTAGCCATTCCTATAAACTTGAAGCTACTTTTCTATTAATAGTTTGACATGTGTGTTAATTTCACCTTGTTCATGCATATTTCATGATTGGCAGCTAATCAAAAATCTACAGTGACACTTCCTGTACATCACTGGGTGTCTATTTCATATTCTGCATGCAATTTTCATGACGGGTAGTAAGTTGATTTGATAATTAAAGTGTATTATTAATTGGGCTGTACTATATAACAATGATTGGCATTTTGAGACAGCTTTCTGAGCCTAGGCTGAGATAGCAGGCCGAGATAGAAAAATCTCAGACACCTCTAGAAAGGGATATTCTTATCCAGTGGGTGAGAAAATTGAATGACACTGAGAGAGTGAGAGGCCCGACGCGTTCAGTCAGACGCTGTTATGTAACGCCCGCCCATGTACATTTAAATTAAAAAAAGAAAATAAGAATACTGCAATTTTTATTTAGTTATAAGGGAAAGAAAAAATGAGCATGTTTTAGTAGAAGAAACAAGTTTGCAACAAAAACTGAAAAGAGAGAAAGGAAAAATCCTAATTCCAATTGTCATATGCATTCTTTTTTTTTAGGATGACAACATCTGGAATTTTGCCCTGGGTCTATTTTTGGTTGAAATTACTCCACAGTCTCTGACATTTACAGCTACATACGGACTGGCTGCGGGATGTGCGGTTCTGCTTTTTGGGACTGTGGTCGGAGACTGGGTGGACATAACGCCCAGGCTCACAGGTATGTAATGAACACTGTTTACGGAAAATTTAAATTTGTAAAATTTAAACGGCTTCTTCCCAAACAGAGCACCTGCTTTTGTTCAGATCATACGCATATGAATTATATAGGTGTTACTGTCAGAGAGTAGCTTTTCCCCCCTAGTAGTTTTCCCCCCCGGAAAAATGACTATGATTTTTCCATAGTAGAATTTCCCACCGGAAAAATGGCTATATAGCAGAATTTCCCCCCGGAAATATGAATATTTCCCCGGGGAAAATCTACTATATGTGTTTTTGTATAGCCGTTTTTCCCCTCTATAGTGGATTTTCCCCCTGGTAACTATGATTGCAGGAAAAGACGCTACATAGTGGAATTTGCTCCTTCTCCAATTATACTCAAAAAAAATATTAAAGGGTCAAACTTTTACCCCGCCATTTCTGGAACATTTCAAACATTTGGTAAAATAAATCATTTCCACCTTCCTGTTCATTCATTTTACAAGTTTTGTACACATGAAGTTTGAAAATATAGCCTATATCTTGACCAAGTCCAGACTCCAATTCACACTACCCTCAAAATCAGAGTTGTTTGAACTCCATAGGGAACAAATTCACCAAAATTTTCGATTTCGCCAATTCATGAATTTTTTGAAAAATTGCTCGATAGTCATCAAGTTTAATCATTTTTAAGGTCAGCAAGCTATAAGAAGTTTAAAACTCATAGCAATTTTCGAAGTTATTCCCGACCAAACTGACACACTATCAATTCTCTATGGGAATTCAAACAACTTTCATTTTAGGGGTAGTTTGACTTAAAGCTTGACCTTGGTCAAGACAAAGGCTATACGTTCAAGCTTCATGAGTATAAAACTTGCAAAATGAATAAAATGGAAGGTAGAAATGATTTATTTAACCAAATGTTTGAAATGTTCCAGAAATCGCAGGGTAAAAGTTTGACCCTCTAATATTTTTTTTGAGTATATAATCGTGAGGTTCATAACCGAAACAGAAATACGAGTATCTGTCCGTAAAATGTCGATGGATAACAGATGCTCGAACCGCATGTATTTGTCTATCAGTCTGTCTTATTTTTGTGTTTGGGAAAACGGGCAGGCATTTTGTCTTTCCATGTTAGCCAAAAAACAGCTATGAGTGTACCTGGTTGTGTGCATGAATTTGTATAATTTTGTGTTTGTACAAGCGTTCATCTGTGCGTGTGCGCAGCGGAGTGGGGCGACTAGTGTTCGCCTTTCATGCAGGAGTCGTGGGCTCGACTCCCATCGGGACATACGGCCGATTATTATTTTCAATGTAATAAACTCCCTAATAAATCAAACATGACTGGACAAAGCACCCGTTCGTACATATTCCTTTAAGCTTACATGCGTATGTGTAT
The DNA here is from genome assembly GCA_963989385.1 of Ctena decussata. Taxonomy (NCBI): domain Eukaryota; kingdom Metazoa; phylum Mollusca; class Bivalvia; order Lucinida; family Lucinidae; genus Ctena; species Ctena decussata. The sequence continues at coordinate 26,711,536 of OZ022512.1, read as the reverse complement.
TTAATATAAATATCTGCGATGGGAAGAAATAACACCTTTTTCGTTCCTTTAATTAGTAATTATTGATTATCATAAAAATATGGTTGCTAAATTTGCATATTGATTTTTTTTGGAAATAATCACGTTTATTACCTCCGTTGAAGTACTGATACATTTCTTATGTGATTAATTCCGTAAAATGTGCCTGTTCCATTCCTTTCCGTTTCGTTCCGTTCCGCAAAATAGAAACAGCTATACCAAATTCACTTATTTCCAATTTCCCGGTGGGGGAAAAAGGGCTATGGGGGAAAAGTGGCTCTATGAGGTCCGGACAATCCACTATATAGTCGTTCTTCCTATAGCCATTTTTCCGGGGGGAAAGGGGGAAAACTACTCTCTGACAGTTACCTATGTGCGTTACTTCCCATCCACTTAAAATGGCTATGATAAAAGCAACGCATGATAACACTCATAACGTAGTAAACCATTTGTTCATCTTCTCTTTTTCCCGTTCTTTCTACTTTCTCTAGCCTTAGGACTCGGACGGTAATCTTGTCAGATACAATTTGTAAAAGCTTGTACTTTTGTGTGTGTGTGTGTGTGTGTGTGTGGTTGGCAAATACAGTGTTGCCTCCCTGTATTTTGATTTCTATTTATTCTTATTGCAGTTAGTCATTTATTTAGTCTTTCCGTACTTGTAAATGAGGGTTGTCTTAGCACACCGAATTCCATAAATATTGAAAACTATAAAAGTAACTCAATGTTTTACTTACGTTTTGACATAGAAAAAAAAAACACCAACAACAACAACAAACAACAACATGTGATAGTGCAGAAAAAGCGAAGTATATAATATGCATATTTCTAAACTATTTTTTATGGACGGACACTCGGCGCCAGGTGTGTGCAATTTTGGTTACGTACCGCTGAGCCACTTGGGGAATTGAAACAGAACTATTTATGAAACTTATATGAGCCGCGACACGACAAAACCAACAATGTGGTTATGCGCCCAGCGCAGACTCAGATCAGCCTGGGCATCCGCCCAGTCTGATCAGAGTCTTCACTGTCCGCATGGAGGTAGCTTAGACCCTTAGCTATCCTTTAAGCGCTTAGAGAAGAGTCTGATCAGACTGGACGGATGCCCAGGCTGATCTGAGTCTGCACTGGGCGCACAACGACTAGTTGGTTTTCTCGTGTCGCGGCTCATATATGTTTCCTTGCGAGAACATGTACCTTTCGGAATGAGCGAATATTGAAGACTCAGATCGGAGGCTACACATCCATGCAGTTTAATTAGAGTATCTCCTTTTCACATATGAGCCGCGACACGACAAAACCAACAATGTGGTTATGCGCCTACCGTAGACTCAGATCAGCCTGGGCGTCCGCCCAGTTTGAGCAGACTCCTTGTTAAATGCTCAAAGGGTAACTAAGAGTCTAAGCTACCTTCATGCGGACAGCGAAGGTTCTGATCAGGCTGGGCGGATGCCCAGGCTGATCTGAGTCTGTGCTGGGCGCACAACCACATTGTTGGTTTTGTCGTGTCACGGCTCATATGCATTCTAGGAATCAAAGAGACTCTAAAAAGTGAAAAACAAAACATTGCTTACTGACATGAGCTGCGGTGTTACACACATGGCGTAAGGCTCCTTTCATGCAACCACACATGTGATTTTGTAACCGCAGGGCCTATTCCGTTGTTTTGTTGGCCATCTGGCTGTAGCTCTCTGGTGGTATGGACTTCCTAAAGTCTCTCAGGTATAATTTTGCGGTTATTTACAATATAATAAGGTTTTTCTGTATTCTGTTAATTAAATAAATAAATCCTCGTCGAAACAACAAATCGTTTACAATGGCCGCCTGAATCACAGAGATTCCAAGTGAGGGATCATGTGGCCAAGTACGCCCATGAAAGGTCTTCCTGTGACTAATATCTGTGTTTCATTTTCTTATTCAGTCGCACGTGTTTCCGTTCTGGTACAGAATATTGCCCTGATCGCCTGTTCAGTGTTGATCTATCTTGTGATGTCGTACAAGGCAGAAATATCCGCCCTCTTGCCGGGAGAAGCACTGTTGCGCCTGTGCTACGTCTTCATAGTTGTCATAGCAATAGTGTCCAATCTAACCAACATGGCCCGCACCACCGCCATTGAAAGAGACTGGATTGTTGAAATTTGTGATAAAGATAAAGACATGCTTGCCAGTAAGTATAACTGAGCCGCGACACGACATAACAGCAAAGTGGTTGTGCACCCAGCGCAGACTCAGATCAGCCTGGGCATCCGCCCAGTCTGATCAGAGTCTTCGCTGGCCGCATGGTGGTAGCTTAGACCCTAGCTATCCTTTAACCGTTTAGCGAAGTGTCTGATCAGACTGGTTGGATGCTCTGGCTGATCTGAGTCTGCACTGGGAGCACAGCCACTTTGTTGGTTTTGTCGTATCGGGGCTCATATTCTAATTACCAATGTGACGGTAGAAGGTCACAGATATAAATAGATATGCAAATTACAAACTCGGTAGTTTGTGGTCGAGTAAATGTTGGGGTATATAAGCAAATAAACCGCCCTTGGTGGGTGAGCATGCTTTTCCACTGTCGGGGTTTGTTTGCAGGTCGGCCCACGTTACATTTGGTGGCAACGGTGGAATATAATGACAACTGCCAGACCGGAGTTGCCTTACCCATGTAATTCCCAGGCCAAGTCTCGGGACGAGACTTCTCGGAGGGGAAAGTAATGTGACGGTAGAAGGTCACAGATATAAATAGATATGCAAATTACAAACTCGGTAGTTTGTGGTCGAGTAAATGTTGGGGTATATAAGCAAATAAACCGCCCTTGGTGGGTGAGCATGCTTTTCCATTGTCGGGGTTTGTTTGCAGGTCGGCCCACGTTACATTTAGTTTGTGATCGAGTAAATGTTGGGGTATATAAGCAAATAAACCGCCCTTGGTGGGTGAGCATGCTTTTCCACTGACGGGGTTTGTTTGCAGGTCGGCCCACGTTACATTTGGTGGCAGCGGTGGGATAAGGTCAACTGCCAGACCGGAGTTGCCTTACCCATGTCATTCCCAGGCCAAGTCTCGGGACGAGACTTCTCTGAGGGGGGAGTAAACTTCGAGTTTGTAATTTGCATATCTATTTATATCCGTGACCTTATACCGTCACACCTCGCAGACATACACAACGCTGTATTATGCTAAATTACGATGAAACGTTATAGAAATAACAGGATTTATATATACATGTAGCCTATATGGTTTTGATATAAAGTAAAACGATAGGTTCACTAGCGTCTGTCAAGGACTTTTGAGTTTAATTCACTTATTTTCATAATTGTTGTAACGTTATTAACTATCAAAGTTGCTTATTTATCAACATTCTGATTCGTGACTGTCATATGACCCCAAATCTGTAAATTTGTGTATTTTTGTTAGATTTGTAAAGCTGCACTGAGAAGCAGCTAAAAAAGAGAAGTTTCCTTTGTCAAAATAGTTTGGTTTTATGCGTATTTTTATTTATAAATGCTATCACATAACACACTGTAGATTAACTAAATGAGCCCTTAGCTTCCGTTCATAACATGTATATAATTTGTATGAAACTGAAATAAGATATGTTCGCACATGGCTTAAAACTAATTTTACAACATACAAGCCA